>CM065300.1:57792131-59057523 GCA_032871835.1 Dipteronia dyeriana | reverse complement strand
CGAGCAGGGTTAAAATGACCTTCGCAAAAAGGCAAACCCGATGCACCAGACTCTGGAAAAATGCTCGGAAGCTATCGAGAGAAATTCCGGTGAAATAAGTAGCTGTGTTGAAGCAATTTTATTTTTTAAAAAGAGCTCAACGATTCGGCAAACCCTTGAGCATAAAAACTGGGGAGACGTCCTTGGTATTGTGTAAAGACTCGAACATATAATCATGGTAAGCCTTGATGTAACGTTCGGGTAGCAACCGGGTATGAAACACAAGTGTAAACTTGTCTGTTTCAAGATGACTCGGTTAATAATAAAGAGCCAGTTTAATAAGATACTTGGCAATTGAAGTTATTTGGGTAACAACCGGTTTAATAAGATACTCGGTTAAGTTACCCGAACATTGAAGAAGCCAGTTTAATAAGATACTTGGCAATTGAAGTCATTCGGGTAACAGCCGGTTTAATAAGATACTCGGTTAAGTTACCCGAACATCGAAGAAGCCAGTTTAATAAGATACTTGACAATTGAAGTCATTCGGGTAACAACCGATTTAATAAGATACTCGGTTAAGTTACCCGAACATCGAAGAAGCCAGTTTAATAAGATACTTGGCAATTGAAGTCATTTGGGTAACAACCGGTTTAATAAGATACTCGGTTAAGTTACCCGAACATTAGCCAGTTTAATACAGCACTCGGCAACAATCAGCAATGAACAGATCAAAACCATTCAACTCAAAATAAAATAAGATTTTATTGCTCCTAAAAGAATGGTTACAGTTCAAAGAATGGTTCTGTACAAGTAAAAAATAATCAGAATTTTCTACAATTCTACAAAATTAAGGTTGCGAGGATTTCGAGCCTTTGCCAATACTCGGATCTGGCACCATCTCGTACTCACGAAGCAGGCTCTCATTAGACGACCCAGTGATATCGTCGACAGTATCATCCATCCACTGGCTGTAATCTTCACCTGGGACTGACCCGACATCTGGGACTACACCCTCAACCGACTCTTGACTTGCATAAAAGGTCGAGAGAGAATGCTCGGACGGAATCTCTAAATGCATGGGATGGGGCTCTTTGCCTTGACTACAACAGTAAGCTCTCCATTTCTTCATCTGAATCCGAAGAGATTCCAAGGACCGGTCCACGTGATGTTTGATCGACATCTCCCAATTAGCACGGGCCTTCTCAGTCGCCCTATTCTTAACTTTGAAGAACTCGCCGGCAGAAACTAGCCCACGTTGAAATTCCCGAAGAAGTAAGGCATCGAAAGCAGAGGATCTTTTAAAACGATCCACCCCTTGGACTTCAAGTTCCAACATGACCTTTCGGGAAAGGGATTCAACTGTCAGCACTTGGCGCCCCAGATCTTCAATTTTTTGGTCATACCCAGACTTCGTCTGCTCCGCCTCCTGCTCGGCCTTGAGCATGGATTCTTCAGCAGAAGATAGAAGATTTTGAAGTGATGCAACCTTCTTCTCCGCCAGAGATGCCTTGTCCTCGGCTTCAACCTGCTTCGCCAGACAATGGTCGGCAAATATTTGTACAGAACCGACCTCCTGCTGGTAAGCTTTCTCTGCCCGAGCACGGCCCTCCTCACTTGCCTTCAGCTGAGCCTCTAGACGCTTTATTCGATCAGCTTGATGTTGCTGCGTCTAAACTAACTCAGCGAATTCGGCCACCATCTGTAAAGAGATATATTCAAAAATCTGACAGAAGCAAAACAATAGAAGAGTCAGATTTAACTTACATAAGATGCATTGTTGAAAACATTTTAAAGACGTTCGGTTAGGGAACCATCCCAAAAGGCGCTCCATCGGTCTTCCCCGATAAAAGCTTGATCGGAGGACATCTCTCGTAGCATATCTTGGGGAGAAAGGAATAAAGGAACCCCCGAGGGTTCAGCTCCCAGATTTCCAAACTCGGGGGCAGGAGAAGCCCTGTTCAGTTCTAAGGATGGGGAAAGATTTGAAGGAACCCCCGAAGGTTCAGCCCCCATATTTCCAACCTCGGGTGTAGAAGAAGCCCTACTCGGTTCTGAAGCATCCACACCTACTGATGCTTCAGCGCTAACACTCGGGGCAATCTCATACGTAACATTTTCATCACTGGAGTCGATAAATGAGACTATCCGAGGAACTTTGAGAGGACGAGACGGCGAATTAACTGTCTTTCGCATCTCACCCCGAGAACGGTGGAAGTTAAGATCAGCAGCAGGATCTTCCTGCAGATCGTCCCAAAAAAACTCAAAGAATTCGGCACCTGCAAGCACTTGATCGTGTCAAGACGTTACCATCGTCGCCGGCTTCAAACCGTCCAACAGGCTCTTCACACGGGCCTTCACTCTGGCCACTTGGACCAGCAGAATCCTGAGTAGGAGGCTGAGCACCCTGATCAACGCACTAGGGAATTCGTTCCTCAACAGTGTCGGTTTCCTCATCAGGCTGGGGTGGAGCAATTCCCTCATCGCCCTGATGGGAAGCTTCCTTTCTACTCGCTTACAGAATCGCCTTCACCTAGCGAGCCTGAAGATCTTTGACAACGTCCGTATCGAACATTAAAAAAAAAAAATCATGTTAGAAAAGAAGATAAAAAGCAGACAAATACAATAGAAAGGGCGTCGGATCTTACATCGTTTGCGATGGCCCAAAATCTGTCTGAAGAAGCCTAGCTTTATCAAATCCTCATCTTTAAAAATGTAGCTCTTGCTCCTCTTCTCCAGATTACGAACAGCTGCTCGAGTTAGCCTCTTCAGCTCAGAATCACTATAATCGATTATTTTCTTGTTCCACGTTTCGGGAGAACAGAAAAATCGGGGAACACTTAACACCTTTCGAGAATCCTCAGATCCAACAGTGACGTTAAGCCCGAGAGCCCCTCCAGTAAAAAACCAACCGTTCTTCCAGAACTTGTTGGATGTAGGGAATCCCCATACAAAACCCTTCTTTTTTGGGTCATCAGAAGCATCGACCTCCCGATTCACCTTTGCTTCTTTGGGGACCCAACCGTCCGATGGAGTAGATGCAAGAAAATAGGTCCCCGTTTTGCTAACCTGCCTCAGCGTAAAGAAATACCTGATTTCATTCGGAGAAGGCGGCGAAAGGTTCATTCGACTGAACATGTGTCACATGCACATCAAGACTTTGTAACTATTCAGGGCCAATTGAGTTGGGGTTATCCCTGCTTCAGCCAAAAACCAGGCAATAAATGGTTGAAAGGGAAGTGTGACGCCGCAGCAAAGCATGGATCCATAAATCGCGAACATACCCTCAGGAGGATTCCATACGGCTCTATCCCCCGCAGGAACCAAAGTAACTGAGTCGGGCAAGTCGAATCGGGAGCGGTATTTTTCTATCTCAGCTGGCCCGACCACATTCGGCTCAATATCAAAGCCACTCGGGCGAGTATCATAAAACGAAAGGCTAGACGTCCTGTACACTTCATCAGCGTCACCCTTGTTAACAGTCTGTTCCTTGGTCTGAACGCTGCTCGAGCCGTGCTTGTATACCTTACTTCTGCTCTGATGTTTACCCATCCTTCGAAAAGATACCCTGTGATCAGAAATATCAGAATCAGAACTAGATGGAGAACTCGATACAGAGCTGAAAGTGACATCAGGGCTGAAAGTGACATCAGGGTGAAGCCCAGAAACATCAACCTCTAAGAATGGAGGTTCATCTATTGGGATATCCCCTAGTAATCGTTTAATGCAAGAAACTAACTGGAAATCCCCACATTCTAATGCATCAAAAGTGATTTTAAAGAGACGAAGGAGGGAAGATGACCCCATTAAAACTAACATTGAATTGAGATTGATGCAAGATCTTCAAACGGATAATCGTGAACTTCTGGATAAAGAAATATGAGTTTAAAGAAATTTCTGCTGAAATTTTTTTAGAATAAACCAACAATGTCTCTCAGCAAAGAATTTAAAGACGAGACGGCACGAAACCCTAGGATTTCAAAGCGGGAAAAAAACTTATGACGAAACTCGATGACGTAGGCGGCGTTTAGGGAAACGTAAAAATCATTTCTCATAAATTATATTGAAAAACGAAGAGACGAGGGACGCGTGTCAAAACAGGAAGTAGCCCCCGACCGCTTGAACTTCAAAACGTCGCCATCATTTAAGATCTCGCGTGATGAAGCGAATCGAAATTACAGAGTCACCATTAAGACACGCCATTATGACAAGACAGCTATTCTGACGAGTAAAAATTAAGAAGATTAAAATACTCTTGCCCGAGATGAAATTTACTCGGCAAAAATATTTTAAGGGGGTATTGTCGTATGTGAATTTTACCAAGCATACAAGTCATTGACAGGAAGGAGAAAATAGCCAAGTGGAGGCCCAAATGGGCACTCAAGAAATATCCTACGAGGCATCATTAAAGAGAAGAAAGCCCGAGTAAGCATATATTGAATGAAACCTACTCGGGATCAGTTAACAACACTCGGGACTGGTTAAACAATGCTTCCACTCGGGTTCAAACGGCGCTACTCTAGACCATCAGGTATTGCTCTTATTAGGGGAATAAATACGACTCGAGTAAGAACTTGGTGCTTATTTCACACGGATTAAGTCATTAATCCCAAATAAAATGGAACATTAAGTTAGAAGAGTCCCCAATCAAGAAATAACTTGATTACTTTACGAAGACTACATTCTTATAAGGAAACAAGTCCAAATTGAACAGAACTACTAGAATCCTACTCGATTTCCATAAGAGACTCCGAAACAAAAAAGAAGACAAATCAACCTCAAGCAAGTAACCGAATCACAATTAAATACAAAGATCTTGTATTACTTGTACAAAGCAGATTAGGGTTCTATAAACATATAAATAGACTCATAATCTGGCTCTAAAAGATATAGACAATATTGCATACAACAATCATAGCAAATACAGAGAGAAAAAAGAGAGATCGAGAGCTTGTAAACATCATATTTTCATAGTGGATTTTGACTTGGTTGATCCTTCAACCATCCGTAGACGTTTCTCCGGTCATCGGAGTTTTACCACGTAAAACTTGTCTTCGTTACTTTCTCTGAATCTCTTTCTCTTTAAATCAATAGCCGAAATCCAATCCTTATTGGTTTTTCTGATAAAATCCAGAAATCGACGTCAATAACAGGTAATGTTGGAACAGTACATACAGATACAAGAGATCAATGTTTGAAACTTGGTTAATTGGTAGAGAGTACGAATCTCTGACCACTAAAGCAATAGACGTGGTTTGAAACTTAGTAAGTGTATAAGAACAGCTAGTCTACGGCTACCAAATCAAAATGTGTCTTTGCCGCACAGACACATGTTTAGAACGATTATTAAATCTAATAATTCATTTTAAAAAAACTCTAATAATTATTTTAATTATTGACATCAAAACTAAAAATGGTATTAGATAGAATAAGAGCTCTTAGTGGTAAACCACCGTAATCTTTCAAGTTAATAAAATTTATAAGGGGCTCATATTAACACTACCGGTTTTATAATTATATAATTTGTATGGGAGAAAAATTGTCGGCCTCACTTATATACTTCTATAACAATTTTATGATTTCCTTAATAATACTAATTGTTAATGACCTGTCGTCGCTCGCCCATAATGGAGAAACAATATAAATCGCACTTGGATATTAAAATAAGATTAAAACTTGGAGAAGGGGAACTTGGGAAGGCATTAATATATAGGAATAATTATTTAGTTTGGTAATTGCCAAAAAAAAAAAAAGTAGCCGATATTAAAAGATAATCGTATTAAAATTGAATTTTACATTTGCACCCAATAGACATCTTCTCTCTCGTCTTCGTTTTCTTCCCAACACTTTCTCTCTCATCCTTTGTGTTTTTCACACTGCATGCTCAGTTTGGCATTGTTTCCCCGGCTGCTTTTGGGGCTAAAAGTGATTCTGGACTTAAGACAGGGTGTTTGGTAAAATTGCTGGGAAGTGCTTTTGATCACTTTTAGCTTCTCCCAACGGAGTTTTTGAGAAGCTACAAATACATACTTTTAGATTTTGGTTTCTGCTTTTAGAAAACGCGCTACACTGATATTAAATGAAATTTTACTAACTTCCCAACTTTGTCCTTACCTTTAATGAAATTTAACAAAAAAAAATTGGACTTATATTTTTGTATAAAAAAAATGTTACCATAACTGTATAAAAAAATTGGGATAATTAATTTAATAAAGTAGAATAAAAGTGAAATTAAAAAATATAAAATAAAATAAAGAAATAAAGAAATAAAGAAATTAGACTAATTAATTAAATAAAGTAGAATAAAAAATGGGGCTAATTAATTCAATAAAGTACCATAATTATATAACATTTAACACTAAACACAAATAAACAAAAAAAATGTAAAGTATAGCACATTAGTACCATTTAGATGTTTATGTCCTTTTAGTAATTTTACATACTCACAACACTTTTTATTTCAGTTTACTAAACACATTGAAATTACTTTTAGTTCTCACAACACTTTTGAAAATCAGTTTACCAAACACTCAGCTGATTCTTCCCACATCAATTCCAAAAGCAATTTCCCCCACAACAATTTCAAAAGCACTTCTCCCCACAGCACAACAATGCCAAACTGGACCTATGTCTCAAAATCCCAGTAGAGTTCTTGTTTTTATCTGAAATAAAATTTATATTTTTATGTGAAAAACTCTTTGATGGCCTTGCATAAATCCATGAAAGGCAACTGAAAGCTTTGAGAGATTTGGAAATTGGTTTTGAATCTATGAAAACCATATAAACATGAAAAACCTGTATGATCAGCCATTTTCTCTTAGAATTGGTATCAGGGTCTAGTTATATTTAAATTTAATAATTTGTTCTGGTAAGTAGTTACAAAAAGACAGACTTCTATTTACAACCTCTGAAATCTCCAATAATAGTTTATGATTTATATCTTTATAAAACGTTGCAATATTAGGTGTTCTAATGTATTAATATTTTTATTAGTAACCATGATAAATTGTTCAAATATTATTGATCTTACTTATTATAAGTTTATTAATAGAATAGCTAAACCAAACCTCTTTCTGTCAGCAAATTCTTGTAAAATACAAAATTATCAACTCACGAAGTGGTGGTACAGCGTTCTAACACTAGTTTTAGATGAGCTACCGGTAACCCAACAACAATTTTAATCTTATAATTTGAAGTTTATATGTATTAATTTTTCACTAAAATACATGTACATTCTTAGTAATATAATACATTTAATGAGTTCAGCTTTCCGTGATTCAATCTCTTGAGATTTAGGTTCAATTTGCATAATAATACTTTAAATGAATGATATTTTAGTAAGATTATGTTCTAATTCGTTATAACAGTTTTTTTTTTTTGGATGATGACTTTAAACTATTTTTACGAAACTAACATGGTTATATACAAGTTTTTCTTTCTTCTTCTTTTTTTCCCACGTCCGGTGAGAGTACACTAAAAGAAAAAATAGCCATTGGGATGAAACTTTTAGTGGCGATTTTTTTTTTGTCCCAATAGCTTATCTTTTGGGATGAAATAAATTATTTGTTCCTAAAAATCACAATCTTGACAATAATTTTAAGGACAAACAATATCGTTCAATAGGATGTCTATTAGAACGAAATAAATTATTCGTCCCTAGAAAGTGCAAACATGACGATACTTTTAGGGATGGATTTTTTTTTATCCCAATAGGATGTTTATTGAGACGAAATAAATAATTCGTCTCTAAAACTAATCTGTTGGGACGAATTTTATGTTGTCCCAATAGACCCTATCGATTAGTCCCAAAAAGTTTTCTTTGTATTTTCATTATTTTATTTAAAATTTAGTTTGAATAATTTTTTAATTTAATTGAGATTCTTAATTAATTTTCTTCACTTTTTTATAATAATTACTATAATAAATTCATAAAGTATGTATACATAATTATATATATATATATATATATATATATATATATATATATATATATATATATATATATTTTTTTAAAATATAATAATAAGAATCTAAAATATGTTATAAAAATAATAATAATAAAATTGATCAATGACCTTTGACAAAGTATATACGGATATTTTTCCTACTTTTTTGTAATAAATATTCAAGTCTAACTTCACTCGTTAAATCGCAGATGTGAGGAGAAATCTCTTTAGAAGTGAGAGTCGCATTCCTATTTTTTATTGTAACCATTTATCTCATCGATTACAGTAGACTCTTGACTAGATTTTAAAAATAATAGTTTAGTAAAACATTATCTAATAATTTTTTTCAATATCCGTTGGTATAATATATAAAATAATTATAAAGACTATTGAGATCAATTTAAATGATCTAACAATAATTTTTTATATTTTGTTCATTAAGATTTTAATTTAGATAAATTTAATAAGTATAGTAATATATTAACGATATATATAAATCATTTTACATAAGTCATTAAAGTAGAAGAAGTAGTGTAATAGTTTGATCATTACACTATTGGATGGAGGTCATGAGTTTGACTCCACGTATCCATGCAATTTAAATGTGGTGGTTGGATTTTTTTTTTTAAATCTACAGATCTATCGGGACGATTTAATATCGTCCCAATAAATTTTTTTTAGGGACAAATTTCAATTTTCGTCACAATAAGACTTTTGGTATGAATTTTGAGTTATTGGGATGAAAAAAAAACGTCTCAATAGCCCTTTTTTAGTAGTGGTAGGAACTTCTATTTTACTCGTAATTTCTAAAGAGAATACACAATTGTAACCTAATTTTGAAACTGAAATTCATTTTTAACATTGTTTTCAAAGTAAAACTATATTCAACCAAAGTTCCAAAAGATTTTCAAATCCAACCTATTTTTTTATGAAAATACCCTTATGACTGTTTTTTTTCTTCTCTATTTCTTCTCTCCAAGTTTTTCACTTATTCTCTCTCGCCGACATCTTTGTAAATCCTCTCTCTCGCTGACATCTCTTGTCTTCAATCTTCGAAAACAATGTAAATGACACCATAAAGCTTGATATCATTACCCTTGATTGCCTCACAAACTCGAGTAGGAGTTGCACAAAGTCGCATTTGAAGTTTATAAGGTGGAAATTATTGTTTTTGGAAGCTTGAATCTTCTTGAGCTCACTCCTTAAACCATACAATGAGTTTTAAATGCTTTGAACAACTTATAATTGTTTTAATGGTGTATATTTTTTGGGTTTTGATACATTTTTTGATTATGTCGTGGTTTAAAAATCAACGTTGAAGTTAAAAAAAAACTAGGTTTCTGTTGAAAGTTACGTGATGGACTGTCCAGATATTGCAAGATGGACTACTCAGATATGACATGATACATAACAATCTACCTATATATAGCATGCTGAACAATAATCTATTCAGAATTAACATGATGGACTACCTAGAAATGGTATGATGGACTACCCATAAATTGCATGATGGACTACCTATAAATGGTATGACGGACTATATAGAAATGACATGATGGAATGTCTAGATATGTCATGATGAATAATTATCTACCCATAAATGACATGATGGACTGTTTAGATATGGTATGATGAACAATAATCTATCCAGAAATGATATGATGGACTACCAATATATGACATGATATTGTAATTTTGTATCATGATATTGTAAAATCTCTAATATTTAACTTATCATGTAACATTTTAATCAATGTATCATGTAATCCTAACCATTTCATATTTTGTAACTCTATGTTGGATTCCAACACATGACGACCAACATAGTATCATGTGCATTCATGAAAAATAAATAAGTCCATGGTATAGATACCAGAAGAAGGGTTAATTAATTTATGGCAATATGGACCAATTAAACTCTTAATCAACTATTCAATTGAGAAGAAAATGATCGAAAAAAGGTTAATTTATCAATTCATAAACAATAGAAAACTCCGTTATAGATAAAAACAAAATAAAAATCAACAACATTTGTAGAATCTTTAACTCACTCGGCCCACAAGAAATACGATCCAGATAACCATAGATCTAAACAAACATGCGAGAATGGAGACGACTGCAGATCAAAGTCGTACATAAACTCTGACTTCGCCAATAGATCAGGCACCACCAGAGTAGCAAGAAGATGGTGAGCTAGAAAATGATGTCTTGGAATTGTGTTTACGGTCTTCCGTTAATCAACAACATAGAGAAAACCAACAAGTGTAGCCAAGCAGCTAGCAGAGAGACAAGAAGAGGACAAATCTCATTGTCGTGGAGGGTGTAACCAACAACGAATCCCGGTATGAAAATAGAAGAGAGAGTGAGAGAAGCTAATTGTGAGGGCCGTCAAGTTTGGTAACGGCGTCGACAAAAAAATTATGAAGATCGGCCGTTAGTCTCAACCTTGGCAATATCAGGTGGCTTGGCTTCAATATAACACAAAATCAACCTTGTTACAGATTCATATTAGATCCTGATCAAGGATAGAACCACCACCTTGTGCAGTTAAAAAACATGGAAGCTGATTTGCTCTTTCCAAGGCTATGAGTGCTGAGCTGTTACCGATGGTGAGATCGTGGATGTGTGGCGCTCGTTTGCCTCTCTTTCTCTCTCTCTTTGGTTCAAATTTTAAATTTTGAAAAATGAGAAAAATATGATTAGGTTTAAACACTCACGTAAGGACAATTTGGTCCATTCCATGTTGGTTAAAAATGAATTTTTACCACATTTTGGTTAGAAAGGAATTTCATGAATTTCATTTGGTTAAAAAAAAATCCTCTCCAATTTCTAATCCAAAAATTCAATTTTTTTTAATCGTATAATAAAGAATATTATTTATCCAATTCAAGGTAAATTATAATTCTTTTATAAATTTTTTCTTCTTTCCAACTAAATGAAGAAAAAAAAGAAAGTAGGGATGGCAACGGGGTCGGGTTGAGGTAGGGGAATGCTTTTCCATCCCTATCCCCGGGACCCCAAAATCATCTCCATCCTCGTCCTTATCCCCGTATTAAGAGAAGTGGGCCTGGGGTCGGGGATTCCCCATTAGAGGGGCCTCCCCTATACCTGCCTCATTCCCCGTCTAATATAACTATACATTTAAAAATTACAATTAAAAACAAAGAATAATGTATAAATTCATTTTTAGTCTCTGTTAACCGAAAATTCACTCAAGGTGAAGAATTTCAATTAACACCCTCGAGCCACAACTTGGTAGGATATGGTGGGATAGATACCGTGTATCGTGATTAAAACAAAACGAGTATAATAAAAGAAGAGATGATAAGGTAGAAAGGTGTAATGTGTATGAAGGGAATGACTGTTTTATTGAATATAAGGCTTATTGCTACAATGATGGTAATTTTCTCTTTTCTTTCCCTCTCTCACACAGTTGGCGATAACGATCTCGTACTAGTCGATAAGTGGATATATCCTCGTATAATTATGGCAAAAACTCTCTCTCTAGACGATGGTGAATATTGTATGATCTCTGGACTTATCTTGGGCATTTTTTTCTGCCCCTCCCCTTCTTCGAATTATGGCATTGTATTTATCTTCTCTGATCCTTCCAATCAAATCCTCATAACTTTGGTCAATTGATTTGTAGTTATCGGAATTGATTGACATTGATGAAGGCTGTCAATTAACGCGGAAATTGCTCCCCTTGATTATGTAATAGTTTCCGTTATATTTGAATTCTGATTAGTAGACCTATTTGGTCTCATTTATGGCGTTTTAAATTGTGAATGGGTCAACCTTTTTTTTCCACGTTGCTGGAGGAGAAATGCTGATTCTGTACATTTCGGGGAGAGGTACCCTAGTGCGTTGGTTTGCTCTTTCTGTCGTGGTGCATTTTAGAATACGGGGGGACAAGTGGATTACCCTACGGGTCCCAAATTGGGTGCCAAGCTCAGGGATAACCTCAAAAGTAAATATATGCGTAAAAGATAAGTACGATAAGATTCCAATATATTTATTTCACCAGTCATACAAAAACAATTATTGATAAAATACGAATTGAAATTCTAAATTCACATCAACAATGCTTGAGGTAGACCGTATGATGTACGTCTCCACTGTGTGTACGTCAACGCCCTTTGCTTGCTGTCATTTTTCGAGTTACTCCCGTCGACCGTCCAAGTCCTGCTTGAAACCAAAAGTAGACTGCCTATATATATGTGCACCTCACGAGAACGCACCAAAAGCATCCGAGACCTCGACTAGGCGGATCTGCCATATTAATTTTTTTCTCTCTCGTCCAACCCCATCAATATCCAGTTGTGTATATACAATAAGCACAGTTTTACCGCATCGTACTGCTGCTCAAAAATATCAATCTATAGAATAGCCCTCAACGGTTCATAGTCAACCTCATCTCGACCAGCAAAGTGTTGGAACCCTATTCACTGGTAATACAGTGAAAACAGATTTTAAATTTTTTTATAAAGATCATAAACAATCTAGGACCAGTGAACTTGGGATCGTAATTTTTCGAAACTTATACATATAAAAAATTATTACAATAATAAAGTATATGTATATATAGGAAATTGAAATCAATATAATCAGAAGAAGATATTAAAACCTTACCAACGTTTGGAGGCTCCTTCACTTATTGTAATGCTCCTGGTCTGTACCAATCGATCTTCCTCGTTATATCTCAAGACTAGTAACTACGTGTAGTAGTGTCGGGGTCTCAGGAACTTGAATGAAGGATGTAGGGAAAGACGAAGAAACTCTTTCTTCTATGTGATAACAACTTAGAACAATGCTAGTTGTTAAAAAAATATCTTCTTTTTTTTTTCTTTCAGACCATCTTTAATGTTGATGGTATTCACAATACCGAATTTAGCACACAGAAAAAAGTCAAATACTATATTTGACACAACAAATTAGCATTATGCTCCAATGCACAATGCTAAAAGTTATACTAAAATACTATATTTTATTCATTAAACTTATAAAAGTTAATTAATAATATTAATGCATTAATGGATAACCATTGAATTTCTTAAAAAATATTATTGATGAAATAAATTGGATTGAAATAATATTAATGTGTATTAAATTTAAATAATTTCAAATATTTAAAATATATAAATAATAGTATTTTTGTAATTTAAAAGGTAACATTTATTGTTGTATCAAATTTGGTATATGTTATACTGTGTGTCAAATTTAGTATATGCTATACTGTGTGTCAAATTTGGTACAAAGTTTAGCATATACTAAATTTGACATGATATTTGATATTGGAGGAATATTTTTTCACTCAATACTAAATTTTAACATTAACACATAATTTTGATACAATATCGGAGATGTTTTAATATATATGAATACATTTTTGTCTCTTTGATATCTCACGCACGCAGCACACAATACACTTGCACACACTATCAAAATAAAGAAACTTTTTAATCTCACACACCCACTTGCACGTTATTAAGAGCAAGCAAAAACCTAATGCTTTTTGTTTCAATTCATACATATCAAATGCATGTCATTTTATACACATCAATTGCATCAAATCTAAATTGAAGTGATATGATCGGTTTTTTTTTTCTTAACGTGTGTTAATGTGTTTTTTAAGTAGATATCAGTTATCATTCATTTTTTCCAAAGACTATATATATATTCAATATATATTTAATTATCTTTCGTAAACTTATAATATCTTTATTTGATTTTCAAACCTTTTTAAAATATCTCATATGTTTAAAAGGTAATTAAATATTTGTTTTTAAATTTAAACATTTTAAATTCAATTTCAAATATTTAATTTAATAAAATAAAATAATTATATTATTTTATTCTATTTGAAATCAAATAATCATATTATCTTATTCTATTTAAAATCAAATATCAACTAACACTCTCCATTCAGTGATCAATAACATAATTAAATAATCTTATTATTTAATATATTTAATCACCATTATTAATTAATTAAATAATCTATTGGAGATTCAAATTAGAAAAACCTAATATTCATAATGAAAAGCTCAGACAACAACTCAAAAGGTTCGGATGTTGTTTCAAAAGGCTCGAAAAACCAGATCTTTATCGTCTTCTACACTAATTTTTTTTAAAAATCAAACTCTAACCTAATCTAGAACCATACTCAGATCCACAAATCAAATATAATCTACAAGTCTAAACGATACACAACATCAAACATGCACATAAACTTATCAAGAAAAAAACGACAATAAAATATAACTCTACTTACTACTATCAATCGGAGATGCTCTTCTTAACTGTTGAAAAAAGATTGTAGTGCCACTGTCGGTTATTTCATCGTCGATTTTCAACAGATATTTTCTCTCTAAGTTCGAAAATGTAAAAAAGTGACTTTATAAAGATGTTTTTATCTAATCACCTAAATTAATGCTTTTTAAATATAAATTATTAATATGATATTTTTTAGGTAACGTCAACTCAAAAAATGCTATTTAATTTTTTAACCTACGTATCAAACCTCTATTTAGCGCAGTGTGGTTTGGTTAAGAACTTGTTTGATTGAACTTTTAAAAAACATCTATCGGTAAAATATCTGCTTATAGTAGATCTATTAGAAATAGAGTTTTTTTTAAAAAAATATATATAATTGTTTGGTTAGTAGATTTTTTTTTTTTAAATGATTATTTGGAGAAATACCTCCCCATAAACTTTTACCTAGTAGATGTTTAAATTCTATTAGTCTCTACTCAATTAAAAATATACATTTTTAAACGTCCAACCAAACAATTTTAAAAAATTTAAATAGACGTTCGTAGATTTTGAACAAATAAAAAGCTCAACTAAACGAACATCATATAAATAAATATAGTTATAAAAATAGAGCAGCGGTTGCAGAAGCTCCGAGTTTTGTTGAGTAGTGGGACCTTAACGGAGCAAGGGTGATGCAGTCCCTACTTATTTCACTAACTTATGGCAGACACTATATTTACCACCATCGACGGTCCATCTTCAAGGACTTCCCTAATTCTAATTTATGATGGTGGGGACCACATCCTCAGGCCATACTGACAGCCCACGTGGTCAACTCTCATTGGTCGACCCATCAAATTCCAAAAGCATTCGGGGTCCCACTCATTTAATCTCCCACAACCACAAGGCCACAATCTCCATGGCTGAAGGAAAGTAAATGGAACCGCCACGTGTCCATCAGGGAACGTCATGGTGACGAGGAAAGTGTAATTCAATTCCGATGATCATGTCATGGAAGTGGGTCCGCATTGCAATAGCATAGCATCCACGTCAGCCGACTTCCTTTAAATTATTTGTATTAACTACACTTTACTTTAGCATTTTGTTACGTCACGGTTCAATCCTACGGTTCCACGTCGAAGTCAAAGTGACGTCAGCTACATTTACTAGTATCACCACGCCCATGTGACTGCTCCACGCCACTTCTCCGGAAAATATCCAGTATTTCGGAACTACCCTATTACGTGACAACTTAACTTCACGAACCTACCTCTTCTCCCCGTGTAATCCACTCTCCAATCATTCACTCTCTTCCCTTTTCTTTCTTTCTTTTTTTTTTTTTTTTACTTGCTTATCGATTATTTAAACAAAATCAAAATAACAATTCCTGATTATGGACAGTGCCGGTCCTTAGGTTTTGGTGGCTTCTGGATGAATATTTAAAATTAGACCCTTTATTCAATTTCATATCTAAATCTTATAAATTTTTGTATTTGATATATATATATATATATATATATATATATATATATATATATATATATGTATTATTTTTTAAGAAAAATTATAAAAGTTTAATCAAAGTAATTTTCATCAAGTTTATATCGTGATATATAGAAAAAAAAAACCGAAAAAAAAAGTTACGAACAAATAGTTATGTATGACAGTTTCAACATAAAGAAATATCGTATGTAAAATAAAGAGATACAAACTTATAAAATGAAAATGGAGGATACTCCTTATTTTTTATTTTATTTTATTTTTTAATTTTTTAGAATTTTAAAAAATAAATAAAATAAAGGGTATATTTGGTAATGTTTAGGATGTGTTTACAAATTTTTTTTTTTTTTTAACTCTTAATGAGATGTACATGCAGAGAAGGATGTATATACAAATTTTCATGGGTACAAATATAGCTACTCATTTACTTTTAATATTTTTGATGAAACTTCGTACTTAACCTAATCTTTATATAAGAAGTTGATTTCCACATCTTTTTTTTTCTTTTTTTTTTGAACCAAAAAATGATATAATTATATGGATCATGTTGTATGTGTCAAATGTGAGCAGTACCATTATTTAGATCCCTTATTTATCAAAGTAAAAAATGTGAATACTAAAAAAAAAAAAATGGACCCTTTTTTATTCTGGGCCCTGGACGAGCGCCCCAAGTGCCCTATCTCAGGGGGGGGGAAGAAGAAGAAGAAGAAGAATATTCGGCGCGTAGGGAGCACGACAGAGAAGAGAGAGTAAGGTACTAGTTGAAATAGGTATATGTGTAAAACAGTAGTTTGTGATGTAAGCAACCACAGAGGCTTAAGCCTTGTCATTTATAAAACTCCCACAGAAACCACACTTGTCTCCACTTGCTAATTTGCTCCCGTTGACGTCTCCAATCTCTCTCGGCGATGCAAGGTCTAAGGCAATACTCAAACGACGTCGTTCGCCTTGATCTTTCCCCACCATCTCCCACCGCAACATCCTCCGCCTCCGCCTCTGCCGTCGCCGTCACCGTCACCGTCATCCCCACAAACCTCTCCATCGATGCCGAGGAATCCGCCGAGACCAAAATCCAACGCCTCATATCTGAACACCCGGTCATCATCTTCAGCCGATCCTCCTGCTGCATGTGCCACGTCATGAGGAAACTCCTAGCCACCATCGGTGTCCACCCCACCGTCATCGAACTCGACGACGACGAGATCTCCGCCCTCCCTCCTCCCACTGACCCGCCTTGCAATCCGTCGGCCCCGGCCGTGTTCATTGGTGGCGCATGCGTTGGCGGTCTCGAGTCTCTCATCGCTCTCCACCTGAGCGGCCACCTGGTGCCGAAACTCGTAGAAGTCGGCGCTCTTTGGGTATGATAATTAAAAAAATATATATTATTTATCAATTATCATCATGTAACCAATTCCCATTTTCATGTCTTGAATTCTCTAATCGGGCTTGTTAATTAATTATTTTCCTATGATTGTAAGTGAACATAATTAAATTTAGGAAAACCAGATATATATATATAATATTCTCTGCTTTTGTTTTTCTTTTATAATCCCCTCTGGTTTTAATTTTTAATTAGTTGAATTGTTTGAGAAATGAGAATATTTAGACCATTAGGTTAGGGTAGTAAGTAATTTTGGGTATTGAGGTTCTCTAGGGTTGATCTAAGTAAGTGTTAAGTTAGTTCAATCAGTGAAGTGGGAGTGTGGGGCCCATAAGCAATTATTGAGCAATCAGAGCCGTTGAATTTGTTCCAGATAAAGAATGGTTTATAACGTGATCTGGGTTTAAGGAGGAGATTGAGAATAGTTGGTGACAATGACAATGACAATGACAATGACGAGGCAAAGTGGCACTGTCTGATTCAGATTTCAGATAAATATTCTGACAAAATTCTTCCAATTATTGAACAAAATCTTTTCGCTTTTCTTTTTATAGTTTGCATTCAAATATCTAAAATACTTTTCTATGTTGTTTACATGTTTTTAATCTTCTTTTGAAGCTGCTTTCATACCATTCCATGTTCTCATTTGTCAATGCTCTATTTAAATTCAGTTTCTTAAATATTTTTATATATTTCGTGTGTTTGAATCATGAATGAGCCAACATACAAATGTACTTCAAAGTAGTGAATATATAACATATTTTATATTTATTGGTTGAAATTACTTTTGGTACATGTTTTTTTTACAATATTCACTAATCATAATGGCAGCTGTATTAACAACCATCGAAAATGTTATCATAATTCGGGATGAGATTGGTTCGGTGAAAACCCAGACACATACACCACAAGCTGTGTGTTTGAGTTCTTCCCAACCCCAAAAATTCTGAATTTAAATAATTTTATAATACTTTAAAATCAATAAAAATATTGTCATAATATATATATATAGAAATCATGGGTTATTGATTTAGCCCAATATATGTATAATTTAATATTTTAATTACACGAATACAATGAAGGAGTGTAGAGACGTGCTTATAAATCTGTAAATTAACCTGAAAGGATGCAAAAGTATAAAGTCTGTCAAAGGATTTTGTGTGTTAATTTTTTTAATACATCAATATGTAGAATGAATAAGTATATATATATATATATATATATATATATATATATATATAAAAGAATGAACAAGTGTAAATATATAAAAGAATGAATAAGTATAAATTTTACATCAATATGTAGAATGAACAAGTATATATATATAAAAGAATGAACAAGTGTAAATATATAAAAGAATGAATAAGTATAAATTTTTGCAAAAAATGTACAATATTACCTATCTAAATTAATATTTTTTTTCTTTACATAATAAAATTTGATTGTTCCGACTTGAGACCGTAAGATAAATTAAAAACTTCAATCACATTATAATAAAATAATATATTGTGCAGCCTATTTTATTGAAGTAGTAATTTGTTAAAAAGTACGTATATGATTGGCTATGCTTTTTTAAAATATGAATTTATTTTGCTTATTTTTTTACTTAAAATTTATTTCCAATTGTATTTCATCTTTAACTTTTTATAATGCACTTAAGAGTTGTGGGTTGAATTCTTGCATTATGATAAGAAATTATGTAGTGTCAATTAAGCCTTTTTAAGTGTTTTTTTTTTTTTTTTTTTTTATGTGCATGCAACTTGCTCTAAAGTTGTATCATATATCAGTGATGCCGTCAATGTTACATTCAATATCTTCAAAAATTATATATATATTAGACAGTATGAATAAATAGATTATATAGTTTAAAATTGAAGATGAAGTAGAAATTGAAGAGTCACAATAAAGAGAATATCAACTATCAAGGACAGGACAGATGAGTGCGTCACCTGTACCCCCATAAGCCCCATTTCACCTGTACATTTAAGTAGTAGCGAGGGTGACAACTGACCAAGTTTTGTTTGGAGGACTAGGCATTTGTCATATTTTAAAAAAATCAGTTTTCACTCTAGTGTAATTTCCAAAGTAAAATTTGAAATGGAGAATGGAGAATGGAGAATAGAGAATAGAGAGTTGAGTAGGGTTTAGAGGTATGTTCCAATGGGCAATGACCGTTTCTGGAAAGTGGAAAGGAAAAAAAGAGAATATGGGATGTTAATGGTGCAAAAGATTATCAGGCTACTTGGAGTAGATGGGGACCCATTTCCTTTGGGTTTGGAAAACAGATTTGAAAACAGATTTAAAAATATATATAATGATGATGACAAGAAAGGAGAAAGTAAGAAACCACAGCCACAAGTCCACAACAACATTCAAAGATTTCAAGAGTGCGTTGTCACCTTTTAGTTTCTTTAATGGTGATTCACACATGTCAGCCATGCATATGGACTTTTCATGTTATCATACTATACCCCTCATCACTCCACCACTCTCAAGTCTTAGAATCTACCTTTGATTCTTTCTTTTCTTGTTTATTTATATTTATTTTATTTAAATCCAACACACGAGAGAACGGAACATAAACCAACAAGCTGACTGATGGTTGGGGTGTTTTCTCTCAAACTTCTAAAAGCATCTTCAACTGCTCTTCTTTTTTTCTTTTTTTTCTTTTTTTTCTTTTTTTCTTTTTTTCTTTTGGGTGAGGTGGTGAAGTAAGTCATCACCTATGTTACCTTTATAATTCGCCTTTTCTATCTATTTATTTATTATTACTACTAAGGGGGATCCCACTTTGCTAGTATAATTGTATTGCTGCAAAAACATATACCTAATAAATAATTGACGACAGTTTTGGTTGAAAGTTGAACACCGTAACTGTTCACTTATTGGCTTCAAATTAAAGCACTCCACTTCAATCTCCAGTTAACGCCTCCCCCAGTTCATTAATTTACTTACCATTCACAGTTACACAGTACCACATTATAAGTTGAGTACCTCAATGAGAGCAGCCACAGTGGAGAAGGAGATTTGAATATAAAATTAAAATTATTATTATTATCATTTCAGATTTTACAGTTATTTTGTGAATTCACGTTTTCAACAAGTAAGGTTTCTCACGAGTGAAGTGAAGTGCAAAATTACAAATACACGATAGAAACCAAAAACCAACTATTTTCAATAGCATCCAAGTGATAAAATTCTTTTTCTTATTTCCAAAGAACAGAGGATTTGTAATTGGAACATGATTTAAACGTACCCTGAAATACTAAACATGCAATCAGTCCCTCTCTCACTCTCTCTGGGTCACAAAAGTATAATGACATTCCACTCTATTTATTTGTTAACAAAAAACTGTGAATGAACAAAACCTAATGAACTAACCAGGCAAATGAAATGTCATCTTAGTCCATGTTAGTCGTTAACTCTATCATACCTCATTTGCCTTCTTACAACATTTTCCTCTATTTTTTCTTGAATGTGATCTCTCTTCTATCTATATTCTCCTGTGTCGTGAATCCGTAGAAAAACAAAAAACTGAAAAAAAATCATCATCTGTTACAATCCACCCCAGTCCATAAACTTCTTGATCTCATCATACAAAACCAAGATAGCAGCTGCCCCAGTACTCCGAAACATGTTTGAAACTGCTCCGCGATAAAATGAAGCCACCCCTTCTTTCCTATAAATCGTCCTCCAGCAATCCAGTGTGTTGTGATACATCGGTTTTTCCAAGCCAGATTGCATCATCATTCGCCTACGAACTGTATCCAATGGATATGACAACAATCCAGCAGATGTTGTGACTGCCTGAGCAACTGCCCAGCGTTTCCACAATTCCAATTCAGGTTTAGATTCTTCAGCCAAAATCTCCTTCATTGTATCGAACCCCCCAAAGTATAGGCCACGGTGAATAACCATCCCCTGTAGAGAGGCAGGAAGTCCTCGGTAAACCCCTCCAATTCCATCTTTCTTGAATATGGTACTCAGGAAATGGTAGAAGCCTCGGAATTGACGAACATCTGTTCTTCCAATGTCTGCAGCAAGGCGGGTGTGTGCAATATCAAGTGGGTATATTAAGATCAATGTTGTACAACCAGCTGCCGCCCCGGCAATAAAGTTGGCAGATGCTCCAGACACGAAATTACCATCTTGAGAGTTTCCATTTCTTAATATGTTTCTGTAGAGATCCTGCAGATTAACACAATTAATTACCACCACACATTAATCAAACATAATGCATAATGAAAAAATATAGGTGTTCCTTGTTTAATCAAAATATCTAAAGACCTTGAATGCACCCTGATTTCTTTCTATTATCACTCACTCCTGAAGGAAGCTGTCATTTCTCAATTTTATAAATATAACTTGCAAATTCGGTCAGACAGGCCTAAATGGTTGCCTGTTTCATGTCTTGCAATTGAAACACCATGTAAGTATCCAGTTTGCTTATCTTCATGTCCAAAAGAAAACCACATTCGCATGTGTTACCTTCTCTTACAAAGATATTGGTAAGGACTTCAATGAAAAATGGCGATACAAAAAGCAAACCCAATAGTTTAGTAAAATGGCTTCACTGAGATTTTATAACTGCTAACATGGGGAGTCGTTTCCAAAGATTATTTTTTCCATCTTTAAAGCTCTCCTCCAATCTCCACTGTTGAGTTCAGATTATCGTTGAGTAAGAGATTATTTCAACAAGCTGTTTAAGTAGCAAAAATATTCCATTTTTATCTGCTCCATATAAGCTGATTCCTAGTCACTTTACTAAAGAACAGACTTCAAATCAATTATTCCAATATCACACCTATGTGAGAGAAAGTTTTCCATTAGATTTCCCTAGTGGTTATTCTCTTTGTTCTTCTAATATGATTTACAAATTCAACCTACACCTTGATAGCAACTTCTAAATACTAAAATTCATTCTGCAGCCAACTATAAAGTATAATAAATTTGCTTCCATTACCTAATGCATACAAACTAAAAAGCAGAACAAAACAGAAAATAAGATTCAAAAGTAATGCTAGGCTTCCCAAAATTTGTTTCCAAATAATGTGGCATGTGAGCTGTCAACATTAAATCACTCACCATGAGATTATGTGGTGGTGAGTGATGTAATGTTGACAACACACATGCCACTTCATTTGGGAATGAATTTGGGAACAAATTTTGGGAAGCCTAGCATTACTCTAGGATTCACATCATCCAATTCCAATGTATTATTTTGACACTGCAAGTTCAAAGCCTTTTAGGTAGTATGATGTCCACCAGTTTATTATTAATCATCAAGATTCAAGCAATTATTTACCTTAAAGGAATTTCACAATTTGAAACCTTTAAAACAGATAATTTTCTTAAGATTTTAGGCTTGGGAAATACACAAAAACCATGATCTCCATGCTCCAAGACTGATCTTGAATAGAGAGAGAAAATAAATAGGAAGGCTGACTGATCGAATCAAGGTAAGTCTACCACAACATGATAGCAAAGCTCTTTTCCACACTCCGAGTCTTCTTTCTATCTTCTCAATTACCGGGTCCCAAAACTGTAAAGTTCTTGGATTAGCTACCAAAGGCAGCCCTAAATATTTTATAGGCCAGCTCCCAGTCGAAATCCAAATTTGGAAGCCAACATTTTAACTTTATCTTCTTGAGAATTCACTCCTAAAATAGAACATTTAGTTTTCTTAACATTATCTCGGATAATAAGCTAAAAGTCTCCACCAAGAGAAGATCATCAATCTTCTTCTCTTCTCTGAATGAGATCAAAAGAGATTCGTCAGCAAGTTGCAAATGTGAAACTTCTATTTTTTCCTTTCAAACCACAATTCATTCAACAAGATTGGCTTCTAAAGCTTTATCCATCAATCTGCTGAAAACTTCACCACTAAAGTGAAGGGGAGTGGCGATAATGGATCACCTTGCCTTAGTCCTCTAGAAGTTCAAAATCATCCCTTGGGATGACCGTTGGTGAGAATAGAGAAATTCATTGAGAGCAAAGACAGCCTCTAATCCACTGCCTCCATTTAATACCAAAGCTCTTTTGTTGAAGAACAAAATCTAGGAATTTCCAATCTACATGATCATATGCCATTCAAAATCTATTTTAATTACAATCCCCTCCTTTTTTCTGCAATTCTCCACCACTTCATTAGTCACCAAAGCTGCATAAAAAATCTGTCTTCCTATAAAAATTGCAGCTTGTGCAGTTCATATAATGTCAACAAGAACTTTCCTCATTCTAATGGATAACACCTTTGCTATGATTTTATACAAACTAGACACAAGACTAATGAGTCTATACTCTATTGTCACCAATCTTCAAAGATTCAGTAACTTTTTTTATTAAACAGATAAATATAGTATTGGTAATTTTGTTGACTACATCTGTGTGGTAGAAATGTAGAATTCCTCAACAACCTTCAACAAGTCTTCCTTGACAATATCCTAACAATTCTGAAATAATGCCATAAAGAAGCCATCAGGACCCAAAGACTTTTCTGGACAGCATTCAAACACAGCCCTTCTGTTCTCCTCTACTAAAAAAGTTTTCTCCACCCATGCAGCCTTGTTCAGAGGGATGGGAACCCAATTAAGACCTTGAATCTTTGGCCTGGTGATCCCCCAAAAGTATACAATTCTTTAAAGTGGTTGATCACCTCACTTCTATTTGTTTGCTTTCTTCAATACGATCCCCGTGTTTATTTTCGAGTTTATTGATTAAATTCATGCTCTTTCTCCCATTCACTATTTTATGGAACATCCTAGTATTATTGTCCCCGTTTCTAGCTCATGTAGCCTTGGCCTTTCACCTCCACGTAATCTCTGCTTAAAAAATTATCTCTTCTATAAAATAAATACCATATCAATAATATATTTCTTGACATCATTGTTGATTTTGTCTAGATCTATCTTCAGCTTTATTGTCAAGTTGTTGAATCCAAAAATAAATTGCAAAAAGTGTACCTCTCCATAATCCCTCCTATTTTTCACAATGTTCTTCTATAATAAGCTACATTATCTCAACCAAAAATGCCAGGCTTTAGCTACACTTCTTTGTCAAACATGGTTCATATATCTTTAGCACTATTATAAAAAGCGTGCCTAGGTGCCGGACACATCTAGGCACATCAATAGCACTTGAAGGATGGCAAAGCGCAACACATTCAATGAGGAGCACACCTGGCCATCGGGGGCGCAAAGCCCCTCCTAGGCATGCCTTTCATAAGGCGCCTTTCATCATAGGCGAAACACTTATTTCTCGATCCCCCGAGTGCGTTGGCGTCGTGCAACAAAACTGATTTAGGCTTCAGATCCCTACATGAAGATGCATTGATGATGTTATGAAGTTGGTTTTGTTTGAATTGGAGATAGCTAGAGTCTAGAAACTAATTTGAACATTCTTTGGGTTTTTTTTTTTTCCTTTTTAATGTGTTTGCAATTTTAAGTCTTTGTTGTTAATATGATGATTGCATGATAATTGATTTATGAATTATGATGTGTTATTGATATTTTGTAAAGTTCTAAACCTTACAATTTAGCTTAATAACTTGAAATTTATAGGATAAATTAGGTCGATATAATTTTTGTGAATTATTCCCATTGGGAAATTCATAAAAAGCTACTATGCACCTTTTCTGAAAAAAGGTGCAAAAAAGGTCCTCACCTTGCACCTCAGGCTCCAGGGGACCCTTGTGCCATGATGCGCCTAACACCTTTAATAACTATGATCTCTAGTCTCTCTTAGATTGGACCATCCATCTCAGCCCAAAACTGTGTTCCCAAAGGATTTTATATGGAAGCCGAGAAAACAAAAATTGAACTTATTTCTCAGCAGACTGTAGCTTGCTTAATAAATAATATATATAACACTTAATATCAGAGTACCCTTAACAAGAATGGGTCATATTCTTCACCAATATACTTTGTGTATTATTATTAATTATTATCATTGTAACAATCCGGTTCCAGATCCGGATCTTGGTCCTGATCATCATCATTATTATTATCCTATTAGAAGAATTGCCAACAATACCAATGAAAGTGTGGGAATTGACAGGAACATTAAAGAATTGAATACACTAGAGACATCCCCATAATTCCAAACAAAATTCAACAGAAAGTCTACTGGGATATATCTAAGAAAGCATAGGTTAAAAAATTCAACCTACTATTCCAACTTCCAAGTATAAAATGGTTCTATCAAAATATGGAAATCGAATTACTAATTGTAGTCTTGTGGCACAACAAAACTTACCCTATCAATTTCTTAACAACTGGACTGGCAAATAAATCTATTCAAGTCCTCCAGCTCACATGAATAGGCTCGATTGACAACCACCCTAACTCCCTAAGGTATCTGAACAAACAAATAGATCATGTAGTGTTCATTGAATTCATGAACATGACATAAATATGATTCTATGAAAAGATGTTGTTATAGGCTCGTGAATAAATAAGAAAAAAACATCATCTGTAGTTGTCAAAGGCATCAAAATTCCAGATGTACATAGAAACATTTAATCAGTCAAGTTATATGCAAAACACAAACCTCCAAGAAAGCGAATTTATTGAGAAAAGCATCTCCATTAAACAAACCCAAATGTAATAAAGACGTAGAGCAATCTAATCAATTAAAACATTAAGAGAAAAACAAAAATACCTTTAGAGAGAAATTAAGAGCAACAGAAGGGTAATAACGAAGAACACTACTGCCATTGCCTCTCCATAAAGACAAAACACCTTCTTCTCTGACAGTACGGAGAATACAATCAACCATGCCCTTGAATCTCCTCCGTCCGCTGCCAACAATCGCTATGTTGCTCTCTTGGGTCTGCAACAACAGCTTTGCCCTCTCGATTGGCGCCACAATCGTGTGCACAACACCACCCATCAACGCCCCAGCCATCAGATCACGGTGGAAGTTGGTCAGCCATCTGTACGGCTCAGACGACGACGACGATGATAGTGATGATTTGGACCCGCTCTTTTCTGGGTCCTCATCATCTTTGCTCATTCTTTCCAAAAAAACTGTTTCTTTCTCTCTACAAATTCTCCATTATGCGTGTAGATATCGTTGTTTCTAAATCTTAATTGGTTTACAGTTTCAGCCTATTAATTCAACAAATAAGCTTATTAAATAATATTTATTTGTTTATTTATTACTTAAAAAACACAACTTACGTATGATGTCTGCTTTCTCTGATTTTGGTGAATTGCGCTGTTTGTCTGCGTCTCAAGTTGATTTGGTTGGCATCAAGAATGATTGATGAGGCTATGGGAGCAAAGTTTCGTTATCTGATGTGTATTTATGTAAATCTTTTGGAATTCGCCACGTGGTGTATTGGTACGCTGACCATTTATTTTAATCGGGCGAAAAAAATTATTTACGATATCTGATGTTAAATACATAGAATTGATGGTAAAAACAAAATAATCACCGACTTGTTACTTGACAAGTATTTTCGTTGATACAATTATGAGTAGTTAGTAGTTACTCATCTCAACGCTTTTCTTCTTTTGTGTTGCAAACTAAAGGTGGTTTGGTGGGTCGCTCAATCACCCTAACGGTGCTGATAAGGCTGCTTCCACTTCTCTCCTCGGTCCTCACGGTGGGGCCAACGCCAATCTATGATTTTCGTCAACAATATAGAAGAGGACATGTCATTAAAACTTGAAAGTAAAAGATTTGAATTTTTATATTCAAAAGGAAAACGTCTTTAAAATAATCATTGGAGAAACAAACCGATTATAAATTATAATATCACAGTCTTATATGCTGAAGACCACCTCTTAATTAATATTAGAGTTCAAATCAATTTTACAAGCAAAGGAAAAAAAAATGATAATAATATGTCTCTATATGATATTGGAAGACAATTGTTGAACTTGATTGCTTGGTTTGATGAGTTTGTTTATCAATGCCCAACTTTAAACGCTTTTAACAGTGAGGCACTGATCATGCAATTCTTCCCTTACAAACCCAAATCCAATGCTCTATTCATTAATTTTGAATGGTTTATACACAAAAGAACAAGGACAAAAGAAAAAGAAGGTATATATGCGGTGCAATAACAGCCATTCCGATTGGCCAGGAGGTAAAGATAAACATAGCTTCCGTATCTTCATGGATTTTATCCTATTTTTGGATAAATTTTTTTTTACTAAAATTTCAACAAGTTTACAAGGTCTGAGATTGCCTCACAGGTTCATTACAACTGATGAACCCATTTTCATGACACAATCAACCATCCATACTTCATTACAATATTGTTCAAAAACTACCTAGTCACTAGCAATATTAACAGAGTACAAGAATCATCTGTTTACTATGGCGAACGCAAACCAGAGACATCAAGAACAAACGGAAATGATCCCGGGAACATCAATATCCACTGATAAACATTGCTAACAATACCATATAAAATAGGCCAATGGTCAGCTTATATCTATAATATGTGTGCTTGTTTCTACTTTTCTTATACGATGCCTATAGAAATTATTAAATGCAGGATCCTGTACAAAAAATTCCTGCAGGATCTCAAACTAGAAAGTTACTAATGATGCCTATACCTTGAAACTTTCTTCCTCACCAATGAGGGCTTTATTAATGCTCCAGGCATTCAATCTTGAGATAACTACACCAAGTGTTCCATTGTTGAATACATAAAGGTGGGCTGCTTTGTCAGTTGCCAACTGTGGATAAACTCTACTTGTGATAACAAGTTCTTCCTCCCCCTCCGAGACTCTCGATCATGGAATGGTCTATCTGCATAAAGTTGAAGCCAATTACATCAGAACAGTGATAATAGTTATAAAGAGAAAAAGAAGAATTCAGTAGAAATGTTTGTTGTCAACATACCAAGCTTCTTAATGAAATTTTTTCTTGGCGAGGATCTATGTCTACAAGAGGTCCATGTTGTTTTATCAACATCTTTTCTCAAAGAAGACCTGTTAGACATTTGAAGCATTGAATGTTGAGATTAAATTACATAAATATAATGGTTTTTTGGCTGACTTATAGATAGAAAAAGAATACTTGGAAGATCAGAAAGAGACTCATGACCTGCTATGGTCACTGCACATGAGTACTATGTATCTATTATGGCCTCTGAACATTTGAAAGAAAATAGCTGTTTGTTCTGTCAACTCCTCTGTTGCCAAAGATAACAAACCGAATGGTCCTAATCTGCTGGAGATCAATGCATTTTTATCATTGCTGAGAAGTTAACATACCAGGATTAATGAACTCATCAGCCTCTTCTAGTTCAGGCACTTCAAACACAACTTCTACATCGACCTTCAAAGATACGATACAATAAGTAATCATGCCATTTCTTATATAATTGCAGAAATAAAATCAGAATTGTGTGTAAGTTAGGATCAGCACGTTAACAGAAGAATTTAAAACATGAATTTGACCGCTCACCTACCTGTGAAGCGGTGATGCCTGAAACTTCAAATACTAACCCACTCTCTAGTTTCTTATCATTGATGCTAGCTTGCTTGCCCTGCCGTGTTTCAATTTCTTCAACTGGCCACTGCACTAGCTGTTTTCCATTTATGTCAAGCCAAATTTGCCTAGGAATTGACTGCAAAGAAGAGTTAAAGTTCATCAAGTGTAATCTTCTCCAGCACATAACCTGTTAACAGTAATTTGATACAAACGCCTCCAATTAACTCAAATCACCTGGACTCCAGAACATCCTTTTTCGATATCATCTTGTCTGCTGTCAGACTCATTTACTCAACCCCACAATATCCTTCTGTTCTTGACATTGTCAAAGACCGTTTTTGAAGCATAACATTTCCCGTAATCGTACCTCAAGTCCAAACTGGTTCCCTCAAAGTCAGTGTGAGGAAAAAACCTTTCCATCTGAGGATTGTAAGTCCCTAGGATATAGTAGTCATGAGAATTGAAACTTGCCTTCATAACATGCTTTACACACGGATTTAGTACCGAAGTGTCGACCCCATTTGTGCCATTAATAGACACAGGATAGAAGTCTGGACACTCCCACATTCCAGTCCTATCTGATGAATACAGAGGATTCTGAAACTTGGTCCAGTACATAAAATCCTTGCGTCGATAGAGAATCAACATTCCTTGGTTATTGCTCTGGCTTCCAACGATCACTCTCCATTCTCCATCTGAACTCTGCCATGCAGTTGTTGGATCTCTAAAATCATCCACCTTAACTCCATTTGGTGGAGTCATGATAGGATTTCCAGAAAATTTAACCCATTCGTTAAGTAACGGGTCAGATAGATCCTTAGGCATTGCTAAGTTCTGAACCTAACGACCATTGGCATCAATCCCGGGTATATCGACCATTGGAACTTAATCACTTGAACGTGTGAAACGGACGTTAATGATAAATTACACTTATAGACCCTAAATGTATGAATAATTACATTCAAATTATAAAAATATAAGGGTTAATAGCATTGATATCCCTATACTTGTAACGAAATTGTATGATGCTCCTAAATTTTTTTCTTAGCACTAAACCCCATGAACTTTCATAAATTTACAAAAACTGGCAGAAGGGAAACGGACGTCAAGGAAAAATTACATTTACACACCCTGATTATATGAATAATAGCATTAAAAATGGAAAATATAATAATATCATACAACCGCCATTTGATCTGATTGATTAATGTTCAAAAAAAAAATTATGATATTAATTATTTTTAAAAAAATAATTAATAATAATAACAATAATAATAATAATAAACTTTAAAAAATAAAAATTATAATATATTAACAATAATATATATATATATATATATATATATATATATATATATATATATAAATATGTGGAACCCAGACTCTTGGAACTCAATCCGACTTCAGTTGAAATGTTGTTGTCTGAGATTCTTTTCCTATTTGTGTGCAAATTATCTTCGTTTTATCACAATAGCTTGGATTTTTTCCACCCATTATGAATTTAAGATTGACTCATCATCATCATCACTCCAAAATCTTACCAAAATCTTCACCACTATCATCGATCTAAACCAAATCATCACACAAAAAAAGCATAAACTCAAAATCGAATAAACCAAACGCATAACCCAACCACCAAACACAAATCCAATCCCAAACACAAACTCAGTCACAAACCTAGAAGACCACCACCACCACCACCACCATCGTCGGCCCATACCAGAAAACGCCCCCGCCGTATCGATCTGCATTCGATATACCCGAAAACCATATCGATCCGCACCAGAAACCACTCCACGGTAGCCAAATCATACCAAAAGTTTAGAGAGAGATTCGTGAGAGAGTGTTTAGAGAGAGAGTAATTCACAAACCTCGGCACCAGAAACCACCCCTACTGTATCGATGTGCGCTTGATATACCATATCGATGTGCGCTTGATATATCCGGAAACCATATTGATTCGCACCAGAAACCACTCCACGGTAGCCAAATCATACCAAGGGTTTAGAGAGAGATTCGTGAGAGAGGGTTTAGAGAGAGAGTAATTCACAAATCGGAGAGAGAGAGAGAGGAATATGTGATGAAGAATTTCATATCGTTATTTTTTGCTAAGATTCTTTTTTTTTAAAGAGTCCAGATTTTTTTTCAACCTTTTCCAAATTAGGTATCTTTATCCGAATTCAAACAAAAACAGAACAAAAAAAATTGGCTACCCTATTTCATTGTGTTTTTCAGTTTTTTTTTGTTTTTTATTTTTAATTTATTTAATTATATTCTTAATAATATATATGGTTAATAGCATCGATGCCCTCTATACTTATAGCGAAATTGTATAGTGTCCCCTGAATTTATTTTCTTAGCACTAAACCCCCTGAACTTTCATAAATTTACAAAAGCTGACAGAAGGGAAACAAACGTCAATGAAAAATTACACTTACACACCTGATTATATGAATAATTGTATTAAAACTGGAAAATATAATAATATCATACAAACGCCCTTTGACCTGATTGACTAATGTCCAAAAAAAAATATTTATGATATTAATTATTTTTAAAAAAATAATTAACAACAACAACAACAACAACAACAACAACAACAACAACAACAACAACAACAACAATAATAATAATAAACTTTAAAAAATAAAAATTATAATATATTAACAATAATAATAATAAAGAATTTTTTTAAAAAAATATGTGGAACCCAAGCTCTTGGAACTCAATCCGACTTCAGTTGAAATGTTGTTGTATGAATTTCTTTTCCTGCTTGTGAGCAAATTATCTTCGTTTTATCACAATAGTTTGGATTTTTTCCACCCATTATGAATTTAAGATTGACCCATTATCATCACTCCAAAAATCTTACCAAAATCTTCACCACCATCATCGATCTACACCAAATCGTCACAAAAAAAAAAGCATAAACTCAAAATCGAATAAACCAAACGCATAACCCATCCACCAAACACAAATCCAATCCCAAACACAAACACCACCATCATCGATCTACACCAAATCATCATAAAAAAAAAACATAAACTCAAAATCGAATAAACCAAACGCATAACCCAGCCACCAAACACAAATCCAATCCCAATCATCACAAAAAAAAAGCATAAACTCAAAATCGAATAAACCAAACGCATAACCCACCCACCAAACACAAATCCAATCCCAAACATAAACGCAGTCACTAACCTAGAAGACCACCGCCATCGCCGACCCGTACCAGAAACCGCCCCCACCGTATCGATCTACACTCGATATGCCCAAAAACCATATCGATTCGCACTAGAAACCACTCCACGGTAGCCAAATCATACCAAGGGTTAGAGAGAGATTCGTGAGAGAGTGCTTAAAGAGAGTAATTCACAAATCGGAGAGAGAGAGAGAGGAACATGTGATGAAGAATTCCAGATCGTTATTTTTTCCAAAGATTCTTTTTTTTTTGAAAGAGTATAGATTTTTTTTTTCAGCCTTTTCCAAATTGGGTAGCCTTATCCGAATTCAAACCAAAAAAACTGGCTACCCCATTTCATTGTGTTTTTCAATTTTTTTTTTAATTTTTTTTAATTTTTTTAATTATATTCTTAATAATATATAATAATATCAATATCCCTATAATAAACTAATTTGTTAACTATTATTATTATTATTATTATTACTACTACTATTATTTAGAATTTGAAAATCTTGGTTCCATATATTATAATATATTAACAATAATAATAAATATAAATAAATTAAAAATATGGGTAGTTTAATTGATTTTTGTTTAATTGAAAATATAGATAGTTTAATTGTTTAATTGAAATTTAGAAATTTGGGTTCCATATATTTTTATTTTTTTCTTTATTATTATTGTTAATATATTATAATTTTTATTTTTTAAAGTTTATTATTATTATTATTAATGTTATTATTATTGTTATTATTATTATTTTTATTATTACTATTATTGTTATTATTATTAAAGTTTATTATTATTATTATTGTTATTTTTAAAAAAATAATTAATGTTATTAATATTTTATTTTGATTTTTTTGGACATTAGCCAAACATGTCAAAGAGTGTTTGTACGATGTTAGTATATGTTTCCAGCTTTAATACAATTATTTATATATTCAGGGTATGAATTGTAATTTACCATTAATATCCGTTTCACTTCTGTTAGCTTTTGCAAATTTATAAAAGTTTAGGGGGTTAAAAAAATTCAGGAGGTACTATACAACTTCTCTATAAGTATAGGAGGATTGATGCTATTAACCCTAATATATAATAATATCAATATCCCTATAATAAAATAATTTGTTAAATATTATTTTTATTATTATTTTTGTTATTATTATTATTATTATTTAGAATTTGAAAATCTTGGTTCCATATATTATAATATATTAACAATAATAATAAATAATAAAAAATAAAAAATATGGGTAGTTTAATTAAATTTTTTAATAGAAAATATGGATAGTTTTATTGTTTAATTCAAATTTGAAAATTTGGGTTCCATATATTTTTATTTATTTTCTTTATTATTATTGTTAATGTATTATAATTTTTATTTTTTAAGTGTTGTTGTTGTTGTTGTTGTTGTTGTTGTTATTATTATTATTATTACTTTATTATTATTATTATTACTATTATTATTATTATTATTATTATTATTATTATTATTATTATTATTAAAGTTTATTATTATTATTGTTATTATTTATTTTTTTAAAAAATAATTAATGTTATTATTATTATTATTTTGATATTTTTTTTTACATTAGTCAAACATGTAAAAGGGTATTTATATGTTATTATTATATTTTTCCAGCTTTAATGCAATTATTCATATATTCATGGTATGTAAGTATAATCAACTACTAAAGTTCGTTTCACTTCTATCAAATTTTACAAATTTATGAAAATTTAGGGGGTTAAGTGCCAAGAAAAAAAATTCAGGAGGCACTAAGCAACTTCTCTATAAGTATAGGTGGTATCGGTGATATTAACCCAAAATATAATAATATCATATAAAAAACCCTTTGATATGTTTGACTAATGTCCAAAAAAATAAAAATAAAAATATTAACAACATTACTTTTTTTTATTATTATTATTATTATTATTATTGTTATTATTATTATTATTATTAATGTTAATAATAACAATAATAAACTTTAAAAAATAAAAATTATAATATATTAACAATAATAATAAAGAAATAAATAAAAATATATGGAACCCAAATTTCTAAATTTCAATTAAACAATTAAACTATCCATATTTTCAATTAAACAATTAAACTATCCATATTTTCAATTAAACAAAAATTAATTAAACTACCTATATTTTTAATTTATTTTTATTTATTATTATTGTTAATATATTATAATATATGGAACCTAGATTTTCAAATTCTAAATAATAATAATAATAATAATAATAATATTTAACAAATTAGTTTATTATAGGGATATTGATATTGTTATATATTAGGGTTAATAGCACCGATACCCCCTATATTTATAGCGAAGTTGCATAGTGTCTCCTGATTTTTTTTTCTTGGCACTTAACCTCCTGAACTACCATAAATTTGTAAAAGCCGATAGAAGTGAAACGGACGATAACGGTAAATTACACTTACATACCCTATATATATATGAATAATTGCATTACAGCTGAAAAAATATAATAATATCATACAAATACCGTTTGACATGTTTGACAAATGTCCAAAAACAATAAAAATAATAATAATAATAAAATCATAGTAACAGTTATAAACTAGTTGAAGAGAGGGAATTTCAAAACAATGGCAAACAACACTGATAACACTCCATCTAGACTTTCTTCTGCTATTTCTATTCGTCAAACCCAAACAAACAAAATCCAAAACCTTGTTGAATATACCCATATCTCAGAATCTGCACAAATCACTGAAACAACTCTGCCTTTATTAAATCCCTATACTGTGTTCAAACGCAGCAGATCACTCTCCAGAAGAGTTACTGCCTTAGTCCAACATCGTTCTCCTCCGATAAAGAAATATATCCAATCTACGGCTTTGGATAATTGCCTAATTCCAGCCTCAGCAACGGAACAATATGTTGACTTAGAAATTGGTCAGCCCTTAATTGACCAATGGATCAAAGAAGGCTTCTCCCACCTGCATATCGGAGCCATTAGGATAATCCTTACCCTACATGGTAGGAAAGGACTACCAGTCACGGCTAGGGTTGCCCTTCTCAACACGATCTACAAACAGTACGAGCACGCCATCATCGGAACGTGCCTGTCAACCCTTCATGCAGGAAGCATTTCACTCACCTACTATCCCAATTTCAACATCCCTCTCAGGGATCTGAATCTTCACAACTGTCTCAAGATTCAACTTCAAATAGTAGGAGCTCTTATGATGCCAAACTCTTATATGGCAACGTTGCACCACCAGATTGCTTATAGGATTCAAGATCATGCCCTTGATCTCCTCATCCCTAGACATACCGGTGATACTATCTTCATTAAAGCTGAAAGAGAAGATGAAGTTCCCACTATCATCCAGATTCCGAAGCAACTGCCCAGAGAAAAGCTCACAGAAATTATACCTCTCAAGTGGATCACCAACTATGAGAAAGCTTTTCAAAACATCACTCCGTTCGTCTCCACAGAAACCAAGTTCATCAAATTAGCAGATGGATCCATCCAGACCACCTATGAGCAAATTGGCACTTCTACGACACAAGTAACCAGTACCCCAACTATAGAAACATCACTTAGTGCTCCTCCTGCTTTCCAGGTCCTCATGATTCGACCTGTCACAACCGAAAAGGAGATTCCCATCCATCGTTTCGAACCTGATGGAACTCCTGTCTATACAGACAAGATCAACGACCATTTCATATAGGACGTTGACCCTGATGGAACTCCTGTCTATATAGACAAGATCAATGGCCATTTCATATGGGACGTTGACCCTGAGATGTGTGATGCAGGCTGTGAATGCAGAGCTTGTTACAAACCCGGGAGATCGCCTTGTAAACCCATTTGCTCTCACCGAGATCCTAAGGACCCTCACAGTCCCTGGATTGGTTTACAACCAATAAAGAACAAGCCTCTCTTTATCTATGATAGAGCTCTTCAAATCCCGAAAGATAAAGGGTTACTTCCTGATGAGCCAACAGAACCAGAACATGTCTTGCCTCCAACTCAGGCTCCTGTGCTTGCTTCATGGCCTCTAGCTATGATAAGGACTTTCCACATCTGGAGTCCTCTTCAAATCCAGAAAGGAATCAATTTTCCAGACCATTCATCCAATCGACTGAGGTCTTACCTGACGGATCTCTCAAACAGCCATCCCAGGCTGAACAAGTCCTCAATTGGCACACTCGTAACGCTACTGTCCAGAATAGAGTTCTTCACTCTATCGATCAGAAGATTGACCAGGTCTCACATCATGTTTCCCACCATGACCACCAACTTCAACATCTCGATTCAACACTGCGCAACATGTATACAGATTACAGTCGAAAGTTTCCCAGTTAGATGTTGATCTCCATCAGTACATCAACCAAGGATACTTTGGCCCTGAATTCGACAGCAAAGAAAGGGAAATCAGACAGCTCAAAGACCAGTTAGACTAAATAACTCGAGACCACTTTACTAGCACACCTTATATCTCAAGGCCACATCCCTATTCTCCATCCTTGATCTTTCCAACTCAGTCGCCACCACCTCCTTCCAGGCCCCCTGATCATACCCAGTTTTTCAAATCAACTGGAGATCTTTTCAGAAAATACCCACCTCTATCTACACATCTTGAACAACCTTCCTTAAGCAGGACGAAAAAATCATCTCATCGAAAAAAGAAACCACCAAGCACCCACAAGCATTCACCACCAGACCACCGGAAGCATGCTTTTTATACAGCTTCTCATCAATTTTCCTCTCAGGGAACCTCTGAACCCTCTTATGATTCCCCCTCTTCATGGGAAACGTATTCCCCTGATTCCTCGGGCTCTCCAGACTCCTCTGAACATGCGAATTACTCAGACCCAAATGCATTGCCAGATCCCTCCCAAATCTATTTGGCTACCAGAGCTGATACACAACCATCTACCCAGGCAGTTGACACATCCGAATCTTTAGATGAAACCTCTGTGGAACCAGCTCCTATGGTCGACGAACCGCCTGACCAAAGGAACAAGGCCCATGCCCCTTCTCAGAAACCTACAAATGGCCCTTGGTTTAATTTTGACGACCTAGCTCATCGACAATGGAGAAAAAGAATGTCAGAAATGAGCGCCTGGATCGACCTACAGACAACAAAACTTGAGAACGACACAGAATCCATCTTGAGAGAGTTTGTCTCCAGGTTCACTGGATCTCTCAGGGATTGGTACCAGGCTCTTGGAGAATACAGATAACTACAACTGGTTCGATATGGGTCTGTATACCAAGCTGTGGGAATAATCTTCCGAGAATTTCTCGAAGATGCCTCCCAGTTCTACAAACAGACCATATAAGAATTCTTCGAAATGCGAGTCTATTCACTAGACAAAAGAGACATTGATTACCACTATATGCGCATGTCTTTCAGGTACCATGCACTCGGTGGAATCAACGATGAAACCTTAAGACAGGCATACTTCAACTCTCTCCCTACAGAGCTTCAGGGAGAACTCCAAAGAATAATTGAGTTCTCAGGCAGATGCCTACACGACATTACTCTAGGAGAAATCCACATGTTCACCCATACTGCATTAGACAAACTCTGTGCTACCCAAAGAGTTTTTGCAAAAATGATCAAAGAGGGTAGAAAGTATAACAGATACTGCAAATTTCCTCCGACCTACCACCTTAAATGCAACTCCACTGAACACTGCAACTGCAGAGCAAACAGGTCCTACAAAAGCAAGCCTTCCAGGAACCAACCTCGAAAAGAGAACAATTCCTCAAACTCCAAGAGGAATAGGAAATTTAATATTATAGGAAGAAGACAAGGAAATCATGAAACAAGTCCAACAAGTGTTTTGCCTGCGGACATAAGGGTCACTATGCCAAGCAATGCCCAAATAAAAGAACAAAATCAGCTAAGCTCATCCAACAGCTTAGACAGGTTGCTAATGAAATCCCCTTAGATGCTGACATTGAACTTTCTTCTCAGAACAAGAAAATGTCAACCAGTTGACCTCTTTTATGGTCCAATATTCAGACGACTCCAGCACTTCCTCAGAATAGACAGGATAGACAGATCCTGATTTTCCTTCAGAGGTCTATCAGGCCACCAGTAATGGTAGTCCGGGCCCCCAGGTCAAAATCCAGATTTTAACAACAAAATATTCCAAGCCAGTTCCGGTCATTGCCTATTTTGATACTGGAGCACATTCCTCAATGATGAATCCCGACGTCCTTCCTTCGGACGCCTGGAAAGAAGAAAAAAATGAGTTTCTAGCAGCAGATGGATAAATTTTCAACACTTACCTGACCTCCAAGCACAAGGTTGGCATACAGTTTTTCCTTTCATTCACCCTTTGGACTCAAGTCATTGGGACACCTCTCCCAGACAAGGATATCCTCATCGGATGGGACATCTATAGCCAATCCAGAGCCATAAGGATCCTCCCTAACGGAATCCACTACAAGAGAGAATTCAAGCCTTTCATCGACATCCCCAAGATTTCCCCCCTTTCGATTATCAATCCAGATTTCCAACAAATTCAAGAACAGCTCATACATTTCTGCACTAATAGCCATGTAGACTTCAAACATCCTCACCCGCTATGGAAAAACCCTGATTTCTTCATTAGACTCCCTTTCAAACTCAATGAGGATGTCAACCCAATAAAAGCTACTCACTCTGGAATGTCCCCCTCTGATCTATCTTTGACAACTAAAGAATGTAAATAGCTCCTTAGCCAAGGCCTGATAGAGTCCACCTCTTCCCCATGGGCTTGTCAAGCCTTTTACGTTGAGAAAAGGTCAGAACAACTCAGAGGAAAGAAAAGGCTCGTAATTGATTACAAGCCTCTTAACCTCTTCCTCCTAGACGACAAGTTCCCAGTTCTCAGAGCCAATACATTGTTTTCCCAACTTCCTGGAGCCGCTGTTTTCTCTAAGTTTGACTTGAAAGGAACCTTCTGGCAAATCGGTATCCACCTAGAAGACAGACCCAAGATGGCTTTCTGCCTCCCGAATGCCCAGTACCAATGGACAGTCCTACCTTTTGGCTTAAAACAGCCCCCTCACTTTTCCAAAAGGATGTCACCAGAATTTTCCGTCCAATCCTCCATACTGCCCTGTTATACATCGACGACATCCTACTATTTTCATCAGATAAAGAATCACATGATAAGCTCCTGCAACAATTTCACCAGATCATTGACAAATATGGAATCATGCTATCCAATAAAAAATGCTCAATAGGTGTTACTAAGATTGAGTTCCTTGGCATGAAAATCATAGATGGTTCCTATGTCCCTGGACCTCATCTGGCAAGACAGCTTCTTGCCTTCCTAGATTCGAACCTCTCACAAAAACAGATTCAGTAGTTCCTTGGCATTATCAATTATATCAGGGATTTTATCCCACAAGCAAGCCATTACACCACATGCTTGTCCAAGCTTCTCAAGAAAAACCCCCCTCCATGGGACACCTCTCACTCCGAGGCAATAACCCACCTAAAGAGTGTAGCACAGAAACCTCCACCTCTGCATATCCCATCGTCAGGATAACTCATCTTACAGACTGATGCCAGTGACCACTTCTGGGGAGCTGTCCTTTTTGAAGAATCCAACGAAAAATGCCACTACTGTGGCCATGCCAGCGGACAGTTCAAAGATGCCCAAAAACACCACCACACCATTTATAAGGAGATCCTTGCTATAAAAAATGGAATCTCCAAGTTTGACTTCCATCTCAGGACCAACAACTTCATCATTTAAATGGATAACTCGTCTTTTCCGAAAGTTCTTGAATTCCACAACAAACACCCAAGCTTTATTCTGATTTTCTGATGATCTTGAAGCCTGTAAGCAATCTGGTGGTGCAACGTTGCCATATAAGAGTTTGGCATCATAAGAGCTCCTACTATTTGAAGTTGAATCTTGAGACAGTTGTGAAGATTCAGATCCCTGAGAGGGATGTTGAAATTGGGATAGTAGGTGAGCGAAATGCTTCCTGCATGAAGGGTTGACAGGCACGTTCCGATGATGGCGTGCTCGTACTGTTTGTAGATCGTGTTGAGAAGGGCAACCCTAGCCGTGACTGGTAGTCCTTTCCTGCCATGTAGGGTAAGGATTATCCTAATGGCTCCGATATGCAGGTGGGAGTAGCCTTCTTTGATCCATTGGTCAATTAAGGGCTGGCCAATTTCTAAGTCAACATATTGTTCCGTTGCTGAGGCTGGAATTAGGCAATTATCCAAAGCCGTAGATTGGATATATTCCTTTATCGGAGAAGAACGATGTTGGACTAAGACAGTAACTCTTCTGGAGAGTGATCTGCTGCGTTTGAACACAGTATAGGGATTTAATAAAGGCAGAGTTGTTTCAGTGATTTGTGCAGATTCTGGGATATGGGTATATTCAATAAGGTTCTAGATTTTGTTTGTTTGGGTTTGACGAATAGAAATAGCAGAAGAAAGTCTAGATGGAGTGTTATCAGTGTTGTTTGCCATTGTTTTTGAAATTCCCTCTCTTCAACTAGTTTATAACTATTACTATGATTCTTCATGCCTGGAAAACAGGACAAAAGGCTCTGATACCATTAGAGACGGCAGAGCTTCACGACCATCTGACAGATCAATTTCCCCACAGACGGCCTTTCCTCAACGGCATTAACAGGGTACTTTCAGACAGAGATGGATGGAGATCTTAAGCCATAAACCAGTCAGTACGTGGCTTTGTTAAACCTGAGTTCATCATAGCCAGCAACATTCTGGTTCCGGATGTGTCCAGGGTGTCCAGCCGATATACTAGACAACAAAATCTGTTCTGATATGCAGGGTCTTCAAACGAGGCAAACATAGAGCATACTGGGATCTTGAAGAATCATAGTTTCAGACGTAGAACCGTCTGAAGATCAGGAAGAGAGAAACTTTAGAAAGCCATACAATAAAAATAATAATAATAATAATAATAATAATAATAGTAATAATAGTAATAATAGTAATAATAATAATAATAATAATAATAATAATAATAAACTTCAAAAATTAAAAATTATAGTATATTAACAATAACAATGAAAATAAAAATAAAAATATATGGAACCCAAATTTCCAAATTTCAATTAAACAATTAAATTATCCATATTTTCAATTAAACAAAAATTAATTAAACTATCCATATTTTTAATATATTTATATTTATTATTATTGTTAATATATTATAATATATGTAACCTAGATTTTCAAATTCTAAATAATAATAATAATAATAATAATAATAATAATAATAATAATAATTAACAAATTAGTTTATTATAGGGATATTGATATTATTTTAAATCATGGTTAACAGCAACGATACTCCATATATTTATAGTGAACTTGCATAGTGCCTCATAAATATTTTTTTCTTAGCACTTAACCCCCTGAACTACCATAAATTTGTAAAAGCTAACAGAAGTAAAAAGGACGTTAATGGTAAATTACACTTACATACCCTAAATATATGAATAATTGCATTAAAGTTGGAAAAATATAATAATATCATACAAATACATTTTGACATGTTTGACTAAGGTCCAAAAAAATCAAAATAAAAATATTAATAACATTAATTATTTTTAAAAAAACTAATTAATAAAAATACTAATAATAAAATTTTATAATAATAATAATAATAATAATAATAATAATAATAATAATAATAATAATAATAATAGTAATAATAATAATAGTAATAATAATAATAGTAGTAATAATAATAATAATAATAATAATAGTAATAATAATAATAGTAATAATAATAATAATAATAATAATATTAGTAATAATAATAATAGTATTATTAATAATAATTATAATAGTAATAATAATAATAATAATAATAATAATAATAATAGTAATAATAATAATAATAATAACAATAATAATAATAATAATAATAATAGTAATAATAATAATAGTAATAATAAAATAATAATAATAATAATAATAATAATAATAATAATAACAATAATAATTTTAATAATAATAATAATAAACTTTAAAAAATAAAAATTATAATATATTAACAATAATAATAAAGAAAATAAATAAAAATATATGGAACCCAAATTTTCAAATTTCAATTAAACAATTAAACTATCCACATTTTCAATTAAACAAAAATTAATTAAACTACCCATATTTTTAATTAATTTTTATTTATTATTATTGTTAATTTATTATAATATATGGAACCTAGATTTTCAAATTCTAAATAACAATAATAATAATAATGTTTAACAAATTAGTTTATTATAGGGATATTGATCTTATTATATATTATTAAGAATATAATTAAACAAATTAAAAATAAAAAACAAAAAATTTGAAAAACACAATGAAATGGGGTAGCCAATTTTTTTGGTTATGTTTTTGTTTGAATTCGGATAAGGCTACCCAATTTGGAAAAGGTTGAAAAAAAAATCTAGACTCTTTAAAAAAAAAGAATCTTGACAAAAAATAACGATATGGAATTCTTAATCACATGTACCTCTCTCTTTCTCTCTCCAATTTGTGAATTACTCTCTCTCTAACCCTTTCTCACGAATCTCTCTCTAAACCCTTGGTATGATTTGGCTACCGTGGAGTGGTTTCTGGTGCAGATCGATATGGTTTCCGGGTATATCGAGCGCAGATCGATACGATGGGGGGCGGTTTCTGGTGCGGGTCGGTGATGGCGATGCTGGTGGTGGTCTTCTAGGTTTGTGACTGGGTTTGTGTTTGGGATTGGATTTGTGTTTGGTGGCTGGGTTATGCGTTTGGTTTATTCTATTTTAAGTTTATGCTTTTTTTTGTGATGATTTGGTATAGATCGGTGATGGAGGTGCTTGTGTTTGGGATTGGATTTTTGTTTGGTGGATAGGTTATGCGTTTGGGTTATTCAATTTTGAGTTTATGCTTTTTTGTGTGTGATGATTCGGTGTAGATCGATGATGGTGGTAAAGATTTTGGTAAGATTTTTGGAGTGATGATGACGATGGGTCAATCTTAAATTCATAATGGGTGGAAAAAAATCCAAACTATTGTGATAAAACGAAGATAATTTGCTAACAAACAGGAAAAGAAACTCAGACAACAACATTTCAACTGAAGTTGGATTGAGTTCCAAGAGTCTGGGTTCCACATATTTTAAATTCTTTTTCTTTATTATTATTGTTAATATATTATAATTTTTATTTTTTAAAGTTTAATATTATTATTATTATTATTATTATTATTATTATTATTGTTAATATATTATAATTTTTATTTTTTAAAGTTTTATTATTATTATTATTATTATTTTACAGTTTATTATTGTTATTATTGTTATTATTATTAATATTATTATTTTACAGTTTATTATTATTATTTTTATTATTGTTATTATTATTAATTATTTTTTAAAAATAATTAATATCATAAATATTTTATTATTATTTTTTGGACATTAGTCAATCAGGTCAAAAGGTGTTTGTATGATATTATTATATTTTCCAGTTTTAATGCAATTATTCGTATAATCAGGGTGTGTTAGTGTAATTTTTCCTTGACGTCCGTTTCCTTTCTGTCAGATTTTGCAAATTTATGAAAGTTCAGAGGGTTTAGTGCCAAGAAAAAAATAATTCAGAGAGCACTATACAATTTCGCTATAAGTATACGGGCATCAGTACTATTAACCCTATTACTTATTAGTAGAGAACAACAAGATGATATTCAAACAATCAGACCTGCAAATATCTCCATGTTGTCTGTCTTAATCATTGCATAATCTCAAAGGAATAATCAAATGTCCTGACCAATCTGACCAACTGCTTAATAAATCCTCGTCTTTAAATTAAAGTTAACTTGCTGGAGTCTAGAGCCAGCCTGGATAAATAAATAATTATTAATTAGAGAATTTAAAGTTTGGGCATTAAATGGTGTATTTTTAGGCCCCATTGGGGATGACAATCCACTCGCAACTGGTTTTTGCTAAATGGATTTTGGGATTCTGAAAGTTTAAGCCCGTTGTAGAGTTGGGTTTGGTGTGAATTTGACATAAACCCACATAAATGAATGTTTATATATATTAACAAGGTGAAAATGGTGAGAAATATAACATTTTTGAACTGATTTTACATCCAAGTGGGTGCTTTAATAAGTTATGTTAAAAAGACATATATTATGGTGAACTACCAAAACTACCATTAAATAATCATTTTTTATTCTATTTTTACTTCCATCTCTACACTTCCAACACTAAACTCAGTAACTTCTCTCTCTCTCTCCCCCTCTCTCTCTCTCTCTCTCCCTCTCTCTCTTTACAACAAAGTTGTCTGAAATTTGAAATCCACTACAACAAAAAGTTTAAAGTTGTCTACTCTTTCTTCTTCAACTTATAAAGAAGTCGACGTTGTTCAGTACAACGATGTAATATATATCTTAAATACTTCTTTTCTATACATCTAAAGTTTGAGTCTGATAACACTTTATTTGTTCCATTTCATTTGTTCTCCAAGTCTTTTGTAAACCTGAAGCTGGTTGTGTGAATTTTGAATCTCCGAGCCTTTTTAAGCTTTAACCTAGCCTTTGTAAATACTTTTCGAGCCTTAATGAAGTTGTGTTCGAACCTTTTGGGTTGGTCAATGAAGTAGTGTTCAAGCCTTTTACATAAGTGTTTGAGCCTTTTAATGTAGTGCCCGAGCCTTTTACATCAAGTTCCGAGCTTTTTATAAGTGTGTCCGAGTCTTTTTTAAGTGTGTCCGAGTCTTTTGTAATTACATCTCAAGCCTTTTTATAAGTATTTTCGAGGCTTTTGTAAGTGTTTTTGAGCCTTTTATAAGTGTGTCTGAGTCTTTTGTTAGTGTGTCAGAGCATTTTGTAATTACATTTCAAGTCTTTTTATAAATGTTTTCGAGCATTTTGTAAGTATGTCTGAGCCTTTTGTAAGTATTTTTCGAGCATTTTGATTTTTTTTTTGTAGTATTGTCTATCCTCTTACCCACTTGAAAAGCCTAACCCTCAACAATTTTAATAGAGGAAGATTGAAAATTGAAACCCAATTTGGGTTTTAAATTGAAAAAAAAAGCTCCGGATCACTGCTCCCTACCCCCCGTGAGCTGACCGGGCAACTCGACCACTGCAAGCTAAGTAGGGAGCTCGACCCTCGAGTGCGTCAGCGTAGTGTCACTCCGTCGTCGTTCAAGTGATTGTCTGGGTTTCAACGGAACTTTCTTTCTCTACTTTACAACTCTGCCACTGTAAACTGAATGAAAGAAATTTTATGTGGAATAACTATTGAGAGTATTTTTGTCCGTTTACCATAATAGGTGTCTTTTAAACATAAATTATAAACACAGTAACACTGTTGAAAAGCCACCTCCAAAAAGTGCCATTTAATTTCTGAACCCTATTAACAAATTAGAAAACTTGAATTCAAACTCTTAATCCTACAATATTTTAAACTTTGGTTTAAAACTGGGATTCTCTTTTTAAATAGATTTAGAATTCAAAGCCTTCGAGTTTATGTATGGGAGGAGTTCAAGATACATAAAAGAACACTTGTGGATTCGTAGAGGCAAATTGCATTACCATAAATTGAGTTTTCATTTATAGCATAATACTGTATTTAACTTTTATCCTTAAGGGTGTGTTTGGTACGGAGATGAAATAGGACAAGGTGGGATGAGACGGGACGGGACGGGACGAGACATGTTGTTCTGTATTGTGTTTGGAAGGTCTGGGATAAAACTGTTAATTGTACTGTTATGCTTTTGTTAATGCTGGGACATGATGAGACAAGAGGTTCAAATGACCATAGTGCTTCTTTCTAATGCCTAGATGATGTGAACAAATTCTGGATTCTTTTGGCTCTTGAGCCCCTGCACTTGTATTTGAAAAATATCAAAAATTATTGAATTAAAACTAATTGAAAATCATAACAACTTAATATATTCTTTCATTTTCTCACTTCACACACACTATAAACTTTTCTTCAATCAAATTCCACAAATAAAAACAACACAAAATTCATCCGAATAATTTATGTGTTCTTAAATGAATTAAACAGAGAAAAAAAATCTAGAAAACAAACAGGGAAGAAAAAATAATCTAGAGTTGGAAAGCTCATGAATTGCACAAAAGATCTGGATAACATCAGAGAAAAAAATTGTAAAATGTTGACAACAATTAATATACATTTTCTTCTTCTAACCGATCAATACAAGTCCTGCTATTTTTTTATTTTGCTTTTGTTTTTAGTAAAAAGAACTTTGTTTGCATTCTTACTAGAGCATCACCGTCATGTTCATCCGGAAAAAATTGCTCCAATCCATGCAATCTTCATTCCTCAAATATGGGTTTCAACTAAGAACAACATTTGTCTTCAATCAAAAAAACTGAATCTCGCTGCTGACACAAATCATCATCATCATCTTCATCAATGGTAAACACCAAACAAAAATCCGAAACAAATCGAAAAACAAAAAAAGAAATCTAAAAGAAATAAAAAAACCCCACCATCATTGTCAACACCAAACCACCATTCACAACCAAACCCAGTACCATCGTCAACACCAAACCACCAACTTCAATCAAACCTAGAATCCTCCATCACCACATCCATCACCGGATTCAATCAAACCCAGCCATATCCTCACAAACCCTCACAAGCCTCGCCACCGCCTACGCAATCCCAGATGATTTTGTATTCCGATCGCGTGAATCAAAAACCCCAAATCGAGAACCCTAAATCGAAATCAACAAAAGCTACCACCTCTAAAATTGAAAGAAGTCTAACGGAGAGAGAGTAGAGAGAGATAAGCGGGAGAGATTTAGATCTTTGCTCCTAGCCGGCAGCCAAAGAAGAGAGAGAGAGTGAGTAGCGTGAGAATGGGGTTGGGTTTTATTTTATATTTGGTATTTTTGTATTCTTTGGAAGATTTGAGAGAAAATATGTCTTTTCCAAACTTGTCCCATGCATGGGACAAGTCTGGCCGAAGGTGTGAGGTGGGACAATTTTTCATGATTTTTATCCCACGTTGTCCAGTCTCGTCCCAAGCTTATGGCACACCCGGGGTAAAATCATTATTTTCTTTATCAAATATATTTAAAATTAAAATTTAATAATAAAACTAGTAGTTTATTATTAAAGTATTAAAAGTCAATCTTTAAGGACAAAATAAAATTAACAATAAATGCCACCAACGGTAGCCTCCCTCGGTGTGAAAGAGGCGGCCGGTGGCCTCCTTGATAGAAGAAGGTATTGCACCTCCTCCATCACAAATGGAGAAGACATTGTGCTTTCATCTACACACGATCTGGGTAATTGTGCCCTAATTCTAAGAGCATCTCCAATCTAAATATGTATTTGTAGAAAATTGAGTGTCATTAAGGATAAATAGACATGGCACCGACTCAGTTCGAACCGACGGACTAAACCGAAACAAATACCATGACGGTTCCAGTTTCGGTCCAATTCTTTAGAAACCGCATGGTTCGAACCGAACTGGAACCGGCGGTTCCAATATATATATATTTTAAAAAATAGTTTTATTATAATTATAATTTTTAATTTGTCAGTTATTTTATTTTATTTTATTTTCGGATGATCCAATTGAAATTTCCCTTTATCTTTATAGTGTAAATATACATAGAGGGGAGGGGGGGGGGCGGGGGGGTGAATAGGTATATGCTCAAATTTTTCGTCTTCTTTTAAAACAATGCAATTTTAACAATGTTTAATGAAAATTGCAAACAATGACACATAATATTTACGTGGTAAACCTCCGAAGAGGAAACTTCCACGGGTTGATACCACAACCACCAGCAAAAGCAAATCCACTATTTCAAATAAGAGTTACACACTCAAGTAATCAACACATGCTCTCCAAGCTATCACTCTTACTCAACCCTTGAACCTAGTGATCTACTAAGCCGACTTCCTATCCAAGACCTCCAGTCTCTAGGAAGATTCCTTGCTCACCTATCCGGATCCTCCCGACCTTATGCAAGACTTCTTGCTCAAATATCTGAGTCCTCACGACTTTAGCTGAGACTTCCTTGCTCAACAATCTGAGGTCTCACACCTCTTGTCAAGACTTCCACCTGCTTAGCTATCCACGTCCTTCCGACTCTGCCTAAGACTTTCAATTGCTCAAATCAAAGAATCACTATAAGATATGAAACTTCCTACCTCTTCACAAGGCATCTAAGTGATCATGAATGTAAAACTTAAACAAGCACTCAACATAGAAAATGATAATCAACAAATTCTATGGACATGCGACTAGATAGCTAGATTATACTTTCAAAGAACAATCACCAATGTATCTAGACAATCTAAGCATGTTATCAACTAAGAACATAGATATAAAGATATAGACACCAATTGAAACACAACCTAGTTCTTAGAAAATGAAATTAGATATAGAAATAGTCAATCAAGCATAAGAGCAAAAGATTTCTAGAAGTAATTTCATGTTTATCAAGTTTAGCACAAATCATTCAATTGATCACAAATCTAGCTAAACTTAAAAATCAATTCAAAAAACAACAAATGATATCAAAATCATCCTAGTAGTGCTTCTTAATCAAATAGCATCAATCAATAAGAAGATCTAAGAAGAAAACTAAGAAGAAGATGATTTTACCAACAAGGATGAAAATCACGAACTAAAGATCTGATCACAACGAATATTCTAGACATCCTTTGGTTCTAGAAATGCTTGGGGTTTGTAGAACTCTTTAAGACACTCGAAATCGGTTTTTGAATCAAGTGATTCGGAGTAAAAATGAAGAAGTTATCACAAAAAACAAAAATCAAAATGTTGAGAGAAAAATTCTGCACTTGTTCTTCAAATTCGTTTTTCTCAACATCTAATGAATGAGAGGGAATGAGAGATTTTAAAGAGAACAACAAAATACCATTTTGCCCTCCTGCCTTAGTGCCTCCCTGAGATGGGGCGTGGGCATCTCCGGGCAGAGCAACTTTGGGGCTGAGATGGCCACGCGCCATCTCGGGAAGGTGCCAAGTGATGGCTTGTGCCATCACACCTCTTCCCTTGGACTCCTCTCGCATTCTTCGACCGTTCTTTGGCCTTCGAATTCGAATCTGTTTGAAGATTACAAACCGGGACTCCCTCATGGACATGGAAATATAAGATACTCAACCCAAAAATTAAGAATTAGACTCAATATATGAAGACGAAGACAATGTATGCAACATGAGTTGAAAGTGTATTATCTTTTGACTTAGAACTCGAAATCAATAGTATGAGTAACCGAAATGACCGGAACTCAATCATGAATAATCTAAAACTAAAATCAAGTTCAAGATCCATATTATACAAATATATAAACAAACAAACACAATTCACACTAGAAGGCAAACTACATAGAGATAGTCTCCAATAATGCATTTTCCAAAATATGTTATTTTCATACAAATGCATGAGCATTCATCTTCAAGTGTGTGAATGTGTTATACATTGTGCACAACGATACATGGACACATATGAATGAATTGTATGTGTGTGCTTATAATGGTGCACAACGATGCAGGGACACAAATGTATGAATTGTGTGTGTGTGTGCCTACACCTTGTAAGAGGAAGAAGAATCTTGATACCTTAGCATCCAAGAATAATACCAATCCTCTTGAAGATGAACTTTGCTTCATGAGAAGTTGCTTTTCTTCCTTGAAGCTCTTATCATCACGAACCACTTAAGCAACTAAGCATTACAAAGAAATGAAGTTTTGTTATGGAATCAAGCCAACACAAATCTAAAACCTAACACCATTAAATTTACATGTCTAATTTTTTTTTTATTAAATAAGACTAAATATGTATATGTGTGTGTGTGTATATATATACATATATAAAGGAACCGAACCGCTGGGATCAGCGACATGTCTAAGGATAGATAGTTAATTAAAGTTAGAAAAACTATCTCCAATACAATTATCTAACTTCACTATGGAGATGATGTGGTAAAAAAAAGTTAGAGAATATTGCGTTGAGTTTCCAATTCTAGAAACTCTCCTAGAAATGCTGACTATGATTTCTAACTCTTTCCTTAAATAATATTAGAGCCCATTTAATTATAAGATAAAAGAGGAGAGAGAGTAAAATAATTGTTTTATTATGATTGATCATAAAATGAATACATATTTGATTTTAGATAATTACGTTGGAGATGCTTTCACATCTCTATGTGAGCGCATCTCCAATATAAATATGCATTTGGAGAAAATTGAGTGTCATATAGAATATAGATAAGTAAAAAGTTAGAAAAATTATCTCTAATGCAATTATCTAACTTTTTTTCTAACTTTAAGATGGAGGTGATGTGGCAAGAAAAGGTTAGAGAATATGAAGTTGAGTTTCTAATTCTATAAACTCTCTTATAAATGCTTAATAGGATTTCTAACTCTTTTCACAAATAATATTATAGCCCCTCTAATTGTAAAGTAAAATAGGAATATAAATTAACATTAGAAGGTTTTTTTTCCATGTCTCAAGTGTTCATTTTTTCAACCGAATGCGAGCGAGAGAAGAACGAGGTGGTTAAGGAGAAACCGACTGACCCAAAAACCAGTGTGAAAAGAGCCCGAGGTCTACAGATGAAGGAGAGGATTCATTGCAAAAGGCATCTAGAGAAAGTTTCAAATCCAAGCTTTTAGGTATGGTTGCCCTAGTAGTTCGGTGGGATTCAAAGCATAGAAGGAGAAATTGAAGATTGTTGATGGTGATATCTCGTTTGTGAAAGGCCGAATGGTCTCGCTATGAAACTCTCGCATGATTTGAAATTGAAACTCTGTAAACCATGGTTGAATGCGTTGATTTTGAAGTTAATAGGCAAACACCATACTCTTAATTTCATGTTGCAGAAGCTTCGTAAAAAATGGCCAGCTATTGGCCAATGGCAACTTAAGGATCTAGAGGATGGATATTTTGTGGTGAGATTCTAGATGTAAGAAAACCTTGAATGTGTACTGATTAGTGGCCCATGGATCATTGCTAACTAGTATTTTGTTGTTCAAAGGTGGAACCCAATTTGTCCTAGGAGAGAAGGAGATTCAGTGAATGCCAGTTTGAGAGAGACTGTCTAAACTTCCCATGTAATGGATGGACATAAATCTGTTGTGGAACATTGGAGGTATGTTAGGTACCACTTACAAAGTTGACCCCCTCACTGAATCACAAGCCAAGGGAAGATTGCAAGAATTTGTGTTGAGTTAGACATTACAAAACCTCTGAAAGGGACGCTATGTGTTGAAGACATGGCCATAAAAGTGGAGTATGAGAACTTAAGGCTTATTTGCTTCAAAGTGGGAAATAGGCCATAGCAGGGAATTGTGTAAGGAAGGGGTTGTGGATTAGTCCAAGAATGCTAACATTCTAGGTGATGGAGGCGACTCTGATGTTACTGAAGCTGAGCCTTTTGGGCCTTGGATGCAATTATCTTATAGAAAAAAAGGTATGACTAATGTTGGTAACAAAACCTTTGGCAGGAAAAATGGAATTTCTAGTAATGTACGTGATAATGAGGCTAACTCAGTAACCAACATTTGACCTCCAACAAATAGAGTAGAGTCTGATACAGTTTCTAAGGCAAGACATGGTATGGGAAAAGTTGGAACAGTTGTTTCCTCAAAAAATGTTGTGAAGCAAAGGAGTATGGCAGTTGGGGATCTAGGTTTGAAATTCTCTATGAAGATTTTAAGCAAAATTTTGATGTGCTAAATAACCAAGCTAGGAGTACCAAACAGGTGCAGTTTGATTCTTGTAGGGCTCTTGTGGAAATCTCTAACTCTGACAATTCTAATAACATGCAACGTCCAAGTCAGGCTAGTAAATATGTGGAGAAAAGTCGTTTGAGCAAGAACATGTTCAATAAGCCTTTCAAGGAAAATGTGACTGGAGAAGGGTCTAGGAGTTCTGGTTTGGTGAAGATCATTGGTAAGAGGAACATGAACCATGTTCCTAACCATAGCATTTGCATGTGAGAGGACATTGATGATTCTGAAGTTTTAAAGGATTTACATCAACAAATGAGAGAATCTGTAACAACTGATAAAAGTGCTATAGTGGGCACTTTATTGTGGTGGTGACTGCATTGAACAGGTGGATTTGCCATGTGCTAGAAATATTGAAGAAGTTGCCTTCAAACTTAAAGAGGCAATGAAAGTTGTTTTGGAATAATTGTTATCCTCTGTCCCTATCTATTGTATGATGTTTTGTTCATGGAATGTTAGAGGTACCGAAAAGAGGGGATTTGCCAAGGTCGTCTAAGATCTTAGGAATTTGTATAAGTTTGAAGTTATTTCCATTTTAGAACCTAGAATCCATGTGGCTAGGGCTCTTAAAGTGGTTAATAAGTTGGGATTTACTGATTAGTTCATTGTGGATGTCTCTGGTTTTTCAGGGGGAATTTGGTTATTGTGTAATGGTAGTAGAGTGAATCTCCAAGTTGTGGCTAGCTCTAGACATTTTATCATGGCCGTTGTGGCTGAGGGTGTTAATTTTTAGGTTCTAACTATTGTGTATGCCAATCCTAGTGTTGTTTGTAGACGAAAAATATGGGGTTATCTTTGTGCCGTACATAAATGTTTTAAGGGTCCTTGGGTCGTGATGAGGGACTTCAATGAGATTATTAGTAGTGATGAAAAAAGAGGTGGAGGTGGAAGAGGTAGTTTTTCTAAGTTTGGTTTTATAAAGTGGATTAATGAGAACAAATTAGTAGATTTGGGTTTCATTGGGCAAAATTTTACTTGGATGGCTAGGAGGGGAGTACGTGAGGATATTTGGGAGAGATTGGATAGAGAGCTTTGTTCCATGGATTGGAGGGTTATGTTTGGTGAGGGCTTTGTGAAACACCTCCCTAGAGTTACGTTTGACCACTGCCCCATTATGTTATGTCATCATATCATGCACATACTTAGGGGTAATTTCAAGGCTTTTAGGTTTAACGCTGAGGGTTTCGGTAATGTTTTTAGTCACAACTGGGATTCATTTGAAGGGAAATTATCTGATAAGATACGGAATGTGTCTCAAAACATTAAAGTTTGGAATATGAAAGTCTTTGGGTGTATTTTCTGCAAAAAGAGGAACATTTTTGCTAGGCTCCTAGGTATCTAAAGGAGTCTTTGTGAGAGATTTAATTTTGGTCTAGTTGCTTTAGAAAAGAAGCTTCGGGAAGAGTATGAAAGTATTGTTGATCAAGAGGAAATATTTTGGCTGCAGCAAAGTAAAAATATTTAGCTGAGAGAATGAGATAAAACACTAAAATTTTCCATCTCTCTACTATGATTAGACGCTTTAATAAGCTGGAGGGGATTAAAGATGATGATGGTATTTAGAGAGATAATAGGGATAGTAGGGAGACCACTGTTATATCCTACTTTACCAATTTATTCTCTAATGTTCCGTGTAACTATAGTTATGATGGTCTCCCTCGTTCATTTCCTGCATTGGAGGAGGGCATGCTTGAGGGTTTAGTCACTTCTATAAATGAAGATGAGGTGAGAGCTAGTGTGTTTGGCATAGGTAGGATGAAAGCTCCTAGGCCTGATGGGTTTCCTGCTATTTTCTTTCAAGATCAATGGAATGTTTGCAAGTTCGACCTAGTTAAACTTGTTGTGGAGAGTTTTAGAATTGGTTCCTTCCCTATTGAGTTGAATCAAACTCTCATTACACTTATCCCCAAGATCCCTAGCCCTCTTAATATGATACACCTTAGACCCATCAGCTTATGCAACACAACTTATAAAGTTATTAGCAAAGTTATTGTCCAAAGAATTAGGAATCTCATGCCTAATCTCATAAGGCCTAATCAAGTTACCTTTGTTCCTGGAAGACAAATTCAGGATAATTTTATTGTGGCTCAAGAGGTTCTCCATAAATTCAAGTACATGAAAGGTAACAAAAGTTTTTTCTCTTGGAAGATTGATTTATCCAAAGCTTATGACAGATTACAGTGGAATTTAATCAAAGAGGTTCTGGTGTTCAGGATAACTTAATTAAGCTAATTATGTGGTGTGTGTCTACAGTTCAGTACAGAGCTATCTTGAATGCTGAGTTAACTGAATCTTTCACTCCTCAGTATGGTATCAAACAGGGGGATCCTTTCTCTCCCTATTTGTTTGTTTTATGTATAGATAAGCTTTCTCATCCGATTACTCAAAATGTGTATGATGGGACTTAGAAATGTATGAAGGTTTCTAGAAAAGGCCTTGTTATTTTCCATTTTTTCTTTGTTGATGATCTCATCTTTTTTGGGCAAGGTTCTACCACTCAAGCAATACTGAAGGATTACCTGGATAATTTTTATTTTATTTTTGGTCAGCAAGTAAGCTTCACTAAATCGTGTATTATTTGCTCTTGTAATACTGTTGAGAAAGTTGCTAAGAATATTTCTAAAATTTGTGGCTCCCCCTTTACTAAAGATTTAGAGTGATATCTGAGAGTGTCATTCATACAGGTAGAATTAACAGCCGAACTTATGGTGCTTTGGTGGAAAAAGTCCAGAGTAGACTTGCTGCTTGGAAGAGTGATTCTTTATCCTTAGCAGGCAACATTACTTTTATTAAAGTTGTGACCTCTACTCTTCTTGTGTATACCATGCAATCTGTTAAGTTACCTAGGGAACTCTATGCTAAACTAGATAAGTTGTTAAGAAACTTTCTTTGGGGTCACACTAAGAATAAGAAAGGTACTCATCTTGTCAAGTGGGATACTGTATGCTTTCATAAGATTATGGGTGGTTTGGGAATTAAAAGGATAAAAAGTATGAACCAAGCTTTACTTGCTAAGATTGATTTGAGGCTCTTACAGAATAATGTGGGTACCTGGTGCCATCTTCTTAAAAACAAATATCTTCACTCGAGATCTCTTACGGATCCTGACATGAGTATGGGTATTATCTATTCTAGCACGTGGAGATGTATTCTTATAGGGCTAAGCTCATCATGAAGAGCTCGAAATGGCGGGTTGGGGATGGTTGCCAGATTCTTTTTTGGCTTGATAACTAGATGCTAGGGGGTTGGGATATTACGGGATCATGCTACCACTAATCTTACTAAGGAGATGTTAGGTAGCACTGTGAATTATTATCTTATAAATGGTGAGTGGCTCATTTATCAGCTCTCTCTGGTTCTTCTTTAGCATATAATTCATTGAGTGGTTAGCATTCATACGGGTGGTACTCATAGTGGCCCTGATAAGTGCATATGGGCTTGGGATCGAGGTGGTGATTTCACTGTCAAATCTACGTATGCTGGCTTGATTAAGGCTGAGACATTGCCGCTGTGGTCTTGGAGGTTTATATGGAAGTTTAAAATGCCTACTCGTGTTCAACATTTCCTTTGGGTTCTTTTCCATGGCAAGACCCTTACCAATGAACAACGTTGTTGTCATGGTATGACGGAGGATAGGTCTTGTTCTAGATGCCATAGTGGGATTGAGAACATTGGCCATCTCCTGAGAGGTTGTAGAGATTCTATTGCTACGTGGGACCATATCTTTCAAGGAATTAGTTTTTCTCCCTATTTTACTAGTAATAAGGATGACTGGATTTCCACTAATTTGCATAACAATAATTTGGTTTCTGGTCACATTCTTAGTTTTCTCCTCTTTGTTAATACTCTATGGCTATTATAGAAATTGAGATGTAAAAAAGTTTTTGATAAGGATTTTTGTCTCCCTCATTCTCCTCATGTGATTGTCCATAGAATTTGTCAGGACTGGATAGAAGCTCATAGCACAAGGAATGATAGGCATGGCATTACCACTACGATCGCTTGGGTTCCACTGTGTGAAAATGTTGTGAAGCTGAACGTGGATGATGGCTGTACTAGAGACTCTAGCTGCATCACTGCTTAGGGTGTTTTGTATAACCACTTGAGGAACTAGCTAGGAGGTTTTGTGCTAAATAAAGGCTCCGGTAATGTTATTGAAGCCGAATTTTGTGGTCTTTTAGAAGGTTTCTATTTTGCCTTAGGGAAAGGCATTAGGAATTTAATTGTGGTAACTGATGTTAGGGATGTTATTTAACTTCTTTCTTCTGAAACCCACTCTAATCACCCTCTGTTTAGCATCATTCAAAGCTATAAAAACATGATTTCTACCAATTGGGTTTGTAATGTGAGCCATGTTGATGGGAAGGGTAATATGTTGGCGGATGGGCTTACTAAGATGGGTCAAGATATGAAGATGGGTGTTCTTTATTTCAAAGAACCCCCACCTGCTGTAACTCGTATTTTTACTAATGATGCTAGAGGTGTTGCCCTAGCTAAACTGTTTTTTTTTAATAGCAAAATTTATTAAAAAACAGAAGCAAAAAGCAGAACAACAAACAGGCAAGACCCAGAAAACACGAACAAGAAAACCAAAGACAACACCAACACGCTACAACAACGACGAAAAACGAGTCTGACCAAGTCGTAAACAGAACCAAAAAAGAACCGCGAACAGCTCAGAAACTCAAAATGCGTATTTGCAATGGAGATGTTTTGAATATACATTTCTTTAAAAAAAATCAAAAGTGGATCCATAATAAATAGAAATGCTAATGTGACACTATTTAGTTTAGAAACTCAAAAGTGTATATTTATATCGAAGATGTTCTAATACAATCATGTACAATTTTATACTTTCTTTGATTAATGCTGGTTAACCATTAAGTCCAATGGTAATCAATTAACAGTAGGGAGTATAAGTAATTAAAACAAAATATCTCTCTCTCTTAGCTCTCTCACTCTGGGCTACTAGCCCTCTTCTGTAAAAAAATAAATAAGTAAATAAATAAATATTATGGCATAAGTACAAAACTCAAGGGTCCTAATGTAATTTGACTATATTAATTAATAATGACCTATAAAAGAGACGTACAAAATAAAATCACAAGATCTATGTTTGATTGTTTGCCAACCACAAAATAAAAGTTTAGCATTTTCATTGATCACTAAATTTGTTCAAAAGTTACAAAATCATAAAATAATGTCGGTTTTACAACAATAAAATAATTAAAATAAGGGAATGATGAGCTAGGAGTATGTGAAAGTTCATTAATTAATTAAGCAAATAATAATAAACTAATAATTATTTCACAAATAATTAAACAAAAGTTTTGATTTTCATAAAAAAAAATATACCACTTACAAATTGTAGTGATGGGGATTCGAAACTAAAACGTTACCAAATTAGATGAACACTCCTACCCTTGAATCACACTTGAAGGTGATACATATTCATGAGAAAAGCGAAGACAATACTACTTAATTATGAAAACAGGAAGAAAGGAAAGCATATCGACATTTGATCTCCAAAACAAGTGTCATTATTGGTAGTAGGGGTGGGCGCGGTTCGGTTCGGTTCGGTTTTGGCCAAAACCGAACCGAACCGTTATATTTTCAGTTTTTAAAAACTTGAATCGGTTTGAACCGTATTAGGCCATGAAACCGAATTGAACCGAACACCTTTATCTCGGTTCGGTTCGGTTCGGTTCGGTTCGGTTCGATTTTGGACCTATTGGGCTCATTAGGCTTTTAGGTTTTTATATACATTTTTTCAGTTTGTGTATCCTTTAACAACTGTTTTTGTATTTAGATCTTTGGGCAATCGATTTTAGGCTGTTTTTTTAAACAATCTCATACATTCAAAACACATCTAAATATACCACGTTCCTGTTTAACTAATCAAATTTAATCCAAATCAAACACAAGTACCTGCTCAATAGCTATCATTCTACCAAATTCAATCCATATAACTTTAATTACATAGATAGAATAATAGAAGTCCAAAATGCAATCCAATATAAAATGATCACACGTAAATAATCCAACATACAATCCATAATAAAATAAAAACTTAAATTTCAATCCATAATATAATAAAACATAACAAATTAATTAAAATGTCATCATGTCTACCTTTCCGACCGCCTATCTGTGCACCCCTCTTTCCACTGTTTCTTTTGCAATGGATCTAGAATCCTCTAACTCATCATCAGATTGCGAACCTGAATTCTCCTTCGATGAATAGGTTCGTAGGTCGATCTTCGTCCTTTAAAATTCAAGTAAATAATAAAATTATGTATTGACATTCCAAATAATAAAAAGGCAAGAAAACAATAAATTAAACAACAAAAACAGTAAAAAAAAACACAAAATTTTGAATAAAAAAAATTATACATTAACTGTGAATAAAACAGTGAACATGAACCCTATATACATGCTATTGCAAGCTATTTTGTTCTATTCTTTTTATACATGGATACATGAATCCTATATACAAGTAAACTTTTCACATCCAAAAAAGAGAATTACATCAAACATCAAAGCAGCAAACGAAGGCCCTCAGTTCCCAAATACATCCCAGGAAGTCAGGACTCAGGAACCAGTTGGATTTGGTGGAGAAACTCTCTTTCGTATCAACATTTCTACAGTTGGGCATTTTCTCTTCCGCCCACCTCTTGGCCTTAATCTGAATTGCTCATCTGACTCAATAAAATCCCTCTGATTCCATACAAATAACAACACTGAGGTCTGAGTATGTATCGTTTTTCAAACAAAGCTATTTCATGTCATATACAAAATCTGCACAACGCTTACAGTGGCATAAATGTGGCACCCAGACTTTTCATGTTTATCTCTCACATGCTTGTAGGCAAATCTCATGCCACAACCGACAAGTCCGCATGCAAAAGGCTTAATTTCATGGTGCACTACCTTGACATGCTGCTAGAGGTTTGATTTCTATTGCGAACCAAATCAATAAATAGGTAATACATATAATTCAAGAAATTAAGTGTTGATACAAAATCAAAGTAGAGACATCTTACAGCTGAGAATGAGAGTAGACAACCCTTAAACTCGCACTTAAATCTTTCAGATGAAACTGTTTCCTCATGTGTAAGCACATGCCGCTTTATGTTCTTTCTCAGCTGCATCGATCCACAAATCTCAAAACAAAATTAAACAGAAATTCCATTTCAAAAAAGAATCAATAACATCAAACACATTAAATCATACACACACAAGCAAGCTATAACAAACATCAAACACCCATAAACTGATAAAAGTAAAAAAATAAAGAAAGCAAAATAGAATACTAGGACGAAGAAGAAGAAAAAACCTTGACAATGGCGACTGACAAGTGTAGGCGGAGGCGCAGAGCAGCGGAAGGGAGGCGTGTGCAGCGGAGCTGGAGGTCGTGTGAGAGATGTTGCGGTGGAAGACAAATGGATCTGTGGCGAAGATCTATGGCGAAGAGCTGCTGTGATTGTCTGGTATGAGAGAAAACAGAGAGATAGAGTTGTGGCGGATTAGAATGAGAGATAGGGTCTGATGAGAGAAGTGAAATTGGTTTTTTTTTGTATTTAAATGTCGGTTTTTTGGGTCAGTTCGGTTTTGGAAGGGTCAGAACCGAAACCGACCCATTTTCTACCCGGTTCATTCGGCTCGAACCGAATTAACCCATTGAACCGAACCAAACACCATATTTCGACTCTGTTCGGGTCGATTCGGTTCGGTTCGATGAACCGTGCCCACCCCTAATTGGTAGCTTATTGGGTGAGTGGGGTCAACTTGGTTTTCTATTTTGGTCTAACCACCTTATCTCAATTGCCTATCTTTATCAACTAGCTAGCCAAATCATAGTTCATGGGATGCGACATCGATCAATATTACATAATACCTATGAAGCACATACACGGATACAGACACGTGGATATGATACAGAGATACAATAAATATAAAAAAACTAGGACACGGTCACAACATGACACACCAATTAAAATTATATATATATTTTTTAAACAAATATACATTTGAAAAACTAAAAACATAATTCATTCAAAAGTCAAAACATAAGTCACATAAAAGTTATAACATATTACAAAAGTACAAATAAAATTTGTAATTAGTTCCCAATATTTTTAAAATTATAAAATTGATCCCATTTTTTGTAAAAATAGTTACAAAAGTACCTCAAACGTGTCCCAGACGTATCCCAGACGTGTCTAAACGTGTCCAAGCCGTGTCAGAAAGTCAAGTGCACTGGAAAGTCAACGGATATGGGAAAACAAGTGTCCACGCGTGTCGTACGCGTGTCCGTGTCAGAAACGTGTCAGACATGTGCTACCTCTAAAAAAAACATGTCCGTGCTTCAGAGCATAATACATTTCCTGAAACAGAAATTCCAACATTTTGGTACAATTTGATTTTAGAAATGTTTCCTTTTATGACTGTGTTTTGATTTTTTATATCTTTATTTTCATGAATATTTTTCTTTCTTCGAAATAAAGCATTGTATTTATGTTATGAATCTATATTATTTTGAATTATATGTAGTTACAAGTATTATTAATTACCACTCCTTAACTCAAATCGGAAGAAAGTTATTAAAATGAAAAGGGTTGATTTCTACCACCGTCCAGTATAATTTATTGATAGTTGATTGATAGGCTAACTAAATATGCTCACTTTATGGCACTAGCACATCCCTATACAGCTCAACAAGTGGCTCAAGTTTTCTTTGAACAAATTCACAAATTACATGGGGTTCCAGCTACAATAGTGAGTGACAGGGGTAGAATTTTTACTAGCTCATTTTGGAAACATTTGTTCAAGCTTTTGGGAACTAAACTATGCCTCAGTTCTGTGTACCACCCACAATCTGATGGGCAGAGTGAAAGACTCAATCAATGTCTCGAAAATTACCTAAGATGCATGTCCAGCGCTAGGCCAGCTAAATGGGCAACCTGTTTACCATTAGCCGAGTGGTGGTATAACACAAACTTTAACACAGCTCTAGCAATGACCCCGTTTGAGGCCTTGTATGGCTACAAACCCCCCTTATTTTATGCTACTACATTGACAACTAATTCTACAGAGGTTAGAGAATTTTTAGAAGACAAAACTAAGCTACTTTCAATTATTAAGGAGACCTTAGTTCAAGCCCAAAATAGGATGAAATTCTTTGTTGATAAAGGTAGAACAGAGAGGGTATTTTCAGTTGGGGATTGGGTTTTTCTTCGTCTACAACCTTACAGACAAACTACCATAGCAATTCGAAGAAATATGAAGCTAGCTCCAAAGTTTTTTGGACCCTACAAGATTTTAGCAAAAATAGGGACTGTGGCTTACCATTTGCAGCTACCAGCCGGTTCTCAGGTCCATCCGTTTTTTCACATCTCTCAGTTGAAAAGGAAGGTAGGAGATCGAGTGACTCCAAGCTCCGATACCCAGTAGCTATATTAGAGAGAAAGATGATCAAAAGAAACAATAGAGTTGTGGTTCAGTACCTGATACAGTGGTCGAGCTCCTCAGCTGAAGATTCGACTTGGGTGGACGCCTCCGTGTTCAGAAACCAATTTCCTAAGTTCGATCCTTGAGGTCAAGGATTTTTTCATGGAGTATAGGATGTCAGGTTCACTGTTTTTAGGTTTTTATTAATGAAGAAGATGAAGGTTTGGTGAAGGTTTTAATAAGAGTTTCAGAGAGAACTGTGTAGAAAAATTTGAGATTAGGTTGTGGTCGGAACGATTGTGTGGTTCTTATGGTTGGGTACTTGGGTCAATCTCTAAACAGTGTCGTTTAGAGTTCTTTTAATATATTTTTTACCTTTCCTAAACAGCAAGTCGTTTAGGCTGTGAGTCTGTTAAGAGGGGTGCACCTGCATAGCAAGCAATCATTCCTGTTTTGTCTTTTTCTATTTTGTCAGTTTGTGTTATTGTTGAAGTCGTTATACAAAAAGTAACGGCGGGTGCATTTTGATGATCATGAATGAATTTACAAATTTCCAATCTCAACTCTCTCTATTCTAATTCTCTCTCTCTCTTCTAACTAATTGATTCTAATTCTATCTCTTCTCTGTACAATCAATATCTTCAATCAACTCCTTGCAACTATCCCAGAAATTCCCTTCATCAGTCCAGCACCATATATTTCTCAACCTGCACAACACAAGTAAAACCAGAAATTAGACAAATCATTTCACTAGTTCCCAAATCGATTAAGGCATAACAAGAAGCCACATCGACAATTGGTTTAGTCGGTCTGGTTTTGTCCTTACGTGTTCAAGAGTTGGCAAGTGGGTTTGGTCATGCTTTGGCATCTTTTGGGAATTATAATATTAAAGCTACTACTATTGTCACCTCTGGTTTTATGAATCAACAACATACTTTAGGTTTCGGTCTCCATGATATAATGACTATTTGTTTCTCTCATGGGACTACTGGGTTTGATGGGTCATTCTTACATTTGAATTATGGGGCTAATTTGAATCCAAAAAGTACAGTGATTTTCAAGAAGCTCTCACAACAAGAACAATAGGATCCTAAATTAGCTCAAATGATCATGAATATAGTAACTGTTGGGATTATGCTCGATAACAAGAATGTAATAATGTATTTGACAATCTTTTCATATTAATAAAATGATTTATAGTTTAACAAATCCTATAGTTTAACAAATCCTATAGTATTTATAGTTTAATTATTATAATTGTCAAAAATAAATAATCATAAGGTAAAAAGACTATAAGAAAAGAAGAATTGTTCATATATCTAGATATGTATGAGGAGACACAATTCTTTAGTTAGTCTTGAATAATATTTACAACTTAAGATAAAGGTTAAGAGCGTTTATCTTGTCAAAGTTGTAGATTCTTTTGCTAGCATTTGAGTGGGATCAAATGTGTTATGATGAGTCTAAAATAATCAAAGTGTGGTGTATTTGGGTAAAAGAATCTAGTGCACCAGTGAAATACTTTATCCAGAACCGTCAATGGATAATAGTTTTCACTTGAAGACAATCGGAGAGTCTATCTCAATTCTAAGATAAATGATGGACTTATGGTTGGAAGTGTTATCATTTGAGATATCAATGAGTACGATCATATAGCATAGTCTATCCTCGATAGTTTGGTGGTATTCATTTGTTAATCGATAGAGAACTTCATTTATATATATATGGACATCGTGACTCTATTTATTAAATGAGAGTAGAATATCATCATATGAATATTTTGAGGTATTGGATATTAAATCTTAACGTTAAAGTTTCAATAGCACTTATTGAAATATGGCTTATGGACTAGTCAAAATATCCAAGTTCAAAATGTGGTCATATGAGTAAATATGATAACTTGAAGAGCTATAGACGGTCTATAAGCTCTTGGCGATTACTGATATTCTTCACGAGGATACACTATCTCCATTAAGATTGTCTAGGGTATGAATGCGTAATATTAACTTATTCTTTCTTTATTTAAGAGTTCAATTTTAGTTCTTTAGTGGAATGAACTAAAATTAATATATCAGACTTAAGTGAATCATTTGTTGATTGTGATTATGTTATGTCTATTGGAGCTTAAATTTAGATGGCCCGTCAAGATCCCCAATTCACACGAGTTTGCATGGATCACTTGATATATTCTACCAGACCAATTTATGGGTTCATCTAGAATTGTATTAAGGCATGTGGACTTGTTTCTTTTGGTAAGAATGAGTCTAATTCACATGTGGATTTTTTATTAAGGTCCAATGGATTTAATAAAATAGAAAAAAACAATATTGACCCATATATATTGGCTTGGGCGGCTAAGGCTATATACAATAGCTTATTATATTGTTTTTCATTTTATTATTTAATTAAATGGAAATTAATTAATTTGTTAATTAATTAATTACTTAATTAAAAATCAAAATCTTTTTCCTAGTAGGAGAATGTCTCCTAGTGTCATATTATTGTTGATAATATGATAAGTATCAAATGCTATATTTGATAAGTAAATAAATAAATTTATTTATCTAGTCCAATTAGGAAGTATTTGATTTCTATTAGGACTCTAATTAACAATTTGTCAAATTATGAAGTTTTTGATTTAGTCATAATTTAATTTATATTCAATAATTGGTTATTGAATAAATACACTATTTGAGTTGAATTAGAAGTTTTTGTGTGTAAAATAAATCCTCTTTTTAAGAGGATTGAATCCAAATTTTGATAGGAGTCTTGGTGAAGTAGAAATCCTCTTTCTATGAGGATTTTCGGCCACCTATATATACTCCTATATAGAATTCTGACCAAGACCTAATTTTTGGTGTGTGAAGTTTAATTTATTTTATTTTTTTATAGTTTAAAAAAAAAAAATCGTCCAACTCTTTATGTGAAGAATTTGGCCAAGTATAGAGAAAAGAGAGAATATTTTGTTTTCGACAGTGTACTAGTAGCCATTACATTTAAAGGTTTTGTACACAACATCAAATTAAGGTTCATGTGAGTTTCAATCAAATAGATTGATAATTCACAAGTGACCGAACGTTCTTGAGTTTTCTCTAAGAGGATTATTGTGACTAACAAAATAAAAAAGATTTTGTTTGTTTCCATCATCAGGTATAAAATTCAAAGAAAGGGACTTCACACTCCTAGGTGATTCACGTTCGTGATTGGATTGGAATATCTTGCGGATTCAATTCGGCGCTAGTTCAATCGTCATAAAAAAAAATGTACGACACTTTTAATATATATCAATTAATCTAAGGTTAAGGTTTTTTCTTTTAAAGGATTTTTTTTAAATATATCAAACCCTAATTTTACGATTGTTGGGGTTTATGATCTAAAGATGTAATTTGTAAATGGATTTATGAAATAAATAAAAAGAAAAGTTCAATTCATTTTTGTTGTGTTGTTTATTTTATAACTTGTGCATATATCTTTAACATCCAAGATTGTCGGATGTAATCTCGAACTGTGTATATGAGTGTCATATGTAGATGAATACAGTAAGAGACTTGCAATTTAAAGAGTCCATAGATATCAAATAAACCTGAGTACTTTATTTGTAGTTAATATATAACTGCGGTCCTTTCCGTAAATGTACGGTGATTCTATCATGAATTATTCATATGAGATATGGGAATGGAGGCACCTTGTATGATGTGATCATATAAAACTGAGACATGATCTATATGAATCTCTCACCAAGATCTGTTTACCGATGATATTCATATATATCAACTAATGATGGCTATATGTGGGTGATCTTAATCCTGAGTGTCTTATTAACTCCTTTAGGTTAAATTGTGGTCTTTGATATACCATGGGTGAGGTCAGATGCATTTCCTGATCAATATACTCCATATGCTGGGATTAGGGGTGGGCATTAAGTTGTGATTCGAATTGATTCAAACCGAATTGAACCGAAAAAAGGGTATTCGATTCGATTCGATTTGTAAGGGTAATTCGGTTTAAACCGGTTTAAAAATTGAAAATCGATTTTTTTTTGTTCAAACTAGTTTGATTTTCTTAAAACCGGATTGAACCGAATAAACCGAGTATATAAGTAAAAAAAACCTAATATATTTAATATATTTAAGGGTAATATGTTTTTAACTGATTTAATTTTTTTAAATATATTTTAACGTTAGGTTTGATTTGGGTTTTTTAGCTATTCTAATATCTAAAATTAGTATCAAACTACCCATTAATGTTAAAAAAAAATTCAAAAAACCCATTAAGCTAGCTGGCCCATTAGGCCCAAAACTAAATTGAATCGAATCGATTAAAATATGTTCAATTCAATTCGGTTCTCATTTCTTATTAGGTTTAAACCGGCTCAATTTTGGATGAATCAAAATATTTTAGGTTCAATTGGGTTTGACCTAAAATCGAATCGAATCGAACCATACCCACCCCTAGTTGGGATTGCGGTTTGGCTTGTGTCTGGGAAGGTTTGTACACAATAGTGGAATCCACTATTTCTTGTGAGAAGTAGATGGTAGTTCTCTTAAGGGTTGATTCGGGGCTTGGACAATATGAGTGCTCTCCTAATTCTGTGAGGAAATAGGATTTATTGTCCATTAGAGAATCAACGGTACTTAAATGATATATGTAATTAGAGGGGTATAATGGACATTATGACCTAGCTCTAATTATGAACTATTGTGGAGGATCACACCATGTGTAATAGCTATATCGATGGACACCAAGTTGTATTGGTTTGTGTAAAAGCATCTACAGTTGAGATAGTGCAGCTTCGGGTTTTTAGTGGAATAACACTGAAGTTAATAATCAAGGAATATTAATTAAAGAGTTTAGTTAATGATTCCGATGATTAATGGAGCTCAAAATACTATGGATCCATTAGGTCCCCTTGCTAGCCCTGTCGATTTAGGTAACAAGGGTCACGGTTAACTAATTGGATTGTCCAATTAATTGTGTTACGAAAGTGACACGTGTTTATTCGGGAATTAATTGAATAGTGAGATTATTTAATTAATGAATATTAATGATTATGTAAATTAAATAATTAGATTATTTAATTGTTTAATTAATCATTAGTTGGAGGGTGTTGATTGATATTTAATTTTTAAAGATAAGATAATTTGATTATTTTATTTTTATTAAATTAGATATTTAATTTTTGAATTTAAAGATTTTAAATTCAAAAACAAGTTGATTAATATGTTTAGAGATATGAGATATCTTAAAAGATTAAATTGATGAGTTTTATCAATATATATATATATATATATATATATATATATATATATATATATATATAAATATATATATATATATTAAATAAGACCAAAGATATCAATTAAAGTTTTTTGTGTTATAATATATATATATATATATATATATTATATCACAAAAAACTGATTCAACTAACAAAAGAAACAAAAGATAAGAAACGCATATATACAAGTGTTTGTATTGGATGCAAATATGAGTAAGTGCGTGAGTATATCAAAAGAACAACACCTGATATCACAAGTTGAAGTTTTTAAAAAATGTTGTGTGAATGATATACACAAAAAGATAAAAAGTGTTTTTAGATTTTTTTTTAAAAAAATAAGCTTTTGTTGGGTGAAGTTTAGTTTTTTTTTTTTTTTTGCATAAGATGATTTTTCTTTTTCATGAAATAACACATACAACATATATCAAAGTATTTGTGTGCGTGATTTAAAGAGAGAAGATATTTTGTGTGTAAGAGTTGTGCACTGATACAAAAGAAAGAGTTTCTTATTTTCTCTACATCCTTCATTCAAGTTCTTGAGACCGTGATGCGCTCACACGCAGTTACCAGTCTCGGGAGATAGTGAGGAAGATCGAGTGGTTCAGACAGGAGCAGATCATAAAGTGAAGGAGCCTCCAAACGTTGTTAAGATTTTCTTCTTATGATTATATTGATTACAATTTCCTGTGAATACATATTGTATGTATAAGTTCTGAAAAATAATTACGATCCCAAGTTCACTGATCCCATATACCGATTATGATATGTATTAAAAAATTTAAAATCTAGTTCCGCTGCATAACTGGTGAACGGGGTTTCAACAATTGGTATCAGAGCTAATTTATTTTTCGGAACATGAAATTTTTTTCGATGCTCCTATATGTATGAATGTGTAGGCACCATCTTATGATTGTATGAATGTTTATAATTGTATGAATGTTTATAATTAAGTTGTTTAATTTAAACATGGTTGATCGTAAATTTTTATGGTGCTGTGGATTTAGGGTTTATGAGTTGTATAATTTTTATTTTATGTATTTTTACTGTTATTGTATTGTAAATAAATATAATTGTAACCTGTAAATGAAGAACTGGAAACGCGCGACGCCGAATACTGTTCATGCGGTACTGTTTACACACGGTTCCGTTGGCAAGTGTTACCTTGTGTGTTCCGTGCAGATTTCCCGTTTCGGATTCATGAGATGAATCAGAGTGACCTGAAGAGACTGGAAGATATCTGAAGTTACTAGAAGAAAAAGGAATGCATTGGAAATTTTTTTATAATTTTAGATTCCAATTTTAGGTTAAATAATCCACAGTACTCGGTCAATTCATGTATGTTTTATATTATGTGATGATAAAAGAATTGTCATGCATACGTATGCCATTTAGATTAGATGTGACTACACAAATACATTTGATATGTCATACATGCATCATAACTTGATATTTTATATATTTTTTTTAATGTGATAAAAATGGGCAATATACATAATTGGCTATGAATAATAAGATTAGTTTTTAATGGTTAGAAAGCTTGGTAATTCTCATTAATATTAATCTAGTTATTAAAGAGTTTAATAAGTTAGATTAATAGGGTAATTTATTGTAATTAAGAATAATATGATTAATAACCTAATAATAAATGAACCGAATAAAGTGTTAAAGTTTTAATAATTAAAACTTGGTAAACACTGACATAATAATCTGACCTTAGTAAATAGTTTACAAAAGCTTAGATTATTTAATAATAGATTAGATTTTTAATTGTTAAAAATCATTAATAATTTATTAGTTATTTAGAATTTGTTTCTAATTAGTTAATGCGCTAGATAACTTGATTAAAGTTAGTCGTTTAATCCTGTAGAGTCTAGGTGCATTAACGATTAATAGAAAACCCTAGTTTTAAAATAGTGAGTGGGAGAGGGATATATGACATATATATCCCGCTGTCTCCATCATTAGTTCAATACCGTGAGATCCGAGTGGGGCCTCATGACGGCTATGCTTTCGTCCTCCCTAAGAAGGGTTTCCACAAAGGTCAATACCAAGGTTGACTTCCGAACGGATAGGATTTCTGAGGGTATTTCGGGATTGACCGACCCTAAGGCGGCAATTCACGAGTTAAGCTCGTGAGATCTGAAATGATGGGTTACACTCACGAAGGTTTTGATTAAGTTTGTTAATTAAAAACCTGACTGAATAAACGGTGGTTGAATGATATGGAATAAGAGTTATTCTAGAATATTATTTGATTGAGAATGTCTCGATCCAACATGCAAAGACTTGACCGACCCTACGGCGGCACTTCTTTGTGGTATATTGGATTGTCGTGGTATAGTAACTAGTTTTAGGGTAGTTCTAGTTCGTTAAACATGTTCATCCATCATGTTTAAATTTATGCCAAAGCACTCGCTCTGGTTTTAAATACATGAATGAATGAATGTTTTATTTATTTCAGCAATAATGTCTTCTGCATTACTTTAAATTCTCTTAAACAACAAATTAACTGGTGATAACTACACTAAGTGGAAACTTAACATTAATGCAATATTGGTCACCAAAGACCTCAAGTTTGTGCTTACGGAGGAATGTCATCTAGCGCATGCTGCCAATGCCACACGAACTGTTCGTAAGGCATACGAGCGATGGGTCTCATCTGATGAGAAGGCCCAAATATATATGTTGGCTTCAAAGACAGATGTGTTTGTCACAAATCATGAAGCAATAACTTCAGCATTCGAAATCATAGAGTCATTGCAAGCTATGTTCGGGTAGCCCTCGGAGCAAAAGCGACATGAATATATTCGTTCCACTATGCTCACTTTCATGAAGGAAGGTACGTCAGTTCGGGAACATGTCCTAAGCATGATGTCATATTTCAACAAGGCAGAAGTCAATTGTAGGGCCATTGACGAACCCAGTCAAGTGAGCATCATACTAACGACTCATTCGAAGAGTTTCGATCGGTTTAAGAGTAACTACGAGATGAACAAGTTAAGGTTCAATCTCACACAGTTGCTCAATGAGCTCACTACCTTTGAGTCCTTGACTAATGACACCAATGGTAAAACCGGTGAGACAAATATTGAGGAACCATCTTCCTCCAACAATGAGAAGAGAAAGAGGTATGTTGGGAAAACGAAGGGTAAGCCCAAACCCAAGAAAGCCCAAAGTAAGAAGAAGTCCAAAAAAGATAAATATGATTTACTTGTTCTTGAGTCATGTTTAGTGGAAGATGATTCTTCACCCTGGATAGTTGATTCATGGGCCACTAACCATGCTTGTTTTTCTTTACAATGGACTAATTCTTGGACACAACTAGATGAGCAGTCCTTCTCAATGCCTATGGGGTCAGGGGATGTCGTGTCAGGCACAGAAAGTGGGCGTAATTAGATTACGTTTTTGTAATAATTATATATTGTTGGACAATGTATTTTATATTCCTGAATTTACACGGAATTTGATTTCCGTTTCTAAGTTGTTAGAACCAAAAAAATTCTGTTTCTTTTAATAATAAGTCTGTTATTACTGGAAAGAGTGGTCTGAATATTTATTCAGGAATTAATAAAAACAATTTGTATGTGTTAAGACCATTAATACATACTACACTGCTCAACATCAAAAAGTTTAAGGTTGAAAAAACAAAAACTAAATGATATAAGATTTCTCCAGATAATGACATGTATCTTTGGCATCTAAGGCTTGGTCATATCAACCTTGACCGGATAGTAAGACTAGTAAAAAGCGGACCTTTAAGTGAGTTAAAGGTTGACACCTTACCTGTCTCCTAATCATGTTTGGAAGGTAAGATGACTAAGAGACCTTTTACTGGAAAATAGCTTAGAGCTAAATAACCGCTAGAGCTTATACATACAGACGTCTGCGGACCGATGAATGTTAAAGCTAAGGGTGGTTATGAGTATTATGTCACCTTTATAGATGACTACTCAAGATACGGATACGTCTACCTAATGCAACGAAAGTCAAAAACATTTGAAATGTTCAAAGAATTCCGAACTGAAGTGAAGAATCAATTAGGTAGGACTATCAAGTCACTACGATCGGATCGTGGAGGTGAGTACATTGACCAAGAGTTTAAAGACTTCATGATCGAGCATGGGATAGTTTCCCAACTCACAGCTCCCGGTACACCTCAGCAAAATGGTGTAGCGGAGAGGAGAAATAGAACTCTAGTGGAAATGGTGAGATCTATGATTACTTTCTCATCATTACCAAATTTCTTCTGCGGATATGCATTATAAACAGCGGCATACATTTTGAATGTGGTGTTATCCAAATCTGTTCCTAAGACTCCCCTAGAGTTGTGGAATGACCGTAAAGCTAGTTTGCGATATTTTTGCATATGGGGGTGTCCAGCACACGTGTTAAAGAACAGAAGTGGAAAGCTTGACTCCAAGTCTGTGGTCTGTCTGTTTGTAGGATACTGCAAGGAGACCAGAGGTGGACACTTCTATAGTCCCGAAGATAACAAAGTATTTGTATCGACAAATGCAACATTTCTTAAGGACAATTATATTAGTGACCATAAACCTCGTTCTAAGATTGTATTGAATGAGTTGGAGCCTGGTGAGACTAGTGCTTCATCAACAAGAGTTGTTGATCCACAAACATCTGAGAGTCAGATGGTTCCTGGTCGGGGATACACTACCACCTAGACGTAATGAGAGGGTTGTGATACAACCTGAACGCTATTTAGGTATAGGTTAGGGACAATGTGTTGTCTTTGCTGATAGTGTAGATGATCCATTGACATTTAAGAATGCAATGGAAGATCCTGATAAAGAGGAATGGCTTAAAGCCATGAATCTCGAGATGAAGTCTATGTACTCTAACTCAGTTTGAGATCTTGTAGACTTACCGGATGGGGTAAAACCCATAGGGTGTAAGTGGATCTATAAGAGAAAGAGAGGGGTAGACAGGAAGGTAGAGACCTTCAAAGCAAAGCTAGTGGCCAAGGGTTATACCCAGAAAGAGGGGGTCGATTATGAAGAGACCTTCTTGCCAGTTGTCATGTTTAAGTCTATTAGGATTCTCTTATCCATTGCTGCCTATTTTGATTATGAAATTTGGCAAATGGATGTCAAGACTGCATTCTTGAATGACAATCTTGATGATAGCATTTATATGATGCAACCAGAGGGATTTGTGTCTCTAGATCAAGAGCAAAAGGTTTGCAAGCTGTAAAGGTCCATCTATGGACTTAAGCAAGCATCTAGATCATGGAACATAAAGTTTGATGATATGATCAAAACCTATGGCTTCGAGCAGAATGTCGATGAGCCTTGTGTCTACAAATGCATCATTGACAAGAAAGTAGTTTTCTTAGTCCTATACGTAGATGATATCCTACTCATTGGGAATGATGTGGGAGTATTGTCTGTTGTAAAGGGCTGGCTAGTCAATTCCAAATGAAAGATTTGGGAGAGACAAGTTATGTTCTAGGGATCCAACTTATAAGGGATCGTAAGTACAAACTCATAGCACTGTCTTAGGCATCATATATCAATAAGATTCTTGTACGATTTTTGATGCAAAACTCTAAGAAAGGTAATTTACCTTCCATACATGGAGTTTACTTATCTAAGGAACAATGTCCTAAGATACCTCAAAAAGTTGAGGATATGAGACATGTACCATATGCATCGACAGTAGGTAGTCTCATGTATGCTATGTTATACACGAGACCGGACATCTGCTATGCAATGGGAATAATCAGTAGATACCAGTCTAACCTAGGATTGGATCATTAGGTTGATGTCAAGACAATTCTCAAGTATCTTCAGAGAACGAGAGACTATATGCTAGTGTATTCCAGACAGGATTTGATCCCGTTAGGATACACACATTTTGATTTTCAGTCAGATAAGGATTCTAGAAAATTTATGTCTGGATCAGTATTCACCCTGGGTGGTGGAGCCATTGAGTGGAGAAGTATCAAGCAATCTTACATTACTGATTCCATTATGGTAGCCGAATATGTAGCCGCTTGTGAAGCTGCTAAAGAAGCTATTTGACTCCATAAATTCTTAAGTGATCTAGAAGTTGTTCTAGATCTGGATAAGCCCATCACACTTTATTGTGATAACAATGGTGTTGTGGCTAATTCCAAATAACCAAGAAGCCACAAAAAAAGGAAGTATATAGAGTGAAAGTACTATCTCATTAGAGAGATAGTGCAGAGAGGAGATGTGATCGTCACAAAGATAGTCTCACAAGACAATCATGCTGATCCATTTACGAAGACCTTACCGGCTAAAGTGTTTTCAGGTCACCTAGATGGTCTAGGGTTACGAGACATGCCTCACATGCTTTAGTGCAAGTGAGAGATTGTTGGGGTTTATGCTCTAAAGATGTAATTTATAAATGGATTTATGAAATAAATAAAATGAAAAGTTCAATTCATTCTTGTTGTGTTGTTTATTTTATAACTTGTGCATATATCTTTAACATCCAAGATTGCCGGATGTAATCTCGAATTGTGTATATGAGTGTCATATACAGAAGGATACAGTAAGAGACGTGCAATCTAAAGAGTCCATAGATAACAAATAAACCTGGGTACTTTATTTGTGGTTAATCTATAGCTGCGGTCCATTCCGTAAATGTACGGTGATTCTATCATGAATTATTCATATGAGATATGGGAATGGAGACACCTTGTATGATGTGATCATATAAAACTGGGCCATGATCTATATGAATCTCTCACCAAGATCCGTTTACCGATGAGATTCTTATATATCAACTAATGATGGCCATATATGGGTGATCTTAATCTTGAGTGTCTTATCGACTCCTTTAGGTTAAATCGTGGTCTTTAATATACCATGAGTGAGGTCAGATGCATTTCCTGATCAATATACTCCGTATGTTGGGATTGCGGTTTGGCTTGTGGTTGGGAAGGTTTGTACGCAATAGTGGAATCCACTCCTTATTGTGAGAAGTAGATGGTAGTTCCCTTAAGGGTTGATTAGGGGCTTGGACAATATGAGCGCTCTCCTAATTCCTTGAGGAAATAAGATTTATTGTCCATTAGAGAATCAATGGTACTTAAAGGATATATGTAATTAGAGGGGTATAATGGACATTATGACCCAGCTCTATTTATGAACTATTGTGGAGGATCACATCATGTGTAATAGCTATATGGTTGGACACCGAGTTATATCGGTCTGTGTAAAAGCGTCTACAGTTGAGAGAGTGCAGTTTTGGGTTTGTAGTGGAATAACACCGAAGTTAATAATCAAGGAATATTAATTAAAGAGTTTAGTTAATGATTTTGAGGATTATTAAAGTTCAAAATACTTCGGGTCCATTAGGTCCCCTTACTAGCCCGATCAATTTAGGTAACAAGGTTCACGGTTAACTAATATGATTGTCCAATTAATTGTGTTACGAAAGTGACACGTGTTTATTCGAGAATTAATTGAATAATGAGATTATTTAATTAATGATATTAATGATTAAGTAAATTAAATAATTAGATTGTTTAATTGTTTAATTAATCATTAGTTGGAGGGTGTTGATTGATATTTAATTTTTAAAGATAAGATAATTTGATTATTTTATTTTTATTAAATTAGATATTTAATTCTTGAATTTAAAGAGTTTGAATTCAAAAACAAGTTGATTAATATGTTTTGAGATATGAGATATCTTAAAAGATTAAATTTATGAGTTTTATCAACATATATATATATATATATATATACATATATATTATATTTCTTAAATAAGACCAAAATAACAATTAAAGTTTTTTGCGTTATAATATATATATGACATATATTAGATCACAAAAACTGATTCAACTAACAAAAGAAACAAAAGATAAGAAATGCATATATACAAGTGTTTGCATTGGATGCAAATAAGACTAAGTGCGTGAGTATATCAAAAGAACAACACCTGATATTACAAGTTGAAGTTTTTTAAAAAGTTGCGTGAATGATATACACAAAAAGACAAAAAGTGTTTTTGGCTTTTATAAAAAAAAAGACAAGCTTCTGCTGGGTGAAGTTTTTTTTTCTTTTTGCATAAGATGAATATTTTTTTTCTTGAAATAACGCATACAACGTATATCAAAGTACTTGTGCGCGTGATTTAAAGAGAGAAGATATTTTGTGTGTAAGAGTTGTGCACTGATCAGGGCAGGTCCATAGGTATAACAAACCCAGCATTTTACTAGGGCCCCCAAATGGTCCAATCTACTTCTTCTTCTTCTTTTGTGGCCTCATGCCCAATTTATTTTAGTATAAGAAGGGCTCAATTTCAAACATAGTTTTGCTTCTTCTTTCTTTAATAAGTCCCAATTATCCTTATATAGTTATATTTTATAGAAATAAACATCAAAACCCAATTGATTATAACATATTAGACTTAATTTTATATTATTTAAGAGTCCAATTGATTTTTTTTAAAGAGAATCCAATTGAAATATTAACATTTCTTTGCTAACCTAGTCAAAATCGTCACCCACTCATTCCGTGACTTCGTCGGAGTCCACTTTATTTGCTAGCCTAGTCCAATTGAATTGTTAATCTTTCTTTGATGATAATAATTTTTAAAACAATACTCGCATACTGATCAATCAGTATCCAATTTGTGAGATAAATTTAAAAAGTAAAAGAACAAAAGACACGTGTTATACTCTCATTGGTGAGGTCAGTATTTTGGGTATTGATCAATCAATATCTAAGCATCGTTCTAATTTTTATATAGGGCCCCGATTTTTGTTAATATCATTAAATGACTCGGGGCCCAAAATGCCTGGAGACGACCATGACACTGATACAAAAGAAAGAGTTTCTTATTTTCTCTACATCCTCCATTCAAGTTCTTGAGACCGTGACGCGCCCACACGCAGTTACTAGTCCAGGGATATAGCGAGGAAGATCGAGTGGTTCAGACAGGAGCAGATCATAAAGTGAAGGAACCTCCAAACGTTGGTAAGATTTTCTTCTTCTGATTATATTGATTACAATTTCCTGTGAATACATATTGTATGTATTAGTTCTGAAAAATAATTACGATCCCAAGTTTACTGGTCCTAGATACAGATTATGATCTGTATTAAAAATTTTAAAATCTAGTTCTTTTGTGTAACCGGTGAACGGGTTCCAACAACGCTTCCGCTGCGTTTTGAATCAATTTTTCCATGCAGTAACTAGTGACAAATTAGGAGGCAGTGATGGTTTGACAAGAGATTTCTTGGGTCTTAAAGCGTTTCCTAATCAAAGAGACTTTATCAATATACCAGGCCTTGATTACATGAATCCTCCCCCTTCTTCTTTAACCTATGCAGAGCGGAATCAAAACCAAAGACCTTGACAAGTTTAATTAGCTTATGCTTAATTATATGCAAGTGATCCATTTATCATTTCTTTTTTTCTCTAATTTCCCCAGAGAATTAAGAGGCGGATACTAGAGTTCACAGTGGTCTCCATTAAAGTTTCATTGTGGGTTTGATTTTCCATCTTTAGTTTTGGTCTTCTTTTTATGCCGATCGGTTGCAGTTCATCAACTGTTCAGAACTTTATATTGAAATTCTGCAACTATGTATATATAATGGAAGCAATATATATGCATCATTCCTAAAGCATCCATTTTCAAAGCATATAAGACTATCTCCGATGTAGATATGTATTTTAGAGTTTCTAAATAGTGTCATATCAGTATTTCTAGTCATTATGGACCCATTTAAAAAAAATAGAGAAATATATATTCACATATTCAATACAATTATTTAAAGGTCAGTTTGATCTCGCATAGTAAGGTAAAGCACTAAAGCCAAAGCAATATACCTTATATGGAAATGTATTCAATTGATTTCGCATACCATGCCATTTGTAGGTTCATTAGATTAAAATAGGTATATCACTTTTAAATTTATAATTAAAAATACTACATTTCTTAATTAACATCAACTGATCGATAGATTTTTAGGCCAAATCCATAAATAACCATAAAAATAGGGTAGTTATTATATTTAGTATGAATTAGTGTTTTTAGCAAATAATTTACTTCTCGGACAACATTGCCCTTAATGAAATTTTTAACAAAAAATACTTTTAATTTCATTTTATTTAAAATAAGAAATTGGAGGTCACATTGCAGATCTCCATTTGATGTAGGCGAAAATGTGAATCACACGCAAACAAACAACAAGTTTTCTTAGTCACGGTTGATTCCGTAGAATGTTAGGAAAAAAAAGATAGATAATTCAGTAAAAACTCAAAATAAATTTTATCCATTCAAAAACTAAATGAAAAACCCTAATACAAGCTACTTACATAATGAAAGCAACCCAAACCCACTAGGATTCGATTTCTCATAAATTTCTAAACAAGAAAAAGCTCTGAAACTTCTAAACCAAATCGAGAAAAGAATCCTAAACCAAAAACTAAAAAAAAATCATAAACAGAAAAGGAAAGAAACCATGATGCTGCACAACCTTTATCGTCCACACAAATTTACGATCGAATTTCATACAGTTAGTCACAAGAGTCATGATACTGCTAAAGTGGGGAATGAAACAATGATAATACAAGGCTAAACCATGGAAGCTGCACACATCAATCACTATTTACAATTGCAGCCACTATCAAATCACTTAACTTTTTGACTTGTCCACCGATTACCATCTGACGACACAATATATATCACGAAAAGGACTCGAACAGTCAATACACACACTTGTAATTAGTTGATGTGAAAAACTTTTCCTTGCACAAAATAACAAGAATTTCTCGAAGACGTTGTAGGTGCACTTAAGGATTAGCATTGTAAATCAAAATTTCATCAAAATAAACCACCACACATTTATCGATATATGGCCGCAATACTTGATTCATCACCCGTATAAATGTTCTTGAGGCGTTCGCAACCCAAAAGGCATAACCATCCACTCAAAAAGTTCCTTTCGAGTCTTGAAGGTCTTTTTCCACTCGTCTCTCAACGGATTCAGATTTAAATTTGGTGGTAGTCACTTTTCAAATTCAGCTTTGTAAATATCGTAACCCCACTTAATTGATCTAGTAGTTTGTCCAATCATATGATTAGGAACCTGAATCGGACGATGATCTTGTTTATGGTTCTGCTGCTGACACACATTCTCCAAAACCCATATTTTTAGGGGTTAGGGGAGCTGGCACTATACAAGGACTGATACTCTCTTGGATATATTACTTTACCAACAACTATTCTACTCGGCACCATAATTTTTCGTTGTCTTTAGGACTCATTCAGTAGTGAGGTCTATTTGGAAGGGTTACGCACGAGACCAAATCGATTTGGTCCTGAATGTCCCCGTAATGGTAGTAAGTTATCAAGGATTTCACTAAAGAACACCTTTTTAAACTCATGCAGTAGAGCCTCCACGGCTATAGGGATACCACTTGATTATGTCGTAACATTTTCGATTAGCACACACACAACTCCCGACTCCTTTACCTCTGCTTCGAACTTTGCCACCGATAATAAATTACAGTTCTCCATTGATGGAACGATTTATGCAGCTTCTTTCTTTTACAGCAACACGATCCTTATTGAATTGAACGAAAAGGTACACACGTTCAGAAAGCCATCATACATTATCCTCCGGTCATATAACCACGGCCTACCTAGCAACATAGGTTAGGCATCTATAATGACCACATCACACCATACTTTATCCTTGTAGGTCACATCGATTGTAAAGGAAACATGACTTCGCTGAGTCACTGTCACATAGTTTTTCTTATCTAGCCACGAAAACTTATACTGTCGTGGATGAGCTTCTATTGATAGTTGCAATTTAACAAATTCTAAATTGAATACACCCCACTATGTCTCGACTCTTAATAGAGCTTGATACAGTCAAGATTTATATACGATTGTTTTTCCTTATGTTTTTTTTTAATTTTTTTTTAATTTATTTTATTTCTTTCCTTTTTATTTTGGTTTTCAAATCTCGTTCATTACACTTCTTTTTATTTTAGGTTTTGGATATACGCTCTCTCTTTTAGTTATTATTTTCCCTTCTATTTTTGAGGTAAAAATCCAAAATAATCCCTATAAAGTTTTAGAGAAAATCATATATAATCCCTAAGATATGTAAAATTTATTTTTAGCCACATACGTTGTTAATAACCGGTTGAAATTTGAAATGTCTCAAATATCCCTCCATAAATTGCTTCCTCAAACACTTTCTCCACTGACAATCCTAAAAACATGATTGGAAAAAAAAATACAACAGAGGTTGCTTCGTCGACATTGGCATTGCTAGAGGAGTGTTGTTATTTGGTAGCGCCTTCGTTTGGGGTGCGCCTCAGCAAAGCCTTCGCATGGGCACTAGTTGCTCGACTTCTCTGATGTGTTGGCTAGTTTCATCCTCTTCTCCATTGGGTTTTTTCTTTTCATATAATTTTTTTGAAAAAAATAAACGAGGATGGATTCATGTTTTTTTGGGCAAATCTCATGATATCAGAATTTTTGGAAAAATAAAAGTGAAAAAGTCTCAGTAAGAACAAATAAAATGTGGACAAGTTGAGGTTGGTCTAATGGTTTTCCCTTCACATCTATACTATGAGGTTGTCAACTCGAGTCTAGGGATGTACATTTATCCCCGGAGTCCTAAATCCCCGCATCCCCATCCCCATCCCCATCCCCATCCTCATCCCCATTTGGGGATTTTTTTTGGGGGAAAATGGGGAAATTAAGGGGGGGGGGGGGGGGGGGGGATGGGGATGATTTTCATCCCCAAATTAAAATGGGGATGGGGATGGGGATGGGGATGGGGATGAGGGGACCCCTCCCCATCCCCATTTCCCCATTTCTCCCACAATTAATTTGAAATGGGGATGGAGATAGAGATTCCCATTTCTCCATTTCCCCCAAAAGTATATAAATATAATTATAATATGTATTTGAATTATTTGAAACATTTTATGTTGAATTTGTAATGCATTGATATTTTTTATTTGTAATGAAAGGTTTGTTTTTTTAAAATTTAATTTATAATTTTTAGTTAAATAGAGAAATAGAAAAATGAGGGACCGATGGATACGAGAAAACAGGAAAAAATGGGGGAAATAGGGAACTGGGGATGGGGATGGGGATGGGGGGACCTCCCCCCAAACATCCCCATCCCCATCCCCATTTTCTCCAAATGGGGAAATGGGGGGGGATGGGGGAAGGGTCTAGGAAGTGGGGATGGGGATGAGGGGACCTATATCCATCCCCAGTCCCCAAACGTGCATCCCTACTCGAGTCTGTCCCCTCCCCAATCCCGAATTAATGTAATATTTCAACAACAAAAAAAAAAAAAATGTGATCCATGGTTTTATTTTTTCTTGTGATTTGTTACTCACAAAATAAAAAAGAGTAAATCAATGTTCCGGAAAAAGATGGGGCTTTGAGGGACATTTCAGTAATTGATTGGTTATGGACTGAAATAAAAATTTATAATAAGGTTATTAACAATTAAAATTCATTTTCCATTTGTCTGTCTCGGTCAAATTCAGATTCAGATTTGGTGTTAGCTGCTCTTCAAATTCAACTTTGTAAATATTACAGCCCCACTTAATTGATCCAGTAGATCGTCCAATCGCAGGATTGAGAACTTGTATCGGATCATGATCTTGTTTATGGCTCTGCTTTTGACCCACATTCTTCAAAACCCATCTTTTTTTAGGCTTAGATAGGATGGTATCGCACATGGACAGAGACTCTCTCAGATATGTCCCTTCACCGGCAGCTATTTTACTTGGTGTCGTAATTTTTTATGCTCTTTAGGACTCATTCAGTAACGAGGTCTATTTGGAAGGGTTGCGCCCGAGACCAAATCGATTTGGTGCTGAATGTCTATAATGGTGGTAAGTTATCAGGGAGTTCGCTCGAGAACACATTGTTAAACTCGTGCAGTAGAGGCTCTGCGACTATAGGGATGCTACTAGATTCTGTCGCAACCTTTTGGATCAACACGTATACAACTCCTGACTCCTTTACCTCTGTCTCAAACTTTGCCATCGATAATAAATTGCAGTTCTCCTTGATGGAGCGGTTTCTGCAGCTTCTTTCTAATAGTTTGCCCATCACATCTACACTGTGAGATTGTGGCTTCGAGTCTGTCACCTCTCTAAATCCCGAATTATTGTAATATTTCAACAACATTAAAAAAGAAACGTGATTCACGGTTTTTTTTTATTGTGATTTGTTACTCACAAAATAAAAAAGAGTAAATCAATGTTCTGAACATTTCGGTAATTGATTTGCTATGGACTGAAATAAAAGTTTATAACGAGGTTATTAACAATTAAAATTCATTTGCGGTTTAACACTATTGCATATAATTTTGTGGTTTTTTCAACAATTTTAAGAATGCTGTAATTACGATTTTTAGGTTTTCTTTGTAAATGAAGTTGATTCGCAAAGGTGGACGGACCATAACGACGTCAAAAAGATACTCTTCAGCAAGGGCAATAACGACATTTTACGAAATCTCACGCATTCACGCTGTTTTAACACTCATTCTCTCTCATATATTTTCTTCTAATTTCTTGATAACCAAACACGTCCGGAGACTGGATAGCCGCGCATGCTGTACTTTTAGAGATACCGGTTCTAGATATATAAAGAGGAAGAAAGAGGAGTTATCTTACGAAGATCCGACCCTTTTTGTTGGTCTCTGAAGGCTATGGCTTGGAGGCGCCTAATCACAGAGGTTAGTTGCATATATTTCAGTTGATTTATTGATTGATTGTGGATTTTTATTAATTCTTTGTGATTTTCCTCTTCTTTTTGATAGACCTTTTTACTATCAAGTTTGAAATTTTTGAAACTACAGAAACCCTAATCTTAATAGTTGCGGGTTTTCAGATTGTTCCAGGAGCTCCATTTATTAATTTTAAATTTAATTTAAATTTATTTGTACTTTGTTAGAAACTTTTGCATTGTTAATTAAAACGAAAATTCTTCGTCTAGGTAGTACGGGGTTCGGAATCTGGATTCATTGTATTTTGGTCATAAGGAGACAAGATTTATTATCAGCCAATAACATGCATTATTTTCAATTATTTTTTAAGTTTTATGTGGAAGGGACTTATTGGCTTCAAATTTGTGATTTTACTGTTATTGTATTGTTGGTATGCAGTGTTGGATTGGCATGTGTTTAGCTAAATAACGTGGAAAATTGCATTTTGATTGAATATTCACGTTTCATGGTTGGTTTGTTGATTGCTATCTGTTCAAAGCCTGTTTGGGCTTCTGGCACCGTAAAGATGGTGGCATTGTGCTTCTTATAAAAAATGAAAGTGGGTTGTGCTGCTGTGGTTGGTGAATCATTTTTTCTAGAATCACAGAAAAGGAAGGAGTTTACAAATTATCAATTGAACTTACATAATTATCAATTGTGCTTTTCTCTGTATAAATGTGGGCTCACTCGTGCATGTAAAACGCCTTCCTGGCTTTCACTGGTCTCACTTACAGTATGACTGCCAATATATCAGTTATAGGTATATCCTTTGTCTATAAATACACATGCCTAATTCATGTGTGCAACGTGTTTATGTATGCAAAAGGAAGAGCCTTTGGCATCCAAAGGCGCAGCTAATCAGGGTGCAAACTCTCATTCTTACTTACTTAGATTCTTAAAGTTCATGCTATTATATTGTATAGAAACTAACGTGTACTTAATATTCTGTTTTCTTTCTTGTTTTATTAATTAAATTCTATATTTGCTTTAATAGGTTTCAAAACATCAATCAGACTTGGGGCAGGTCAAGAATTTGTTTTTTCGGACTTATTTTCCCATCAACAAGTTTGAAGGTGCTGGAGGTATGCCCTTTCGATAGCATTTAGATGTTATGTGTTTATATTGCTAAGGTTCTGTTTTGACATCATTGATCATTTTTCTATTTTCCATTTAAGAAGTGTTGTGATTCTGTCAAAAATAGCTTAATCATGTGACTGTAGGATGTTTCTAATGGGAACTTGTGTTACTTTGGTTTCACGTGTCTAAAATTATTGTTTCATTGTTCCTTTTTTTTCTTTAGCTTTTTATAGGACATCAGGCAAACGGTTGAGCACTATTCTCTGTTTTTTTTTTCCTTCGTTATGAGTTATGAGAACAACCTCCTTTTTCCTATTCTTTGCAGTGAATAGTTTTTTTGGTGCTCAAAGGAGGTTGCAATCAAACTATGTTGGCAGTTTAGCTCGCAGAGTACGTGATGCAGATGAGGCCAGTGAGGTTGCTCATCTTCGAGAACTTTACCGTCGAAACGATCCCGAAGCAGTGATCAGATTGTTTGAAAGCCAACCATCATTACATCATAACCAATCAGCACTCTCTGAATATGTTAAAGCATTAGTAAGAGTTGAAAGGCTGGATGACAGTGAGCTGCTTAAGACATTGCAAAGAGGTGTGTGAGAACATAGGTTTGTTAATTTTACTAATATTGCAAGATTGCTTGGAAATGCATAGCGTTAAGAAGTCATGTTGGTGATGTTTTGATGGAGAATTGGCATAGCCAGACACCTACTTTTATCTAAATTAATGTCTGAATGTTATTGTTTGGATTTAAAACATGTTTTTACCTTGTTATGAGTTCTTTGTTCTAAGGTTGCATTTGATTTTTCGTCTGAAGACTGAATAGTGAACTATACTGAAGACTGAATAGTAACTGAAAACTGAAGACTAAAGACTGAATAACTTGTTTGATTTTTTTCACTGAAAACTGAATATAAGTGATAATTTGTTTGTTTTTTTAAGTTACAAATATCTGAAAATAAATATTTTTATATCTATGCTCTTTCAATTATTATTTGTTATATATTTATATTTTAATGTGTTCAATGTTTATATACGGAATTATAATAATATAATTATACATTTATAATGAAATCTATATGCTCTATTAATGTGAACATAACATTTAAATATGCCACAAACATACATAATTATATATATATATAAAAATTAACAAAATTAGTGTTGACTTTGGGAGTATCTTATCTAGACATATAGAGATGATATCGTGGTGCTTGCGACACGTAATTTATGGTTAAGTTGGTTTAACTTTGTTTATAAAACCGGTTACTTTTTTTTTTTTTTTTGAAAGTGCTAATTTTCTCCAATCAAATAATATAAAACTAATCAAATTATGAGAAAATACCGAAATATGAATATAAGTCGAAATAGGTTTGAATACAATTAAAAAAACGTTGGATTCAAATGGAGATTTTGGTGTCTTTAAAAAACCAAGTTTTATGGCTGCTAAAATTATTTAAATAGTGAGAAGAAGAAAATAATATTAATATGGTTAAGGGTGTGAGAGATAAAACAGGAAATTAGATAAGATTTTTGAGGATAAATTTGGAAGTTATAATTAATATATATTCAGTTGATTTGTTGTTAAGTGAAAAGTGGAAAATTTTCACTTTTCATAATCAGTGATTTTAAGAGCCCATTTAGTAATTTTATCACTTAAAAAATCAGACAAAACAACTTAACGAAACACATTAAGTACCATTAAGTTTAAGTGAAAAAATCAAACGGGCCCTAAGTTTTAGATTTTTTAAGCAAGAGGTTTATGAAATTTGTAGGTATTGCCAAATCAGCTCGAGGGGAAGAAAGTATAGGAGGTCTTTCAGCTTTCAAGAATGTGGGAAAATCAACGAAAGACGGTGTTCTTGGAACGGCCAGTGCTCCCATCCACATGGTGTCAGCTGAAGGAGGGCATTTTAAAGAGCAATTGTGGCGTACCATTCGCACTATTGCACTGGGTTTTTTGTTAATTTCCGGTGTAGGAGCGCTAATCGAGGATAGAGGAATCAGTAAAGGTACAACTATATTATTATACTGTTGGTGAGCTTTATTTGGTACAGTTACAATTTTAAATGTTGCAAAACTTTTTTATTTCCTTATATGTGGTTCTCCATGTTACAGGACTTGGTTTGCATGAGGAAGTGCAGCCTAGCATGGAATCTAACACAAAGTTTAATGACGTTAAGGGTGTTGATGAGGCAAAGCAGGAGCTTGAAGAAATTGTTCACTATCTTCGAGATCCAAAGGTAAATGTTTGATAAACTGTGTGTCTGTGCGTGCACATGTATCTTTCACTCTCCATTTGAATTTGTCTCAAATGAATATTCGTTGCTGTGCTATTATGTTGAATTTTGGAAATGCTTATTTTGAGCAATACAATACGTCATTACATCTGAAGAGTATATCAAACATAGGAAGAGAGAGTTGTAATCTTTTATTGTATGGGTATCTCAAAAAATGATAAATCATTGTCAGATAGATACATTTTATTCCGTATAGGAAATTTTGATGGTTCAAAACTTAACTATTATTTTGTGTCTCATGTATCCCAATACTGGATTTAGTCAAATTTGAGAGATAATTTTGCTTTTGGTTTTTTTTCAACAACCTGCAGTACCAAAGTCCGTGTTTATCGATACTGTCAAAATCGTGTCTATAATTTTTTTTTTATTATTCTATAGTTTTTTTAATGGCTTCTCTTGGACATGCGAGTTCAGTCAACGTGCAAGGTAAGACATACTTCTTATTGTCTTTGGTTGTAGAGGTTTCCTACTAAGTTTTTACCTTTCCTTGGTGGGTGGAAATTCACAATAAGGAGCAAGCTTTTTGTAGAGTTGGAAACCAGCTTCCTCTTTATTGATATCGCCTTTGTTTTGCCGAAAAAATCGTAAGTCTCTGGAATTTCATAATATGATTGATAATAATTCTTAAAATATTTTGTAACTGACTGTTTTTGTTCAGTAGACAAGGGTATGAAAATCGTAACATATTTCCATCTGCTGGAAATACTGATTTGAATGCACAGAGTGGGTTGGAATCATAAATAAGCTGTGAAACCTTATAATGTTCTGATGTTAATGTTGAAGATTCCTTTATATTAGTACCCCCCAAATGTTAAGAACTGTATATCAAACTGATTTGTGATTGTACTTGCATTAACTCGGTGTTTATTGTCTTTTTTCCACCTTGCAATGTATGCCCCTCAACCATATTGAAGGTTGATTTATATTCCATGGTTTTTGGCTTTCCTTGTTGCAGCGCTTCACACGTCTAGGTGGCAAGCTCCCGAAAGGTGTTTTGCTTGTTGGCCCACCCGGTACAGGCAAAACTATGCTGGCAAGAGCCATCGCTGGAGAAGCTGGGGTTCCATTCTTCTCATGCAGTGGCAGTGAGTTTGAAGAGATGTTTGTTGGTGTTGGAGCTAGGAGAGTGAGAGATCTTTTTTCTGCTGCGAAGAAGCGGTCGCCATGTATAATTTTTATTGATGAGATAGATGCCATAGGCGGTAGCCGTAACCCCAAGGACCAGCAATACATGAAGATGACTTTGAATCAGCTGCTCGTTGAGCTAGATGGCTTTAAACAAAATGAAGGGATAATTGTGATTGCTGCAACCAATTTTCCTGAATCTTTGGATAAGGCGCTGGTGAGACCTGGACGATTTGATCGCCACATTGTTGTTCCGAATCCAGATGTAGAAGGACGAAGACAGATTATGGAGTCCCATATGTCAAAGGTATTGTTTACTTCGTGGAAAAAATTAAGGTGTCTTGGAAGTTTGAGGTTAGATCGGCAATGGCCGGCTTTTCCAGTTCTGGATTTTGCTTTGATTGAGAATACTTATGTGCCTGGGTATCTGTCTCATCAACTTTTACCGGGATTTGCAATCTTTACTAGTATGCACACACACCTGCACAATCGTAATACCTTTCTTTTAACTATAATCCATAGGTGTGATCACAGTAATTAAATTTAGCCAAACAAATCATTCATGGTTAGTGATAAGCTCTACCTATATGCATGGGTACCCACATGTGACTGTTAGTAGTGGTGCATTTGCAGGTCTTGAAGGCAGATGATGTTGATTTGATGATCATAGCTAGAGGGACTCCAGGGTTCTCAGGTGCTGATCTTGCAAACCTCATCAATATTGCTGCGCTCAAGGCTGCAATGGATGGTGCCAAATCAGTGACAATGGCTGATCTGGAGTATGCAAAGGACAAGATCATGATGGGAAGTGAACGCAAGTCGGCTGTCATTTCTGATGAGTCTCGACGGCTAACGGCTTTCCATGAGGGTGGTCATGCCCTTGTGGCCATTCATACTGACGGGGCTCTTCCAGTTCACAAAGCAACAATAGTTCCTCGAGGGATGTCTCTTGGCATGGTTGCCCAATTGCCTGACAAGGATGAAACGAGCATTTCTCGCAAACAGATGCTTGCACGGCTTGATGTTTGCATGGGGGGAAGGGTTGCAGAGGAGCTCATATTTGGAGAAAGCGAAGTTACTTCGGGTGCATCTTCTGATCTTCAGCAAGCAACTAAACTAGCAAGAGCAATGGTAACAAAATATGGCATGAGTAAAGAAGTTGGGGTTGTCACTCACAATTACGATGACAATGGAAAGAGTATGAGCACTGAAACTAGGCTCCTTATTGAGAAAGAAGTGAAGTACTTTCTGGATAGGGCTTACAATAATGCAAAAACCATTCTCACAACTCATAACAAGGAGCTCTATGCACTTGCTAATGCTTTGCTGCAACATGAAACACTTTCAGGAAGTCAGATTAATACTCTGCTTGCTCAAGTCAACTCTCAGCATCAGCAGCAACATCAACAAATGGTCGCACCACAAAGCAGTTCACAATCTAACCCAGTGCCTCCTCCCTCAACTCCAAACCCGGCTGCATCTGCTGCTGCTGCAGCCGCCGCTGCAGCTGCAACTGCTGCAGCTAAAGCCAAAGGCATTGCTCCCGTGGGATCGTAGTGTAAGGGAGGCTGGTAAGGCCTCTTCTGCGCAGCTATTTATTGAATTGAATGTGCATAATTTAGCGAGTTACTACTAGCCTTTCGTGTTTCAGAACTGTAATCTGATTGCTACTGGTCTAGTGATGTATCATCATGCGTCTCAAAATTAAACAAAATCTATAGATGAATTTAATGGCAGTAGCACACCATGACATGTTTAGCCGTTATTTTTAAGCGCATTGGGGATGTGAATGCTGTCTTCTTCCTTTTCTTTTAGGTCCCTTTTCTTCCTCCGTCTTGCTTGCTTATACGATTATAAATAATGTTAAAATACAATTTTGCCTTTTAAAATTAGTTGAAAAGTTGCATATTTATTTTACCTATGCAAGTTTTTCCTTCGCTTCCAGTGTTTGTTTTCTTTGTATTTGCGGGAATGTAAATATAATAGAACCTCCGACATTGAGAGGTCTGTTTCTGCCTTACTCGGCAGTAATTGATGATTTTTTTTGTTTTTTTTTGTTTTGATGTTTGGTTGATTTCGTAAACGTATTTCAATTTTTTTTTTAAAATAATTATGCGACATCTGTTGTATAACTGATATCATGGAAATAATGAGGTAATGATAATAGGCGAGTGAAATGGGATGGGAAAAAAGAAAGAAAATGTCAGAAAGGTAAAGGTCTGTTGTGTAAACGTATTTCGTTTGTTGTTTTTCGAAAAGAAAAATAAAAATGAAGATAGTATTTTGGTTTTAATTTCGAAATCGAAAAACGAGTCTGGTAATACATATTGAGAGTTATATTTTAAAAATAAAAAGGGAAAAAACACGTCTGGTAGGTTATTCGATAACTATTAAAAATTAATATATCAATCTTTACTGTGTGTTTAATATTACAACAATTATAAATTAATTGATTAAATAATTAACAAATACGATTTTTGTATTGTAAATTATAAATTAAACAAAAGTAATACTTTACAAATTACTTTTAAAAAACATATAAAAAAAATCAATTAGTTAAAACTAAACTTTTAAATTATAAAAAAATAATTATGATATATATTATTATATATGTTATTTATATAATAAAAATATAATTGTATATATCATATTAAGAGGGAATTGCAGGAAATGATCAAAAAATATATTGAGTTATTGTTTTTAGCCAAACTTTATTTTTGTTTATAGTTAGCATTTTTAACCATGAACTTCCAAATATACCCTCAATTTTGTTTTATGTGACCCAATTTTTCCCGCCCAAACTTTTCACTATCAGTGGCCTTCACCTCCAAATTTTTTGAAAACCAGATCTCTCTCTCTCTCGCACAGTGTATTCTCTGATTTTTTGGCTTCATCTCTCTTAACCTGTGTTCTCTCTCTCTCAAAACCGATTTTCTTATTCTCTCTGAAAACCGATTTGCTTCTTCTCTCTAAACCGAGTTTGCAAATCGGCTATAAAACTCGTGGGTCTTCGTATCTTCAGGTAAATTGTGTCTCTCAACTGATTTCGGTCACCACATTCTTAAAGGTAGATCCAGATCCGAAACCTAGCATTCAGCTCTGTCTTGAATTAGTTGAAGGTATGTATCCCTTTCCTACTTGTTTTTTACAAGAATGAACAAGTATAATTTGAAGAAAAAGAGGATCGTTTCGATTTTGAGTGAAACCCATGTATTGTCAATTTTTGTTCCCAAGTTACATGTTAGACCATTTTAATGTTACATGTCAGTTCAATTTAATGTTACATGTAAGTTTATTTCTAAGCATCAGGTGATTCTGTAATTTCGATTTGGAGTGAAGCCCAACTATTGTAAGTGTTTGTACCCAAGTTACATGGCAGTATTTTTTAAAGTTACATGATCGGTAATTTTTGAAGTTACATGCTAAGTTATTTTTGAAGTTGCATGCTAGGTAATTTTTGAAGTTACACGCGAGGTTATTTTTGAAGTCACATGCTTTGTTATTTATGAAATTACATGCTCGGTTATTTATGAAGTTATATGCTAGTTGATTTGTGAAGTTACATGATAGGGGATTTATGAAGTTAAATTCAATCCAAGCCCTATTTTGTTATATGTAAGTTCATTTTAAAGTTACATGTCAAATACTTTAAATGTCAATTACTTGACTTGTAGGAATATGGATGCAACGAAATTGGTCATCCATCACGGTGGAAGTTGGGTGGACAATTGTTACGAGGGTGGTATGACAAAGTGGGTCAATGTTCCTAGATGTGTGAGTTACGATGCCTCGGTTAAGTAGGTAGAAGATGCTATCAAAGTCGATGTTGCTAGGTACAACATACAATTATGGTCATTGGCCGTTACAATTAGTGGTACAGCTCGTCCGAGAATTGAGAATGACAATGACGTGTCATGTATGATGAATGTAGATAAGTTATTACATGAGGTTTTTATCTATGTTTATACGAAGGAAACAATAGATTGTGTGCAAGATGACAACCTATGTAACCTACCTACTTCACAACCCGTGTATGGCGGGTTTCTTCGGAAACTGGCAGGATGTAGGTCCATTCCAATTGTAGACCCAAGTGTACGTAACGATGAAACCATTGACGATGAAGAGAACAAGCAGTGGTCGGACACTGATAACAGTGATGACAGCTCGATTCCCCGACATTGACAGAGGTAGTCACGAATATAAAGATTGTCATGATAGAGTGGGTTATGGTTCTGGCAGTGTTGGAGGAGATGGATGTGCTGGTCCATCAGGTTTTGCTACATTTAGCGGTGTTTCCTTTCGAGAGGATGGTTTGAGATACGATGTTGATCAAACTTCTGAACATTCTTCCCAACTAGCTTGGATTATTCATGGAGCCGAAAGGTATTCTTTTGAACCCATTGGCAAGGAGGAAGCATGTTCAGACGATGGCCGGTTATACAAGGGTAGAATATTTCAATACGAGAAAGATTTGAAGCGAACGTTGAATATGTATGCTTTGAAGGAGGGGTTTGAAGTCCAGATTAGAGGTCTAGCAAGACATGTTATGAGGCTGGATGTAAGGATGACGAGTGTGAAGTCTAATTACGTGGAATTAAGATGCAAAAACAAGAATATTGTGTGGTTCGAATGTTCGTAAAGGATCATACGTGCAATATCAATGGTTTCTACGCACGTCTTCGCCAAGCAAATTCCCGGACTGTCGGTAAACTATTAGAATCAAAGTTGCAAGTACACGGGCACTCTCTAAAACACAAAGACATCATGGTCGAAATGCAAGTGGAACATGGACTCCATTTGTTGTATTCAAAGGCTTGGAGGGTAAAGGATCATGTAGAGGCATCTGATTTTGTTCCTCCTGAAGAATCATTTAAACTGTTGCATGCTTACTGTCATCGATTGGAATAAGTAAATCTAGGGACTATTACGATGTTGAAAACAAATGTTGCAAATCAATTTGAATATTTGTTCATCGCTCATGCCGCATCACTTCATGGATTTCGTACCGTGATTCGACCAGTTATTACCATTGACGTTACTCATTTGAAAGGTAAATTTTATGGTATTATGTTTGTAGCTATATGTTTGGATGCAAACAACCATGTTTTTCCTTTGACATATGGCTTTGGCGACGTTGAAGATGAAATGTCAAGACATGATTTTTAAATGAGCTTAAAAATGCTAATGGTAGTCCTGAGGATTGCATGATCATATCCGACCGCCACCTCGGTATCAAGCTACAATGGAGAAAGTGTACCCTAATGTACCACTTGGATATTGTGTGTTTCACATGGCTTAAAACATCAAAAAAGATTACAAAAGGAAAGATGTGGGCCTTCTTTTCAAACAAGCATGGAAGGCATACTGGAAATCTGAATTCAAGGAAGCGATGTTAGAGATGATGAAGGTTAATAGGGTAGCATTCGAAGAATTAATAAATGTTGGTCCCGAAAGGTGGTCTCGTGCTTACTCTTCTGTTAGGCGTTATAGGTTGATGACCTCTAGCATTACCGAGTCGATGAATTCATGTTTGGTACATGCTCGCCAAATGCCAATAATAACCATGATTGAGTTTATTATAGACATGCTCCAGAAATGGTTTTATAAGTGTCGGACCAAAGATGAAAAACTCGGACACAATTGAAACCATGAGCCAATGAATTAATAAAAGAAAGAAACATTGATTCAGAAAAGTACACGGTTTGTCCAATTGATTCTGTTAACTTCAATGTTAAAGATGGAATTAAAGATGGTTTGGTGAACCTTTCTGAAAAGACTTGTAGCTGTTCGAAATTTGAAGTTGATAAACTCCCATGTCGACATGCATTAGCTGCAATAAGGTTAATATCCTCTTCTTACCTATTTTGATTCAATTAATTACTCACAATCTTTTCCTTTGTAGGTATGTGAAGAAACCTTTACCCGATTATTGTGGGGATTGCTACAAAACCACAAGTTGGGTTGAAGCATATGCTGAGAGCATTTTCCCTGTTGGGCATCCTAGTGATTGGAATATTCTCGAAGATGTTCGACCAAAGGTTGTTCTTCTGCCTCCTTTTTGTGCGCAAGCTGGAAGACTAAGAAAGAATAAATTTAAATCTACTGGAGAACTTGGTAATGGAAGGACCAGAGATTGTTCTATTTGTAAAAAATCGGGTCATAACCAACAGAATCACAGGATTGCACAACCTTGTCAGGCTTCACCACCATCCCCATCCTTATCATCTGCAACGTCCGCAACATCGAAGCGACCACGCAGACCTTACAAGTGTAGAAAGTGTGGATATGAAGGCCACAATTCACAAAAGTGTCCATTGGCACCATAAGAAGTTGGTACACCCTTGATTTTACCGTATCAGTAATGATGTTATAATTCTAATATGTATTGGTGAAATACTTTTTTGTGTAATGTAGACTTTATTAAGTTCGTATTGAATTTGACAGTTGAAATACATTGACTCCAGTAATGTTACATGTTAGAAGTTACATGCCAGTGCAATACGAAGTTACATGCTTGTTCAAACATAATTTAATTTCAGAATAAAACTCCAGTAATATTACATGCTAGTTGGAAATGAAGTTACAAGCAAGTTGGAAATGAAGTTACATGCCAGTTGGAAATAAAGTTACATGCCAGTACAAAATGAAGGTACATGCTAGTGCAAAATGAAGTTATATCGTTGTTCATAAATAATTTCATTTAAGAATAGAACTCCAGTAATGTTGTATTTTAAAAGTTACATGGCAGTGCAAAATGAAGTTACATGGCAGTTCAAACATAATTTAATTTCAGAATAGAACTCCAGTAACGTTACATGATAGAAGTTATATGCCAGTTGGAAATGAAGTTACATGCCTGTACAAAATGAAGTTACATGCCAGTGCAAAAAGAAGTTACATCCTTGTTCATAAATAATTTCATTTCATAATAGAACTCCAGTTTTGTTACATGTTAGAAGTTATATGCCAGTTGGAAATGATGTTACATGCTAGTACAAAATGAAGTTACATGCAGTACAAAAAGAAGTCACATCCTTGTTCATAAATAATTTCATTTCAGAATGGGACTCAAGTACTGTTACATGTTAAAAGTTACATGTCTGTTCAAAAACAATTTCATTCATAAAGTTCTAATAATGTACATCGTCAATTCAAGAAGCCTATGAATCTGCCGGTACACTATTAGTATAAATTTCTAGTGTCATTTCCTTTCTAAACCCGGGGATGTTTTTGGTTCCCGATCCCCAAAAACATTTACGACACATCAACATGTCTGCTTATTAGCATATGAAGACTCCACAACTATAGCTGTCTAGTTATGCTGGTAGCTTATTTGGAATTGACTGTTGAACAACAAACATCATCCCATTAGGTGCTATGCCTCTTTTGTCAAAATATCCGAATGCTTGCAAAATTGTAGGAATTAAACGTAAGAGTGGGGTGATATGCTTCACACGTTTCTCAATATTGGTTGTCTTGTGCAGTGGGTCATAAATACAAACACTACGTTTTTCCAAATCAACATCACACAATATCCAATGTCATGTTGGATCACCAACAACACATGGAACCAACAACTGTAAAAAAGGAGTAACAAATTACGATTAGTAACTTCAACAATATGTTACATGATAGTAAGTTCAAGTTACATGTTACAAGCTCGTTTAAAATATAGTTACATGCTAGTAGAAAATAAAGTGATATATTAGTACAAAATCATGTTACATGCTAGTACAAAACCATATCTGGTTTTCAAAGATAAGTAACCTTACTTACATGTTTAACAGTGGACCAAGCAGTTCCCCACCAAGGTTTGTCTCCAGCAGCATACAATATCCAATCTGTCGGACATTTATATTTTAGTGCATCAAATTCACAACTCAAGTGTGCATCCTCCGATGGTTGGAAATTTTCCCATTCCTCTAATAACTTTGCCTACAAAGTATAAGTTTCTTAGGAACATATGTAGGTCTTTTGTCAACTAAACATTAAAAAAAAAAGGTTTTCTCATAAAAAAGTCCGAACATAGCACAGTAACATCTGATTTGTAATGTTCCGGTTTCAGTTGTCATTACTTACATAGTAGACTCATATATGCATCAATATGCTAGTTCAAAAAGAAGTGAAATTAAATTAAGTATTTTTCAATATGCTACATCAATATTTATATAAATTAGCAATTATAACCAACCTCATTGGACAACCAACAGGTTGTAGATTCCAACTCGATAAAGAATTCCTTAGTTACGAAGTAGTCGGATTTGACGTTCAACCTGTAAAGAAAAGTTGTAATATTTCACTTACAGGTTACTAATAACAAAATATTATATGAAAACAAGGAATAACGAACTGTTACAAAATCTTATGCTATCACTGTTTTGCTTTTCTTAAAATGTGCATACTTTGTTTTTAATTTTTTTCCTCTTAGCCACTTGGAATGGGTCAATGTATGGTGAAGTCATATAGAGAGATTTAATCTTTAACTCCCGCTCATTCTGCACAACCAGGTACTCTAGCGTAGTTGCATCCTCTAGTGTTCTATCAACTACAAACGGGGGAGGGGTCTGCACCTTTAATCCCTCATGGACCAAAATGTTCTTGAGCAAAAGGTAAAGGTCGTCATCAATGGTTTCATCATCCCCAATACTCCTCTTATCTTGGGGACAATCCGACCCAAAAACCTCCATTCCAAGTGCCGCATCACCCCTCCCCCACCAAACATCTCCTTCACCATCCCCCTTACCAGAAGTAACATCACCCCCACCATGGCTACCATAACCCTCAACATTAGGAGTGCCCATTTTTTCCCCTTGCACTTCGTCTGAATTCTCTGGTCTACGTGATTCAAAATATTGATGAACTTCCGTTGAGTTGTTAGGGTCAAACTGAGGAGGCTCAGAATGAGGAGTTCTATCAGGGATAACCCGTGTCTTTTTTTTTTAAAGAGCAGAAATTGAAGTTACATGTCAGTAAGTTCAAGTTACATTCTAGTACAATACAAAGTTACATGCTAGTTCAAACCAAGTTACATGCCAGTAGAAAATAAAGTTACATGCTAGTACAAAACTAAGTTACATGTTACTACAAAACTAAGTTACATGCTATTACACAACCAAGTTACATGCTAGTACAATACAAAGTTACATGTCAGTTCAAACCAAGTTACATGCTAGTAAAAAACAAAGTTACATGCTAGTACGAAACTAAGTTACATGTTACTATAAAACTAAGTTATATGCTACTACACAACTAAGTTACATGCCAGTACAATACAAAGTTACATGCTAGTTCAAACCAACTTACATGCCAGTAGAAAACAAAGTTACATGCCAGTACAAAACTAAGTTACACATTATTACACAACCAAGTTACATGTTAGTAAACAACCAAGGAAGGGAATTGAAAACCAAGTTACATGTCAGTAAGATGAAGTTACCTGATGACGTGGCTGAACAAGATCAACCAACCTTTTGTCCACTCGGTCAAGCTGTTCGTTTAGGCACCTTTCCATTACTGAAACCTCTTTCTGTATCTCCTTCTTCACAATGTCTTTAAAGCGCGTTGAGATTGCAGTCATTAGTTCCCTTATTGTTCTCGAAGAGTTCGTCGAGTCATCACCTACCTAAACTGTACAAAGAAAAAAAAGCTTAAGTATCGGTTTCTACTTTACTTTACGAAATGATTTTATCGGCTAGTAATCAAATTACCGGTGATATGACTGGAGATGTACATATCTTTTTTATCATTCCTTTTTTTTTTCTTTCCGAGAAGAAATCTTCCTCTTCATTTGTTTAGGTCGTGATTGACCTCAATCATCATCATCATCATCATCATCATCATCATCGTTACCCTCATCATTAGCATCATCATTCAGCCGTTGCTCACCATCATCATAATTGAGTGGAACAAACTGTGGATCCTCAGACAAATCCGTATCCACACCAACCAAGTAAGGCTGTAACTTCTCATCGCCAGTTGGATGTAATACTTCCAACACAACATGTTGTATAGTTAACATAAGTGTCATGATTTTTTAAAGTACTAATATAAAGAAAACTGAATTTTAGGTTACGAAATAAAAAAATAAACCTTTCCATCCTTCACTTCTTGTTCATACTTTGCAAATTTAGCAAAGAAATTGTGAGGCCTGTTAAAAATCCTCCAGTTCTTTAAACGGGGATGTTTGTGACATAAGTTCATCCCCACCAATTCAACTAATGAGTTCCAAGCTTCCATCGCCCAGAATTGGCATTTCACAAAATGAAGTTACATGCTAGTTGAAAATGAAGTTACATGCTAGTTTATTTAGTTACAAAATTTGGAAGACTAATCTTAAACACAATTCCATTAATGTTATATGCTACAAGTTACATGCCAGTTCAGAATGAAGTGACATGCTAGTTGAAAACGAAGTTACATGCTAGTTCATTTAATCACAAAATTTGGAAGACTAATCTCAAGCACAAATCCATTAATGTTACATGTCAGCTCAGAATGAAGTTACATGCTAGTTGAAAATGAAGTTACATTCTAGTTGAAAATAAATTTACATGCTAGTTCATTTAATCACAAAATTTAGAAGACTAATATCAAACACAATTCCATTAATGTTACATGCTGCAAGTTACATGCAAGTTCAGAATGAAGTGACATGCTAGTTGAAAACGAAGTTACATGCTAGTTCAGTTAATCACAAAATTTGGAAAACTAATCTTAAGCACAAATCCATTAATGTTACATGTCAGTTCATAATGAAGTTATATGCTAGTTGAAAATAAAGTTACATGCTAGTTGAAAATGAAGTTACAAGCTAGTTCATTAAATCAAAAAATTTGGAAGACTAATCTCATGCACAATTCCAGTAATGTTACATGTTACAAGTTACATGCCAGTTCATAATGAAGTTACATGTTAGTTAATAATGAAGTTACATGACAATCCATATCTAGAATTTTAACAAAATTATTAACAATTGAACTTCAAAAATAAAATTATTGACAAATGCTTATAAATAAGATTTGAAAGCTCACCAATACTGCCCATGGGAAGCCGTATAAGTTATAGTGTGCGACGACCTTCCCTGATGCATTTGCAGATCGGAAACCTTGGCGTAGGTAGTGTATTGTCATCATATACATATAACTTCCCCATGGAAAAGAATTGAAGGATTCTAGATCCTCAACCAATGCAAACAGTCATAATGAAACTTTTCTCCTCAAATTTTGTCCAAACAAAACATTATTGGCAATCAATACCAGGGTCATCTTCAAACCATCATTTGGTTGTTCAAATTGACCACCCATAAACTTTTCCCATACTTGTTTCAATTGTACATTCTCATCCCTTTCAAAATATCTATCATGGATCCAATCAGGAATGGCACGATAAGGCTTCAAAAATATGTCTGACATCACCCTAAATCTTAGGCATGTGACCAAACAAAATTCTCTTTTCATGAATTTGGCCACTTTACCTCCTACTAAGAAATGGAATTCATCCTCACCGGTCACTCCGGGTATAGATATTTGCCTCAACATTAAGTTATGCAGTACGCCCGTAGAAAAAGTCACATCTTTCGGGATGGTAAGTAGGTGCCCAAAACATGTCTTCCGTAACTGACCAAACTGTCCTACTTTTTTAAGAACATTGGCAATATCCGCAAGCCCATTTAGATTGCAGTACAAATTAGTTGTGGACTTTTTTAACCATGCATTCCTCGGTTTAATGAGGAAATTATCATAATTCATATTTTCCATCTACAAAATCACAACAAAAAATGCATTACTGTCACTGAAATAGATAACACACATAAGTTTGATTAGGTTAATCAATTTTGGTTCACTGTTTAGAAATCTTTAATCTATCACTATCTAACAAGTCCCTTTCTTCTCATCATGTAATCTCAGTTCTTAATACAATTTTAGTTAAACTAAAACAGTCCTATTTTATCAATATTTTTTACTGCAATTTCACCTAATTAAATGTCATCAATCATATACATTAATCAAACACAGCAAGACCCATAAACACTAATCCTATACACTAGTATAATAATAAAACTTTTATTAACTTTTCTAAACCAAATCAAAGCAGGGAAACAAGTATAATAATTTCAACTTTTTAGTGAATTAAACTTTTCTAAACAAAATAAAAAACATAAGCCGATTCTTACAGTGGAAACAAGTAAAATAATTTCAATCAAAATCAAAAGTTTTCTAAATCAAATAAAAAACAGAAGGCGATTAAACTTCTCTTAACTTTTCTAAACCAAATGGAAGCAGAGAAACAAGCATAGAAATTTCAATCAAGTTCAAAAGTACTTACGACAATGGGGAAAGACTGACATGGCGATTGGGACTGGCTGCGCCTGTACTCGACGGCTATGGGGAGCGAGTGACACGGTGACATTGCGTCTGGGACCGGCAATAGGGACCGACGACACTGCAACAATTCTCTCTTTCTCTCTCTCTCTCCCTCTCTTTCTCTTAATCGACGGTGACCGGGAACGACTAACAAGGTGACGACGATTGGCGACACTGCGAGTGGGAGCGACGACAGGCAACTGCGATAGGGAGACGATTCTGTCTTTCTCTCTCATTCTATTTTTACTAACCCTAATCGTTTTTACTTAATGTAACATAATTATTTTTCACCGCCCATTTCAAATTTAGGGGTACTAATGTCTAAAAGTAGTTGAAATTGATAAAAACAATATAAAATATATTGGTGGCTAAAATCAATAAACTCATAATTTTTTTGGCTACTTATGAATTCACCCATATTATTAATATATATATATATATATTATAATATATAAAATTTATAATATATTATATTTTTATGTATAATAACACATAATATACTACAATATATCCTATATAAATATATAATATTTGATATATATATATATATATATATATATATATATATATATATATATTTAGAGTTATTATATACTTCATCTTGGATCTGCTTATCTGAATTTTTATAATTCCAATATTCTTACAAACTTTACGAATAGAGATTATTGCTTGTAAGAAATCATATACTTCATCTTGGATCTGCCTATCTGAATTTTTATAATTCCAATATTCTTACAAACTTTACAAATAGAGATTATTGCCAATATTCATACAAGCTTTACAAATATATATATATATATATATATATATATTGAATCTAAAAAACGAACTAAAATAGACTGTTTTTGAAAACCCAACCCTCGAAAAAACGAACTAAATGGACTGCTTTTGAAAACCCAACCAAACAGAATCGACCAAAGTTTGAAAACCATAAATAAAAAAAATCGATTGAGTTGATCCTGTTTACTGGTTTTTTCCACCCATAGTCAAAAGCATCTAAAAATAAAGGTCAAATTACACCAACATGCCCTAACATATGGTGTAATTACATCATGATAAAAATCATTTAATTACATAAACACCCCTTTAAATCGTTGAAACAATTGACCAAAATTGTTTTTTTTAGACAAAACAACACCAATTTTTCTTATATAGATACATAATTCAGGTATATTTATAGCATACTAATATATATCACCATATTTTTACCATGTAAACAACATAACTTTAATCATTATAATATACATTACAAAAGTGTAGTGATGTGTTAGTACACAATAAATATACCTAAATTGGCAAAATTATCGCTTAAAATATACCTAAATTGTGTGCTTACTAGAGAAAAATTGAAAACCACATCCACTCAACTAAACACAGGAACTGCAAAGTTCATATCCGATTCGGCTAACAACATAACCCAATCTGAAAAATCATCAAGCCAAATAACGGATTCAACATGAGATAGAGTAAAACGGGAAGCGCTATGAGCCACCCTATTGTAGACTCATGGATCAAAATTAACAGACACATTCTCATTTTCTAAACAACAATCAATGATATCCATCTCAATTTTGTGACCACAATTGTTAATGTTGGTTGAGAAGCAATAGTCTTTTTGTCTTGATCATAAAATAAAAAATGTGTAAGGTTAAGCCAAATTAAATTTATGTTAACATCTTCACCAACATGTACTCTTAATCTAATGGTTGAATTTAAATGTATTTACAACTATTAGATTAAGATCACATGGATGGTTGAATGTTGAAATCAAAGAATTAAGTTGTTTAACTTAATCTATAAAAGTAATATAAAATCAGTTACCCAGTCACATCTTGTCACGTCAGACTAATAAACTAAAAACTAAAAAAATCAAATATAATATTAATTAAAAAATAGACATAGTCCGACCAATTCTCCTATGTAGGAGATCGGTGAGACCTCTTGTGATGATGATCTCCGTCACACCTGAAGATAATGTGTGATATCCATTGTAAAGACGCCTACTCCATCAACGGTGGGGTTGTTAATTTTGGTTAGTTTTGGTTCCTCTTTTATGTGATTTTTTATTGTTTGCTGCAATTTCTTAATTTATTTTCCCTTGTAATTCTAGTGGTGATGAAGATTTTGAGATTTTAGACTGAGAAAAAATGGTAAGAGTGTCGTTGATTGTGAAGGGATGAAATGGACGTGTGAGAAAGTGAAAATTGAATTGTGGAGGGTGAAGATGTAAAAATGATGGAATAAGGGGCAGTGAAAGCAATTTTTAAAGGCCACCCAATTTTTTTTTCTTATGTTTTCTTCATTTGCATTTTTCTTTTTGGTTAATCTGATTTGTTTTGGATTGTTCTATAAATATTTTTAATCTAGGGGTGAATCCATAAAGAGCCAAAAATTTTATCGATTTATTGTTTTTAGCCACCAATTTATTTTTTACTATTTTTATCATTTTTGACCGTTGTTGGACAAAAATACCCTTAAGAAAATTAAAAATTAAAAATAAAATAAAAAACAAGGTTCAAACTTGTTTTGTTAGGGTTAAACTATATCACGTAAAAAAAAACAAGAAAGAGAGAGAAAGGAAGAGAAAAGGAGAGATTGTCATCGCACCTCACGTTGTCGTCGCCGCTCTTGTCGAATCCCACACCTCTTGTCGTCTTCGCATCTCTCGCCAAATCCGCAACTCAAGGTTGTCGATGCAGTCTTCAGCTACCGTCCACCGTTGTTTATGTATTCGTTCGTTGAAGCCGCTGCTCTTGGTGGTCGATGCCATCGACCTCGTCGATCATCAAATCTGGTTAGTTTCATGGAAGTTTAATCCCTTGTTTTTCAATCAAAGGTAGCCCCAATAATTATATGGCTTTAATCCCCTGTTCTTGGCTTTAAGCCCCAATCAAAACGATTTGGGGTATTTTTTGTTGTAATTTTTGGTATGAAAAATTGGGGGTTTTTTTTTTAATTATTTGCTCGTATGGATCCTAAATTTATTTTTTGTTTAGAGAATTTGGAGGTTGATAATTTTGGTGATATGAAGATATGTTGCAATGTTGTGTTGGATTTGATTCAATTTCTATTTTGGCATATTCGAATTGCTCTAACCGTTGTTGTTGTTGTTCTTGTGTTGCGAATTTGATTTGGTGACAGCTAATTGTGAAATATGTTTTTGTTATTATAACATGTAACTATAAGTTAATTATCTGGGAGGAGTTTTGATCCCCTTTTCATTGTTTTCTTTGTCCGTGGTTATGTATTCTTGTCTGGTTTCTTAGCGTTTGGATTTCTGGTGTGGCTGGGGTTTCAACAATTTATTTTGTTTTTTAGTTTCTTTTTTATTGTAATAGGTTGTTATGCTCTGTTTTGGTGTTGGCTTCATCTACCCAACCTTTTAGTGTTGTGGCCTGTGTTCTATGTTCTTTCTCTATGCATGTTATGACTTTTTTCAATAAACAACTTTCAAATATATATATATGAGTTAAGTTAAACTGTGAAAGGGTTTCTTCACAATGGAAATCATATCATTTTTTCCCCATTCTTGATAAGCTTCAAAATAGTTTTATTTTTTTTACAGGATTATATGGTTTGGCTTAGTTGAGAATGAAGAGATTGTTTTGAGATTCTTGGTTGCTACTTGGTTGCATTGGCACAACAAGAATCATATCTTGTATGGTGGAGTGGTCGGAGGTTGATGGAGTAGGGCTGGTGAACTCATTGCAGATTTCAAAAATGGTGGAAAGGTGGTTGGTTTACATTGAGGACAAGTCTCAAATGAGTTGAATTTGATGTGTTAGGAGTGGTGGATTTTTGTAATGAGGCTGGCTTCTCTTGTACAGAGTGTTGATATTTTACCTCTAAAATAGAGTCTTATGAAATATGTCTAAACAATACTAGTTCCCATTTTTATCTTTATGATCAAGATTGGAGAACATAATGTTGATGAAATGTGTAATTTTTTTAAAGGTATTCAAAGATAAACTTGCATTCTCTACATCATTTTTCGAATTGGCTTGGCTTATGCAATTTTATTGCTACAAGAAAAATCTGATTGTTGATTTACATGACTAGCAAATGTTCTTGTTCTATAGACGCTTTCAAAACTTCATATGCACGTAAGTCACAGGCTTGCAATAAACAATAAAACGCTTTTAGTTCAGCTATTGCAATAACTTCATTTTTAACTAGTATGTAACTTTAGTATCAACTGGCATGTAACTTCTAGCATGTAACATTACAGGAATTGTGTATGAAAACACTCTTTATAATGAGTTGATTAAATATGCTGATATGTAACTTTATTTTTAACTAGTATGTGACTTCAATATCAACTGACATGTAACTTCTAGCATGTAACATTATTGGAATTGTGTATGAAAACACTCTCCATAATGAGTTGATTAAATATGCTGGCATGTAATTTTATTTTTAACTAGCATGTAACTTCAATATCAACTGGCATGTAACTTCTAGCATGTAACATTACTGAAATTATTTATAAAAACACTCTTCATAATGAGTTGATTAAATATGATGGAATGTAACTTCATTTTTAACTAACATGTAACTTCATTTTTAACTAACATGTAACTTCAGTATCAACTGACATGTAACTTCTAACATGTAACAGTACTGGAATTGTGTATGAAAACACTCTTCACAATGAGTTGATTAAATATGTTGTCATGTAACTTCATTATAAACTAGCAAGTAACTTCAGTATCAACTAACATGTGACTTCTACCATGTAACATTACTGGAATTTAATTCTCATATCATTTCAAAACGACATTGGTAATACAAAAAATAATTAAAACGGCATCGCTAATACATAAGTTGTACCACCATACATATAAGAATTAAAACATAATTTCTTGTACCGTAAAACCTATGTTGTACCACCAACTTCCAGTGCAAATAAACACTTCTGTGAATTGTGGCCTTCTTCTCCACACTTCCTGCACCTGTAAGGTGTACGTGATCGCTTCGATGTTGCTAATGTTGCGGATGTTACAGATGGGCATGGTTGATGAGTCTGACAAGGCTGAGCATTCTTACATGAGACGTCATAGTCATTCTTAATTCTCGAACGAGTAGTACCACTATTTGTGAAGCCAAATGAGCATAATTGTAAGTTGTACCTAGCAGCATCAACTTTGGCAACATCTTGTACCAACTTCACCAAGGCATTATAACTTAAACCTCTACGAACATTGACCCATTTTATCATGCCACCCTCGTAACAATTGCCCACCCAACTTCCACCGTTATAGATGACCAATTTCGTTGCATCTATATTCCTACATGTAAAGTAATTGGCATTTAAAGTATTTGACATGTAACTTTAAAAGTAACTGACATGTAACAAACAGAATTTGGATGATATGTAACTTCAAAAATAACCTGCCATGTAACTTCAAAAATAAATTAGCATGTAACTTCAAAAATAACATAATATGTAACTTCGAAAATAAACTATCATGTAATTTCGAAAATAATATGCTTGTAACTTTAAAAAATACTGGCATGTAACTTTACAATAACTGGGTTTCACTCTAAATCTAAATTACTGACAGACATGTAAATTTACAATAAATTGACATGTAACATCAAATTGACCTGGCATGTAACATTAAAATAGCTTGACATGTAACCTAGGAACAAAAAATTACAGAACATGGATTTCACTCAAAATCAAAACCAATCTCTTTTACTTCAAATCAAACTTAATGATTCTTGTAAAAAATCAGTGGGAAAATGTTACATACCTTCAAAAACAGTTAGGCTTCAGATATGGATCTTCCTTTCAAAATTGTTGTGACCCAAATTAGTACACAGAGATGAAATGTTGAGCCGAAATACAAAGACGAAAAGCCGAAATGATGAGACGAAGACCCAAAGTACAGAGACGAAATGCTGAGATGAAGACCCAAATCAGTTTAGAGAGAGATGCCCAAATTAGTGTAGAGAGAGATGAAGATCAAATCGGTGTAGAGAGAGATGAAGATGACCCAATCTAGAGAGAGATGGAAATCTGATTTTTAAACAAAAATGGAGGTTGAAGACATTGATAATCTAAATTTTTGGGTGAGAAATTTTGGGTAAAGTAAAACAAAAGTAAGGGTATACTTGTCATTTCAAGGTTAAATATGTTAATTATAATAAAAATAAACTTTTGGCTAAAAACAATAACTCAATAAATTTTTGGGTTATTTCTTGTAATTTCCTCTATATCTATTTTTCGTATTTTTCTCAAAATTTCTATTTTTATTGATATAATTAATCTCAATGTCTAAAATGTCCTTTCCTTTCCGTGTACGTTAGTAAACGGTTAAAAGGGGTTATTTATGTAATTAGAGCAATAACACCTTATGTGCTTTTGGGCAATAATGCCTTAAATTTCCGGCTCTGTCCAACGGTGGTGGAACCCATAACCATGTCGAGTCGATCCCATCAAATCTCTGGTGAGTGATTTCTGTTCCCAATCAATTCAAATTTGATAGTATTTATGAAAATTGTTGTCTGATACTCTTCTGACAGAGATTGGTCGCAAGAGAGTTGTGATAGATAACTACAACGGCGAGAAGCTTGTGGGGATATTACAGGAGACGGGTTCAAAGGATGTCGTCATCGTGTGCCATGGATTTCAATCCTGGAAGGAACGGATCCCTATGATCAACATTGCAGCTGCTTTTCAAAGACAAGGAACCTCCGCCTACCGCTTTGATTTTCCAGGGAACGGAGAAAGTCAAGGTTCATTTCACTATGGTAATTATCGTAGAGAAGCTGAGGATTTACGCGCTGTTGTTCGATACTTTCGTGCAAAGGAACGTCTAATTACTGCAATTATTGGCCACAGCAAAGGTACCCCGACCCACCCATAAATGAAAATGGAGAATTAAAATCTCGTTGACTGTATATAATGCTTAATGTTGTCATGGCTTATGTGCCCACACTAGTTATTTTTATCAATGCAAAATGTAGACTTGCTCAGGACCGTTAATTTAGAACCGTATATTGTTCTTTTTGTCATTTCTTTAAAGCCAGATTGCTGAAAAAGGTTTTTGCAGGAGGAAATGTGGTGCTTCTGTATGCTTCCAAGTATAAGGATATACCTGTTGTTGTCAATATTTCTGGTCGGTTCGATCTAGAGAGAGGCATTGAAGGTCGCTTGGGACAAAATTATTTGCAAAGAATCAAGCAGAATGGATTCGTTGAAGTTAGGAATAAAAAGGGTGAGCTACCGATGTAATTACAGCACAAATGACTCCTTAATTATATTAGTTTTGTCTTAGATTACTGTAAGCCTGGTTTTAACTTAAAATACATGAGTTTTAAATGTTGTATGGAAATTTCTCATGTTACATCATAATTCACTTGTATTGTTAGTGCCTTGTTATACAAAACCAGGGATTAAATGTACTTTAAAATTACTAATACTTGCCATCAACTAATTTTTAGGACTGCTGTGGATTGACCTGTTGTCTTTTTATTTTTTTTTTACAGGAAAGTTCGAGTATCGTGTGACTGAAGAAAGTTTAATGGACCGTTTAACTACTGATACTCGTGCAGCGTGCCTTATGATTCATCAAGAATGCAGGTAAGAAAGTACAATTCATCCCAATGGATTGCTTTTATTGTGATTGGTAGCTGCCACCTTGATCGTTGTGTGGGCACAATGCACGGCAGTTTTCTGGGTATGGCAATTTTTTTTTATCGGTGTTGTCTGATAAGCTGGTTCATTTACATTGTTCATTTCATAAATTGGTTGAGGGTGAGAGAGAATCTTTTTAAGAAGGGAATTTAGTGGCACACTTCTCTCAAGTTTAAAGGTATTCTATCTGCATCGTGGCACATAACTTCTTTGTAATTTCGAAAGTTATATCCTGATTCTTCTAAAGCTGTGGAAATCTGATTTTGTATTAAGCTAGATGCGAGCCAGACTCAAATTCTTTCCAATCATTTTTCATCTGCTCATTTTTCATTTTTATTTTAGTATAAATAGATTTCATAATGCATTTTGTGGAATCTTATTAAATGTCTTGCTGTTAAGCTGTTTCCACTGATGTTTTGTTACATTTGTAACATTGAATTGGTTTTGTAGAGTCTAGATTAAATTACACCAGTGCAAGAGTCGGCTTACTACACATCTGAATAACATTTTCTATTATTAGATTTCTGATTACCCATCATCGAGCAAACATTCATCAACTGCCTGAAATGCACTGTAGTTTTAATACTCATCAGAAATCTGAAACTATTCAAGCCATACATATATTTCCTGTATGATATATAACATTAATTTTGGACACATGTGATTCGTACTCTAACTCTGATCAGTTTGAATTTGGCCAGTGCAAAGACTATACAGAGAACATGAAAATGGCAAGGTTTACAAACTGATCATGTTATGAAGTCATTGAAGACTCTAATTAATTGTCAACTCATATACCTGTGTAATTTGATTTCAATTTGATTTATTGTAATGTTCATGATGTTATTTACAGGGTCTTGACAGTTCATGGATCCATGGATAAAATAGTACCAGCAGAAGAGGCTATGGAATTCGACAAGTTCATACCTAACAATAAAGTACTCATAATACAAGGAGCTGATCATGAATATACTTCGCATCAAGATGAATTAGCTTCGGCTGTGCTTGACTTTGTATGCTCAAATTGTCAGACTCAGATAGACAGAAACACACATATAGAATTACCATCATGCACAAGGGCTGGTAATATTATTAAGTCGCGAATTTGATGATTTTGTGTGGCAGTTAATAAAAGCATTGAGAAACAAGAAAAGCATTGGCGTGGAAATTTCAATGCTTACATGCAATAGAATGAGCTAAGAGGTGGAAGGCATATTAAGCATCTGGCGTTTGGTCATATAGATTAGTTATATAGGTAAGCTGATTACTTGGTCCATGTACAGGATGACAGATTAGTGAGTATATGGTTACAACATAAAAGTAGCCAAGTAAATAATTGTTAAGAGCTCACCTCTGCAATGAAATTTAAATCAATGCATCTGCTTTCTCATACTTCATAGGTTCACACCTTGTCACCTTCTTAGTTTATCTTCTTAATCATGACCAGGGGTCCAGTGAAATGTGTAATTAATGTGATGCTTTGTTAGTTTGTCATTCTCTCCAGTTTATCTTCATCCAAAGCTTTCCTATTAAAACAGTTTGTTCAAGAGGATCTCCTGTTTGTGCATCAAAGTTTCCGCTTTTGAAGAAAAAAATTCAGAGGAAAAGAAATATATAGTTTTTGTTATTAGGTTTCTATCTCTGACCCTCTGTACTACTCGAAGTGTTCAAGGAATTACAAATGAACATCTGGAGAGCTTGGCCACAGCTGGAAAATCGACTTACAGGGAAAATCGCATGTACCCATCAACCCCTAAGTTACAAGTTTCCAACAGAACAAATACAGACTACTATTAACGAAAACTGCATCACTATCTACCAAATAAGCAAAGGGAGATTAAAAAAAAAAAAAACAATAAGATAGAAACAGACTATAACTTTATCCTTTCGACATCCTTGTTTACTTGACTAGGCCATGACAGTTTTTGGATGGACTCCGATTTTTCTCCAAGATACACCGGGCATTATCTGTTTCGAGTCAACACGATCCTTGTACATAATGGCAAAGTTGAGCAATGAGTCAAGAAGGGAGTCCGAGAGAAGGTGCGGTTTGAGTCCCAATTCAATGAGTTTAGTATGCTTTGCATTGTAATAATGTTCCTCTGCCTCTACTCTTGGGTTGGGCACAGTTAAGGTTTTCACATCGAGCCCAAGCTTCTCTCCTGCTTTTGTAACTAGAGCAGCAAGTTCATTGACAGAAAACTGCTCGGTGAACTGATTGAAGACTCGGAATTCACCCGGTTGTGCTGGATTTGCAATGGCAATTTCAACGCACTGAACTGTATCTCTTATGTCAAGGTAACCCCTGGTCTGAAATTATATAATTAGAAAAAAAAAAAAGGAGGTTAGAGCAGGCAGAATGAAAATCCATAAACATTTTTTTTCTAAAGAAAAGTACTCATGTACAGTTAAAAATAAAAGCGAAGAAATTTGAGATTTTCTCGTTCTTGATTGTAGGGAAAGTTGTATTCTCACATAGATATATCATATATATATATATATATATATATAAAACACTGCATTTGCATTTTCACTGCATCTAAATCAGTTAACAAAGAACCTGGTGCTAGAAAGGCGTGGCTCGCAAAATTATAAATAAAAAAGACTGAAGCAAACAGCAAAGAACATAATGCAGGCAGAGATATTTTTGGATATATGAATCTTACCTGGCCCCCTTTCCCGTACACTGTAAGTGGATGACCAACAGCAGCCTGAACACAAAATCGATTCAATGCAGTCCCAAACACTCCATCGTAATCAAGCCTATTACAAAGCGCTTCATGCATAGCTGTCTCTTCTGTTGTAACTCCATAAACCACTCCTTGATTCAGATCAGTCGCTCTGATTCCCCAAGCCTTGCAAGTGAAGGCTATGTTATTCGAGTCATGAACCTTACTAAGATGGTAGAAGGAGCTAGCTTGTTTGGGATAAGGCAAAGTATCTGTTCTTCCATTATGATTAATCGTTAAATAACCCTCTTCAATGTCGATATTTGGAGTTCCATATTCTCCCATTGTCCCAAGCTTCACTAAATGGCATTGCTCCCTGTATTCCTTTATAGCAAACAAAACATTCAGTGTTCCAATTACATTATTGTGCTGAGTAAACACAGCTCTTGACCGGTCAATCATTGAATAAGGGGCAGATCGCTGTTCCCCAAAATGGACAACTGCTTCAGGTTCAAATGACTTGAAGGTTTCTGATAAGAATTCAAAGTCACAGATGTCGCCGATGTATAGTTCAATAGTTTTTCCAGTAAGAGATTTCCAACAACGAATCCGGTTGTGGATGGAGGTGATGGGGGTCAAGGAGTCAAGACCAAGTTGGTTGTCGAAGAGACGGCGGATGAGGTTGTCAACAACAGCAACCTCGTACCCTATGTTGGATAAATGAAGGGCGGTGGCCCAGCCACAGTAGCCATCTCCACCAATAACCATGACCCGCTTTTGCTTGGACGATTGATGCAAAGCAGAGTGTTTTTGAGCTGAGGCTTCTTGTTTTATCGGGGTAGAGGTTGCATAAACGGTATGACTTCTTTGTGAACTCTCTCCTGGCAGGACAACCCTTCGAACCAGAGATTTGGAAGTTTTCACAGTAAATGCATTTGGGCTTTGGAAGAAAGTTTTGCGGCAAGAAGGGATTCTCAAAGAACATGAAGTTGAAAGCAAATGTGCCATATTAAGGGTTGATTTCACTCAATGATATCAAATTCACCTGAAAAATGTCAAAATCAGAAATAAAAAGGATCATATTATTCAAAATCTCTTATCAAATCCATAAAGACATGAACGCTTTCCATTGGCTATGAAATGAACACGCCAGTTCATGAGAAACTTTTCCTCTTATACATGCAAATACATATCAAGGTACAAGAATTCAGGCTCACAGGCAAAAAAAAGTAGCTCCATACACCAAAATTACATGTACAATTCATGATAATCTGCCATGCTTTAACATTCAACATATAACCATCAAAAAATGCAAACGATAGTGTTTGTATCAAGTAGCAATAAAATCCGTAAAAAGGCAGAAATTGAATGAATATAAATAAATAAATAAACAAACAAACATAAAGGCCCATACTTGAGTGACATTTGGCTCATATAAATTCTGGGTTTTACCGGATAGCTGAAGTAGAAGGAGAAAACACAGGCTCCACTTTCTAAAGCGTCAAATAAGTAAAGGAAGACAGAGAGAATTGATTTGCCTTGAGAGAAAGTGAGTGATATAAAATAGAAACTTGAACTGAGTTGGAAGCGGAAAGTGGAACACAAGGATTGGATTTGAGGATATTTGTAATTTGAGGGAAGAATCAAAGGAAAAACGAACGAGTATATTCCATTTTTTCTACTGTGGGATTGGGAGACGCCTGTCTGTTGTCTTATGACTTATGACTTATGTCCAAATTCTTCATTTTTGTTACTTTAGTTTACGGGTTCATGGGCCTATTAAAATTTTCTGCTTCAAAAGCCCAGTACAAGTGTTCACACTTCACCGTTGCTATCAAAGTCCATACAGTCTCTTTTAGATCACTTTTATCCAACACATAAAAATTAAAATTAAGATGGATGCTATTGAAAATCTTTAAGGACTCTTATTTTGTATTCTTTTTTGTTAGGTTACATTGCTGACTCTGTTGAACCGTTGATGATAAGCATTTTTTTTAAGCATGTTGGTGACAGAAAGAGGTAATTAAATATATATTTTTGGAAATGAATATATGGTCTTTTGAAAGCCATATATCAGTTTGTTTTTTGAATACTGTTGTAAGAAAGAAGTGTTATAGCCACCGTTCAATCTGGCTCAATAATAAAAACATTCGGTCCAACCGGTAATGTCTCGGTTCGAGTCGCCTTCATTGCAAGTAATACAACCAAAAAAAGAAAAAAACAAGTGTAGACAAGAAATGTCAAGTTGTAACTTTGAGATTGCCTAGTGGTTTTGTTTTTGTTTGAACTTTTGTCATGAGGAGGAGATTGTCAGTTATTGATTTTTTAAACTTGAACTTTTGTCATATTGGAAGAGGTTGTAACTTAGGTGTATTTTGTGAATTTTAGAATGATGCATTTCTATTTTAGGAAATTAGCATGTTATCAAATTAATCGGTTACTGCTAGGGATGACAGCGGGTTGGGTTCAGGTGGGTTTTGTAAAATTCAAACCCTCACCCATGAAAATTTTCCTCAACCACGTATGCCCTCGAACCCGTGTAGGTAAGCGGTTCGCGGGCGGGTTTGAACCCGCGCGTTATGGCTGTACCAATGCCTTCACCAACGAACCCGCGAAACATTCACGGGTGGATGCTTCACCTGCAGAATACCCACAAATCCGCAACCCACGAACCCGTAAACCCGCGATTTGTCATTTATAAATTTTCACACATAATCACCTATTTGATAATTGAATTAAATTTTCATTTCTAATTCCCTACTTGATACACTATAAAACAATAATAATTATAAAAATAAAACGACAAAAAATAATTTAAATGTCTATGTATGTTTATATATAAGTATTTTAATTATACGGGTTTACGAGTCCAACCTGCGAGTTCATTTTTTTAATCCGCACCCGCCCGCGAACCCACCGAGTTTTTCATTAAACAGGTTTACGGGTTTGCGAGTCGTAAATTCACCATCCACACCCGATTCTACAGGGTCGGGTTTGGGCGGATGCCCGCGAATGCGGATCAAATTGTCATCCCTAGTTACTGCCCTCAACCGATCTCCATGACACTAACGGGGCGGGAGCACACAAAAACGGAGGGAGTTGGAGTCAATTTTTCTCTCCCCGACACATTTTAGGTATATTTATAGTATAATATTTATAGTATAATAATATATATTATTATATTCGGTAATATGTATTATTATACTATAAATATGTATAAAATGTCTGTTTGGGAAAAAAATGACGCTAGAGTGGAAACAAGACAATCGGTCACTTAATGGCTAGTGAGATTGTGATTACAAGCGTAAGTATCACTTGAGGGGTTTGTGGTGAGAAATTCATATCTTATAACAGTATAACTAATAGGGTAATTTTTTTTAACACTCTTTACAAGGCCATTTGTGAGATTAACACCTACTTATCAATTTAAGGTTTTTTAGCGCCAATTAATGGTTTCTTCCTAAATCGCCCCTAATATATAATTAACCTTTCAATTTTTTGGCGGTCTGCCTGTTACAGAGAGAAACGAGAGAGCCACACAAAGTCGGTAACGGCGACGACAATGGGAATGGAAAGATGAACAAAACAACTGAAGATTTATCTATGAAATCCCATTGGAGGTCGAACAGGCCTCTAATGGAGGTTGAAAGGACCTCCAATGAAGGTTGTGTTAGAACCCCGTTCACCGGTAACGCAACGGAAATGAGTTTTAATTTTTTTATACAGATCGTAATCTGTATCTGGAACCAGTGAACTTGTGATCGTATTTATTTTCGGAACAAATACATATACTAATTATTATACTAATAAAATATATATGTAAATACAGGAAATTGTAATCGATAATTATAATAATAAAAAGATTAAAAGAACCATACCAACGTTTGAAGGCTCCTTCACTTTTTCGATATGCTCCTGGTCTGTATCACTGATCTTCCTCGCTATATCCCGGGACTAGTAATTGCGTGTGGGCGCGTCACGAACTTAGGAACTATAATGGAGGATGTAAAAGAGAGAAGAAGAAGAAACTCTTTCTTTTGATATAAGTATACAATACTTGTACATTTTTCTCTTTTTTTTTTGGTGTATTGATTTCACACACACCTTACTTGAATATATCACAACAATTGCATATATTCTTTTCACACACGCCTTTGATTCATGCACCACTTAATGCGTTTGACCAAAAACCAACAACTCTTCTATCATTCTTTTGTCAAAAAAAAATTTGATTGATATTTGTGATAAAAAACAAAACCAACCAACCTTTTTTCCTTTTTGCAATCGTCATATATATATATATATATATAGTGCGTTTTCTTGTGCGTGAAAACGCACAACACCATATATATATATATATATATATATATATATTTTCAAATAATATATATCTCATATATAAAATAAAAAAAAACTAATCAAATCTAATTTGACTTTTAAAAACTTTTAAATAAAAAAAAATATCCCATATCTTTTATTTGATTTTAATTTTGAATTCAAACTTTTTAAATTCAAAAATAAAATATTTAATTTAATAAAATAAAATAATCACATTATCTTATTTTATTCAAAAATAAATATCAACATACACCCTCCATTTAGTGATTAATAACATAATTAAATAATCTCATTATTTAATTTATTTAATCGCCATTATTCATTAATTAAATAATCTCATTATTTAATTAATTTCTGAATAAATACGTGTCACTTTCGTAACACAATTAACTGGACAATCCAATTAATTAACCGTGACCCTTGTTACCTAAATCGATCAGGCTAGCAAGGGGATCTAATAAACCCACAATATTTTGAGCTCCAATAATCATCGGAATCATTAATTAAACTCTTTAATTAATATTCCTTGATTATTAACTCCGGTGTTATTTCACTAAAAACCCGAAGCTGCACTCTCTCAACTGCAGTCGTTTTTACACAGACCGATACAACTCGGTGTTCATCGATATAACTATTACATATGGTGTGATCCTCCACAGTAGTTCATAATTAGAGCTGGGTCATAAAGTCCGTTATACCCCTCTAATTACATATATCATTTAAGTACCATTGATTATCTAATGGACAATAAATCCTATTTCCTCACAGAATTAGGAGAGCGCTCATATTGTCCAAGCCCCGAATCAACCTTTAAGGGAACTACCATCTACTTCTCACAAGAAGGAGTGGATTCCACTATTGTGTACAAACCTTCCCTGCCACAAGCCAAACCGCAATCCCAACATATGAAGTATATTGATCAGGAAATGCATCTGACCTCACCCATGGTATATCAAAGACCACGATCTAACATAAAGGAGTCGATAAGACACTCATGATTAAGATCACCCATATATAGCCATAATTAGTTGATATATATGAATCTCATCGGTAAACGAATCTTGGTATGAGATTCATATAGATCATGGCCCAATCCTATATGATCAAATCATACAAGGTGCCTCAATTCCCATATCTCATATGAATGATTCAGGATAGAATCACTGTACATTACAGAAAGGACCGCAGCTATAGATTAACCACAAATAAAGTACCCAGCTTTATTTGCTATATAAGGACTCTTTAGATTGCACGTCTTTTACTATATCCATTCGTATATGACACTCATATACACAGTTCGAGATTACATCCGGCAATCAAGAATGTTCATATGTACACAAGTTTATAAAATAAATAACATAACAGAATGAATTGAACCTTTCTTTTTATTTACTTTATAAATTCATTTACAAGTTACATGTTTAGGGCATAAACCCCAACAATCTCCCACTTGCACTAAAGCATGTGAGGCATGTCTCGTAACCCTAGACCATCTAGGTGACCCGAAAACACTTAGCCGGTAAGGTCTTTGTAAATGGATAAACATGATTGTCTTGTGAGGTTATCTTGGTGACGATCACATCTCCTCTTTGCACTATCTCTCTGATGAGATGATACTTTCTCAATATATGCTTCCCTCTCTTGTGGCTTCTTGGTTCTTTGGAATTAGCCACAACACCATTGTTATCACAATAAAGTGTGATGGGCTTATCCAGGTTTGGAACAACTTCCAGATCACTCAAGAACTTACGGAGCCAAACAGCCTCTTTAGCAGCTTCACAAGCAGCTACATATTCGGCTTCCATGGTAGAGTCAGCAATGCAAGATTGCTTGATACTTCTCCACACAATGGCTCCACCACCCAGGGTGAATACTGATCCTGACGTAGATTTTCTAGAATCCTTGTCTGACTGAAAATCAGAATCCGTTTATGCTAACGGGATCAAATCCTGTCCGGAACACACTAGCATAAAATTTCTCGTTCTCCGAAGATACTTGAGAATAGTCTTGACATCAACCCAATGATCCAATCCTGGGTTGGACTGGTATCTGCTGACTACTCCCACTGCATAGCAGATGTCCGGTCTCATGTATAACATATCATACATGAGACTACCTACTGCTAATGCATAGGGAACACGTCTCATATCCTCAACTTCTTGAGTTGTCTTAGGACACTGTTCCTTAGACAAGTGAACTCCATGTCTGGAAGGTAAATTACCTTTCTTGGAGTTCTGCATCGAAAATCACACAAGAATCTTGTTGATGTATGATGCTTGAGACAATGCTATAAGTTTGTTCTTACGATCCCTTATAAGTTAGATCCCTATAACATAACTTGCCTCTCCCAAATCTTTCATTTGGAATTGGCTAGCCAGCCAGCCATTTACATCAGACAACACTCCCACATCATTCCCAATGAGTAGGATATCATCTACTTATAGGACCAAGAAAACTACTTTTTTATCAATGATGCGCTTGTAGACACAAGGCCCATTGACGTTCTGCTCGAAGCCATAGGTTTTGATCATATCATCAAACTTAATGTTCCAAGATCTAGATGCTTGCTTAAGTTCATAGATGGATCTTTGCAGCTTGTAAACCTTTTGCTATTGATCTGGAGACACGAATCCCTCTGGTTGCATCATATAGATGCTCTCATCAAGATTGCCATTCATGCAGTCTTGACGTCCATTTACCAAATTTCATAATTGAAATAGGCATCGATGGATAAGAGAATCCTAATAGACTTAAACATGGCTACTGGCGAGAAGGTCTCTTCATAATCGACCCCCTCTTTCTAGGTATAACCCTTGGCCACCAGCCTTGCCTTGAAGGTCTCTACCTTCCCGTATACTCCTCTCTTTCTCTTGTAGATCCACTTACACCCTATGGGTTTTACCCCATCCGGTAAGTCTACAAGATCCCAGACTAAGTTAGAGTACATGGACTCCATCTTGAGATTCATGGCTTTAAGCCATTCCTCTTTATCAGGATCTTTCATTGCATTCTTAAATGTCAATGGATCATCCACACTATCAGCAGATACAACACATTATCCCTCACCTATAGCTAAATAGCGTTCAGGTTGTCTCACAACCCTCTCACTACGTCTAGGTGGTAGTGTATCCTGATCAGGAACCATCTGACTCTCAGATGTTTGTGGATCAACAACTCTTGTTGATGAAGCACTAGTCTCACCAGGCTCCAACTCATTTAATACAATCTTGGAACGCAGTACGTGGTACTCCCATTCTAGGAATCATGGCACTTAAACAAGACTATAAAAGTGTTTGTATTGTGGTACCTGACACTCCTATTCTAAGATACCTGACCAAGGCCATAAGACGGCCATTTGGCTATCCTGGTCTTGAGGAAGCGACAGGCAACCAAGGGCACAACTTCACAACCTTGGTCTGGTAGGCAACTATGCCTTTATGAACCAGACCTTTCCTGGTGAGGGCTGGTACCCAGCCTAGGCAGCAGAAGGGTCATTGAGATGTCCTGGTCTTAAGGAAGCGACGGCCAACCAGGGTCATAATTTCACAACCTTGGTCTGGCAGACAACTATGCCTTAAATGAACCATACCCTTACTGGCCGCGGAGGGTGGTGCTCGGCCAAGGCAACAAAGGGCCATTTGGTTGTCTTGATCTTGAGGAAATGATGGGCAACCAGGGCTATAACTTCACAACCTTGGTCCGGCAGGCAAATATGCCTTAAATGAACCAGACCCTTCTTAAAAAGGGACTAGCCCTGTCCAAGACATTGAGAATGCCATGTGGCTTTCCCAGTCTCGAGGTGATCGTAGGTGAACTACCATGGCCATTACTGGCGATAAAATGCAGACAAGTTGGAAGATGTATAAGGAGATAGAAATTATTTTTTACTGATAATTCAACTGGCAATACAAAATCAATGCGGTACCAGTGCGAAGTGGTGTTAGTGTAAGACGGTATCGGTTGGTAACCAACCTCGCTTCAGGAGCTTGAGTATAATTTCTTGAGGTGATCTACGTTCTAGGTGTAGATAATAGAGTAACCTTCCATAAAGGCACTTTTTATTATCAACCGGTCACTAGGAGAAATCTTCTCATGTTGGGGTCACCGCCACTCCCACAAGAGTACTAAAGAGAATAGTGAGCTTCTAGTCCCTAAATGATGTAACCAATTTAGAGGTCTGCTCGGGGTTGACAATAGTCTTCAATAATCATAATGGGGCTCGAGATTCTATTTGGGCAAACTGGGACCTCGGTAGCTCACTAGGGCGTTGAGTGACCCTATAAAAAGTGAGGATCCACTAATCCTCTTTCAGAGGCATGCTTGGGAGGATTCAAAAAAACCCAAGTAGTTGAAATAAGGCTCTAGACTTTGCTCAAATGAACCGGGATCTTGTTGGCTCACAAGGGCGCTTTGAGGTCCCCAATACAATAAGTGGGCAACCATAGGTCTTGCAGCGGTGTTGCTGCTCCAAAGGCTTGTCTAGGCATGTAGGAGGCCTCAGTAAATGTAGGAAGCCTCTATGCTTTCCTCGATCAGATTGGGACTTCGGTGGCTCGCTAGGGTGCTAAATTGCCCGGTACATATGGAGAGGAGCCACCGGTCTTAATACTAGTCTAAAAACATGCTTGGGATCTTAAAAGTCCCCATGACTAAAATGAGGCTCTGGACCCTCCTCGAAAGAATCAAAACCGTAATGGCTCACTTGGGCGTTGACCGGCCTGGTATAAGAAGTAAAGAGCAAATGAGCCTTATATTGATGTTGTTGCTTCAGAGGTATGCATAGGCATGTAATAGGCCTCAACAAATATAAGAAGCCTCTAGGCTTTCCTCGATCAGATCAAGACTTTGGTGGCTCGCTAGGGCGTTGAATGGCCCGATACAAATGGAGAGGAGCCATCAATCCTGTAGCGATACTATAACTCCAGAGGCTTGCCTAAGCATGTAGAAGGCCTTAGTAAATATAGGAAGCCTCTGGGCTCTTCTTGATCAGATCGGGATTTCGGTGGCTCACTAAGAGTGTTAAATGACCCGATACAAGTAGAGAGAAGTCACCGGCATGATACTAGTCCATAGGTAGGATTGGGATCCTAGAAGTCCCCAACAACTAAAATGAGGCTATGGACTTACCTCGAATGAATCGGGACCACAGTGGCTCACTTAGGCATCGAGTGACCCGATACAAGAACTGAGGAGCCACTAGGCCTTGCACCGGTGCTGCTGCTCTAGTGGCTTGCTTAGGCAAGTAGAAGGCTTTACCAAATATGGGAAGTCGTTAGGCTCTTCGCGAACCGATCACGACTTCGGTGGCTCGTTAAGGCATTGAATGGCCCAATACAATTGGAGAGGAGCCACTGGCATGATACTAGTCCAGAGGCAAGCTTGGGATCCTAGAAGTCCCCACAACTGAAAAGAAGCTCTAGACTCTCCTAGAATGAACCAGGAGCTCAGTGGCTCACTTGGGCATTGACATACATGTACACAAAGTGAGGAGCAATGAGACTTCTACTGGTCGTGTTGCTCTAGAGGCTTGCTTGGGCATGTATGAGGCCTCAACAAATATGGAAAGCCTCTGGGCTCTCCCCGAGCGGATCGAGACAACGGTGGATCGCTAGGGTGTTGAATGACCTAATACAAGTGGAGAGGAGCCATCAACTTGATACTGGTCTAAAAGCATGCTTGGGATCTTAGAAGTCCCCAGTAACTGAAAAGAAGCTCTGGACCCTCCTGGAATGAACCGGGAGCTTAGTGCCTCACTTAGACATTAACAACTCGGTACACAAAGTGAGAAGCCACTAAACCTTTACTGGTCGTGTTTCTCCAGAGGCTTGCTTGGACATGTATGAGGCCTTAACAAATATGGGAAACCTCTAGGCTTTCCCCGAATAGATTGGAACATCGGTGGCCACTAGGGTATTGAATGGCCCGATAAAAATGGAGAGGAGCCATTAGTCTGGTATTGATCCAGAGGGATACTTGGGATCCTAGAATCCCACAACAATTGAAATGAAGCTCTAGACCCTCATGGAATGAATCGGGACCTCAATGCCTTACTTGGGAATTGACCGGTCCGGTACACGAAGTGAGAAACCATTAGGCCTCTGTCGATAGTGCTTCTCCAGAGTCTTGCTTGGGCATGTATAAAGCCTCAACAAATTCGGAAAGCCTCTAGGTTCTCCCCGAATGGATTGGGACATCGGTGGCTCGCTATGGCGTTACATGGCCTGGTACAAACAGAGACGAGCCACCGACTTGGTACTAATCCAGAGGCATGATTGGGATTCTAGAAGTCCCAAGAATGATGTTCTTACCTCTCTTGGAATTAATTGGGAGCTCAATGGCTCACTTAGGCATTGACCACCAGTTACACGAAGTGAGGAGCCACTAAGCTTATACTGATCGTGTTGCTCAAAAGGTTTGCCTGTGTATGTATAAAGCCTCAATAAATGTGGGAAGTATCTTGGCTCTCCCTGAATGGATCAGGACATCGATGGCTTGCTAGGGCATTAAATGGCCAGATAAAAAATAGGGAGGAGCCATCATCATGATATTTGTCTAGAGGCATGCTTCAAATCTTACAAGTCCCCAACAACTGAACAGAAACTCTGGAATGAATTAGAAGCTTAGTGTCTCACTTGGGTGTTAACTTCCCGGTACACAAAGTTAGAAGCCACTAGGCCTCTATCGGTCATGCTAATCCAGAGGCTTGCTTAGGCATGTATGAGGCCTCAACGAATGTGGGAAGCCTCTTGGCTTTCCCTGAACTGATCGGGACATCGGTGGCTCGTTAGGACGTTGAATGGCTCGATAAAAATGGAGAGGAGCCACCGGCCTGGTACTAGTCCAAAGGCATGCTTGGGATTCTAGAAGTCCTTAGCAACTGAAATGAAGCTCTGGACCCTCATTGAATGAACTAGGAGCTCAGTGGCTTACTTAAGCATCGATTGGCCTGGTACACGAAGTGAAGCCTCTGCCAGCCTTGTTGATTTGCTGATCGAGAGGCTTTTATGGATATGTATGAGGCCTCAGCAAATGTGGGAAGCCTCTGGGCTCTTCCCGAATGGATCAAGACATCGGTGGCTCGCTAGGGCGTTGAATGGTCCGGTAAAAATAGAGATGAACCATTAACCTGGTACTGGTTCAAGGGCATGCTTGGGATCCTAGAACTCCCCAACAACTAAAATGAAGCTCTAGACACTCTTGGAATGAACTGAGAGCTCAGTGTCTCACTTTGGCATTGATCGCCCGTCACACGAAGTGAGGAGAAGATTGCTCTAAGTTTGTATATATTTTGATTATATAAATCCTCTTTTTGACCGAGAATTCACTCAAGGTGAGGAATTTCATTCAACATCCTCAAGACTGCTACCCAGTAGGTTGCAGTCGGGGTAGATACCTCGTATCTAGGTGATAAAGTGTCACAGGAAGATGAATATGTGAATGACTTGTAACAGGACAAATAATGTAAATACAGTTTGAAAAAACTATTTTATTAAAGAACTTGTACAATGATCTTAAAAAATCACTGGAACTCTCTTGTTTACAAAGACTGGAGATGGTGAACTCGTGCGTGTTGATAAGTGGCTAAATCATCAGGGGTGAAAAAAATGGCGAAGATGCTCTACCCTTTTTCTCCCAATTTTTCGATACCCTGTCCAGATCTTGACATCCCCTTTTAATCCACCTCCATCGTCAATCAAATCTCTATAATTTAGACAAATTGATTGACCGTGTTACCGAAAATGATAGACGTTGATGGGGGAATCAAATTATACGGGAATTACTCCTATCAATTACGTCAAGGTTCTGTTTCGATATAAATTCGAATGAATGGCGAATCTGTTGACCTATTTGGTCTTATTATAGAGTTTTAATGGTGAAGAAGTCAACTTTGTAGCTTTGGAGGAGAATCATGAATATGTATGCTGATGGCGAGGTACTTAGGGATACTAGTTTGGTGGTGTGCCACTTGACCAATCATTTGGAGCTTTTCGACTAACTTCCTTCTTGTTTGATGGGTTAGACACGTGCTTGGAAGAAGTGGTGAGATAGCATTGAGGTATTCAAGTACCAGATGGACGTCCTGGTGCCAGGGTGCTAGGTAGGAAGTATCTTGGTACCTGTTTAATCAAGCAGCTGGCACTTTCTGTAGATGCTGATGTTTTTCAGGTGGTAGTATCAAGGTACTCGGGTACCAGTCGGACATCTTTGTACCAAGATGCTTAGAAGGAAATACCACGACGCGAGCTTGTCCCGGTACCCTGTAACCTCTTGGGACATAAATGTCGACCTCTTCCATATATTGACGTCGAGGTGCTTAGGCAGCGTACGACCTAGTATCTCGATGTAGGTCGTAGCAGGTAGACCTTACCCAGTATCGGGAGGTGCATCATACCAGGTAAAAACATGTGAAAAATTTCTCTTTGATTCCCTGCCAAAAATGGCTATTAACACATCCCTTTTGTGTTTGTTTATTGGACATTTATGTGTTTTAATTATCTCTTTGCTTCATTTGTAAGTATTTTTGTTATTCAAGGGCAATTGAGGACTTGATCAAGAATATTGGAGAAAACAAAGTTTAAATTGTATGTTTGAAGAAATCTGTGAGTTCCAACTCACAAAATGAGGTCGCAAATCAAGTCCAGAAGGCACTGCTAGTTCAAGTTACGACAAGCTCTTAGCAGAGTGAATCTACAAGTTAAACCTCGCAAAACAAGGTGGTAGAATAAAAGCAGAAAGCATTGGGAGAAATAACCGCGAGTTAGATCTCGTAGAAGAAGGTAGCAACCAACCTATATATTTTTCTACGAGTCCATACTGCAATCTAGTTGTTCTGTTACTAAAAAGACTATGAGAGAAGACTGCTAGTTCCTACTTGTAGAAGCAGCTAGTAGAACAACCCCGGAAGTCACAGCAAATAGAGACTACGACTTCGATGTTGCAGAATGAAGTTATAGAGCAACCACAAATAAAGATCTACAAGTTACAACCAGCAGAATGGAGTGGCAGATCTTGTGCCGACTTAATTGCTAGATGAATCTACAAGGTCCAAGTCACAGATGTCGGTCGCAGATCCTGTTCCACGTCACCCTGCAAGTGGATTTCAGGAAAATCTTCTCCCAACTATGTAAATACATTTTTCTTTCCAGAAAAGTGTATGTTGTGTTGTTGTCTTATGCTTTAGAGTTAGAAACACCTTTTCAATTTCACCTTTGATCTTGTATTTTTAGATTAAACACTTTAGATTTCATAACTTAGAATTAGAATCTTCAAGTAATGGTAAGTAGATCTACTCATTTTCATTCAAGCAAGGTTTTATTGAGCAAGCATATAAGGGAGCATCAAGAATCCATGAGCTTTCTTTATCTTTCTCTTAACTTTACTTGTACCTATTTGTTAATGAGTGGCTAAATCGTTTTTTTTTTGAGGATTTAGTGATTGCATATATGTGAACACTTTTAGTAATTATCTATTCTATCTTTTGTCTATCTTGAGTTTGCACTTATGCTTAATAGATTCACATGTTGATTCTTGGGTATGAACTTTACCTTTCATCTATGCGTGAATTGTGTGCATGAATAATGGATCTATCTCTTGGTTAATCAATCTGGAATAGGTTACACTTGAAACTCTTAACTATAGATCTTCGATGATAGGAATTAGGTTGTGAACTTTGTTAGTAGCATGTTGCATCATTATCTCATCAACATAACTTAGAATCTTTAGAACTAATCATTTTACAAGAAATTTCCAATTAGCATAACTTTCGGTGAACTATATTAGAGAATTCATTAGTACACGTTTCAAGTTCCTCGTGGGAACGATACCCTTGCTTTTGTCCATTATACTGGACAACGATTCGTACACTTGTGAAGGGGTCATCTAGACTCGCGCATTCCATTTAGTTTTTAGAGCATCATTAAGTTTAGAGTGACGCTAGGAGTATGTCAAAATCTTGGCACCGCTGCCGGGGAACTCTCTATAGGGGTTGTGTTTGTTTTTAGTACAATTCGTCATTGTTGATTTATATTTAATCAACTTGATATTCAGATCTTTGATCAGTTTTAACTTTCAATTTTCAGAATACCTTTTGAAAATGACAAGTCATGATACACGTCACCGGCTAGTTCATGGGATGAAGGACGTGTTTCATCAGTCGGATCAAACGATGGTGAACATCGTAGGTATATGAAGGATTAATCCTTGCTAAGAGTCGGAGCTCACCCTTCAACCATCGTGTTAAATATGGCATAGAGGAATTATGAATTGAAGAACCAATATTATAATACTCTCCCCACATACTATGGAAAAGAATGAGAGGATGTTCTACAGTTCATGAAGAAGTATTATGATATGATGACAACCAATCACCCATAAGCGTTGTTAAAGAATCAAATGAGGATGTGATGTTTCTCATATTGTATGAAGGATATAGCCAAGCAGTAGCTTATGGCTTTAACATCATAATCATAAGCAACATGGGATGAGGTTGAGAGAAAGTTTTTCGTTAAGTACTTTCCGACATGGAAGACAAAGGAAATCCAAGGAAAAAGTACTACTTTTGAGGAAGAGGATAGGGAACCATTTCATGAGGCATGAGAGAGATTTAATTTACTCATAGCTCAATGCCCTCACCACGAGTTTACACTAGTCAATAAAGTGCAATAATTTTATGATAGAATTTTAGGGCTTTCCCAAGCGATGGTTGACAATGCTTGTGGAGGAGCCATGAGAGAGAATACGACGGAAGAAGTGTTAGAGAGATATGAGATATTGGGGAAAAATTACCAACAACGTAGTTCAAGAGGGTAAGACAAAGAAGGAAAGAGGCATACAGAATTGGCGATACAGTTGTACAATCTCACAAAAGAGATTAGGGGTTTGGCAAGCAATTCTGAGAAGCTGCAAGTGCAAGCGGTAGTATGTCAAGTTTATGGGCAGAACAGACATTGGGCGGACATGTGCCTGGTTTACTACCTCAAGAGGAGGAAACACAAGCATTCTACTAGTACAATCAAAATCATCAACGGAATAACCCAAATGGAAATAAGTACAACCCTAATTATAGAAACAATCGATGGGGTGGTAGTTATAATAGGGATCAATTCAAAAGAGGAAATCAGCAGTACAGAAACAATTATAACTGCCAAGGGTAATGAGGAAACCAATGAGGGAATCTAAACAACAATGGCCAATCAAACCAGAACAATCAGCAAGGTCAAGTCTATAATTCGAAGGAAGATAAACGAATAGTTAGCTTGGAGGCCTCCATTAAGAAAATTTCAATGCAATTGTCTTAATTGATAGAAATTTCGAAAAGGCAAGATAAGGGGAATGTGTCTAGTAACCACACAGATGGGATAAATATGGTAGTCGTGGTAGGAAACATGAAAGTTCAACCAAGCCTTCACAAGGTAAAGAACCCTTACAAACCTCCAAATATCAAAACCAAGAACAAACCAAAGATGAGTGAAGAAGTTAGCAAGTTGAAGTAAGAATTGAGACCAAAACATCAAGATCATCTTGAAGGCAATATTAGTGCGGTTATTCAGAAAGGTCTCCTACTATAGCTCAAAGATCCTAAAAGTTTTATCCTCAACATATTAGTTGGGGGTACTTCTAGGGAGAAAGCCACGTTAGACTTGGGATCGGGTATCAACCTGATGCCTTCCTTGGTCTATAAACGGTTAAAGTTAGGAGAGCTCAAGCAAACCTCCATATCTTTGTTTTGGCAAACCAATCTTCACGACACCTTCTCAAGATAGTTGAAGATGTGCTTCTAGAAGTGGACAAGCTAATTATCCCTACAGAATTCATTGTCCTTGATGTTGGAGAGAATTACACAAGTAGAGAACAACTCATACTTCTTGGAAGGCCATTCATGGCTATGGCAAGAACAACGGTTGATGTGCTTCACGGGAAGCTAACCATGACCGTCTTGGGAGAGGTAGTTAAGTTTGATGTATTTTCAGGAAAGGAAGAGAATGAGTTGAACATATGTTTCAACGTAACAACTGAAGAAACCAAGGTAAAAAATGAAGAACCGATGGACGATTTGGAAGATTTCTTTCAAGAATTCCAAGATGAAGTTAGGATGCATGAAGTAGAATGACCTCAAGAACCTTGTTTTAAGGATTGAGACACTTGAGAATGAAAGGGATGAAGCCTTCAAGAAAAGTGAAGAATTGGTCAAGGTTGTAAGGAGTTACTAATGAAGGAACCTTAGCGGTGAAGAAATCGAGGCTTCAAATGTTGGTATCACAATTTGAAGGTTTAAGTATAGGTGAAGAAGAAAAGTTTGAAGGCTTCCAATTCCGGCTTCTTAACATTGCTAACAAATGTCAAGCACTTGGAGTACCTATCTCAAAAGAGCGTTTAAATTGGAAAATCCTTAGGTCTCTTCCTAAGAGATTTAAATCAAAGGTGACAACCATTGAGGAAATCAAGGATGTGGATAGCATGAACATTGATGAGTTGCTTGGGTCTCTATAAACTTATGAGACGTGCTTGAAGCTAAAGATTAAGAGTGAAGGAATCGCTCTCAATGCTATTGAGGAGGAGAGTGATAATGAAAATGAAGAGATGGCACTTTTGGTTAGAAAGTTCAAGAAGTTTCTAAAGTTCAAGGTAAAAACTGAAGAACTGATGGACGATTTGGAAGATTTCTTTCAAGAATTCCAAGATGAAGTAGAATGACCTCATTGGAAAAGATGAGAAGCTAGTTGTTGTAGATATCAACCTTGTTTTAAGGATTGAGACACTTGAGAATGAGAGGGATGAAGCCTTCAAGAAAAGTGAAGAATTGGTCAAGGTTGTAAAGAGTTAAGAGGAAGAATTCAAGAAAAATATGGAAAGGATGCTTAAGGAGGTAGAGAGGAAAGACAAGGAGCATCAAGCTCTTAAGGATGCCTTAGCTGTGAAGGAATATGCATGCAAGGTCTCTAAGGTCAAGGAATGCGATTTGATAGTGTAGCTCGAGCAAACCGAGAGCGTCATCGAAGTCTTTATGAGAGAGACACCAAGAAAGAAGGAAGGATCCACCTCAAAACCCACCAAAGTAAGCAACAACGGAACACACCTATAAAAAATAAAGGGTAATATTCCTTACTTCCCTCATAAATGCTATTTTTGCCATGTTAGGATCATAAAAAGACCCAATGCAATGAGTATATCAAGAGTTGCAAAAATAGGCAAGAAAATGTTGTAGGAAATCAAATGAGGGTCACTTCTTTAGGGATTCACAAGGATAAGGGTGACCAAACCATGAGTACTTCTTTAGATGTAACAAAATCAACACCCTTTCCAAAGGTGTACATCTTGAAAAAGAAAAGAAACCCTTGATTTTTCTCATCACCCCACTATTAGTCATCATGGTAGCACAGGTAGAGTCACTCCTCCATTAGTCATGCAAAATTTTTGACTGTTTTATATGTGTGTGTATGTGTGTAGATAAGAAGTCGCTCGCCAAAAAGAGTACAATTTTGGAAAGAATTCAATGTTGATGGCTAGTATAGCCATGGTTATTATGCATATTTTCTTTTGGTACAGGTTAGGAAACAAGAGGATCAAAAGAAGTTAGAATTTGAAGGAAGAGGTCGCATCTATGAGCTTAGTCTACAAGTCGGAACTTGTAAAATCAACTCGCAGCGCTTTTTAAAAGAGTTCTACGTGAGGAAACTGCGAGCACAAAGCAGTAGCTTCTTCTGAAGTAGATATGCACATGAATCCGTGGGTATAAAATCACTGTGGACATATTGCGAGATAGATCTGTGAGTAAGAACTCGTACAGAAATGAACACAAAATCGTAATGCATTCCGGAATAGATCCGCGAGTTAATTCTACGAGAAAAAAATCGTAGCGTTGAAGTTAGAGGGCATAATCATATCTGCGAGTTCATCCTGCGAGTGAGAACTAGTAGTAAGGTCTGGAACAGATCTGTGAGATGAGACTGAGAGTAAGAAGTCATAGATTGTTCCCAACACAGTTCCCGAGAAGATATTTTAGGTGAGATCAGATGCCACATCACCTTTTGTAACTTGGAACTGCGAGGTCCAACTTGCAGATTTCAAAATATCTCTTTAAAAATAAGGAATTGTCTCATTTCAACTTCCAAGTCCAAAATTAGTAACCCATTTCTTTACTTTTTCTCATAAATATCTTATAACTTCTTATCCAAGGTAACTCTTTAACTCAATCTCTTTTCTCTTTAATCTTCATCAATAATTGCCTTTATCATTCTAATCTTTTTTTTCTCATAAAGGAGTTTAGGATGTTGATTCTTTAGGAGATATTATGCTATTTAATTATTTTGCATTTGAAAAGAAAGTTGTTTAAGAAGTTTAAGATATCATGCATGATAATTATATGACCAACTCTTGTGTGTTCTAAAAGCTTGTACTAATAACTTACCTTAATCATAATAGTTTATAGTTGTACAAAGTTAAGTTATGGAAGCACTCTTTAGAGTTTAATCGTTTTGTTTGTAGGAAAATGGAAGAATTTTCAGAATAAGAGATGTCCAATTATGAACAACTTTGCCGGATGAGAGCTTATGTGAGCTAGGAGATTGTCACAGAAGGAGATCCTGAAGATGATTGGAATGATACTTTTGTATGGGCAAGTTGTTCAAATGCACTAGAGGAGATCAATGAAGAGATTCATTCCAAGGGATCAATTTAAGTTCTAGTTCCACTCTAAGGATCGAGTTGAAGCCTCTACCATATTCATTGAGGTATGTTTTTCTAGGGGAGAAGGAGTCACTACCAGTAATTGTAGAATTAGACTTGAGTCCACCAGAGGAGGCAGAACTCATAGAAGTTTTAAGGTGTTACAAGGGAGCAATCAGATGAAGTTTGGATGATCTCATGGGAATTAATCCTACCACTTGCATGCATAAGATTCTTCTTAAAGAACGGTCCAAGTCATCAATAGAGGCTCAATGAAGGCTCAATCCAATCATAAATAAGGTGGTCAAGAAAGAAGTTCTCAAGCTATTAGAGAATGGTATCATCTATCTAATTTTGGATAGTAGGTGGATTAGTCCAATAAATGTGGTACCAAAGAAATCCGGTATTATGGTTTTGAAGAATGAGGACAACGAGTTGGTACCTCAGAGAGCTCAAACCGAGTAAAGAGTTTGCATAGATTACCGAAAGCTTAACAATGCTATTGTAAGGATCATTACCATTTGCCTTTCATAGATCAGATGTTGGAACACCTTGCGGGATATAGCCATTATTGTTTCTTAGATGGATATTCAGGATACAATCAAATAGCAGTTTGATAGGTTTTAGATTGTGTTGGCATTAATTCCATATCAAAATAATGTTTACTTGTAATGATTTAGTTGTTTAGATTCATGATGATTCAAGATTCAAAGAAGAAGGAACAACTAGTCAAAGCAAGTTCAAAGTCTTCAAAGAGAAATGATGCAATATGGTTCTACAAAGGTATACTAAGACCTTATCTTTCTCTTACAATTGGTATCAAAGCAGGACACTAGATTGTACTTAGTGAGAGTCCAGATGTTACATTCACGGTTTTTGCAAAGCTTTTGAAATCATGGGTTTACAAGATGATGTAATGGCGGAAGGAGCCACCATTACTTCAAGGCACTAACTATGGGTATTGGAAGTTGAGGATGACAGCCTACATCCGCTCTATTGATGAAAGGGCTTAGATGGTAGTGGAAAAAGTTATAGTCCTTCTACCAAGGTTCAAGAGGATGGAACAGTGATACTTAAGCCAATGAGTGAATGGACAACGAATGAGTTTGAGGTTGCTAAGTGGCATCATCGTGCTATGAATGCCATCTTTGAAGGAGTTGATGGGCATCAATTCTTTCACATTCAAAATCTTTAATCAGTAAAGGAAGCTTGGGATACTCTCCAAGTTACTAATGAAGGAACCTTAGCGATGAAGAAATCGAGGCTTCAAATGTTGGTATCACAATTTGAAGGTTTAAGTATAGGTGAAGAAGAAAAGTTCGAAGACTTCCAATTCCGGCTTTTTAACATTGCTAACCAATGTCAAGCACTTGGAGTACCTATCTCAAAAGAGCATTTAAATTGGAAAATCCTTAGGTCTCTTCCTAAGAGATTTAAATCAAAGGTGACGGCCATTGAGGAAAGCAAGGATGTGGATAGCATGAACATTGATGAGTTGCTTGGGTCTCTATAAAATTATGAGACGTGCTTGAAGCTAAAGATTAAGAGTGAGGGAATCTCTCTCAATGCTATTGAGGAGGAGAGTGATAATGAAAATGAAGAGATGGCACTTTTGGTTAGAAAGTTCAAGAAGTTTCTAAAGAAGAATGCCAGGCCTAGAGGAAAAAATTCTAAGGAAAAGGGAGTTAAGAAAACATCATCTCCAAGGAATGAGAAGAATAGTCAAGCCATGAACAAGAAAGATGTTCAATGCTATAATTGTCATGGTTTCGGTCACTTTGCTAGTGAGTGCACCAAGAAGCCATCTAAGAAAGACAAGAAAGGCAAAGTGTTGATGGCTACTTTGAGTGATGATAACTCTAGTGATAATGATAGCTCTAGTAGTGAGTCTTCTAGTGATGAAGAGTTGGTGAGCAACTTTGTAGCTCTAACAGCTTCTCATTCTCCACTAGATGTTGATGGTACAATATCTTTGAACAAGAACTTTGATACAAATCATCATGGAAGCTCTAGTTCCAATCCTACTAATCTTGGGTTGTTGGCCAAGATAGAGAAGCTTGAAGAAGATAGAGATAATGCTCTAAGAGAGGTGGTTGAGAATGATGATTTGATTAAGAAACAACTAGATGAGTTTGTGATTGTCATTCGTAGACTTCTTGGTGAGTAAGGTGATATTATGAAGAAGTTTAGAGAACTTGAAAAGATAAACCTTGAGAAGGATAATGTGATATCTTCTTTGAAAAAGAGAGAACAAGAATTAATGGAATAGATAGACACGGCTAAGGAGACCATTAAGGACTTAGTGAATGATTCGGTAATTGTATCTAGTGTTAGGAATCTTGTTAACTCTCATAGTGGTGAAGACGACTTGGTAGTTGAAGAGGAGCCCTTGGAAGCACCACTTCCTACTCACTTGGATGAAGTCGTGATTGATAAGAAACCATACAAGAAGAGAAGATCAAAAGCCAAGAAGAAGTTGGCGAACAAGGTATCTTTGCAAACTCCTAGTGAAGCTAGTTCAACTCCAAAAGGTACAATCTCATCTTTTATTCCAATTTGCCACTATTGCAACACAATAGGTTACATTAAGCCTAGGTGTTATAAATATATTGAAAAATGCAAATTAGGAAATGAATCTAGAGATAAGGAGATTAAACTTCAACTTGAACATGCAAAGGATTTGAAAGTTGAAAAACATGATAATATTGCTAAGCATGAGAAGAAGTTGTGGAGTAGAAAGAATACTAATCTTGTTCAACTTGACAAAGGTTGTGTTGAAAATGTTAAGGAAGAGTGTGTTAATGATATTCTTGTTAATCAAGGCATTGTAGGACTTTACTCTAGATTTAACATTGTTGTCAAGGATGATATTGGAAATATTTGTGTAGGTACACCCAAGAACAAGTGGTTCAAGGGTGAGTGCTCTTATCACTAATATAAGAAGCACATGTGAGATAGCTTTGAGGCAATATAACAATTGTGTTGAGAATTCTTGCTTGCTAGCTTTGAATACTCCATGTATTGATATGAACTTGGTTATCTCACATCATATTTGTTATGATGGTCAAAATTTGTTGGTTAACTTTAGAGAAGTTCTTTTGATATATGTGTTGATTGAGTTAAGATATTATGCTTTTTATACTCTGTTGTGAAACATCGTCAACTTGTTGTCATGAGGACATTCAAGGCAAGAGTGCTGATAAAAAGGACAGAAGTATGATATTTAGTGAATATAATGTGCAAAAAGGTATCTCTATACTCTAATCCATGTTCTCTTAGATATTCATCTTTTGACTCAATTTTTGACAGACATCTCATAGCATGTCATATTAGAGAATTTTGTATAGCATACATATGGTTCTCATTGACATTTGCTATTTTAGGATCTAATAGTGATATTGTTCACATTGATCTTAACTTTGATGATTGTTTGTGTAAAGTATATTGAGTGGCATTACTTTTAAAATTTATGAGCTTCATATTCTTTGAAAGCTACTCATTAGAGAAGTAATGATCTTGAATAAGTATCTACTTATTGCTCTTAGATCATGTGCTTATGAGCCATAAAATCTTAGTTTTTCTAAAATTGCACCTTGCTTCTTTTATATGTTTTGCTGGTAGGTTGAGTTTACTAATATGTAAACTTTGGATACACCTTAAAGTTTTTGTTCTTAAGTACATTTAAAATGACCTATGGTTAGTATCCATTTTGCTTCGGCAAATACATAGAACTCAACGAGTGCCTTCATGGAAAGGGCTACACACATTGGTTGTGAAAGCTACCCAATGTTGGAAAGAGCTACACCATTGTGATGAGTGAAAGCCGTCATGAAGTGAATTTTGTTTATGTTAAAAAATGGAAAAATCAAAGAAGTGTTGAAATGGAATCATGAAAAGAAAAAATTCTTTGATTCAAAGCCTAAAAAGAAAAGGAGGAAGGCTTAAAAATGAGTATGGTTGAAAATCAAATGAGCTTGGGTTGAAAAACAAAAATGGGATGACAAGCCACAAGCACACACACGCTCATATGTTGAAATCTATTCTCTTAAAAGCGAAAATTCTGGATGATAATAAATTTGACTTTTTATGGAAAAAGCTTAAGATGAATAGTTGTTGGAAATTGTTTGCATGTTGATTATCAAACTACTTCTTGATATATATTTGAAGCACATCTCTCTCACACACACTTTGTTTATGAGTATGATGATATTTTAACAATTATTGAAGAATTATGAGAAAACTTGAAAAATCTTTGTGTATCTCTCTTAGCATATGAAGCTTATTTTTGTTGATATTTCTTTAAATTGCTTGAATGTGTGATTGTGTGAACATCTTTGTGAGCTTTATGCTATCATTGATTTTAGTTATAGCTTTTATCAAGGGGACGCATTGTATGCTAGACATTGTTCTCTTTTATGATATGTTCACATGCTTCATTTTGTTACGTGTTGGCATATTTTTGACTTAATGATACTTGTAATATATTACTCACTATCTTTGTCTTGCATGATGATTCATTCTTAAGTCATATGTCTTTGTTTTTATATCTTTGTGACTAATATGCTTGTTTTTGTCTTTCACTCACTTTTGTTGTATGTATATAGCATCTTATAACACAAGAACAAATGGGAAGAACTAAGATTACCGGAAGTGGAAAACAATTGAATCCCATTGTGAAAGACAAGTCTACCTCAAAAGGATCCAAAGCTTCAAGGACAAAAGATTTAGGGATCTATGGAACTAAGAAGATATTTCAAGAGAGAGGCATTAACTTTGGTAAGTGTAAAGATTCTTATGTTCTTAATTGCATAAAGGATAGAAATTGGGAATCTTGGGTGAGCATGTTAGGAATCCTAAATGATACTCTTGTTAGAGAGTTTTATCTTGAATATAGGGAAAGTGCCACCTTATTGGATGCTTTGATGGAAATTAGAGGTGTTGTGTTTAGAGTTAACCTGGAAAACATTAACAAGTTTCTTGGTCTATCTAATGATATAGATTCTAGTTTTCTAGATGTGGATGTCATTGAGAATCTAAATATAATGGGTAGAACTCTTTGTGACAATGCTTCTTTTGAGTGGAAAGGTAGAGCATATATTAGTCAACATGAGTTAACTAAGGCTAGTGCATTTTGGCATCTATTCATTTGCACTAACATTATTGGATCTTCGAATTCAACCGAGTTGAATAAGGACAAGATCAAAATAGTGTATGCCTTGGTAACTAATCAACCTATAAACCTTGGAGATCTTCTCATGTATTACATTGATAGTGCGGCTTTCTCTACTAGAGGTGATAAAAAGCTAAGCTTGCATTACCGGGGTTTATTACTTCATTATGTTTAGCTCGTGGGGTTAAGAGTAGAGAAGATGATATGTTAGTTCAACCCTTGGAAAAGCATTGTGATAAACGTGTGTCATACATGTCATATAAGAATAAGGGTAAGACTTGTGATACTTTTGGACTATTTAGTAGTTCTCAAGTTGATAGTCATGTGATTAGCACAAATATTCTTTCGGATTGGGCTATACAATTGAAGAAGAAGGTTGATGAACTTAGTGCTCTAGTTGTTCAACAAGATGCTAGGATAAAAGAGTTGGAGGAGTGTATTGCTTCAAGTTCAAGACCACCTCTCAAACATTATGTTAGATCAACTACTCACACGACTTTCTTTGGTGGAACAAGTAGCTAGTATTTGAGTCTTGTGGTATATTTCTTAACTTTTGGCATCATTTCATGTCAAAAAGGGGGAGAAAGAGATGTTAGTTACTTAGTTTCTTTTTATGTTGTTTTTGTGAACTTTTGAACTTTCAATGGCATGTAATAATTAGTCTTAAGATTTGGTTAAGAATTCTTGTGTTTTGGCATGTATTGAGGGGAAGATACATGTATTTGTGGACTTAATTGTATTTTCTTATCCATATTATATGTTGTCATTTGTTGTTTTTCTCTTGTATATGCATTGTGCTTTGAGATGATTTGTAGGTTGCTTCAAGAGAAGATCAAGATGAAGTTCAAGAGTTGATGAAGATTAGTTATAGGAATCTTACTCATTGTAATGTGAGGGAGTGATTTTGTGACATATCTTCATTTTTATATTTGTAGTAAATGTATAGGTGTTTTGAAATGGATTTTCCTCAAGGAGGAGATTGTTAGGTTTTAGATTGTGTTGGCATTAATTCCATATCAAAATGATGTTTAATTGTAATGATTTAGTTGTTTAGATTCATGATGATTCAAGCTTCAAAGAAGAAGGAACAAATAGTCAAAGCAAGTTCAAAGTCTTCAAAGAGAAAGGATGCAATATGGTTCTACAAAGGTATACTAAGACTTTATCTTTCTCTTATAAGGCTTAGGCACACACACACAATTCATACATTTGTGTCCCTACATCGTTGTGCATCATTATAGGCACACACACAATTCATACATTTGTGTCTCTGTATCGTTGTGCACCATGTATAACACATTCACACACTTGAAGATGAATGCTCAAGCATTGGTATGGAAATAACATGTTTTTGAAAATGCATGATTGAAGACTATCTCTATGTAGTTTGCATTCTAGTGTGAATTGTGTTTGTATGTGTATATGTTTGTATTACATGGATATTGAACTTGAATTTTGTCTTAAATCATTCTTGATTGAGTTCCGGTCATTTCGGTTACTCATACTATTGATTTCAAGTTCTAAGTCGAAAGATACTACACTTTCAACTCATATTGCATACATTGTCTTCGTCTTTTTATATCGAGTTGAATTATTATTTTTTGGCTTGAGTATCTTATATTTCCATGTCCGTGAGAGAGTTACGGTTTGTAATCCATAAACGGATTCGAATTCCGAGTATGGAGGCCAATGAACGGTTGAAGAACACGAGAGGAGTGCAAGGGAGTTGCACCATGGCCAAAGGCCATCAAGTGGTGCAAGCCCGAGATGGCGCGTGGCCATCTCAGCCTCAACTCCTTGCTGCCCCGAGATGCACACACACCATCTTGGGGAAGTATTCTCAAAGGAGGGCATTTTGGTCCTTTGCCTCTATTCTTTCCCTCTCCTTTATATTTCCATTCCCTCTCACATTTCATTCTAAGAAGAAATTTAAAACTTGAGTGCAGAATTTTCTCTCCATAGTTTCTCACCTTCCAAACACCATAACTTCTTCATTTGAACTCTGATTTAAGTGATTCAAAGTTGAGAGTGTTTGTCTATTCATCTTTCATCTCTTCTCTGAAGGTTTGAGTTAGTTTTATTGCTGTTTTTGGAGTCTAATCTCACAAAAACGGGACTGTACCAAAATCAACTAAGGTATTGATTTTCTCTCAAAGTTTTCTTTTAAAACTTGGTCAATTGCCTTGGGTTTTCTTCTTCAACATATATATGTGTCTTGTGATAGTTTTGATTTGAGTTTTGAACTCATTTAAAGCTAGATTGAGTTTCAATTGAAATCTCATATGTTGAGTTAGGTTTTGATTTATCCTATGTTTTCACATGTTTGGGATTGTATTGTGCTAGCTTTGATTCTAGAACTGTTTGATGATCTTTGATTGATTGATTTTATGAAAAATAGTTCCTTACATGTATTAGGCTCTTTTTGGCCGAAATCTCACAATGATACATGTGCTTGTGTTCTTTTGAGCTATTCATGTGCTTTGTTGAATCTATGAATAGGAAATATGCTCTAGAACTTTAGCTTTAATCTAAATGACTTTTTCACATGATTTTAGCATGTTTTTGGTTTATGAGATTTAAACTTGATTATGTGTTAATTGAACATATCTTGTGATTCAAGTTTTAGATCTATGCATGTATCTAGGTTGTAATTAATGTTGAACATATCTTACATGATCTAGATGGATTAAACATGCTTGATTTACTAGACTACATTTGTTTTGTGCATTCATGCTCATGTCTAGTATTTTCCATAGGATGTGTTGATCATAACATTCTATGTTGCGTGCTTATTTGCGTTTTGCATTCATGATCACCTAGATGCCTTGTGAGAAGGAAGTCTTGACAATAAGTGTGAGACCTATGTTGTTGAGCAAGAAAGTCTTGGCAAGAGGTGGGAGACCTTGGATTGTCAAGAAAGGATGTCTTGACTAGAGTCGGAAGGACTCGGATAGTTGAGCAAGAAGTCTTGCCTAGGGTCTTGAGGATCCGGAATGGTGAGCGAGGAAGTCTTGACTATAGTAGGGAGGACTCAGATAGTTGAGCAAGAAGTCTTACCTAGGGTCGTGAGGATCCAGAAAGGTGAGCGAGGAAGTCTTGACAAGAGGTATGAGGCCTCGGCTTGTTGAGCAAGAGGGCGACATTTTCATGAGTAGGATAGGAGGGTAGTTTCTAGATGAAGGGGTCACTTGAGAGATTGTACCTGTCTTATCTACTAGTGGATTTTGTTTTTCGGTGGTTGCTAACCCGTGGATGTTTCCTCTTTGGAGGCTTACCACGTTATATCTTGTGTCAACTTTTCTCTATCCCTATCTCTCTTATATTTGTATTTGTTATTTGAATACTATGGGTATAACTCTATATGTAAGTTGACTTCCTTTCTATAATATAGATTGTGTATGTGTTATGATTGCTTGTTTGTATCACACTTTACTTGTTTTATTTATTGATTAAGTGTCTTTAATTGATATATATATTGTGATACAAGCAATTTAGAGGGACAAACTTTTTTTTTGTTTCTAAGGGAGTCGAAAAAGGTGCCTAATCTATTCACCCCCCCTCTAGGTTAGCCTTGAGCATTTAACTGTGTTTGTATTTTCACAATCAACCCGGAATATCAAGAGAAGACTACTTTCAAATGTCCATTTGGGACATTTGCATATCGATGTATGCCCTTTGGTTTGTGTAATGCACCCGGAACGTTTCAACGATGTATGACGTCGATCTTTTCAGACATGGTGGAAGGAGTTATAAAAGTATTTATGGATGATTTTTCAGTTATGGGGAATTCATTCAGTGATTATCTTCTTAACCTCATTTTAGTGTTAATGAGGTGCAATGAAGCCAATTTTGTATTAAATTTGAAGAATAGCCATTTTATGGTGCGTCAAAGGATAGTTTTGGGACACATAGTTTTGGAGCGAGGTTTAAAGGTCAATAGGGGAAAGATCGATGTGATGAAGAGTTTGCAGCCCCTAGGACAGTGAGGGAAATTAGTTCGTTCTAGGGGCATGCCGGGTTTTATAGAAGATTCATTAGGGATTTCTCCAAGATTTCGAGACCCTTATATCGGTTGGTGTAAAAGTTAGGCTTCGACGACAAGTGCTTATAAGATTTTGAGAAGTTTAAGACGTTATTAACATCGGCATCGGTAATGAGACTACCAGATTGAGATCTACCTATCGAACTTATGTGTGATGTATCAGACTATGCAATAGGGGTAGTGCTTAGACAACGAGTTGAAAAGATTCTGTACGTAATCTTTTATGCATCTCGTACTTTGATTGATGCTCAACTCAACTACTCAACCCTAGAAAAAGAGTTGTTAGCAGTGATATTTGCTTTGGAGAACTTTAGGTCATATTTGATAGAGGCAAAAATAGTTTCATTCACGGATCATTCGACACTCCGGTATCTCCTCCAAAAGAAGGATGCCAAACCACGGCTACTTCGGTGGATACTCTTATTACAAGAGTTTGATCTCGAGATTCAAGATAAAAAGGGGAGCGAGAATGTGGTAGCAGATCATTTGAGTGGGTTGATGCATGAATCCAAGCTAGATGAGGATTCACTTCCATTGAGAGATGACTTTCTGGATGATAAATTATTAGCTATGCTAAATGAAGAGCCATGTCATGCAGATATTGTCAACTTCTTGACAAACGACATCATACTTGTAGATTTGTTTAACCAAAGCAAGAAAAGATTTAGATGCTAGGCAAGACAGTATTTGTGGAATGACTCCTACTTATTCAAGCATGGGGAAAATCATATTATTAGGTGGTGTATTTTAGAAGGTGAGCAAATGGACATTCTGAAGTTTTGTCAAGAGTTAAGTTATGGAGGCCATTTTAGTGTAAGAACTATGGCCGTGAAGGTTCTTTAGTCAGGGTTTTATTGGCCTTCTATCTTTAAGGATTCCTTTCACTTTTGTATGACTTGTAATAGATGTCAAATGTCAAGGAATATAGAAAAAAGGAATGAGATGCTGCAAATGATAAATATGGCGGTTGAAATATTCGATTGTTAGAGAATCGACTTCATGGGACCATTCCCACCTTCGAAAGGCAACTTGTATATCTTGGTGGCAGTGGATTATGTGTCCAAATGGGTAAAGACAAAGGCCACTAAGAAAAACGATAGCAAGGTTGTTGTGAAGTTTGTGAAGGAGTTTATTTTCACAAGATTTGGGTCCCCTAGATGTATAATCAGTTATGGAGGAAGCCAATTTTGTAATAGAGTATTTACAACATTGACGAGACAGTATAATGTGAGGCACAAAGTGGTGACTCCATATCATCCTCAGACCTCGGACTAAGCAGAAGTTAGTAATCGTCATATCAAATAGATTTTCGAGAAGATAGTCAGGCCAAACCGAAGAGATTAGGCTTCCAAGTTGAATGATGCATTATGGGCATAAAGGATAGCTTTCAAAACTTCAATCGGTATGACTCCATTCTGATTGATTTTGGAAAGGCATGTCACATACTGGTGGAATTAGAGCACCATGCATATTGGGCGATTAAGTCGCTCAACTTTGACTTATACTAAGCGGGAGAGTAAAGAAAGTTGCAAATAAATGAACTTGAAGAACTTCGGGATGAAGCATATGAGAATGCAAAGCTTTATAAGGATAGATCGAAAAGAGGGAATGACAAGATGATCAATAGAAAAGATTTACATCCAAAAATGTTGGCACTACTTTTCAACTCTTGGTTGAAGATGTTTCCGGGAAATTTGAAGTCATATCGAATCAAGGAAATTTTCCCCTATGGAGCGTAGAATTAGAAGATTCAAGGAGTGGGGTCACTTTCAAGGTCAACGGACATCGATTTAAGCCGTACTTGAAAGGGGTTGAAGAAGCAAGAGTGCTAGAACAAATCGAGCTTATGGAGCTAGAAAACTCCAATGGAATGCTTGGAGGTAGGCAAACCACCTAGGTACACTTTACCTTTGTATATAGTAGTTAATTATATAAGTTGTTTAGTTTAAGAGTGTGTTTGCTTTGTGATTAGTGAATAAGGTGTTGTGAATTGTGTGTAGTAGAGGATTTTTAGGGTATATATATGGTAGTAAAAGTTTTGTTGTTTATACAACCAAACCTTTGAACTCTTGCTCATATTCTTTATTGTTTAAAATATTGGGGGCAATGCTGAGTTTAGGTTTGGGGTTATGGGCAAAGTGTTACGATTTGAGCCTTTCATGAACAAAAATAGAAGTTTGAATGTGATGTTTGTGTTGTTGAGGAGAATCATGCATTGCACTAGTTTCTAATTTTTGGACAACATTGTATCAATCTATGATTGATCACACAAATTGAGTTAGTCCTTTTTCTCATTATGACTTAGTGAAAGAGATTTTGTACGAAAATGTTAGGATCAATAGTGGAGGCTACTGAAGAGAGAATTTGTGCCTAAATTTCTTATTTTTAAGGGTTTAATTCTACTATTCTTAACTGTGTTTTCACATTTTCTATGCATATGTTGATCTCTTTAAGCATGATACATATTGAATGCCATTGAACATGCATGTGGATTGCTTACTAAAATTTATATTCCTATGATATATAGACTTTTGAATATAATTGGCAGTATGTGCTCTTAATTTCCAAATCACCCAAACAAATATCCCAAAGAAAGATTTCAAGGTAGAAAACACAAGCCATAAATGCATCCCTACCTCAGAAAATAGGAGGAATATCTTGTATTTAGGTATACTACAAATTGTGCAAATAAGGGTATTCTCAAAAGAGAAATGAAGTAAGTGTTAGAAAATTGAACACTTGAGCCCTTGTTCATTCACACACACACACACACACACACACACACACACACATATATATATATATATATATATATATATATATATGTTGTCGGTGATTTTTGGATCGATCACACGTCTAACAGAGTATATATGAGATCACACAATTCCTAGATATGAATGATTAAAGAATTAAAGAGAACACAAAGATTTTACATGGTAAAACCCCAAGGTGGGGAAACATCCATGGTTTCCAGTGACGACGAGAATAAATTCACTATATTGTAATAATTACACACCCAATCTATCGTGCTCTCTATATCTCTTTCTTTTTTTTATCTCTCAACCCTTTCATGGGTATTATTAGGGTCTATTTATACATGCATAGAACCCTAATTCACACTATATAAGTAAGTGGAATTGACGTGTTTGAGTCGTTTTATCCTCTTTCCTGTTTCATGTTCTTCACGTATTGGACTTCTTGCCTAATTTGGACTCTGGCATCAATAAGGAAATTTCCTTCCTTGTCAAAAGCCTGCTTCGAGACATCTTATTGGAGTAGGACTCATTATGTATGTATTTGATAATATCCACTTGTCGATCTGTTGACCATATACAAAAAACCCGACCAAATCTTACTCTTCTTGACCAATGATTAAGTCCCGACCAGGGGCTTTATCCTGACCATCTTAATAGCTCCGACGGGGCGTTATAAAAACCATCTTTGGTCAGCTTAAGAAGGTTGACTATTGGTGACACGGCATCTATAATTTTTGTATCCTTGGGCAATTATGCTGACTCATAATTCTTCAGATTTTACCAATAACAACACCCCCTTAAACATACGAGGTCGGATAACTATCGCAAGTAGGATGCGTCCGGCTGCGTGTGTTTAATTTATTCTATCCTTTTTGGTCTTATAGTTCATTAATGTTATTTAATGCACTACAGTTATCAACCATGCATATTTCGGCTGATGAAATCATTAGGCATCTTTTTCAAAATTCAAACGGCGCGTGTTTTTTGGTTCTTACTCACCTACCCTTACTTTCAGCTGATGATGCACGTCTTACCTAGTGACATCACTTGCTAGTATATATAGCTTTGAGGCGTCTTACTTCTTTTTTTGCAACTCGATATTTCACTTTTATCAGAACACAATCCCTAACTCTTTTTTCCTTCGAACCCCTGCTCTTCCCAAATCTTTCATCCTTTCATACGCTTTTCAAGGTATGGATCCTGTTCTTTACCATTGATATTTTGAGCTTCTTCTTCATGCTATCGAGGCTAGTGATAATAAGAATATCGATAGCTTGTGTCCATTCCTTGGGGGCATCTTCCTTCTTCTTATCAACTTACCACATTAAATGTGGATTACTTCATAGCTTGCCCAGAGTGGGTCCCTTCTCTTCTGATCTCTCAACTCCGATTCAGTTGATGTTTGTGTAGATATGTCAAAGCAAGGCAGCTCCAGACGGACCAGCAGAGACTCTTCCAAAGAGTCAGCGCTTTCGACGATCGATTTGAAGATACTTCGTAACTTCTTAAAATGAAAGACGTACCACGAGAGTGACAAGCTCGGATGCTAAGGTTTAGTGCTGATCACCCCTGTTCGTTTGATTTAGAGATAAATGTTATAGCTGAGGCTGAGCTAGTGAAATTCAAGGACCGATTCGATCTGACCAGTGCATAAAAACTATAATGTAGCAGGGATCGGGCTGTACGGAACCTTGCCCCTAGTACACTCACTATATATAGGGCTATGTTATCCTCAGGCGTTACTCTCCCTCTTCAACCTTTCATCGCTCAACTCCTGGTGGAGGTTGGTATTGCTCCTGCCCAACTGACCCCCAATTCTTACCTGGTGCTGGTCAGTTTAGGGCATCTGTGGAAAAAGCTTAGGGTAAAACAACCCTCGACCCTTCAAGAGATCTGCATTTTTTATACTCTGAGTCGATCTGATAGTGGAGGCACTATTTACCTTCAATTCACACCTCAAAGCCTGTGGATTCCTCATGGGTATAAGGGGAAACCTGGACCCCATTCGGATAAAGATCACAAGGGGTTTATCTGGGGTTCCCTTCCTCAAACAAGTACTGGAAGAATAGTTGGTTCTTTATTGGAGGTGACTAGGGTGAAATAGTTGTTGCTGACCCCACACAAGGGCTGATACGGAATAGAGTTCCAAGGTACTTTTGTAACCCCGATCACAGGAACAAAACTTCCCATTCTCTGACAAACATCCAGGCTGACATGGTAGCCAAAGCGACTGAGACTTCTTGGGAAGAGAGGGATCGTTGTGTCCTTTATGTTGAGGCAGATTTGATCAAGGTGGGGCTTTTTCCCACGATTTCTACCCGTCGTAGATGATGTGAGTCATCCTTGCTTTATTATTATTATTTTTAGTGTAAATCGTCATGCGTACTTTTCCCTATATTGACCGTTGATTATCGTGTGGCATTTTTTCCTTTTAGTATTCGACGTGGACATTGTCACAGGTAATCAGGCTGAGAAGGCCAAGCACGTTGATCGGGTCAATAGAAAGGCCACAGCCGATCAGGTTGCTCAGTGAATTACACTACCTGAACATGATCTGGTAGAGCATGTGTATGAATCTGACGGCCATTCTTCCGACATCCCTCCTGAACAGGTTGGTACGAGCGATCGACATTCTCTCTGATCTTAAAGTGATCGTCGAGGTCATTCAAAAGAAAAGGCTGGTCGGGTTAGGTCTAGTTCTGGAGCATTTGACCGTGGAAGACGTGATCTTGATAGGTCTAAGAGAGAGTGTCGGGGAAGGGATGATTCACGAAGAGAGAAGTCGCATTAAGTAGATGTGATAATCAAAGCTCCGAGCTATAAGGTTACTAAGACCACTGAAGGGTCATCCGCTCCCGATGCCTTTCGCATGAGAGCGGGTCTTGCATATGGGGTTGATCCGCCAATGCCTACCCCAGTGGTCGATCCAATCATTTTGGAGAGGGATGAGGAAGACCAGGAGGCTGTTTTTAATCTTATGTCGCGAGAATTGCGATTCAAGAGAAGGAGTGATTGGGGTACATTAAATCTATCTTCCGCCCAACTTGTATCAATCAAGGTTGTAGACCAGGCGCTCCCCCCGAATGAGTCTTCCAAGGTTCTGGCTGTGCTACCCCCTAGTTGCCCTAACGATGCTCTTATGCAGTTTATTGTAAGGCGTCAAATCATTTTCACTAATTCTGAAGATGATAGCAGTGGTCCTGACGAGGGAAAGAATATAGCTAATGAAAGCTTCCTTGATCTGTCTGATGAGCAGCTCCTCCATTCTATTTTGGGACCAAGGGACGTAGCAGCTACGCAGTTTGAGGGGGATATCAGGATGAGTGAGCCTATTGGTGCCCCTTCCATTATGCCTATTGGGTCTCTTTATCCCAAGGGTGCTGTCGAAGGTCAAATTTCTAAGGGCTAAGGGCGAAGGGCCCCGAGTTGCTACACCTGATAATCTTCCTGGGCAAGACGTTAGGATCTCGAAGACTCCAACCCCTGCTGATCGTACTATTCCCTCCTCTCTTCAGGATCAATTTGCTCCTACTGTTTCTACTGTTGAGCTTTCTCACTTCCCATCATCTAGCAATTCTCAGACCGACCCCCTTTTCATGTTTCACTCAATGTCATCTGGGGTTGGATATATTGGTGAAAGGTATTGGAAGGATGCCTAAGATGTTGTAGATTTTGAGTGGATCTGTATGATATTATTAATGGTGTTTTTATAAGTCTCTCCACCATTTTTGTTATTTTTCTTCTGATCCTTCTTCCTATCTAACCTGTATTTCGTTGATCTTCTGCAGACGGTGAAAGCATTAACTCGGGCAATTTTTGAGAAAAATAAACAGGCTGCTGACATTTCTCAGTTGAAGCTAGCTCTCGTAGAGAAAGATGACACTTTAAAGTCCTTTGCTGCCAATGCTTTCAAAGCTAGCCAAAATGTAGAGAAGCTGAAGGCACATATAGCAACTGAGATGGCTCTGAGAAAAACACTCGTGAATGTTCAGAATAAAGCCGCTGCATCTGATGAAGCTCTTAGGGAACTCACTACAAGGAATGTTGGGCTGGAGAAGAGAGTTGTTAAGGCTGAGCTACGGAGCGTTGAACTCAAATCAAGGGCCATTTTGGCTGAAACATTGGCGAAGAAGGCTCGAAAAGAGACTCAAGTTGCTCGGGATTCCCTTGCCATGGCCCAACAGAAGATGTTAGAGGTACAGCAGGCGTCTGAGGAGGCTAGACTTCATTACGAGCATCTCGCTAAAGACTTGGAACAGCAGCAACAAGTCAGTATGGAAGTTCTTTCGCACGAAGCCAGGTTAGACCTTAAAGTTCAAAATGTTGACCGGTACAAGAGGTCATTTGCTTTCGATGTTACATTGCTGAGGGAGTTTGAGAGAGGTCTGGAAACTACTAGGAGGTTCTTTGTTGCAAATGAGAGATCTTCAAAAGAGGCCCACTTGAAATGGGACCAGACAATATCTAATCACCAAAGAGAGTACCTGGAAGAGATCAAGAATTAACAGGTTTAGTAGAAGGCCTATTGTAGATCTATCGGAAAAGGATCCCCTCCACATGCATCTCGAGCTCCCTTCGAAGGTATCCTTTGTGTCTTTTCACGCCGGTCAGGATAGTGGCGCTTTGACCAAAGAAGTTGAAGTCGGTCCTTCCCCCGATGCAGATTATTCACCCTTCGTATCTATTGATCCTGATGACAACATTTCCTAGCCAAATTGTAGAGATTTCAATGAAGATGATGATGTTCCTCCCTCCGGTCCCAAGGGTCGGAAACAGCTGATGTATCTCTGTTTTTTTGGCTCTTTTTTTGTATGTATTTACATTTGTAACACTTGACCGATCATGACAGTAAATGTATATTTTTCCTTATCTTCGAGATGTTTACCATTTTTGGTGTGTGGTTTCTTATGCTTGCATTCTTTCATATTTTATCTCAACCCAAACTATGCATGCTGACCCATGCCAGGTTGATGATTACGAGTTAGGCTAAGCAGAACCTCTTGTATACCGATCATTTGGGATTGATAACCTAATTTTTTGAGACTGTGTCGTTATGTAATGATCGACTTATTTGCCTCATTTTTGGTGATCAACCACCATTGGGGAACTAAACCGTGCTCTACGACGATTTCAGGTTTTCCTCATGTAGATCTATTGCATTTTCCCACTCTGGCTCTGGCTCTGGCTCTGGCTACTCCTGACCATTTGTTGTATATCTTTCCACTGAACAATGTTCTTTTGTAAACCAATTGTGTAGTTTATATTTATAGACTTTCATCTTTTATCTATCAACTAGGTCGTTGGGACGTCTCCCGACAGTCTGTTGATCAAGATTTATTGCGATAAGGCGTAACTTGTCCCACCATCTTTATAAGCATCTATGGCTATGTCTTCCTTATCTTATAGGTAGGATTCTCACCTTATCCAACTCTTGGCGCATCACATTGGGTTTATATACCCGAAGGAGCCCTAACAGTGCCTCATATGCACCCAGTTAGTTTCGGTGAGTGTGCATTGTCTTGATGACTAATGCATTCGGCCCCCTCACTGGGACCTTCAGGATCCCTATCGGTCTTGACCGATTATCTGAGGTATTCTGTAAATGCTCTTATGAGTGAATGCTTGGTTTCGAACACTGTTCTTGATATTTATAATCGCTCCCCCTAGGGTTTTTTTATTGATTTCTAAAAAGATAAAAGACAATTAGCAAATAATAATTTAAAGCTTACACTTATGAAAATAAATAAGAAAAACAAACATAAGAATCTTCTCATGGGTAGAAGAATTTTAAATACTATACATTGCATGACCTGGGAAGCTCGGTTCCCTCTGGTCAGGAAAGTCGATATGCTTCATGTCCTGCTATCCCAACCACTTGGTATGGTCCTTCCCATTTGTCAGCTAATGAGCCTGCTGACTTATCCTTTGTATTGAGCGTCACCCTCCTCAGAACTAGGTCCTCGAGCCGAAATCTTCTTATCTTGACATGCTAATTATAATACTTTGCTACCCTTTGTTGGTAGGCGTCATTTCTCAACCTAGACATATCACTTCTCTCTTCCAACTCGTCCAAGTCTTGTTTTAACATCTCCACATTTCCTTCGGGATCGAAGAGTTGTACCCTAGGGGATTTGTGAATTATCTCAACTGGAATCACTAGCTATATTCCGAATGCCAACGAGTAGGGTTTTTCCACTGTTGAAGTTCTTTCTGTAGTCTGATATGCCCATAAGACTTCGTGTAATTTATCTGCCCAATTTCCTTTCCTTCCCTCCAGCTTTGCCTTTAGAGTATGCTTGATTATTTTGTTCACCACCTCCGTTTGACCATTAGTATGAGGGTGTGATGGTGTGGCGTAATACTTCTTTATCCCGAAGTCTTGACACATATTTCTGAAGTTGTCACTATCGAATTAAGTTCTATTGTCTGTGATTATAGTTTCCGGGATTCCAAACCGATAAATGATGTTTTTCTTTACAAAATTGGTCATGTTAGCCTCGGTGATATGTACCAGTGCTTCCATTTTAACCCATTTTATGAAGTAGTCGACCGCCACTATAGCATGCTTTGCCCCTCTTTTAGTCGCAGTTGGCATCGGATCAATCAGATCTATTCCCCACATGACGAACGACCATGGCGATGTCAAATTTTTCAACTGTTCGGGTGGTTTCTGGATGTCATTAGCTACTTTCTCACAGCCACCGCACTGATTTGCAACACCTTGTGCATCCCCAAATAAAGTCGTCCAACAAAAGCCTTGCATGAGCATTTTATGTGCCAGGATTTTGCCACCCGAGTGATTCCCACAGACTCCCATATGGATACTTTCTAATATCTACTTACCTCTGATCGGGTCTACATATTTCTGAAGTGCTTTGGAGAACCCTTTTTTGTATAGCTCTCTTTCTACCATCGAATATCTTGTGGCTCTATATCTAAGACACTTTGCCTCAGCTGTCTCCATCGGGAGCACCCCCTTCTCTAAATATTCTCTGATCGGGGTCATCCATATAGTTTTGTTCCTCTTCGATTACTTCTACCCTCGTCGCTTTGGCTTGATTTTTGTTCACAATACTCGGATTTTGCAAGTGGATGATCGGGATCGTTTTTTACCATACGTTGGTGGTTGATGCCAATTTTGACAGCGCGTCCGCTTTCTCATTTTTCTCCATTGGGATCTAGGCGATTCCGTATGCTTTGATCCTTTTGAGGAGTGTCTTGGCTTTGGTTAAATACGTGGCCATGTTGTTGTCCTTGGCTTAATATTCATTCAGAACTTGATTGACTACCACCTGTGAGTCACTGAATATTTCCATCTCATCTGCTCCCAGTGTCGTGCACACCCTAAAGCCTGCCAAAAACGCCTCATACTCTGCCATATTATTAGTGGCCTTGAAGTGAAATCGCAAGGCACATTCCACTTGGTCACCTTTTGGTGTGGATATAACTATACCTTCCCTGCTGCCATGCGTGTTTGACTATCCATCCACATGTAGTTTCCAAGCAAACAAATCATATTCTCTTAACATTATGATCACCTCGTTGTTCGGCTCTGCGAACTCCGTGACCAGATCGGCTACCACTTGTCCCTTGATCGTCACTCTTGGCGAGTAGACTATGTCAAACTCACTTAGTTCCACTGCCCACTTAGTCAGCCTTCTCGACACCTCAGGTTTGGATAAAATCTGTTTCAATGGACAGTCAGTGTATACTTTAATTTTGTGAGCTTGAAAGTACTGTCTTAATTTTCTTGTTGTTGTTACTAAGGCCAAAGCTATTTGCTCAGCTGGAGAGTATCTTGTTTCCGCAGGTAACAGAGCCTTGCCGGTGTAGTATACAGGTTTCAGCGTTCCTTTTTCCAATCTTAGCAATACCGACCTTGTTGCTACGTTTGTAACAGACGGATAAAGATAAAATACTTCCCCTTCAAGTGGTTTAGATAGTATCGGAGCTTTTCCCAAATATTCTTTGATTTTTCTGAATGCTTGTTTGCACTCATCGTCCCACTCTACCCATTTTTCCTCGCTTAATTGCTTTGAAGAAGGGTAGGCATTTGTCCGTGGATTTACTTATGAACCGGCTCAGGGACGCTAGGCAACTCTTCAACCATTGAATTTCCTTCAATGTCTTGGGAGACCTCAATTCTTCCAGAGCTCTTATTTTCTCTGGGTTTACTTCGATCCCTCTTTGGTGAACTTGAAATCCTAGGAACCTGCCTGATGGTACTCATAATACGCATTTCTTTGGATTTAGCTTCATCCCATACTTTCACAGTACCTCAAACGTTTCCCTTAGGTCGGCTGGATGGTCTCCGGATGTTACACTTTTCGTTAGCATATTGTCCACGTATACCTCAATGATCCTGCCAATCTATCGAGCGAACATTTTATTCACAAGCCTTTGGTAAGTTGCCCTAGCATTCTTTAATCCAAACGGTATGACCTTATAGCAATACAATCCCTGGTCAGTTGAAAATGAAGTTTTTTCCTCATCTGGTTCGAACATTCTGATTTGGTTGTAACCTAAATAGGTGTCCACGAAACTTAACAGTTCATGTCCTGTCATTGCATATACAAACTGGTCGATCCGAGGCAACGAGAAGCTATCTTTCGGACATGTTTTGTTCAGGTCGGTGAAATCCACATATATCCTCCACAGGCCATTTTTCTTTTTTGCTAGGACTACGTTGGTGACCCAGACGGGATATTTCACTTCTCGAATGGATCCTGCGGCTAATATCTTGCCCACCTCTTCCTTGATCGCTTTGTTTCTTTCCGGGTTGAAGCGTCTCCTATTCTGGATAACCGATTTCTGATCGAGATTTGTTGCTAAGTAATGTGAAATCGTCCTTGGATCAATCCTTGGCACGCCTACATGCTCCCAAGCGAACACGTCCTTGTATTCTTTTAGTAGTTTGACCATTTTGCCTTCATCGAGCTTCGTCAGTTAGGACCCCAGCCTAACAGTCATCTTTAGATCATTGTTGGTAATGGCAACTTCCATAGTTGGTTCCTTCGGACCTTTGTCACTCTCTAGTGTTGCCTCTCTCTGGTCTAGGTCAAACCCGGTCGAGGTTTCGGGCTTCGCCTCCATTGGATCTACTTTTAGGTCTTCACCTTTTTCAACAGCCTCCACCTGCATTACCCCCGACTCTGTTTTTTCCCTGTATACGATGAGATTCACTTTTCTAGCCTATTTCTATGAGCTTTTTATGATCCCTATCCTAGCTTCGGTCGAAAATTTTACCATGAGCGCGTAGGTTGCAGTCACTGCTTTTATTTTGTTCAGAAAGGGTCGGCCTAGTAGAGCGTTATATGGAAAATTCTCAACATTTATAACCACGAAGTCTAGCAATACTGTTTTCGTACAGGGGAAACTTCTAGCTTCTACTAGTAGTTTAACAGTTCCCAACGCTCTGACTTTGGTTCCTCCTAAATCCTTCAATGGGACGTTCAATGGTTAGAGATCATTCCTCTGTAGCCCGAGCTGGTCAAATGCATCTACGCTAAAAAAATCTATCGAGCTGCCATTGTCAATCAGGATTCGTCTTACTTCCATGTACCCAATGCGAGCTGACACAACAATCACGTCTTTTGGTCTGACCTCCGACTCATGTGCATCTGCTTCAGTGAAAGTTATTGGCCCCCATCCTTGCTTTACTTCTTTCCGATCGGGACCTAGATGATTCACCTCCATACTTCTTTGGTTGTTTATGGCTTCCTTAACTTCAGACATCCTTTCTCAGCTATTGCTTCCGGTATTGGGGCAACCGAAAATGGTGTTGATTGCCCCACTATCTGAGTCTTTCTTATGACTCTTATAACTCCTATCCCGATCCCCTGCGTGGGTATCCTTTTATCGATCCTCCCCTGCTCTAAGGATGACGACAGTGAGATGACCTTCCCGGATTAGCTTCTCAATGTAATCCTTGAGTTGGTAACATTTGGAGGTTTCGTGACCATTTTCTTGGTGGAATAGGCAGTACTTTGTAGTATCTCTTTTGGCGAAATTTGATTGCCTCGAGGGTTTTTTATATAAGTTTTTGTCTTCTATTATATTCAGGATTTCCTCTTGCTTTTTAGCTAACGGGGTATAGTTGGTGTACAGGCGCCTCAGATTCCTCCATGCTCTATCATCATCTTTTCGTCTGTCTTTTCCTTTTCCTCCGTTGACCTTTGGGTCATTCTTACCATTGGTTTTCAAACCACCCTCTTGGCTCTTATGAATGCTGGCAGGACGACCCCCATGTATGAACTCTCCCCCGTGGGCAATTTGTTCTTTTTTTTCTGCCATGGCGTATCCCCCGACATAATCTACCATGCTCGCATATGTGGTCGGTCCCCGTTGCCTTAGGTTCAAGGTTAGGTGACTATGTTGCAAGCTATTTATGAATGCGGATAACACTGTATCATCGTTGGGATCCTAAACTTCCGATACCACCTGCGAAAACCTGGTTAAATAATCTTTTAGTTTTTCATTTTTTCTTTGCCTCAAGGTAGAAAGAGCTGACACTGATTTCCTCCACTGGATATTTCCCATAAATTGTCTAGTGAATGCTCAAGTCAATCCTTAGAAAGTTCTGATGGATCCTGAAATTAATCCTCTGAACCACCTGGATCCCTAATCTCCCAATATCTGAGGGAACATACGACACATGAGGGCAACATCATAATCGTACTGAGCCTTGGCGCTCTGGTATCTTCTAATATGTTCTTGTGGATCAGTATTGGCTTTGAATTGCTCCATATGTGGCATCCATAATTTAGTTGAAAAATAGTCTGCCTTATGGTATCCGCAAGTGGACTCCCAAAATTCCCAACTAGGGAGTTTTCTTGACTTTGATTTTTCTCAAAGGCTTCTATCCTTTTAAGAAGAACTTCGTGCTCTCCTTCGGGTTTGCCATACCCATCTAACCTTTGGTGGATTGTGAGCCCATATGGGTCCTTCACCTTCGGGGGGCGCGTTCATCTTCATTGAAATCTGATCGAGGCTTTTTTTCCAGTCAATCATACCTCTCTTCTTACCTATAGTATTATCTTGCATCGTCGTACCTCGTGGTATCCTCGCCTGAGCTTGACCCCCTCACGTTCCTCCATTCTTTTATCCTGATGTGGGTTGTTTCTTCTACGTAAATGTTCTCATTTGTCCAACTTCTCCACTCTATCTCTTCCAAATTTTTAGGGTGCGTCTAGAGCAGTTGTCACGATCTCAGAGAGCACCTTGGGTCCTTGAGCTACCACGGGTGTAGAGAGCTGGTATGGTGAACTCAGATTTACAGTTACTGTTATGCTAATACCCTGTCTAGTGGCATCATCGATGACTCTCCGTAAGGATTCTTGAACTTGCCTAAACTCATTTGGAGATATTTCTGCAGTCAAGCTCGTGGTAGTTATGGCGTCATGTCTGTTTGATGGTGGAGTTTTTGGAGTTGGATCTATTCCCGGTGCATTGGCGACCATGACATTTGCCTCCTACGAACCGCCAACGTTGTGTGGGGATGAATCTTTGTCAGTGCTGGAAGCCATAATTTTACATTATAAGACTAAATCCTTAGCTAGTCAAAACATCGACGATTCAGCCCCTTCCTCTAGCTCCAGTTGTTGACGGTGATTTTTTGATCTATCACACGTCGAATAGAGTATATATGAGATCACACAATTGCCAGTTATAAATGATTAAAGAATTAAAGAGAACAGAAAGATTTTACGTGGTAAAACCCCAAGGTGGGGAAATATCCAAGGTTGCCAGTGACGGCGAGAAGAAATTCACTATATTGTAATAATTACACAATTTCTCGTGCTCTCAATATCTCTTTCTTTTTTTTATCTCTCAACCCTTTCATAGGTATTATTAGGGTCTATTTATACATGCATAGAACCCTAATTCACGCTTTACAAGTAAGTGGAATTGACATGTTTGAGTCGTTTTATCCTTCTTTCCTGTTTCATGTTCTTCACGTATTGGACTTCTTGCCTAATTTGGACTCTGGCATTAATAAGGAAATCCGCTTCCTTGTCAAAAGTGTGATTTGAGACATCCTATTGTAGTAGGACTCATTCTGTATGTATTTGATAATATCCATGTGTCGATCTGCTGACCATCTATAAAAACCCTGACGAAATCTTACTCATCCCGACCAATGATTCAGTCCCAACCAGAGGCTTTATCCCTACCATCTTGATAGCCATGACCGGGTGTTATGAAACCATCTTTGGTCAGCTTTGGAAGGTTGACTCTTGGTGACACGGCATCTATAATTTCTGTATCCTTGGGTAATTATGCTGACTCATCATTCTTCAGATTTTACCAATAACAATATATATATATATGTCACTCAAAATACAAATGACAACTTAGCACAAGAAAATGGTAGTGAAGCCTAAACACTAAAAGAGGAGTGTCATGGTACACAACTTAGTTGGCAATGATCCTCAATATACACCAAACCCTATCACCAGTTGAAATCAAGAGGAGTCCAAATTGATCTTTGGAATGTCTAACTTGGGAATATTCGTCGATGCATGCTCTTTTCACGTTCTTGGTTTTTCAACTCTTTCATTAGATCCAATTTTTAGACATATGCTTCCAAGTAAAACATATATCTTATGCGAACACATTCATATATATATATATATATATATATAAATTCAATTTTGCATATGTTGATAAAGAATGAGCCTAGGATTATGAGAGAAAAATCGACTAAAATCCAATAAGGATTAGAGTCAAGGCGAATTGTATCCATGCATTCAAGTCATAATCTTTGAAACTTTGAAATTAGAGTATGGGATTCAATTGTGTGCTATTTCATATGACATTTTGTTGTTTCCTACTCAGTGTCTTTCGCCCGATCTCTTCATTCACATGTATCACATTGAAAAACTTTAGAAACATTGGCTCTCGTAACATTTTAGGAGTTATTTTTGTTTGTTTATTTTTAGTAGCTTCGCTCGAGGGCGAGCAAAGGTTAGGTTTTAACGTTTTGATCGCTCTAAGTTTGTATATATTTTGAGCATCTAATTCATCCCTTTGTGTCCGTTTATCCAACATTTATGTGTTTTAATTATATCTTTGAGTCCTTTGTAAATACTTTTGTTATTCAAGGACAATTGAGGACTTGATGAATAATATGAGAGAAAACAAAGTAAAAATTGTGTGTTTGAAGAAATCTACGAGTTCCAACTCGTAAAATGAAGTCATATATCAAATCCATAAGACACTGCCAGTTAAAGTTGAGACAAGCACCTAGCAGAGTGAATTTGCGAGTTATCACTACGAGTTAAACCTCACAGAATAAGGCAGTAGAGAGCATTGCAAGAAGTAACTGCGAGTTAGATCTCGTACAAGGAGGTAGCAGCCAAACCGAATATTTTTTTTATGAGTCCTTACTGCGAGTTTTATATAACGGTTCAATTCTAGAAAGACTGTGAGAGAAGAATGCGAGTTTCTACTCGCAGTAGCAGTTAGTAGAACAACATCAGAAGCTATTATGAATAGAGACTGCGACATCGATGTCATAGAATGAAGTCACAGAACAACCACAAATGAAGATATGCTAGTTACATCCAACAGAATGGAGTGCAGATCTTATGCCGACTCAACTGTGAGATGAATCTACGAGGTCCAAGTTGCAAATGTTGGTCGCAGATCTTGTTCCATGTTACCCTATAAGTGGATTTATGCCAAATCCTCTCCCCAACTATATAAATACATTTTTATTTCCAAAAAAGTGTGTGTTGTGTTGTAGTCATATGCTATAGAGTTAGAAACACCTTTTCAATTTCACATTTGATCTTGTATTTTTAGATTAAACACTTTAGATTTCATAACTTAGAATTGGAATCTTCAAGTAGTGGTAAGTAGATATACTCTTTGTCAATCAAGCAAGGTTTTGTTGAGCAAGCATAGAAGTGAGCATCAAGAATCCATGATCTTTCTTTATCTTCCTCTTTACTTTACTTGTACCTATTTGATAATGAGTGGCTAAAACCTTATTGTTAAGGATTTAGCTATTATATGTATGTGAACACTTTTAGTAATGATCTATTCTATCTCTTGTCTATCTTGAGTTTGCATTTATGCTTATTAGATTCACACATTGATTGTTGAGTATGAATTTCACTTTTCATCTAACCGTGAATTGTGTACATGAATAGTGGATTTATCTCTTAGTTGATCAATCTTGAATAGGTTACATTGGAAACTCTTACCTATAGATCTTTGATGAAAGGAATTAGGTTGTGACCTTTGCTGTTAGCATGTTGCATCATTATCTTCTCAGCATAACTTAGAAGTTTTAGAACCAATCATTTAACAAGCAATTTCAAATTAGCATAACTTTCTATGAATTATACTAGAGCAATCATTAGTACACATTTCAAGTTCCTCATAGGAACGATACCCTTACATGTGTCTGTTATACTAGACAACGATTCGTACACTTGCGAAGGGCCGTCTAGACTTGTGAATTTCATTTAGTTTTTAGAGAATCATTAAGTTTAGAGTGACACTCGGAGTTCTTCATGAGCCAGTAGGCCTTTACCAGTCGTGTTGCTTCAGATGCTTGCTTGGGCATGTATAAGGCCTCAGCAAATGTAGGAATCGTTTGGGCTCTCCCCGAACGGATCTGGACATCGATGGATCGCTAGAACGTTGAATGGTTAGGTGAAAATGGAGAGGAGCCACCTACCTGGTAGTGGTCCAGAGGCATGTTTGGGATCTTAAAAGTCCCTAACAACTGAAATGAAGCTCTTGACCCTTCTGGAATGAACCGAGAGCTCAGTAGCTCACTTGGGCATTAACCGACCTGGTACACGAAATGAGGAGCCACTAGGCCTCTGCTGGTTGTGTTGACCTTACGACCATACAACTGAGTTGGCTTCTCGGATTCATCAGTTGATCTGCCACAGCTATATAAGAGCTTCTAAAGAGTGGCTCCGGTGACATGAATGGATCAGTATGAATAGGTACAAATCTAGTGCATCTGCGGGATAAGAGATATATCGGTAGTGGAGTAAATCCTCTGTAAAAAAGCAAGAGAGGTGAAACTCTACTACATAGGAGCTCTAGATGTATCGAAACGGTTCTATTATGGAGGAGCCCTCCAAGTGCGAAGCTGCTATAGTGGAGCTCCACAAGTAGATGGGTAGGTTTGCTGTATAGTGGCAGTATAGTAGACCGGCTCCACTAGGAGTCCCACAGACCATATTTGCTCCACAACATACAAAATTCTTCAAATGACAAAATGAGTACCACACGTGGTGCGTAGGCGGTATATACAAATATGAAGAAATGACATCATAATTAATGAATAATTAATCTAGCATCTCAACATAGAAAGTTGAGCTTGCATGACAACAAATATGATAGATTTCATGGATGCTCATGTAGAGACAAGAAAGCCATGTTGGTCAAGTGATCTTCCCACAGACAGAGCTAGAAAGTGTTAATCGAAAACTCACTCTAGGTGAGGAATTTCAGTTAGCACCATCAGCCAGCTACCAGGTAGATTGCGGGGTAGGTAACTCGTATCTTGGTGATCTTGTATGAAATAAGGAGTAAGTTGTAAAGTGCAGTAGGTAAGAGAAAAATCACCTAGCCCGTTAGGGCTCCCAGCATAAAGAGGAGATATAACACTTGAAGTTCTCATGTTAGTGCGAATAGTTGGTCCTAGTCGTTAGTCCCTGTCCCGATGCCCTAGTCCTTGTACCCGGTCTTGATTCTTGGTCCTAGTACCCGGTCTCTCCTCTAGGTCTCCTCTGGAGTTCCCCAATCTAAATGGCATGCAAGGAGGAAGGATATGAGAGCTAGGACCAATGTGGTTTGTGCCTTTATCACAAGTATGTATAATTAAAAAAAATAGATAGGAGAAAGACAAATCTTTTGGTAGAGATGGACTGACCTATAGGGAAAAAGCATCACGAATGATCATATGTTGAAAAACCCCTAGGCAGTATCCAGAGGAAGGAGAGAGACCCTTCTTTATATATATATATATATATCACAATGAGTTCTCCGAGAAGCTTACACAAATTGCATGGTAGTACAACACAGGTGCTCTGGAGAGCTTACAATAGTAGTAACCACGACCTGGTAGGTCACTGTTGGAGGGGTACAACCTAGTACTTATATATTCCTGGTGAAAATTGATATGTGCAGTAGACGATACAATGGTGGTGTAGAAGGAATTCAAGTGAGGTCTCTTTTTTATACTATAGGCGTCTTTGTTTTTTAGTCAATTTCTGGATTCAATCTTGGATTTCTTTTTGGAGAAAGCTTTGTCATATTTATAGGTTCTAATTCTTGTTGCACACTCCATTGATTTAGTTAATCAATTCACAATCATAGGAACACCGATTTGGTATTGATGAAGTTGAATATTTCCTCATTAATTGCGTTGTGAATGGTCATTAAAAAGTTGACTGATCTCTCATTAATGGCATTGTGAATGACCAATAAAGAGTTGACTATCTTCATTGGGGTTGATTATCTCTATTAATATGGTTGACTATCTTCATTAATGGCATTGTGAATGGCCGGAGAGTTCAACTTTCTCTTCAATATTGCTAGAGGAGAAATACGATGGTTCTGTACCTTTAAATGGCATGGTACCCTGACGTACCAGTCTACTCTTGTCGTGGTGTTTGTTCTAGCATGATAGCCCCTTCTTAGTACCATACTTCCTACCGAACGGATGAGGTGTACATACCGAATTGGTCTTAGATTGATATAGCAGTACTTGGGTACCGGGTTGATGTCGCGGTGCCTAGAAACTTGGTAGGAGGTATCCCAGTACCAAGATACCAGGTAGGAGGTATTCTGGTACCTAGATGATATGGCATCGACCTTTCCCAGATTGTGGTGTCACTATTTCGTGGTACCTGAGAACTGGTCCCGATTCGAAACTTACCAAGTATAAGCTTGATGGAAAATTCTTCTTTGGACCCCTGTCAAAAAAGGTTATTAATGATATATATATATATATATAATGATCTTCTGGATCTTGAGTAGTGTTGGATATGCTCAAAACTGTCTCACTAAAAACCTTGATAGGAAAACCTAGGGAGACAAAAAATTGATAGAAGGAAAAAAGAAGTACAGTGCAAATATGTCTAAAATTTTGCTCACATTTACACTTTACCCAGTGAGACAAAAACTAGAGTAAAGAAATTCATTAATTTGCTGGATCAAAGTATAATGATCTTTTAGATCAAGACAACATATATACAATGACCTACTAGTCAAAGTAATATATATATATATATATATATATATATATATATCTTTTGGATTATAGAAAAATATATATCATGATTTGTTTGATCTAATGATTTTTGGGTGTGCTTAAAGATTTACCTCATTAAAAACCTTATAAGGAAAACCTAATAGGACAAAAACCTGATTAAAGGGAAGAGAGTATGATGCACATTTGCCCCAAACTAATTATATACTTCATTCAATATGCTCCCCCTGATAGATCGCTCCCCTAATAAAAATTCTTATGAAAAAAATCTTCTAGATTGTTGACCTGGCACATACTCATATTTATTTCGTGAAATATAATAACATCATAAATAATTGGAGGAAGTAAAATCAAAAGTCTTGCTTCATGGAACACTATGAAATTGATATGCCATTATATGTAAAAATATATCCTATTTATGAACAAGCTTTATATGGATCCTATAGATATTCGGCATGAGCATAACTAAGTAAACATGAAAAATTGTTAGATTTTGTGTAAAATAATCATAAATCTTTTGTTCAACAAAGATAACAAAAAAGATGTTTAATCTCATTTCAATGTCTTCGAGTTAGTGCTGAACATACTGAATCTAGAAAGTACATTCATTGAGAATGCAATATCTGGTCATATGCATTAAGCCATATATAACAAAGCACCAATTGCATTAAGATATGGTACTTCCAAGCCAGATATAACAAACATATGAGTACTTAATGGATAAACATTATCCATATAGAATCTTTTCAGAATCTTTTCAATATATTTTAAGTGATGGACAAGCATTCTATTTGATCTATGCTTGATCTTCAGGCTGTGACATTATCTTATTTTTCTTAGGTCTTTTATTACAAAGTCCATTTTTAAATAGTTTTCAAGAGCTTTGCAGGAGTTCTCAATTAAATTCATATTATCAACATATGATATGAATATAGAAATCCGGATTTTTATTTATTTATGAGGACATATGGGAATATAATATTATTAATATACGCTTTTCACTGAGATGGTTATACCACATTCATCCATGTTATTTTTTTATCCATACAAGGATTTATGTAGGTTTATCAATTACAGACTACAAGATCTCGATTTATATCCTTCTGGCATTTTAAATCCTTTAAGGATTCTCATATAAGTATCTGCATTGAGTGAACCATACAGATAAGAAATCAATACGTCTATAAGACGTATTTCAACCCTTTTAGAGACAACCAAACTAATCAAAATTCGGAGCGTAATTTTATTCATCACTAGTGAATACATATCATAAAAATAATTCTAGGTCTATGCGAGAAAACTTGTACTACGAGTCGTACATTATATCGTACAATCTTGTTTTTCTCATTATATTTCCGTAAAAAAACTCATTAGTATCCAACTGGTTCAACCTCTTCAGATGTCTAGATTATTGGTCAAAATACTTCACATTTGGCTATTGAAGTCGATTTTATTTGAATTTCATTTTTTTTATTTAGGTCAATCATACATTTGTCTACAATCATCAACATTATGAGTTTCATAATCATTATTTACAATTCCAGTAACTACTATATATGAAAATATATCACCGATGATTGTTTCTTCACTATTGTACATTTCTCTTGTATGATTTATATAAATTTCTAAATTTCTAAATTATTGTATCTATGTATAGATTTTTTTTTTCACTTCAATGGATTTAGTCACTTCAGGGACTTTGTGTCTCTTTAGATATATCTAACTCTTACAGAGTCGACTTGAAGAAAGTGGATTTATTTATAACTCGAGTTTTATTTGCATTAGGATCCTGATAATTTATTTCCCTCTTCTGGGAACAATACCTTTTGACAAAGGTTTACAAACTTATGATATGCATCAGATGATTTATTTGTTGTCTTTTACTCTAATTGTTCTTCAGAAACAATTCACCCGGGTTCATGAGATGGAAACATGTAAAATTTTGTTACCTGTAATATACCTGGTAACTTATTAACAATCATTCAATGATCAATTATCTTTCGTATTTGAGTGGCACAAAGATTGAAATGAGACACATTTATTACATATTGAGAGAACTGAAATGATATCTCTATTTTATACAAGAGTAACTTTTCATTTACTCTTCTCTTATGGAGAAACTTTTCATTCTTATAATAGTATGAAAATTAATCAAAAGATACAACAAGGACATAGATAACGCAATCAATGATCAATTACAAGTTGTAATGGTGAATAATGATGATAAACAGTGTGTCAAAGATGAATTTAGCATCATGTAAAATAGAATTTCCCCATTTAGAAATTGGTAATTATATTGAAATAATAAAGTTCTCACAATTACCTGGAGACGTTTGATAATTAATCCTGCTAATCCATTCCGAGTATGAGTACATATGAAACTAAATATTCAACATCAGTCCCAACTACTTTGCAATATTCATCAAATATCTTGGAAGTAAATTATCCAATATTATGAAGACACATTGATTTAATTGGATAATTTTCGAAATTATATCTGAAAAACTAATAATCTTTGCAATATGGAGATGTTCGATAATAAACAAACATGTGGCCATCTAGTATATGTATCAGTTAGAACTATAAAAAAATGAAATGGTTCACTTGATGGATAGATAGTTCCACATATATCCCCTTGAATGATGAGGATTCAAAATCAAATTTAGAATGAGATGGTCTTATTACTAATCTCCATTGTGAACATGCAATGCATTTATTCTTGTAGAATTAAAGAATCTTATGGCTCTTTAATTGATATAAGAATTTTCGATGATCCCATACATCATCGTAGATCCTGGGTGACCAAAACGATCATGTCAAAATATAATTATTTTTGTATTTGAGAACCTCTGGTTCATGACTATAAATATCTACACTTTTTATAACAGTATAATATAATCCACATGAGAAAATACGCAATTTCTCAATAATGAACTTATATGTAATTGAACGAAGCAGATTTCTCGATGCGCAATTTGGTAACGATATTGTGGCTCTTTTTGAGCCTTCAATCAGATCTACTAGATCTGATATGGTATTTGTTAACAGAATATTTGTTTAGGATGAGAAATCCCTATTAACACACTCGAGACTACTACAAGAGAAGTGGGGGCCGGGGTTGGTACCTTTGGTACCTTGGTGATCTTGTATGAGTATGAAGGAGAATGAAACAGTAGGTAGGAGATAAGCCATCCCACCCGTCGTGCTTCATGCTTATAAAGTAGATCTAGGGAGCTCGAGGTTCCCTTGCTAGTGCGAAGGGGGGTGATCTTGGACCTTGTTCCTCAGTTGGGGTCGGAGTCCGTCTTAGTACCCAGAGCAGGTTTCGGAGCCCGATCGCTTCTTGTAATAGCCCGACCTCGATAGCAAGTAAGAAGGAGGGCTTATCTGGCTCCAGTGTTAGAGAGCTCAATTTCTTCCATAGAGAGGATACGGGAGAGCTCCTCGACTCCCTTCGAACTGTTTTGGGCGGTTTCTCTTCATCTTGATGTGCGACTTTGGCGTGTGGATGAAAGGATAAGAGCATTAGGTCCAGTGGGGTAGGAATCTAGACTCGGTTCCTTAGGTCGTCGTTGTTGTTTCCCGACCACATGTAAGAAAGATTAGAAATCTAGGGCCAATGGGGTTGGTACCTAGCCCATATACACACATGCGTAATACAGTAGACAATAGGAAAAACACAAGTCTTATGTAGATGGAGGTGGACTGACCAAGGGGGGGAAAAGCATCATGAGTGATCACATGCTGAAAAACTTGTAGGCAGTTTCTAGAGGATGGAGGAATACTCTTCCTTGTATATATCTATCATGCGACTCTCCAAGGAGGTTACAAAGATTTCAAAGTAGTACAACGTATATGCTCCGGGGAGCTTACAACAATGAGTGTTTACCGATACCGGTATCTTTTTGGTCGGGGTACACATACAATGATGATTTATAGAGAACTTTAAATGAAGTATGTGTCTTTTGTCATCGATCGGAGACCTTTAATATGTCTTTTACAGGCATATTTATTCATGGTGACTACCTTGGCGTGCAAGTCCAGGACTCTTCAATTAGTCTTTGTTTCCTTATCGAATATGATTCTTCCTTTAATGTAGTTGATCGGCTTGTAGCTATTATCTTGGAGATGATATGATTGTTTCCTCTTCGGACTCTTCCTTTCTTGATAGACGGGATTTTCTGTTATAGTTGACCCCCAATAATCAGTTGTGGAAGATATCTTGAAGGAAATGGTATTTTTTTCCTCCTTGGACTCTTTCTCTAACGATGGTCATTAAAGAGTTGAATATTCTCTTATTAATGGTGTTGATCATGTTATTAATTGGGTTGACTGCCTCTATTAATATAGTTGACCTCATTAATAGGGTTAACTACCTCTATTAATACGGTTGACCTCATTAAATAGGGCTGACTACCTCTATTAATACGATTGACCTCATTAATGGTAATCATGAAAGTCAACCCTCTCTCTTGGAGGAGAACTCTGGTTCAATATTCTGGTGGCGCGGTACCTTACTGATATTATTCTCCCTACCTTACGGAGGAGGTGTACCCAGATGGGTCTCGAAGTTGGTATCCCAGTACTTGGGTATCGATCTGAGGGTGAGATACCTTAAAGTACCAATCTAGTTGTATGGAGCTTGATTCAACCTTAGAAGGCTTTCGGTGGAGCTCGATTTGACCGCGCTGGAATTCGACAGGGTAGCGAAGCTTGGCTGACAAGCCCTGGTAAGGTGTTCGCCATAAACAGGTGACCTTGGCTTGCTTCTGGAAGGGTGGAGAGGTACGCTCGAGCACCGCTCTTGCTACTTGATTTAACCATGCCAGGATCTACTGTGGATCTTGGCACTTTTGGTGATGATGAGGCTTTACGGGCTTCTTCCTTTAATGCTCGGATAGGTCGAGATTATACCTCGACGAGGCAGGAGGGCATTTGCAAGACAAGTTCGGCACCTTGAAGGTCTCCTAGTGAAAGTAGAGATAGTAACAAGCTCTAGGAGAGTGTCACGAGATACCTTGATGTCGGGGGACCCAGGTCTTTTCACGTCGACCTAGCTTCGGGCTTTTATCCTGGTACAAGGAGCTTGACGCGGTCTCGTCAGGCTTTATTTGGTAAGCCTGGACACGTACGAGATGCTCAGATGGTATGGACGGCCTCGCCTTGTTCCTATAGGATCGTGTGGTAGCTCGACCTCGGGGACCTTGATACCCCGTCATGTAAGCCCGAATTTGGACCCTTGCAGGAAGGTTGTGAAGTGGAAAATTCTTCTTGGGTCCCTAGCCAAATTTTGCTATTAACAGTATTAACTTTCATCAAGATAAATTTCTGATCTTGCACTATTGGCAAGACATATATATTCGTATTGTGTTGCAATGATAGACAATTTATTGTTCAGATTCACATTTTTTAGAAAAGACATGCATTTATCCTTCTGAATTTTTTTTGGACATTATGTGTAATGTCATTTCTCATCTGATTTTTTTTTTTCAATAGGCTTATTCTGTAAACCTTTTTTCTCTTGTCATTTACAAACATTCACTCTTGGGTATGTTTTGATATCTCATGAATAAAAATATTCAAATTTACTCTCTTGATATTGCTCTTTCAGGAACATGTATGATATGGATAAAATATCCTTTCTAATTTCATTATACGTGATATTAGAATCTTAAATCTTTTTATGATAATCACAACAACCTGTTGGGATATGTAGATTTCTTTCTAAAATGAATGACATTTAAACATATTACTTCACAAATATAAGATAAAACAAAATCATGAATCATATTGATTTTTTGAACTTCCGGTTTGACCATGAATTGCAGATTCGTATAAAAAATTCAAAAAAATTCACGATCTAAATGAAAATTACAATTGACTTTCAAATGGATGCTTTTATTGCTTCACCTCTTCTTACATATGAACTAATATGACTAACCAATATTAGTTGTTGGAGCTCACCCAATTACAATAGAGAACCAACACATATAGGCAAATGTATGAGGGATCATTGTTGTATTATTCCACCTAATATTTGCCACCACTCACTTATGCATGAAGCCACTATAAGAAAATCGATCTGACAAAAAATATTTGTCATTATAAGTGAAGAAATTCTCATAAATTCAATATTGTGATAAAAAAAATGTCACTAACAATTTGTCATTTTTCCTTATTAATAAAAGTATTTATGACAGTTTTTTAATACTTGTCACAAATCATTGCTTTTAGTGACACATCATCATTGACCTTAAATTGTGATAAAATAAAAATTGTATCACTAGATTAGTATTTAGTGATAATTAACCGTTTGAATATCTTGTCACTATACACATTCTTAGTGACAATTTTATTGTTTAAAAAGTGTTATTATTCACAAATCTAGTGACAAATAATCATCTTAAAATTATGTCAATACAGACAAACTTAATGACAATTAAGCTAATCATATAATAATTGTAACTACAATATAGACTTAGTGACAGTTAACAGTAAGAATATTAAGTCACAATGTAGATACTTAGTGACAATTCAATCAATTGTCAAAATTTAATATAAATTTAAATTGTATAAAAAATATAAAATATAAAAAAATATAACCAAATAAAACATGTACTCATTGAATGACATTTTAAATAATCATTCCATTAAAAAATATCTAAAAACTAACATAATATCAAATTGATACAAAAATAATCCAACATCTTTCAGAATCCACTACTAAATAACACATGTAAACTTGGTTAGTCTAAGTTAACAATAGTGCTAGGTCACACTAAAAATTCCAATTGTATAACCACAAACTTACAACCTCCAAGGTCTTGATTGTGAAATATTAGAAGTAAGTGATCCACTGTCAGTGGTCAGGTAGCTAAAGAAATTTTAGGTTTTATAGAAGAAACCTATATACATTAAGACATGAAGAAAAAAAATAGCGAGAACAAATTAATGTCACCAAAATAAAACCGAGAAAAAATGAAACAATATTAGCAAAACTTAGCATACACATAAATTAAATTATATAAGTTTAATATCCAAGTATAAAACTTTTTTAGAACAGTTAATCTATTCATCTTCATATAAAGTCCTCCATAATGTCAATCTATTCACCCGGTCAAATATCAAATATTTTATTGAGTATTTGAACTCTTTTTTGTGAACCGCATGACAAATTATAGAATAACAGTTTTGATTGCATCAAACAATTTGTTGTTCTATAAGAATCATTTTATCAAACAGTTAGTATGCAGATACACTAATATTGACATATACTGTGGAAATTTAAGAACAAAAAACTGCATGAAATAACAATAATGAGTCACTTAAAAAAATTGAAAACAAATTAAAGTTAAAAAAATCCCTAAACAAATATATATGATTCTATATAAAAAAAATCCATACTTTATTCAAAGAAACTTTCAATAAATGAAATTCAAATTTGAAATTCCAACCTCGAAAAACAAGTGTATAAAAAAACAAACCCTAAAAAAATAAAATCAAGAGACGTTTGCATTTTCTATCCTCACGGATTTTTCTCTATAATAGCGATTTTTTTTAGATGAAACGTTGTTTCAAACCTAAAAAAAAATTATGGAAAAGAAAAAAAAAACAAAGGAAAAAAAACACAACACAATTGTGACATATTTTTGGTGTGGCTTTTTTCAAAGAAAAAGAAAATAGTAATTGAATTTTTTAACGTAAATATTTATCGATTTTCATGCCTTTTAAGCCCGTTTTCATTTTCGTTTTCCAAAAATGATTTCGAATTCGCTTTCGTGAACCCTTTTTTTTCCAAAAAAAGAAAAACAAAACAACATTAAAAGTGAAAAAATTAGGCCCCGTCCTGCAGCTGTTTTTCAGTCAGTTTTCGTTTTTTTTTTCGAAAATGCGTTCGTTAACTGTTTTTCATTTTATTTTCAAAAAACAAAAAAAAATGAAAAACAAAACCAATGTTAAAAGTGAAAGATTTGAAAAACACAAAATACTTGTTTTTCGTTTTTCATTTTTCGTTTTTCATTTTTCGTTTTTGTTTTTCATTTTATTTTTCACTTTTTTTATATTAAAAAAAATCTTCTAATAATTGTACAGTTATATGTTTGATAGGATTAGAACAAGACGAAACAAGATTTTTAAATTACCAATGTACCCCTCTTATATATATATACATACATAAATATATATATATATATATATATATATGTTAATAGTAAAATTTGGTTAGGGACCAAAGAAGAATTTTCCACTTCCCAACCTTCCCGCAAGGGTCTAAATTCGGGCTTATATGACGGGGTATCAAGGTTCCCGAGATCGAGCTACCACGCGATCCTACAGGAGCAAGGAGAGGCCGGCCATACCATCTGAGCATCTCGCATGAGTCCAGGCTTAACAAATAAAGCTCGACGAGACCGCGTCAAGCTCCTTATGCCAGGATAAAGCCAGAAGCTAGGTCGACGTGAAAAGACCTGGGTCCGCCAACATCAAGGTATCTCGTGACACTCTCTTAGAGCTTGCTACTATCTCTACTTTCACTACGAAACCTTCAAGGTGCCGTACTTGTCTTGGAAAGGCCTTTCTGCCTCGTCGAGGTATAATCTCAACATGTCCGAGCATTAAAGGAAAGAGCCCGTAAAGCCTCATCGTCACCAAAAATCGCCAAGATCCACTGTAGATCCTGGCATGGTTAAATCAAGTAGCAAGAGCAGTACTCGAGCGTACCTCTCCACCCTTCCAGAAGCGAGCCAAGGTCGTCTGTTTATGGCAAACACCTTACCAGGGCTTGCTAGCCAAGCCCGCTACCCCGCTACCCCGCTAGAAAGCCTGCATAATTAGGTCAAGCTCCATGATAAAGCTCGGCGTAGCTAAACAAAGCTCCCAGCTACAAGGTTGGAACCCTATGGGATATTTCGCCCCTAAAATGGTTAGCATAAGCTCCATGGGAAGACCATCATCTAGCTCCGTGACAATCGAGAGGTCCCCAGGGGACCCCGCCAGTATACTGGATCCTAGGGTACCTCGCCCTCAAGAAATATCAAATGTCACCTCGGATAACCTCCATGAAGTACCTCTCCAAAGTGACATGCAGAACTAGAGCTCTCTTCTCGACAACGTAGAAAGAGAGGATTGACTTCTATGACATTTAAAGTACTATTAATGAGATCAACCGCATTAATGGAGGCAGTCAACCCAGTTAATGACATGATCAACACCATTAATAAAGAGAATATTCAACTCTTTAATGGTCGTCATTAGTGAAAGAGTCCAAAAAGGAAACAAATACCTTTTCCTCCAAGATATCATCCTCAACCTATTCTTTCGGGTCAACTATAACAGAAAATCCAGTTTATCAAGGAAAGAAGAGTCCGAAGAGGAAACAAACACATCCCCTCCGAGATATTAGCCACGATCCGATCAACTACATTAAAGGAAGAATCGTACTCAATAAGGAAAGGAAGATTGAAGAATCCTGGACTTGCACGCCAAGGTAGTCACCATTTATAAATATACCGGTAAAAGGCATAGAAAAGGTCTCCTATCAATGACAGAAGATAGACATTATTCGTTTAAAGATCTCTCGACATCATCAATGTATGTATTACCTTTACCTAGAATATACCGGTATCGGTCTACATTCGACCACCATTGTAAGCTCTCCGGAGTAACTACGTTGTATTACTTCACCATTCTTGTAAGCTCCCCATAGCTTTCTCTGATAAATACATAAGCAAGGGTATTCCTCCTTCCTCCGGATACTGCCTTGGGGTTTTTCAGCATGTGATCATTCGTGATGTTTTTTTCCCCTTGGTCATTCCATCTCCCTCTACAAAAGACTTGTGTATTTCTTATTATCTACTGTGTTACGCATGTGTGTATGCGGGCTAGGAACCGACTTCATTGGTCCTAGCTCTCTAATCTTTCTTACATGAGATCGGGAAACAACAACGAAGACCTAAGGAAACGAAGCTAGATTCCTACCCCGCTGGACCTTGCGCTCTTATCCTCTCAACTATATGCCAAAATCGCACGTCAAGATGAGGAGAAACCACCCAGATCAGCTTGAAAGAAGTCTGATGAGCTCTCCCGCATCATCTTAGTGGCAGAAATTGAGCTCTCTAACACTGGAGCTGGATAAGTCCTCATCCTTACTTGTTATCTAGATCGGGGAATTACAGGAAGGAATCGGGCTCCAGAACTGGGCTCCAAAACTGAGCTTTAGGTACCATGACAGGCTCCGACCCCGATCGAGGACCAGGACCAGGACCAAGATCAACCCCTTTATACCAGTAAAGAAACCTCGAGCTCCATCGTGTCCTACCTACCACAAAGCTCGACGGAAAGGATGACTCATCTCCTACCTACTACGAAGCCCGACAGGTGGGATGACTCCTCTCCTACCTACCACAAAGCTCGACGGAAAGGATGACTCCTCTCCTACCTACTACGAAGCCCGGCAGGTGGGATGACTCTTATCCTACCTATCATGAAGCCCGACGAGTGGGATGACTCCTCTCCTACCTACCACTACAGACTCAATATTCATACAAGATCAGGTCAGGTATCAACGATAACAACCCCGGGCACCACCTCCGTGGTAGTGGTCTCGAGGGTGTTAACAGGGATTTCTCATCCTAAATAAATTTCCAGTTAACACTTTCTAGCACCGTCTGTGGGAAACTTCCACACCCCTTTTGAAAGCCTCTATGTCTCTAAATGAGTATCATTATACTATCGAGGTAACAGGTTCATTATTCATGAATATCATTTACTATATACGATGTATTTTCTCCATACTTGTCTATATCGCCTATGTATCGCATATGGTGCTCATTTTATCATTTCACGAGTTTCGTTCATTATAGAGCAAATATGGTACGTGGGATTCCTAGTAGAACCAGTTCATTATGAAACTCCTTTGAAATGAACCTGCTCAGATAATCATGGAGCTCCAATACAGTAGCTCCCTGCTTGAAGATCTCATATATAGCTGAACCATTTTGATACATCGAGAGCTCTTATACAGTAGAACTGCACCTCTCCACCTCTTCTACAGCAGATTCGTTCCGCCACCAGTGTATCACTTATCCAGCAGATCTATTGGGCTTCAACCTGTTCATACGGATCCCCTCATGCCTCTAAGTCTGCCCTTCGTAAGCTACAAGGTAGAGGTGGCAGGTCGACCTATAAATTTAAGAAGCCAACTCAGTTGTGTAGCTTCTGGAGCATCAGCCTCACTGTAAGGCCAAATGGCTCCTCACTTCTTATACAGGGCCTGTCAATGCCCAAGTTAGCCACTGAACTCTTGATTCATTCCAGCAGGGTCTAGAGCCCTCTCTCAGTTGTTGGGGACTTTAAGGATCCCGAGCATGCATCTGGACGAGTACCTCCAATGGCTTCGCTTCATGTTTACCGGGCCATTCACCGCCCTAGCAAGCCACCAAAGCCCGATCCGATCGAGGAGCTCTCAGAAGTTTCCCACATTTGGTAAGGCCACCTACGTGCCTAAGCAAGCTTCTAGAGCGGTAGCATCGCTACAAGAGCGATAACATCGCTACAAGACTTGTGGCTTCGCTCTATATGTACCGGGTCATTCATCGCCCTAGTAAGCCACTGAAGCCAGATCTGATCGAGAAGAGCCTAGAGGTTTCCCACTCTTGGTAAGGCTTTCTACATGCCTAAGCTAACCTCTGGAGCAGCAGCCTCACTGTAAGGCCAAGTGGCTCCTCACTTCTTATACAAGGCCAGTCAACGCCCAAGTGAGCCACTGAACTCTCGATTCATTCCAGTAAGGTCCAGAGCCCTCTCTTAGTTGTTGGGGACTTATAGGATCCTGAGCATGCATCTGGACCAGTACCTTCAGTGGCTTCGCTCCATGTTTACCGGGCCATTCACTGCCCTAGCAAGCCATCGAATCCTGTTCCGATTGAAGAGCTCTCAGAAGTTTCCCACATTTGGTAAGGCCACCTACGTGCCTAAGCAACCTTCTAGAGCGGTAGCATCACTACAAGATCGATGGCTTCGCTCTATATGTACCGGGTCATTCATCGCCCTAGCAAGCCACCGAAGCCCAATTTGATCGAGGAGAGCCCAGAGGTTTCCCACTCTCGGTAAGGCCTCTTACGTGCCTAAGCTAACCTCTGGAGCAGTAACCTCACTGTAAGGCCAAGTGGCTCCTCACTTCTTCTACAGGGCCTGTCAACGCCTAAGTGAGCCACTGAACTCTCGATTCATTCAGCAGGGTCTAGAGTACTCTCTTAGTTGCTGGGGACTTCAAGGATCCTGAGCATGCATCTGGACCCGTACCTCCGGTGGTTTCTCTCCATGTTTACTGGGCCATTCACCACCCTAGCGAGCCACCAAAGCTTGATCGGATCGAGGTGCTCTCAGAAGTTTCCCACATATTGTAAGGCCGCCTACGTGCCTAAGCAAGCTTCTAGAGCGGTAGCATCGCTACAAGACCGGTGGATTCGCTCTATATGTACCGAGTCATTTATCGCCCTAGTAAGCCACCGAAACCCGATCTGATCGAGGATAGCCCAAAGGTTTCCCACTCTTGGTAAGGCCTCCTACATGCCTAAGCTAACCTCTAGAGCAGCGGCCTCACTGTAAGGCCAAGTGGATCCTCACTTCTTATACAGGGCCGGTCAACGCCCAATTGAGCCACTGAAGTCTCGATTCATTCCAACAGAGTCCAGACCCCTCTCTTAGTTGCTGGCGACTTCTAGGATCCCGAGCATGCATCTGGACCAGTACCTCTGGTGGCTTCGCTCCATGTTTAATGGGCCATTCATCACCCTAGCAAGCCACTGAAGCCCGATCTGATAGAGGAGAGCCCAGAGGTTTCCCGCTATTGGTATGGCCTCTTACATGACTAAGCTAACCTGTGGAGCAACAGCTTCACTGTAAGGCCAAGTGGCTCCTCACTTCTTATACAGGGCCAGTCAACGCCCAATTGAGCCACTGAACTCCTATTTTATTCCAGCATGGTCCAGAGCTTTCTCTTTGTTGTTGGGGGCTCATTGAAATACCAAGTATACCTCTAGACCGGTACCAGACTGGTGGCTTCATGTTTATGGGGCATTCATCACCCTAGCGTGCTACCTTGGTCCCGATCTACCTCTCTAAGCCAGCTTCCACGACCTTGGTTGGATCAACCTCAATCAGCCTTGACCTCTATCTCCTCAGTTGGATCAATCGAGATCTCTCTTACCTCTCCTACCTTGGTAACACCAATCAGGCCTTCTACTTTGACAGATTCAGATAGAGAGGTAGGCAGACTTGAAGCCCTCCATGCATCTACAGCAGCAGAAGACTTCAAGGTAGTTCCTACCTCAACACGACTAGACATGAAAGTAGAAATGGGAACCAAGTCCTTCTCATCATCTGCACATCCATCATCTCAATAATTTCTGGCTTCAGTCAAAGCGGACCCAGGTAACTCTCAACTTTCTCTGTGATCTATTCAAGGTATCCATCCTCCAATGATGATCAAGTTAGAGGGAAGAAGAAGAGTTGCATAGCAAGCAACACAGAAGCGTCATTCAGCAAATGAAGCACCCACCTCGGCTCTCAATGTAGCCACGCTGCCATACAGAGTTTAAACCACTCCCACCATGTGGTCGTGGGTTGAAAAAGTAACCATCCTCCTTGGCTGGCACGAGCTCGACCTTAGCAAACACCAGCTTGCTCACGGAGATTATCATACCGATTGTTCATCTCCATTGGTACTGGGCTTTCCAATGCCATTGGAAGCCATCGAGGTCTCGATCCGTTCGGGGAGCACCCAAAGGTCCTGATTCAATCACAGTGGGGTCTTGAGCTCTATTACGATTGTCAAAGACTATAATCTACCCTAAACGGACTTCCAAACCATTTACATCACTTGGGGACTAGAAGCCCAATATTTTCTCAGTACTCCATTGTGAGGAGAGATGGCCTTAGCATCATCTCAAGACATTCTACTCGTTAAAGAACTCCTGGAGCGAGGCTGGTTATCAACCGACACCACCATGCATTGATACAACTTCGTATTAGCTCGCCATGAGTTTGCATCTCTTTCGATTTCGATATCCGTAGTAGATCTCATGTGATCACCATCACCAGGAGAGATACACCGCACTCCTAATGCCCAAGATAGGATAAAATCCCTCTCGGAGGATCGCCATCACCAGGAGAGCTCCATGACCCTCCTGATGCCCCGGACTAGATAAATCCCTCCACGAGGAACGCCATGGTATTTCAACAATGATCGCCTCGAGACTAGAAAATAGCTAGATAGCGCTCCCAATGCCTTGACCGGGCACCCCCCTCTGCCAAGAAGGGTCTAAGTGTAAGAGCATAGTTTCCATCCAGATCTCGAGACCAGAGATTGATCGGGGAAGCCCCCTCATCACCCCTAATGCCTTAGTCGGGTGAAATCCCCCAAGAACGATCCGAATGTTAGAGCATAGTTTTTCATCCGGATCAAAATACCAGGATATATCTAGATAGCGCTCTTGATGCCTTGGTCGGGTTATGACCCCCAAGAAGGGTCTGAGTGTAAGAGCATAGAGCCATCCATATCGAAATACCAGGATATAGCTAGATAGCGCTTTTGATGCCTTGGTCAGGCTACGACCCCCAAGAAGGGTCTGAGTGTAAGAGCATAGTTGCCATCCAGATCGAAATACCAGGATATAGCTAGATAGAAGTACTGATGCCTTGGTCAGGCTACGACCACCAAAAAGGGTCTGAGTGTAAGAGCATAGTTGCCATCCAGGTCGAAATACCAGGATATAGCTAGATAGCGCTCATAATGCCTTGGTCGGGCTACGACCCCCAAGAAGGGTCTAAGTGTAAAAGCATAGTGTCATCAAGATCAAAATACCAGGATATAGCTAGATAGCACTCCTGATGCCTTGGTCAGGTTATGACCCCCAAGAAGAGTCTGAGTGTAAAAGCATAAATGCCCTCTGGATCAAAATACCAGGATATAGCTAGACAGCGCTCCTGATGCCTTGGTCGAGCTACGACCCCTAAGAAGGGTCTGTGTGTAAGAGCATAGTTTCCATCCAGATCGAAATACCAGGTTATTGCTAGATAGCGCTCCTGATGCCTTGGTCGGGCTACGACCCCCAAGAATGGTCTGAGTGAAAGAGCATAGTGCCATCCAGATCAAAATACTAGGATATAGCTAGATAGTGCTCCTGATACCTTGGTCGAGTTACGACCCCAAAAAGGGTCTGATTGTAAGAGCATAGTTTCCCTCTGGATCAAAATACTAGGATATAGCTAGATAGCGCTCCTGATGCCTTGGTCGGGCTACGACCCCCAAAAAGGGTCTGTGTGTAAGAGCATAGTTGCCATCCCTATCAAAATACCAGGATATAGCTAGATAGTCATGATGCCTTGGTCGGGGCTACAACCCCTAAGAAGGATCCGAGTGTAAGAGCATAGTTGCCATCCGGATCAATATACCAGGATATAGCTAGATAGCGCTCATGATGCATTGGTCTTGTTATGACCCCCAAGAAGGATCCGAATGTAAGAGCATAGTTACCATCCAGATCGAAATACCAGGATATAACTAGATAGTGCTCTTGATGCCTTGGTCGGGCTACGACAGGGTCTGAGTGTAAGAGCATAGTTGCCATCGAGATCGAAATACCAGGATATAGCTAGATAGCGCTCATGATGCCTTGGTCGGGCTACGACCCTCAAGAAGGGTCTGAGTGTAAAAGCATAGTTGCCATCCAGATCAAAATACCAGGATATAGCTAGATAGCGCTCATGATGCCTTGGTTGGGCTATGACCCCAAAGAAGGGTCTAAGTGTAAGAGCATAGAGCCATCCAGATCAAAATACCAGGATATAGCTAGATAGCGCTCCTGATGCCTTTGTCGGGGTTACGACCCCCAAGAAGGGTCTGATTGTAAGAGTATAGTTGCCCTCCGGATCAAAATACCAGGATATAGCTAGACAGCGCTCCTGATGCCTTGGTCAGGCTACGACCCTCAAGAAGGGTCTGTGTGCAAGAGCATAGTTGCCATCCATATCGAAATACCAGGTTATAGCTAGATAGCACACCTAATGCCTTGGTCGGGCTACAACCCTCAAGAAGGGTCAGAGTGAATGAGCATAGTGCCATCCAGATCAAAATACCAGGATATAGCTAGATAGTGCTTCTGATGCCATGGTCAGGTTATGACACCCAAGAAGGGTCTGAGTGTAAAAGCATAGTTGCCTTCCGGATTAAAATACTAGGATATAGCTAAATAGCGCTCCTGATGCCTTGGTCGGGCTACGACCTTCAAGAAAGGTCTGTGTGTAAGAGCATAGTTGCCATCCGTATCAAAATACTAGGATATAGCTAGATAGCGCTCCTGATGCCTTGGTCTGGCTACGACCCTCAAGAAGGTTCTGTGTGTAAGAGTATAGTTGCCATCCGTATCAAAATACTAGGATATAGCTAGATAGCGCTCCTGAAGCCTTGGTCGGGCTACGACCCCCAAGAAGGGTCTGAGTGTAAGAGCGTTGTTGCCATCTAGATCACGATACCAGGATGTAGCAAGATAGCGCTCCTGATGCCTTGGTCGGGCTACGACCCCTAAGAAGGATCCGATTGTAAAAGCATAATTTCCATCCCGATCAATATACCAGGATATAGCTAGATAGCGCTCCTGATGCCTTGGTTCGGTTATGACCCCCAAGAAAAATCCAAGTGTAGGAGCATAGTTGCCATCCAGATCAAAATACCATAATATAGCTAGATAGCGCTCATGATGCCTTTGTCTGGCAACGACCCCCAAGAAGGGTCCGAGTATAAGAGCATAGTTGCCATCTAGATCAAAATATTAGGATATAGCTAGATAGCTGAGGTTCCCAGATAGATGGCCTGGAGAAGCCTAGGTTCCAGTGCTCTTGTGCTGGCTTATCCCTGTCGCACTTGGCTTGTCTTCTGGTAACTTTGAAGCAAAATCGGCCTCTCCCTGCTCCTACGGGGTGGCTTTACGATCTTTTCGGGCTTTATGGGTGTCGATTATAGGTGGAAAATTTCTCTTTGACCCCTGGCCAAATTTCCTTATTAACAGAAGTCCCCTCAAACTTGAACACCGGTGGTAGAGGTGGGGTTGGAGTCAGATTCCTTGTTTAATTGAGAAAGTTTTTCGCTATAAAGATAATTAATGAGAGCGAAATTTTCTCATTAATTACCCAACATTTTGAATTTGAAACTGAGTGTTATTCGAAGAAAAATGACTGCAATACAACGATGATCTTCCCGAAGATATCGCCCATATACCTCTATTTAAGCCCGGCCTGCCCGTCACTTTCTTCATACTTCCTCAAATCTCAGACTTTCAAATTTCTTCTTCCACTTGCTTTCTCACCTCTCTTTCCCATCAATGTCGACTTCCACAGATAGTGTTGATGCCTTGGTGGAGGGCTTTGGGGCCTAACCTAGCTCCTCTTAAGCGGGTACGAGGGATTTCAAGTGACGAGGAATCCTCCCCTCTCCGCCATCGTCGTCGTTCTAACAGGAATGCTTCTATTGGTTCTAGCTTTTCGAACCGCCCTGACAATCCTCTAAACCTAATCTACGAAGACTCTGATGTCGGGGAGAGGTTAGATACGGTTGGGAGGGCTCAAGTCACAGTGGTGGAGCTTCCTCCGGTGATAACCCTTCCTTTTGAACCCAGGGACATCCCTGACTCTACTGTCGACCCTCATTCGATCGGCCGTCTACGGGACAAGTATGGTATTCCTGATACCGTTTCTCTGACTGTCCCCTACCGGAACTACGATGTTTTTAGCCTGCCCAAAGGCTGGCTCCCTATCTACATCGCGGATTTTGAGAGCGGGGTGAGACTCCCTCTTCACCCCTCCCTTCGACGGGCTCTCAATGCTCTCTAGCTGGATCCACTTCAAATGACGCATGGCTTCTGAAGGCATCTAATCGGTTTCTTGGTATTGTGGAGGGAGCAATGCGAGTAGAGCGGCGTAACTAAGGTGCCCGGGGCTGAGAAGCTAGCCTTCCTTTTCCAGATTGGTAGCCTGGCAGGAGTTCCACGAGGCCAATTCTATGCCAAGGCTAAGAATAGGCTTAATTTTATCGTCCCTGGGCTTTAAAGAAGGACCCCGATTGGAAGGAAGAGTGGGTACTGGCTGAAGGAGACTGGGGGAGCTCTGTCTTTATCGATGGGCATGAGCTCAAGGTTCCTACCGCTTTTAGCGAAAAACCCACTTGGGGTCGGGATTCCTTACCCGATGAGTCTGAAGCCGTGCTGAAGACCATCCTAGCTAGGAACTATTTAAATCTGAAGTTTCAGACCGCCGACCCCTTTGATCCCCATAAGGTAAACAGGTACCTATGGATATCCGATGCTACCCCTCGTAAGTATCTCGATATATTCTTGTTTTTTTTTATTGTTGGAGGGTTCAGTTCTGATGATCTTGACTCTTTTCTCTAACAGTGTTTGATGTTGCTCCTGCTTCTCGTGGAGCCCGACAAGCTGGGATACCTCCTCCTCCTTCCAGATCGTCCCTAGGGGCTCTCTTGACTTTTCTGAAGAAAAGGGGGGGTGGTCAACCACTAAGGTAGCTGCCTCATTCGTTCCTCCCCCCTCTCCTTCTCAATTGAAGTCCAAGATGGCTCTTCTGGAATCTCGGGTTGCGAAGGCTCTAAGCCGATGAGGGTCTGCTTTCCAAGTCGTCAATAAGTCTGTTCCTGCCCCTCCTCTAGAAGTTATTGCTCCACATGATGCCCCTGAGTCCCGCTACCCATTTCTACAGATCTGGTTGTATCTCGGGTAGTCAGGGTTCCTAGGGAGCCCGATGCTAATTTTTCTGAGGTCGTCCCTTCTCTCCCCCACCAGCCATCGAGCTCGACAGGTCAGGATGAGGTCTTGAAGCAATTTGTCACATCTTATCCAGGCGGTGGGCTTTCTAGGATAACCGTGATACCCATGGATATCTTGATCACCGAAGGGTCCGCCTTTTTAGCTGAGGTAATTGTCTCTTTTACTTCTTCATTGATCTGCTTGTCTTGTCATTTTCTAACCTGATTTTCCTTTACAAGCTTTCAAGTTTCAGGTGGCCATGGGGCATCAGGTAGCCTTCCTCTGTGATCGATCAGCCAAGGCTGAGGCTGAAGCTGAGCGAGCCATGAGGTTGCTTGTGCGGGCTGAGACTCTGGTCCAAGAGATGACCTCCAGCCAACATGGAATGGAGACGCAGCTAGTTGAGCTTCAATACGAGCATGAGAAGCTGAAAAGGGCTTTTGATCATGAGACTCTCCGGTCGAAGCGGCGGGCTAGCCAGCGGGATGATTAGAGGGGAGAGATGAAGGCCCTAAATGCTGAGAACCAAACCTTACAGGCTTGAATTACCCAGCTCCAAGCCGAAGTGGAAGTTTCTTTTAGCGAGGGGTACTTCTATGCCTCCTATCAGGTTACAGAGGCTCTTCCCACTCAGTTCGATCTCTCTAACATTGCCGGCTGGGATAGAACGGAGGATATGTTGCGGACTGCGAAGATGTCTCGCTCCAAAACTGATGGAGCTGGCCCTTCTAGTGAGGGAGCTAAGAAGAAGTTGGAGGTGCCAGATCTGCCTCCTCATGTTTCAGCCTTTCCAGTATCTGGTCCAGGTGAATCCTCAAAGGGGGTTCACAACGAGGAGCTAGAAGAAGTCCTTGTTGAAGCCCGAGATCCTCCCGCAGTGCTCTCATGAATGGGGTCAACTGAAGGCGGGAACGTGCCTGAGTCGGTGACCAGCCTTCTTGATGCAGCTATTCCTCCTGAAGTTATGGCGGTGTTTAATGAAATCGCGGAGGAGGATCCTGTTGACCCCGAGGTAGCCGGGGTTGATCCTCAAGAGATAGCGGAGGCGGTAGATACAGCTAACCAGGACGAGCCGCGACTGGAGAGGAGAGCAGGGATCGAGGTCTATTCTATGGGGAGAAAGCTAAAGGCCCTCAGGAAGACGAAGGAGCTTGAGTTCTCTTCCACTTGATTTATTTTGAGTGCCCAGAAAAGGGGGTGGGCATCCCATATTCAACTGTGTTTAATCTCTTATTATTTTTCCTTTGTAACCCGGAACCAGGGATTGGGCTCCCCCCTGTTTGTAGTAGCCTTGTTGGGGGATAGGCTCCCTTACTTGATAATAAAAGTTTAATCTTAGATCTAAATCTTGCTTCCATGTACTTGCTTGATCGTCCAGCTTTTATATCGAAGTGAGCTATCTTTAGGAAAAATTAAGATAAGAAAAACAAGTTATTGGCATTGAGCCCCCATACCAATGGACTCCTAGCTCCACTTCTTCAGAAGAAAGTCCCCTTGTTTGATTGTGGGTTTGTTGTAGTAAGTAACCCTGTATCAAGAATTGCTAGTAAAATAACAGGAGCATTTAGAGTTTAAGTAAGTCGAGCCCTCCATCCCCGAGCCCCTTTAAGAGGTTGTTACCCGAGTAGAACATTAAGTGGAGAATTGTTTAGTCCCTTCTTAGGCTCGGGATCAGGAGGGCTTCTGGGATTTCAAACTCAATTCCTTCTTGGGGTGGTAGCCCGACTAAGGCATCATGAGCGCTATCTAGCTATTTTCTGGTCTAGATGGGAACTATATTCTTACACTCAGATCCTTCTTGGGGGTGGTAGTCAGACCAAGGCATCAAGAGGGCTATCTAGCTATTTCCTGGTCTCGAGATCTGGATGGCAACTATGCTCTTACACTCAAATCCTTATTGGGGGTGGTAGCCCGACCAAGGCATCAGGAGCGCTATCTAGCTATTTCCTGGTCTGGATGGCAACTATGCTCTTACACTCAGATCCTTCCCGACCAAGGTATCAGGAGCGCTATCTAGCTATATCCTGGTATTTTGATCTGGATGGCAACTATTAACTTATATTCGGATCCTTCTTGGGGGAGGTCACCCAACCAAGGCATCAGGGATGATTAGAGGGCTTGGGCTTTCCCGGCTTACCCCTGGTCTTGAGGAGATAATGTCGAAACTTTCCATGTAGACCCAAATCATTGTAGGATATAGTCGGAGAAAGAGTAAACAAGAAAACAAGCGAGCTTTATTGATATGGAATATGGAGTACACTACTGTCAGAAAATAAAAAGAAGCTAGTCGGAGTTTGCCTGCTCATTAGTCCCCTGTTTAAGGGTAGAATTTCCTTAGGTGATCCCTCTTTGGTAGCTCGCTACTTTCTCAGCTATTCTTGCTTTTCCTCCAGGAGGTCCAAGCTAGCTTGGAGCTTGTTTTCGTTGCTCCCCGATTCGAATCGTTGGACTCTAAAGGAGGTCAACTTGTGCTCTACAGGTAGGACTGCTTCAACCCTGAAGGCCAGCAAGTAGGGCATTTCTTTGGTAGATGTTCTCTTGGTAGTGCGGTAAGCCCAGAGGACCTCGGGAAGCTCCTCTACCCATCTACCTTTCTTCGTACTTCTATGTCGTGCATCACGAGTCCTTCTTTGGGGTAATCGATGGATCCCGTGTTTTCCAGGTGTAGTGTAGGGGCTATCCCATCTTGGATAGTAGTCACATGTGCGAGTTGCTTTGCTAGAATTGCTGGGTTAGCTGACACTGCGTAGCATTTCCTAACTGCTTGCTGATCAACCCGAACCTCTCTCATATTGTCTCCTATCGGGAACTTCAAGACATTGTGGTAAATAGAAAGGACCTCTTTCAAAGTTGATAGAAATGGCCTCCTTAATATTACATTGTATGCTGACTGGGTGTCTACCACTACGAAGTCAGTCATGATGTTCTGCTGGAGAGGTGAGGCTCCAAAGACCACTGGTAGGATTTTTGATCATACGGGTGTGATGGAGTCCCCAGTGAACCCGTATAATGGAGTAGAGCAACTACTGTAGCACCAATGCTTCAAGTTCAGCTTCTCCAAGGTATCTTTGAACAAAATGTCGACGCTGCTACCTGTGTCGACGAACACGCGGTGCACAATGAAGTTGGCAATTTGTAATGTAATGACCATGGGGTCATCATGTGGCTACACGGTGTTAAAGACATCTGCCTCAGTGAAAATGATCTGAGACAGCTGGGAGGGGTTGGTCAGTCTCTGGTCGACCTTGAAGATATCCCGCCCTTCGTCCGTACGAGGGACCTTCCTCGCATGGTTTTTTCTGGAATTATTGGAGATGCCGGCCAGAGTGAGACCTCCGCTAATAGTGTGAATTACCTAAATCTGTTGCATCGGGTCCGCTTGATCTCCCTTCCTTTTCTCAGCGTGTTCCAGAATCTCGGCTTGGACCTCCATTCCAGTTTGAATGTTCTCCCTAACTTGTTGTAAGAACTATATCAAGCATCCTCCCCTTATCAAAGCCTCAATCTGGTTCCGCAGGTTGTAGCATTCTGAGGTGTTGTGCTCTATGTTCTCATGAAAGTCGCAATATTTATAACTATTTCTTTTGTCGACCGAGACTTTTATGGGAGCGGGCTTCTATAATAAACCCTTGTCCCGAATAGTGAGGTAGATTGTTTCTCGAGATGCATTCAAGGGAGTGTAATGGTCGTATCACCTCTCATCGCGGGCTAAAGGGGCCACTTTCCTGGGAGGTGGTAAAGCTTGAGCAGGAGCCCGTTTATCTGGATACCTTTCTGGTCGGGGTTAAGGTAGAGGGAAACCGTATGTTGATTTATTGAGGGGTTTGTTCCGGCTCTTTTAATCTTGCTCGGGTCTGGGAGCTTCCTTCTTTTGTCGCTTTTTAGCTCTCATGTCGTCATGCTCCATCTTGACCTTGAGATGTTCGTCAACCTCGATCTATTCCAGAGCCCGATCATAGGCTTCCTGATAGGTGAAGCCAAGCATGGTGGAAAAAAGATAGAGAACAACCTACAAGAATAGATATACGTATAAAAAATATAAAGTCAATAGGGAAAGCCTAAATTCTGTATCAGAACACGGTTAGCTTCATTCCCACTATTCGATAGGCACAAAGTTGCCACCACCCTACACCTTCGAGAGACTGTGAGCATACAAGAGAGCGATTTGTACTTTAAAGCAATTTATCAATAATAAATCTCTCATTTACTAAGCAGCCTCGCGTTTATCTCTTAACTAGGTAGGGAACCAACGGTACCGACCCGGCCACCACTTTCATGGTAGTGGTCTCGAGGATGTTAACAGTAATTTCTCATTTCGAGCAAATTTCCCATCAACACTTTCTGGCGCCATGTGTGGGAAACCTCTCACACCACCCTCTTTTTAAATTCAAAAAGTTCGTTATTTCAAAGTCATCATGAGGCTCTGCTTCTCACAAGGGCAGCAGGGCACCTCGGAGTAACCTTCTGCTACATCGACACGAAAAGTCCCGAAAGGGAGAAAATCCGAGCTCCATAGCCAGATTCCCACCCAGCCAGCTACTGTGCGGGCTCTGGATCCCCCTCCGGGAAGCAATGTCGAGCATGACCAACAAGCAGCGGCCTCTGTAGAAAACGTCCACCTTCGACTACTCGCTGAGGGTATCGTAATCCAACAAACGGGTCTCTGCAATCAGGGGGAGTCAAGCAGGCCTGGGGCTAGGCAACCCGCATTTGATCTCCTGGGACCTGCCCCTCGGGAATCAACTCATAACAGAGCGGGGCTCCGGACCTCGATCCGGGATAGGCTAGGGCCCATGCCTCATGTTCTCGAAGCACTGCCACTCTACCAACCAAGATAAGTCAGATTCGCGGCAGATGTCCTTCCCCAGGGACAGAAAGAGCACCTCCACCCAACGACTACAAGGAGGGAAGCCCAGAGTAGAGAAAAAGAAAGTCAGCAAAGCCCCCAAGCGAGCCCCCTCCGAAGATGGAACCGGGTAGAGGTCGCCAGTTCATCAAAGGGATCTGATGGTGCAGAATTCGAGATCGACTCAAGAAAATCCAAAAGCAAGCGACTAAGGGACTAGTTGGCAGAGCTACAGAAAGAAGTCCAATTGATGAAGAAGGGAAAGTACAAGAAGGACAAGAAAGATCCTCTAAGTGAAATGAACGCCACCTTCACCAGAAGGATCCGGGAGGTAGAGCTCCCGCCTAAGTTCAAAATGCCAGCTGACAGGTGCTCCGAAACTGAAGATCCTCTGAGCCACTTAGAGAGCTTCGTTCAACAGATGGAGGTCCAGAACACAACTTGGGCCGCTATGTGTCCAATATTCCCCACTACACTCACCGATTATGCTAAGACTTGGTTTAGGAAACTACCCGTCGGGAGCGTGGATTCCTTCACCAAGTTATCAACCGATTTCTGCTCACAATTCCAAGGAGTTAAGCACCGACTGACGGACCCGATTCATCTACAATACGTGATCCAAAAGAGAGGGGAAACTCTCCGGGCTTATGTCGAGCGTTTCCACAAGGAAGTCATCTAGATGGGGGTCTTCAACGAGAGAGAAACCCTCACCAACTTCTGAAGAAACTTATGGGCGGGAAAACTCTTCCGGTCTTTTACCAAGAGACCTCCGGAAACCTACCAGGAAGCCTATGATCGGGCTCTGGAACAGATCGAGGTCGACGAACAGCTCAAGGTCAATATGAAGCATGACGACATGAGAACCGTGAAGCAACAAAAGAAGGAAACTTCTAGACCCGAGCAAGCTCAAAAAATCCAGAATAAACCCCTTAATAAATCAATATACGGCCTCCCTCTTTCTCAGCCCAGATCGGAAAGGTATCCGGATAAACGGGCTTCTCCTCAAGCTTTACCACCTCCCAGGACAGTGGCCCCTTATAGCCCACGATGAGAGGGAGTACGACCATTACACTCCCTTAAATGTATCCCGAGTAACAGTCTACCTCGCCATTCGGGACAAGGGTTTGTTACAGAAGCCCACTTCTATGAAAGCCTCGATTGATAAAAGAAATCGTTATAAATATTGTAACTTTCACGAGGACGTAGGGCACAACACTTTAGAATGCTACAACCTACGAAACCAAATTGAGGGTTTGATAAGGGGAGGGTGCTTGATAGAGTTCTCACAACAAGTTAGGGAGAACATTCAGACTGGAAGGGAGGTGCAAGTCGAGATCCGAGAACATACTGAGAAGAGGAAGGGAGAGCAGGCGGACCAGATGCAACAGATTCAGATACTACATACTATCAGCGGAGGTCCCACTCTGGCCGACACCTCCAACAATTTTAGGAAAAACCATGCGAGGAAGGTCCCTCGTACGGATGAGGGGCGGGATATCTTCAAGGTAGACCAGAGACCGACCAACCCCTCCCAGCTGTCACAGATCAACTTCACCGAAGCAGATGTCTATAACACCGTGTAGCCACATGATGACCACATGGTCATCACAGTACAAATTGCCAACTTCATGGTGCACCGCGTACTGGTCGACACAGGTAGCAGCATCGACGTTCTGTTCAAAAACACCTTGGAAAAACTAAACTTGAATCAATGGTGCTACAACAGCTGAACTACTCCATTATATGGGTTCACTGTGGACTCTATCACTCCTGTAGGATCAAAAATCCTACCAGTGATCATCGGACCCGTACCTCTCCAGCAAAACATCATGACCAACTTCATGGTGGTGGACACCCATCGGCCTACAATGCAATATTAGGGAGGCCATTCATGTCATCCTTAAAAGAGGTCCTCTCTATTTACCACAATGTCCTGAAGTTCCCGGTAGGAGATAAGGTGGGAGAAGTTCAGGGTGATCAGCAAGCAGCTAGGAAATGCTACGCAGTGTCAGCCAACACAAAAGCTCTAGCTAAACAACTCGCCAAAGTGATGACTATCCAAGGTGGGATAACTCCGGCACTAAACCTAAGAGACGCGGGCTCCGCCGATTGCCCCGAAGAAGGCCTTGTGGTGCCCGACATGAATGAACAGAGAAGGGAATGGGCCAGCAGCCATCCAATCGATAAGTTAGAGGAGTTTTCTATTCGACTAAGCGATCCCTCGAAGGTCGTCAAGATCAGAGCTACCCTTAAGCCAGGAATGAAATAGGGCTTGATTAGGCTTCTTACAGAGTTCAATGATATCTTTGCCTGGAGTCATGCGGAGATGCCAGGGATCCCAATGATATTTATTACACATCGACTGGCGGTGGAACCGACCTTCAGGAAGAGGTCAAAAAACTAACCCAGACAGGCTTCATTCGAGAGGCCCCGTAACCCCGAGTGGATCACCAATGTGGTCATGGTCACAAAGGCGAATGGGAAGTGCGCGAATGTGCGTAGATTACACCGACCTCAACAGGGCATGCCTAAATGACAGTTTTCCTCTGCCAAAAATTAATCAGCTGGTCGATTCCACCTCCGAAAACATGCTCATGAGCTTCATGGATGCATTTTCCGGCTACAATCAGATTATGATGCATCCCGCAGACCAAGAAAATACCAGCTTCATCACCGCGGAAGGCCTGTACTGCTACAAGGTGATGCCTTTCGGGCTCAAAAATACTGGAGCTACTTACCAGCGGTTAGTTAACCGTTTGTTCAAGCTCGAAATCGAAAGGTCGACGGAGGTGTGCATTGACGACATGATCACTAAATCTTCAACCTCGGAAGGCCACCTGGACGACCTTCGTAAGACCTTCATGATCCTAAGGGAAAACCAGATGAGGTTGAACCCTTCCAAATGCGCATTTGGGGAAACTGCGGAGAAGTTTCTAGGCTTCATTGTCCACGAGAGAGGCATAGAGGCTAACCCAGAAAAAATCATGGCTATCCTGGATCTGGAATCCCCCACATCTCTTAATCTAGTTCAAGCCTTGACCGGACAGGTAGCAGAGCTCAACAATTTCATCTCCCGGTCTACCAATAAGTGTCTACCATTCTTCAAAGCTATCAAGCAAGGAAGAAACATGAAGTGGGATCAGGAGAGCGAACAGGCTTTCTAAGCTTTGAAAAGATACCTAACAAGCCCTCCACTGCTAGTAAAGCCAAATCCTGGAGAAGAGCTCCAAGTATACTTAGCCGTTTCAGAAACCGCTGTGATCGGGGCCTTGGTCAAGGAATACGGGGATAGGATCCAACTACCTATCTACTATGTGAGTCACAATCCAACCAAGCCCGAAAAGAACTATACTCTACTGGAGAGGCTCGCTTATGCCTTGGTGACCTCTGTAAGGAAACTTCATCCTTACTTCCATGCTCATTCAATAGCAGTGGTGACAGACCAACCCCTCTATCAGTTCTTGCAGAGGCCGGATGTTTCTGGAAGGCTGGTTCTATGGGCTCTAGAGCTTACCCAGTTTGATTTAAAGTATAAGCCTAGGACCGCGATAAAAACTCAGGCACTAGGGGACTCTGTAGACAAGTTTTTATTACCTTCAGATCAGGCAACCCCCGCGGTAACAGATGCCACCCTTGAGAGGACTCCAGAATTTGACAACTGGCCGAAGAGCTGCGAGTTATGGACTCTCTACACTGATTGATCTTCCGGGCAGTCTGGGGGAGGAGAGGGCATAGTCCTCATCGACCTAGAAGGAACTGAATGCTACCATTGTTTCAGGTTCGAATTTAAAGCCACGAACAATGAAGTGAAATACAAAGCCATGCTAGCTGGAATAAAAGCTGCCATATAGCTCGGGATTGATAACCTGAAAATCAAGAGCGACTCTTCACTCGTGGTCAACCAAGTTTTCGGGGATTATCAAGCTAAAGGGGATAACATGATCGCTTACCTGAAATTGGTGCAAACACTCACGCCAGATTTAAGGGATTCAGAATCGAGCAGATACCTCGACAGCTAAATCATTGGGCTGAAGTCCTAGCCAAGATAGCTGCCTATGGTGGCCAGACCCTACCCCACGAAGTCCCTCTTTAAGTAATCCCCCTACCTAGCATTATGACATGTAAGGAAGCTTATACCCTGGACCGACAGCCATGCTGGATGGATCCAATAGCAGAATATCTACAGGACGGGAAACTCCCTAGGGAGCCCGAACAAACTAGGAGGGTTAAAAGGCTCTCGGTCCGGTATTGTATGGTGGGTGGGCATTTATACCAAAGAGGGAAATCCCTTCCCTTGCTCCGATGTCTACACCTTGAAGATGCCAAGTGGACTTTGAGAGAGGTTAATTCCGGGGAATGTGGGAACCATATAGGTGGAGAGGCCTTGGCATATCAGGTTCTCCGTATGGGGTTTTACTGGCCGACCATCCATCAAGATGCTAAGAACTTGGTGCAAACATGCGAGGCTTGCCAGAAGGCCGCCAACTTAAGTCACCTCCCTCCGGAGCACTTATCGTTCTTTAGCTCGCCATAACCCTTTGCTATGTGGGAATTCAATTTGATTGGACTGCTTCCTACAGCTTCGGGAAAGGCCGAGCATGCTATCATAGCAATTGACTACTTCACAAGATGGGTTAAAGCCGGCCACTCTCTCAGATATCGGAAGAGAACACAACAAGGTTCATCAAGACCAATGTAGTATACAGGTTCTGAACCCCTCTTGCCACCATAACCGACCTTGGAAAATAGTTCGATATTGGCCGATTCAGAGATTTCTGTGAAGGTTTGGGAATCGACCTTTGCTAGCCCACCCTCAGACCATTGGTTTGGTGGAATCCATGAACAAAACCATCAAGAAATTGTTGAAGAAAAGTTACAACAAAAGAAAGGCAGATGGGTAGAGGAGCTTCTCGAGGTCCTCTGGCCTTACCACACTACAAAGAGAACAGCTACCGGGGAAATGCCCTACTCGCTGGCCTTCAGGGTTGAAGCAGTCCTACCTATAGAGCACAAGCTGACCTCCTTTAGAGTCCAACGATTCGAACCGGGGAGTAATGAAAGCAAGCTCCGAGCTAGCTTGAACCTCTTGGAGGAAAAGCAAGATCGAATAGCTGAGAAAGCAGCGATCTACCAAGGCAGGATTGTCAGGTACTTCAACAGGAGGGTTAAAGCCCGAAGCTTCAAAGAAGGGGATCTAGTCCTCAGGAAAGTGATGTTGAACACCAGGAAGAGGTCAGACTAGGTCCTAGAGCCCAACTGGGAAGGTCCCTACCTAATAAAGACGGTGATCCGTAATGGGGCTTACAAGCTCGAGGATATGGATGGCCGACTCATCGACCATACTTGGATTACGGATCACCTAAGGAAATTTTACCCTTGAACAGGGGACTCAGAGGCAAGCGACCTCCGACTAGCTTCTTTTATTTTTTTCTTCTAACAGTAGTGTACTCCATCTTCCATATCAATAAAGCTTGTTTTTTTCTTGTTTACTCCTTATTCAACCGTGTCCTACAATGATTTGGGTCTACATGGAAAGTTTCGACATTATCGCCTCAAGACCAGGGGTAAGTCAGGAAAGCCCCCTCGCTACTCCTGATGCCTCGGTCGGGCACTACCCCCTGCCAAGACAGATCTAAGTGTAAAAGCACAGTTGCCATTCAGATCTCAAGACCAGGAAATAGCTAGATAGCCCTCCTAACGCCTTGGTCGGGTTACCACCCCCAAGAAGGATCTGAGTGTAAGAGCATAGTTGTCATCCAGATCTGAAGACCAGGAAATAGCTAGATAGCCCTCCTGATGCCTTGGTCGGGCTACCACCCCAAGAAGGATCTAAGTGTAAGAGCATAGTTGCCATCCAGATCTCAAGACCAGGAAATAGATAGATAGCCCTCCTGATGCCTTGGTCGGGCTATCACCCCCAAGAAGGATCCGAGTGTAAGAGCATAGTTGTCATCCAGATCTCGAGATCAGGAAATAGCTAGATAGCCCTTTTGATGCCTTGGTCAGGCTACCACTCCCCTCAAGAAGGAATCAAACTTAAAAGCGCGGAAGCCCTCCTGATCCCAAGCCTAAGAAGGGGCTAAACAGTTCTTTACTTAACGATCTACTTGGCATACAGTCCTTCAAAAGGGCTCAGGGATGGAGGGCTTGATTTACTTAAGATCTAAGTGTTCCGGTTATTGATGTTCACTATTTTTTCCTTGATACGTGGTCACCCACTATAACAGACCTACAATCCAACTAGGGACTATCGACTAAGGAAATTGATCTGCAAAACTTGATAGTCAGGAAGCCTGACGCTAAACGGTTTTCTTATCCTGTTTTTTCCCAAAGATAGCTTGTTTCGATATAAAAGCTGGACCTAGAGGGAGATCAAGTAAGCACATGCAAGCCAAAGTTAGATTCGAGATTAAAATTTTACTATCAAGTAAGCATATACAAGCCAGAGTTAGATTCGAGATTAAAATTTTACTATCAAGTAAGTACATACAAGTCGGGAAGAGAGGTATATCTAAAATTGAAACTTTATTATTAAAAGGGGGAGCATATTCCCCAACTAGGCTACAACAAGCAATGGGGGCCCAATCCCAGGTTCCGGGCTACAAAAGCAATGATAAAATGGCAAACACAGATGAAGATGGGATGCCTACCCCCTTTTCCAGGCATTAAAAATAGATAACATAGTAGATAACTCAAGCTTTTTCGTCTTCCTAAGGGCCTTCAGCTTCCTCCTTCACATAATGGACCTCACCCCCTACTCCCCTCTCCAGTCGCAGCTCATCATGATTTGCTGCATCTACCAATTTTGCCACTTCCTCATGGGGATCAGCCCTGACTGCCATGGGGTCAGCAGGATTTTCCTCCAGGATTTCATTGATCATCGCCATAACTTTAGGCGGTATGGCTGCATCAAGAAGGCTGGCCATTATCTCAGGCACGTTCTCACCTTCTGTTGACTCCACTATTAAGAGCACTATGGGAAGGTCTCGGGCTTCAGCAAGGCCTCCTTCTAGCTCCCCGGCTTGAGCCCCCCTCGAAGATTCGTCATGACCAGGTGCTGGAAAGGTTGGAATAGGGAGAGGCAGATCTAGCACCTCTAACTGCTTCCTAGCTCCCTCCTCGGAAGGACCAGTTCCATCATTTTCGGGGTGAGACATCTCTGCAGCTCGGGCCATGGCCTCTTCTCTATCCTAGCCAGCGATGCTAGAGAGATTGAATGGGGGAGGAAGAGCCTCTGCCACCTGATAAGAGGCATAGAAGTACCCTTTGTTAAAAGAGGCTTCCACCTCTGCCTAGAGCTGGGTAATTTGAGCTAGCAAGGTTTGGTTCTCAACATCTAGGGTCTCCTGATCAAAAGCCCACTTCAACCTCTCATGGTCGCATCGAATCTCAGCTAGCTGCGTCTCCATACCTTGTTGGTTGGAGGTCATCTCTTGGACCAGAGTCTGTGCCCGGCAAGCAAACCCATGGCTCGCTCAGCTTCAGCCTCAGCCTTTTTTTCCCGATCGCGTAGGAAGGCTACCTGATGCCCCATGGCAACCTGGAACTTGAAAGCCTTCAAAGGAAAATCATGTTAGAAAATGGCAAATCAAAATACTGAATGAAGAAGTGAAAGCGACGGTTACCTCAGCTAGAATGGCGGACCCTTTAGTAATCATTATGTCCACAGGCATCGCGGTCATCCTAGAAAGCCCGCCACCTAGACAGGATGCAACAAATTGCTTCAGGACCTCGTCCTGACCCACCGACCTCGATTGCCGGAAGGGGCGAGGAGGGGCGACCTCAGAGGTATCAGCATCAGGATCCTTGGGAATCTCAACTGCTCGGGTTACAACCGGATCATCAGAGAGGGATAATATGACTCGGGGAAAATCGATTGAAGTAGAGACTACTGGAGAGAAAGCAGGAGCCGACTTGTTGGCGACTTGGGAGACAGACCCTCCTCGGCTTAAAGCCTTTACCGCCCGAGATGCAAGATGTGTCATCTTGGACTTTACTTGGGAAGGTGAGGGGGAAGGAATGAGCAGGGCAGCTGCCTTGGTGGTTGATCCCCTTTTCTTCAGAACATCCGAGAGAGCTTCCGGAGACGATCTGGAAGGAGAAGGAGGGATCTCAGCTCGCCGGGCTTCGCGAGAAGCTGGAGCAATAACAAACACTGTTAGAAAGAGGAATCAAGATCATCATAACTAAACCATCTAAAAAAACAACAAGATAAATCGAGATACTTACGAGAGGTAGCACCGGATATCCGCAGGTACTTGTTTACCCTGTGGGAATTGAAGGGGTCAGCGGTTGGAAACTTTAGATTCAAGTAATTTCGAGCCACGATGGTCTTCAGCAAGGCTTCAAACTCAGCGGGCAAGGAATCCCGACCTCATATAGGTTTGTCACTAAAGGCTGTGGGAACCTCGAGCTCATGCCCGCCGATGAAGACGAAGCTCCCCTAGTCTCCCCCCGCTGGTACTCATTCTTCTTTCCATGCAGGGTCCGTCTTTGAATCCCCGGGGATGAAAAAGTTAAGCCTATTCTTGGAATTGGCATAGAACTGGCCTCGTGGAACCCCAGCCAAGCTGCCTATCTGGAAAAGAAAGGCGAGCTCCTCAACCCAGGGCTCCCTGGTTACATTGCTCATCTCGCACTGCTCCCTCCATAATACTAGAAAGCCGACTTGATACCTTCAGAAGCCAGGCGTCAGTTAAAGCAGAGCCAACTGAAGGGAGTTGAGAGCCCGCCGGTGTGATGAAGAGGGAGTCTCACCCCGCTCTCGAAAGCTGCGACGTTGATGGGGAACACGCCTTTAGGCAGGCTGAAAACATCGTAATTCCGGTGCGGGACAGTTAGGGAAACAGTATCAGGAATACCATACTTGTCCCAAAGACGGCCGATCGACTGAGGGTAGACAGTGGAGTCGGGGATGACCCTGGTTTCGAAAGAAAGGGTTACCACCGAAGAAAGCTCCCCCACTGTAACTTGAGCCTTCCCGACCGCATCGACTTTCTCCCTGACATTAGAGTCTTCGTCGACTAGGTTCAAAGGATTGTCATGGTGGTTCAAAAACCTAAGACGATAAAGACATTCCTGTAAGAACAACGCGTTGGCAGAGCGGGGAAAATTCCTCATCACTTAAAATCCCTCGTACCCGCTTGCGAGGAGCTAGGTTAGGGCCTCCGGAGCCCTCAACCAAGGCATCAACACTATCTATAGAAGTCGACATTGATGGGTAAGGAAGACTTGGATGTAAGTGGAGGCAAGCAGAGATTTCGGCAGAGAAAACAGGGAAGAAGAAATTTGAAAATTTAAGATTTGAGGAAGTATGAAGAAAGTGACGGTCAGGCCGGGCTTAAATAGAGGATTATGGCGATATCCTCGGGAAGATCACTTAGCGCCGTATTGCAACCGTTTTTCTTCGAATAACACTCAGTTTCAAATTCAAATATTGGGTAATTAATGAGAATTTCGCCCTCATTAATTATCTTTATGGCAAAAAACTTTCTCAATTAAACAAAGAATATGACTCCAACCCTAACTCTACCACCGATGTTCAAGTCAGAGGGGACTTCTGTTAATAGTGAAATTTGGCCATGGGTCAAAGAGAAATTTTCCACCCATAGTCGACAATCATGAAACCTGAAAAAGTTGTAAAGCCACCCCGCATAAACAGGAAAGGCCAGCTCGACTTCAAGACTACCAGAAAACAAGCCAGGCGTAACTAGAACGAGCCCTCCACTAGAGTACTGGAACCCGGGGTTCTCTAAGCCATCTATCGGGGAACCTCAGCTCTGAGGTCGAGCTCCACAACCGTCACGTAAATGCCAGGGGAAGTCTCCAAGCTCAAGAGACATTCGAAAGAAGCCCGCCAACCTCTCCAGAAGCCTGTTGTCCTTGCTGGATATGAAGGAAGAATCACGCCTAAATCTACACTACCCCAGCTACTTCACATGAGGGTCTACAAGAGCACCTCAAGCACCTAAGGGTTAGGGAAAATCCATCTTAAGCTTTTAAGAAAAGAGCCAGAGCAGGGATCTACCTCGCTCTATGGGGCGACAGGCAGTTGGCAAGGTGACCTCCATGAAGATTCATGGCACGAGTGCACACAGGATCGTCTCCACGTAATATTGACATGCACGTTAAAAGTTTGATTCAAATAAGGGACTAAAATTATCTCCATCAACCATATCATCAAATCCCATAACAATTCAAATTCAAATAACGAATCTCGCCCGATAAGGAGGGAACGGATTCATGGGATCACGGTAAAGTATTTACGAATTAAAAACCGACTTGGACGATATAAATAGGTGAAGCCAAGCATGGTGGAAAAAAGACAGAGAACAACCTACAAGAATAGATATACGTACAAAAAATATAAAGTCATGAGGGAAAGCCTAAATTCTGTATTCAGAACACGGTTACCTTCATTCCCACTATTCGACAGGCACCAAGTTGCCACCACCCTACAACTTCGAGAGACTATGAGCATACAAGAGAGCGATTTGTACTTTAAAGCGATTTATCAATAATAAATCTCCCATTTACTAATCAGCCTCTCGTCTATCTCTTAACTAGGTCGGGAACCAACAGTACCGACCCCGGCCACCACTTTCGTGGAAGTGATCTCGAAGGTGTTAACAGGAATTTCTCATCTCGAGCAAATTTCCCGTCAACAATAATATTATAGAATATTAATATATCATATATATTATAAAAAATATATAATATTGTAATACATAAATATTATATAAAATATTATATATTATAATATTTACATGATTAGTAAATTAATATATAATATTGTAAAATAATAATATACAATATATATTAATATATATTATATATCATATAATATTAAATTATATTATAGAATATTAATATATAATACATGTTGTTAATGGTAAAATTTGGTTAGGGACCAAAAAAGAATTTTTCACTTCCCAGCCTTCCCGCAAGGGTCCAAATTAGGGCTTGTATGACGTGGTATCAAGGTCCCCGAGGTCGAGCTACCATGCGATCCTACATGAGCAAGGCGAGGCCGCCCATACTATCTGAGAGCCCGATGAGACCGCGTCAAGCTCCTTATACCAGGATATAGCCCGAAGCTAGGACGACATGAAAGGACCTGGGTCCCCCGACATCAAGGTATCTCGTGACACTCTCCTAAAGCTTGCTATTATCTCTACTTTCACTAGGAGACCTTCAAGGTACCGAACTTGTCTTGCAAAGGCACTTCTGCCTCGTCGAGGTATAATCTCGACCTGTCCGAGCATAAAAGGAAGAAGTATGTAAAGCCCCATCGTCACCAAAAGTGCCAAGATCTAATGTAGAACCTGGTATGGTTAAATCAAGTAGCAAGAGCAGTACCCTTCCAGAAGTGAGCCAAGGTCGCCTGTTTATGAAAAAACACCTAACCAGGTCCTGCTAGCCAAGCACGCTACCCCGCTAGGAAGCCTGTATAATTAGGTCAAGCTCCATGATAAAGCTCGGCGTAGCTAAACCAAGCTCCCAACTACAAGGTTGGAACCCATGAAAATTAGTCTTTGTTCGATAAGGAAACAAAGACTAATTGAAGAGTCCTGGACTTGCACGCCAAGGTGGTCATCATGTATAAATATGCCTGTAAAAAGCATATTGTATCGGGCTCCAATCAATGACAGAAGATACATGCTTCGTTTAGAGATCTCTCGACATCATCAATGTATGTGTTACCTTTACCTATAATATACCGGTATCGGTCTACATTCGACCACCATTGTAAGCTCTTTGGAGCGACTACATTGTATTACTTCACCATTCTTGTAAGCTCCCTGGAGCATTCTTTGATATATATACATAAGGAAGGGTATTTCCCCTTCCTCCGGATACTGCCTTGGGGTTTTTCAGCATATGATCATTCGTGATGTTTTTCCCCCTTGATCAGTCCACCTCCCTCTACAAAAGATTTGTGTTTCTCTTACTTGTGTCCTGTGTAATGCATGTGTATATGAGTGCGAGCTAGATTCCTACCTCGCTGGACCTAGCGCTCTAATCTTCCCATCTACATGCTAAAGTCGCATATCAAGATGAGGAGAAACCACCCATACCAGCTTGAAGGAAGTCGATGGGCTCTCCTGCATCATCTCTATGGCAAAAATCGAGCTCTCTGACACTGGAGCTAGATAAGCCGCCTCCTTACTTGCTATCTAGGTCGGGGAATTACATGAAGGAATCAGGCTCCAGAACCGGACTCCAGGTACCATGACGGGCTCCGACCCCGACAGAAGACCAAGACCAGGACCAGGACCAGGACCAGGACCAGGACCAGGACCAGGACCAGGACCAAGATCAACCCTTTCACACCAGCAAGAGAACCTCAAGCTCCCTAGATGTACTTCATAAGCATGAAGCTCGACAGGCGGGATGGCTTGTCTCCTACCTCCAGTTTCATCCTCTTTCATAATCATTTAAGATCAAGTCAGGTATCAACGATACCAACCCCGGCCACCACCTCCGTGGTAGTGGTCTCAAGGGTGTTAACAGGGATTTCTCATCCTAAACAAATTTCCCGTTAACACTTTATGGCACCGTCTGTGTTAAATTTCCATACCCCTTTTGAAAGCCTCTATGTCTCTACATGAGTATCATTATACTATTGAGGTAACAGATTCATTATTCATAGAATATCATATACTATATACGATGTCTTTTCTTCATACTTGTCTATATCGCCTATGCATCGCATGTGATGCTCATTTTATCATTTAACAAGTTTCATTCATTGTGGAGCAAATATGGTACGTGGGATTCCTGGTGGAACCAGTTCATTATGTTACTCCTACGAAGTGAACCTGCTCAGATAATCATGGAGCACCAATACAGTAGCTCCCTGCTTGAAGATCTTCTATATAGCTGAACCATTCTGATACATTGAAAGCTCATATACAGTAGAACTGCACCTCTTCTGCTTCTTTACAGAAGATTTGCTCTGCTACCGGTAGACCTCTTATCCAGTTTATCCGTGGGACTTGGACCTGGTCATACGGAACCCTTCGTGACACCGTATCCACCCTTCAGAAGCTCCTAGGTAGAGGTAGCAGGTCAACTCATGAATCTAAGAAGCCAACTCAGCTGTGTAGCTTCTAGAGCAGCACGACCAGTAGAAGATTAATGGTTCCACGCCTCATGCACCGGGCCGGTCAATGCCCAATTGAGCCACTGAGCTCTTGTTTTGTTCCAGCATGGTCTAGAGCCTCATTTCAATTGCAGAGGACTTCAAAGATCCCAAGCATGCTTCTGTACCAGTACCGGACCGGTGGCTTCATGTTTACCAGGTCATTCTTCGTCATAGCAAGCCACCGATGCCCGATCCGATCGAAGAGGTCTCAGAAGCATACCACATTTGGTAAGGCCACCTACGTGCCTAAGCAAGCTTCTAGAGCAGTAGCACTGCTACAAAACCGGTGGCTTTGCTCTATATATTTATCGGGCCTACGGCCCTAGCAAGCCACTGAAGCCCGATCCGATCAAGGAGATCTCAGAAGCTTCCCACATTTGGTAAGGCCACCTACGTGTCTAAGCAAACTTATAGAGCAGTAGCACCGCTACAAGACCGGTGACTTCGCTCTATATATACCGGGTCACTTATCGCCCTGGTAAGCCACCGAAGCCCGATCTGATCGAGGAGAGCCCAGAGGTTTCCCATTCTTGGTAAGGCCTCTTACATGCCTAAGCTAACCTCTGGAGCAGCAGCCTCATTGTAAGGCCAAGTGGCTCCTCACATTTTATACAGGGCTAGTCAACACCCAATTGAGCCACTAAGCTTCTATTTCGTTCCAGCATGGTCCAGAGCCTCATTTTCAATTGCAGGGGACTCCAAAGATCCCAAGCATGCTTCTGGATCAGTACCAGTCTGGTGGCTTCATGTTTACCGGACCATTCACCGCCCTAGCAAGCCATTAAAGTCCGATCTGATCGAGGAGAGCCCAAAGGTTTCCCACTCTTGGTAAGGCCTCCTACATGCCTAAGCTAACCTCTGGAGCAGCAGTCTCACTAGAAGGCCAAGTGGCTCCTCACTTCTTATACCGTGCCGGTCAACGCCCAAGTTAACCACTAAATTCTTGGTTCATTCTAGGAGGGTCCGGAGCTTTCTCTCAGTTGTTGGGGGCTCCTTGAAATCCCAAGTATGCCTCCTGACCGGTACCAGATAGGTAGCCCATCTCCATTCATATAGGGTCATCCAATGCTTAAGTGAGTCACCACTTATCCCGGAGGGGTTCAAAAGTCTTTTCTCCATCGCGGGAAACTTCTAGAATCCCGAGCATGTCTCTAGACAGTTACTAGGCCGGTGTCTCCTCTCCACTTGTATGGGGTAATTCATTGCCCTAGTGAGCTACCTTGGTCCTGATCTCCCTCTCTGGTTAGTCTCCTCAACAGTAGCAGCTCCTTCCTCCATAGTCTCTATGCTTTGTTGAAAGACGGGTGATCATCCCTAAGCACTGCTACTTCAGAGCCAGCTTCCACCACCTTTGTTGGATCAACTTTAATCAGCCTTGACCTCCATCTCATCAGTTGGATCAATCGAGATCTCTCCTACCTCTCTTACCTCTCCTACCTTGGTAACACCAATCTGGACCTCTACTTTGACAGATTCAGATAGAAAGGTAGGCAGACTTGAAGCCCCTCATGCATCTGCAGCAGCAGAGGACTTCAAGGTAGTTCCTACCTCAACACGACTAGACATGAAAGCAGAAATGGGAACCAAGTCCTCCTCATCATCAGTGCATCCATCATCTCAATAATTTATGGCTTCGGTCAGAGCGGACCCAGGTAACTCTCACATTTCTCTACGATCTATTCAAGATATCCATCCTCCTATGATGATCAGGTCAGAGGGAAGAAGTGCTCGAGCTGCCTAGCAAGCAACACAGAAGCGTCCTTCAGCAAATAAAGCACCCACCTTGGCTCCCAAGGTAGCCACGCTGCCATGCAGAGTTTAAACCACTCCCACCATGTGGTCGTGGGTTAAAGAAGTAACCATCCTTCTTGACTAGCACGAGCTCCCCACCAACTTGCTCTCGGAGATTATCATACCGATGGCTCCTCTCCATATGTATGGGGCCTTCCAATGCCCTAGTGAGCCATCGAGGTCTCGATCCGTTAGGGGAGCACCCAAAGGTCCTGATTATTTCACAGTGGGGTCTCGAGCTCTATTACGATTGTTGAAGACTCTCATCTACCCCAAACAGACTTCCAAACCGGTTCCATAACTTAGGGACTAGAAGCTCAATATTTTCTCAGTACTCTAGTGAGAGGGACGATGACCCTAGCGTGAGACAATTTCCTCTAGTTCGCAATAAAAACATCTTTTATGGAGAGCCATTCTACTATCTACACTCAAAATGCAGTTCATCTCAAGAGATTCTATTTGTTAAAAAACTCCTAGAGCGAGACTGGTTATCAATTGATACCACCATGCATAGATACAACTTCGTATCAGCTCGCCATGAGTTTGCATCTCTTTCGACTTCGGTATCCGTAATAAATCCTTCCAGGACGATCGCCATTACCAGGAGAGCTACACCGCACACATGATGCCCTGGACCGGATCGAATCCGTCTAGGAGGATCACCTTGATTAGGAGAGATAGATAGCCCTCATAATGCCCCAGGCTGGATTAATCCCTCCAGGAGGATCGCCATGGTAATTCGACAATGATCACCTCGAGACCAGGAAATAGCTTGATAGCGCTTCTGATGCCTCGGTCGGGCACCACCCCCTGCCAAGAAGGGTCTGAGTGTAAGAGCATAGTTGCCATCCCGATCTTGAGACCGGGGATTGATCAGGGAAGCCCCCTCATCACCACTGATGCCTTAGTCGGGTGACCTCCCTCAAGAAGGATCTGAGTGTAAAAGCATTGTTTCCATCCCGATTAAAATACCAGGATATAGCTAGATAGCGCTCCTGATGCCTTGGCCAGGCTACAACCCCTAAGAAGGGTCTGAGTGTAAGAGCATAGTTGCCATCCGGATCGAAATACCAGGATATAGCTAGATAGCGCTTCTGATGCCTTGGTCGGGCTACGACCTCCAAGAAGGGTATGAGTGTAAGAGCATAGTTGCCATCCGGATCAAAATACCAGGATATAGCTAGATAGCGCTCATGATGCCTTAGTCAGGCTACGACCCCCAAGAAGGATCCGAGTGTAAGAGAATAGTTACCATCTTGATCGAATACCAGGATATAGCTAGATAGCGCTCCTGATGCCTTGGTCTGGCTACGACCCCCAAGAAGGGTCTGGGTGTAAGAGGATAGTTGCCATCCGGATCAAAATACCAGGATATGGCTAGATAGCGATCTTAATGCCTTGGTCTGGCTATAACCCCCAAGAAGGGTCTGAGTGTAAGAGCATTGTTGCCATCCAGATTTTAAGACTAGGAAATAGCTAGATAGCGCTTCTGATGCCTTGGTCAGGCTACAACCCCCAAGAAGGATCTGAGTATAAAAGCATTGTTGCCATCCAGATCTCGATACCTGGATATAGCTAGATAGCGCTCCTGATGCCTTGGTCGGGCTACGACCTTCAAGAAGGATATGAGCGTAGGAGCATAGTTACCTGCTAGATCACGAGATCAAAACAACCAAAATGTCATCCTGCTGCCTTGGCCGGGCCAACCCCGCTAGGAAGGATCTAGATTGCATAGATGCCCACCAGAAAAATTTCGCCAGCTCATCTAAGTACCGTGATTCCTGGAAAAGGAACTCTAGGTACCCATATTAACCACAGAAGCTTCATCCGACATGATCGAGCAATATGCACATTTATTTTGCAGGAATGAATAGTACCCCGGTTCTCTAAAGCCAATCACTAGGAACCATACTGGTTACCAATAACAAGGGTCAAGCAAAATTCTTCATGTAGTACAGGATCTAGACTCCAACCCCAAATACTTACCGGTGTTCAAGTCAGAGGGAACTTCTGTTAATAGCAAGATTTGGCTAGGGACGAAAGAAGAACTTTCCATTTCCCAAACTTCCCGCAAGCGTCCAAATTCGGGCTTGTATGACGGGGTTTCAAGGCCCCCGAGGTCGAGCTACCACGCGATCCTACAGGAGCAAGACGAGGTCGCCCATGCCATCTAAGCATCTCGCACGTGTCTAGGCTTACCAAAGAAAGCCCGACGAGACAGCGTCAAGCTTCTTATACTAGGATAAAGCCTGAAGCTAGGTCGACGTGAAAGGAACTGGGCCTCCCGACATCAAGGTATCTCATGACACTCTCCTAGAGCTTTCTACTATCTCTACTTTCACTAGGAGACCTTCAAGGTACCAAACTTGTCTTGCAAAGGCACTCCTGCCTTGTCAAGGTATAAACTCGATCTGTCCGAGCATAAAAGGAAGAAGCCCGTAAAGCTCCGTCGTCACCAACAGAGCTAAGATCTACTGTAGATCCTGGTATGGTTAAATCAAGTAGCAAGAGCAGTACTCGAGCATACCCAGAAGCGAGCCAAGGTTGCTTGTTTATGGAAAACACCTTACTAGGGCCTGCTAGCCAAGCCCGCTACCCCGATAGGAAGCCTTCATAATTAGGACAAGCTCCATGATAAAGCTCGGCGTAGCTGAACCAAGCTCCCAACTACAAGGTTGGAACCCAATGGGTTATTTCGCCTCTAAAATGGTTCGCACAAGCTCTATAGGAAGACCAAAATCTAGCTCCGTGACAATCGAGAGGTCCCCTGGGGACACCGCCAGTGTACTGGATCCTAGGGTACCCCGCTCTCAAGGAATATCAAATGTCACCTCAGGTAACCTCCATGAAATACCTCTCCAAAGAGACATGCAGAACTAGAGCTCTCATCTCGGCAACGTAGGGAGAGAGGATTGACTTCCATGACATTTAAAGTACCATTAATGAGGTCAACCGTATTAATGGAGACAGTCAACCCAGTTAATAACATGATCATCACCATTAGTAAGAGAATATTCAACTCTTTAATGGCCATCATTACTGAAAGAGTCCAAAGAGGAAACAAATACCTTTTCCTCCAAGATATCCTCCACAACTGATTATTGAAGGTCAACTATAAATAGAAAATCCCGCCTATCAAGGAAGGAAGAGTCCGAAGAAGAAACAATCATATATTCTCTGAGATAATAGCTACAAGCCGATCAACTACACTAAAGGAAGGATCGTGTTTGATAAGGAAACAAAGACTAATTGAAGAGTCCCGGACTTGCACGCCTAGGTGACCATCATGTATAAATATGCCTGTAAAAGGCATATTGTATCGGGCTCCAATCAATGACAGAAGATACATGCTTCGTTTAGAGATCTCTCGACATCATCAATATATGTATTACCTTTACCTAGAATATACCGGTATTGGTCTACATTCGACCACTATTGTAACCTCTCCGTAGCGACTACGTTGTATTACTTCACCATTCTTGTAAGCTTACCGGAGCATTCTTTGATATATACATAAGGAAGGGTATTCCCCCTTCCTTCGGATACTGCCTTGGGGTTTTTCAGCATATGATCATTCGTGATGTTTTTTCCCCCTTGATCAGTCCACCTCCCTCTACAAAAGATTTGTGTTTCTCTTACTTGTGCCCTGTGTAATGCATACGTATATGAGTGCTAGCTAGATTCCTACCTCGCTGGACCTAGCGCTCTTATCTTCCCATCTACATGCAAAAGTCGCATATCAAGATGAGGAGAAACCACCCAGACCAGCTTGAAGGAAGTCGATGGGCTCTCATGCATCATTTCTATGGCAGAAATCGAGCTCTCCGACACTGGAGCTAGATAAGCCCCCTCCTTACTTGCTATCAAGGTCGAGGAATTATAGGAAGGAATCGGGCTCCAAGTACCATGACGGGCTCCGACCCCGACTGAGGACCCGGACCAGGACCAGGACCAAGATCAACCCCTTCACACCAGCAAGAGAACCTCAAGCTCCCCAGATCTACTTCATAAGTACGAAGCCCGGCGGACGGGATGGCTTGTATCCTCGAGCTCCCCAGATCTACTACATAAACACGAAGCTCGACGAGCGGGATGGCTTGTCTCCTACCTTCTGTTTCATCCTCCTTCATATTCATACAAGATCAGGTCAGGTATCAACGATACCAACCCCGTCTACCACCACCGTTATAGTGGTCTCGAGGGTGTTAATAGGGATTTCTCATCCTAAACAAATCTCCCGTTAACATATATATTAATAGTGAAATTTGGCCAGGGATCAAAGAGAAATTTTCCATCTATAATTAATAATCATGAAGCCCGGAAAGACCGTAAAGCCACCCCGCAGGAGCAGGGAAGGCCGGTTCAGCTTCAAAGCTGCCAAAAAACAAGCCATGCGCGATGGGGATGAACCCCCACAAGAGTACTGGAATTCGGGCTTCTCCAGGCCATCTATCGGGGAACCTCGGCTCCGAGTTCGAGCTCCATAACCGCCCCGTAAATGCCAGGGGAAGTCTCTAAGCTCAAGAGAGCTTTAAAAAAAGCCCGCCAACCTCTCCAGAAGCCCGTTATCCTTGCTGGACATAAAAGAAGAATCATGCCTACTTGGCAATATATATATGTGAAGCCACGGACAGAGAAAAACGACAGAGAACGAACGACAGAGAGAGAAAATCATAAACAACAGATATATACATAAAAGAAGGGCCTAAATTCTAATTACAGAACACGGTCACCTTCATCTCCACTATTCGACAGGCACCAAGGTGCCACAACCCTACACCTCCGAGAGATTGTGAGCAAACAAGAGAGTTATTTGTATCTTAATGCGATATATCAATAATAAAGCTCCCATTTATTGTTATGGCCACTCGTTTCTCTCTTAAACAGGTCGGGAATCAACGGTACCGACCCCGGCAACTGGTTTCGTGGTAGTGGTCTCGAGGGTGTTAACAGAAATTTCTCATCTCTAGTAAATTTCCTGTCAACACTTTCTGGCACCGTCTATGGGAAACCTCTCACACCACGATCTTTTTACATTCAAGAAGTTCTTTATTTCAAAGTCATCTTGAAGCTCCGCTCATCAAGAGGGCAGCAGGTCACCTCGGGACAACCTTCTGCAACATCGACACGAAAGGTCCAGAAGAAAAAGGAAAAATCTGGGCTCCACAACCAGCTACTGTGAAGGCTCTGGATCCCCCTCTGGGAAGCCAGGTCGAGCTTGACCAACAAGCGGCAGCCTTTGTAGAGAACATCCACCTTCGAGTACTCGCTGAGGGTATCGCTATCCAACAAACGGGTCTCTGCAATCAGGGGGAAAAGCAGACCCGGGGCTAGGCAACCCGCCTTTGATAGCTTGGGGTCTGCTCCTCGGGAATCAACTCGTAACAAAGCAGGGCTCCCGACCTCGATCTAGGATAGGCTAGGGCCCATGCCTCATGTTCACGAAGCGCTGCCACGCTACCAACCATGACAAGTCCGATCTGCGGCAGATGTCCTTTCCCGGGGACGGGAAGAGCTCCTCCACCCAATAAATACAATGAGGGAAGCCCGGGGTAGAGAAGAAGAAAGTCAGCCATGTCCCCAAACAAGCCCCCTCCAAAGAAAGAACCTGGTAGAGGTCACCAGTTCATTAGAGGGATCTGATGGTGAGGAATCCGAGATCGACTCAAGAAAGTCTGAAAGCAAGCCTCTTAGGGACCAGTTGGCAGAACAACAGAAAGAGGTCCAATTGATAAAGAAGAGGAAGTACAAGGAGGACAAGAAAGATCCTCCAAGTGAAATGAACGCCCCCTTCACCAGAAATATCCAGGAGGCAGAGCTCCCGCCTAAGTTCAAAATGCCAGCTGACAGGTTCTCCGGGACTGAAGATCTGCTGAGCCACTTAGAGAACTTCGTTCAACAGATGGAGGTCCAAAACATAACCAAGTCCGCTATATGTCGGATGTTCCCCACTACACTCACGGATTATGCTAAGACCTGGTTTAGGAAACTAACCGTCGGGAGCGTAGATTCCTTCACCAAATTATCAACTGACTTCTGCTCACAGTTCCAATGGGTTAAGCCCTGACTGAAGGACCTGATTCATCTACAATACGTGATCCAGGAGAGAGGGGAAACTCTCAGGGCTTATGTCGAATGGTTCCATAAGAAAGTCATCCAGATGGGGGTCTTTACCAAGAGAGAAACCCTCGTCAACTTCAAAAGAAACTTGTGGGCAGGAAAACTATTCAGGTCTTTTGCCAAGAGACCTCCGGAAACCTACCAGGAATCCTATGATCGGGCTTTGGAACAGATCGAGGTCGATGAACAGCTCAAGATCAAGATGGAGCATGACGATATGAGAGCCGAAAAATGACAAAAGAAGGAAGCTCCCATACCTGAGCAAGATCAAAAAACCCGAAACAAACCCCCTAATAAATTAACATACGGTTTCCCTCTTCCTCAGCCCAGATTAGAAAGGTATACAGATAAACGGGCTCCTCCCCAAGCTTTACCACCTCCCAGGATAGTGTCCCCAATGGCCCGCGATGAGAGGGGGTACGACAGTTACACTCCCTTGAATGCATCCGGAGAAATAGTCTACCTCGCCATCCGGGATAAGGGTTTGTTACAGAAGCCCACTCCTATGAAAACCCCGGTCGATAAAAGAAATCGTTACAAATATTATGACTTTCAAGAGGACGTAGGGCACTATACTTCAGAATGCTACAACCTGTAGAACCAAATTGAGTCTTTGATCAGGGAAGGATGCTTGATAGAGTTCTTACAACAAGTTAGGGAGAACATTCAAACTTAAAGGGAGGTTCAAGCCGAGATTCGGGAACATGCTGAGAAGAGAAAGGGGGAGTAGACGGACCTGATGCAACAAATTCAGGTAATACACTATCAGCGGAGGTCCCACTCTGGTCGGCACCTCAAACAATTCCAGGAAAAATCATGCGAAGAAGGTCCCTCGTATGGACGAGGGGTGGGATATCTTTAAGGTCGACCAGAGACCGACCAATCCAGCCCAACTGTCTCAAATCATCCTCACCGAAGCAGATGTCTTTAACAACGTGCAGCCACATGATGACCCCATGGTCATTACATTACAAATTGCCAATTTCATGGTACACCGCGTGCTCGTCGACACAGGTAGCAGCGTCGATGTTCTGTTCAAAGACATTTTGGAAAAACTAAACTTGAAGCAATGGTGCTACAACAGTTGTACTACTCCATTATACGGTTTCACTAGGGACTCCATCACACCCGTATGATCAAAAATCCTACCAGTGATCATCGGAGCCACACCGTTTCAATAAAACATCATGACCGACTTCTTGGTGGTGGATACCCCGTCGTCCTTCAACGTAATATTAGAGAGGTCGTTCCTATCATCCCTGAAAGGGGTCCTGTCTATTTACCACAATGTCCTGAAGTTCTTGGTAGGAGACAAGGTGGGAGAGGTTCGGGGTGATCAGTAAGCAGCTAGGAAATGCTACGCAGTGTCGGCTAACCCAACAGCTCTAGCTAAACAGCTCACCCAAGTAACGACTATCCAAGGTGGGATAACCCCGGCACTTAACCTGAAAGGCTCGGGCTCCACCGATTGTCCCGAAGAAGGCATTGTGGTGCCCGACATGGAATAACAGAGAAGGGAATGGGCCAGCGGCCACCCGGTCGACAAGTTAGAAGAGATTCTTGTTCGACTAACCGATCCCTCGAAGGTCGTCAAGATCGGAGCTACCCTTGAGCTTGTTATGAAAGAGGGCTTGATTAGGCTCCTCATGGAGTTCAACGATATTTTTGCCTGGAGTCATACGGAGATGATAGGGATCCCAATGAAATTAGCTGCACATCGACTGGAGGTGGATCCTACCTTCAAGCCCGTCAAACAGAAAAGGTGCCACTTCAACAATGAAAGAAATATGGCAGTTCAAGAAGAGGTTGATAAACTCACCCAGGCAGGCTTCATTCGAGAAGCCCGCTATCCCGAATGGCTCGCCAATGTGGTCATGGTCACGAAGGCAAATTGGAAGTGGCGCATCTGCGTGGACTACACCGACCTCAACCGGGCATGCCCGAAGGACAGTTTTTCTCTGCCAAAAATTGATCAGTTGGTCGATTCCACCTCCGGGAACAAGCTCCTAAGCTTCATGGATGCGTTTTCCGGATACAATCAGATTATGATGCATCCTGTGGACCAAGAAAAGACCAGCTTCATCATCGCGCAAGGCCTATACTGCTACGAGGTGATGCCTTTCGGGTTTAAAAATGTTGGAGCTACTTACCAGCGGATAGTCAAGCATTTTTTCAAGCCCGAAATTAGAAGGTCGATGGAGGTATATATCGACGATATGATCACTAAATCTTTAACCTTAGAAGGCCATATGGACGGCCTTTGAAGGACCTTTATAATCCTAAGGGAAAACCATATGAGGTTGAACTCTTCCAAATGCTCAGTTGGTGTAACTGCGGGGAAGTTTCTAGGCTTCATGGTCTATGAGAGAGGCATAGAGGCTAACCCAGGAAAAATCACCGCTATCCTGGATCTAGAATCCCCCGCATCTCTTAAACAGGTTCAAGCCTTGACCGGTCAGGTAGCAGCGCTCAACAGGTTCATCTTCTGGTCTATCGATAAGTGCCTACCATTCTTCAAAGCAATCAAGCATGGAAGAAACATGAAGTGGGATCAGAAGAGCGAACAGGCTTTCTAAGCTTTGAAAAGATACATAACAAGCCCTCAACTGCTGGTCAAACCAAATCCTGGGGAAGAGCTCCAAATATACTTGGCCGTTTCAGAAACCGCTGTAAGTGGGTCATTTGTCAAGGAATGAGGGGATAGGATCCAGCGACCTATCTACTATGTGAGTCGCGCTCTAACCAAGCCCGAAAAGAACTATACTCTGCTGGAGAAGCTTGATTATGCATTGGTGACTTTGGTAAGGAAACTTTGTCCTTACTTTCATGCTCATTCAATAGCAATGGTGAGGGACCAACCCCTCCGTCGGTTCTTGCAAAGGCCGGATGTTTCTGGAAGGCTGGTTATATGGGCATTAGAGCTTACCCTGTTCTATTTAGAGTATAAGCCTAGGACCACGATAAAAGCTCAAGCACTAGCAGACTTTGTAGTCGAGCTTTCAGTACCTTCAGATCAGGTAACCCCCGCGGTAACAGATGTCACCCTTGAGAGGATTCCAGAATCTGACAACTGGTCAGAGTGCTGCGAGTCATGGACTCTTTACACTGACGGAGCTTTCGGACAGTTCGTGGGAGGAGCGGGTATAGTCCTCATCGACCTAGAAGGAACTGAGTGCTGCCATTGTTTCAGGTTTGAATTTAAAGCCACGAACAATGAAGCAGAATAACAAGCTCTGCTAGCTGGGATAAAAGCTGCCATAGAGCTCGGGATTGATTACCTGAATATCAAGAGAGACTCTTCACTCGTGGTCAACCAAGTTTCTGGTGATTATCAGGTCAAAGGGGATAACATGATCGCTTACCTGAAACTGGTGCAACAACTCAAGACCAAATTTAGGGGATTCTGAATCTAGCAGATACCTCGATAGCTAAATCATAGGGCTGACGTCCTAGCCAAGATAGCTGCCTATAGTGGCCAGACTCTACCACACGGAGTCCCTCTTCAAGTAATCCCCCAACCTAGCATTATGACTGGTAAGAAAGCTTATACCCTAGACCGACAGCCATGCTGGATGTATCCAATAGCAAAATATCTACAGGACGGGAAATTCCCCGATGAGCCAGACCAAGCTAAGAGGGTTAAAAGGCTCTCGGTACGGTATTGTACGGTAGATGGGCATTTATACCGAAGGGGAAAATCCATTCCCCTACTCCGATGTCTACACCCTGAAGATGCCAAGTGGGCTTTGAGAGAGGTTCATTCCGGGGAATTCAAGAACCATATTAGTGGAGAGGCCTTGGCATATCAGGTTCTCCGCATGGGGTATTACTGGCCGACCATCCATCAAGATGCTAAGAGCTTGGTGCAAATCTGCAAGGCATGCCAGAAGGCCGTAAATTTGAGTCACCTCCCTACTGAGCGTTTTTCATCCCTTAGCTCGCCATACCCCTTTGATATATGGGGAGTCGATTTGATTGGACCGCTTCCTATAGCTTCGGGATAGGCCAAGCACGATATCATAACAATTGATTACTTTACAAGATGGGTTGAAGCTGGACCACTGTCCTAGATATCAGAAGAGAACACAACAAAGTTCATCAAGACCAATGTAGTTTGCAGGTTCGAAACCCCTCTTATCATCATAACCGACCTCAGAAAACAGTTTGACAATGCCCGATTCAGAGATTTCTATCAATGTTTGGGAATCGACCTTCAGTTTGTTTCGGTAGCCCACCCTCAGACCAATGGTTTGGTGGAATCCACGAACAAAACCATCAAGAAGTTGTTGAAGAAAAAGCTACAACAAAAGAAAGGCAGATGGGTAGAGGAGCTTCCCGAGGTTCTCTAGGCTTACCGCACTACAAGGAGAACAGCTACCGGGGAAACGCCCTACTCGCTGGCCTTCGGGATTGAAGCAATCCTACCTATAGAGCACAAGTTGACCTCCTTTAGAGTCCAACGATTTGAACCGAGAAGCAATGAATGCAAGCTCCGAGCAAGTTTGAACCTCCTGGAGGAAAAGCAAGATCGAATAGCTGAAAAGGTAGCAATCTACCAAGGCAGGATTGCCAGGTACTTCAACAAGAGGGTTAAAACCCGAAGCTTCAAAGAAGGGGATCTGGTCCTCAGAAAAGTGACGTTGAACACCAAGAAGAGGTCAGACGGGGTCCTAGGGCCCAACTGGGAAGGACCCTACCTCATAAAGATGGTGATCCGTAATATGGCGTACAAGCTAGAGGATATGGATGGCCGACTCATCGACCATACTTGGAATGCGGATCACCTAAAGAAATTCTACCCTTGAACAGAGGACTCGGGAGCAGGCAACCTCCGACTAGCGTCTTTTATTTTTTCTTCTGATAGTATTGTACTCCATCTTCCATTTCAATAAAGCTTGCATTTTCCTGTTTACTCCTTCTTCAACTATGTCCTACAATGATTTAGGTCTACATGGAAAGTTTCGACATTATCGACTCAAGACTAGAGGTAAGCCGGGGAAGCCCTCTCGCTACTCCTGATGCCTCGATCGGGCACCACCCCTAGCCAAGAATGGTCTGTGTGTAAGAGCATTGTTGCCGTCCAGATCTTGAGACCAGGAAATAGCTAGATAGCCCTCCTGATGCCTTGATCCGGTTACCACCCCCAAGAAGGATCTGAGTGTAAGAGCATAGTTGCCATCCAGATCTCAAAACCAGGAAATAGCTAGATAGCGCTCATGATGCCTTGGTCGTGCTACCACCCCAAGAAGGATCAGAGTATAAGAGCATAGTTGCCATCCAAATCTCAAGACCAGGAAATAGCTAGATAGCTCTCATGATGCCTTGGTCGGGCTACCACCCCCAAGAAGGATCCGAGTGTAAGAGCATAGTTGTCATCCAGATCTCGAGACCAGGAAATAGCTAGATAGCCCGTCTAATACCTTGGTTGGGCTACCGTTCCCCCCAAGAAGGAATCGAGCTTGAAAGCGCGGAAGCCCTCCTGATCCAGAGCCCAATAAGAGGGCTAAACAGGTCTTTACTTAAATGTTCTATTCGGGCTATAGCCCCCCAAAATAGCTCAAGGATGGAGGGCTCGATTTTCTTAAACTCTAAATGCTCTTGTTATTTCACTAGCTCTCCTTGATACAGGGTTACTTACTACAGCAGACCCATAATCAAACAAGGGGACTGTCAACAGAAGAAGTTGAGCCAGGAATTCATTAGTATGAGAGCTCAATGCCAACATCTTTTTTTCTTATATTATTTTTCTCCCAAAGATAGCTCATGTCGATATAAAAGCCGGAAGACCAAGCAAGTACATACAAGCTAGAGTTAGACTTGAGATTAAAATTTTATTATTAAGTAAGGGAGCCTATCCCCCAATAAGGCTACAACATGCAAGGGGGGCCCAATCCCTGGTTCCGAGCTACAAAAGAAAAGTAATAAAAGATCAAACTCAGTTGAAGATGGGATGCCCACCCCTTTTCCAGGCATTCAAAATAGATCACATGGAAGAGAACTCAAGATTCTTCATCTTCCTGAGGGCCTTCAGCTTCCTCCTTCACAGGATGAACCTCACCCCCTGCTCCTCGCTCCAGTCGTGGCTAATCCTGATCAGCTACATCTACCGCTTCCGCTACTTCCTTCTAGGGATCAGCCCCGGCTGCCTCAGGGTCAACAGGATCTTCCTCCACGATTTCATCGATCACCGCCATAACTTCAGGCGGTATATCTGCATCAAGAAGGCTGGTCACCGACTTAGGTACGTTCCCACCTTCTGTTGACTCCATTCCTGAGAGCACTGCGGGGGGATCTCAGGCTTCAGTATGGCTTTCTTCTAGCTCCTCGTCGTGAACCCCCTTTGAGGATTCGCTGGGACCAGATACTGGAAAGGCTGGAACAGGAGGAGGTAAATCTGGCACCTCCAACTGCTTTCTATCTCCCTCCCATAAGGGCCAGCTATATCAGTTTCGGGATGAGACATCTCCGCAGCCCGAGACATGAACTCCGCTCTATCCCAACCGGTAATACTGGAGAGATCGAATGGGGAAGGGAGAGCCTCTGCAACCTGATAGGAGGCATAGAAATACCCCTCGCTAAAAGAGGCTTCCACTTCGGTTTGGAGCTGGGTAATTCGAGCCTGCAAGTTTTGGTTTTCAACATCTAGGGCATTCGCCTCTCCCCTCCAGTCATCCCGCTGGCTAGCCCGCCGCTTCGACCGGAGAGTCTACTGATCAAAAGCTAGCTTCAGCCTCTCATGATCGCATTGAAGCTCAGCTAGCTGCGTCTCTATTCCTTGTTAGCTGGAGGTCATCTCCTGGACTAGGGTCTGAGCACGTGCAAGAAACCCCATGGCTTGCTCAGCTTCAGCCTCAGCCTCAGCCTTGGCTGCCCGATCACGGAGGAAGGCTGCCCGATGCCCCATGGCCACCTGAAACTTGAAAGCCTGTAAAGAAAAATCAGGTTAGAAAAGGAAAAGTCAAGCAGCTCAATGAAGAAGTAAAAGAGACAATTACCTCGGCTAAAAGAGCGGACCCTTTGGTGATCAAGATGTCCACGGGCATCGCGGTTATCCTATAAAGCCCGTCGCTTGGACAAGATGTGACAAATTAATTTAGTACCTTGTCCTGACTCGCCGAACTCGATTGCTGGTGGGGGCGAGAAGGGGCGACCTGGAAAAAATAGGCATCGGGCTCTCTGAGAATCTCGACTACCTAGGTTACAACCAGATCTGTAGAGAGGGGTAGCGGGACTCGGGGGGCATCGTTTGGAGCAGTAACTTCTGCATGAGGGGCAGGAACAGACTTATTGATGACTTGGGAAGTAGATCTTCCTCGGTTTAGAGCCTTCGCAGCCCGAGATGCTAGAAGAGCCATCTTGAACTTCACCTGGGAAGGAGAGAGGGAAGGAACGAACGGGGCAGCTACCTTAGTGGTTGACCCCTCCCTTCTTCAAAACAGTTGGGAGAGCTCCCGGGGATGATCTGGAAGGAGGAGGAGGTATCCCAGCTTGTCGGGCCTCGTGAGAAGTTGGAGCAACAACAAACACTGTTAGAGAAAAGAATCAAGATCATCAGAACTGAACCCTCCAATGAAAAAAACAAGATAGATCGAGATACTCACGAGGGGTAGCACCGGATATCTGCAGGTACCTGTTTACCCTGCGGGGATCAAAGGGCTCAGCGGTTGGAAACTTCAGATTCAAATAGTTTTGAGCTAGGATGGTCTTCAGCACAGCCTCAGACTCATCGGGCAAGGAATCCCGACCCTATATGGGTTTGTCACTAAAGGCGGTGGGAACCTCTAGCTTATGCCCGCCGACGAAGACAGAGCTTCCCCAATCTCCCCACGCCAATACCCATTCTTCTTTCCAAGCGAGGTCCTTCTTTGAAACCCCGGGGATGATAAAATTGAGCCTATTCTTAGCCTTGGCATAGAATTGGCCTCGTGGGACTCCTGTCAGGCTACCGATCTGGAAAAGAAAGGTGAGCTCCTCAGCCCCGGGCTCCCTTGTTACGCCTCTCAGCTTGTATTGGTCCCTCCACAATATCAGGAAGCCGATTAGATGCCTCCAGAAGTTGGGCGTCAGTTGAAAAGGAGCCAGCTGAAGGGCATTGAGAGCCCGTCGTAAGGTGGGGTGAAGAGGGAGCCTCACCCCGCTCTCAAAAGCCACGACGTGGATAGGAAGCATGCCTTTGGGCAGGCTAAAGTATCGTAGTTCCGATGGGGGACGGTTAGAGAAACGGTATCAGGAATACCATACTTGTCCCGTAGACAGCCGATCGACTGAGGGTCGACAGTAGAGTCGGGGATGACCCTGGGTTTGAAAGGAAAGGTTATCACTGGAGGAAGCTCCATCATCGTGACTAAAGCCCTCCCAACCTCATCTAATCTCTCCCCGACGTCAGGGTCTTTGTTGACTAAGTTTAGAGGGTCGTCAGGCCGGTTCGAAAAGCCAGAGCCAATAGAAACTTTCATGTTATAACGACGGCGCTGGCGGATGGGGGAAGATTCCTAGTCGCTTGAAATCCCTCGCCGCCGCTTAAGAGGAGCTAGGTTAGGGCCCCCGGAGCCCTCCACCAAGGCATCAACATTATCTGTAGAAGTCGACATTGATGGGCAAGAGAGACGAGAAAGCAAGCAGAAGATATAGACAGAGAAAGCAGGGAAGAAGAAATTTGAAAGTTTAAAGATTTGAGAAAGTATGAAGAAAGTGACGGTCAGGCCGGGCTTTAATAGAGGTTTATTGGCGATATTCTCGGGAATATCACCTGGAGTCATATTACAGCCGTTTTTCTTCGAATAACACTCAGTTTCAAATTCAAAATGTTAGGTAGTTAATGAGAAGATTTCGCTCTCATCAATTATCTTGATATCAAAAAACTTTCTCAACTAAATTAGGAATCTGACTCCAACCCTAACTCTACCATTGGTGTTCAAGTCAGAGGGGACTTCTGTTAATAGTGAAATTTGGCCAGGGATCAAAGAGAAATTTTCCATCCATAATCGACAATCATGAAGCCCGAAAAGACCGTAAAGCCACCCCGCAGGAGCAGGAAAGGCCGGTTTGGCTTTAAAGCTACCAGAAGACAAGCCAGACGCGACCGGAATGAACCCCCATAAGAGTACTGGAAGCCAGGCTTCTCCAGGCCATCTATCGGAGAACCTCGGCTCTGAGGTCGAGCTCCATAACCGTCCCGTAGATGCCAGGGAAAGTCTCCAAGATCAAGAGAACTTCGAAAGAAGCCCGCCAACCTCTCCAGAAGCCCGCTGTCCTTGCTGAACATAAATGAAGAATCACGCCTAAATCTAAACTACCCCAGCTACTTCCCAGAAGGGACCCAAGGGTCAGGGAAAATCCATCTTAAGCTTCTAAGAACAGAGTCAGAGCAAGGATCTACCTCGCTCTACGGGGCAACAGGCAGCTGGCAGGGTGACCTCCATGAAGATCCATGACACGAGTGCACACAGGATCATCTCCACATAATATTTACATGCACGTCAAAAGTTTAAATTCAAATAAGGGAACAAACTGATCTTCGTCAACGATATCATCGAATCCGGAAACAATTCAATTTTAAATAACGAATCCCGCCCGATAAGGAAGGGACGGATTCATGAGATTACGGTAGAGTATTCACGAACTAAAAACCTAATTGGACTATGTGTGTGTGTGTGTGTGTGTGTGTGTTTGTAAAGCCAAGGACAGAGAAAAACGACAGGGAACGAACGACAGAGACAAAATAATAAACAACAGATATATACATAGAAAAAGGGCTTAAATTCTAATTAAAGAACACGGTCACCTTCATCTCTACTATTCGACAGGCACGAAAGTGCCACCACCCTACACCTCCGAGAAATTGTGAGCAAACAAGAGAGTTATTTGTATCTTAAAGCGATATATCAATAATAAAGCTCCCATTTACTGTTATTGCCACTTGTCTCTCTCTTAAACAGGTCGGGAACCAACGGTACCGACCCCAGCCACTGCTTTCGTGGTAGTGGTCTCGAGGGTGTTAACAGAAATTTCTCATCTCGAGCAAATTTCCCGTCAACAATATATAATAATATATATTATATCACATATATATATATAATATTATAATATAGTTTATATATATTATAATATATAAAAAAATAGATTATATATTATATATGTTAATAGCAAAATTTGGCTAGGGACCAAAGAAGAATTTTCCACCTTCCAGCCTTCAAGCAAAGGTCCAAATCCGAGTCTACTTAGCGAGGTATCGAGGTCCTCTAGGTCGAGGTACCTTATGACCCGGCAGAAGCAGGGCCAAGTAATCAACATCTTCTCAAACACCTTGCATGCATTCAGGCTCTCCAATTAAAGCCCGCTACCCCACTAGGAAGCTTGCATAATTAGGTCGAGCTCCATGATAAAGCTCGGCGTAGCTAAACCAAGCTCTCAGCTACAAGGTTGGAACCCTATGGGATATTTCACCCCTAAAATGGTTAGCATAAGCTCCATGGGAAGACAAGCATGATCGATCTGGCTCCGTGACAATCGAGAGGTCCCCGGGGGACCCCGCCAGTATACTGGATTCTAGGGTACCTCGCCCTCAAGGAATATCAAATGTCACCTCAGGTAACCTCCATGAAGTACCTCTCCAAAGTGATATGCAGAACTAGAGCTCTCCTCTCGGCAACGTAGGAAGAGAGGGTTGACTTTTATGACATTTAAAGTACCACTAATGAGGTCAACCGTATTAATGGAGGTAGTTAACCCTATTAATGAGGTCAACCATATTAGTAGAGGTAGTCAACCCTATTAATGACATGATCAGCGCCATAAATAAGAGAATATTCAACTCTTTAATGGCCACCATTAGTGAAAGAATCCAAAGAGGAAACAAATACATTTACCTCCAAGATATCCTCCATATCCGATTCTTTGGGATCAACTACAACAGAAAATCCCGCTTATCAAGGAAAGAAGAGTCCGAAGAGGAAACAAACACATCTTCTCCAAGATATAAGCTACGATCCGATCAACTACATTAAATGAAGAATCGTGTTCAATAAGGAAAGAAGAACAATTCAAGAGTCATGGACTTGCACGCTAAAGTAGTTACACCATGTATAAATACACAGGTAATAGCATCGATAAAGGAGATCAAAAAACACACAGTGGAGATCACACATATCATTTCCAATCCCAAAAATGACCAGCCCTAGGAATGTCTACATTCTTCGTTTAAAGTTCTCTCGACATCATCAATGTATGTGTTACCTTTACCTAGAATATACCGGTATCGGTCTACATTCGACCACCATTGTAAGCTCTCCGGAGTGACTACGTTGTATTATTTCACCATTCTTGTAAGCTCCCTGAAGCATTATTTGATATATACATAAGGAAGGGTATTCCTCCTTCCTCCGGATACTGCCTTGGGGTTTTTCAGCATGTGATCATTCGTGATGCATTTTCCCCCTTGGTCAATCCACCTCCCTCTACAAAAGACTTGTGTTTCTCTTACTTGTGTCCTGTGTAATGCATGCGTATATAAGTGCAAGCTAGATTCCTACCTCGCTGGACCTAGAGCTCTTAACCTCTCATCTGCATGCCAAATTCGCATATCAAGATGAGAAGAAACCACTCAGACTAGCTTGAAGGAAGTCGATGAGCTGTCATGCATCATCTCTATGGAAGAAATCGAGCTCTCCGACACTGGAGCTAGATAAGCCCCCATCCTTACTTGCTATCTAGGTTTGGAAATTACAGAAAGGAAACGGGCTCCAGAACCAGGCTCCGGGTACCATGACGGGCTCCGACCCCGACCGAGGACCAGAACCAAGATCAACCCCTTCATACCAGTAAGGGAACCTCGAGCTCCCTCAGTCTCCGACCTACCACGAAGCCCGACGGACGGGTTGACTCATCTCCTACCTACAACGAAGCCCGACGGGAGGGATGACTCTTCTCCTACCTACCACGAAGCCCGACGGATGGGCTGACTCGTCTCTGACCTATCTTGAAGCCCGACGGGAGGGATAACTTCCTACCTACCACGAAGCCCGACGGATGGGTTGACTCGTCTCTTACCTACCACGAAGCCCGACAAGAGGGATGACCCCTCTCCTACCTACTACGAAGCTCGAATGATGGGTTGACTCATCTCCTACCCACCACGAAGCCCGACGGATGGGATGACTCGTCTCCTACCCACCACGAAGTCCGACGGATGGGTTGTCTTACCTACCACGAAGCCTGACAGATGGGATGACTCGTCTCCTACCCACCACGATGCCCGACGCGTTTTCAGAATTCGAAAATGAAACCAAAAATATTGTTTTCATTTTCATTTTTATTTTTGAAAAATAGCAACTGAAAAACGCTTATATGACGGGCCCTTAGAAACACTTTAAACATGTTTTTCATTTAAAACAAATGCTCATTTTTTTTTCATTCATTCCCTTCTTCGTCAAGTCAGTTCTTCTTATTCTTCTTCTCAAATTCTACTTCTTCACTGATGCCGGAAGGGAGGAGATCCTCCTCTGGCAACGCCGATCTGCTTGACAACCTGTTCGATCTTATATGCTTATATCTTATTTCACTTACAGATTTTTTAGATTTCTTTTGGGTTTTGACTTTTGAGAGGGGGTTTTCTTTTGTTTTACTTGATGCTTTTCATGTTATGGGTTTATATGATTTCTGGCTCTCTTTCATTCTTGGAGAGTTCATAGTATCTTTTGAGTTTTTTAAGGTTTCTTGAGTCCGAGAGAAAAAAAAAACCCTTAAAAAAACTCAACACAATAAAGAATGGTAAAAACTGCATGTTCACCGTTTTGATATTCATCACTCATTCACTTGGCCCTACTTTGATTTCAATGGAGAGTAACTTGTTCATCTATCAACAACAACAAAAAATATAACTTTGAATTTCTATGCTTTTGTTGTAGAGAAAATTCAATTAATAACAATGTTATTTTCAATTGAGAATAATATTATGATTAATTAAGTATTTCAAGTGGAAATTTTTTGATGGAGTTTCTCTGGTTTTAGAGTATGTTTCTTGCTTTGTTGTCGTCGTCCATGGATAGGGTTGGCACAAAAACCGAAACCGAATCGAACCGAACTGAACCGAAAAATGGTTGTTGGTTCGGTTTATAACTTCTATTCGGTTCAAACCGATTTGAAATTAAAAAACCGAATTGAATTTGATTCGGTTTCAGTTTTGAACATACAAAACCGAACCAAACCGAATAAACCGAATTGTCTTAATTAATTATTTTGTAAAGTTCAATTTTATTATGGATTGTTTATTGATGATGTTTATTTTTTGACTACAATATGTACTCAATTTTTTTACTTCTATTTTATTATGAAGATTTTATATTTTAATTGAATATGTAGACTGAATATGGTTAAATTTTAGATTTGGATCGAAAATTGGGTTATATTTTGTTTAAATTGTTTGTTACATATTATGTTTTCTTTAAAAGTTTAAGTCTAAATGTCAAAAATACAACTTAAATGTCCAAAAAATTAAAAAACATATAAAAAAACATTTAAAGCCCAATAAATCCAAAACCGAATTGAACCGAACCGAGATAAAGGTGTTCGGTTCAATTCGGTTTTTAAGTTCAAAACGGTTCAAACCGATTCATATTTTTTAAAACCGAATATATATATCGGTTCGGTTTGGTTTCGGTTTGGTTTTACCCCGAACCGAACCAAACCGAACCGAACCATGCTCACCCATATTCATGGAGAAGGAAATTGTTATTTTGGAAGTAATAGAGAGACAACAGAGAAGCAGAGAGAGTTGTTGGCTCTGTTTTGGCCAATTGTGTAGAGAAATTAAGCGGGTAGACTTGTGATGCTCCCAAAAAAAAAAGGATTTTGGATTCCAATTGGCCTTCAAAAAGCAACACTTTTATCGGAGATATTCATTGTCATTTGATGTTAAATTAAAAAAATGTTTAATAATTTAAATTTTTATTTAATAAAAAGTACGACTCAAGTTGATAATTATCGATAATTATTTGGGATGAATTATTGATAATTTTTCGGTTAACCTATCAGATACGTTTTTTATGGTTTTATTTTCATAATACGACTTTCAACGTATGCTGTCGGACGTGTTTTTAGATTTCGAAATTGAAACTAAAAATACTTTTTTTATTTTCATTTTCATTTTCCTTTTCGAAAAACGCTTACAGTATGAGTTTTTATTATTTATAAAATAAAATATTTCCAATAAAAAAGGTAATTTTGAGACTAATTATATTATTTATTATAAACCGTCAAATATTGTAATCAATTGTAATAATTATTTTTAAAAAGTTTCAATCGAACAAAATATAATAATAGATAATAAAATTTGTCACAAAATAATAGTAACAGTGATGGTACAATTAAAATTTGTGACATAAAGAAATATTTCATTATGTCTCTTTTTTGTATAGTGAGTCACTACATAATCACTACATAGTTCTCCACCATGTAGTATATAATAGGTGGAATTCCACAGCATTCTCAACAGTGATATTATTTTCACTAAATTTTGAGATATTACAACAGTGTATAATTATTATAATTATTATTTATAATAATAATATAAAGAAATAGTCTAGAATTCTCAAATTTACCTTAAAGGACCTTTGACCTTTCAACAGAATACCATTCTAATATAGCTGAATCCAGAACCATCCGGCCAATTGTATTGCAACATGTGTCGATGATTTACGATATACAGCTCACAGTTCCATCAGCCACAATGCTTCAAATGAAAGATGGTCGAAACTAGGTTAGGATGGCAGTTTTGAAATTAAAGTGATTTCCAAGGCTCTTAATTATCTCATAAAATTATATTAAAAAAGAATGGATATTATTGATTTAGTCCCTAATTTTTTTTAAAATTATCTATTTGTTATTCATTTATTCATTTTTCATTAGATTAATCCCTATATTTCTAAAAATCACTCAATTTCGTTCTTCCATAAATCAAACTAAACGGCTCTAAGGGTAATTTTATCTTTACACAATAATATATCACATGTTAACAGACGAAACATTTTAAAATAAATAAATAAATTAGAAAAAAAATTAGTAGAAAAAAAATAAAACTTAATCGACTAAAACATAACATTATCTTCTTCAACAGTTTCTTCTTCAACTTGTACACAAAGAACACAAATGAAACCTAGAAACCTAAACTTCAACTTCATATTCTTCATCAGTTTTCCAAAACACTAAGAACACCCACCAAAACACATGATCATCATCAACTTTTCAGAAATCATCACCATTTACACCCTCAAATACAACCAAACCTAAACCCAAACACAACAACTGCCCTAAAAATCAATCATTTTCAAATCACCATCTTCTCCAACACCCAGAACACACCATCTATCTATCTCTCTCCTCATTTATCTCTCTGGTCGTGATAAACTTGAGACCCAGCGACGGTCCACGTGATACCAGATTCTTCACTCCCTGCTTTGACCTCTTCTCTGTCTTTAATATCCGTCAATTCACTGTCTCTAAACCGCCATGGCAGTCTCACTTTCACCTTCAATTTAAAGCAACATTGAAACCCTAGAATTTTTGATGCAGAACCAGAAAACAAAACATTAAAGAATCAAAATTTTCCTGCAAAATCATGGTTGAATTTTGATTTCACCTCATAGTTGTTCAATTTCTAACCCTAATTGCATTTCCATTTTCGTCTCTTGCTACAGAAACCCTAATTGACAACCCCCAACTTCAACCTAGAAATCATCGTGCATTTCCATTTTTGTCTCTCACATTTTGTTTTCTTGTTTGATTTTGTTTGAATTTGACTGGGTTTGATTTTGATTTTGATTGATTTTGTTAAGAATAAGATTGGTGTTTGGTTTTCTAGTATAGTTTGAGATTGGTGTTGATGTTTGAGACTGATGTTAATGATGATGAACTGAGCTGATTTTTTGTGTTTGTGAATGATTTTTACTGAAAAGGTGTTTTTTTTTCTAGTAATGATGATGATAAACAAGAATTGATTTGTGTAGTTTGATGTTAATTTGCATGTGTAATTTTTTTTTTTTAAATATTAATTTATTTTTTTTGATTTGGTTGTGATCTAGGTCCCCCACCGTCCATCATCTGAAATAGACGGTGGACATTGAATCTGATCTCTAACTTTTTTTTATTTTCTATAATTATTTGTTTTATTTTTTAAAAATAACTTTTTCAACTTTTTAACTTTTTTTATTAACTTTTTAAACTTTTTTGCCGAAAAAAGTGATTTTATGATATATATAAAATAAAGCTCCATTTAAAGTTTTCGCCTAGAGCCTCCAATATTCTTGAACCGGTACTGGTACTACAATGCATGCCATGTTAAAAGTAATTTTATTATTATTATTATTATTATTGTTACATTTATAAATTTTAATATGTTTGAACAAGTCCTCATTGAATGAAATTTCGAATAAATAAAACAATAAAGTATATGTAAGTAGCTTATACTATTGATTTTGTAAATGATTTTCGAATGAATGTTACACAGAACGTAAGTGTTGGAATTTAATCACAACAACATTTGACACTCATATTGCCACAAGGCAATTGAATGATTGATGAAGCTACGGAAATTCATCAATTAACAAGTGTGTTGCCAACTGCCTACCATGCATGATAATAAGTACTTGATCTCTTGACATGTAAAGCGGTGCTCATAATCAATTTGACAGTTGATCACAATAAAAAAATACAAACGAGATATTTATATTTATAGGTGACAAAATAATCACGGCACCCCACCAGTCCACCTTCTACTTTATATACATATAATATATAATTAGATACCATGAACAAATATCTTTAATTGCTGAAGAGCCAACCTTTTACAGCGAAACAGATCACATCACTGATCACTCTCATTATTAATTTTCGACATTCTTGACTGAAAATGGCAAAGAAATACATTTCACAAGAAGATCTCAAGACCCACAACACGTCTGGAGATTTATGGATCTCGATACAAAACAAGGTCTACGATGTCTCTGAGTGGTCAAAACACCACCCAGGTGGTGATCTTCCATTGCTCACACTTGCCGGCCAAGATGTCACCGACGCTTTTGTCGCCTACCATCCAACCTCTGCTTGGCTATACCTCGACAGATTCTTTACTGGGTATCATCTTACAGGCAACTCTGTCTCTCAAGTATCAAGTGATTATAGAAAACTTGTTGCAGAGTTTTCAAAGATGGGCCTTTTTGAAACCAGAGGACATCGTATGATGTACACACTCTGTTTCTTGACAACCTTGTTTGTTACGAGTGTTAGTGGTGTTTTGTGCAGTGACAGTACATGGTTGCATCTTTTTTCTGGTGTGTTAATGGGGTTTTTCTGGATCCAATGTGGTTGGGTGGGTCATGATTCAGGTCATCACCAGGTCATGAAGAATCGGACATTTGTCCACTTCATGCAACTCATAGTTGGGAATTGTCTTTCAGGAATCAGCATAGCTTGGTGGAAAAGAGAACACAATGCACATCACATTGCTTGTAATAGTCTTGATTTCGATCCAGACATTCAAAGCATTCCTATATTCGCTGTATCTAACAGACTCTTCAATTCACTCAAGTCACAGTTCTACGACAGGATGATGAATTTCAACTCTATTGCTAGATTCTTGGTTAGTTACCAACATTGGACCTTTTATCCGGTGGCCTGCTTCGCTAGAGTAAATCTCTTAGCACAATCACATCTGTTGTTGTTGTCTAAAAAGAAGAAAGTGGTGAACAGAAAACAAGAGGTTATAGGGATGCTTGTGTTTTGGATTTGGTATCCTCTGCTTATTTCTTGTTTACCCAATTGGAAGGAGAGAGTGATGTTTGTTGTGTCTAGTTTTGCTGTGACAGGAATCCAACAGGTTCAATTCGCTTTAAATCATTTCTCGTCAAGCTTTTACGTCGGTCCACCTTGTGCAAATGACTGGTTTAGGAAGCAAACAGAAGGAACACTCAATATAAAGAACTCGTCTTGGATGGATTGGTTTTACGGTGGACTGAATTTTCAAGTGGAGCACCATTTGTTTCCTCGATTACCTCGATGCCATCTCAGGACAATATCGCCTTTTGTAGTGGAGCTCTGCAAGACGCACAAATTGCCATACAATAGTGTCTCGTTTTGGATGGCCAATGCATTGGTTATTGGGAATCTTCGCTCAGTTGCATTGCAGGCTCGTGACTTATCGAAACCTATTTCGATTCTGGTTTGGGAAGCTGTTAACGCTCATGGATGAAATCTTCAAGATTCAAGAATATCATCATCATTACTGCTCGCTCGCTCGCCTCAATTATTATCCATATAATCTATGTTATTATTAGTTTATTTTTTATTTTGGAATTCTTATTTTCTTTTTTCGTTTCCTTTCTATGTTGTCTTTTACATTTGTTAATTTGTTCTTCTATGATTCGTAAGAGCAACTCTAACGTTGCTTCAATTTGTCGCCGCATTGTTTTTTGTGTCAATTTTTTTTAATTAGTCAAACCAACGCTTTAATTTTTGATAAAATAGTTAAAAATAAACACAATTATTATAAAAATTTTATTTTTAATAACTTACTAAATTTATTTATTAATAACCACTTTTTAAGAAATTACTTGAATGTCTCTATATAAAAACCATTACTAAACATTTTCTCTCTTCTTTTTTTTTACTCTCTCCTTCCTCTTTCTCTCCGATCTGTCTCTCTCTCTCCTTTCTTCTCTCTCCCCGATCTCTCTCTCCCACCGATGAACCGTCAACGGCATCCATTCGGAGGCCGGCCAACCTTCGCCAGCCTCTTCTCTCTCTCACCCAACCTCTCTTCTCTCTCCCCGTAGCTCTCTCTCTTCTTTCACTCACATCTCTTTCTCTCTCCTTTCCTTTCTCTCTCACATGTCGTCGACGGCTTGCCGGAGTGCCGTCGCCTGGGCTTCAGGACCGTCCAGCAACGCCGTCGAGCTTCCCCTCCGCCGGCGATTAGATCTGCTGAAAAAAAAAAACGAAATATTAGAAACCCATAACATTTTAAGTTTGAACAGTTCAATTTAGTCAACATTTCAAGTTTCAAAATTTCAATTTAGGCAACATTTCAAGTTTCAACTTTCTATTTAGTCAAGATTTCAAGTTTCAACATTTCAATTTAAGCAAGATTTCAAGTTTCAAAATTTTATTTTTTAAAACAAGATTTCAAGTTCCTAGCCGTGATTTCAAGTTTGGTTCCAGATTTTAATCATGATTTCAAGTTTTCTTTCAGTTTTAAAGAAAAATCAAATCCAGGAGTATTTTTGTAATTTTTGGACATACACTGATTTTTTTTTAAAGTGGCTATTAACAAATAAATTTTCATATGTGGTTAAAAATAAATTTTCCATAATAATTGTGGTTATTTTTTATTTTCTCTCTTAATTTTTTAAGAATTAAAAAAAAATATACAGGCTGGAAATATTTACTCGTTATTTATTGTTAAACTTTCAGTAGAAATCGTAAAAAATATCCACACTTAATATAGAAAATTTATTCGTTAATAATCACTTTTTAAAAATAATTTTCGTGAATGTCCACAAAATGCCAAATACCGCCAAAATAATTTTCTAATTTTTTTTGTTATTTTTTTTTTACTTTCTTCTTCTCGTTGTTCTCTCTTCTTCTCTTTATTTTCTACAAATCGAACACAATCACACCATTGTTAAAGGATAAAAAAAACGGAATCATGGAATCGCATTTGAAGATTTGTAGGATTGAAGGTTTGAAGAAATGAGTGATGATTTTTTTTTTCGATTTTCTCTAATTCGGTTTAAGTTATGTAAATATCTTCTATTTGTGAATTAATTGAGTTCGAAACAGTTACTTAACATGATTTTAATGTTATTATATCGTTTTTGTGTGTTTTTGTGAAAAATCGAATGAAATAAAGTTTTACGTTTTTTTCCAGAATAGTTCAAGTTCACTGGTTTGAAAACTTGAAATCTTATATAAAAACTTTAAATGTTGACAAGTTTCTGGGTAAGATTTCAATAAAGTTATTTTCAGAAGATTTCAAGTTTCATTGGTTCGAAAACTTGAAATCTTATATAAAAACTTAAAATATTGACAAGTTTATGGGTAAGATTTCAAGTTTATGGGTTAGATTTCAATCAAGTTTTTTTCCAGAAGATTACAAGTTTCACTTGTTCGAAAACTTGAAATCTTAGATAAAAACTTGAAATGTTGACAAGTTTCTGGGTAAGATTTCAAGTTTCTTAGTAAGATTTAAAGCTTAATTTCAAGTTTCCGTAAAACATTTCAAGTTTGTCGAATATTTCAAACTTTCAAGTTTTTTTTCAAAAAAAACTCCAACATCCAGTCCCAAATCATCCAAAATATCAGACCTCAACCCAATCAACCCTCAAAATTGATACATTTCAACATTTTTTGTTCCCTAAACATGTTCTTAACTTGAAATCACATTAAAAAGGTGAGAAGAGAATGGTAGGTTTGTCTCTAGTGAATGGTGGGTTCATCTCCGGGATGTGACCGCAATCTCTTCTCTTCTAGCTGCTCCGACAACGACGACGCCCTATTCTCTCCTAGCGACACCGCTTCTTTCTCTCTTTTCTCTCGGTGACAACACCTTTCTCTTTCTCTCTTTTCTTTTCTTTTCTCTCTTTTCTCTCTTTTCTCTCCTTTCTCTCTTTCTGGAATGCTCCAGTATTCTATTGTTTCTTTGTTAATTTTTATGGTATTTAAATGTGGGTATTTAGGTAATTTCTAATAAATGTGGTTATTAACAATTAAATTTTCGTATGTGGTTAGAAACGAATTCTAATGTTTTGGATGGCTACTTTTGATTTTCTCTCAAACTTTTATAATAAATATTGAGAGAATATATAAAAGAGAGAAAACCAAAACTAATCATCCAAAACATTAGAATTTCGTTTCTAACCATATAAGAAAGTTTAATTGTCAATAACCATATTTTTAGAAAATTACTTGAATGTCCTCATATAAAAACTATCCTCAAACACGCCCTCTCTCTCTCTCTCTCTCTCTCTCTCTCTCTCTCTTTTCTCTCGTTTTCCCCACTCATCATCACCGGACGTAGTCGCTTAGGCTTGCACTGTCCGGCGACACAGTTGCCTAGGTTACGTCGAATCAAGGGGTGCGCCGCTTGGCTTCACTCTCTTCTATCTCTCCGTTCCTCTCTCTCTCTCTCCTCTCTCTCCCCGCTCCTCTCTCCTCTTTTCGCTATCTTATTGCTAAGAACATGTTTATGGAATAATAAATGTTGAAATGTATCAATTTTGAGGGTTGATTGTGTTGAGATCTGATATTTTGGATGATTTGGGACTTGAAAGCATGAAATATTTGACAAACTTGAAATGTTTGACAAACTTGAAATGTTTTACGAAAACTTGAAATCATGCTTTAAATCTTTCCCAGAACTTGAAATCTTACCCAAAAACTTATCAACATTTCAAGTTTTTACATAAGATTTTAAGTTTTCGAACAAATGAAACTTGAAATTTTCTAGAAAAAAAACTTGATTGAAATCTTACCCAGAAACTTAAAATCTTACCCAGAAACTTGTCAACATTTTAAGTTTTTACATAAGATTTCAAGTTTTCGAACCATTGAATTTGAAATCTTCTAGAAAAAACTTGAAACTTTATTTAATTCGATTCTTCACAAAACACACAAAATTGATGCAATAATACTAAAACCATCCTTTAGTTTATCGATTTGCAGGAACAAAAATCAAAATTTGATAAGGAAGAATAAAGAGAGAAGAATGAAGAAGACGGTAGAAAAATAATAAAAGAAAATAGAAAAGTGGATGATGGAGGTATTTTTATAATTTATGGAAATACACTGATTTTTTTTTCAAAAAAGTGGTTATTAACAATTAAATTTTCGTATATGGGTAAAAACAAATTTCTCATGTTAGATGTGGTCATTTTCAATAATTTCCACTATATAAATTTTGGTGTGAAAAAAAATTTGGTGTAAGAATTTTTCCCAATTGGTTTAAAGTTTGTTGTGTATATTATAGTTTGCCTAATATATGTCTATAAATTAGTGATTTGAATCATCTTCTGATCTGATTATTTTTCTGACCTTTTTTAAATGATGTGATTGGTTGTTGATAAAACAGTTGTAAAAACCAATCACACCTTAACTACTCATTCATTACAATATTTATATATTATAAGATTAGATGAGATCAAGAAAAAGAAAAAATCAGCTGAGAATCCAAATTCATAAATTAGACAAAGAAAGAAATCTTTAGTGCATCAGGGGTATATCAACAAAGTTTGTTTGGGGCAGTATACTAATATATAATATTTAGGAGGCTAAAGTAAAAATTTTAAAACCGTATGTATTAAATATCAATTTTTAAAAAGAATATATAATTTATTTAAAAAAAAAACAAAAAAAAAACAAAACAAATTATGGGCTCTGCAATGCTGCGCAAGGCTGCAAGGCTGCAAGCCCTTTGTATCCACTCTCCTGGATATGTGGGGCAACAGAACTTTAACGTGACGTGGCATACATGTGGGAGCAAAATTCTAAAATATGGTGTGGCACACATTTGTGGATGTGGATGAAATTGATCCCCATATGGAAATAGAGATGGCTAAGATCATATCACATGGTAACGTGCCACTTGCATTGGAAAAAAGAGTGATACATCAATATTGTCAATTGTTTCTAATATGACATGGAACTAAACTTGATAAATATCCAAACGATAAAAGTGATCTTCAATACTTCATTTGTATTGATCTTTTTAAATATACTTTAAAATTGTTGAATAAAATAAAGTAGAAGACAAAAGTGGTTACTGATTGGGCCAATAAGATGGCTGCCCAACAGACCCTCTGAAATCAGAGAGTCATGTTGACAGCCTCTGAAAAAAAGTTATCACCTCAGTTTGAAGTTGTACTAGAGATGTTGCATTGGAGATGAATTTTTTTTTCACGAAATGGATATTCATCCTGCGTGATATCTATTTTTTTTCACAACCCACGTCATTAATGGAGATACTCCAAGTCATCCCCATTTTCCCAACATCATTTTTTTTAATAATTATTTATTTTCTCCATTTTTCTAATTTTAACCTAAGTATAATTTATATAAATACTTCTTCGTTTTTTTATTGGAGTTTTTTTTCCATGTTATAAATATTAGACCTTTATTTGTTTTTTTAATTGAATTTTTAATCTAAATTTTTTATTTGAATGAGTAAGTTTTAGTAATTATTTTTAGTCGAATAATGTCAAACGAAGGAAATACCCCATCCCATTTCCCTAAATGGAGAAATGGGGAAGTATGAGTGAAAGGATTGGGGAATGGGAATAGAGATGGAAATAAAGACACCAATATCCATTCTTTTTTTCTCCAATTAAGTATTGACATTTCTTCTTTTTTATTAGGGATATTAAGATTTTAGTCCCTCTAGTTTGCGTTTATCTGAGTTTGGTCCACTAGTTTTTTGAATTACTAACTTTAGTCCACTAGTTCTCTGACAACACCTATTCCAGTCCCTACCGTCCAATTTCATTAGTTTTTCATTGACTTCTGTTAAGTCAACAGGGGCATTATGAAAAATTTGGTAAAAGCTTCTAGAAACCGTCTGGAAGAAGGGTATAATAGTATTTTTCAAATTTCATAATAATAATTAATATTACAAATATTTTTAAAAAACAAATAAATATTATTAAATTAAATAATATATATATATATATATATAATTCTAACATAATTTGTTTCTCTCCCTGACATTCTCTCTCTCATTGTTTCTCTTCTTTCTCTTCTTTCTCTTCCTCTCACTTCGACCACGGTCTCACTTCTCTTTCTCTCTCCTTGGCGCTCTCTCTCTCCCCGGTTCTCTTCTTTCTCTTCCTCTCCCATCGGCCACCAGTCTCGTCTTCTCTAACTTTCTCCCTAATGCGCTTCCTCTCTCCCCTCGTCTCTCCTCTCTCTCTCTCCGGTGGTGGGTATGGGTGATTGGTGAGGGGTTTGGTTTCTGAGAATGGATTGGGGGTAGTGGTTGTGGTCGATTTCAATTGGGGGTGGTGGATGTGGCCGATTTTAATTGGAGGGTGATGGCTGTGGCTATGATTTTGAATTAGGGTGTGGTTTGTGTTGGTTGATTTCGATTTAGGATAGTGGTTTTGGTTGATTTCAAATTAGGGATTTCGATTGGGGAGGGCAGCTTGATTGGGATTTCAATATAGGGATGTGATTTCGAATGAGGATGTGGGTTGTGGTTGGTTGATTTTGATTTAGGATAGTAGTTTTGGTTGATTTCGATTTAGGGATTTCAATTGGGGGTGGTGGCTGGATTTTGAAGGTGACTCGATTTGGATTTCAATTAGGGGTTTGATTTATTTCTTTTTTCTGGGTTTGATTTGTAGTTTCAGTATTTTTTTTTTGGGTTTGATGGGATTGATTGATTCAAATTTGGATTGGTGATGGTGTAGAAGGAGATGAACTAGATCGGTCTTCGATCAATAACAGAGCTTCCAGGCTGATTTCTTCTGGTTCGGTTTTTTTTTTTCTGGGTTCGATTTTTTTTTTTTTGGGTTTGAGATTTTGGTTTCGTTTGATTTTCGTTTGGTTTGTTTTGATTGGGGCTGGGGTTGTGGTTGGATTTTAGGGTTATGGTTTGGTGGTTGGAGATCGATGATGGTAATGATCGATGATGGTGTTTGGTGGAAAATAAATGGTGATGATCAACGATGGATGATGTGGGATGGTTATGAACGATAACGATGGTGATGAACAAAAAAACAAAAAAATAATAATTTAATTTATCTATTATTATTAATAATAAATTTTAGTTAGTTTTTTATATATTTTAATTTTAAAAGTAATTTGTTTTTTATTTTTTATTTAATTAAATATAAAATTACCGTATTACCCTTCATCAGGAACTTTCATTAAGGGTATTTCGGTCATTTTACTTCCTGACAATGTTAGTCCGTTACTTTTAACAGAATTTCTAATAGAAAGACTAACGATAGTAATTTAAAAAACTAGTGGATCAAGCCCAAATAAACGTAAACTAGAGGGACTAAAATCTTAATATCTCTTTTTATTAATGACAGTTTTATCTTTAATTAAAATTACTAAAGTAGATAAAAGAAATTCTTAACGGACTTCAACCTTATTAATTCTTAACACACAGCAAACTTTCAGACTTCAACCTTATTTCCTTATCTCTTTTGTGTTTTTAAGTGTTGAAACATTTTTTTTTTCAATATCATTAAAGCTTTAGTTGGATAATGATTTGTAATAAGAAGCAAACAAATAATAAAGAAGTAAATTTTTAATTAGTTTTAAACTTGCAGGTATTTTTAAGTGTTGAAATCTTAAGAATTTGGATAAATCATATTTTAGTTCTTGTAGTTTATCTTAATTTGTGTTTAGTTTATGATTTTTTATAACTGTAATTTTTAGTCATTCTGTGACATAATCCATTAAAATGGTGAAATTTAACATTGCAAACATGTATAATGACTATGCTGCCCCTAATGAATGATACTCTATCTGAAAAGACTATAATACCCTTAGTTTTATCTTTTATGGACAAAATTTATATAACAGAAATTTACAGTTTTACCCTAACTAATAAAATACATTAAAATAAAATAATATATATATATATATATATAATATTAAGTGCATTTAAATTATTAAATTAGATTAAATTAAATAAATGACTAATAATAACCTTTTAAAATTAATTTATAAATTTATAAATTTTCAACCTCTCAAACAAACAATTTAAATTTTAAATATATTTTTTTTATAAATTAATAAAAAAAATTAGTGGAGATCCAATTTGGATTTCCACCAAATCCAAAAAATATACAACACAAATACAAAAAAAAAAAAAAAAAAAAAAAAATCAACCCGGAAAAACCAAACTTCATCAACATACCATAAACCAAACTTCATCAACCCCAAAAATCAACCTAATTACAACACCCAACACTGAGCTTCATCGACCCAGAAAAATCGAAAATAAAAAACCAATCTTAAAAAAGGAAAAAAAAATCGAAAATGCCTAGATCTTTTACACACAAACACACACTTAGATCTAGAATACCTAGATCTCTCTCTCTCTCTCACACACACACACACATACACACAAACACATAAACACCCATATATGGAATCGAAACCAGTTCAGGGTTCAAACCAACACACTAACCCAACCCCACACCCAAATGATCACCACCGTTGGCACCCCACACTGACGCCGACACCCACACCCTACCAAAACAAACAAACCAGCATACCCACACCATTGGTGTGTTGGTGAGAGAGAGAGAGAGAGAGAAAGAGAGGAGAGAGAGAGAAAAGATAGAAAGAAGATGAGATATTTCTAGGGTATTGATTTGGGGTTGATTGTTTGGGTGAGTGAGATTAGATCGAGTGTGAGAGATTGATTTCCAGAGAAAGAAGAAAACAAAGAGGGAGAGAGTAAGAGAGGGCGATGGTTGTAAGAGAGAGAGAATATTAGTTGTTTTTTTTTATTTTTTATTTTTATTATTTAATTTAAAAATTTATAAATAACCTTTTAAAATTAATTTATTTAATTTAATAATTTTTATTTGTTTTTAAAAATTAATTTATATATCACTATTGTACCCTTTGATTATATAAAATTATAGATCATTTGATATTATTTTAACTTTTTACCCTCGTTGACCCTTGTTGACTTAATATAACTGTTGACGGGAAATTTGCTCGAGATGAGAAATTCCTGTTAACACCCTCGAGACCACTACCACGAAAGTGGTGGCCGGGGTCTATACCGTTGGTTCCCGACCTGTTTAAGAGAGAGACGAGAGGCTGAAACGTAATAACAGTAAATGAAAGCTTTATTATTGATATATTGCTTTAAGATACAAATATCTCTCTTATTTGCTCACAATCTCTTGGAGGTGTAGGGTGGTGGCAACTCGGTGCCTGTCGAATAGAAGAGATGAAGGTGACCGTGTTCTGAATCCAGAATTTAGGTCCTCCTTCTATGTGTATATATGTTGTTTATGATTTTTTGTCTCTGTCGTTCCTCCATTTTTTCCTCCATTTTTTTTACCATGCTTGGCTTCAGATATATATATCGTCCAATTAGGTTTTTAGTTAGCGAATACGTTACCGCGATCCCATAAATCCGTTCCCTCCTTATCGGGCGGGATTCGTTATTTGAATTTGAATTGTTACGGGATTTGATGATATCGTTGACGGAGATAAGTTTAATCCCTTATTTGAATCAAACTCTTGGCGTGCATGTAAATATTACGTGGAGACGATCCTGTGTGTACTCGTGCCATAAATCTTCATAGAGGTCACCCTGCCAGCTGCCTGTTGCCCCGTAGAGCGAGGTAGATCCCTGCTCTGGCTCTGTTTTTAGAAGCTTAAGATGGATTTTCCCTGACCCTTGGGGGCTTGAGGTGCTCTTGTAGACCCTCCTGGGAGGTAGCTGGGGTAGTGTAGATTTAGGCGTGATTCTTCCTTTATGTCCAGCAAGGACAACGAGCTTCTGGAGAGGTTGGCGGGCTTCTTTAGAAGTTCTCTTGAGCATAGAGACTTCCCCTGGCATCTACGGGGCAGTTACAGAGCTCGACCTTAGAGCCGAGGTTCCCCGATAGATGGCCTGGAGAAGCCCGACTTCCAGTTCTCTTATGAGGGCTTATCCCGGTCACGTCTGGCTTGTCTTCTGGTAGCTTTAAAGTAGAACCGGCCTTCCCTGCTCCTACGGGTGGCTTTAGGTATTTTCGGGCTTCATGATTGTCGATTATGGATGGAAAGTTTCTCTTTGACCCCTGGCCAAATTTCACTATTGACAGAAGTCCCTTCTGACTTGAACACCGGTGGTAGAGTTGGGGTCAGAGTCAGATTCCTTATTTAATTGAGAAAGTTTTTCGCATTAAGATAATTAATGAGAGCGAAATTTTCTCATTAATTACCCAACATTTTGAATTTGAAATTGAGTGTTATTCGAAGAAAAAATGGCTGCAATACGGCTCCAGGTGATCTTCCTGAGGATATCGCCCATAAACCTCTATTTAAGCCAAGCCTGACCATCACTTTCTTCATATTTCCTCAAATCTTCAAACATTCAAATTTCTTCTTCCCTGCTTTCTCTGTCTCTATATTCCGCTTGCTTTCTCATCTCTCTTGCCCATCAATGTCGACTTCCACAGATAGTATTAAGCCTTGGTGGAGGGCTCCGGGTGCCCAAACCTAGCTCCTCTTAAGTGGGTGCGAGGGATTTCAAGCGACGAGGAATCTTCCCCACTCCGCCAGCGCCATCGTTCTAACAGGAACGCTTCTATCGGCTCTGGCTTTTCGAACCGGCCTGACAATCATTTGAACCTAGTCGATGAAGACTCTGATGTCGGGGAGAGATTAGATATGGTCGAGAGGGCTCAAGTCAAGTGGCGGAGCTTCCTCCAGTGACAACCCTTCCTTTCGAACCCAGAGTCATCCCTGACTCTACTGTCGACCCTCAGTCTATCGGCCGTCTACGGGACAAGTATGGTATTCCCGATACTGTTTCTCTAACTGTCCCCCATCGGAACTACGATGTTTTTAGCCCGCCCAAAGAAGTGCTTCCTATCCACCTCGCAGCTTTTGAGAGTGGGGTGAGGCTCTCTCTTCACCCCACCCTTCGGCAGGCTCTCAATGCCCTTCAGCTGGCTCCGCTTCAACTGACACCATGCTTTTGGAGGCATCTAATCGACTTCTTAGTATTGTGGAGGGAGCAATGCGAGCTGAGAAACTTAACCAGGGAGCCCGAGGCTGAGGAGCTAACCTTCCTTTTCCAGATCGGTAGCCTGGCAGGAGTCCCACGAGGCCAATTCTATGCCAAGGCTAAGAATAGGCTCAATTTTATCATCCCCGGGGCTTCAAAGAAGAACCCCGCTTGGAAAGAAGAATGGGTATTTACGGGGTGAGACTGGGGGAGCTCTGTCTTCATCGGCGGGCATGAGCTCGAGGTTCCAACCGCCTTTAGTGAAAAACCCACCTATGGTCGGGATTCCTTGCCCAATGAGTTTGAAGCCTTGCTGAAGACCATCTTAACTCGAAACTACTTGAATCTGAAGTTTTATACCGCAGACCCCTTCGATCCCCGTAGGGTAAACAGGTACCTGCGGATATCCGGTGCTACCCCTTGTAAGTATCTCAATCTATCTTGTTTTTTCTTTTTTCTTTTTTCTTTTTTTTTTATTGGAGGGTTCAGTTATGATGATCTTGATTCTTTTCTCTAACAATGTTTGTTTTTGCTCCAGTTTCTCACGAAGCTTGACAAGCTAGGATACCTTCTCCTCCTTCCAGATCTTCCCCTAGAGCACTCTCGGCTGTTCCGAAAAAGAGGGGCGCCAGAAAGTGTTGACGGAAAATTTGCTCGAGATGAGAAATTCTTGTTAACACCCTCAAGACCACTACCACAAACATGGTGGCTAGGGTCGGTACCGTTGGTTCCCGACCTGTTTAAGAGAGAGACGAGAGGCTGAAACGTAGTAACAGTAAATGGGTGCTTTATTATTGATATATTGCTTTAAGATACAAATAGCTCTCTTGTTTGCTAACAATCTCTCGGAGGTGTAGGGTGGTGGAAACTCGGTGCCTGTCGAATAGTGGAGATGAAGGTGACCATGTTCTGAATCCAGAATTTAGGCCCTACTTCTATGTGTATATCTATTGTTTATGATTTTCTGTCTTTGTCGATCCTCCCTTTTTTCCTCTTTTTTTTTTACCATGCTTAGCTTCACATATATATATTGTCCAAGTAGGTTTTTAGTTCGCGAATACATTACCGTTATCCCATGAATCCGTTCCCTCCTTATCAGGTGGGATTCGTTATTTGAATTTGAATTGTTACGGGATTTGATGATATCGTTGACGGAGATAAGTTTAATCCCTTATTTGAATCAAACTTTTGACGTGCATGTAAATATTACGTGGAGACGATCCTGTGTGTACTCGTGCCATGAATCTTCATGGAGGTCACCCTGTCAGCTGCCTGTTGCCCCGTAGAGCGAGGTAGATCCCTCATTTGGCTCTAATCTTAGAAGATTAAGATGGATTTTCCCTGACCCTTAGGGGATTGAGGTGTAGACCCTCCTGGGAGGTAGCTGGGGTAGTGTAGATTTAGGCGTGATTCTTCCTTTATGTCCAGCAAGGACAGTGGGCTTCTGGAGAGGTTGGCAGGCTTCTTTCGAAGTTCTCTTGATCTTGGAGACTTCCATTGGCATCTACGGGATATTTATGGAGCTCGACCTCAGAGCCGAGGTTCCCCGATAAATGGCTTGGAGAAGCCCGACTTTCAGTACTCTTGTGGGGGCTCATCCCGGTCGCGCCTGGCTTGTCTTCTGGTAGCTTTGAAGCCGAATCGGCCTTCTCTGCTCTTGCGGGTTGGCTTTACGGTCTTTTTGGGCTTCATGATTGTCGATTTTGGGTGGAAAAATTCTGTCAAATTTCACTATTAATAGAAGTCCCCTCTGACTTGAACACCAGTGGTAGAGTTGGGGTCGGAGTCAGATTCCTTATTTAATTGAGAAAGTTTTTCGCCATAAAGATAATTAATGAGAGCGAAATTTTCACATTAATTACCCAACATTTTGAATTTGAAACTGAGTGTTATTTGAAGAAAAAACGGCTGCAATACTGCTCCAGGTGATCTTCTCGAGGATATCATCCATAAACCTCTATTTAAGCCCGGCCTGACCGTCACTTTCTTTATACTTAAATCTTCAAACTTTCAAATTTCTTCTTCCCTGCTTTTTCTGTCTCTATCTTCCGCTTGCTTTCTCATCTCTCTTGCCCATCAATGTCGACTTCCACAGATAGTTTTGATGCACTGGTGGAGGGCTTCTGGGGACCTAACCTAGCTCCTCTTAAGCGGGTACAAGGGATTTCAAGTGACGAGGAATCTTTCCCACTCCGCCAGCGCCGTCGTTCTAACAGGAACGCTTCTATTTTCTCTGGCTTTTCGAACCGGCCTGACAATCCTCTGAACTTAGTCGATGAAGACTCTGATGTCAGGGAGAGATTAGATGCGGTCGGGAGGGCTCAAGTCATAGTGGCAGAGCTTCCTCTAGTGATAACCCTTCCTTTCGAACCCAGGGTCATCCCCGACTCTATTGTCGACCCTCAGTCGATCGGCCGTCTGCGGGACAAGTATGGTATTCCTGATACAGTTTCTCTAACCGTCCCCCATCAGAACTAAGATGTTTTTAGCCCGCCCTAAGGCGTGCTTCCTATCCACCTCAAAGCTTTTGAGTGCGGGGTGAGGCTCCCTCTTCACCCCACCCTTCCGCGGGCTCTCAATGCCCTTCAGCTGGCTTCGCTTCAACTGACGCCCGGCTTTTGGTGGCATCTAATAGACTTTCTGGTAATGTGGAAGGAGAAATGCTAGCTGAGCAGCGTAACGAGGGAGCCCGGGGCTGAGGAGCTTGCCTTCCTTTTCCAGATCGGTAGCCTAGCAAGAATCCCATGTGGCCAATTCTATGCCAAGGCCAAGAATAAGCTCAATTTTATCATCCCCGGGTCTTCAAAGAATGACCCTGCTTGGAAAGAAGAATGGGTATTGGCGGGGTGAGACTAGGGGAGCTCCGTCTTCGTCGGTGGGCATGAGCTCGAGGTTCCCACCGCCTTTAGTGACAAACCCATTTGGGGTCGAGATTCCTTGCCGGATGAGTCTGAAGCCGTGTTGAAGACCATCCTAGCTTGGAACTACTTGAATCTGAAGTTTTCGATCGCCGACCCCTTCGATCATCGCAGGGTAAACAGATACCTGTGGATATCTGATGCTACCCCTCGTAAGTATCTCGATCTATCTTGTTTTTTTTATTGGAGGGTTCAGTTCTGATGATCTTGATTCTTTTCTCTAACAGTGTTTGTTGTTGCTCCAGCTTCTCCCGAAGCCTAACAAGCTGGGATACCTCCTCCTCATTCCAGATCTTCCCCTGAAGCTCTCCCGGCTGTTCAGAAAATGGGGGGGGGGGGGGGGGGGGGGTCAACCACTAAGGTAGCTGCCCCGTTCGTTCCTTCCCCCTCTCCTTCCCAGATGAAGTCCAAAATGGCTCTTCTGGCATCTCGGGCTACGAAGGCTCTAAACCGAGGAGGGTCTTCCTTCCAAGTCGTCAATAAGTCTATTCATGTCCTCTTAACCGTAGTTACTGCTCCAAACGATGCTCCCCGAGTCACACTACCCCTCTCTACAGATCTGGTTGTATCCTGAGCAGTCGAGGTTCCTAGGGAGCCTGATGTCTATATTCGTGAGGTCGCCCCGTCTAGCCCCCACCAACAATGGAGCTCGGCGGGTCAGGATGAGGTTTTGAAGCAATTTGTCTCATCCTGTTCAGGCAGTGGGCTTTTTAGGATGATCGCGATGCCCGTGGACATCATGATCACCAAAGGGTCCGCCCTTCTAGCCGAGGTAATTGTCGCTTTTACTTCTTCATTCAGCTGCTTGACTTGTCATTTTCTAACATGATTTTCCGTTGCAGGATTTCAAGTTTCAGGTGGCCATGGGGCATCAGGTAGCCTTCCTCCGCGATCGGGCAGCTAAGGCTGAGGTTGAAGCTGAGCGAGCCATAGGGTTACTTACGCGGGCTCAGACCCTAGTCCAGGAGATGACCTCCAGCCAACAAGGAATGGAGACGCAGCTAGCTGAGCTTCAATGCTATCATGAGAGGCTGAAGTGGGCTTTTGATCAGGAGACTCTTCGGTCGAAGCGGTGGGCTAGCCAGAGGGATGACTGGAGGGGAGAGGCGAATGCCATAGATGTTGAGAACCAAACCTTACAGGCTAGAATTACTCAGCTCCAAGCTGAAGTGGAAGCCTCTTTTAGCGAGGAGTACTTCTATGCCTCTATCAGGTTATAGAGGCTCTTCCTCCCTCATTTGATCTCTCTAGCATCACCTGTTGGGATAGAGCAGATTTTATGTCACTGGTTGCGAAGATGTCTTGCCCCGAAACAGATGGAGTTGGCCTTTCATGGGAGGGAGCTAGGAAGCAGTTAAAGGTACCAGATCTGCCTCCTCCTGTTCTAGCCTTTCCAGTATCTGGTCCTAGCAAATCTTCGAAAGAGATTCACAACGATGAGCTAGAATGAGGCCTTGCTGAAGCCTGAGATCCCCCCGCAATGCTCTTAGGAATGGAGTCAACAGAAGGGGGAATGTGCCTAAGTTGGTGACCAGCCTTCTTGATGCAGCTATACCACCTGAAGTTATGGCGGTGATCGATGAAATCATGGAGGAGGATCCTGTTGACTCTGAGGCAGCTGGGGCTGATCTCTAGGAGGAAGTGGCGGAAGCGATAGATGTAGCTGATCAGGATGAGCTGCGATTGGAGAGGGGAGTAAGGGGCGAGGTGCATTATGTGGAGGAGGAAGCTGAAGGCCCAAAGGAAGATGAAGAAGCTCGAGTTCTCTCTTATGTAATCTATTTTGAATGCCCGAAAAAGGGGGTGGGCATCCTATCTTCAACTGTGTTTGATCTTTTATTATTTTTCTTTTTGTAGTCCGGAACCAGGGATTGGCCCTCCCGTGCTTGTTGTAGCCTTGTTGGGGGATAGGCTCCCTTACTTGATGATAAAATTTTAATCTAAGGTCTAACTCTGGCTTGCATGTACTTGCTTGATCGTCCAGCTTTTATATCGAAACGAGCTATCTTTGGGGAAAAAATAAGATAAGAAAAAAGGTTATTAGCACTGAGCCCCCAAACTAATGAAACTCCTATCTCAACTTCTTCAACTGACAGTCCCCTTGTTTGATTGTGGGTCTGCTGTAGTAAGTAACCCTGTATAGCATTTAGAGTTTAAGTAAATCGAGCCCTCCATCCCCAAGCTCCTTTGGGGGGCTGTAGTCTGAGTAGAACATTAAGTAAAGACCTGTCTAGCACTTTTCTTAGGCTCGAGATCAGGAGAGCTTTCGCGCTTTCAAGCTCGATTCTTTCTTGAGGGGAACGGTAGCCCGACCGAGGCATCAGGAGGGCTATCTAGCTATTTCTTGGTCTCGAGATCTGGATGGCAACTATGCTCATACATTCAGATCTTTCTTGGGGGTGGTAGCCCGACCAAGGCATCAGAGCGCTATCTAGCTATTTCCTGGTCTTGAGATCCGGATGAAAATTATGCTCTTACACTCAGATCCTTCTTGGCGGGGGGTGTTGCCCGGCCGAGGCATCAAGAGTAGCGAGGGGGCTTTCCTAGCTTACCCCTGGTCTTGAAGCGATAATGTCAAAACTTTCCATGTAGACCTAAATCATTGTAGGACATAGTTGAAGAAGAAGTAAACAGGAAAATGCAAGCTTTATTGATATGGAAGATGGAGTACAATACTGTCAGAAGAAAAAATAAAAGAAGCTAGTCGGAGGTTGCCTGTTCCTAAGCCCCCTGTTCAAGGGTGGAATTTCCTTAGGTGATCCACATTCCAAGTATGGTCGATGGGTCGGCCATCCATATCCTCGAGCTTGTACGCCCCATTATGGATCACCATCTTTATTACGTAGGGTCCTTCCCAATTGGGCCCTAGGACCCCGTCTGACCTCTTCTTAGTGTTCAACGTCACTTTCTTGAGGACTAGATCCCCCTCTTTGAAGCTTCGGGTCTTAACCCTCTTGTTGAAATACCTGGCAATCCTGCATTGGTAGATCGCTACCTTCTCAACTATTCGATCCTAATTTTCTTCCAAGAGGTCCAAGCTAGCTAGGAGGTTGCTTTCATTGCTCCCCGATTTGAATCGTTGGACTCTAAAAGAGGTCAACTTGTGCTCTATAGGTAAGACTGCTTCAACCCCAAAGGCCAGTGAGTAGAGCGTTTCCCCGGTAGCTGTTCTCCTTACAGTGCGGTAAGCCTAGAGGACCTTGGGAAGCTCCTTTACCCATCTGCCTTTCTTTTGTTGTTGCTTTTTCTTCAACAACTTCTTGATGGTTTTGTCCGTGGATTCCACCAAACCATTGGTCTGAGGGCGGGCTACCGAAGCAAACCGAAGGTCTATTCCCAAACCTTGGTAGAAATCTCTGAATCGGCCATTGTCAAACTGTTTTTCGAGGTCTGTTATGATGGCAAGAGGGGTTCCGAACCTGCAAACTACATTGGTCTTGATGAACCTTGTTGTGTTTGTTATGTTTTAGTTTGTGTTGGCATTAATTCCATATCAAAATGATGTTTACCTTGTAATGACTTAGTTGTTTAGGTTCATGATGATTCAAGCTTCAAGGAAGAAGAAACAACAAGTCAAAGCAAGTTCTAAGTCTTCAAAGAGAAATGATGCAATATGGTTCTACAAAGGTATACTAAGACCTTATCTTTCTCTTACAAGGCTTAGGCACACACACACACATATCATACATTTGTGTCCCTGCATCATTGTGCACCTTTATAGGAACATATATACAATTCATTCATATGTGTCCCTGCAACGTTGTGCACCATGTATAACACATTCATACACTTGAAGATGAATGCTCATGCATTGGTTTGGAAATAACATGTTTTGGAATATGCATGATTGGAAACTATCTCTATGTAGTTTGCATTCTAGTGTGAATTGTGTTTGTGTGTGTATATGTTTGTATAACATGGATATTGAACTTGGATTTAGTCTTAAATCATTCTTGATTGAGTTCCGGTCATTTCGATTACTCATACTATTGATTTCAAGTTCAAAGTAAAAAGATACTGCACATTCAACTCATGTTTCATACATTGTCTTCGTCTTCATATATCGAGTCGAATTATTATTTTATGGGTTAAGTATCTTATATGTCCATGTTCATATGAGAGTTACAGTTCGTAATCTGCAAACAGATTAAAATTCCAAGTTCCGAGGCAGAGAACAATCGAAGAACGCAAATGAGGGTCGAAAGAGAAAGAAGCAAGCATTGTCTTCTTTCCCGAGATGGCGCGTGGCCATCTCGGGGCAGAAGGCTTGCTGCCCCGAGATGCCCACACGCCATCTCAGGCAGAAAAATTGCTTGGCTTCATTTTCCCCCTCTTGGTCATTTCACATGTCCAAGTCTCCAACTCCTTTATAAATTCTTTCCCTCTCACATTTCATTTCAATAAGAAATTCAAATCAAGTGTGCAGAATTTCCTATCTAAATTTTTTCACATTCTAAACACAATAACTTATTCATTTGAACTCCGATTTGAGTGATTCAAAGTTGAGAGTGTTCATCTATTCATTCTCCATATTTTCTCTGAAAGTTTGAGTTAATTTTGCAGCTTTTTTAGGTGTCTAATCATACAAAAACGGGACTGCACCTAGATCAACTGAGGTATTGATTTTCTCTCTAAATTTTCTTTTAAAACTTGGTCAATTGCCTTGGGTTTTCTTCTTCTACATATATTTGTATATTATGAGTGTTTTGATTTGTGTTTTGAACACTTTCAAAGTTAGGTTGAGTTTCAATTGAAATCATTCATGTTGAGTTAGGTTTTGATTTTGCCTATGTTATCACATGTTTGGGATTGTATTGTGCTAGCTTTGATTCTAGGACTATTTTGTGATCTTTGATTGATTGATTTTGTGAAAAATAGTTCATCACATGTATTAAGCTCTCTTGGCCAAAATTCTTACATAATACATGTGCTTATGTTCTTTTGAGCTATTCATGTGATTTGTTGAATCTATGATTAGGAATATGCTCTAGAACTTATGCTTAGATCTATTTGACATTGTCATATGATTTTAGCATGTTTTTAGGTTTTTGTGATTTAAACTTGATCTTGTGATTTGTTGATCATATCTTGTGATTCAAGTTTAGATATATGCATGAATCTAGTTTGTGATTAATGTTGATCATATCTTACATAATCTAGATTGACTACTCATGCATGATAAACTAGACTATATGTGATTTGTGCATTCATGCTCATGTCTAGTATTTTCCATATGATGTTTTGATCATAGCATTTTATGTTACGTGCTTGTTTGCATTGTGCATTCATGATCACCTAGATGCATTGTGAGAAGGAAGTCTTGACAATAGGTGTGAGACCTATGGTGTTGAGCAAGAAGTCTTGGTAAGAGGTGTGAAGCCTCGAATTGTCGAGCACGGAAGTCTTGGCTAGAGGTGTGAAGCCTTGGATAGTCGAGCAAGAAGTCTTGCCTAAAGTTGGGAGAACTCGGATAGGTGAGCAAGGAAGTCTTGACTAGAGTCGGGAAGACTCGGATAGTTGAGCAAGAAGTCTTGTCTTGGTTTGTGAAGATCCGGATAAGGTGAGCAAGGAAGTCTTGACAAGAGGTGTGAAGCCTCAGATTGTTAAGCATAGGGCGATTACTTCTAGAGTAGGATAAAAGGGTAGTTTCTAGGTGAAGAGGTCACTTGAGAGATTGTACTTGTCTTATCTACTAGTGGATTTTGTTTGTCGGTGGCTACTAGCCCGTTGATGTTTCCTCTTCGGAGGTTTACCACGTTATATCTTGTGTCAACTTTTCTCCATCCCTGTCTTTCTAATATTTGTGTTGTGGATAGAACTCTTTATGTATGTTGACTTTCTCTTTATAATATAGATTATGTATGTATTACAATTACTTATTTGTATCACACTTTACTTGTGTTTATATATTGATTAATTGTCTTTAATTAATATATATATTGTGATACAAGCAATCTAAAGGGACAAACTTTTGTTTGTTTCTAAGGGATTCGAAAAAAGTGCCTAACCTATTCACCCCCCCCTCTAGGTTAGCCTTGAGCATTTAACCATGATTGTATTTTCAATTGGTATCAAAGCAGGTCATTAGATTGCACTTAGTGTGAGTCCGGGGTTATACTTTCACGGTTTTTATAAGGCGTTTGAAGTCATGGGTTTACAAGATGATGCAATGGCGAAAGGAGCCTCAAATACTAGGCCACCATTACTTGGTGGCACTAACTATGGGTATTGGAAGTTAAGGATGAAATCCTACATCCGCTCTATTGATGAAAGGGCTTGAATGGTAGTGGAAAAAGGTTATAGTCCTCCTACCAAGGTTTTAGAAGATGGAACCATGATACTCAAGCCAATGAGTGAATGGACAACAAATGAGTTTGAGGTTGCAAAATGGCACTATCGTGCTATGAATGCCATCTTTGGAGGAGTTAATGGACATCAATTCTCCTACATCCAAAATCTTGAATCCGCAAAGGAAGCTTGGGATACTCTCCAAGTTACTAATGAAGGAACCTTAGCGGTGAAGAAATCGAGGCTTCAAATGTTGGCATCACAATTTGAAGGTTTAAGTATGGGTGAGGAAGAAAAGTTTGATGACTTCCAATTTCGGCTTCTTAATATTGCTACCAATGTCAAGCACTTGGAGTACCTATCTCAAAAGAGCATTTAAATTGGAAAATCCTTAGGTCTCTTCCTAAGAGATTCAAATCAAAGGTGACGGCCATTGAAGAAAGCAAGGATGTGGATAGTATGAACATCGATGAGTTGATTGGGTCTCTCCAAACTTATGAGATGTGCTTGAAGCCAAAGATCAAGAGTAAGGGAATTGCTCTCAATGCTATTGAGGAGGAGAGTGATGATGAAAATGAAGAAATGGAACTCTTGGTTAGAAGGTTCAAGAAGTTTCTAAAGAAGAATGCCAAACCTAAAGGCAAGTCTTCGAAGGAAAAAGGAGTCAAGAGAATATAATCTCCAAGGATTGTGAAGAATAGTCAAGCCATGAACAAGAAAGAGATTCAATGCTATAATTGTCAAGGTTTTGGTCACTTTGCTAGTGAGTACACCAAGAAGCCATCTAAGAAAGACAAGAAAGGCAAAGTGTTGGAGGCTACTTAGAGTGATGATAATTCTAGTGACAATGAGAGCTTTAGTAGTGAGTCTTCAAGTGATGAAGAGTTGGTGAGCAACTTTATCGCTTTAACGGCTTCTCATTCTTCACTAGATGTTAGTAGTACAATATCTTTGAACAAGAACCTTGATGCAAATCATGATGGAAGATCTAGTTCCATTCCTACTAATCTTGAGTTTGAAAAATATAGAAAAGCTTGAAGAAGCTAGAGACAATGCTCAAAGAGAAGTAGTTGAGAAGGATGATTTGATCAAGAAGCAATTAGATGAGTTTGTGGTTGTTACTCAGACTTCTTGGTGAAAAAGGTGATATTTTGAAGAAGTTTAGAGAACTTAAAATGATTAACCTTGAGAAGGACAATGTGATATCTTTTTTGAAGAAGAGAGAACAAGAATTGATGGAAGAGATAGACACGGTTAAGGAGGCTATCAAGGATTTAGTGAATGATTCGGTTAGTGTGTTTAGTGTTAGGAATCTTGTTAACTCTCATAGTGGTGAAGATGACTTGGTAGTTGAAGAGGGGCTCTTGGAAGCACCACTTCCTACACACTTTGATGAAGTCGTGATTGATAAGAAACCATACAAGAAGAGAAGATCAAAAGCCAAAAAGAAGTTGGCAAACAAGGTATCTTTGCAAACTCCTAGTGAAGCTAGTTCAACTCCAAAAGGTACAATCTCATCTTTTATTCCAAATTGCCATTATTGCAACACAATAGGTCACATTAAGCCTAGATGTTATAAATATATTGAAAAATGCAAATTAGGAAATGAATCTAGGGATAAGGAGATTAAACTTCAACTTGAACATGTTAAGGCCTTGAAAGTTGAGAAACATGATAATTTTGCTAAGCATGAGAAAAAATTATGGAGTAGAAAGAATTCTAATCTTGTTCAACTTGACAAAGCTTGTGTTGAAAATGTTAAGGAAGAGTGTGTTAATGATATTCTTGTTAATCAAGTCAATGAAGGACTTTACTCTAGATTTAACATTGTTGTCAAGGATGATATTGGAAATGTTTGTGTAGGTACACCCAAGAACAAGTGGTTCAAGGGTGAGTGCTCTTATCACTAATATGAGAAGCACATGTGAGATAGCTTTGAGGCTATATATCAATTGTGTTGAGAATTCTTGCTTGCTAGCTTTGAATACTCCATGTATTGATATGAACTTGGTTATCTCACATCATGATTGTTATGATGGTCAAAATTTGTTGATTAACTTTGAAGAAGTTCTCTTGTTATATGTATTGATTGAGTTAAGATATTATGCTTTTTATACTCTTGTTGTGAAACATCGTCAACTTGGTGTCATGAGGACATTCAAGGCAAGAGTGCTCATAAAAAGGGCGGAAGTATGATATTTGGTGAATATAATGTGCAAAAAGGTATCTCTATACTCTAATGCATATTCTCTTAGATATTCATCTTTTAACTCAATTTTTGACATACATCTCATAGCATGTCATATTAGAGAATTTTGTATAGTATACATATGATTCTCATTGACATTTGCTATTTTAGGATCTAATAGTGATATTGTTCACATTGATCTTAACTTTGATGATTGTTTATGTTTGGTATATTGAGTGGCATTACTTTTGAAAATATGAGCTTCATATTCTTTGAAAGCTACTCATTACAGAAGTAATGGTCTTGAATAAGTCTCTACCTATTGCTCTTAGATCATGTGCTTATGAGCCATAAAATCTTGGTTTTCTAAAAATTGCACCTTGCTTCTCTTATATGTTTTGCTAGTAGGTTGCGTTTACTAATATGTAAACATTGGTTACATCTTGAAGTTTTTGTGCTTAAGTACATTTAAAATGACCTATGGTTAGTATTCATTTTGCTTCGGCAATTACATAGAACTCAACGAGCACCTTCATGAAAAGGGCTACACACCTTGGTTGTGAAAGCTACCCAATGTTGGAAAGAGCTACACCATTGTGATGAGTGAAAGCCGTCATGAAGTGAATTTTTGTTTTTGTTAAAAAAAATGGAAAAATCAAAGAAGTGTTGAAATGAAATCAATAATAATAATAAAAATTCTTTGATTCAAAGCCTAAAAAGAAAAGGAGGAAGGCTTAAAAAGGAGTTTAGTTGAAAATCAAATGAGCTTGGGTTGAAAAACAGAAATGGGATGACGAGCCACATGCACACACACGCTTATATGTTGAAAATCTATTCTCTTAAAAGCAAAAAATTCCGGATGATAATCGGTTTGACTTTTTATGGAAAAAACTTAAGATGAATAGTTGTTGGAAATTGTTTCATGTTGATTATCAAACTACTTCTTGATGTATATTTGAAGCATATCTCTCACACACACACTTTGTTTATGAGTATGGTGATATCTTTGCAATTGTTGAAGAATTATGAGAGAACTTGAAAAATCTTTGTGTATCTCTCTTAGCATATGAAGCTTATTTTGTTGATATTTCTTCAAATTGCTTGAATGTGTGATTGTGTGAACTTGCTTGTGAACCTTATGCTATCATGAATCTTAATCATGACATTTATCAAGGGGGAGCATTGTATACTAGACATTGTTCTCTTTTATGATATGTTCACATGCTTCAATTTGTTACATATTGGCATATTTTGACTTAATGATACTTGTAAGATATTACTCACTATTTTTGTCTTGCATGATGATTCATTCTTAAGTCATATGTCATTGTTTTATATATTTGTGACTAATAAGCTTGTTTTGTCTTTCACTCACTTTTGTATGTTTATAGCATATCTTATTTCACAAGAGCAAATGGGAAGAACTAAAGTTACCGGAAGTGGAAATCAATTGAATCCCATTGTGAAAGCCAAGTCAACCTCAAAGAGATCCAAAGCTTCAAGGTCAAAGGATTTAGGGATCTTTGCAACTAAGAAGATATTTCAAGAGAGAGGCATTGACTTAGGTAAATATAAAGATTCTTATGTTCTTAAATGCATTAAGAATAGAAATTGGGAATCTTTGGTGAGCATGCTAGGAATAGTGAATGACACTATTGTTAGATAATTTTATCATGAATATAGAGAGAGTGCCACCTTATTGGATGCTTTGATGGATGTTAGGGGTGTTGTGTTTAGAGTTCCCCGGTAAATATTAACAAGTTTCTTGGGCTATCTAGTGATATTGATTCAAACTTTCTAGATGTTGATATCATTGAGAATTTTAATATCATGGGTAGAACTCTATGTGACAATGCTTCTTTTGAGTGGAAAGGTAGAGCATATATTAGTCAACATGAGTTAACTAAGGCAAGTGCATTTTGGCATCTTTTCATTTGTACAAATATTATTGGATCTTTGAATTCAACGAAGTTGAATAAAGACAAGATCAAAACAGTATATGCCTTAGTGACTAATCAACCTATAAACCTTGGGGATTTGCTTATGTTTTATTTGGATAATGCGGCTTTCTCAACAAGAGGAGATAAGAAGCTTGCATTACCGGGGTTTATAACTTCTTTGTGTTTAGCTCGTGGTGTTCAAAGTAGTGGAGATGATATGTTGGTATAACCCTTGGAAAAGTATATTGATAAACGTGTGTCATACATGTCATATACGGATAAGGGTAAGACATGTGATACTTTTGGACTTTTTAGTTCACAAATTGATTGTCAAGAGACTAGCATAAACATTCTTCCGGATTGGGCTTTGCATTTGAAGAAGAAGGTTGATGAGCTTAGTGCTATAGTTGAAAAACAAGATGCTAGAATAAAAGAGTTGGATGAGTGTATTGCATCAAGTTCAAGACCACCTCTCAAGCATTATGTTAGGTCAACTACACACACATCTTTCTTTGGTGGATCTAGTAGCTAGTATTTGAGTCTCATGGTATGTTTCTTACCTTTTGGCATCATTTCATGTCAAAAGGGGGGAGAAAGAGTTGTTATGAATTGCTAGGTACTTAGTTTCCTTTTTATGTTGTTTTTGTGAACTTTTGGACTTTCAATGGCTTGTAATAATTAGTCTTAAGATTTGGTTAAGAATTCTTGTATTTGGCATGTATTGAGGGGGAGATACATGTATTTGTGGACTTAATTGTATATTCTTATCCATATTATATGTTGTCATTTGTTGTTTTTCTCTTGTATATCCATTGTGCTTTGAGATGATTTGTAGGTTACTTCAAGAGAAGATCAAGATGAAGTTCAAGAGTTGGTGAAGATTAGTTATAGGAATCTTACTCATTGTAATGTGAGGGAGTGATTTTGTGACCTATCTTCATTTTTATATTTGTAGTAAATGTATAGGTGTTTTGATATGGAATTTTCCAAAGGGGGAGATTGTTAGGTTTTATTTTGTGTTGGCATTAATTCCATATCAAAATGATGTTTACCTTGTAATGACTTAGTTGTTTAGGTTCATGATGATTCAAGCTTCAAGAAAGAAGAAACAACAAGTCAAAGCAAGTTCTAAGTCTTCAAAGAGAAATGATGCAATTTGTTTCTACAAAGGTATACTAAGACCTTATCTTTCTCTTACAAGGCTTAAGCACACACACACACACATATCATACATTTGTGTCCCTGCATCATTGTGTACCTTTATAGGCACACATATACAATTCATTCATATGTGTCTCTGCATCGTTGTGCACCATGTATAACACATTCACACACTTGAAGATGAATGCTCATGCATTGGTTTGGAAATAACATGTTTTGGAATATGCATGATTGTAAACTATCTCTATGTAGTTTGCATTCTAGTGTGAATTGTGTTTGTGTGTGTATATGTTTGTATAACATGGATATTGAACTTGGATTTAGTCTTAAATCATTCTTGATTGAGTTCCGGTCATTTCGGTTACTCATACTATTGATTTCAAGTTCAAAGTCAAAAGATACTACACTTTCAACTCATGTTTCATACATTGTCTTCGTCTTTATATATCGAGTCGTATTATTATTTTATGGGTTGAGTATCTTATATGTCCTTGTCCGTGTGAGAGTTACAGTTCGTAATCCGCAAACGGATTCAAATTCCGAGTTTGGAGGCCTGAGAACAGTCAAAGAACGCGAAGGAGGGTCAAAGGAGAAAGAAGCAAGCGTCGTCTTCTTTCCTGAGATGGGGCGTGGCCATCTCGGGGCAGAAGGCATGCTGCCCCGAGATTCCCTCATGCCATCTCAGGAAGCAAGCTTGCTTGGCTTCATTTTTCCCCTCTTGGTCATTTCACATGTCCAAGTCTCCCACTCTTTTATAAACTCTTTCCCTCTCACATTTCATTCTAAGAAGAAATTCAAATCAAGTGTGCAGAATTTCATCTCTAAATTTTCTCACCTTCCAAACACTATAACTTCTTCATTTGAACTCCGATTTGAGTGATTAGAAGTTGAGAGTGTTCATATATTCATCCTCCATCTTTTCTCTGAAGGTTTGAGTTAATTTTACTGCTGTTTTTGGTGTCTAATCAAACAAAAACGGGACTGCACCTAGATCAACTGAGGTATTGATTTTCTCTCTAAGTTTTCTTTTAAAACTTGGTCAATTGCCTTGGGTTTTCTTTTTCTACATATATTTGTATATTGTGAGTGTTTTGATTTGTGTTTTGAACACTTTCAAAGCTAGGTTGATTTTCAATTGAAATCATTCATGTTGAGTTAGGTTTTGATTTTGCCTATGTTATCACATGTTTGGGATTGTATTGTGCTAGCTTTGATTCTAGGACTATTTTGTGATCTTTGATTGATTAATTTTGTAAAAAATAGTTCATCACATGTATTAGGCTCTCTTGGCCGAAATTCTCACATAATACATGTGCTTATGTTCTTTTGAGCTATTCATGTGATTTGTTGAATCTATGATTATGAATATGCTCTAGAACTTATGCTTAGATCTATTTGACATTGTCATATGATTTTAGTATGTTTTTAGGTTTTTGTGATTTAAACTTGATCTTGTGATTTGTTGATCATATCTTGTGATTCAAGTTTAGATATATGCATGAATCTAGTTTGTGATTAATGTTGATCATATCTTACATAATCTAGAATGACTACTCATGCATGATAAACTAGACTATATGTGATTTGTGCATTCATGCTCATGTCTATTATTTTCCATAGGATGTTTTGATCATAGCATTCTATGTTGCGTGCTTGTTTGCGTTGTGCATTCATGATCACCTAGATGCCTTGTGAGAAGGAAGTCTTGACAATAGATGTGAGACCTATGGGGTTGAGCAAGAAGTCTTGGCAAGAGGTGTGAAGCCTCGGATTGTCGAGCAAGGAAGTCTTGGCTAGAGGTGTGAAGCCTTGGATAGTCGTGCAAGAAGTCTTGCCTAGAGTTGGGAGAACTCGGATAAGTGAGCAAGGAAGTCTTGACTAGATTCGGGAATACTCGGATAGTTGAGCAAGAAGTCTTGTCTTGGGTTGTGAAGATCCGAATATGGTGAGCAAGTAAGTCTTGACAAGAGGTGTGAAGCCTCGGATTATTGAGCATAGGGCGACAAATTCTAGAGTAGGATAGGAGGGTAGTTTCTAGGTGAAGAGGTCACTTGAGAGATTGTACTTGTCTTATCTACTACTGGATTTTATTTGTCGGTGGCTGCTAGCCAGTGGATGTTTCCTCTTCGGAGGTTTACCACGTTATATCTTGTGTCAACTTTTCTCTATCCCTATCTCTCTAATATTTGTATTGTGGATAGAACTCTTTATGTATGTTGACTTCCTCTTTATAATATAGATTGTGTATGTGTTACAATTACTTGTTTGTATCACACTTTACTTGTGTTTATATATTGATTAATTGTCTTTAATTCATATATATATATATATATATTGTGATACAAGCAATCTAGAGGGACAAACTTTTGTTTGTTTCTAAGGGAGTCGAAAAAAGTGCCTAACCTATTCACCCCCCTCTAGGTTAGCCTTGAGCATTTAACCCTGATTGTATTTTTAGTGTTCTCTTCCGATATTTGGGACAGTGGTCCGGCTTCAACCCATCTTGTAAAGTAATCAATCGTTACGATAACGTGTTTGGCCTGTCCCGGAGCTGTAGGAAGCGGTCCAATCAAATTGACTCCCCACATAGCAATGGGGAATGGCTAGCTAAGAGATGACAAACGCTCCGGAAGGAGGTGACTCAAGTTTGCGACCTTCTGGCATGCCTCGCTGGTTTTCACCAAGTCTTTAGCATCTTGATGGATGGTTGGCCAATAATACCCCATGTGGAGGACCTGATATGCCAAGGCCTCTCCACCAATATGGTTCCCGCATTCCCCGGAATGAACCTCTCTCAAAGCCCACTTGGCATCTTCAAGGTGTAGACATCGGAGCAAGGGAAGGGATTTTCCCCTTTGGTATAAACGCCCATCCACCAAACAATACCGGACCGAGAGCCTTTTAACCCTCCTAGCTTGGTCCTGTAGATATTCTGCTATTAGATCAATCCATCATGGCTATCGGTCCAGGGTATAAGCTTCCTTACCAGTCATAATGCTAGGTAGGGGGATTACTTGAAAAGGGACTCCGTGAGGTAAGGTCTGGCCTAGCTGTCGAGGTATCTGCTCAATTCTGAATACCTTAAATCTGCTTTTGAGTTGTTGTACCAATTTCAGGTAAGCGATCATGTTATCCCCTTTAGCCTGGTAATCCCCGAAAACTTGGTTGACCACGAGTGAAGAGTCGCTCTTGATATTCAGGTAATCAACCCCGAGCTCCGCTTCATTGTTTGTGGCTTTAAATTCGAACCTGAAACAATGGAAGCACTCAGTTCCTTCTGGGTCACTGAGGACTATGCCCGCTCCTCCCCCAGACTGCCCGGAAGCTCCGTCCTTGTAGTGAGTCCATGACTCGCCGCCCTCCGGCCAGTTGCTAGATTCTGGAATCCTCTTAAGGGTGACATATGTTTTCACGGGGGTTGCCTGATCTGAAGGTACTGAAAGCTCGGCTATAAAGTCCGCTAGTACTTGAGCTTTTATCGTGGTCTTAGGCTTATTCTTTAAATCGAACTGGGTAAGCTCTAGGGACCATAGAACTAGCCTTCCAGAAACATCCGGCCTTTACAAGAACTGAAGGAGGGGTTGGTCCGTCACCACTGCTATTGAATGAGCATGAAAGTAAGGACGGAGTTTCCTTACCGAGATCACCAAGGCATAAGCGAGCTTCTCCAACAGAGTATAGTTCTTTTCGGGCTTGGTTAGAGTGCGACTCACATAATAGATAGGTCGCTGGATCCTATCCCCGCATTCCTTGACCAAGGCCAGGCTCACATCGGTTTCTGAAATGGCCAACTATATTTGGAGCTCTTCTCCAGGATTTGGCTTGACCAGCAGTGGAGGGCTTGTTAGGTATCTTTTCAAAGCTTAGAAAGCCTATTCGCTCTCCTGATCCCATTTCATGTTTCTTCCTTGCTTGATAGCTTTGAAGAATGGTAGGCACTTATCGGTAGACCGGGAGATGAACCTATTGAGCGTTGTTACCTGTCTGGTCAAGGCTTGAACCTGTTTAAGAGATGTGGGGGATTCTAGATCCAAGATAGCCATTATTTTTTTTGGGTTAGCCTTGATGCCTCTCTTGTTGACCATGAAGCCCAGAAACTTCCCCGCAGTTACACCAAAGGCGCATTTGGAAGGGTTCAACCTCATCTAGTTTTCCCTTATGATTGTGATGGTCCTACGAAGATCGTCCAGGTGGCCTTCCGAGGTCGAAGATTTAGTGATCATATCATCGATATACACCTCCATCGACCTTCCAATTTCGGGCTTGAACAAACGGTTGACTAACCGCTGGTAAGTAGCTCCAGCATTTTTGAGCCCGAAAGGCATCACCTTGTAGCAGTATAGGAGTTACGCGGTGATGAAGCTGGTCTTTTCTTGGTCCGCGGGATGCATCATAATCTGATTGTAGCCAAAAAATGCATCCATGAAGCTCATGAGCTTGTTCCCGGAGGTGGAATTGCCTAATTGATCAATTTTTAGCAGAGGAAAACTGTCATTCGGGCATGCCCGGTTGAGGTCGGTGTATTCCACGCACAAGCACCACTTCCCATTCACCTTTGTGACCATGACCATGACCATGTTGGTGAGCCATTCGGGGTAGCGGGCTTCTCGAATAAAGCCTGCTTGGGTGAGTTTATCTCCCTCTTCTTGAACTGCCATATTTCTTTTAGTGTTAAAGTGGCACCTTTTCTGTTTGAAGGGCTTGAAGGTCGGATCCACCGCCAATCGATGTGCAGCTAATGTCATCAGGATCCCAGGCATCTCCGTATGACTCTAGGAGAAAATATCGTTGAATTCCACGAAGAGCCTCATCAAGCCCTCTTTCATTCCTGGCTTAAGGGTAGCTCCGATCTTGACGACCTTCGAGGGATTGCTTAGTCGAACAGGAATCTCCTCTAACTTATCAACCGAATGGCCGCTGGCCCATTCCCTTATCTGTTCTTCCATGTCGGGCACCATAAAGCCTTTTTCGGGACAATCGGTGGAGCCAGCGTCTTCCAGGTTTAGTACCGGGGTTATCCCGCCTTGGATAGTTGTTACTTGGGCGAGCTGTTTAGCTAGAGCTGCTGGGTTAGCTGACACTGTGTAGCATTTCCTAGCTGCTTGCTGATCACCCCGAACCTCTCCCACCTTGTCTCCTACCGGGAACTTCAGAACATTGTGGTAAATAGAAAGGACCCCCTTTAGGGATGATAGGAATGGCCTCCCTAATATTGCGTTGTAGGCCGACAGGGTATCCACCACCACGAAGTCGGTCATGATGTTTTGTTGGAGAGGTACGGCTCCGATGATCACTGGTAGGATTTTGATCCTACGGGTCAGATGGAGTCCCCAGTGAAACCATATAATGGAGTAGTACAACTGTTGTAGCACCATTGCTTCAAGTTTAGTTTTTCCAAAGTGTCTTTGAACAGAACGTCGACGCTGCTACCTGTGTCGACGAGCACGCGGTGCACCACGAAGTTGGCAATTTGTACTGTGATGACCATGGGGGTGGTTGCACGGTGTTAAAGACATCTGCTTCGGTGAAGATGATCTGAGACAGTTGGGAGGGGTTGGTCGGTCTCTTGTCGACCTTGAAGATATCCCGCCCCTCGTTCGTACGAGGGACCTTCCTAGCATGGTTTTTCCTAAAATTGTTGGAGGTGTAGGCCAGAGTGGGACCTCCGATAATAGTGTGTATTACCTAAATTTGTTGCTTCAGGTACGCCTGCTCTCTCTTCCTCTTCTCAGCATGTTCTCAGATCTCGGCTTGCACCTCTCTTCTAGTCTGAATGTTCTCCCTAGCTTATTGTAAGAACTCTATCAAGCATCCTCCCCTTATCAAAGCCTCAATCTGGTTCCGTAGGTTGTAACATTCTGAAGTATTGTGCCTTACGTCCTCGTGAAAGTCACAATATTTGTAACGATTTCTTTTATCGACCAAGGCTTTCATATGAACGGGCTTCTGTAACAAACCCTTATCCCGAATGGCGAGGTAGACTGTTTTTTAGGATGCATTCAAGGGAGTGTAATGGTCGTACCCCGTCTCATCGCGGGCTATATGAGCCACTGTCCTGGGAGGTAGTAAAGCTTGAGGAGGAGCCCATTTATCCGGTTACCTTTCTGATCTGGGCTGAGGAAGAAGGAAACCGTATGTTAATTTATTAGGGGGTTTGTTCTGGCTTTTCTGAGCTTGTTCAGGTCTGGGTGCTTCCTTCTTTTATCTCTTTTCGGCTCTCATGTCGTCATGCTCCATCTTGACCTTGAGCTGTTCATCGACCTCGATCTGTTCTAGAGCCCGATCATAGGCTTTTTGGTAGGTTTCCGGAGGTCTTTTGGCAAAAGACCAGAATAGTTTTCCCGCCCACAAGTTTCTTCTAAAGTTGGTGAGGGTTTCTCTCTCGGTGAAAACTCCCATATGGATAACTTCCTTATAGAACCGCTCGACATAAGCCCGAAGAGTTTCCCCTCTCTCCTGGATCACGTATTGTAGATGAATTGGGTCCTTCAGTCGGGGCTTAACCCCCTGGAATTCTGAGCAAAAATCGGTTGATAATTTGGTAAAGGAATCCACGCTCCCAGCGGGTAGTTTTCTAAACCAGGTCTTAGCATAATCCATGAGTGTAGTGGGGAACATCCGACACATAGCGGCCATGGTTGTGTTCTGGACCTCCATCTGTTAAACGAAGCTCTCTAAGTGACTCAGCGGATCTTCAGTCCTAAAGAACCTGTCAGCTGGCATTTTGAACTTAGGCGGGAGCTCCGCCTCCCGGATCCTTGGGGTGAAGGGGGCATTCATTTTACTTAGAGGATCTTTTTTGTCCTCTTTGTACTTCCCCTTCTTCATCAATTGGACCTCTTTCTGTAGTTCTGCTAGTTGGTCCATAAGTCGCTTACTTTCGGACTTCCTTGAGTAGATCTCGGATTCCTCACCATCAGACCCCTCTGATAAACTGGTGACCTCTACCCGGTTCCTTTATCGAAGGGGGCTCTCTCGGTGGCTTTGCTGACTTTCATCTTCTCTACCCCGGGTTTCCCTCCTTGTAGTCGTTAGGTGGAGGAGCTCTTCCCGTCCCCGGGGAAGGACATCTGTCGCGGATCTGACTTGTCGTGGTTGGTAGCGTGGCAGCGCTTTAGGAACATGGGGCATCGGCCCTTGCCTATCCCGGATGGAGGTCGGGAGCCCCACTTTGTTATGAGTTGATTCCCGTGGGGCAGGTCCCAAGCAATCAAAAGCGGGTTGCCTAACCCTAGGCATGCTTGATTCCCCCTGATTGCAGAGACCCGTTTGTTGAATAGCGATATCCTCAGCGAGTAATCAAAGACGGACGTTCTCTACAAAGGCTGAAGCTTGTTGGTCAAGCTCGACCTGGCTTCCCAAAGGAGGATCCAGAGCCCGTACAGTAGCTGGCTGGGTAGGAATCTGGCTATAGAGCCAGGCTTTTTTCCCTTTCCTCGGGACCTTTCGTGTCGATGTAGCAGAAGGTTGCCCCGAGGTGCCCTGCTGCCCTTGTGATGAGCAGAGCTTCATGATGACTTTGAAATAACAAACTTTTTGAATGTAAAAGGATGGTGGTGTGAAATATTTCCCACAGACGGTGCCAGAAAGTGTTGACTGGAAATTTGCTCGAGATGAAAAATTCCTGTTAACACCCTCGAGACCACTACCACAAAAGTGGTGGCCGGGATCGGTACTGTTGGTTCCCCGACCTTTTTAAGAGAGAGACGAGAGGCTGAAACGTAATAACAGTAAATTGGAGCTTTATTATTGATATATTGCTTTAAGATATAAATAGCTCTATTGTTTGCTCATAATCTCTCGGAGGTGTAGGGTGGTGGCAACTCGGTGCCTGTTGAATAGTGGAGATGAAGGTGACCGTGTTCTGAATCCAGAATTTAAGCCCTCTTTCTATGTGAATATCTGTTGTTTATGATTTTCTGTCTCTGTTGTTCCTCCCTCTTTTCCTCCCTTTTTTTACCATGCTTGGCTTCACACACACACACACACACACACATATATATATATATATATATATATATATATATATATATATATATATATCATCCAAGTAGGTTTTTAGTTCGCGAATACATTACCGTGATCCCATGAATCTGTTCCCTCCTTATCGAGCGGGATTCGTTATTTGAATTTGAATTTGAATTGTTACGGGATTTGATGATATCGTTGACGGAGATATGTTTAATCCCTTATTTGAATCAAACTCTTTACGTGCATGTAAATATTACGTGGAGACGATCTTGTGTGTACTCATGCCATGAATCTTCATAAAGGTCACTCTGCCAGCTGCCTGTTGCCCTGTAGAGCGAGGTAGATCCCTGCTCTGGCTCTGTTCTTAGAAGCTTAAAATGGATTTTCCCTAACCCTTGGGGGCTTGAGGTGCTCTTGTAGACCCTTCTGGGAAGTAGCTGGGGTAGTTTAGATTTAGGCGTGATTCTTCATTTATGTTCAGCAAGGACAACGGGCTTTTGGAGAGGTTGGTGGGCTTCTTTCGAAGTTCTCTTGATCTTGGAGACTTCCCCTGGCATCTACGGGGAGGTTATGGAGCTTGACCTCGGAGCCGAGGTTCCCCGATAGATGACCTGGAGAAGCCCAGCTTCCAATACTCTTGTGGGGGCTCATCCCGGTCGCGTCTGGCTTGTCTTCATGTAGCTTTGAAGCCGAACCGGCCTTCCCTGCTCCTGCGGGGTGGCTTTACGGTCTTTCAGGGCTTCATGATTGTCGATTATGGGTGGAAAATTTCTCTTTGACCCCTGTCCAAATTTCACTATTAACTATAACCCTAATAGAATTGGACGGTAGGGATTACAATCCCTTTTGTCAGAATAATGATGGATAAAAAATTATAATTCTAAAAAATTATGGACTAAATGCAGATTAAGACAAACTACAGGGACTAGAATACGATTTATCCTAAGAATTTTGAACTGTATATTGTATTGAAATTTGCATGATATGATACAGTATTAATTCTTTTGGCTGATCGAATTGAATTGGTTGATGCATATCATGTATAGCTACAAAATTAAGATATTTTTTATAGGGTTAAAATTAAAAACGTCCCTCTAATTTGAGGTATAATCGTTTTGCTCCCTCTAGTTCTCATTTTATCTTTTTTTGGTCCAAACATTTACTATTATTCGCTTTTTCGGTCCGTATTGTCAAATTCTGTAAGGTTTCCGTCAAATATGTGAGGGTATAATGGTCTCAATACAAAATAAAAAGGTTTTACTAAAATATTAATATTAAAAATAATTAATAAATACCTTTCAAAAAATAAAACTAAAAAAAAAATATACATTAATATATATATAACTAATATTAAAAAATTATAAAAAATTGTTTAATAAAAAACTAATATAAAAAAATTAAAAATCTCTCTCTTCTCTCTCTGTGACTCTCTCTCTCTCTTTCATACCATCTCTCTCACTTGTCTAATCGTCTACATTTGTGTGTGGTGGTGGTGGTTGTCGTCGTCGTCGAGCTTGTTCATCCCATCGAGTTCGAGCACCGATCGGTGGTTGTTGGTAAGGTAGCGGTAGATGGATTTGAGGGTTAGGTTTTAGTATTGTTTAATGTGGTTGGTTTGATTTTGTTGTTGAATGTGTTTGATTTTGTTGTTGAATGGGTTTTATACAATCATGAATGGGTTTGACTATTTGTTTGGATTTTAGTGGGGTTAGGGTCAATTTTGGTTGGAATTTTTAGGGCTAGTGACGGGTATTTGTGGTTTTATTTTGGTGATGTTAGGGACTGGTGGTTTCGGGAGCAGCAAGGTTACTGGGTTTGGCAACGACGAGGGTTTGAGATCTTATATCCATCTTGGATCTCGATCTCCATGGAGATCCAAGAGATAGATCTTGTGGATATCCATATTGGATCTCCATTATATCCTATTCAAAATTTAAAATTTTGATTTTTTTTTATATTTTGTTATTTTAAAAATTTTAACTTTTTAGTAATTTTTTTGTTGTTCTTTGGATCTGGTGATCTCCACCATCCATCATCTCAAATGGACAGTTGATGTAGTAAGAATCATGTAATAAAAAATAAACTCACATATGCACAAATCATGAAGATAAGTGTTGCTACAAGTAGAGATTGTTCCCACGAGAAAAAGTAATTTACTAATTAAAACTAATTCTAATTAATGTTAAACTAAAGTAACCAAAAGATTGTTGTGAATAGAATTAAAACTAAAACTAAATTAAATTAAAATAAAGAAAGCAATTGAAAGAAAGTTGGTTTGTGATCAATAGAGAGAAAACACTAGGTCATCAATAATCCTCAATTATGAACACTCAATGTATGGAATTAACCTTATAACAAAATTTAATCAATTCAATGGTTCATTCTTTATCTTAATTATTATTACTACTGTATGATCGCGGGATGAGTCACGTATTCCCAATTATTATTCACCCTTAGTCTATGGTGTGAACAATGACAAGAAACCTGTTAAACACAAGAAATAAGAATCAAATTCTATACTTTACTTGGTTTATGCTAAAGGTAAAATTTATTCATTCAAGAGCATTAATCAAGATTATGTTTGGTCTATACTCTAATCATAATTCTCAAATAGTCTTAACCCCTCATGCCAAATAGTTATCCACCATTGGTCTAAAGTGTGAATAAAAATTAAAATTAATGAAGATTAAGAAGTTAAGTATAATTAATGAATCAAGAATTGAATTGGTGAAATAATAATAAACACATACATGAGCATTCACAAAAGGTCACATTGATTCCTTAGTTATGGGATTAGTAACACATCATGAAAATAACAAGACAAGAGATAGAAAAGATAAAACCCATTGAGACCTTCAATGAATTATGCAAGTCTTCAATGATGAAATCTTCTTAGTCTTTAAATCTTTAATGTGTAAAGATGGAAGAGAGAGTTGTTGTATCTTATGTAGAAATCTGGCAAAATGTGAAGACAAGTGGTGTGTAGGTTATGCCTTGAAACCCTAAACCTCTAATGTATTTATATGAGGCAAAAGCTAGATTAAAATCAGAAGTCTATTTTTGGCGAGGGTTTTTCAAACCGCTGTGGGTGGCACAACAGTTTTGACAACAATATTGCATGGTGTTGGTAGCGTTGTGATACCCACATCGTGATTAACAACGGTATTAATAGTGATTAACAGTAGTATTAATAGCGTTTTTCTCTGGACTTATAACGCAATGGAAATTAATGGCGATTTTGGCAGCGATCTTTACAGTAGTTTCTTCTAGATTGCCTCAGCTGTTGTTACCGTTATGGAAATTCACAGCGGTTTGCACAATGCTGATGGTAAATTTCCAATAAATCTTTTGAATCCTCCAAAACTGTCTTTTCTCTCATAAATTCTCCAAACACACCTTATGGAATCAATAACTTGAAAAAATGCTAAAAAAAAAACCCTAAATAACTCGAGAAACAAGCAATTAACTGGAGGAATGGAGATAAAAAAAACATATACAAATAATGACCAATCAACGGTAGAGATCCAATATGGATCTCCATTTTTATTTTTTAAAAGATTTTTGTTTTTTTTTAATTAAAAAGGATAAATGGATCTGCAATGGATGATGTAGATTCATCTTTCTTTTTCTTTTTAAAAAACAAATTGGTTTTTTAATCAATTTTTTAGATTTTTTTTTTTGATATTTAGTAGAAGAGTAAAATAGTATTTTTGTTAAAAATACTAACAAAAGTTGATAGAAGGATCAAACAATATAAAACTGGAATTAGAGGGACCAAAACGTCTAATACCTCAAACAGGAGGGACGTTTTTAATTTTAACCCCTTTCTTATATAACTATTATGGTTCATTATATTGAATTACCGCAGTGTACCCACTTCAAGTAGTATTTGAGTTCAAAAGTACATTCAAATGTATGAATATATAGAATAACAAATGGAAAATGCTAAATACACTTACGAGTGGATCATTCACGAGTTCATTGTATGACACATGTTTTTGTGCTTACCATTAATTGCAAAATTGCCATAACCTTTGCCCTTTATATTTAATTGTTTTACACATGTCCATTTAAGAGAACGATCGATATACTCGCTGAGGGTGGAGAGTGTTTCAAGCAGACAAGCACTGCTCATAACAAACATGACAATAAGGCAATGAACTAGTACACCAAATGTTTCTCAGTTACAAAAAAAATGTTGGAGCAAAATGAAGAGTCAATTTCACTCTTCATTACAAAATTAAAAATAAAAAAATTTGGAGCAAACTGAAGTGTTTCAATTTTTTTAAAAATAAAATTATATTTTTATGATGGAATGTTTTTTGTTTTAAAAAAAAGTCTCAGAAGGTAAAAAAAATAAATGTGGAACAAAATCGAGTGTATTTAGATTTTATTTTAAACCTAAATAAGTTTATAATTAAATAATTGGTTTATTTATTAGAGGTATAAGAAGACGATTTTACTCTTGCACCGTTAACTTTTAACGGTACAGAATTATTGTTGGGTGAGTTTGTACAATATTTTACAAAAGTTGAATATGCATGCAATTATACTTAATGTTGGCCATGTTTGTGCAATTTATCCTTTCAACAATCTGATTTGATTATGAAAATTAGGACTAATCGCACAAACACCCCTGACATAATTTAAGTGTAATTGCAAGCTTATGGAACTTTTGTGTAAAATTATACAAACTTTCCCTACCGTCAATGGTCCCCTGTTAAAACAACGTAGATTTTTTGCAAGTTGCATGGTAATTTATACTGAAAGAGAACTTTTTGAATTTCAAATATGATAATCGATGAATTTAACATTGTGAGTTCTCATAGGATACCGCTCAAAAGCAACAATGATGCACTTATATTGTAGGTTTTTTTTTTCTTACTATCTTTTTCTTTTAATCTATCTATTATCAATAGCATATGCATTTTAAAGGGTTAAACTCATGTACCCCATTTAGGTGTAACCCTTTTATTACTTAAACTATAGGGCATGTATGAGAGGGCTGCCTTAGACTATAGCCCGGGCAGCCCTCTAGAAAAAACATTATATATATTCATTTTTTTTACTTAGAAAATCTTAGGCAAACCTTAAAAATTTGGAAGGTTTTATATAATGTAACTTATTTCATTTATCTATATTCACTTCATTTTGTTCCAATTGTTATATTAAACAATTCAAACTAGTTATAAATAATAAATTTCCAAATGTGTAGAATTCGATTATAAACATAATATATATCTTTTAACATTTAAACTATTTTTTATTGAAATTTAGTGAAATGTAAATATTTTTCGTTGTTCAAAGTAAATTGTAAAAATATACAAAATATTATTATTTCTAACATGATAGAATTAAGTCATTTGCAAGTTAAATAATTATTCATGCATATATTTTATAATGTATTTAATATTTTTAAGCAGTCCATTATTGAATTGATGTCATCTTATTATTAAAATATTAAGCAAACACTTCCACAAGAATCATATAATTTTTTTTATTCTTAACCAATGACTCACATGTATTGCATTGACTTTACTATATCAGTATGTACTGATGAAAAAAAATACAAAAGAAAAAAAATAAAAACTTCCTAATGCACACCGAATTTAATGAGGGTTTGTAAACCATCAATTGAGCATTATAATATATTGACATTACAAAAGTAGATAAATTCAATTATTGATAGCTTGGAAATGACTTTATAATGTATATATATATATATATATATATATGTAATCATTTTCTCGTTAATACGTACTGATATAACTTACATCAATAGGTTGCATGTGGACTACTGATTATAGAGAAGCTTTGACAATTGTATAAACTTTGAGTTAAAGTATGTAAATCTAATGGTTCACATCCAACACATTGATGAATTTACATCAATACACACTGAATTGAAATATTTTGTATATATATAATGTTTTTCTTCTTAGTGTGTACTGATATAACTTATATCATAGCGTTTAAGGTGGATCACTGATTATGGAGAAGCTTTGACAAGTGCATACACTTTGAGTCAAAGTATGTAAATCTAATGGTCCACATCCAACGCACTGATGAATTTATAACAGTGCGTACTAAGGAATTTTAAGTCAATGCGAGACTGATATAAATTCAACAGTGTGTTGGATGTGGACAATTAGATTTACATATTTTGACTCAAAGTGTATACATTTATTAAATCTTCTCCATAATCAGTGATCCACATACAACACACTGATGGGAAAAAAACTATATATATATTATTCTAGATGGTAAATATTTCTTGGGTTCGCTCCTAACTGAAACTCTTTAGATAATTAAACTTACTCAAAAAAAATTTAGTCTAAATATTTAGTTTAGCACCTTAATTAAAAATCATGCTACGCCACTTACCGACTCACCATTGATGTGAAAATAAAATTGTATTGAGTGAAATGCAAATATGAAATAATGATAGAGGCAATGTATTTTTTATTTTTAAGATGAATTATCAATTTAATACCTATGTTGTTTTAAAGCATATGTTTTTTAACTGTTTGTCCTTTTTTTTGGCTTTCTCCTTATGTTTTCAAAAACTCATTACGATGATCAACATCATGGAAAACATTAAATGATTATTTTACCTTCAATTATAAAACTGAATAAAAGGGTGGAGATTTAGAATAAAAATGAAAAAAAAAAATTGGTGGATTCTCTATGGATCTCCACCTCTACGGAGACCTAGATGGATCTCCAAAATCGAACCTAAAGTCAAACGCCTAGATCGTTTTCCACTGTTATCCAACACCTAAACCTTAGCCGCCGCCACTCAAACACCAAGCTTTGTATCAGGTGATGGGTGTTGTATGGTACTGATTTTTCCTGGATTGTGGTGTAGACTTTTCACGGTACCTAATAATCGGTCCCGATCCAAGTCCTACTAGGTACCAGGTAGATGAAAAATTCTTCTTTGTCCTTCGCCAAAAAAGGTTGTTAGCAGAAGTCCCCCTGACTTGAACACCGGTAACTGTTTGGAGTTGGAGTGAGGATTCTACGACTATTGAAGAATTTTCCTTTTTCACCAGTAACTAGAATCTGGGGATAAATCTTGCATTAAATGCGTTCTCCACGTGCCGAGTAGGGAGAGGTTGGTTATTTGAAAAAAAAGGAAGAGATTTTCAGTGTCGTATGCTTCTCGAAATTGCCTTTCTTGCTTGCCTGAATATCACCCTTTTCAAATGACATTTCTGTTACTGGTAACCGTCTCCTTCCCTTAATTTTATCCTAAACTCTCACGTTCTTTTTACGCTTCCTTTATTTTTTCCTTTCAAAGAAAAAGTGAAAACCCTAATCATCTGAAGCCCTAACTTTCTTCATTTCTTCAACCTTCAACCTTCAATCTTCAATCTTTTGATACCACGTCATCTGATAGCCTAGATAAAATTCTCGATGGCGACTCGGTTGACAGCAAGAGTCTTACCCATAGAAGGAAAAGAATCCATTATGGAGGTGACGATGGTGGATGTGATATTGTCTCTAAGTGTATTTGATCCAACCGTAACACAGCTATCACGTATGCTTTCAGCAATAACCTTGATATGCCACTCGATGTGAAGGATGACTCGATCTATGAGACAGGATAGGCCAAAGAAGGTGGATACCTGGCCAGAGATATGGTGATAGCAACCGGTAGGGTGCTCACCCTACCAAGTGACTTTTGATGCGTTCCTGACTCTACCTACACCGTCAACACGCTTAGGCACTTGAGGAAAGACTTTATGATCCCGTTTGATATCACTCTCACCATTCCATACCAGAGGTATGATATATACTCCTCTCCACATAACTAGCTCGACATTCACACTGCGGCTTTTGAGTGCGGGATCGGGCTACATTTTCGCCCCACTCTTCGTAAAGCATTTCACGTTCTCCAGCTTGCCCCTCTCTAACTAATGCCTGGTTTCTGGAGGAACCTGGTAGGATTCCTTGTGCTGTGGAGGGAGCAGTTCGAGATGAACCAAGCAACCAGGGAACCAGGGCTAGAGGAGCTTAGGTTCCTTTTTCTTATTGTTGCCAATGCTCCTGGCCTAAAGGGTCAATTTTATGCATGGCCCAAGAACCCCCTCAAATTCACGGTACTTGATGCCATAAAGTAGGACAATTCCTAGCATTCTGAATGGGTCATCCTTGGTGGCGATTAGGGGAGCTTTATCCATATTGGGGGGTTTGAGTTCGTGGTACCCAACCGGTTCAGTGGTAGGACCGAGTAGGAAAAGAGCATTATCTCCATTGAGTCAGGGAAAATTTTAAAGATATAATCACCCGGAACTACCTCAACATGAAGTACCCTTCCTCCTTTGAACCAGAGAGGGTTGACCACTACCTCCGCATCTTCCACGCTTTAGATTAGATTTTTAATTGTTAAAAATCATAAATAATTTATTCGCTAATTAGAATTTGTTTCTAATAATAAATTAGTTAATACATTAGATACATTTGATTAAAGTAAGCCATTTGATCCTGTAGAGTCTAAGTGCATTAACGGATAATAGAAAATCCTATTTATAAAATATTAAGTGGGAGAGGGATATATGACATATATATCTCACAGTCTCCATCAATAGTCCAACACCGTGTGATCTGAGTGGGGCCTCGTGATGGCTTTGCTTTCATCCTCCCTAAGGAGGGTTTCCACAAAAGTCAATATCAAGGTTGACTTTCTAACGGATAGGATTTCTGAGGGTATTTCAGGATTGGCCGATCCTAAGGCGGCAATTCTTGAGTTAAGCTCATGAGATCTGAAATGGTGGGTTACACTCACGAAGGTTCTTATTAAGTTTTGTTAATTAAAACCTGACTAAATAAACGATGATTGAATTATATGGAATAAGAGTTATTCTAGAATATTATTTGATTGAGAATTTCTCGGTGCAACATGCAAAGACTTGACCAACCCTAAGGCGGCACTTCTTTATGGTATGTTGGATTGTCGTGGTATAGTAACTAGTTTTAGGATGGTTCTAGTCCGTTAAACATGTTCATGCATCATGTTTAAATTTATGTTAAACCACTCACACTTGTTTTAAATAAATGACTGAATGAATGTTTTATTTATTTCAGCAATATGTCTTTTGTATTACTACAAATTCTCGCAAATGAAAAATTAACTGGAGATTATTACACTAATTGGAAACTTAATATCAATGCAATATTGGTCACCAAAGACCTCAAGTTTGTGCTTACGAAGAATGTCCTCGAGTGCCTGCTGTTAATACCACACGAACTGTTCGTGAGGTATACCAGTGATGGGTCTTATCTGATGAGAAAGCCCAAACATATATGTTAGCTTCAATGACAGACGTACTTGTCACAAAGCACTAAGCAATGAATTCAGCCTTCGAAATCATGGAGTCATTGCAAGCTATGTTCGGGCAGCCCTTTGAGCAAAAGCGACACGAAGCTGTTTGTTCCGCTATGCTCACTTACATGAAGGAAGGAACGTCAGTTCGAAAACATGTCTTGAGCATGACGTCCTACTTCAACACGATAGAAGTCAATGGCGGGGCCATTGACAAATACAGTCAAGTGATCATCATACTAACGACTCTTTTGAAGAGTTTCGATCAGTTTAAGAGCAACTACAAGATGAACAAGTTAAGGTTCAGTCTCACACAGTTGCTCAGTGAGCTTACTATCTTTGAGTCCTTGACTAAGGACTACAAGGGCAAGACCGGTGAGGCAAATGTTGTCGAACCATCTTTCTCCAAAAGTAAGAAGAGAAAGAGGTATAATGGGCAGACGAAGGGTAAGCCCAAACCCAAGAAAGCCTATGGCAAGAAGAAGTCCAAGAAAGGTAAATATGATTTACTTGTTCTTGAGTCGTGTTTAGTGGAAGATGATTCTTCACCCTGGATAGTTGATTCTGGGGTCACTAACCATGCTTGTTCTTCTTTACAATAAACTGATTCCTGCACACAACTTGATGAGGGAATCTTCTCTATGTGTGGGGGGTCAGGGGATATCGTTTCGGCACGAACAGTAGGTGTAATTAGATTACGTTTTTGTAACAATAATATTTTTATTATTATTGAACAATGTTTTTTATATTCCTAGATTTATACTGAATTTGATTTCCGTTTCTAAGTTGTTAGAACAATCATATTATGTTTCTTTTAATAATAAGTCTGTTATTATTAGAAAGAATGGTCTAAATATTTGTTCAGGAATTAATGAAAATAATTTGTATGTGTTAAGATCGTTAATACATACCACACTACTCAACACCAAAATGTTTAAGGTTGAAAAACCATAAACTAAACGACATAAAATTTATCTAGATAATGACACGTATCTTCGACATCTAAGGCTTGGTCATATTAACCTTGAACAAATAGACAGACTAGTAAAAAAATAGACCTTTAAGTGAGTTAAAAGTTTGCACCTTATCTGTCTGTGAATCTTGTCTGGAAGATAAGATGACTAAGATACATTTTACTGGAAAAAAGCTTAAAGCTAAAGAACCGCTAGAGCTTATACATACAGACGTCTGTGGATCGATGATGTTAAAGCTAGGGGTGGTTATGAGTATTATGTCACTTTTATAGATGACTACTCAAGATACAGAAACGTCTACCCTATGCAACAGAAATAGAAAACATTTGAAAAGTTCAAAGAATTTTGAGCTGAAGTTGAGAATCAGATATATATGACTATCAAGTCACTACGATCAGATCAAGGATGTGAGTACCTTGACCAATAATTTGAAGACTCCATGGTCGAACATGAGATAGTTTCCCAACTCATAGCTCTCGGGACACCTCAGTAAAATGGTGTAACGGAGAGGAGAAATAGAACCCTGATGGAAATGGTGAGATCTATGATTAGCTTCTCATTATTATCAAATTCCTTCTAGGGATATACGTTACAAACAGCTACATATATTTTGAATGTAGTGCCATCCAAATCTGTTCCTAAGACTCCTCTAAAGTTGTGGAATGGTCGTAAAGCTAGTTTGTAACATTTTCATATATAGAGGTGTCCAACACAGGTGCTGAAGAACAGAAGTGGAAAACTAGACTCCAAGTCTGTTGTCTGCATGTTTATAGGATACTCCCAGGAGACCAGAGGTGGATACTTCTATAGTCACGAAGATAACACAGTATTTGTATCGACAAATGCAACATTTCTTGAGGACAATTATATTAGTGACCATAAACCTCGTTATGAGATTGTATTGAATGAGTTGGAGTCATGTGAGACTAGTGCTTCATCAACAAAATTTATTGATCCATAAACATCTAAGAGTCAAATGGTTCCTGATCAGGATACACTACCACTTAGATTTAGTGAGAGGGTTGTGAGACAACCTGAACGCTATTTAGGTATAGAGGGACAAGGTTTTGTCTCTGCTAATAGTGTGGATGATCCATTGACATTTAAGAATGCAATGGAATATCCTAATAAAGAGGAATGGCTTAAAGCCATGAATCTCGAGATGGAGTCCATGTACTCTAACTCAGTTTGAAATCTTGTAGACTTACCAGATAGGGTAAAACCTATATGGTGTAAATGGATATACAAGAAAAAGAGATGAGTAAACAGGAAGTTAAAGACCTTCATGGCAATGATAGTGACCAAGGGTTATACCCAAAAATATGGAGTCGATTATAAAGAGACCTTCTCGCCAGTAACCATGTTTAAGTCTATTAGAATTCTCTTATCCATTGCTACCTATTTAGATTATGAAATTCGATAGATGGACGTCAAGATTGCATTCTTGAATGACAATCTTGACGAGAGTATTTATATGATGCAACCAGAGGGATTCGTGTCTCCAGATCAAGAGCAAAAGGTTTGCAAGCTGCAAAGGTCCATCTATGGACTTAAGCAAGCATCTAGATCTTGGAACATCAAGTTTGGTGATGTGATAAAAACCTATGGCTTTGAGCAGAACGTCGACGAGCCTTGTTTCTACAAGTGGATCATTGACAAGAAAGTAGTTTTCTTTGTCCTATATATAGATGAGATCATACTCATTGGGAATGATATGAGAATGTTGTTTGATGTAAAGGGCTGGTTGGCTAGTCAATTCCGAATGAAAGATTTGTGAGAGGCGAGTTATGTTCTTAGGATCCAACTTATAAGGCATCGTAAGAACAAACTCTTATCATTGTCTTAGGCATCGTATATCGATAAGATTCTTCTGCGATTTTTGATACAGAACTCCAAGAAAGGTAATTTACCTTCCAGGTATGGTGTTCACTTGTCTAAGGAACAGTGTCCAAAGACACCTCAAGAAGTTAAGGATATGAGACGTGTACCCAATGCATCAGCAGTAGGTAGTCTCATGTATGTTATGTTATGCATGAGACCGGACATTTGCTATACAGTGGGAGTAGTTAGCAGATACCAGTCCAACCTAGGATTGGATCATTGGGCTACTGTCAAGACTATTCTTAAGTATTTTTGGAGAATGAGAAATTGTATGTTAGTGTATTCCGGACAAGATTTGATCCCGTAAGAATATACGGATTCTGATTTTCAGTCAGACGGGGATTCTAAAAAATTCATATCTGGATTAGTATTCACCCTGGTGGTGGAGCCATTATGTGGAGAAGTACCAAGCAGTCTTGCATTGTTGACTCCACCATGGAAGTCGAATATGTAGCTGCTTGTGAAGCGGCTAAAGAGACCGTCTGGCTCTGTAAGTTCTTGAGTGATCTGAAAGTTGTTCCAGATCTGGATAAGCCCATCACACTTTATTGTGATAACACTGGTGTTATGGCTAATTCCAAAGAACCAATAAGCCATAAAAGAGGGAAACATATGGAGAGAATGTATCATCTCATTAGAGAGATAGTGCAGAGAGGAGACGTGATCGTCACCAAGATAGCTTCACAAGACAATCATATTGATCCATTTACGAAGACCTTACCGGCTAAAGTGTTTTTAGGTCACCCAGATGGTCTTGGGTTACGAAACATGCCTCACATGCTTTAGTGCATGGGGAGATTATTGGGGTTTATGCCCTAAAGATGTAATTTGTAAATGGATTTATGAAATAAATAAAAAGAAAAGTTCAATTCATTCTTGTTGTATTGTTTATTTTATAACTTGTGCATATTAACATCCTAGATTGCCAGATGTAATCTCGAACTGTGTATATGAGTGTCATATATAGATGGATACAGTAAGAAATGTGCAATCTAAACAGTCCATAGATAGCAAATAAAGCTGGGTACTTTAATTGTGGTTAATCTATAACTGCGGTCCATTCCGTAATGTACGGTGATTCTATCCTGAATCATTCATATGAGTTAAGGGAATGGAGGCATCTTGTATGATGTGATCATATAGGACTGGGCCATGATCTATATGAATCTCTCACCAAGATCCGTTTACCGATGAGATTCATATATATCAATTAATGATGGCTATATATGGGTGATCTTAATCCCGAGTGTCTTATCGACTTCTTCAGGTTAGATTGTGGTCTTTGATATACCATGGGTGAGGTCGGATGCATTTCTTGATCAATATACTCCGTATGTTGGGATTACGGTTTGGCTTGTGGCTGGGAAGGTTTGTACACAATAGTGAAATCCACTTCTTCTTCTGAGAAGTAGATGGTAGTTCCCTTAAGGGTTGATTCAAGGTTTAGATAATATGAGCGCTCTCCTAATTCCTTGAGGAAATAGGATTTATTGTCCATTAGAGAACCAACGGTACTTGAAGGATATATGTAATTAGAGGGGTATAAACGGACATTATGACCCAGCTTTAATTATGAACTACTGTAGAGGATCACACCATATGTAATAGCTATATCGATGCACACCAAGTTGTATCGGTCTGTGTAAAAGTGTTTGCAGTTGAGAAAGTGCAGCTTCGGGTTTTTAGTGGAATAAAACCGGAGTTAATAATAAGGGAATATTAATTAAAGAGTTTAATTAATGTTTCCGAGGATTATTGAAGCTCAAAATACTGTGGGTCCATTATGTCCTCTTACTAGCCTGATCGATTTAGGTAACAAGGGTTACGATTATTTAATTGGATTGTCCAATTAATTATGTTACGAAATTGACTCGTATTTATTCGAGGATTAATTGAATAATGAGATTATTTGATTAACGAATAATGGTGATTAAATAAATTAAATAATAAGATTATTTAATTATGTTATTAATTACTAAATGAAGGCTTTTGTTGATATTTGTTTTTTGAATAAAATAAGATAATATTATTATTTTATTTTATTAGATATTTAATTTTTGAATTTAAATAGTTAAATTCAAATTAGATGGTATAATTTAATCAAAATAAAATAAAGATTTTGTTTCAAATAAAAAGACATCATGAGGTTTTAAAAGAGGAAATATATATATTTGATATATATATTCTTTGAAAACCAATCAAAACAAGATATCAATTAAAATATATATTTTTTGTTTTAAATAAAAAGATATCATGAGGTTTTTAAAGATGAAATATATATCTAATATATATTCTTTGAAAACCGACCAAAACTATATATCAATTATACATTTAAGTAACAATATATATATATATATAGATCCATTTTTTCAATTTTTTTGATTCCCGGGTGGATTCCTTAAGTTCTTTTTTTCCCGTTTCCGGCGGTATCAAGATGCCACTATGTCGGGATATCTTATCTGTTTCCCCAGGAAAATGGATATCCCCAGAAAAAATTTGGAGTTCAATCCTTTTTTTTTCTCCACTCGGACAAATCCGCCCACTTGGCTTCTTCTATTTAAAGCGATTCGGGTATCTACTCCAATGATACTATTATTCCGTACCATTACGTAAGAAGATTCGGGTAAAATATGCACTTCCTCGGGAATGAAAAAAAAGCGATCGATTTTCATTTGCAATTTTGGCTTAATTTTTTTGACTCCTCGATACTCAATCAAATCCTCTTTTTTGACGATTGAATGCGCCCCTATATATATATATATATATATATATATATGTGTGTTTCTTAAAAGGAAATATGCACGGTGAACACAATCATTCAGTTTAATGCAAATACATGTGCGTGAGCTGCACAAGTGATTTTTGTGCAAGTGCAGTGTGTTTGAGATTTTTTTGTGTGCAAGTGTTTGTGCGTGAAATAACACCAAAAAGAGAGAAAAGATTTTGTGTACAAGTATTGTACACTGATATCAAAGAAAGAGTGTCAAATCTTTTTTTTTACATTCTCCATTCTAGTTCCTGAGACCGTGGTGCGTCTACACAAAGTTACCAGTACCGGGATTTAGTGAGAAAGATCGAGTGGTTCAGACAGGAGCATATTTTAAAGTGAAGGAGCCTCCAAACGTTGGTAAGATTTTCTTCTTCTGATTATATTGATTACAATTTCTTGTATAGACGTATATTTTATTATTGTAATAATTTATACGTATTAGTTTCTAAAAAAAATACGATCTCAAGTTCACTGATTCTAGATCGATTATGATCTGTGTTAAAAAAATTTAAAACCTATTTCTGCTGTGTTACCAGTGAACGGGGTTCCAACAGTTATGTATATGGCAGGCCTTCAAGTTTAATGTAGCGATGAGCCATCAGGTGGTGACTATTCGGGAACAGGCTGACGCTACCAAGGTCGAGCTTGGGTAGGCTAAGAAGGAGCTGGCCAAGGCAACAACGGGGTGATCACTCTGAACAAATTCCTGGCTCAAGCTGAGGAGACCGCGACTAAGGCGCTGGTAGATAGGGAGCGAATCCAACAGAGAGACTCAAGGTCATCCGCCATACACAAGAAAGGAATGACCTGAAGAAGGAGAACATACGGCTAGAGAAGGAGATCCAAGATCTACATTACAGTGTGGCTACTTTGGAGGCCAAGGTAGATGCTTCCTTCACGGATGGATACTTATTCGCTGCTTACCAGACAACTCAAGCTCTTCCTCCCCCCTTTGACTTGAGCATTATCGATGGATGGAAAAGAGAGAAGATTATGGAGAAAGCTGTTGAGTTTGCTGGGTCTGCTTCTACCGAAGGCGATCCCTCTCGAGCTACTGTACCCCAGTTGATGAGGATGATTTGGTGCCTATTTCCACCTACATGTCGAGCCGCGGTGGGACAGAACCTACATCAAAGTCCCCTGTTGCTGTAGAAGTTCAAGATGTATGAGGAGTTTCAAATCTACCTACCTCTCCATTTGAACCTGTCAAGGAAGCAGAGGTCTCGACTGATCCTACCAAGGAAAGGGAGGTCCATACTAGTTTGACAAAGGTGGAGGATGTTTAAACTAATCCAACCTAGGTGGAGGTTGATCCCGATGTGGTGGTACAGGCAAAAGGTGAGCCCCCTATTGATCCAGCAGTTAGGGTCACGAAGGAATAAGTTGTTCCTACTGGGGAGGCTAATCAAAGAGGTGGTTTAGAAGCAAACGGAGTTAATCAAGAGGAAGTGACATGATCCAGAGCTTTCATCATTTTTTTTGTTTTATTAAACATGTATGTAGCCCATAAACAGGGGATGGCTCTCTGATTTGAGTAATGAAACATTCTTTTTTTTTATGTATTTTTGGTTAACTTCCCCTCTGATTCACTGGTTGTATTCAATTGTATGCTTCTAATACTGGCACAATCCTAATCTAGGAAACAGTCCTCTACATATACTTGTCTGAACAATTACTTGGTAACAAAAAAAAAACCATTAAAACTTGATAAGGATAGATATAAGGTGCGGTAGATAAATGGTTCCAAGATCTTCTGGCACTTAGGCCAAGAATCTTGATAATTTTCCTAAGAAAAATCCTTAACATTCGATTGTCCCATATGGCCGAATCAAAGTACTAGTTTTCCTATTATGAGAATCCTAGTACTTAGGCAAAAACACATTCAAAAGAGTATAGGTATCAGGTATTCTCATTTTCTAGGACCTCAGTACTTAGGTGAGAAACACGTTTACATATATGTACATATAAGTGAATCTGGGTAATAGGCATTCCTATATATATGGAATCTCGGTACTTAGTCAATAATAAATAGGCATATCATGGTACCTGACATTCTTGCTTTAGGAGAACGGGTACTTAAGTGAAATTGATTCTGGTAGGCAACTATGCCATTTGTGTACCGGATCCTTCCCGATGAGATTGGGTTTCAGCAAAGGCATCATAAAGGCCATTTGGTTGTCCTGATCTTGAGTAAGCGACAGACAACCAAGGCCACAACTTCGTAACATTGGTCTGGCAGACAACTATGCCTTTTACAAACCAGACCCTTTCTAGAGAGGAGTGGGTCATATCTAAGGCATCAGGAATGCCATGTGGCTTTCCTGATTTTGAGGCGACCATGGGTGAACTACCATGGTGATTATTGGAGAAAAAATGTAGTTAAGTTGGAAGGTGGAAAAGGAGAAAGAGATGCTTCTTTATTGATTATTCAACTAGCGATACAAATTTTAGGTAATACAAGTACCAAACGGTACCTAACTAGGGTGGTATTGAACGATGACCACTTGAGTCTCCGATTCTTCTACATGTAGAATTTCTTAAAGTGATTTGCGTTCCAGGTATGATTGATGAGACGTCTTTCCATATCTTCTAGCTTGTAGATCCCTTTACAGATTACCATCTTAACCAGGCAGGGGCTTTCCTAATTCGATGCTAGTACCACGTTAGATCTCTTCCGGGTGTTCTGTGTTACTTTTCTAAGAACTAAGTCCCCTTCCCTGAAGTTACGACTCCTAACTTTCATGTTGAAGCACTGGACGATCCGACTCTGGTAAACTGCTACTCTCTCTACCAACTTGTTCTGCTTCTCTTCCAAGTGGTCTAGATCGGCCAACTTGATTACATTACCTTCCGATTCAAAATGTTGAACACTGAAGGAAGTAAATTTATGTTTGATTGACAGGACTGCTTCTATCCCTAAAGTTAGCGAGCAGGGGGTCTCTCTAGTAGCGGTCCTCTTTGTGGTAGGTAGACCCATATCACTTCTGGATGCTTCTCTACCCACTTTCCCTTCTTCTGTTAGATCTTCATTTTCATGAGCTTCTTCATTGTTTTGTTTGTAGCCTCGACTAACCCATTAGTCTGAGGTGAGCTACTGACGCGAATCGGAGCTTGAACCCATGGTTCTAACAATATTTCCTGAATCATGCATTATCGAACTGCTTACCCATATCAGTGATGATGGCTATCGGGGTACCAAACCAGCAAACAACGTTCTCTTAATGAATTTAGTCATGTTCTCCTCTGTTATCTTGGAAAAGTATTCTGCTTCCACCCACCTGGTAAAGTAGTCAATGACTACTATTGCATGTTTTGCCTTATAAGGTGTGGTTGGGAGCGGTCTGATAATATCTACCCCCTATATGGCAAATGGATAAGGTGAGCTGATACTAGAGAGTCACTCAGGTGGAAGATGATTCAGATTTGCTGTCTTCTGGCATGGTTCACAAGAACGTATAAACTCGTGGTGTAAGGTGGGCAAAAAATACCCTATACGGAGCACCTAGTAGGCTAGTTCTTCATTCCCTGCATGGTTCCCACAGTCCACTGAGTGTAATTCTTTGAGTGACAACCTCACATCATCAGGGTGTAGACATCTAAGTAGGAGGAAGGACCTTCCCCAAAGGTAAAGGTACCATTCCATCAGGTAGTATCGAGCCAAGATAATTTTGAGTCTGTGAACTTGATCAGGATCTTTGGGCAATTTCTCCTTTTGGAGGTAGTCTATAATAGGATCCATACAGCATGGGAGGCAATCCACGGGGTTCACGTCTTTTCCCTCGGCTATGATTAATTGGGAGATCAGTTGGAACGGTACTCTCTTTGGTAGTGCATGTCCTCCGTTCGCATTAATCTTGGCTAGGATGTCTGTCTGATGGTTCTGTTGTCTGGATATCTGTTCTATTTTGACTCCCTTGAACTGGGTCATGAGTTTCTGAACTCTTTCGAGGTAGGCCGCCATGTTTTCTCCCTTCACTTGATACTGCCCTATTACTTAGTTGACCAACATTTACGAGTCCTTCTTAACATGGAGGTAATCTGCTCCAAGCTTTATGGTCATTCTCATTCCAACTAGTAAAGCTTTATATTCAGCCTTATTATTGGTGGCACTGAACTCGAACTTGAAGCAATGACAGAAATCGATTTTCTTTAGATCTGTTAAAATGATCCCTACTACGTTGCCTGCCTGACTAGACGCTCCATCTGTGTGTGGAATCTAGACATCTCGATCAGTGGGCCAGTCTACAGTTTCTTATTCATTCTAGGGGACCTGGTCCAAGCTTGGAGTGATACCGGGATCGGATTTCATGTTTAACTCCGCTACAAAGTCAGCCAAAGCCTAGGCTTTGATTGTGGTTCTAACCTTGTATCTGATATCGTACTGTGTGAGTTCCAGAGCCCAGAGAACCAACCTCTTCGATACGTCAAGGCCCTGAAGGAAATGTCTCGGTGGATGATCAATGACCACCACGATAGAGTGAGCTTGGCAAATAGAGGTGAAGCTTCTTAGATACAGTCATAGAGGCAAAGATGAGCTTCTCTAGGAGAGTATAATTCTTCTCTGGTTTGGAAAAAGTACGATTCACATAATAGATGGGTCGTTGAACTCCATCTTCACACTTTTTCACTAGGGCCCCACTATCAGCGGTCTTAGATACTGTCAGGTACAACTGCATTTCCTCTCTCTGTATAGGCTTGACTAGCAGTATTGGGCTAGCTAGATATACCTTTAAAGATTGGAAGGCCAACTCACTGTCTTGGTCCCATTTTATTTTCTTCCCTTGCTTGATAGCTTTGAAGAAGAGAATGAGTTTGTCGATAGACCATGATATGAATCGATTAAGGGCTGATACCCGACCGGTCTGTCATTGTACCTACTTGAGGGAGGTGGGAGACTCAAGGTATATGATGGACTTGATTTTCTCTGGATCGGCTTCAATTCCTCTCTTATGCACCATGAATCCAAGGAAATTTCCGGCTGTTACCCCAAAAATGCATTTGGCAGCGTTCAACTTCATCCGGTTCTCCCTGATTACCTGGAAAGTTTGATGAAGATGGTCCTGGTGATGATCGGTTACATGGGACTTGGTGATCATATCATCTATGTACACCTCCATCATTTTCCCTATCTGTTTCTTGAACAGCCAATTCACCGATTAATGGTAAATAGCACCTGCATTCTTAAGATCAAACGGCATTACCTTGTAGCAATAAAGCTCTACCCGATGATGAAATCGGTCTTGTCCTAGTCGGCAGGGTGTATGATGATTTGATTGTACCCTAAAAAGGTGTCTGTGAAGCTAAGAAGCTTGTTTTCGGCTGCTGAATCTACCAATTGGTCGATCTTCGGTAGCGGGAAACTGTCCTTCAGGAAGACACGATTGAGATCGGTATAATCATTATACATTCATCACTTTCAGTTCCTCTTGGTCACCATTACCACATTAGCGATCCAATCAGGGTATCGGGATTCCCTGATGAACCTAGCCTTTAAAAGCTTATCTACCTCTTCTTGAATAATGGCATTCCTCTTTGGGTTAAAGTGTCGCTGCTTCTGCTTGACTTGTTTGAATGTGGCATCGAATGCCAACCTGTGAGCTGCCAAGGATTCCCGACATATTTTTGTGGCTCTAGGCGAATATGTCGTTGAACTCTCGAAGGAGCCTAACTAATTCTTTCTTCACTCATTCGTCCAGCGTGGCTCTTACCTTCACCACATTTGAGGGATCATCCTCACTGATTGATACATAATCTAGCTCATCCACAGGGTGACCACTAGCCCATCCATTTTCTTCCTCTTCCACATCCTCCACAGTTGGAACCTCTGCCTCAAGCTCTTCCTCGATTGCCTCTAACTCCCATACGGCATCTAGATTCTCGTGAATCCCTTATGATAACTCATGGGTCTGTAAAACAATTACCTACGCACGTTGCTTGGCCAGTGCTGCTGGTTAGTAGACACCGCGTAGCATTTGCACGCTACTTATTGTTCCCTCGTACCTCGTCTACCTTGTCACCTACCGAGAATTTCATAACATTATGGAAGATTGACAGAACAACCTTGATTGTTGATAGAAATAGCCTCTCAATGATGGCGTTATAGGTCTACAGGTTATCAACCACGATGAAATCTGTCATGAGGTTTTGTTGGCAAGGCGTTTGCCCCACTATTACGACCCAGTAGGTACTAGCGAGTCCCTAGTTAACCCATACATCGGCGTGGTACAACTGTTGTAGCAAGGGCCTTTAAAATTGAACTTCTCAAGTGCATCTTTAAAAAGGATATCGACACTGCTCCCGGTATCGATAAGAATGCGGTGGACCAGGCAGTTGGTTATTTATACTGTGATGACCATGGGGTCATCATGGGGATGCACAGTGTTGTAAACATCCTCTTTAGGTGAATACGATCTGGGTTGAGCGGGAGGGTCTGGGTAACCCTTGGGCAATCATGAGAACAACTTGACCTGCATCAAGACGTGGTACCTTCCTAGTGTGGATCATCTTGGAGTTGTTGGAAGTTTCTGTAAATTTGGGACATTCACTAATCATATGAACTATCTGGATCTACTGTAACAAATCATTCCCCTTCACCTTACTCTTTTCTTCTATCGTATTGATATCTGCTTGTATCTTATTTCCTTTCCGCTCTCTCAATTTGATTGCGAAGATTGTAGCACTCCGACGTATTATGCTTTACATCCTTATGGAAGTCACAATATTTGTAGCAGTTACGTTGGTCGGCCAGTGTCTTTATAGAAGCAGGCTTTCTGAGTAACCCCTTGTCTCTGATGACGAGGTAAATGGTTTCATAGGATACGTTGAGAAGGGTATAATGACAGTATCCCTCATCTTCTCTATCTATATGCGCTACTTCCCTTGGTAGAGGTGTTGGTCTATGAGGGGTCCTTTTGGCTTGGTACCACTCCGGTTGGGGTCGGAAAGGTGGCGGCTAATACGTGGATCAGTTGGAAGGTCAATTCTTAACCTTTTAGGCTGGCCTAGGTTTAGGCACCTCCTTCTTCGAGCGCTTGGCGGACTTCAGGTCATCGTGCTCCATCTTAACCCTAATTTGTTTGTCTATATCCACCTGCTCTAAGGCCGTGTCATAAGCCTCCCGATATTTCTTATATGGGTGCTTCGCAAAAGACCGAATAAGACTGCCAGCCTACAGATTCCTCTTAAAGTTGGCCAAGGTCTTCTTCTCTACAAGGACCCCTCATCGACATAGGACGTAATGATTATCCCTGCTCTTGGATCACATATTACAGGTGGATTGGATCCTTGAGGCGAGGTTTGATACCTTGGAACTAAGCACAGAAATCACAAGTTAAGCAGGTAAAAGAGTTGACACTATCTGGTGGTAATTTTCTGAACCATGTCTTCGCACAGTTGGTCAATGTTGTTAGGAAAATTCCGCACATGGCTGACTGTGTAGCATTTTGGGCCTCCATTTGGTACAAAAAACTTTCAAGGTGGCTTACTGGATCCTCCATTTCAGAAAACTTCTCAACCGGTATTTTAAATTCAGGGGTCAACTCTGCCTTCCTGATTCTCCTCAAGAATGGTGCATTTATTTCGCCTAGGGGATTTTTTCGGTTCTCCCGGTGATTACCTTTCTTCAACTTTTGGATCCCCTTGGCCATCATGGCCACCTGATCACGAAGGCATTTGGATCCACCATTCGTAGATTCAACCTCTGATCCTTCATTGTCATACTCCTTCGATGCCATGGATGCTTCGTCCCGGTTCTCTCCTTAAGGAGGTTTATTGATGGAACCCCGTTAACTGGTTACGCAGCGGAACTAGGTTTTAAATTTTTTATACATATCATATCTATATCTGGGACCAGTGAACTTTGGATCGTAATTATTTTTCAGGAAATTGTAATCAATAAAATCAGAACATACCAACGTTTGGAGGCTCCTTCACTTTACGATATGCTGTCTGAACCAATCTTACCAACGTTTGGAGACTCCTTCACTTTACGATGTGCTCCTGTCTGAACTACTCGATCTTTCTTGCTATCTTCCGAGACTGGTAACTGCGTGTGGGTGCGTCACGGTCTTAGGAACTTGAATGGAGGATGTAGAGAGAATTGAATAAACTCTTTCTTCTATGTTCATAAACTAGAACAATTCTAGTATATAAAAATATTGCTAATATTTTTTAGCAATATATTTTTTTTTTTGCACTGAACAGTGCACGATATATATATATCAAAACTCTTTTTGACTTCTTTGTTCACCTGATGCATGCCTTTTCTTTTCACAAAACTAAAATATGCTTCTTCTTCTTCTTTTTATAACGCCCTCCACTTTCTTTACACCAAAAATATATATATACCTATGTTAAACATAAAATATATATCACGCCACTGTTATATATATATATATATATATATATATATATCACTTGTTTGTATCCTATACAAACACTTACATATGTGTACACACCAATTTACATCAAATGCAATCTCTTGTGTTATAATTGATATATATATTTTAATTATCCTTTTCAAAAATATCTAATATATTTAAAGTGATAATAAGTATTTTAAATTTAAACTTATATATATATATATATATATATATATATATATATATATATATATCTCACTTGTTTATATCCTCTACAAACACTTATATATGTGTACACACCAATTTACATCCAATGCAATCTCTTGTGTTATAATTGATATATATCTTTTAATTATCCTTTTCAAATATATCTAATATATTTAAAGTGATAATAAGTATTTTAAATTTAAACTTAAATTCAAATACTTAGATAAATAATTTAGTAAAATAAAATAATCATATTATTTTATCTTCACCTAAATCCATATATCAATTAACACCCTCTAATTAATAGTTAATTCATAATTCATAATTATCAATATAATTAAATAATCTAATTATTTAATTAATTTAACTATTAACATTCATTAATTAAATAATCTCATTATTCAATTAATTCCCGAATATATACGTGTTACTTTTGTAACACAATTAATTGGACAATCCTATTAATTAACCGTGACCCTTGTTACCTAAATCAATCGGGCTAGCAAGGGGACCTAATGGACCCACAGTATTTTGAGCTCCAATAATCCTCGGAATCATTAATTAAACTCTTTAATTAATATTCGTTGATTATTAACTCCGGTGTTATTCCACTAAAAACCCGAAGCTGTACTCTCTCAACTGTAGACGCTTTTACATAGACCAATACAACTCGGTGTCCATCGATATAGCTATTACATATGATGTGATCCTCCACAATAGTTCATAATTAGAGCTTGGTCATAATGTCCGTTACACCCCTCTAATTACATATATCCTTTAAGTACTATTGATTCTCAAATGGACAATAAATCCTATTTCCTCACGGAATTAAGAGAGCGCTCATATTGTCCAAGCCCTGAATCAACTCTTAAGGGAACTACCATCTACTTATCACAAGAAGGAGTGGATTCCACTATTGAGTACAAACCTTCCCAGCCACAAGCCAAACCACAATCCCAACATACGGAGCATATTGTCCGGGAACTGCCATCCGACCTCACACATGGTATATCAATGACAACGATCTAACCTGAAGGAGTCGATAATACACTCAAGATTAAGATCACCCACATATAGCCATCATTAGTTGATATATATGAATCTCATCGGTAAACGGATCTTGGTGAGAGATTCATATAGATCATGGCCCAGTCCTATATGATCACATCATACAAGGTGCCTCCATTCCCATATCTGATATGACTGATTCAGGATAGAATCATCGTACATTACGGAATGGACCGCAACTATAAATTAACCACAATTAAAGTACCCAGCTTTATTTGCTATCTATGGACTCTTCAGATTGCACATCTCTTACTGTATCCATCTGTATATAACACTCATATACACAGTTCGAGATTACATCTGGCAATCTAGGATGTTAATATGCACAAGTTATATAATAAACAATACAACAAGAATGAATTGAACTTTTCCTTTTATTTATTTAGTAAATCCAGTTACAAATTACATCTCTAGGGCATAAACCCCAACAATCCCTCACTTACACTAAAGCATGTGAGGCATGTCTCGTAATCCCAGACCATCTAGGTGACCCGAAAACACTTTAGCCGGTAAGGTCTTCGTAAATGGATCATCATGATTGTCTTGTGAAGCTATCTTGGTGATGATCACATCTCCTCTCTGCACTATCTCTCTAATGAGATGATACTTTCTCTCTATATGTTTCCCTCTTTTGTGGCTTCTTGGTTCTTTAGAATTAGCCACAGCACCACTTTTATCACAATAAAGTGTGATGGGCCTATCCAGGTCTGGAACAACTTCCAGATCACTCAAGAATTTATGGAGACAAACAGCCTCTTTAGCAGCTTCACAAGCGGCTACATATTCAACTTCCATGGTGGAGTCAGCAATGCAAGATTTCTTGATACTTCTCCACACAATGGCTCCACTACCCAGGGTGAATACTGATCCAGACGTGGATTTCCTAGAATCCCCGTCTGACTGAAAATCAAAATCTGTGTATCCTAACGGGATCAATTCCTACCCATAATACACTAACATATAGTCTCTCGTTCTCCGAAGATACTTGAGAATTGTCTTGACAGCAACCCAATAATCTAATCTTGGGTTGGACTGGTATCTACTGACTACTCCCACTGCATAGCAGATGTCCGGTCTCGTGCATAACATAGCATACATGAGACTACTTACTGCCGATGTATAGGGTACACGTCTCATATCCTCAACCTCTTGAGGTGTCTTAGGACATTGTTCCTTAGACAAATTAACTCCATGCCCAGAAGGCAAATTACCTTTCTTAGAGTTTTGCATCAAAAATCGCACAAGAATCTTATCGATATATAATGCTTGAGACAGTGCTATGAGTTTGTTCTTACGATTCCTTATAAGCTGGATCCCAAGAACATAACTCGCCTCTCCCAAATCTTTCATTTGGAATTGGCTAGCCAGCCAGCCCTTTACATCAGACAACACTCCCACATCATTCCCAATGAGTAGGATATCATCTACGTATAGGACCAAGAAAACTACTTTCTTATCAATGATGCTCTTGTAGACACAAGGCTCATCGATATTCTGCTCGAAGCCATAGGTTTTGATCATATCATCAAACCTGATGTTATAAGATCTAGATGTTTTCTTAAGCCCATAGATGGACCTTTACAACTTGCAAACCTTTTGCTATTGATCTGGACACACGAATCCCTCTGGTTGTATCATATAGATGCTCTCATCAAGATTGCCATTCAAGAATGCAGTCTTGATGTCCATTTGCCAAATTTCGTAATCGAAATAGGCAGCAATGGATATGAGAATCCTAATAGACTTAAGCATGGCTACTGGCGAGAAGGTCTCTTCATAATCGACCCCTTCTTTCTAGGTATAACCCTTAGCCATTGGTCTTGCTTTAAAGGACTCTACCTTCCCTTCTACTCCTCTCTTTATCTTATAGATCCACTTACACCCTATGGGTTTTACCCCACACGGTAAGTCTACAATATCCCAGACTGAGTTAGAGTACATGGACTCCATCTCGAGATTCATGGCTTTAAGCCATTCCTCTTTATCAGGATCTTCCATTGCATTCTTAAATGTCAATGGATCATCAACACTATCAGCAGAGACAACACCTTGTCCCTCACCTATAGCTAAATAGCGTTCAGGTTGTCTCACAACCCTCTCACTACGTCTAGGTGGTAGTGTATCCTGATCAGGAACCATCTGAATCTCAGATGTTTATGGAACAACAACTCTTGTTGATGAAGCACTAGTCTCACCAGGCTCCAACTCATTTAGTACAATCTTGAAATGAGGTTATGGTCACTAATGTAATTGTCCTCAAGAAACGTTGCATTTGTCGATACAAATACTTTGTTATCTTCAGAACTATAGAAGTGTCCACCTCTGGTCTCGTTGGAGTATCCTACAAACAGGCAGACAACATATTTGTAGTCTAGCTTTCCAGTTCTATTCTTCAGCACGTGTGCTGGACACCCCCATATGCGAAAATGTCCCAAACTATTTTTACACCATTCCACAACTCTAGGGGAGTCTTAGGAACAGATTTGGATGGCACTACATTCAAAATGTATGCCGCTGTTTGTAACGTATATCCCCAGAAGGAATTTGGTAATGATGAGAAACTAGTCATAGATCTCACCATTTCCATTAGGGTTCTATTTCTTCTCTCCGCTACACCATTTTGCTGAGGTGTACGGGGAGCTGTGAGTTGGGAAACTATCCCATGCTCGACCATGAAGTCTTTAAAATCTTGGTCAAGGTACTCACCTCCACGATCTGATCGTAGTGACTTGATAGTCCTACCTAATTGATTCTCAACTTCAGCTCGAAATTCTTTGAACATTTCAAATCTTTCCGACTTCCGTTGCATTAGGTAGACATATCCGTATCTTGAGTAGTCATTTATAAAGGTGACATAATACTCATAACCACCCCTGACTTTAACATTCATCGGTCTGCAGACGTCTGAATGTATAAGATCTAGTGGTTCTTTAGCTATAAGCCATTTTCCAGTCAAAGGTCTCTTTGTCGTATTACTTTCCAGAGAAGATTTGCAGATTGGTAAGGTGCCAACCTTTAACTCAATTAAAGGTCCGTTTTTTACTAGTCTGTTTATCCGGCCAAGGTTGATATGACCAAGCCTTAGATGCCAGAGATACGTGTCATTATCTAGAGAAATCTTATGTCGTTTAGTTTTTGGTTTTTCAACCTTAAACATTTCGGAGCAATGTAGTATGTATTAACGGTCTTAACACATACAAATTATTTTCATTAATTCCTGAACAAATATTCAGACCATTCTTTCCAATAATTACAGACTTATTATTAAAAGAAACAAAATATTTTTGTTCTAACAACTTAGAAACAGAAATCAAATTCCGTGTAAATCCAGGAATATAAAATACATTGTCCAACAATATATAATTATTATAATTACAAAATTGCAATCTTATTGCTCCCACTGCTTTTGCAGACACGACATCCCCCAACCTCACACGTATTGAGAAGGCTCCCTCCTCTAGTTGTGTCCAAGAGTTAGTCCACTACAAAGAAGAACAAACATGGTTAGTGGCCCCCGAATCAATTATCTAGGATGAAGAATCATCTTCCACTAAACAAGATTCAAGAACAAGTAAATCATATTTACCTTTCGTCTTTTGCTTCTTGGCTACCACCTCTAGGTATTGAGGACAGTTCCTCTTCCAGTGCCCGACCTTATCGCAATGGAAAAATTTTCCTTTGCCTTGGTCGGTGGAGGCGCCCTTCTTTTTGCTTTGGGCTTTCTAAGGTTTGGGCTTACCCTTCACCTTCCCAGCAGGCCTCTTCCTCTTTTTATTATTTGAGGAGGAAGATGGTTCAACAACATTTGTCTCACCGGTCTTTCCCTTATTGTCCTCAATTAAAGACTCAAAGGTAGCAAGCTCATTGAGCAATTGTGTCAGACTAAACTTTAACTTGTTCATCCCGTAGTTGCTCTTAAACTGATCGAAACTCTTCAGAAGAGTCGTCAATATGATACTCACTTGACTGGGTTCGTCAATGGCCCCGCCATTGACTTCTACCGTGTTGAAGTAGAACATCATGCTCAGGACATGTTCCCGAATTGACGTTCCTTCCTTCATGCGAGCGAGCAAAGCAGAACGAATGGCTTCGTGTTGCTTTTGCTCGGAGGGCTGCCCGAACATGGCTTGCAATGACTCCATGATTTTGAATGCTGAAGTCATTGCTTTGTGCTTTGTGACAAGCATGTCTGTCATAGAAGCCAACAGATATGTTCGAGACTTCTCATCAGATGAGACCCATCGCTCGTATGCCTCACGAACAAATTGTGTGGCATTAGCAGCAGACGCTGGAGGACATTCCTCCGTAAGCACAAACTTGAGGTCTTTGGTGACCAATATTGCATTAATGTTAAGTTTCCACTAAGTGTAGTTATCACTAGTTAATATGTCGTTTACGAGAATTTGAAGTAATGCAAAAGACATTATTGCTGAAATAAATAAAATATTCATTCAGTCATTTATTTAAAACAAGTACGAGTACTTTGACATAAATTTAAACATGATGCATGAAAATGTTTAACGAACTAGAACTACCCTAAAAATAGTTACTATACCACGACAATCCAACATATCACAAAGAAGTGCCGACTTAGGGTTGGTCAAATCTTTGCATGTTGGACCGAGACATTCTCAATCAAATGATATTATAGAATAACTCTTATTCCATACCATTCAACCATCGTTTATTCAGTCAGGTTTTTAATTAACCAACTTAATCAAAACCTTCGTGAGTGTAACCCACCATTTCAGATCTCACGCGCTTAACTCGAGAATTACCGCCTTAGGGTCGGTCAATCCCGAAATACCCTCAGAAATCCTATCTGTTAGGAAGTCAACATTGGTATTGACCTTTGTGGAAACCCTCCTTAGGGAGGACGAAAGCAAAGCCGGCACGAGGCCCCACTAGGATCTCACGGTGTTGAACTAATGATGGAGACCGCGGGATATAATGTCATATATCCCTCTCCCACTCACTATTTTAAAATTAGGGTTTTCTATTAACCGTTAATGCACTTAGATTCTACAGGATTAAACGACTAACTTTAATCAAGTTATCTAGCACATTAACTAATTAGAAACAAAAACTAATAAATTATTAATGATTTTTAACAATTAAAAATCTAATCTATTAGTGAATAATCTAAGCTTTTCTAAACTATTTACTAAAGTCAGATTATTATGTTAGTGTTTACCATGTTTTAACTATTAAAACTCTAACACTTTATTTGGATCATTTATTATTAGGTAATTAATCATATTAATCCTAATTATAATAAATGACCCTATTAATCTAACTTATTAAACTATTTAATAACTAGATTAATATTAATGAGAATTACCAAGTTTTCTAACTATTAAAAAAAATTAATCTCATTATTCATAGCCAATTTAAGAATTTACCCATTTTAATCACATTAAAAAAAATACATAAAATATTAGGCTATGATGCATGTATGACATATCAAATATATTTGTGTAGGCACATCTAATCTAAATGACATACGTATGCATGACAATACTTTTATCATCACATAATATAAAGCATACAAGAATTGACCGAGTACTGTGGATTATTTAACTTAAAAATTTGGAATCTAAAATTACAAAAAAATTCCAAGGCATTCCTTAGTCTTCTAGTAACTTCAAATATCTTCCGGTCTTTTCAGGTCACTCTGATTCATCTCATGAATCCGAAACGGGAAATCTGCACGGAACACACTATGTAACACTTGCCAACGGAACCGTGCATAAACAGTACCCTGTGAACAGTAACACATGAACAGTACCGTCGTGAACAGTACCCCCGGTGAACAGTACGCCCCTGTGAACAGTACCGACGTCGCGCACGTTTCCAGATCTTCGTTTACAGGTTACATTTATTATTATTATTATTATTTACAATACAATAACAGTAAAATAAATAAAATAAAAATTATACAACCCATAAACGCTAAATCCACAGTACCGTAAAAAATTACGATCAACCATGTTTAAATTAAACAATTTAATTATAAACATTCATACAATCATAAAGATGGTGCCTACACATTCATACATACAAGAGCATCGAAAACAATTTCTATTTCAATTTCCAGTTCCGAAAAATAAATTGGCTCTGATACCAATTGGTGGAACCCCGTTTACTAGTTACGCAGCGGAACTAGGTTTTAAAATTTTTATACAGATCATATCTGTATCTGGGACCAGTGAACTTTGGATCGTAATTATTTTTCGGAACTAATACATACAATATGTAAACACATGAAATTGTAATCAATAAAATCAGAAGAACATACCAACGTTTGGAGGCTCCTTCACTTTACGATATGCTCCTGTCTAAACCTATATTACCAACGTTTGGAGACTCCTTCACTTTACGATGTGCTTCTGTCTGAACCACTCGATCTTCCTTGCTATCTCCCGAGACTGGTAACTGCATGTGGACGCGTTACGGTCTCAGGAACTTGAATGGAGGATGTAGAGAGAATTGAAGAAACTCTTTTTTCTATGTTCATAAACTAGAACAATTCTAGTATATAAAAATATTGTCAATATATTTTAGCAATATATATATATATATATATATATATATATATATATATATATTTATTTATTTATTTATTTATTGTACTGAACAGTGCGCGAACATGTACACATATATATCAAAACTCTTTTTGACTTCTTTGTTCACCTGATGCATGTCTTTCTTTTCATAAAACTAAAATATGCTTCTTCTACTTCTTTTTTTACGCCACCACTTTCTTTACACCAAATATATATATATATATATATATATTTCTAAAACACTTATATATGTATACACACCGATTTATATCCAATGTAATCTCTTGTATTATAATTGATATATATCTTTTAATTATCCTTTTCAAATATATCTAATATATTTAAAGTGATAATAAGTATTTTAAATTTAAACTTAAATTCAAATACTTAGATAAATAATTTAGTAAAATAAAATAATCCTATTATTTTATCTTCACCTAAATCCATATATCAATTAACACCCTCCAATTAATAGTTAATTCATAATTCATAATTATCAATATAATTAAATAATCTAATTATTTAATTAATTTAACTATTAATATTCATTAATTTAACTATTAATATTCATTAATTAAATAATCTCATTATTCAATTAATTCCAGAATATATACGTGTCACTTTTGTAACACAATTAATTGGACAATCTAATTAATTAACCGTGACCCTTGTTACCTAAATCAATCGGGCTAGCAAAGGGACCTAATGGACCCACAGTATTTTAAGCTCCAATAATCCTTGGAATCATTAATTAAACTATTTAATTAATATTCTTTGATTATTAACTCCAGTGTTATTCCATTAAAAACCCGAAGTTGTACTCTCTCAACTGTAGACGCTTTTACACAGACCGATTCAACTCGGTGTCCATCGATATAGCTATTACATATGGTGTGATCCTCCACAATAGTTCATAATTAGAGCTTGGTCATAATATTCGTTATACCCCTCTAATTACATATATCATTTAAGTACCATTGTTTTTCTAATGAACAATAAATCTTATTTTCTCACGGAATTAGGAGAGCGCTCATATTGTCCAAGCCCCGAATAAACCCTTAAGGAATCTACCATATACTTCTCACAAGAAGGAATGGATTCCACTATTGTGTACAAACCTTCCCAGCCACAAGCCAAACCGTAATCCCAACATACGGAGCATATTGATCAGGAAATGCCATCCAACCTCACCCATGGTATGTCAAAGACCACGATCTAACCTGAAGGAATCGATAAGACACTCAGGATTAAGATCACCCACATATAGCCACCATTAGTTGATATATATGAATCTCATCAGTAAACAGATCTTGGTAAGATATTCATATAGATCATGGCCCAGTCATATATGATCACATCATACAAGTGCCTCCATTCCCATATCTCATATGAATGATTCAGGATAGAATCATCGTACATTACGGAATGGACCGCAGCTATAGATTAACCACAAATAAAGTACCCAGCTTTATTTGCTATCTATGGACTCTTTAGATTGCACGTTTCTTACTGTATCCATCTGTATATAACACTCATATACACAGTTCGAGATTACATCCGACAATCTTGGATGTTAAATATATGCACAAGTTATATAATAAACAACATAACAAGAATGAATTGAACTTTTCCTTTTATATATTTAATAAATCCATTTACAAATTATATCTTTAGGGTATAAACCCAACAGTTTCCTAGGCCGCTCCTTATATTACTAGCGCTACCTCTAGCGATGGTTCGAGGCTACCTCCCCCTCTCTACCGGCCTAGCCGAGGGGTGAGGATCTCTAGGTGGGATATCGAATGCAGATCTCACATGTTGAGGTCGAAAATTTATGGGTCAGTCTGAAACTGGGGGCAGGAGGCCAAGTCTATCGTGGATCGGTGCTATAGGTGGTGGCTCGAGTCTGTCAATGGTCGGCATCCATGTACCTATTCTGGTAGTATCACCCCTGGTAACAGATACTGCGAACTGAGGGGTGATACCTTCCGCGATTAGTTGATGGTGGATACTCTTTACGAATGCCGCAATGCCCGTAACCTGCTGCTCTATAATGACCTGAACTTCTACTGGAGCAGCATGGGACTGAGGCGTTGTCCACACCTTCGGTAGAGAGACGGGTGCTGGATTACGACGCTTCGATCTCTTCCCTCGCTTCTGTCCTTTTCGGGTTAAGGCGACTAATTGGTGCCCAGATAGATTGGGCTGTCCTTGGGAGGTTTGAAGCCTTATAATGGTATTCTTCAGAAGCAGAGCTTACAGGGTTATTGTATGGGTATGGAAATCTTCCCACATTCGGTGCTAAAAATTGTTAATTGAAAATTCGCTCTGGATGAGGAATTTTGATTAACACCCTCAAACCATAACCTAGCAGGCTATAACAGGGTGGGTACCTCATACCGTGATTAAAACCAAGCTAATACAATAAAAGAAATGAGTAATAAGGTATAATGTGTATAAGGAGAAGAATTGTTTTATTGAATATAGTATTCATTGGTACAGTAATGGTGATTCTCTCTTTTCTCTCCATCTCTTACAGAATTGGCGATGGTGATCTCATGTTAGTCGATAAGTGGATATTTTTCTGTAACGTATTGGCGAAAACTCTCTTTAGGCGATGGCGAATAAACTCTCTGATTTTTGGATTTCAGTCGAAATCCCTTACTTTGAATTCTTCCAGTAAGAGATGTATTTACCCTCTCCGATTCTTCCAGTCAAGACACATAAATCGGGATAATTGATCTGTTATTATCAGAGCCGATTGGTGATAACTGGAGTAGTTAATTTAGCGCGAGAATTACTCCCCTTGATTACGTAATGGTTTCCATTATATTTGAATTCTGATTAGTTGACCTATTTGGTCTCATTTATGGTGCTTTAAATGGTGAAGGGGTCAACCATTTTCTTCCACGTTGCTGGAGGAGAACATTGATTCTATACCTTCGGGACGAGGTATCTTGATGTACCGGTCTACTCTTACTGACGTTGTACTTGCATTAGCATGATGGTACCTTTTTGGTACCATTCTTCTTGCCTCGGAGGATGGGACTCATATTCCGGTCTGATCCAGGGTTGATATCGCGGTACTTAGATATCAGGTAGATGTCGTGATACCTAAGTATCAGGTAGGAGGTATCGTGGTATCAACTTTGCTTGATATCAGGTGATGGGTACGGTATGGTACTGATTTTTCTCGGATTGTGGTGTAGATTTTTTAAGGTACCTAGGAACTGGTCCCGATCCAGGTCCTACCAGATACCAGGTAGATGGAAAATTCTTCTTTGGTCATTCGTCAAAAAAGATTGTTAACAATATTATTTAAATATTTTTTAATAAAATATATTTTTTGGTGTTGACACATGGTATGTTCTTGCTTTAAAGACATAATTTTCTTTGAAATCGTTAAACGGTTTACTAATTGAGGGACCAAATTGATGAGTTTTTAAAATACAAGGACTAATCCAATAAAAAATAACAAAAAGATAATTTAAAAAAACTACGGAAACCCAAATAATAATTCCCATATTTTTAAGGATTAATTGCACAAATATACCCTGAATTTATGAGAGAAAATAAAAAATAACCACAACTATTATGGAAATTTTATTTTTAACCACATACGAAAAATTATTTGTTAATAACCACTTTTAAAAAAAAAATCAGTGTATGTCCATAAATTATAAAAATACCTCTGTATTTGATTTTTTCTTTAAAACTGAAAGAAAACTTGAAGTTATGACTAAAATCTGGAACCAAACTTGAAATCACGGCTAGGAACTTGAAACTTGAAATCTTGTTCTAAAAAATGAAATTTTGAAACTTGAAATCTTGCTAATATTGAAATGTTGAAACTTGAAATGTTGAAACTTGAAATGTTGAAACTTGAAATGTTGCCTAAATTAAAATGTTGAAACTTGAAATGTTCTAGGTTTTTAAGTTTTTCGTTTTCAAATTTTGAATCTTGAAATGTTGCCTAAATTGAAATGTTGAAACTTGAAATGTTGACTAAATTAAAATGTTCAAACTTGAAATGTTCTGGGTTTCTAGTATTTCGTTTTCTTTTCTTTTTTTCAGCAGATCTAATCGCTGACGGAGGGGGAGCTCGACGGTGTTGCTGGACGGTGTTGCTGGACGGTCGTGAAGTCCAGGCGACCGCACTCCTGCAAGCCTCGACGACATGTGAGAGAGAAAAGAAAGGAGAGAGAAAGAGATGTGAGTGAAAAAGAGAGAGAAAGAAGAGAGAGAGAGTTGTGAGGAGAGAGAAGAGAGGTTGGGTGAGAGAGAGGAGGCCGGCGACGGTTCGTCGGCCTTCGCAAGGATGCCAGAGACGGTTCGGCCGGGGGAGAGAGAGATCGGGGAGAGAGAGAAAGAGATCGGGGAGAGAGAGGAAAAGAGAGAAAAAAAAAAGAGAAGAAAGAGAAAATGTTTGGGGTTGGTTTTTATATAGGGGCATTCAAGTAATATCTCAAAAAAAAAGGCTATTAGCAAATAAATTTTCGTATGTGGTTAAAATCAAAATTTTTATAATTGTTGTGGTTATTTTTAACAATTTCCACATGAATTTATTCCTTTTCGTAACATTTCTGGAAGATGCTTAAAATTAACATAAACACACCATACCGTTAAACCCACACCGTCAAATCTAACAGTTCAGTGGAGTTGGAGTATGAATGTACAAAAATACTCTTTTTAAGTTTCCAAGCGATGTGACCTGACATGAGGAAGACAATAATTTAATATAAATCACATTCCCATGCCATATTCACCCTTGGTTTTCTTAAATAATTACATTTTCTCTTAAACTAATTTGGATCGTTGGTCTGCAACAGTAGAAAACAAAAAAATATATATATAAAAAAAATTGCCTAAAGTATACGACCTATGTTTACTACCCAAAACATGTCATCTACCAGACAAAGACAACAAATAACTTATTTATTTTTAAATAGTCATTAAATTAATAAGCTTTGTCATGAGATCATCAAACCCATACACCCCACACCCCCATACACCACAGTGTACAATCTATATTTATTACCCAGACATAAAAAAAGCAAAGACAATAACAAAGAAATCTTATTTATTTATTTTTATAAAATAAATAGTCCTAAAATAAGTTTTTTTTTTTAAAAAAATCTTACACAGAAACCATAGTAAACAATTTAATGTCCTAACTCTAATCAACCCAAGTTATTTTCATAAACCATAACATGTCCACACCAAAACTATCACCAAACAAACACATGTTACTCGTTGAAAATCCCCATTCAAATAATCACAAAAAAAAAAAAACTGAAAACCTTTATTCACTTGAATCACATGAGCATTTTATATTTTGACAATATATCACTTTAAAAATATCTCAATTTAATTTTCATGCTTGTTATTTTTTTTTCTCGGTTTTTTTTTTTGAGTTTTTATGCATTCAATGATCTGTATCCACACCCAGAATCGCAACCAAGAAAACCTAATCTCTAACGAAATGAAACTACACCGAAATCCTAATTCAATCGCTAAAAAAATCATAAAACGATCAATATCATACTCACAATCTACCACCAACAATTCAATCAATTACAAAAAAAAAAACCTCGTCTAATAAGGATGGCTTCATCATGATAATAAGAAGAAAAAAAATATGATGTGAGAAAACTGTAAATAAATATTAGAAAAGTGTAATTTTTTTAAAAAAAAGATATACGATGTATTAAGTTCGAAAACATGTAAAAGGATAATTCAGAAAATAAATTAAACAATTTAATAAAACCATTTAATTTTATATAATTAAATTAAAACTTTAGAAGTTAAATCATAAATGGTTGAGTGGCAATAGTACCACCCTATTTGAATTTATTATTTTTAATTTAAAAGGTAGGAGTACATCCCATTTATTTATTAATTTCTATCACTTCAAGTGAAAAAGACGAGACTACCCTTACGACGTTAAGAACTGACGGTGTGGTATCAACGATAGGGTATATTTGTGTTAATATCAGGAATCTTTCTGAAATTTATTTAAAGGGATAAAATGAGGGTATGTTTGTGCAATTATGCAGTTAACCCTATTTTTAAAGGAATCGGCGATTCGGTGGTAGATATTTTGGTGATGATGTGTCACACTATAACGTATGTAAACAGTAGCATATCTTATGGCTGGCGGCATATTCTAATCTAATGTGGGTTGCCATTTGCCTTGTTTGTTTTGTTGTGCCCAATAAACTTTGATTTAATACGACGATGATGACCTTTAAAAGAAACGAATTTCTTTTAAGTTGAGCAATTTTCACGTGACACAGTGACTATTCTCTTGCTTTAATTTGGATAAACACATCGATTTTTTAAAATTTTGATTTCAAGTTTATTGTGAATGATAATTTAATCAAATTTGATAATTTTTTAAATACTGTAATTATTTATCTTGATTTGTTAAATATGAAGACAATCGAAAAATAGAAGAAATATAGAAAAATACAAATAAGTAGTTCTGGATGATAAGTTTATTGAAATCTATCTATAAATATAATTGAGAGTTTTATTCATAAGTATATTTCAAAGACTCTATCATCTACAAAAAAAATCAAATTAAAATTCATAATAATCGATTTAATTTTATTAAATTCCTTACCGAAATTAAAACAAAGATTCTCTTACCGGAAAGTTACTCCCTTTTTTACTTGTAGGCACTATTTGACACACCGTATTAGGAATTGACCATTTTAGTCTCAATCTGGTGTTTGACATCGTTTTGGATATGAGATTACTAATCTCATAAGCAAATTTAGTCTTATGATTGTGGGACTAAATAAATCCAACACCCACCCTATTTTTATTTGTCATGGGATTATTTTCATCAACCCATTTTATCACTGGTTTGTGGTTTCTCATCATCATTCAACAAAACAAACCTAGATCGCAAACAAACCCAGATCTTTAAGAATATCGTCGTCGCCACCATTTTTTTTAAATAAAAATTACAAACAAAAAATATATACAAAATAAAAACAAAAAAAATTGAACCAAAACACCCAATCTTCACAAACCCATCCTCATAAATTCTACACTCCAACACTAGCACATATTATCAATTGAAACAATATCTACCTTCATAAACCCAGATTCTTCATATTCTTTCAATCCCCAACACAAATTGAGTTCCAAAATACAAACCATACACCAAAATAATTCCAATCAAAAAACAATTTGTTGTTCAAAAAAGAAATTAAAAAAAAAACTAAGAACTGAGGAGATCGTTGTCAAAATTGGCTCATCCTACCAGACCACTACAAAAATCAATCCCAATATGGCCTTCATGTGTTTGGTTACCAAGAAAATGAAAGGAAATAAGAGAGGAGTGAAAACGAGTAGAGAACGTAGGGGAGAAAAAGAGGAGTTTGGAGTGAAGAAATTGAGTCAACGAAGGAGAGAAAAAGAGGAGAGAAAGTGAGTCGGGTGAGAGGAGAGAGGATGAGAGTTAATGGAGGAGAGAAAGAAAGATGAGAGGAGCATGGCCGGTCCTGAGATTTCGGGGGCTCAAGGCGAACTACAAAATTGAGGCCCTCGAATCTCGACTTTCCATATATGTTAAAATTCAAAAAAAAAAAAAATATTGGTTAGTTGGGTTCCTGATTCCAGGTTCCATAATTCATAATACATACAAAAATATAACAAAACTAAAATAGAAAAACGAATTGAGATTTTTCGGATTAAAATAAGGAGGAAAAGAGGTGTTAAATTACGTACGAAAACAACTACAGTTGATTTCAAGAAAAGAGCTTCAAAATTCCAATCCAAGAATTGAAAAACAATTACTTTTCCACTAATTCTCAGTTTCGCAAGATTCACAAGAACAGAGCTGCTAAGTGCCAAAGAACTCTAAAAAGATTTTGAATGTCTGACTCTGATATAGTGAATTGCAATTTACAATTTGATAATGATTTTATTTCTTTAATGGGCCTTTTTTAAAAAAAAAAACATATGGATTGCTTATAATTATTTTTTTGGTGAGCCTTTTAAGTGATAAGTGACATATGAGCTGTTTTTTTTTTTAAAAAAAACTCTAGTTAGTATTAAAAAAAATACATAGTAAACTGAATTTGGGGGCCCTTGAAAAAAGGGGGCCCTAGGCGGCCGTCTTTGGGCTGCCTCTGGAGATGAGAGAGATGAGAATTAAAATATCATTATTACTTTTTGAAATAATGATTTTTCCTTTAAAAAAATTATTATATTTAATCCAATCCTATGTTTCACAAAACAAAACGTGATATTAATTCAGTCTAGTCTCATGTATCTCCAAACACATTATAGTATTAATTTACTCCACTCTAGTCCATTCCAATCTCATATAATCTCACTCACATCTTAATCCAATCCAATCCCATAGAATAGTTTTGTTAATAGCCATTTTTGACAAGGGGTCAAAATAAAATTTTCCACCTAGTTAGCACCTAGTAGGAAGCATCTCCATATATCGGATAGGTACTGGACGCAATAGTTTACCTCGAAGTACCGGGTCTAACACAACCAGGGTACCTCAACATCGTTGTAGAAGCAAGATGAAGCTTCTGCACCTTCAAGGACCACCCAACCAGTACCTAAGTGCCCTAACACTGATCCGCTATCCCGTTGAGGTATATATCTTACCCCTTGAGTAGAACGGATGATGCCCATAAGGCCCCTAAATGATCATAAAGCTCTAGCATGATAGAATAAGTGTCACACCAGCAAGAGCAGACCGGTACATCAGCGCACCTGCCATGTAGGTACCTTGCCAGCAGGCTAGCACCTCGGGGTACCTCCCTATCGGGTTGATTAAGAGTCATGTCGTTAGAATGGTACCTCAAGATGCCTCACCAGCAGACTAGCACCTCTGGGTACCTCACCATCGGGATGAACGAGCCTCACGTAGCTAGACCTATGCTTCGAGTTATCACTCCACTAATAGATGAAATCAAAATTATCCACATATGCGCAACCATAACGAAAGAGTCTGAAAAGTGATATTTGAAAGAGGTAGAAAATCCTTTGTCAACCGATTCTCCAAGGTCAACCACATTAAACAGAAAATCCTATCAAATGAGGTAGAAGATCAACCCAATGATCTTCGGCTTGTACGTCAAGGAAAAACCCTAGCGACTCCATGTATAAGTACAGAGATAATAGCACGAAGAAAGAGACCGAGTAATCGACGGAAAAATTTATTCTAAAATCCTAAAGAGCTATTGCTTAATCCTGTAATCAGCATTAAGCCTAGCCATCACCATTGTTAATTGTGTCAACTTATCGACATGTATGAATTCGCCACCTCCTATTAGTTAAAGAGAGAAGAGATGCATAGAGTGATCCAAGCAATTGTACAAGCTGCATTACTGAATAAAATAACGTTGTTCAGTTTATTATCATCCCTTTTTTACATTTCATCCATTCATACACGTGAAACCAGTACCGAAGGTATCTACCCCGACTGCGATCAACCTAGGTTGCGGTCCTGACGGTGTTAGCTGAGATTCCTCACCTCGAGTGAATTTTCGGTTAACAAGTTCAATCCAATCCTATACACCAAATAAGGACATAGGGTCTTTTCAGACTGCTTTCAAAAAAATTTATTTTAATTATTTGTATCAACAAATCTTTGTTACAAATTAAATACTAAAATAATAATAATAATAATAATAATAATAATAACAACAACAACAACACAAATTAATATGTTTTTTTTTCCTTTTGTTAAGAGAAATGTCGGTTCATCTCAAATTTAAGTAAAAGCTTTTTACCACCTAATGATGTTTGGAAGTGATTTTACTCCCATCCAGAGGCGAATCCAGGATTTTCTATCAGGCGGGGCTGAACCAAATATTAGTTATATTTTTTTTAACAACCTTAGGGAGATAGAATCACCTTAGCTTACCAGACCCGTCATCCTTAAAGCCCAGTCTTCCCAATGGGAATCGACTCAACAACTGATCATCAGATAACCCTTTGACCTTGGCTACTCTCCTACAGGATTTCAAAATAGACTCGATTAAGCAACACTTGGACTTCAGCTTCAATGGACTCGCTGAATTTTATTAATAAAAAGTAAATACATAATGAGTCATTAGATGTTGTAATAAATGTAGAACAATACCTAGGCAGTCAGTACCCAAGGTACTTACCCCACTAGTATGGTGTTGCCACGTGACCTTTTTTTTAGAATGTAAGGAGATAAATGTAAAAAGTGTAAAAAAAAAAAAACCACATGGCAACTAGCAACACCCCAGTGGTGGAGTCAGCACCTTGGGTATTGACTAGTTAATACTCAAGTATTATTCATAAATTTAACCCCTCATAATGTATATTCCAAACGAATAAATAAAGTCAAGAAAGGAAAAAGCATATAATATGATATAAATACAATAAAGAATTCTTGCAAATGTTGTCCCAAGAATATTAAAAAGAAAATCTAGGTAGAATAGAATAAGATTGAAGAATTAAGAAAAATATTAGAGAGGAGAAGAAGAAAAGAAAGAAGAAAAACAATAAAGTATGAATGTTTGATAGAGAAGAGTGATGATATGGTGGGATCTGTTAATAAAAATTAAAGGGACGTATAAAAGTCAAGACTTGCATAGTTACACTTGGGTTTGTAAAAATTTAACATATTATTGGGTTATTACTCATGATAATGTCTACATGCCTGCATGATATCTTGAATCACTTATATTGGGTACTTGGATTTGTATAAATTTAATATATTATTAAAAACTTGTAATTTTTAAAAAAAAGGCAAATGGGGCTACAACTCCATGTAGACCCTAAGAATATTCGCCCTTACTCCGATCCCATCATACTATGTCGTATAAAATAATATATGATTTATTGTTGACACATTTCCTAATATGAATTAAAGGCTCACAATAAAGAGTATAATTCAGTCGATAAAGAGTATAACTCAGTCATTGGATATATGAGTTTAGGTTTTAGATAAATGATTTGTTCGAATCCTATCAATAGTATAAGGTTTTATAAAAATATCTGGTCTAAATATTTGCCAACAAAAAATAATAATAATAAGAGGCATTTGCCGCATTTTGGGTAATAAGACATCACACTCTTTGGATTGAACTAAGAGTATCTCCAATGTAAAAATGACTTTCATATGAATTATTATTGACATGACAATAATGTCAATGAACTTATTTCCTATATGGTATAAATATGGACTTGATAGACGATCAATTTAAAATTTTATCTTCAATGCTTCCATTTAAAACACATTCTGTTTTAATGATGTGTCCAATTTTATTTCCTATTTCCTATTTTATTTTATTTCCTTACTAAAAAATAGATAAAAAATTAATATCAATTTTAAATGTTTGTTGAGCCAGTCTAAAAAAGGGATATGCAACAGGCCGCCTGAAAGTAGACATGACCACGGTTCGGTTCGGTTCGAATCGTGGAACCGAATTGTAACCGTGAAATGAACCGTAACCGTAACAGTAACCGTGGAACCTGTTCCGGAACCGCTGGGTTCGGTTCGGTTCGGTTCGGTTCGGTTCCGGTTCCTTCTCTGAAAAAACCGCCTTGAAACCGGCGGTTTGGTTCCTGTTCGGAACCGCCGGTTCCAGAATATATATATATTTTTTATATTTTTTATATTTTTTATATTTTTTATGCTAAATTGTAAAAAAAAAAAAAGGAACCAAACCGGCGGAACCGGATCGGAACCGGCAGAACCGGAACTGCAGGCCGACGGTTTTGGTTCCGGTTGCAGTTCCGGTTCTGGCTCCTTTCGGAACCGGCGATTTCGAACCCGAACCGAAACCGAAACCGGTTGGAACCGTGGGCATGCCTACCTGAAAGTGCACGGTCGTATTGAAAATGTCTATTTTTTTTTTAATCATGTCAACCTGAGGTTGAATATGTACAACTGTATTGAAAAAAGATTTTTTTAAAATAATATCTATTAATCCTACGTAACATCTATTTTTTTCGCAAACCACTCTTACATCGGAGATATTCTAATGGTGTCCACTCCTATATACACTATATAAACAATCATTAAATATTTAAATGACAGCTGGTACTCATAAATAGGTGGGATCCGTGTTTCAAGCGAATGTGGACAACTGGACATATGCTGCGGGAGAAGAATATTCTTTCCAAATATTTTTGAGTTAATTCTTTATTTGACAGAAAAGACAATAACATTAAAAAGAAGTCATTTCCGAAAGGACTAATAGCTCAAAAATCAACCGGATAATTATAGTTTATGGATGTTGAGTGACATTGTAATATACATCATTAACCATATTATTTAACTTGATTTTAAAACTAATTATTTGAGTTGTGTAACGTTATTTATTGAACATGTTTATTTGGTGTCATTTTAAAATAGAAATTAAGGAATACAATTTATGATCAAGCCTAGGTCACATGACTCCACACATCAAATATTGATGTATATATAATACATGAAAATGAATTTAGACCCATGCTAACTGTTGGCCATATTTACGAATTACGAAACAAAGGAGTATGAACTTGTATAGCAAATCAGAGTATACAAAGGAGGACCCTAATAGCAAGTAACAACAGATAGACATCATCGACTTTCAGAGTTACTTTCACTCGGAGTCTCACATCATGAGTCCCCTGACGAACACCTTCGATGCCTCTTACATGCAAAGTAACATTCATCATCTCACGTGCATTATGTGTTAACTACAATCACACATTATAAGATAATTCCTATATAAACCAGAATGGGAAGATAATTAAGGTAACTAATTCTCAATTGTCACTCGGCAAAATACATATACAAGTTCGGTATTCCACGAGACATTATTTACACTCATATAATCTTCAAGTAGTTCTGATTTTGGCGTCAAAGGGTGATCATCGAAGGACTATGCTGAAGCTGGATTCATTTTTAACCTCAACACTAATTTTAATTTTATTTTTTTTAAAAGAGAATTATATTACATTTCTTTATCATAATAACCTAAGCAAAAATCTGTAAAATACAAATCTGAATCCTTGAAATTCGAACAAAAAACTGCACCTCCTATATATGGGTTTTATGTGATTTATAGAGACAAAAAAATGGTTTTGCAGTTTCAACAATGGTAGAAGTTGAAGAGAGATTTTTGATTTAATTGTATTTCGGACATGGGAGACAACCGATTGCAGAAATTGAAGGACGAAGGAGCGAAAATGAAGATCAATGGTAGACCTGTATTTGAACAAAATGAAGAGAAAAAAATCCAGACATGAGAGACAACCGATTCAAGAAATTGAAGGACGAAGGAGTGGAAATGGGAGGCCCATGATGACAGAGAATGAAGATCGAAAATGGGAGACCGGTGATTTGAAGAAAATGAAGAGAAGAAAATATTTCAGAAAAAAAAAATGGTAAATCGTGAACAAGAAAAGAGAGAGAGAAGACAAACTTTTTAAACAAAAAGAAATTACAGACCGTGACCTAACAAATAGAGAGAGAAGACAAACTTTTCAGATAAAAAGAAAATTAATAAAACAAATAATGAATAAATGAATAATAAAATAAATAATAAATAAATGAGGGGCATTTAGGTCTTCACATCCAAAAATTGTGTAGAAACGATAAAAGTATTAATATTGGGTAAAAACAATAAACCACCTTAAATTTTGACTAAAAAGGGTATTTCCTCTTATATATATTATATACAGAAATTTTCAAATCAGTGCGCGTCGATATAAATTCATCAGTACGTTGAATGTGGACCATTAGATTTACATACTTTGACTCAAAGTGTATGCACTTGTCAAAACTTCTCCATAATCAATGATCAACATACAACACACTAGTATAAGTTATATTAGTAAGCACTTGACAGAAAAACCACTATATATATAACAATGCATAAGCATGACTATACAAATCAGCAAACTGAAAGGGCACTCTTTACTAACAAACAACATTAGGTATTGGTATATATAGTAACATTATAGCGTAGGATTTTCCGTACGGAGTTACCGATCGTTACCGATTTTTATTGGATTGCTACCGGTATTTATTGGATTACCACTACCAACAATCCATTAACTATCGATAGCAAGCGATGATTTCATACGGGAAATCATACATTTGAAAATTTTCGTTGATATATAAATTGGTATATAATAATGATATAGAATTTTCGAAATATTTTGATTCAAATTCATGTTAAAACGATGCGGAATATAAATAGTGGTGTAAAAATGGACTGGCCTGGCCCATTAGGCACGGCCTGGCCAGTCCATTTGTGGAAACAGGCCTGGCTGGGCACGACCTGATTCCGGAACCGCAGACCCGACCCGGCACGCCTGCCTGCCTCAGGTAGGCCGTGCCTGCGCGCTGTACCAGGCAGGGCGGGGCCCCTTCTGGCGGGCCTGGTCTGGCGGGCTAGTCGGGTTTGGTCCAAATTTTTTTTTTCTAAATTACGTTTGTTTGGATTTAGGGTTTAGAGTTTATGGTTTCGGATTTGAAATGAATAAAGAGAACGAACAATTATTAGGATTTGAAATGAATAAAGAGAACGAATAATTTTTTATTTTTTATTTTTTTTTTTCACTTATGGAATTCAGTATTACATATTTACATGATTGCCTCATTAAAAACCTTACCAAGAAAAACTCAGTGGGATAAAAACTTGGTAAGGGAAAAAGAGTGCAACCGTTTTACAACTTACAAGTAAATAATGAATACATATGTAAAAGTATAACCTAGTTCTGGCACTGGCCACTACCTGAAGGGTCATCAATATATAGATTGTCGAAATTTAAAATAAGCTCTTTATCTACAGTTAGATTTTACAACCTTTTTTAGCATGCTCCCAATCCCGAAGGCATGTTAGTACCTCCACCATCTCCGGAGACAAACAGCTTCTTCTTGGTTCAATTATGCGACCACTAGTGCTGAAAGCTTATTCTGAAGACACTGTTGACACTGGAATAACCAGTACGTCACGTGCTAAGTGTGACAGAACTGGATACTTGTACGTATAGGTCTTCCACCATAACAACAAATCAAACTCTTCCTTGTCTTCAACAGTATCGAACTGTGCTTCAAGGTACAAAATAAGTTCGGTACAAGAAGATGGGCTAGATCTTTACCCTGAAGAAGTACTTGCTGATTTGTCCTTTTTTCGCCATTTCAGAAGGCTCCAACTTGTTTGCTTCGGCTCTGTCTCCGGTTGTGTTGATTGGGGGGTGTCAATGTTGCCAAACCTGCTCTCATAATACGAAAAATCTCGAACAACTTGGTTCGAATGTCAGTAATTTATTCTGAATAATCTATTGATAAATTAATACCAATAAACTCAAGCAAAACTTTTAAACCAGATAATTTAACCCTAGGATCTACTATAGCACTTAAGTCATAAAGTAGAGGAATGTTTGCTCAATATTTTTTCAACTTTGTCTCCATGGCAACAACTGCAGCGCCTAGATGTTCATCTTCTCTATAACTGTGTAACAGTTCAAACATTTCCATTATCTGATGGATTGCCTAGGAAGATATGGGGTAATATACCCCGGAAAGAGTTACAGTGGCAATGTAAAAAATCTTTAAAAATTGAACAAAATTTTTTGCCATATACCAATCGTCTGTGGTAAGTATTTTTGGACTATATTGACATGTTTCGGCTAATTTCATGTTATAAAAACATGTAATGGTTGTATCATATTCCAAACAATTTTGCAACATTAAATAAGTAGAGTTCCACATTACCGGCATGTTTGGAATCGTCGGGGTTTGAGACCGTTTAATTTACAATGTCTCTTGAATTCACTGAATCTAGGATTAGAACTGTAAATCCAAGAAATGACATATCTTATACGATCTATTTGGTCGATTACCTGCTTTAAAACAGTCTGTACAACTAAATTTATAATATGGCATGCACACCGTTGATGGAAGAAATAACCTCCATCTTACGAGATATTTCTTGCAACAAACAATGCAATAGAGCTAGTATTTGCAGATATATTATCTAATGTGATCGAAAGGATGCGATGCGTGATTTTATAAGTTTCTAAAACTTCCATTATGACATTAAAAATGTTTTCTGTGGTATGTACAAAATCCATAGGACGAAAACCAAAAATTATTTTTGTTATCCTCCAGTCAAAATCTAAATAGTGTACCATGACACATAAATAGTCATGTTTGGAACATGCATTCCAAATATCAAAAGTTAATGCAACAGAGACACTTAAATGCTGTATTTCAGCAACTAAGTCATCCCATTGGGTTTCAAACTATCGTATCAAATCATTTCTAGTGGTGGTTCTAGAAACAAGTTCAAATTGGGGGGGGGGGGTATATGCAGATGTGATTAATTCTTTATAAAATAGACTCTCACCAATACTGATCGGTTGATCAGTTTATGCAATGTATCGTGCCAAGCACTCTCTAGCGTGCATGACGTCGAACTGCCATGTTGTAACGGACCCGTCTGGGTGCCGTTGAAGTTGTGTCTGGGTTGTAGTGTCTACCTGTCCATGTGCAGGCATGCATTTGTTCATATACCATCTCAAATTTCCGGTTCCCCTCATACTTGTAGCATAATCCTTATGACAAAACTTACATTTAGCTCTAGGGCCAGACGTCCCGTTTGGGAGTGTCATTTGGACTATGTTGAAACATTGCCACACATATGATGTTAATTTTCTAAGACGTGATGTTGGTGTAACACCGAAACCTAAAGGTCCCGCTTGAGTATGGGTCGGCTCTGAAATATCAAATTCATCGTTGAACATATTCAAACCGTCCGGAAAATAAGGCTGCTGGTTAGGATCTATTAACTGAAGTAAAAATATGAGCACTATAATAGTTAATAGTCAAATTAAAAATCAATATTTACTAACAATAATCTTAATTTACTAACAACAATTACTATAAATAATATGACACTTACAATAATTATCTTACTTAAAAAAAAAATCATAATCTACTAACAAAAAATATTAAATTCACTACTACAAATAAAATTGATAAATTTACTAACATAATATACTAACATAAAATTAATGAATTTAACCACTACTCTTAAATTCATAATATACTGAAAAAAATATTATAATAAACTACTACACAAATAATTCATAATCTACTAACAAAAAAATTTAAATTCACTACTACACTTAAATATACTAAACAAATAATATTAACATTAAAGCCCAAAAATTGATAAACTAACTAACTAAATAAAAATGTTTTCATTAAGTAACTAAAATCTAAACATAAACATATAAATTTACTATGAGAATATGTTTGAGTAAAAGTAATAAAAAAATCGTACCTTTAAAATTTGGTGTGTCGGTGGAAAATGTAGAGAATTTTGTAGAGAGAGTAATAACCAAATTGAATGAAAAAGTTTAGAGAATTGGATAATATATTAGAGATTGAGATTTGAGAGAATGAGAGATTGAAAGAATGATAGAGAGAGTGAATGGAAAATGAAATGGATGGAAGTATTTATAGAAAAATTTGATTTGTGGGTCAAAATGTAATTTAAAAGATTTCAGGGGGGTTTTTGTAAATTTTTTTTGGCTTCAACGGCTGGAATTCAAATTCCAGCCGTTGGAGGGTTTAAAAAAAAAGAAAAAAAAGATAACCTGGTTGGCCGAACGGACCCGCCGGCCGGTCCAACAAGCCGATCCATTGGACTGCCACACCGGTCTGTCGGGCCTTCTACGAGCTGCCCGACATACGGTCTGTCACGGGCCGGGCCGCGACCTGGCTCGCTTCCTTCACTGGCAGTGCTTGGCACGGCCCGTTGTCTTCGTGGACCGGCCGGACCGGCCTGTCACGGGCCGGCCCATTATTACAACACTAAATATAAATCATAAACATCAAATAGATTCATGAAATAAACTTAATAGTATTCCATGTCATTTGTTGATATTTAGAAAATGTAGGATTGTAGTAGGGTCACGAGGAAAATAAAAATTGTTTATTGTTTGATAAAATTATATGGCGCTGCTTGAAATTGCTTCGCTGTATTCCCCCATCATTTGCTTTATATTATCATCAGTCATCACAAACCAAACCAGTAAGGTCAGTGGAGAGAACAAACACTCACTAGAGTCTAGACTCACACACGCCCACAAAAACAGACCAAATTGATCAATCAGTTTTGGCTAACAAGAGCAGATCTCGCGTCTCTTTCGCATTCTTGATTCAATGGCCGAGTCAAAGAGGTACCTTTCTCGAGAAGACCTCCAGCGACACAACAAGCCTGGAGATCTGTGGATCTCTATACAGGGCAAGGTCTACGATGTCTCCGAGTGGTCCAAACACCACCCTGGTGGTGAAACACCTCTGCTGAGTCTTGCTGGTCAAGATGTCACTGATGCTTTTGTTGCCTATCATCCAAGCTCTGCTTGGCAGTATCTTGATAAGTTCTTCACTGGCTATTATCTCAGTGACTCTGCTGCTTCTGAGGTTTCTAAAGATTATAGAAAACTCGTTGCTGAGATTTCGAAAATGGGTTTGTTTGAAAAGAAAGGACATTGTGTTCTATACACATTCTCTTTCATGATAATTTTGTTTGCTCTTAGTGTTTATGGTGTTTTGTGCAGCGATAGTTTCTGGGTGCATCTCCTTTCTGGTGGGTTAATGGGCTTCTTCTGGATCCAAAGTGGTTGGATGGGACATGATTCTGGTCATTATCAGATCATGTCAACTCCCAGATTCAACAGATTTGCTCAGGTTTTAACTGGGAATTGCCTTGCAGGAATCAGTATTGAGTGGTGGAAATGGAACCACAATGCCCATCATATTGCTTGTAACAGTCTTGATTTCGATCCCGATCTTCAGCACATGCCTTTCTTCGCGGTATCTTCGAAATTGTTTAATTCCCTCAAGTCGTGTTTTTATGATAGGAAGATGAATTTTGATTCTGCTTCTAGATTCTTAGTCAGTTACCAGCATTGGACTTTTTATCCTGTCATGTGTTTAGCTAGACTTAATCTGTTTGCACAGTCTTTCCTGTTGTTGTCCTCTAAGAGGAAAGTTGCCAACAGAGGTCAGGAAATTTTGGGGATTCTTGTGTTTTGGATTTGGTTTCCTTTACTTGTTTCTTGCTTACCCAATTGTGGGGAGAGAGTGATGTTTGTTGTGGTTAGTTTTTCTGTCACTGGAATTCAACATGTTCAGTTCTGTTTGAATCATTTCTCGGCAAGTGTATATGTTGGTCCACCTTGTTCTAATGATTGGTTTGGGAAGCAAACTGTGGGAACACTCAATATAGATAGTTCATCTTGGATGGATTGGTTTCATGGTGGACTACAATTTCAGATCGAGCACCATCTGTTTCCTCGATTGCCTAGATGCCATCTAAGGAAGATTGCACCCTTTGTTAAGGAGCTGTGCAAGAAGCATAAGTTGCCATACAATAGTGCCTCATTCTGGAAGGCTAATGCATTGACGATTGGGACTCTTCGATCTGCCGCGTTGCTGGCTCGTGACCACTCCAAGCCGGTTCCCAAGAATCTAGTCTGGGAAGCTGTTAACACTCATGGATGAGATCATGAGATGGACATTTTATGAAGCTGTCGAAGTTGTAGTTGCTGCAGTTATTTTCACCTCTTTGACATTTTGATGTGAAGTGGGCTTAAAAACTTCATTTCAGTTGATATTCCAGGGTGCTCATTCTTGGTGTCAATGGAAGAATAACATCATCATAGCTTGGAAGATTTAGTAATTTATTTACTTGAGGTGCATTTCTCGGGATCAGCTCATGCTTGTTTGTTGATTAATGTTTAAACTGATTACCTGCAGCAATGAGGCTAAGGGGGATTAGTGGGGTGTGTAACGTTATGTTTCTATTTACCTATCTAGTGTTTGCTTTCAATGGCTAATGTGTCGTCATAATGCTACAACTCTATCTAAATATATTACTAGCTTGTTAGTAATTTCATTGCTGTCAAAAGACTCAAAACCATTGGATGTAGCATTTCATGGTTCTGGTTTTCTTTCAATGCCAAATTTCTATTTGTGCCTGTTTTTCGATTTTGAATTTTGAGTTTGGCTTCATTTTTCGTAAGCAGTGGACCGTCATCAGTGTAGGCTTTTGCCTGCACATCAATGCAGTTCGGTTGTGTTCTAACAACGGCATGAATGCATGATGCAACATAACTTTATTAATTGGACTCTAAAATGGCCTTGATTTGATGATTCGTGAGAATGCGATAAGCTTTTTCAGAGTTCTTGGTTGCCAAACAGATAATTGTAATCAAGTGGCTGTGAGGGTGGCTTGATTTCAGTTATCTAAAATGCCTGTACACCGAGGGGCGACTTCTCGTATTGTTATTAAGAGATAAAATTGTAACTATATAAAGTCTTTTCACAATTCTAGTATTTTAATATTTTAAGGGTTGAGTTTTAGAGAAAAAGTTATAATCACTTACGTTACAAAACCAGTTTTAAAACTGAAAGATTTGAAAAACATAAAATACTTGTTTTTCGTTTTTGTTTTTCGTTTTGTTTTTCACTTTTTTATATAAAAAAAATCATTTTGTTTTTCATTTTGTTTCATTTAGTTCTGTTATGTGTTTCATATGGTTAGGATAAGACGGGACAAGATTTTTAAATGACCAAAGTGTCCCTATATATATATATATATTCTAGAATAATTTATTTTCAACTAGAACTAAAAGCATTCATACAATAATATATATATATAATTATTATATAATTATATATTATAAAATATTATATATATATATATATAATATTATATATTATAATATATTATAAATTTATTTATAATTTAAGAGTTTAGTTTTGATTAATTCATTTTTTGATATGTTTTTTTGAATTAATTTTTGACATGTTATTTTTGTTTAATTTAAAAATTACAATACAAAAATTATATTGGTTAATTATCTAATCAATTTTTAATAGTTTTCGGTTAACCTATCAGACGTGTTTTTTCCGTTTTCATTTTCAAAATACAGCTTTCAGTATATGCTACCAGAAGCGTTTTCGGAATTCAAAACTGAAACCAAAAACACTGTTTTCATTTTCATTTTTGAAAAACAGCAACTGAAAAACGATTACAGGACGGGCCCTAAAGCAATCAGTTTTCTAAAAATCTAAAGTAGTACACATTTGAACCAAAACTTATAAAAACACCTTTAATGAAACAGAACAATTCTTAAATGCATTATAAACAAATGTAACATGAAAAAATCCAATGCATGTCTTGTTAAATACATGTCAATCATGAAAATGTATGTGCAATATCATATGTTCCTCAAAATAATGAAAGCTTATGAAATGAAGTTGTACTTGCCTTTTTTGAAAAAACTTTGTTTGGTTTATTTATACTTTTAATGTCTAAAATGATATTTTCACCCTTTTAACCAATAAATTGTCGAGACAACACTCAGCATATATTATGGGGTATTCATGCTATAAACGTTGCGGTGGTGGCGTGCAATTGCATCTAAAATCAAGGCACATTAGTTCAATTTGCCCAAGAAAGAAAAGAATATGAATTTATCAACTAAAATCCACAATCGATGATAAAATGGACAATAGGTTATCTGGGACTTTGAGGATACATCAGTAATTTTGCTATTCGAACATAATAATAATAATAATTTCATTTGGCAAATTCTTGAATCTTGATACTCGCTAAACATCAGTTAAAAAGGGCAAAAGGCAGCCACTTTCATCACAGAACCAACCCAAATAATCTTGATAGCAGTAATGGACAGAGTGCGCCACCATCGTAGAAGATTTAGTTTTATTGCAAAATATTTCCCTCATGATGAGTCTGTCAACTTGGCTAATGCTCATAAACTGTTCGGTACCGATAACGTAGTGAAATGGGCCAAAGATGTCGAGCTCAAACTCCAATCTGACGATGTAGAGCGTGTCATGTCTCAGACCCGGCTGTTATGGTGACCCAGCTCAGGTTTTCAAGATTTCCATAATCTTGGACCAAACCCATTTTCTAATGATCCGTGCGTACAATGCTTTCGACTTTCGAGAATCAATTCCGTGCTTCTGTTGTGGTTTATTTTCTTGGGACGGTAAAAGAAGAAGAAAGAAGCTGAGTAGAGAATAGATTTAGGAGAGGAGGAATTTTGTTATAATCTGGATAACCCTTTATTGAATTCAAAATAGCCGCTATATAGGCCTTACAACTGATAACCAAATAACAATCCTAAAAGACAGGAGATAGCGAAGACGTGGAGTGCTTCCCACTACCATACCACTCTCTTATTGACTAATTCAAACAAGTGCAGAATCAATAAGATAACTTAAATAAAATAACACCCACAACTTGTTCCTTCTTTACATGCAACACATGCACCCACTCTTGCACTGATCGCATGACATGCACTACTCAATACCAACAATTCGTATCAATCCACCCCCTTTCGAAGTTCCTTTTCCTCAAGGAAAAATTCTAGATATGTTTTGGAAAAATGCCATAAATTTTCCCAAGTAGCATCTTCCCTAGAGATACCTGACCAGTGAACAAGAATTTCCGTCTTCGGCCGATACTTCCCTTTTTGAACAATTCGGCGATCCAAAATGGATTGTGGCTGAGGCAACAAGGTAGCATCCTCTGCAACAGGAGGTAAGGTCACACTTGCAGTTACGTTTGGTCCCTACTGCTTCTTGAGCAAGCTAACATGGAAAACGTTATGTATACGTGCACCAACAGGAAGCTTCAATTTATAAGCCACTGAGCCAATTCGAGCTAAAATTTTGTATGGCCCGAAGTACCTTGGCGCTAACTTTAATGAACTCCGAAATGCCACCGACATAATCACCCACGAAAAAATGTACGTCCCGTTTATGCTTATCAGATTGTAGCTACATTCGGCCCTGAGCAGCCAACAAATTACTATGCAAGTCTTGAAGGATTTCATCACGAGACCGTAATAACTCTTCGACAACCTGATTCTTTGTAGTACCTGGAACGTACGAGATCAGAGACGGAGGAGGGACCCCATATACGACTTCAAAAGGGGACATTTTGGTAGAAGAATGCATTGCCGTATTGTAACTGTATTCCGCCCATGCAAGCCAATCCATCCACTTTTTGGGTTGATCACTGGTAAAACATCAGAGATATTGTTCCAAGGTTCGGTTTACAACTTCTGTTTGGTCATCGGTCTGTGGATGATAACTCGAACTATAACTGAGATAAGTGCCTTGTAACTTGAAAAGAGAACGCCAAAATGAGCTTAGGAAAACCTTATCCCGATCGCTCACAATGGAAGCTGGTACCCCATGTAAGCGGACCACGTTCATGACAAAAGCCTTCGCCACAATGAGAGCCGTATACGGGTGCCTTAGAGGCACGAAATGGGCAATTTGGAGAGCCGATCCACCACCACCATTATTACGTCATGACCTTGCGACAAGGGTAAACCCTCCACAAAATCCATGGAGATTTCAGACCACACACATTCCGGAATTGGGAGAGGTTGTAGCAGCCTCGCAGGTATTAAGTTGTCATTTTTGCACCTTTGGCAGACCTCACAATTACGGATATAGTCCTTTACGGTTGAACGTATCCCCGACCATATAAAGCTAGAGTGTTTTGAGGACCCCAAAGTGACCAACGGTGGGTGACACATGTCCTTCAGCTAGGATAGCTGGCAACAAAGAAAATGTGAGGCTCAACTGTACTTTTCCTCCCAACATCAACACACCATCCCGTTGCACAACCTATGAAGAAGAGGACTTGGCAAGTGTGGCATAAAACGGATCATGTGCCACCTCTTGTTGAAACAATTTCCATCAATCCGCAATTGGTAACGAAACAACCAAGAACTGGAAACTAGTCATATGCGAGAGCGCATCAGCCCCTTGGTTATCTTTTCCTTGTTTGTATTGAATGGTATAATCGTACCCCATGATCTTCGGCAACCATCTTGTCTGTGTCTGGGTGGTGATTCGTTGTTCAAGAAAATATTTTAGGCTGCAGTGGTCCATCTGAATGACGAATGGTTTGCCTAATAGGTAAGGATGCCACTTTCGAATCGTTTTTACTATTGCCAACATCTCTTTTTCATAAGTGGAAAGAGACTTAGCTGCACCCTTTAAAGCTTCGCTATAAAAGGCAATAGGTCTGTTTTGCTGTAACAGTATAGCACCCAAACCAACTCCACTTGCGTCGCATTCAATAACGAATTGCTGTGAGAAATCAGGGAGCTGCAACACATGAGGGTATGTGAGAGCCGTCTTTAACTGATTGAAAGCAAGACTTGCTTCGAGCGACCAACTAAACCTTTCCTTGGACAGTAAACGTGTTAACGGAGCAGCCATGGAGCCGAAACCCTTGATAAATTTACGGTAATAGCCAGTATGCCCCAGGAACCCATGGACTTCCTTTGCGGACATTGGAACCAGCCAATTTTGGACTGACTGGACTTTTGTAGGATCGACCACAACCCCTTCAAATGTTATGAGGTGACCCAAATACTCCACCTACAAAACACCAAATTTACATTTCAATTTTTTTACAAACAACTGGTTGTTAGATAAAATCATAAGAACATGTTATAAGTGTTGTAAATGGTCGTTCGAAATCCTGCTGTAAACCAAAATATCGTAAAAAAAAACCAAGATAAATTTCCATAAATACGGTCTGAAAATGTCATTCATGAGGCACTGAAAAGAGGCAGGAGCATTTGTCAACCCGAATGGCATTACTAAAAATTTGTAGTGACCATCGTGGGTACAGAAAGCCGTCTTGTGAATATCTTCATTTCTGACCCGAATTTGATGGTATCCGGAGCATAAGTCTAACTTCGAAAAGTATTATGCACCGTGAAGCTCATTTAACAATTCATCGATGACCGGAATTGAAAATTTATCTTCAACCGTTATAGCATTCAAAGCTCGATAATCGACGCAAAATCTCCAAGTGCCATCTGGTTTTTTATCAGCAATACCGGTGAAGAAAAATGGTTGCGATTGGGTCGTATGATGCCAGAATCAAGGAACTCACAGACCAACTTCTCTATCTCATTTTTCTAGTAATGGGGATACCGATACGGTCTCACATTCACCGGTGGTTGGTTCGACAGTAGGGGAATTTAGTGATCATGGGATCAGATCGGTGGCAGCCCTTTTGGTTCATCAAATAAGTGTGTGAATTTTGCCAACAACTCACGAAGTGCAACAGCAGTTTCGGTTGACCTCAAGTCAACAACATTATCATAAGTTCCATTGGGTTGTGTTGGCTGAAGTGGCGACATAACATGTAAAAAGAAAAAATCCATACTTGACAGGTGTTGAAGCTCTTTATTACTTAGTGGTGCAAGCTCAGTTTTGGTCATCCCTTGCAGCGTGTGATGACGCCCTTCTTGATAAAAAGCCATAGTAAGTTTTCTGTAATCCGTTCTATCGGACCCAAGGTTTCTAACCATTGTACCCCCAATACAGCCTGACAAGCAAAATAGGTGTGTGAATTTTGCCAACAACTCACGAAGTGCAACAGCAGTTTCGGTTGACCTCAAGTCAACAACATTATCATAAGTTCCATTGGGTTGTGTTGGCTGAAGTGGCGACATAACATGTAAAAAGAAAAAATCCATACTTGACAGGTGTTGAAGCTCTTTATTACTTAGTGGTGCAAGCTCAGTTTTGGTCATCCCTTGCAGCGTGTGATGACGCCCTTCTTGATAAAAAGCCATAGTAAGTTTTCTGTAATCCGTTCTATCGGACCCAAGGTTTCTAACCATTGTACCCCCAATACAGCCTGACAAGCCGTTACCGGTAGAATGTAGAAATCCACATGAACCGTGTACCCCTGTATGGTGAGAGACAATCCCAAACAACACCCAATACACTCTAATTTTTCCTTGTTACCCACCATTACTTGGAACACTTTATCTCGAACCACATGTAACCCCCATTTGGAGACGACTGTCTGATCAATGAAATTATAAGTACTCCCACCGTCGATGAGCACCGTTATGTCTTTATTGCCAATCTTTCCGACAACTCGAAACGTTTGCAGGTGTGTTGTGCCAACCATTGCATGGAAAGAAATTTCTAGAAAGGTGTCATTGGACGGATTCACGATCTCCATGTCCACATCTTCGCCTCCTTCTCTTGTTACCACATCCTCAATAATGAATAATTGGGGCCTAGCACAGAGGTGGCCTGGAGCATACCTGTCATCATAATAAAAACATAGTCTTTTTTCACGTTTCTCACGAGCCTCATGTCCTGTGATCCTCCAAACGGTTCCTTGGATATTACCGGAGGTCTGATTAACCCGTTGCAGTGGAAGAGGTCCGAGTAGATACATAGCTAAATGCGGCTGAGGTGGAGCTACTGCAGAATGCGGCTGAGGTTTGGGCTGCTGCGTATACACAGCTGGACGGAATGAAGTGTGATGGTTCCATTGAATATGGTTTCGTTCCTCAATTAAGTGTGCAACACTGATAGCTTCTGATAATGTCTTAGGTTGTTTGACCCGAACATCTAACATGATTTCATCTTTCAAACCTGTAATAAAACTTCCTGCCAAAAAATTTTCTGGCAATTGATCCACTTTGTGTGACAACCCTTCGAACACCTCCTGGTATTCTGCAACCGTGGCTGTTTGTTTGAGCCGCGATAATGCTTCAGAAGGATCATCATAGTCCATCGGTCCAAACCGGTGTAACACGAACTTGGTGAATTCATCCCAGCTCAAAGGGCCTTTGAATTTTGTGTACCAACGGTACCATTGCAATGCGACATGCTCCAAGTGAAAAGAGGCTAATTGAACTCGTTGATGGGGAGTAATACCTTTAAAAGGAAATATTGTTCAGCCTTAAAAATCCACCCCGTTGGATAATCTCCACCATATGTTAGGAAGTTTAATTTCAAGTTTGTGTGATTTCGGTCGTAGTTGGTATAGTTGTGAGCGACCAAGCTGTTGTGTGATGCCTCCCCTGTTTCGAATGAACTGGGTTCTCCGTTCGAAATGGAACGAATTTGGCAATTGGGTTATCTGTCAGTGTTGGAATGGATTTGGCCGGAAATGGTTTGGTTTTGTTGAAGTCGCAAGGCTTGCAGTTCATTGATGATTTGTTCGAAGCGAGTATCGTGCTTGGAAACGATTTCATCGAAACGAGTATCGTGCTTGGCGACGATTTCATCAAGCCTGGTTTCGTGGTTGGCAAGGATTTCATGAATTTCACTATGAAATTCTGCAATTGATTTGGTGCGAGTCTCCATGGACGGTGCATTGATACCAATTTGTCGTGGTTTATTTTCTTGGAATGGTAAAAGAAGAAGAAAGAAGCTGAGTAGAGAATAGATTCAGGAGAGGATGAATTTCGTTATAATCCTGATAACCCTTTATTGAATTCAAAATAACCTCTATAAAGGCCTTACGACTGATAACCAAATAACAATCCTAAAAGACAGGAGATAGTGAAGACGTGGAGTGCTTCCGGGGCCCACTACTCATACCACTCTCTTATTGACTAATTCAAACAAGTGCAGAGTCAATAAGATAACTTAATAAAATAACACCCACAACTTGTTCCTTCTTTACATGCAACACATGCACCCACTCTTGCACTGATCGCATGACATGCACTACTCAATACCAACAATCCGTATCAGCTTCTTGGCCGTTTGTAAATGATGAGAATCGGTATTTGAACAATGCTGTCCAGAATCAGTTCCCTGCTTCTTGGGTGCGGTTGCCACTACATAATTGGAACCAATTTTCTGATTTTTGGGCGGATTTAAGGAATTAACATAATCAATTGCCTGCTCTAAGAGAATGCGTACAATGCCTCTTGGGCGTGGGTGATCGGAATCAATTCCTTGCTTCTCTGCAGTCTGTAAATGATCAGAATCAGAATTTGTACAATGCTGTCCAGTATCAATTTCCTGCCAGAATCAGAAAGATAATGAATACCGAAACAAGGCATCCACTAGCTTGCACTTGTCTGATGAGTAATCCATTAATTGGCACCATCTGATTACTCATACATGTGATTTAAACTAATGCTAGAGGAACACAAAAACCATTTTATTGAAGAAATCAATATTCTAATACAAATCCTTGCTATTATACATATACACGAATACTAGTACAAACAACCTACTCTGTTTTCATTTATTGATCAGCTGATGAATCATAAGAGAGATTACTCATAATTGAATTTATACTAGCATCAATTGAGCCTTTTGCCCTGATATCTTCAATCATTCTATAAATGACGCTCATCTTAGGACGATCTTTAGGCAATGCAGCCAAACACATGAAAGCCACTTGCAAAAGAGCCCTCATTTCCTCTTCCAGCTCTCTGTCCCTTAACAACTCAAAATCAAACACCTCCCATGGCTTCTCTTCTGGTTCCATTTGTCGACGCACCCATTCCACTATACTCGATTCTCCATCTCCTGTCTCCATAATTTTCCCCGTCAAAATCTCCAACAACACCACCCCAAAGCTATAAACGTCGCACTTGTGTGTAAACTTCCTCTGGAGCTTCAGTTCTGGGGCTTTGTAGGCATTGTTAATAAAAAACGGTGTATGCATAAGCTGTTGAAGACCAATGTCGGAAATTCGAGCATTGCCCAATTGATCAACCACAATATTTGATGAAGTCAGACTTCCATGGAAGAGTTTTGGTTTGTTGTAAGAGTGAAGAAAAGCTAGGCCTTTTGCAGTATCTGAAGCTAGTTTGAGCCTCGTACTCCAATCTAGTGGGGTCCTTCCTGGTCCTCTGTTTTCATGCACTAGTGAGTGAAGGCTCCCATTTGGTAGAAAATCGTAGACCAAAAGCAACTCATCCTTGGAATTAGAATATGCTCTCAGGCTCACGATATTAGAGTGTGTCACGCCACCAATCACACAAAGCCACCCATCAACCTCCCTCCTCTTCTTCCTTTCCCACACTCTCTTCACAACAACGACGGCATCACCGCCGTCCATCTTAACTTTATAGGTGGTCCCCACACTTCCTTTTCCTAACAACTCAGCTGATGATTTTAACAAATCATCCACCTTAATATTACACCCTTGATCAAAATCAAACACCGCCATCTCCTCATCTCTGGCCCCACGTCCAACACCGTATTTGCCCTTATGGTCCTCACCAGAAACACTACCGTTACGCATACGCTGCCTTCTTCTTCTCTTGTAACAATACCACGTGACTGTCACGATCGCCGCCACAATTGCTGTCGCTTCGAAAATTACGATAATTAGCACCGCTGTACCCAGTCTACTACTCTCTCTTGATCGTACGGCGGTTTCACCGTCCACCGTCCGATTTGAGCAAGCCGAATCCAACGGCCCGCCGCAAAGATTCTTGTTCCCGACGAACGAACTCACTGGAAAACGTGACAGCCACGTGGGAATCTGACCGGTGAGTCTGTTATCTGAAACATTAAAATCCAAAATTGATAGCGAAGAGAGGTTATCTGAATCGAGAGTTCCAGTGAACGAGTTGGCCTCGAGTCGCAGAGTCAACAGGTTTGGCAACCGAGACAGCTCCGTCATCGGGATTTCACCAGTGAGATTATTGTGCGACAAATCGAGTCGCAGGAGACGGTGGAGATCGACTATTCCGGTAGGGAATATTCCGTTGAAAAGGTTGTGAGAGAGATAGAGGTGCTTCATATTAGGCCATGAAGAAAGGTTCAAGTTTGAAGAAGAGAAGTTGTTGTAGTTGAGGCTGAGGACTCTGAGGTGAGTGAGTTGACTCAGTGAGTGAGCGGACCCAGTGAGGTTTAAGTTTTCTAGAAGGAGTTTGATGACTCGGTGAGTTCTAGGGTTGCAGGTGACACCGAACCATGAGTCGAAGCACGGGTGGGTTGAGTTGACCCGCCAGGAGGAAAGAGAGTTATGAGGGTCTGATATTAAAGACGCCTCGAAGGATAGTAAAGTGTTGATATCAGAATTCGAAAGGGAAGGCGAAAACAATATGGAGAAGAAGAAGATAGATAAAACGAAAAACTTGCTTGCCAATATCATTTTTTGAACAACTTTCTCAGGAAAATCACTCTAATTAAAATGGTAACAAGTAGTAACGCGTTTTGTGAGTCTAGTCTTCATAATTACACGGAATTCATGTGAGGTTTGATTAACACGCACACGGAATCAATGGTTGGACTTGGAACAGTAATTAATGGCGTCCACAAGTTTTGATGAGAGACAGAATACTGTGAGCTAATGAACCACTAATAAACACAAAGTTCCAGAGACAATTGAAGGAGACAACCTTGTCTCTCTTGTAACATAGGCTTCTGGACTGGTCTTGGTCTTGGAAGCTAAGCAATATACACACTACAGTTTTCAATTTTGAAAATGGCCCATCAATTTGTGCATTTTCCTTTGCAACTACCTTCAATATTAATATATGGAACATGGAATTTATTGAATATTTTATACAATGTGTGAGGTCAACATTATTTATACATTTTGGAATAAAACACTTAACCAAAAAACACACAATATTTTATACAATGTGTGAGGTCAACATTATTCATAATATATGTAATGGATGACTAATATGAAAAAGAATGTTGAAAAAAAATAAATGGATTTGAGACCTAAGGAATTACTTTCCTTAAGGTGTTATTTGCCCCCACTCAATTGTTAGCCAATGGGTTCAAAGGCAAATTACCTCCAAGATACAATAAATCCTTGTAAGTCTACAAATAGCAAATTTTGTAGAACTTCTCATAACACTCTTTTAAAATTGAAAGTTATCACTTAATTTATTAATTTGGATCGTTTCGAACATATTTATAGGCAAATTAGTTATGTCTTGTTCATTAAACAGACAAGTCTATTAAATGCATATTTTCTGACTTGTGTCTGTTTATCAAACAAACATGTAGAATTGTATCTCTTCAGACTTGTATACTTACAAGAATGTATCTTTTTATAAGTTTCTCATTTATTGATTGGTTTATTTCGATTGACCAACTATAATTGGAGATTAACTTGTAAGGGTAGATTATGACTTGTCGATCAAGCTTCAACGGCATCATCAAACTCAAAAGCATTTCAAAGGTATATCATAGCACTTTGCTTAACTCTGTGAAGAGACTTAGGTGCACACACACACTCTTTTCGCGCATACTTATATATTTGCATTGTACCTTTTCACAGAGACTTCGGTGCACACACGCACTCTTTTCGCGTACTTATATATTTGCATTGTACCTTTTTGCCTTCTTGTGTACTTGGTGTGTTTATTTTTATCTTTGTTATTCCCTGTTACGGCTTTGCACGGGTCAATGCGTGGGTGGATACCTGCACTTAGAGGTGTCCACGGTTCGGTTAAACCGTTCGAAACCGAACCGAAACCATCATCTTAAAACCGTAATCGAAACCGTAATCGAAACCGTCGGTTACAAAACCGGTTCCCGACGGTTCGGTTACGGTTAGGAATTATGAAAACAGAAGGTTTCGATGAAAAAAAATGCAACAACTAATAAAATGCTGACACGTGGCACTTAAAAAAAAAATCGGACCAAACCGAAACCGAAACCGAACCGTAACCAAAAACCGCCATAACTGAAACCGCCCCAAACCGCTCCATTCCGGTTACGGTTGCGGTTCGACCTTTCCACGGAACCGAAACCGAATCGAAACCGAACCGTTGACACCATTACCTGCACTGTACCTACGCAATGGCCTCGGTGTTGTTTTTAGAGTCTCGGTTTTTTGCTCTTTAAGCAGGTGATGCGTTGGTCTCCAACCGTGCAGTAACCGCGCACCGAGACTTGGTTTTTCTCGGTTTTTGCTCTTTACGCGGGTTATGCACTGGTTTCCAACTGTGCACCGAGACTTGGTTTTTCTCGGGTTTGCTCTTGTGCACGGGCCATGCACGGGTCCCTGCCTGCATAGTAACCCGCGCACTACACTGAGTTGGACAGTTTTATCTTTTTATGTGATCTCGTTTTTTCACCTTTATATATATATATATATAATCTTCTTTCCCAATTAGACCTAGATATTTGAAATTAAAAATCCCTAAGTGAGAGAGATCTAAGAACCTATTTTTATTCAACCAAACTTCATTCCATGAGCATCTAACATCATCTTTGCATCTTCCAAGCACGGTCTTCATGTTTTTTCTTGACTAGGTAATCTCTATATGCCCTAGATTGTCTTATTTCTTTCTTATGCCATGTTTACCTAGGAATAACATTTAATGTTCATTGAATGCATGTCTTTGAGTTTAATTGTATTTATAACATGATTGGGTTGTTGATTGTTGGTTGAGATTTGTGTTTTGTGATAGCTAGGGTTTATGACCATTTTTCTCTTCTAGCAAAATCTATTTCCATATATATTTAGATAATTGATATCTAGGATCTTGCATTCATTGCATCTTTAAATCCTTATATAAGCTTAAATATGTTGACATATCATTTTTGCATCTAGAATATTTATATATATTCACATAGGTTGCATTTTCTCTTTGTTGGTGGATGAGCTTTGTGACTAAGTGATTAGTGCACAAGCTTGTTGGTCCAATGTTAGTATTATAGGCCTATTGGTTAGAGTGAAAGGGTTAGTAACCATGGATAGTGTGACAGGAGGTTAACCTAGGTTGTAAACTTTCATACAAGTAGTGGATTTTATGGACCGTATGTGGCTAAGTGATTAGCCCGTAAGTTTTGCCCAGTTGTAGGGTTTCACACGTAAAACAAATCCTTGTGCCTTTATTGATTTTATGCATTGTTATGCTTGATGGAATGCTTGATCATATGGGATAGTTTCGTTAACATTGACTAATTCGAAAAGTCGGTAATCAATCGAATTAAAACCTGTTCACACCCCCCCTCCCCCCCCCTCCCCCCCCCCCCCCCCCCCCCCCCCCCCCCCCCCCCCCTCTTTTCCAGGTTAGTTTTGATACACATCTTCAGGGAATTTCACTTTCGAATTAAACCTTCAATTAGTGACTGCAATTCAAAGCATTTACAAGACAAATGTGTTAACAGCCTTTTTTGGTAGGGGTTTAAAGAAGAATTTTCCTTCAAGTTTATACCTGGTAAGTTCTGAATCTGAACCAGTTCTCAGGTACCAGGAAATAGTGACACCACAATATGGGAAAAGTCCATACCATATCATCTAGGTACTAGGATACCTCTTACCCGGTATTTAGGTACTGAGATACCTCTTACCTGGTATCTAGGCACCGCGATATCTATCCAAGACCGATCCAGTAAGTATACCTCATTCTCCAAGTAAGAAGAATGGTACCAAGAAGGTGCCAACATGCTAGAACAAACGCCACGACAGTAAGAGTAGACCGGTATATCAGGTTACCGCACCCCTAAAGGTACATAATCATGGTATTTCTCCTCTAGCAACGTGGAAGAGAAAGTTGACCTCTCCGGCCACTCACAACGCTATTAATGGAGAAAGTCAACCCTATTAATGGAAATAATCAACGCTATCAATAGAAGTAGTCAACCCATTAATGGAGATAAACAATCCCATTAATGAAGATAATTAACTCTTTAATGACCATTCACAATGCCATTAATGAGAAAATATTCAACTCCATTAATACCAAATCAGTGTTCATATGATTGCGAATTGATTAGCCAAATCAATGGAGTGTGCAACAAGAATTAGAACTATAAATATAACAAAGCCCTCTCCTAGAAGGGAATATAAGATCGGATCCAGAAATCGATTAAAAAAGCTGAGACATCTACAGTATAATAAAGACCTTGCTCGAATCCCTTCGACACCACCATTGTATCCTCTACTACACATATCAATTTTCACCAAGAATATATTGGTACTAGGTTGTACCCCTCCAACAGTGACCTACCAGGTCACAATTACTACTATTGTAAACTCTTCGAAGTACCCGTGTCGTACTACCATGCAATTTGTGTAAGCTCCCCGGAGCACTCCTTGTGATATATATATATATATATATATAAATAAGGGTCTCTCTCCTTCTTCTGGATACTACCTAGGGATTTTTCAACATATGATCAATCGTGATACTTTTTCCCCCTAGGTCAGTCCACTTCTATCAAAAGACTTGTCTATCTTCCATTTTTCTCCTTTATTATACATGTATGCATGTATGTACCGACTCCACAGGTCCTAGCTCTCTAATTCTTCCTCCTTGCATGCTATTTGTATCAGAGAACTACATGGGAGATCTAGAGAAAAGACCAGCAACCAAGACATGGGTATCGAAACTAGGGGCCAACGACCAGAACCAGGCCCTCGCACCAGTGACTAGGATTAGCCCCTCGCACCGGCAAGGAAACCTCAAGTGCCATATCTCCTTATTATGATCGAAGCTCTGATGAGCGAGGTGATTTTTCTCCTACCTACTGCACTCTACTACTTACTCTTTATTCATGCAAGATCACCAAGGTACGAGGTACCTACCCCGCTACAGTCTACCTGGTTGTGGCTTGAGGGTGTTAATTGAAATCTCTCACCCGGAGTAAATTTTCGGTTAACAAAATGTATGCAAATCATTTGAACCAAGTATTTATATGTTAATAACAGAAATACATCACACATGAGTTATCTCAGTTTCTATGAGATGTTCAAATTATGTTAGCACTATTATGGCCTTGTGCTCGATCTTGGTCTCATGAACGTTTATAAAACTAAACCCAAACTTTTGTTAGAAACGACACCATTTCTTATGTTCACTTAGGTGAAGTTTAACACATGTCTTTAGCTATTTAAGACACTCAGATTATAATATTTGAACTTCATTAAGAGTTTGCACTCATCCTCAAACGCAACTATCAGCACTAAACATCCTAGAATGGACACTTTTTATAAATTTCAATGCCTAACTAATCACTTATCAACAACTTATCATTACCCATTAAACCTTAGAATAGTGATAATTCTATTTTAAAGTTGGGTTATCATCACTAGTGATTTTTTCAAAGAAAGGTTTCAGTCCCATTCCACTGGATGTATCATTTACTAGGTCTCACGATAGATCTTTTATCAAAGGATTTACTAGGTTCTTATTTGAACTAACATAAACAATATTAATAACACCATATGTTATTAATTGTTTGACATATTCATGTCTCAAGCTAATATGTCTAGATTTTTCAGTATAAATTTTATTATATGCTCTAGACAAAGTAGTTTCACTATCACAATACAACGAAGTAGATGGCATTGGTTGTGGCCACAAATTTATATCTAATAATAAATTTCTTAACCATTCAGCTTTTTTGTCTATTGCTTCTTGTGCTATAGACTCAGACTTCATTGTTGAGTGAGTTATACATGTTTGTTTCTTGGATGCTCAAGATATAGCTCCTCTGGCCATAGTAAATATCCATCCTATTGTAGATTTACTGTCACTAGCACTGGTTATCCAACTTACATCAGAAAATTCTTCCAGCACTGCTTAATAGTCATTGTATAATAGACCCAACTATTTGGTTCTTTTGAGATAACCAAGTATCCTTCCAATTGCTTTCCAATGTTGTACACTATAATTACTTGTGTATCTTGACATTTTGCAAACAGTAAAAGCAATATCTATCCTTATACAGTGCATAGTATACCCTAAACTTTCTATTGCATTTGTATATTCAAGCTGTGTAAGAACTCTGCCAGAATTTTCTTGTATCTTGATACTAGAGTTACAGGGGCTATTTAATTCTTTAAATTTCAAATGATTGAATTTAAGAAGCACTTTCTCAATATAATGAGATTGACACAATGAATAACCCTCACTGTGTTTTTTTCATTTTGATACCTATAATAGTATCAACTTCACCAAAATATTTCATTTTAAATCGTGAAGTCAAATAATTCTTAGCATTATATATACCTTTTGCATTTGTTCCAAAGATTAGCAAGTCATCAACATATAAACAAATAATCACAACACAATTACCTGTAAATTTAGAATATATGCATTTGTCAGCACTATTATGTTTGAAACTATCTAATAAAATAACATAATCAAATCTATCATGTCATTGTTTTAGTGCCTGTTTCAAACCATAAATTGATTTGACTAACTTGCAAACTTTATTTTCATTTTCGGGCAAAACAAAACCTTCTGGTTGTTCCATATATATTTCTTCTTCAAGTTCACCATTTAGAAAAGCAGTTTTAACATCCATTTGATACACATACAAATGATATAATGATGCAATAGCCATTAGCACTCTAATGGATGTTAATCTAGCTACATTCCCATATGTATCAAAATAGTCTATACCTTTTTTCAGTTTAAAACCTTTTACGACTAATCTAACCTTAAAAGTTTGTATAGACCCATTTGTATTATATTTCCTTCTTAATACCCATTTGCTACTTATTGGTTTTGATCTTGGAGGCAAATAAACTAAAACCCAAGTTTGATTTGACATCATTGAATTCATTTAATCATTTTTTGCTTCTCTCAGAAAGAAACATCTCAAGATGACAAGGCTTCAATAAGGGGTGTTTGTTTTTTGTCTCAAGTCTGAAAAGATATCAAAAAGACATTTAGAATTTAGAATACGAGAAGTTTTCGAAGATCTATAAAGATTATTATTTATGAAAATCACCATATAACTCACTATGTGAAAATCATAGGCAAGAATCTATTATCTTGAATAAACTTTAAGATATTACTTTAAATTCTCAGTCTTATTTTGAAAATTGTATTATACATTACATGACCAAAATAGGTATTGTCATCCAATAAAACTTTTAGGATTTAAAGATAACATAAATGTTACCATGAATTCATATGAATTCAAATAAAACCTCTTAACCAATTGGTTAAAATGTACCACAAGAAACAACCCACTAAATGCCTAACTGATAATCAATAAAATAATTCAAAATGTAAATCAAGGGGTACCTCTTCTTGCGATAGTAAATTATTTTGTGTCCTTAGTATTTCTTTGACTTGCTATGTTGAATTGTCAAAATTTTTAGCCTACTTCCTATGGTGTTTGTATCCTATCACCTTTATCATAATAACAAACAAAAGACATAACTTCATAGAATAGATAATTCTCCATTTATTTATAAGGCACTAGACCTTAACAAAACTTTCGACAATGGGTTCACTAAACTTTATTTATCCTTTAATCTTCTTTAAGGTGAAAACCAATTAGAGTGTCTCATTTAATCCATTAAAAAAGTTCGTCAACCAATATCTTAATGGCATTTATTTAAAAATACTAGTGGTGTTTAAAAAGGAATTAAATCACAGTATATTCATGCTCACACCGATTTCCATAATCATTATAAATAATAATTTAACCTTCATGGAAATCCAACACAACATCATGATCTATCTTTTGGACAAAGACCAAAACGCACGTGTTAAAACATTCCTACAAGTGATTAACCTCTTTGGGAGATAAACATCACTTTTTATTCTTCAATGCCACAAAACTCAGACAAGTGATGACTCTCTTAGGCAGATGATCAACACATGTATAGTTTTACTTTAATGCAGTTCAAAACCTTAATCATTGATAATCCAACGAATATTGTGGAATCTTAACAACTAGTTCACTACGTGAATACATAGTCATCCATAAATATTCCAAACACAATTGATTATATAATTTTATCAAAAAATCATTATATGATCTTAATGGTCAGTTCACTACGTAGAAACATAACCATCTGACTTAATAATAATTTATAAAATAACCAATTAATGTTCTTAATGAAATAAACAAACCATAATGAAATATTAATAGTTAGTCTACTACGTAGAAATGTAACCATCTAATTCCATAATAATTTTATAGGTTATACATTTGTAAACCAAGAACTGCAAATCCAATATCATTACATCCAATATAAATTTATATATTTCTCTTAATCAATCCAACACTGTTACACATATATTTTCTTTTAATTTTAAAAATTATGCAAAATATATAACCTTCTTAAATTTATGTTGAGTAGATAATATTTGTGAGCATACAGAATATGTAGGCATAATTAAGCGTTGGACACTTTTATTTAGAGGCAATTTCCAAAATTTCTAACATTTATATCACATTATATAAATGAATATCTCAAGATGATGAACCTCCTACGGAGAAGAACATCACTCATCACATGTGTCTAACATTCACAACAGTATAAGTGGAATACCTCGAGATAATGAACCTCCTACGGAGAAGAACATTACTCATCACATGCATATAATTTCATCATTGCAGTTCTATAGATGAATACCTCAAGATGATGAACCTTCTACGGAGAAGAACATTACCTATCACATGTGATAACCCTCCTACGAAGATGATTAACACAGGTATTTCCATCTTTACAGTTCAAATTTAATAATTGATAACCAACGAACATCTCAAATCTTAATGATTAGTCACTACGTGAAACATAATCATCAAATTCATGAAAATATTATATAAATTATTAAACTTACCAATTAAAAATTGTTGACCGACGAATTTATCAAAATCTTAATGATTAGTCACTACGTGAAACATAATCATCCGATTCACGAGAAAATTCAAAATAAAATATTAATTTTAATCTCATCAATAATCGATAACCGACGAATTTCTCAAAGTCTTAATGATTAGTCACTACCTGAAGCATAATCATATGATTCACGAGAAAATTCTATCAATTATTGAATCAAAATCATTAATAATCGGTAGCCGATGAATTTCCCAAAAATCTTAATTACTAGTTCACTACGTGAAAACATAGCCATCCGATTCATAAGAATATTCAAAATCGATTATTAATTTTAAAACAAACTAATAATTATTATGAAAACTAAATGATTAGTCATTACGTATAACATAATCATCCGAAATCATAATAACTATTTATGAATTGCAATTATTCTCATAAAAATTTTGAAATTTTTTAAAATTGCCTCACTATTTTGGTAAATTTCAAATTGGCTCATATATTTATCAAAATATTAAATTGACCCAATTACTTTCTAAAATTATAAATCTGCCACAACACATAACCAATTACACAAAGATACCTCAATGTTATTTTAATTCTAAAAGGGCCCAAGCAAATAACAAAATAGTCCAAAACTATATCTTATTTAAAAAGGACCTAGGAAAATAAAAAAGAAGCCCTAACATTGTATCTAATTTACAAAAGGTGGTCCAAAAAAAAAACAATCCAAGAAATCCTAAATTCTTGCACTGTCACTAACCTTGCTCCGTCGACCAGCAAACAACGTTAAAAATAGCTGGAAAAGCAGTGGCAAGCCACCCCAGATCAATTCCGCATTACAAGATCTGTAAATATTTACGGATCGATCAACAAATTGGAGATCTACAAAGGCAAGGATCTCTTCAACGATAGCAAGTCATGCCGTCACCAGGAATAGGATGACCAATCAAGGCTCAGGTGAACTTGCAACGCCCACCAACGTGTGGGTCTGCGAAGGATAACCCGTATCTGGGTGGGTCTGACGTAAACGACCCACCTTGTAGCGCTGGTTTGGATCACCTTTCGACCCGCTCATGGTATGGGTCAGGTGTTTAAGGCGAAGCGTGACCCATGGTTATGCGTGGGCCTGGGTCATACAGGCACAACGATCCACGTCTACGCACGGATCAAGGCCATGGACCATCATCCGATGCATGGCCTTACGTTTAAAACACTAATCTATCCAGTAAGCTAACATATGCCATAGGAGTACCTCTATCTAGACAACCTCATCCATTAATGGTTTCATACCAACACATATGTCAAGGCAATTTTTTCTTTATTTAACAATTATAAAATAATTCAATAAAAAATCCAATTTTAATGATCTAAAAAATCCAATTTTAATGATCCATACAATCCATACAATCCATACAATCCAATTCAATTGTGCGTTGTTCATAGCAAGTGAGACCGTGAGTCTCCATTCCAATACAACGATACCTAACTTTTACAACATGTATAATTATCACATAATTCACATATATGGATTTAATTAATGGCAACAATAATTTAACTCAATCAATCTGGTGTGTATAAAAGCAAAATACAGATACGAAATCAAAATTATTCAACTTATGCAACAATACAATTTGCTCTGATACCACTATAAGCATTATATAAAGCAATAATTAAATCTCGTATTGTATACAGAAGTATGAATAAATGCGTACCTGGAATCGCAGCGAAAACAATTCAAGTTATACAGAATCGTAATCCTGAATCCATAATGGCGCAATAATTTGAAAAGAACAAATACATGAAAAGAAAACAATAAAAACAATAGAGAGTTTTCTACTCTCTTCTTACCTTTCTTATTACCTAATGGGGAGACAGTTCTGTAACACATATTGTGAGTGAGAGTAGGGACCCACTATAAATAGTATAACTTCATAGAATCCTAATTTAAGCAGGATTCTTAAAAACTCTAATAGGATGGTTAGTCCTAAAAGGAATACTAGACCACACATATACAATACCCCATACCATATCCTACATATACTTAATGTAGCTAAGGTGCACCGACCCTAACAGTATTTATCACATTAATAACGGGTTTTATCCGATCAACTCTCACTTACTTAAACACTCCAATCAATTCGGTTTTCATAAACTCAAAATATATTGTCATATGTTACTCACAATTTTATAAAAATCTTACAAAAGAACCCCATACTCTCAAGTAACTTAGATTGGGTTTTCTACCTTCCAGACTTCATATGGTGATACATGTGTTTTCATTTAAGTAATTATGTTATAGTAAATAAAGCTTTTTCCTATAAATTATTTGGCAACTTAGCATTAATTAACATATAGTTAATCATATCAGTAAGAGTCCTGTTTTTTCTTTCAGTCAAACCATTCTGTTGTGGGGTGTATGAAGCAGATTTATGGTGAATTATTCCATGTTGTTCACAAAAATAATCAAAACCATTTCAAAGTATTCTCCACCTCTACCACTACAAAGCATTTTAATTTTCTACTTCAGCCTTATAACGTTTAAACACATCAAATGCTTCATCTTTTGTTCTCATACTCACAAATGTCAGAGTGAATAAGTCTAATAATTGAGTATTTCTTTCTGCCTTAGGAAATGGCTTTTTAGTCTTTCCGCCTTTGGAAATGGCTTTTTAGTCAATTTTGCTTCGATGCAGATTTCACATTTTCATGATTATAATTATTGCAAGAAATTAAATCATGTTTGGACATATATTTCAAGGCTCTAAAATTTAAATGTGCTAAACGTGCATGCCAAGTACCAAACGATTCAACAATATAAGTAGAATTATTCACTTTATTCATAAAAATATTGAGTTTGAACATTCCATCGCATAAGTACCCTTTACCAACAAAAACCCCGTTTTTGGTTAGAATACAATTATTTGACTCCCTTTAAGGTAAACTGAAGATTGACACTCCATTTTCCAAGAACCTTGGTAGAAACATGATTTCCCATGCGAACCACTTCACCATTCTTATTCATATGCAGAGGACAATGATTTGTTTTTAAAGACATGTATGGTGGCACCAGAATCCAGCCACCAATCAAAAGACTTGGTTGCTGCTGCCATATTTAATTCTATTATCATGTCAATTTGCATTTTAGAAACCATAACAACTATTTCTTCATATTGATTCTCAACCAGGTTAGCATTATTGGAAGTGTCTTCTTCTCTTTTTTTCTTGAGCCTGCAATCACTAATACAATGGTCTTTCTTGCCATAATTGAAACAATTCCCATTGAATTTCAGGTTGTTTCTAGATTTCTTGAACTTTTTATTGTTATTCACTTTTCTTCTTAAATTTACTCTCAATTCCCAAATGTTTTTGTAATTCTTCCAAAGATATATCATCTCTTTTGTGCATGAGTTTCTTTCTGTAATCATTCCAACTAGAGGGTAATTTTGTTATAATTGCCTCTACTTGAAGCGATTCAAAAATCTCAACCTTCAATTCACAAAGTTTTGTGACAAAAATCTGTAACTCATGTATTTGATCAAGAATAGGTTTAGTATCAACCATGGTGAACCCAAAATATTTTAAAATAAGGAATTTGTCGGTACTTCTTTCTGAATATGCCCCCGATACATTATTTCATCCTCTGGTCGCTTCTTTCTTTCAGCCTTCAATGTATCAGTTGTTATTTGTAATACACAAAACAATATGATTCGAATCTGTAGAAAATAACAAACAGAAACAAAGGTTAGGGAATCGAGACTTGTGTTTCACACGGTGTCTTTAAGATAATTTCGTCGTATATAACACCGTATGTATATAGCCATTGTCTTCCAGGATACAACGACTCAACGGTGGAAGTGCAAAGAAAAACAACTCCCAACGAACTCAAATTAAGCTCGAACTTACCAAGCACATAAAAGAGAAGAAACAAGATGAGAGAGAAAGCTACTACTCTTTCAATTTCGTGATTTTCGGAATACCTATCATGAAGTTTAGATTAGGGTATCTTATAAAACCGAAATCAAATAGATTGATTTGGAAATTGCTTAATGACAATGCTTTAAATGATAAAGGAAAGTTGATTAAAGAATAATATTCTAAAAGATTTATTCCTGACTGATCATTGATTATGATTACTTAGTGATCAAGTAAGTATCAGAATCTAAAATTGTTCACTGATTCTGATTACTTAGTGATCAAGTAAGTATCAGAATTTAAAACAGAAATAAACTATTTCCTTAATCAAAAATGGAAATTATCATTCTTCCTTATCATTCTTTTAAAATGTTTGACTTAGGGAAAATAATTAATTCTTTCCTTATCAACAAACTGATTTAGGAAAAATTAAATTCAAAATAGTAGTAAAATTTCGGTTGTACTCTCACGGTCCAACCGGAGCGGCATTCGTGTACGCAGGTCGCGCCCACACATGAGTCATGCAATCGAAGGTTCGAGGTCCTTGATTTGCATCCCCCCTCCCCCTGCGCTAGCGAGAGAGAGCCTCTATGCCACACATGTTGACAAGCTATTATCACACAATTACTTATATACTACATATAAGTTCTTTACCCAACCAATGTGGGATGTTCTTTTTCCCCTACACAATGTGCTCACCTTGAGACTCAATTTCTCATTCACCCATTAATTGATTTGTGAGTTTGAGTATACCACTTCGAAGCTCTCATGAAGAAGAATTCGAATATACATTGATCTTTCATTTCCATGAAACCGATCATACTCAAATAACCCTCTCAAACTGGTAGTTTGTCACAAATTTTCCAACAATCCCCCATATGAATAAAAATTGACCTAAGAGACACGAGAGATGATTTTGGTAAGTTCTACCGGTTGAAACCTGCATAGGATAGGTAGGTGTTACCCTTTAAACCTTCCCTTATAAAAGCATGCTTACTTTACTGGTTGATCAGTAGATGTGATATCCTTGAACTGTTTTGCTATTTTATGTAAACGATAAAACACCTCACACAGGCATCTTCCAGACCCAATTTGGTTCTCATTCTTATATTCGTTTTAGCCATGAACATACGTCTGGTTCTGTGAGAGTCACTAGAGAATTTATCCCTTCACTATTCTCTTTTAGAAGCGACCCCACTTCTCTTTCACATAGGTGATTTCTTAATTAAGAGTAACCCGTATTACTTTGCTCAGATTTCCAATGCTTAAAATTCCAATGCATAAGAATCATTAAAAACATAGTTTAACCTTTTCCCTACGGGTATCACTGTTTCATCATAGGAATGAACTGGAGGGTAACCCCCACAGTGATCCAGCTAAGTCTTACAACTTGGTTATCCCATTGAACCTAGATCTTGGGATCTCTAGTCAACTAGGTTGGGTTTCCATTACATCGACTTTTTATTTCATGGGCTTTAGTACCATTCCCCTCGATGAAGTCTCTACTAACTCTCTATTTACTTTGGTTAGCGGATCTACAATGTTATATTTTGACTTTACATAGTCAATCGAGATAACTCCAGTGGAGAGAAGTTGTTTAATGGTGTTATGTCTTCGACGTATGTGTCTAGACTTCCCATTATACATGTTGCTCTGTGCTCTTCCTATTGCTGATTGACTATCACAGTGGATGCAAATCGCTGGCACATGCTTTGGCCATCTCGAAATATCCTCTAAGAATTGGCGTAGCCATTCAGCTTTCTCACCATATTTATCTAGAGCGATAAACTCAAATTCCATTTTGGATATGACTATAAATGTCTGTTTGGAGGATTTCCAAGACACAGTCGCACCTTCTAGTGTGAATACAGACCCACTAGTGGATTTTGAATCTTTCATATCAAATATCCAGTTTGCATCAGTTTATCTTTCTAGGATTGCAGGATATCTAGTATAATGCAACCCGTAATTACGAGTGAATCGTAAGTACTTCAGTACTATTACTATTCCTTTCTAGTGATCAGTTTCTGGATTACTCGTATATCTATTTAATTTACTAACTGCATTAGCTATTTCTGGTCTTGTACAACTTGTTAAGTACATCAGACTTCCTATCACTCTAGAATATTCTAGTTGAGAGACTCTCGTATTTATTTTTGGATAGGTATAGATTTGTATATACTGGTGTTCTGGATATCCCAAAATCATTTTTGTTGAATTTTTCAAGAATCATGTCAATATAGTGTACGTTCGATGTCCTTGAGATTTTCATTCCCAACATTACATCAGCTGGTCCCATATCTTTCATATCAAATCTTGATTCAAAATATCCTTGGTATATTTGATCATTTTATCATCACTACCAACAATTAGCATGTCATCAACGTATAGACAAAAAAATGACATATCCATTTCCGGTGTCTTTGACATAAATACATTTGTCACATTCGTTAATCTTAAAACCATTTGACATCATAACATTATCAAATTTCTCATGCCATTTCTTTGGTGCTTCCTTTAGACCATGTAAAGACTTCACCAACTTACAAACTTTCTTTCTTTGCCTTAGACCCTCAGGTGGTTCCATATAAATCTCTTCATCTAGTTCTCTATTCAAGAAAGTTGTTTTCACATCCATTTGATGTACTTCAAGATTTCACAAAGCTGCGATTGCAAGTTTCATCCTAATGGAAATTATTCTTGTCACAAGAGAATGTATATCAAAGTAATCTAGGTCTTCTCATTGATTGTAACCTTTAATTACAAGCATGTCCTTATACTTATCAATTGATCCATCCGCTTTCACTTTCCTCTTGAAAATCCATTTGGACTCTAGTGGTTTACATCCCATAGGAAGGTCCACTAATTCCCAAGTATGATTTTGGAGAATGGAATCAATTTCGCTCTTGATAGCCTCTTTCCACAAGAGTCCTTCTGAAGAGATCACCGCTTCTTTGAAAGTTCGAGGTTCACCTTGTAGTAATTAGGTCATAAAATCTAGACCAAAAAATGTTACTGTCCTAACTCTTTTGTTGTGTCTAGGTTCATCCTCAACTTCTTTTTCTTGGTCCTCACAACTTTCAACATGTGTTTGTTTTGGCACACTTGCTTCATCATTGGATTTACATGGAAATACATCTTCAAAGAATAATGCATTTCTAGATTCCATTTCGTGTTTTTATGTATATCTCGGATGTCAGACTTATACACCAAAAGTTGATAAGCACTACTATTATGTGCATATCCAATGAAAATGCAATCAACGGTGTTTGGACCTATCTTCACCTTGTTAGGTGTAGGTACGACCACTTTGACAAGACACCCCCACATTAGTAAGAATTCTTTGGAAGGCTTTCTTCCTTTCCATAGCTCATATGGGGTCTTGTCTACTTTCTTGCGGGGTACCTTATTTAATAGGTCACAATATAGCATCACCCCACATGTTCTGTGGCAATCCAGAACTTATCAACATTGCATTCATCATTTCTTTCAAGGTATGTTTTTTTAGTTCTACAATGTCGTTTTGCTGAGGGGAATATGATGTAGTGGTTTGATGTATAATTCCATGTTGTGCACAGAATTCACCAACCGGTGTTTCAAACTCACCACATCGGACACTTCTTAGTACCTTGATTTTCTTGTTGAGTTGATTCTCAACATCAATTTTATAGAGACTAAACTTCTCTATAGCTTCATATTTGCTTTTCAACAAATATACATAGCAATAATTTATGCTATCATCTATAAATGTGATAAAATATTTGTTGCCACCTCTTGTTTGAACAAATTTTAAATAACATATATCATTGTGAATTAACTCAAGGGGTTTAGGTTTTCTTTCAATACTTTGAAATGATGATCTTGTTAGTTTGATTCAACACAAACTTCACACTTATGTTTAGAATTAATATTGAAAGTGGGAATATGATTTAAGTTAATTAATCTACGTAAAGTATCATTATTAATGTGTCCTAGTCTACCATGCCATCGAATTGAAGACTCAAGCAAATAAACTGAAGAATTATCTTTATTGATTGTTCTTTTGACAACATATACACTAAGCTTAAAAATCCCTTCAGTTACATATCCCATACCCACATAAGTTCCATGCTTAGTTAAAACCACTTTGTCTGATTCAAACACCATCTTGAACCCATGCTGATTAAGCAACGAACTGGACACCAAGTTCTTGGAGATATCAAGTACATACAACACATTGTTCAAGCTCAGGGTTATATCAGAGGTCATTTTGAAAATGACTTGATCACGTCTCTTCACGTCAGATGTGGCAGAGTTGCCCATATATAACTTTTCTTCATTCTCCACTTCTTCAAATGTATTGAACATCTCCCTGTCAGAGAATATATGGCATGTGGCCCAATTATCTAACAATCACTCCCTCGAGTTTGACCCGACCAAGTTTGCTTCTGTCACTACTGCAGAAAGATTGATATCTGAGACGTCCTTTGAAATCCCATCAACCACTTTTGCCCTGTGGTTCTTCTTCTTCTTTGGCAATATGCACTAAGAAGATTTGTGACCCAGCTTATCATAGTTGAAACACTTCTCTTGGAATTTTAGCTTCTTAGAGACTCCTATTTTTGGACCCAATTTGGATCATTTTCTAGGCTTATTCTTTTTAATTTTAGAATGTCACCCATGTCCCACAACATTAGTTTTTGCTTCACCTAGACTAACATTCTTTTTCTTAGACTTCCTATGATCTTCTTCAATACGAAGCTTGAGAATGAGATCCTCGATCTTCATATTTTTTCACTTATTTTTGAGATAGTTCTTAAAAGTCTTCCATGAAGGAGGCAACTTCTCAATGATTGCAGCCACCTGGAAGGTTTCACTTAGAATCATCTCTTCGGCATGAATCTTATACAGAATCACCTGAAGTGTTGGGGTTTATACCCTAAAGATGTAATTTGTAAAAGAATTTATGAAATAAATAAAATAAAAAATTCAATTCATACTTGTTGTATTGTTTATTTTATAACTTGTGCATATATTTAACATCCAAGATTGTCGGATGTAATCTCGAACAGTGTATATGAGTGTCATATATGGATGGATACAGTAAGAGACGTGCAATCTAAAGAGTCAATAGATAGCAAATAAAGCTGGGTACTTTATTTGTGCTTAATCTATAGCTGCGGTCCATTTCGTAATGTACAGTGATTCTGTTCTGAATCATTCATATGAAATATGAGAATGTAGGCACCTTGTATGATGTGATCATATATGACTAAGCCATGATCTATATGAATCTCTCACCAAGATCTGTTTACCGATGAGATTCGTATATATCAACTAATGATGACTATATGTGGGTGATCTTAATCCTGAGTGTCTTATCGACTCCTTCTAGTTAAATCGTAGTATTTGATATACCATGGGTGATGTCAGATGTATTTCCTGATCAATATACTCCGTATATTGAAATTACGGTTTGGCTTGTGGCTGGGAAGGTTTGTACACAATTGTGGAATCCACTCATTCTTATGAGAAGTAGATGGTAGTTCCCTTAAGGGTTAATTCGGGGCTTGGACAATATGAGCGCTCTCCTAATTCCGTGAGGAAATAGGATTTATTGTTCATTAGAGAATCATCGGTACTTAAAGGATATATGTAATTAGAGGGGTATAACAGACATTATGACCCAACTCTAATTATGAACTACTGTGGAGGATCACATCATGTGTAATAGCTATATCGATGGACACCGAGTTGTATCGGTCTGTGTAAAAGCGTCTACAGTTGAGAGAGTGCAGCTTCGAGTTTTTGGTGGAATAACACCGGAGTTAATAATCAATTAATATTAACTAAAGAGTTTAATTAATGATTTAGAGGATTATTGAAGCTCAAAATACTATGGGTCCATTAGGTCTTCTTGCTAACTCGTTCGATTTAGGTAACAAAGGTCATGGTTAACTAATTGGATTATCCAATTAGTTGTGTTACAAAAGCGACACGTGTTTATTTGGGAATTAATTGAATAATGAGATTATTTAATTAACGAATAATACTAGTTAAATTAATTAAATAATTAGATTATTTAATTATATTGATAAGTATGAATTATTAATTAACTATTAATTGGAGGGTGTTAGTTGATATATGGATTTAGGTGAAGATAAAATAATATGATTATTTTATTTTTACTAAATCATTTACCTAAGTATTTGAATTTAAGTTTAAATTTAAAATACTAATTATCGCTTTTAATATATTAGATATATTTGAAAGGATAATTAAAAGATATATATATATATCAACTATTAACACAAGAGCTTGCATAGGATGCAAATTGATATGTACATGAAACAATAGTCAAAAGAATAATTTGCATATGATGCAAATTACCTGATATCAGTATATATATATATATATATATATATATATATATATATATATATTGTTTAACGAACAAGAAAAAAATGGTGTGATTTTGTTTTTTTGGTGTGTACTTGACACACATGCCAAAAAAAACTATATATATATATATATATTGTGCTTCGTGTGCAATGACCAAATATATATAGATATATTTTGTTTCATGCTTTGTGTGTTTTTGAAACACATAGAAGAAAAAGTTTCTTTAATTCTCTCTACATCCTCCATTCAAGTTTCTAAGACCGTGAGACACCCACATGCAGTTACCAGTCTCAGGAGATATTGAGGAAGATCGAGTGGTTCAGACAGGAGCACATCGTAAAGTGAAGGAGTCTCCAAACATTGGTAAGATTGGTTCAGACATGAGCATATCGTAAAGTGAAGGAGCCTCAAAACGTTGGTAGGATTTTCTTCTTCTGATTATATCGATTTCAATCTCCTGTGTATACATATTGTATGTATGAGTTCCAAAAATAATTATAATCCCAAGTTCTCTGGTCCCAGATACAGATTATGATATGTATAAAAAATTTAAAACCTAGTTCCGCTACGTAATAGGTGAATGGGGTTCCAACAATTGGTATCAGAGCCAATTTATTTTTCGGAAAAAAAAAATGTTTTTGATGCTTCTGTATGTATGAATGTGTAGACACCATCTTTATGATTGTATGGATGTTTATATCTAAATTGTTTAATTTAAACATGGTTGATCGTAAATTTTTATGGTACTGTGGATTTAGGGTTTATAGATTGTATAATTTTTATTTTTTTTATTTTTACTGTTATTGTATTGTAAATAAATATAATTGTAACCTGTAAACGAAGAATTGGAAACGCGCGCGATGGCGGTACTGTTCACCGTACAATGTTCACGGCGGGTATACTGTTCACCGACGGTACTGTGTCACCGGCATTGTCCACCGCGATACCGTTCACCAGCACTGTTCTCGGGGGGTACTGTTCACACACGGTTCCGTTGGCAAGTGTTTCCTAGTGCGTTCCGCGTAAATTTCCGGTTTCGAATTCATGAGATGAATCGGAGTGACTTGAAGAGACTGGAAGATATCTGAAGTTACTAGAAGACCAATGAATGCCTTGGGTATTTTTTTATAATTTTATATTCCAATTTTTTAGGTTAAATAATCCACAGTACTCGGTGAATTCATATATGTTTTATATTATGTGATGATAAAAGCATTGTCATGCATACGTATGTCATTTAGATTAGATGTCCCTACACAAATATATTTGATATGTCATACATGCATCATAGTCTGATATTTTATGTATTTTTAATGTGATTAAAACGGGCAATATACAAAAATGGCTATGAATAATGAGATTAGTTTTTTAATGGTTAGAAAACTTGGTAATTCTCATTAATATTAATCTAGTTATTAAAGAGTTTAATAAGTTAGATTAACTGGGTTATTTATTATAATTAGGATTAATATGATTAATAACCTAATAATAAATGAACTGAATAAAGTGTTAGAGTTTTAATAGTTAAAACTTGGTAAACATTATCATAATAATCAAATCTTAGTAAAAAAATTATAAAGGCTTATATTATTCACTAATAGATTATATTTTTAATTGTTAAAAATCATTAATAATTTATTATTTAATTAGAATTTGTTTCTAATTAGTTAATGCGTTAGATAACTTGATTAAAGTTAGTCGTTTAATCATGTAGAGTCTAGGTGCGCTAACAGTTAATAGAAAACCCTATTTTAAAATAGTGAGTGGGAAATGGATAAATGACATATATATCCTACGGTCTCCATCATTAGTTCAACACCGTGAGATTCGAGTGGGGGCTCGTGACGGCTTTGCTTTCGTCCTCCCTAATGAGGGTTTTCACAAAGGTCAATACCAAGGTTGACTTCCTAACGGATGGGATTTCAGAGGGTATTTCGAGATTGACCGACCATAAGGCGGCAATTCTCGAGTTAAGCTCATGAGGTCTGAAATGGTGGGTTACACTCGAAGGTTTTGATTAAGTTTGTTAATTAAAAACCTGACTGAATGAACGCTGGTTAAATGATATGAAATAAGAGTTATTCTAGAATATCATTTGATTGAGAATGTCTCGGTCCAACATGCAAAGACTTGACCGACCCTAAGGCGGCACTTCTTTGTGGTATGTTGGATTGTCGTGGTATAGTAACTAGTTTTAGGGTAGTTCTAGTTCGTTAAACATGTGCATGCATCATGTTTAAATTTATGTCAAAGCACTCACACTTGTTTTAAATAAATGAATGAATGAATGTTTTATTTATTTCAACAATAATGTCTTTTGCATTACTTCAAATTCTCGCAAACGATAAATTAACTGGTGATAACTACACTAAGTGGAAACTTAACATTAATGCAATTTTGGTCTCCAAAGACCTCAAGTTTGTGCTTACGGAGGAATGTTCTCCAATGCCTGCTACCAATGCCACACGAACTGTTCGTGAGGCATACCAGCGTTGGGTCTCATCTGATGAGAAGGCACGAACATATCTGTTGACTTCTATGACAGACGTGCTTGTCACAAAGCACAAAGCAATGACTTCAACATTCTAAATCATGGAGTCATTGCAAGCTATGTTCGGATAGCCCTCCGAGCAAAAGCGACACGGAGCTGTTCATTCCGCTATGCTCACTCGTATGAAGGAAGGTACGTCAGTTCGGGAACATGTTCTGAGCATGATGCTCTACTTCAGCACGATAGAAGTCAATGGCGGGGCCATTGATGAACCCAGTCAAGTGAGCATCATACTAACAATTCTTCCGAAGAGTTTCGATCAGTTTAAAAGTAACTACGAGATGAACAAATTAAGGTTCAGTCTCACATGGTTGCTCAGTGAGCTCACTACCTTTGAGTCCTTGACTAAGAACTGCAAGGGCAAAACCTATGAGGCAATTGTTGCCGAACCATATTCCTCCAATAATAAGAAGAGGAAGAGCTCTACTGGAAAGCAAAGGGTAAGCCCAAACACAAGAAAGCCCAAAACAAGAAGAAGTCCAAGAAAAGTAAATATGATTTAGTTGTTCTTGAGTTGTGTTTAGTGGAAGATGATTCTTCACCCTAGATAGTTGATTCGGGGGGCCACTAACCATGTATGTTCTTCTTTATAATAGACTGATTCTTGGACACAACTACAATAGCAAGGATTCTCAATGCGTGTGGGGTCAGGGGATGTCGTGTCGGCGTAAGCAGTAGGCATAATTAGATTACATTTTTGTAATAATTATATATTGTTGGACAATGTATTTTATATTCCTAGATTTACACGGAATTTGATTTCCGTTTCTAAGTTGTTAGAACAAAAATATTATGTTTCTTTTAATAGTAAGTCTGTTATTATTGGAAAGAATTTTGATACCAATTCCGTCGAACCAGACCTGAAAAGAATAAAGGAAGGATGAGACCCGATAATTTTCACAGAGGCCGACTCACATGGGGTCGATGTCCGACCAAACGATGCTCTCGTCATAAGTGCCTAAATTGGCCATAGGGAAGTCAGGAGGATTTTAATGGACAATGGCAGTTCAACCGATATTCTCAGTATGGCTGTCAATGATCAATATAGGTTGGACCGAAAGGATTTGCAACCTTTCCATACCCCGCTCAGAGGATTCGGGGGAGTCGAGGTCAGGTCTCTCGGAACAGTAAAGATGCCCGTGAAAATTGGAGTAGCACCCTATCAGAAAACAATACTACTCGACTTTGTAGTGGTAGACCTGGACAACTGGCCCTATAATGCGCTGTTAGGTCTAACATTCTTGAATAAAACTAAGGCAGTAACAGCTACCTAAGCCCTAATGATCAAATTTCCAACTGAGCGGGGGGTAGGAGTAGTTAAAGGGTCTCAGAAGATGGCCAGAAAAGCTAATCTCTCTGCTTACAAAGACAAGGACAATAGCGAACAAGTATGCTCCGTAACACAATCAGATTAGATCGAGAAAGAATCACTATTGTTTGAGTTCTATCCAGGGAAGAGCAAAAGGTGTCTAAAACTGAACCAATAGAGCAAATAATCTTAAAAAAAAGATGAACCAGAAAAGAAGATCAAAATCGGGGTCAATCTAGAAGAAAAGGTCAAGCAAAACCTTATTAATCTACTTAAAGAATACAAGGATGTATTCACCTGGAGTCATGAGGATATGGTAGGAATATATGCCTGAGTTATATCACATCACTTAGTGGTGGATCCAAATGCAAGACCAGTAATACAAAAGAGAATGTCATTCAACCTTAAAAGAAGTCGGGCAATAAACCAGGAAGTGGAGAAGTTACTCGTTGTAGGATCAATCAGAGAAATCAGTTACCCTCAGTGGGTAGCAAATGTGGTCCTGGTCCTGAAGAAAAACGGCCAGTGTAGAATGTGCGTGGACTTCACAGACCTAAACTAGGCTTGCCTGAAGGACAGTTTTCCACTCCCAAGAATAGACCAATTGGTCGATGCTACATCAGGCCATGAACTACTCAGATTCATGGATGCTTACTCAGGGTATAATCAAATCCGGATGAAAAAGGCTGATGAAGAAAAAACAGCATTCACGACCGATCAAGGCTTATACTGTTACACGGTAATGTCTTTTGGGCTGAAAAACGCTAGAGCAACATACCAGAGATTGGTCAATAGGATCTTTGCTCGCCAAATAGGTAAAAACATGGAAGCTTGCATCAACGACATGTTAACCAAAAGCATCTCGGCAGACGGGCATGCTTCAGACCTACGGGAAACATTTGATATCTTGAGGAGATATCAGATGAAGTTGAATCCGAACAAATGCCTATTTGGAGTTCCTTCAGGAAGGTCCCTGGGTTTCAAAGTTCACCAGAGGGGAATTGAAGTAAACACTGAGAAGATCCAAGCACTTTAAAAAATGACTTCGCCGAGGACACTAAAAAAAGTGCAACGTTTGATAGGATGCTTAGCTTCCTTAGGCAGATTTATTTCAAAGGCCACAGATAGATGTGCACCCTTTTTTAAAGTAATCAAAAAAGGGAAAGAGGTCGAATGGAATAAAGAATGCTAGCAGGCATTCCTGAAAATCAAAAAGTACTTATTGCAGGCTCCCATCCTTTCATAACCTAAAATAGGAGAAATACTCTAATTGTACTTATCAATTACGGAACTAGCAGTATGCTCGGTTCTAGTCAGAACAGAAGAGGGGGTACAAAGGCCGATACACTATACCAGCAAGGCTCTTCTACCGACTGAAACCAGGTATTCACAGGCAGAAAAAATGGCCCTAGCATTAGTTTCAGCAGTAAGGAAGCTGAGGCCATACTTTCAAGCTCATACAATTCAGGTTCTTACCGATTGACCACTTAAGCAAATCTTGAAGAAGCCAGAAATTTTGGGAAGATTAACCAAATGGGAAATCGAGCTGAGTGAGTTTAATATTCAGTACGTCCCCAGGACATCTCTCAAAGGCCAAACAGTGGCAGATTTCATAGTAGAATTCACAGAACCAAACCTAGTAGCGAAAAGGATGCTAGACAAGAATTTCTCGTGGAGGCTATATGTTGATGGTTCCTCGGACACTCATAGCAGCGGGGCAGGGATCGTAGTATGCACCCTGGAAAGAGATGATGTTGAATGTGCCATGAGATTCAAGGCATTACTAGCTGGACTCAGAGTATGCATAGCCCTCGGAGCATATGAGGTCGAGATATTCAGCGTCTCGCAGGTAATCTTCAACCAAGTCTTGGACGAATACCAAGCTAGAGATGAAGGTATGATAGCTTATTGAGGTTTAACAAAACAACTCCTTTAAAAATTCAAGGAATATAAGATTGTCCAAATTCCCAGGGAAGAGAATGAAAAGGCAGATGCTTTGTCCAAACTAGCACCAGCAATAACCACAATCAGGTCAAAAACTATTCTGGTCGCACATCTCTTCAGATCGAGTATAGTTGATCCAAAAAACTTGAAAATCACAGAAATCCGAACATCGCCAGATGGTTATATGACTCAGCTAAAAAGATACCTGGAATAAGGCGTGCTCTCGGAAGATCCCCTAGAGGCCAAAATCAAGTACCGGTTAGCAAGATACATGTTGATTGAAGGAGAATTGTACAGGATGGGGTTTTCCCGAACACTCCAAAGATGTGTATCCGAGGAAGATGCATATCGGATATTACAGGAAATCCATAGCGGAGTATGCGGAAACCATACTGGGGGCAGAAGTTTAGCGCACAAGGTATTCAGGCAAGGTTATTAGTGGCCCTATTTGTTCTCGGATGCATAGCGATGTTCAGAAAGTTGTAATACATGCCAAAGGATAGCCAACGATATCCGACAGCCCCTTGAACAACTTAGAAGCCTCACATTCCTGTGGCCATTTGCCATAAGGGGCCTGGACTTAATTGGCCCAATACCGGTAGGGACTGGGGGTGGAGCAAAACATGCGATAGTAGCCGTTGATTATATCACGAAGTGGATGGAAGCAGAAGCATTAGTACACATCATGGAGGAAAATACCACAAACTTTGTAAAGAAAAACATATTTTATAGGTTTGGAGTCCCGAGTACTCTTATTACTGATAATGGCACCTAGTTCGACAATCAAAAATTCAAACATCTATACAACGAGTACCAAGTAGAAAATTATTATGCCACACCTGCCCACCCTCAAACCAACGGGCAAGCTGAAGCAGTAAACAAAATCATCAAGCACACACTCAAAGAAAAATTAGATGCTAAGAAAAGCATCTAGGTTGAAAAACTTCCAGAAGTATTATGGGCATATCGGACAACGACAAAGATTCCTACAGGAGAAACTCCGTTCTCTTTGGCATTTGAAACTGAAGTTGTTATCCCGGTAGAAAATTCATACATGTCGCCTATGGTCAGGCTGTATGATGAGAACCAGAATGTTGATACACTGTTACAAAACTTAGAATAGCTAGAAGAGAAGAGGGAGAAATCCCGAGTAAGAAATACAGCATATCAGTAAAGAGTGGCTCGACACTACAACTCTCATGTTTGGATCAGGAAATTCCAGCTAGGGGACCTAGTGCTCAGAAAGGTGTCACTGAACACAAAAAAACAAAGTTACAGGCTCCTTGGCCGACAAATGAGAAGGCTCGTACAAGATTGAAGGAGTAGCTGGACATGGAGCGTATTGGATTGCCCGATCAGATAGAGGGGTTCTACCCCGGCCATTCAATGCCCAATATTTGAAAATTTTTTATCCTTGAAATGTGTTTCTTTTAGTTAGAAAAATTTTGTTAGCCAGGATATTTTTTAGTATTTAAGATTTTATCATTGTTAATTTTGCAATTATAAATAAAGGCCTAACACGAGATTTCAGAAATCTAAGCATATGATAACAACATGAAAGACGAGCATGATAATAAGAACATGCAATAAAATAATAATAAAATGCTTAGGACCATTAATTTGGAAAAATCTCCGATTGGATAGAGAAGCTCGAAGGAGCACGCCAGCCGAGCTAGGTCAGTCGACCTTAGCTAAAAGGCAAACCCGATGCACCTGATTTTGGAAAATGGCTCAGGGCATCGTTGGGAAAAACCCGGTGAGATTCCTAAATGTGTTAAGTAAGTAAAAACTCAACGATTCAGCAAATCCTTACGCAGACAAACTAGGAGACGTCCTTAGTGATCTGTGGAAGAACTCGAACATATGATCATGGTGAGAATTGATGTAATGTTCGGATAGCAACCGAGTATAAAGCACAAGCGTAAATCTGCTTACTTGTTTCAAGATGACTCGTTAATAACCAGTTTATAAGATACTTAGCACCAAGAAGTTATATTAGCCAGTTTAATGAGATACTTGACATAGATTGCATTAGCCAGTTTAATAAGATACTTGACACAGATTGCATTAGCCAGTTTAATAAGATACTTGGCAAAGATGGCATTAGCCAGTTTAATAAGATACTTGGCATAGGTTGCATTAGCCAGTGTAACAAAATACTGGGGGTTAGAAATTATTCGAGTAACGAAACTAAGTTGAACAAGACACTCGGTGAAATTATTCGGGCAATAGAATTAGCCGATTTAAATAATGTTTGGCATTCCGAACAAAGCAGTTGGCGAAAGTAAAGCTTTATTGATAATTCTTTTCTATACAATTACAAGAATAGCTAAGGCTGGGATGAAGACTTGGAGCCCTTGCCGATACTCGGATCAGGCACCATCTCATATTCTTGGTGGAGACTTTCATTTGAAGGCCAAGTCATTGTGTCGATCAAATCATCCATCCACTCATTGTAATCTGCTCCAGGAACTAAACCAACATCCACACTAGATTCCTGACTGGCATAGAAGGTCGAGAGAGAATGCTCTGATGGGATCTAAAAGTGCATAGGATGAGGCTTTTTACCTCAGTTGCGGCAATAAGCTCTCCATTCTTTCATTTGAGTTTGAAAAGACTCTAGGGACTGGTCCACATGGTTCTTGATCGAAAGCTTCCAGTTGGTTCGAGCTTTATTAGTTGCCCGATTCTTGACCTTAAAAAATTCACCAGCTGAAACTAACCCTCGTTGAAATTCTCAAAGGAGAAGGGTGTCATAAGCTGGGGACCTTTTGAATTGATCAACCCCCTGGACCTCAAGTTCCAGCCTAGCCTCCTTTGAGAGGGATTCAACCGTCAAAGCCTGGCGCTCCAAATCTTCGATTTTCTGCTCATATAACGACTTGGCATGTTCTGCTTCCTGTTCGACTTTGAGCATCGATTCCTAGGCAGCAGACAGTAAATTTTAAAAGGACACAGCTTTCTCTTCTACCAAGGAATCTCTCTCATTAGCCTCCATTTTCTTAGCCAAGCAATGATCGGTGAATTCCTGGGCAGAGCTTACCTCCCTCTGATAAGCCGCCTCAACCCGAGCACGGCTATCCTTACTTTCCTTTAGCTGAGCTTCAAGATGCCTTATTCGATCAGAGTGATGTTGTTGCATCCGAACCAACTTAGAAAACTCGGCCACCATCTGCAAGGAAGAGAAGAGTTAAAAAAAAACAACAGGCATTAAGATACAAATGAGGTAGAGAACTTATGTAAGAAGCGTTGTTGAAAACATTTTGAAGACGATCTGTTGGGAAACCATCCCTGAAGCGGCTCTAATGATCATCCTCAATGAAGGCCCGACCAGAGGATATCACCCTTAACATATCCTGGGGAGTGGGATAAGAGGGATCTTTCGAGGACTCCGCCATGACGTTTTCGACCTCAAGAGGTGGAGAATCCCTGTTCAGGTTTGAAGTTTCTGTTTTTTCTACAAACACTTCAACCTGAATGCTCAGGGAAGCTATAACCTCGATATCATTATCACTCGACTCAATGAATGATACCACCCGAGGGGCTTTAAGAGAACGAGAAAGAGAGTCGGCCATCTTCCTATTCTCAGCCCGAGTACTATGGAAGCTGAGGCCAGCCGAAGGATCTTCCATATCTTCATCTTGGAAGGATCCGAAAAAACCAGGATCGAGATTCACTTTTCATCTGAGGGTTTATCTCCATCCCCAATAGAGAACTGCTAGGCAGAAACCTCGTTAACAGGGAGTTTGGCTCACCGGGACGATCTCCTTGCCTGCCTTAATCTTCAGACGACTTTTGAGTATTGGCAGTTTCAGCAGGGCCACTCGGACCGTTAGATTGCCCCACGGTTGGCTGAATGACCTCTTAAGAGATACACTCAGGAATTCACTCATCTGCCTCATCAGACTCTTCATCTGATTCATCAGGCGGAGCAATACCTTCCCTGCTTTGGCGAGAAGCTTTTTTTTGGCTTGCTTGAAGGATCGATTTCACCTGGCGAGCTTGGACGTCACAGATGATGCTCGAGTCATATACTGCACAAGTTAAGAGAACTAAGTCAGAAATAATAACGTATAAACAAAATTTAAATGAGAAAATTGATACTTACACCGCCTACGATAATCAGAAATCTGATTAAAGAAGCCGAGGTCTATCATTTTCTTCTCATTAAAAAGATAGGACTTGCTTCTTTTTTCCAAAGTACGTACAGCTGCCCAAGAAAGTCTGGTCAACTCGGTATCAATGAAAATAAGTTTTTTCTTATTCCAGGCATCAGGCGAATAGATAAAATGGGGAACCCTTAGCACCTCCTTGTTTTCCCCAGATGAGAAAGTGACCTCAAGACCCAGGTTCCCCCTATCAAAGAACCAGTTGTTCTTCCAGTGCTTGTTTGAAGAAGGGAATCCCCACACAAAGCCTCTATTCTTGGCATCAGAAGAGATATCAACTCCTCGGTTCACTTTCGTTCCCTCAGGGACTCAGCAATCTGGCGGGTTAGACATAAGGAAATAAGTTCCAGTCCGACCAGATTGCCTTAGTGTAAAAAAATACCTAATTTCGTTGGGTGAGAGTGGCGATAAGTTCATCCGACTTCATATATACAACATGCACGTTAGTATTCTGTAACTGTTCGGGGTGAGTTGGGCCAGAGCAATCCCTGCCTCGAAAAGGAACCAAGCGATGAACAACTGGAGAGGAATAGACACACCACAACAGAGCATGGACCGGTAAATCGCCACCATGCTCGGAGTTGGGTTCCATACGGCTCTGTTACCAGTAGGAGTCAATATGATCGAGTCATCTAGGTCAAACCGAGCACGATACTTCTCGATTTCATCTTCCCCGACCACATATGGCTCGGCATCATATCCACTCGGACGATCAAGAGAAAAAGGGATACGAGACGCACTGTGTTCCTTCTCAACATCATTTTCATTAATTGTTTGCCTATTGATTTGGAAACTACTTGAGCCATGTTTATGAACTACATGTTTGCTCTGATGTTTTCCCATCCTCAATCGTAAAGGAACTCTATGATGATCAGAAACAGAAGATTCAGAACTAGAAGAAGATTCAGAGCTAGAACTAAAGTGAGCATCAAGATGAAGCCCAGAAACATCAACATCCAGAAAATGAGGTTCGTCAGGAGGAATCTCCCCGAATAATTTATGAACACAGGAAACCAATTGAAGGTCTCCGCTTTTGAGCACTTTGAAAGCTATTACAAAGAGGCAATGACGGGAAGCTGGGTTCATTGAAACTAACCTTTAAAGTAAATGTAAAGAAATTTGGAAAAGCTTCAATAGAGAGTTGGGAGATGAAGAAAGTCTAGGTCCAATATTTGCCTCTGTAAAAATAAATCAGAGCAGCCCATTCAGTAAAACATTTATATGGGCAATCACACGAAACTCTAGGGTCTCAAAAAGCGGAAAAAATCAAAATAAGGATTTGGTGACGAAAGCGGCGCATCAGTTAAACCACCAGTCGCATCTCATAAATGCTACCAGAGAAACCAAGCGGTTAACGGACACGTGTCGTGGAAAGAACTAACTAGGCTGTCAGAATTTTAAAACATCATAATCATTAGGATTTCGTGTGGAGAAATATATTGCACATTCATGGTAGCCATTAAGACATGTCACTAGTATGGAGCACCGTTTAAATAGTAATTATTCCAGTATTAATGAAGACAAAAAGCTAGTCGGGAATTCGATTAAAATACTTTCGCCAAATTCCTACTCGGTAAAAATATTTTAAGGGGGTATTACAGATGGCCGAAATACCATATGTATACCTTTCATCGAATTGGTTTCATGTAAGAATATTGATTCATCAAAGGTTTACGGAGTTGAATAGTGTTATATGTATATTTTCATCTAATGTACACGTCATTGACAAGGTGGATAGTCCTTTAAAAATTTAGCAGGTAGGTATCCAATTAGGCATCCATAAAGTACCCTTCAAGACATCTTAAAAGAAATAGAAACCCGAATAAATGAGAATATAAGTATTCAGAAAAGCCATGACCTACTCGGGACCAAGTGATGACAAGTTCTACTCGGAACAAATACGAGAAACCCGAATAAAGAAATCCAGTACGTGATTTACACGGGAGAACCAGGAGTCATGCTCAAATATGCAAGACATCCATATCAAGAATTTCTAGAAGAATAAAATACCAAACAGGAAACGGGTTCCAAATCAGGCAACAACTCTACTTCGAGAGGACTACGTATTTATAAGGAAATAAGTCGTAAATGGACTATGTCACTAAAGTCCCAGTCGACCTCCATGCAATCTCCAAAATAGGAAAGTAGAAAGACGACTTCAACAGGCAACCAATTGTAACTGAATATGAAATCCTTTCATTACTTGTACAACAAGGATTAGGGTTCTACGAAAATATAAATAGACCTATAATCTCATTGTTGAAACACAGACAGAAAAGAGATAGGTAATCCATAACAGAGAGAGAACATATCAAGTAGTGTAATTCTTTATTTCATATAGTGGATTTTGGCTCGGTTGTCTATTCAACCGCCCATGAACGTTTCTCCGATCACCTGAGTTTTACCAAGTAAACTTGTGTCGTTATTCACATTTACACTTTTTTTCTCTTTGACAGATCATAATTAAATCCAATCTTGTTGACTCTCATACATCGAGAAATCGACGTCAACAAATAGAATAAGAGATTATTTGGAAAAAGTTAGGGAACTGAAGCATTTCCAGGATGGTGTATTTAGGCACTTTTTAGAATTACCTCGTCTCGGAATTTTTGGTGGAAGGTTATGTCAGTTGCTACTGTATAGGGAGGTTAATCAGCCAAGTGGGAATACAGATGAGATGTGGTTTCGGGTGGGCCAAACAGATATATGATTCGGGAAATTAGAATTTTGTTTGGTAATCGGTTTGCAATTTGGAATGATACCTACCAATGTTGTCCATGGCTGTGAGGATGTTGATAGGGGTGTGTTAGATAGATGTTTTGATGGAAACTTACCTACATTTCATGTGATTATAAATCGGTTGGATGAGGGAAATTTTGACCAGCCTGATGATGCTATTAAGTTGCCATATTTGTTTATATTAGGCCATGTGCTTCTTCGGATTGAATACGGAAAGAATGTCCCTAGGTGGGCTTGTATGTTTGTAGAGAACTTAACAGCTTTTGAATGTTTTCCATGGGGAACCTACATATACTCTCAGACCGTATACTACTTGAGACGATTTATGACTGGTCGGAATAAGAAAAGCCATAATTCCAACAAGAAGCAGAATCTGGGGGTGTACATATACGACTTTGCATGAGCATTTCTGGCTTGTATTTCGATCTTTACTAACTTTAAAAATGATTGTTTGACAACATATTTACAATTAAAAAATTATGATGAATAGGTTTGAGCTATGGAGGCTATTCCATGCCTCATTGGAGTTCATGGACTCCGAATTAGTAATGTTTATCCATGATTAATGAGCTGGTGTTGCAAAATGAAGCCCAAGAAACTTGATAATGAGTTCACTGAGGGGGTACTAGTCTGCAGTTGTAAGTTTAATTTTAATAGTATTATGAACATTGTATAATTATTCTTTTTGTGCATTATGGATCCAGATGGAAGCTATTCAGACATTGACTCCGACTGCAGATGAATAACAGTAGGATTATATGGTAGTTTTTAATCCATAAAATGCCATGGAGAACGTTCCTGAAACATCAAAAGACGTTGTTATGGTGAGCGAGAGTGATAAGGAGTTATTGTCAGAGAATGTCACTTGGGGGATGAAGTCAAAGGCCAATCATGATCGGAGAAAAAAAAAGGTGATATAAACTTGTTAGTTTTGCCAAATTCTAAATGATTACAACATTATCAATCTAACTTTAAAAAAACATCATGTAGAACTATGTCGACCCGCAAGAATTTGCCGCTTCTGATATGTGGGAGAAATCACTGGCTCATGTTACAAATCAGATAAAGGCTGCTTAGAAATGGATGACTGAGAGTTTTACCCGGCAGTTCAAAATTTTACATGAGGAGGTTCAGTCACTACGAAATGCACCATATACTCAGTCGCTCAACTGTACTTCCGTCTATGATGACCATCATGATTGGGGCAATCCCTTAGATAGATCATTTCCTGATCATAATTCCACAAAAGCTACTGCAACGGCTCCTAAACCGTAACATATGGAATCCGCTTCGTAGGTATAAAACAGATGCTTATGTCAATCATTTTCAATTGTTTTTTATTATTAACCTAATTTTTAACTTGTTAGGGTGACGTAAACCATACGGAGGCAGGACTTCGAGGTGGAGTACTCGACCAATGCTTTTCTCCATTCCCAAATTTTAAAATTAAAATGTAGACCTGAGTATGGAGTTGCTGGAGAAAAAATAGTTCCAGCTGAAGTCCCAGGAGAAGAAAAGGAAGAGAAAGCCTTCAGCAAAACTTCAAACACCGTATACTCGTCCCTGTCTTTTTTACAGCAGTGCTCACCCTCAAATGAACCATACCTTAAGTTTAAAGGAATTTATAAAACCTAGTCCTAATATATTGTACGTAATTTAGAACATGTTTCTATTTACTGACTACTAGTATGACAACTAATTTTTTGGCATTTTTTATAGTAGGGATGTTGGGCTTCCTGAGAAGCAAAATTAAAACTGGTTCAGACGAAGAAGTCTGTTCGCTCGGACCTCGATGATACGGTAAATGATATATAAACATTGTTATTTGCTTACATATATTTTTTTTCTCTTTTTTTTTTCTGTAGTTGAGTGGTTACTAACATAGTATTATATCTAAGTTTCATCGAGAGTCCCCGGTTAATATACAAATGCATTGTAGTACTAGTTACTTTTACAATAGTGGTCGGAACCATAACATTAAAGATGATATGTATCCTTTTTTGGGTTGATAATTATTGTCTATTTCTTGTTTCAATTTAATGTTTTAGTATTGTATGTCAGATAATATAATCTTTTTCTAAAAATATTTTGAAAATAATTGGTTTGAGCTGTTAAGAATAAATTGTAAAACAAATTGAGATAAAATGTTCAATATCAATAATAATGAAGTTTGCTCTAGAAATTGGGTCTGTAAATCTCAGACTAAACCATTATGGTCATCCTTTCATTAACTTCAGACAAAAAGAACTAGAATTTTGCATTTTTATCTTTTTATCCTTTTTGTTTTTGTAAGTTTCTCAGCAACTAATTGAAGGATATGTTAAATTAAAGGAAAAATGGAGATTAAAAATAATGTATTTTTGTACTAACAGTGAGAACTAGCATAAGTGATATCCTTGGAATCCAAATTTAATTTGTAGGGATTATTGTCTATTGATACTCTGGAAGAATGGTTGTTGGGTGTTGTAAGAGAACCTAAAGGTGTGGTGTTTATCGCATTACATGCATGTAATGCCAGCATGTAGCTAATCTTTGTACCATTGCTGAAATGGTCCATTTGTGGTTATGTATTTGAGTTGCGTAAATCGTTTTTTTTAGTTGAGTATATAACATTATTATTTGTTTGTTTTTGTTTGATTTTCAGCATATCGATTGTTTCACGAGGTTTTTGAAGAGGAAAATTGAAGCATCACCAAAGTTGTTCAAAACTAGGATTGCGATACTACCCACTTACTTTTTGTAAGTATCAAAAGTGACATCTGGTTATTACTTTCAGAAATTGTTATTGTTGATGGACTACCATGAGTCGTCCATTCACTGCAGGCTCAATGTGAGGTGATATGAAAGAGAGTTTATATGAACACTAAGAAGACTTGTGTGGAGGACGAATGGATCTATCTGGATGATCTAGCATGTTTTGTTCAAAGGGGTTAGCTAACTTGGTGCAAAGCTTAGTGGGATTATGATATAGTAAGTTAATTTGACTTTTTTTATATGTAGACAGAGTTCATTTATCAACGTATAGGGGATTTTTTTTATTTTACAATATATCCACTGATGTTAAGTTGTATTTTTTATTAGTGACTTATTGTGCTCTGTATGTTATGAGTTGATTAGTGTCATGTCAATTTTATTGTGTTTCTGCTTTTGATTTTGTTTCATAATTGATTTTTTAGGTTTAAGGTTTCTAATATTTATTTCTTGAAATGTAGATGTTGATACCTTGTTGTGTATGTTCCTCTCATTGGGTGTTGTGTGAACTTAATTTGTACACATACAAAATTGAGATTTACTACTCATTATAAGAGGGGAATGATAAGGTACAAACAGCTACAACGGATAACTCATATTAAGTCACTCGCCTTATTTTAACCTGGTATACTTCGTGCTGGTGGATATTATGAGCAACGTATATCTGAACTTAAGCCTGTGGAGGTCGATGTTGTTGAACCGTACTTGATTCCTCAACAACATGACACGTGCGTGTATTTTTAATGTTTGTTTGTTTGTTTTCAACATTTCATTACTATTTTCACTTATCGATATTGACAACTATTATTGGTAAATGTAGAAGGAGTTGCGGTGTGTTCATCATAAAGTACATTAAAAATATTCTTCAAGATAAATGTTACCAAATGGACTTCACAGGGGGCGATATGAAGGACATTAGAAATGAAATTGCAGAATGGTTTTTTCAAGCTTCGAAGCCATGTCAATGATATTAGGAAGATGTAGCCATGTAAACAGAGGAAATTCAAACCAATTGTTTTTTGTAATGTTTATAAAAAAGTTCAAAAAATATCTGCAAAACCTAATTGTCAGTTTTTTTATCACAAAATAATAGTACTGTTTTTTGTTTCTTATCTCTTTCATTTTAACACAATATACATGCTTAAATGTAAAACTAAGAATTGATCGTAAAATATCCTAATAATTTAACTCAAACCAAGTCCATGATTTTTGAACAAAAGTTGTACATATTTTCTTTATTTTACGCAATAAATAACATTCTAAATTGTAATGAATTACTTTAAAACAAAGTTTAAAATAAAAGCTTCAACAGTTACCAATCAAAAGTTGGTAAAAGTTAGAGGAGTTGATAACAACTTTAATGATTAACGGCCAAAAGTTAAAATAAAACTTTTGTAACGTTATAAAATAAAAGTTTCATGGTTTTGCTTCCAAGTTTGAGCATGTTTGAATATTATGTCCAAGCACCCCGCATCTTCCGCATGCATGTTGTCTACGGAATAGAGGTTTTTTGGCCAACTGATGATGAACTTGATTTGCTAACGGAACGTGCTTGACGAGGCTTAGTACAAGTGATGCGATTGTGTCCAGATTCTTCACAATTTGTACATACCCTTGTTTCATACCCTTCTAAGGAATAACGTATCCTAATTTTTTTCGGTCTGCCCGATTGTCTTCTACCTTCAGATGGATGTACAACGCAAGAACTAACATGTTCTGGAAGGATCCAACTAGAATGATGAGGTACTAGGTGTATCGAAGGTGTATATGCTGTTTGAAGCCATTGAGTTGTGAAGTAATCACTGCATAGTCGTTCTTTTGGAACTCTTGTATGCCTGAAAATCATGAAAATTAGTTAGTACCATCATTCATTTGAATATGCACAAGAGCACATAATAAATAAGAAATAAACATACCTGCAAACAGTAATTGCATGAGCACATGGCAACATATCTAAGTCAAACTTACGGCATGTACATGTCCTCAATTCCAAGTCTACGGTCCACACTTTGCCTTCGTTATCCTTCACAACATACTTGGTGTAGTCAATAGGTTACACTACATATAATTGAGATTTCTCCTGATTACTTTTGACGTGTTCTAGAGCAAAATCTGTTAGAATCGATGATCCTTTGTTGGCGGCTTTTCGTCGATCATGAAACCATTTTTACGTCAAGTCTCTGAGGAATTCTACCAATGATGTGATGGGTAACTTCCGTGCTTCCTTAGCTGCAGAGTTAATTGCCTCTGCAATGTTTATCGTCATAAATCCATATCTCTTCTCAAGACAATACGCAAGTGACCATATTTCCACACCAACATTTATAAGATAATCAAAGGCACGACGATGAATGTTGGAAATGTCAGTCAAATATTTATCACACACTTCGGTTCTATACGAATATGCAGCCAATTTATACAACTGCAAAATATCACCATGTTTTGGAGCCTCCTTCTTCAGATTTTGCTTCAAATGGTAATAACTATACAATGTGGCACTGTGGGATACACATTTCTCATTTCGTTTGCAATGGTATTATGACGATTAGATATAACCACTAAATGTTCAGGTGTGCCAATCACTTCACGTATGTGAAGTAGAAACCAATTTCACGCTTCATCGGTCTTGCCATCCCCAAAACCAAAAGCAAGTGGGTAGACCATATCCGTACCATCCTTACATGTGGCAACAAACATAACACCCGCATAATCACTCTTCAAATGGGTGACATCAATGGCAACAACAGGCCTAATAACCGATTGAAAACCCTGCAATGATTGTCTAAAACTGAAATGCTCATCCGTTTCAATAGCTATAACTGTGCCCAGATTTGCTTATGCCAACATGTGAAAGTAGCCTGGAAGGAATTGGTATGATTCATCAACCTTACCTTATACAGTTGGCCATGCATGTTGCATAACCACACTTTCTTGTACAGTTGTTCCACACCATGCTTCTCCCTCATATCTCTCATTATATCTTTTAGACAGATGTTAGCACCGTTGCTCAATTTAGGGGCATACGATTGTCCAATTACATTGGCACTAGCTGCCTGAAATTGTCCCACATACATATCTCCTTCATAAGTGTGAGTCTTAATAAAGTTTTTTACATGCCAAAACGTGCAATGCTCCTTCCTAACTGCCCTAATCGTGAACTGACGGTTTATATCCTTACAGCCGGCCTCAAATAGATATTTTGTCGAGCATCTGACTCTGAAATCAAACCTCTCATGCATAGCATAAAGTCACAACTCGATCTTAAGTTTATGTTTATCCTCAAAAACTTATCCTACAAATAAGGGTCCCTCTTGTGAAGTAGAGACTGCTGGTATGGTGCCAAAAGAATACTGACCTACATAAGAGAGGATCCAACGTGACAGGGCTGTAGGGAAATGATCATGTGATGGGCCACCAAAAGTAACCCCTCCAGCACCACCACAATTCTTAGTTCCTCCAATACAATCCTCAACACTGACACCCTACTCAACTCCGATAAATGTATCATCTGAACTACTAGGATAATCATGCTTATTCGGTTTCTCATCCTCAGTATCGGAATCTATAGTGTAACACCCAACATTATCGTACTTGAAAAAATGATGGTGGAAGTTTGTGTACATGTGCATTTCCACCTGCACATGTACCTCTACTCACTCTCTTCTCCATATTGATATAAATCTCCTTGATAGGTGAATCATCACGAAAAACAAAATCAATATCATTGTCACATTTCACGCGATATTTTGTCTTACTTGATCGTAACTTAATCACCCCATAAAGAATGATGTTATAAATACTTCTGTCAATCTATATGTCATCTCCACCAACTCATTGTATGACAACTTGTTTTCCACCCACTCCCCAATAAGTTCCCCATCCACGTAATCTAAATCATCTCATCGACCATTGTAATTGATTGCTAACCTAAAGCTTTGCATAGTTATTGAAGAAAAAAACAATTGAAAAACAAAAATCAGTTCATAAAAAAAAATGTAAGAAAAACATTATTTCACATTTTCTAGGGATATATCACGTAAAGCAAGAAATATCACATGTATATCATGTTTTCCATGAAATATGGATGTCATGTTATGCATGACATATCTTATGTATGTCATGTTTAGCATGAAATATCACATTTATGTATTATTTCTTACAAGGCGTGAAATATCTCATGTATATCATGTTATGCATGAAATATATCATGTATGTCATGCATGAAATATATCATGTATGTCATGTTAGGTATGAAATATCCTATGTATGTCATGTTGGGTATGAAATTTCTATTTATACAGTATTTCATATAATGTATGAAATATCTCATGTATATCATGTTGTGTATAAAATCTGAGAATGAAATATCCTATATATCTCATGTTTGGTATGAAATATCCCCTTTATGCATTATTTCATACAAGACATGAAATATCTCATGTATATCATGTTGTGCATAAAATATATCATGTATGTCATTTTAGGCATGAAATATACAATGTATATCATGCTGGGTATGAAATATCCTATTTATGGGTTATTTCAATATATATCATGTTGTGTATGAAATATCTCATGTATGTCATGTTGAGTATGAATATCCTATGTATGTCATGTTTGGTATGAAATATCCTCTTTATGCATTATTTTATACAAGACATAAAATACCTCATGTATATCATATTGTTTATGAAATATCTTATGTATGTTATATTGGGTATGAAATATCCTATGTATGTCATGTGTGGTATGAAATATCCCCTTTATGCATTATTTCATGCAAGACATAAAATATCACATGTATATCATGTTGTGCATGAAATATCTCATGTATGTCATGTTGGGTATGAAATATCCTATATATGTCATGTTTGATATGAAATATCCTCTTTATGTATTATTTTATACAAGACATAAAATATCTCATGTATATCATGTTGTTTATGAAATATCCTATGTATGTTAAATTGGATATGAAATATCCTATGTATGTCATGTGTGGTATGAAATATCCCCTTTATGCATTATTTCATACAAGACATGAAATATCCCATGTATATCATGTTGTGTATGAAATATCCCATGTATGTCATGTTGGGTATAAAATATCCTAGGTATGTCATGTTTGATATGTAATATCCCCTTTATGCATTATTTCATACAAGACATGAAATATCCCATGTATATCATGTTGTGCATGAAATATCCCATGTATATCATGTTGTGCATGAAATATCCCATGTATGTCATCTTGTGTATGAAATATCCTATGTATGTCATGTTTGGTATGAAATATCCCATTTATGCATTATTTCATACAAGACATGAAATATCCTATATGTGTCATGTAATGCATGAAATATCTCATATATGTCATGTTGGGTATGAAATATCTCATGTACCACAAAAATACATGACTACAAAATATTAGATGATGTGTCACGTTAAATATGAAATAACCAACTTATATCACTTTTATCGTGACACATTGATTGAAATATAATTTCAAATTACAATCGAAGTTTCTTTCATCGTCACCAAAAAAACGTCAAAATTGAAACAAAATAACAAAGACTCATCAACAATATCATCTAAGAAACATAATAATACCATTGAAATTGAAGATTTACAAACCTTGAAGTTTTTAGAAGAGATTCAATCACAAGCTCAAAGTTTTCAAAAAACTCTTCCCAAATCTTGGTTTCTTTGCGATTTCCCTTAAAAATAACTTTAATTTCTTGACCAAATTTCGTTGAGAATTAAGATTTGATAAAGATACGAGGGATAAAGAGATGGGTGATAGAGATGAGTGATGGAGAGAAAAAAAAATTAAGGAAAAAAGAGAATAAAATGGTAGTTTTATAATTTATTGACTAAAAACAATAATGTATTATGATGATTGATTACAAACAATAAAAAAATAAATTTGGTTAGAAATAATAATTTGTTCTATGGTTTAGTTATTTTTTACAATTTTCACTATTTTTTATAACTTTCACTAAAATAAATAATTACTACCGCCATCTAAATTTGTTATAGTAATTAAGCCCAAAGAAACCATTCTCCAAAGAGCCTGGGCTTATTTCTTATGGGCCAAGAGTTAGAAAAGTTCAAAGTCTAAACCCATTGAAAGATGATAATTGATCTATGAGTGATGATATTTACACCTCTCTAAAACTGTCTACACATTCAAAATTTATATATTTTTAAAATTGTAATATTACCCTTAAATTAAATTATTAATATTTTAATTCAAACAAATAATAATTTTTATAGCTATTATACTGATTTGAATAGTTGACTAACTAAACCAAATTAAAAAAGAAAACAAATAAAATATAAATAGTAAAGAAAAACAAAAATCCAAATGAATAAATGGTCGAACTTTTTCCAAACCTAACAATTAAAATGGAGGGCCATTGCCTCATCCATTATAGATCCGGAAAAACAGAGGAGGCAACCACCGATGTCCAATATATATCATAATAATTTAGATAATGGTAGATATTTAACCTTTTTAAATATTTACATATAACGTGATGTGGCAGTTTATATGGTATTTTTTTATCAGTTGTCACATCATTACATTCTCACGTCAATATACTTTTTAATTTTTTCTCAAACCCTAATTTTTAACTTCATTCAATATGTTCCTAATTTTATATAATAAAAAAAAATCAATCTGTGTAAGAAGCTTTAGAAGTTGATAAGGATGTATCATGTAAACTGACATATCAAGTTGGATGTAAAGGATTGATAAAAGGATTGGATGTTTATCATTTGTTTAAAAACCTAAAACTGTTGCCTTCTCCCTTATAGATATGGAAGGAAAAAATGGAAACACAGAGGAGATAAGAGAGTAAAACATAACGGCCGGAAATGAATAACTGGGTTTCTATGCAGACTTAGGGGTCGTTTGTTTTTTTGTCTGAAAACTGAACAGTCCTGAATTTTTCTAATGACTGAATAGGGATTGAAATCTGAACCTGAATGACATTTTTATTTTTTTTTCTCACATCTGAATGTATTGTCAACACGTTTGTTTTTTTAAAGTAAAATTGTCTGAATATAAGTAATTTTACATTTATACATATACTAAACAATTATACATAAAAACAATCCAAAAATAATAATTATATATTAACACATATGATCATGATCTTCATCTTTGAGTACAAACAAATTTCATTTTTCTAAAAAAAGAAAATGTTTGTTTTTAAAAAAATAAAAAGGACATCAGGAAAACTCGCACAAAACACTATAATATATATATATATATATATATATATATATATTACCATAATATCATAATAAAGTATCGATATTAAACACAAATATGTACAATGATTAGGTTTTTTTTAAAGCTATTTAAAATAAACAATATATTAAAATAAAGATTTATATACCATATGTAATTTTGATTAAATTGGAAATATATTATATATGGGGGGATAGTATCGGAAGAAAAGATTTTATATTGCATTTAATGTAATTCAGTGATTTGTAATTAAGTTAAAAGTCAAGATTTTTTACTTTTTATTTTAAGTTGTTTTTTAGGATTTTTAAGTTGTTTGACCATTTAAAAAAACAAACAAAACAACTTAATAATTATGATTCAGATCCATTAAGTTTTAAGTGGAAAAAACAAACGACCTCTTATCTTCTCAAACTTGACTCTGAACAGTAGAGAGAAAGAGAGAAAAATCTCTATTCATTTTTGTTTGTTTCTTTTCAACTAAAATACTTCCCAAAACAAAAAAAAACCACCATATCTTAAAATAATTTTAGCAACTTTGTTTGTGTAATAATAGTGTAAAATCCCATTTGTTTATCTAAGTTTTGAGGGTTCGATTTTAATTATAAATATTTTATAATTAATTTATCTATAATATGTTTTTAGAAAATTAAAGGAAAGGGCATATTTGAAAATATATGGGATGTTCTTACAAAATTTTATATTTTAATTTTTTTTTTTATGGGGTATATACCCCTGCCCAATCATTTGATCATCACGGTTTTCACTTACATGTATACTGGACAAAACTTCACATAATCCAAAATGATTTGAAAAAAAGTTTGATGAGTAGCTTCAATGGATTGTGGTTTCATTGGGCCAGTAATATAACGGGTCGGTTTTGGATTCGTTTTTAAAAGCAGTTAAAATCACATAAAGATTTATTTCCAATTTTTTTTTTATGAATTTTGGATATAGCGTTTAGCACTAATTTATATTGTTAATTTTATTGGAAAATTATATTCTGATAGCATCTAATGTAAATATATATTTTTGAGTTTGTAAATTGTGTCACATCAATATTTCTATTCACTATACGTCCACTTTTTTTTTTTTTTTTTAAATGTATATTCACATTTTCAATATAATTATTTAAAGTCAAATATACATCTATTTTATGATCGGTCATAATAAAACAATTATTTCATTCTCTTTCCTCTTTTTATTTTACATTTAAATGAGTTTTAATATTATTGGTGGAAATAGTTAGAAATCCTAATCAATATTTCAAAGAGAGCTTCTAGAATTAAAAACCCAACTCCATATTCTCTAAACTTTTTTTTATCACATCATCTCCATATTAAAATTAGATGATTACGTTAAAGAAAGTTTTTTTTAAAAAACATTTTAACTATTTATCCTATGTGACAATCAATTTTTTCCAAATGTATATTTGCATTGGAGCCGTTCTAAATTACCAAATAATAATACAAGTAAAGAATTTTATCTTTGACTTGCCAATTTTTTATATATGGAATATAATATAATCATTAAGTCTTAAATATAAATTTTATATTCTTTTAATAATTTAATGATTATTTGATTACCAATAATCAGATTGGATCGTGTTACCAGTTAAATTAACAAATAATTTTGGGTTTAAATACTTGAATCTATTAAGTTTATGGAACAAATTATAAGATAGCATAAATATTAAACGACTGGAAATTACACAACTGGTTTGGGAGTTTTACTTTGATGTAGTAAAGTCCTTGTATCATGATATCATCTATCTATCATGAAAGCTGTTATTAATCTGGAGAACTAATAGGTCAACATTATTACCGAAAAAGACGGTGATTAGATATGTTGTATCGATAAAAGCCAACTAGAAGAAATCAACCAAGTTGACCGATAGATGGTCTCAAGACTCGGTCGGATTTACCCAAGTGTTCGGGTGAAGATAAATCGATCTGGGTAACTAGATCGATCGGGTTCAACTAGTTGATCAGGACAGAGAATACGATCGAGGAAAATGAGACCTGGTCGGATTAGATAACCTATAGGGATAGATGTGTGGAATATGTTAAGTTTCAAACAGCCACGGCTCAAATACGCAAAGAAAGAGTTTTACTCAAACAAGGAACCATGAAATACAATTAGATAAGGAAACAAATTTCCTTAGACATACCAGAATCCAAATCCAACAAAAGACCTAATTCATTTAATGCGCAAAACATATTGAACAGGAAAAAAAATAAAGACTACTCCAACATGCTATAGAGTCCTACAAAACTTCATCAACTTTCGTTATCTGTACAATAAAAATTAGGGTTCTATACATATATAATAGACCCTTACATATCGTTATACATGGTTATGGAAAATGTAAGAAAGAGCAAAAGAGAGATTGATTGTGTACTTTTTTTTTACATAGTGCAATCCTTCCCTCGCTGTCCCCGACAACCGTGGTTTTTTCCCTTCTTAGGTTTTCCGCATGAAACTTCGTGTTTTGCATGACCAATTTCGCTTTACAATTCGATTATTGATCTTTATTAATTTGTTGGACGTGCGGTAGATTTTACACAATCCAAAAATCACCATCAACAATTGGTGATAGAAGGAGGGGTTTTTTTTTACTAAGATTGTGTTACAAAATCAACCTCAAGAACTCGTGAAGAGCTAACCTGGCAAACAGTAAGGATGAGAGTCAATCCTCGTGTGACGTTAACACCTCCGGCCCAATAAATGCCAGTGTCACTAGAGGAGGATTGCCTTCCACAACCCAGTCATAGACAACCAGGCTATGATAACATCCATGAACACCCCTGTCGGGATCTCCCTATATGCATTTTAGTGTGTACAGGAATCCCTGGGAATAGTCATTGACGATGCGGTTAGGTAGAGAATCAGTATAATGGCGACCACCAACCTGAATTCCCCGTATCAACTATCCACGCCAGTGGTGGCCCAAAACCCTAATATGCGTTCAGAGATAGTTGATGTAACCCTTGGTGCACCTCGTAAAATCGGTAGATATATGGTGGATCATTGTGAAAAGGAGGAAGCGTTCTCATAGAAGAGATGGTCATCAAAATGGCCAGACTCCCGAGGAAGATAATCACCAAGGCAATAAGAACCACAGAAGAATAGATGATCAGGATGAAAGGGTTCACAATGAGCCTAGTCTTCAAGACGATAATCACTAGGGCAATAGAAATCACAATAGAATAGATGATCAAGATGAAATGGGTCACAGGGAGCCCAGTCTTCAAGAAGATGAAGGAAGATATGATAAGGATCGGTTATAGTACACCTAGAAAGACCGCTAAGGTAATCATAAAAGAAGATCATGGTCAACTTCAACCGATGAGGATGTCCTATCCAGAAGACGTCGAGCGACCAGTCTTCCAGTCAAGTTCAACCAACACAATGCTCAGATTACACGACGTATACTAAGGGATCCTTAGGGGATCACGATTCGTGAAAATAAATAAAAGCGTGTCTGAACTAACCTAGATAGGGGGTGAATAGGTTTTAATTCAATTAATTACCAACTTTTCGAACTAATCAATATTAACAAATAACCCCACAAAGACAACAATCAATCAACTAAATTAAAGTACATAAAACAATAAATAACACGTTGATTGATTTACGTGAGAAACTCTCTAACTGGACAAAACAAATGTTCTAACCACTTAGTCACTCCAGTCCTCAAATCCACTATTTACAAAAAAAAAAATACAACCTATGTTGACCACATCACACCTAAACGATTACTAATCCGTTTTTGCTACCCGCAAGCCTTAATAGTGATTTTAGACCAATGCTTGCTAACCCTACTTGCTTGTACAACTTCACCTAGAAGCCATAAGACTTTGACTCCATGAAGAGTATATGGTCTAAGTGTATATATGACAATATGCTTAAACGCAATAATGTGTAAGACCACACACAAAATTCTTAACTAGATGTTATAATGCAATTAATAACCTTGTTATCAAATAATGCATACATGCCCATATATAAGGACTCAATTAGATATATAAATAAAATCTAACAACCTAATTGTCAAATAAAGTCCAACCAACACAAGTTGTCACAACATATAAAAAGGGCAATAAATATGCAATCAAGAAATGCAATTAATGAGGCCTAAATATCAAAGTCTAGATGCAAGGCATAAAAACTTAGCTAGAAGGGCAATATAGTCTTAAATTCTAGCGATCACAAACAAACCTCAAGCATTTCTAAACTTCAATAGATATACAATAAGTATAAAGATTTGTCATTCTAAGCAATAAAAGACATGTCTTGATGAAATAGAACAATAAGTGAGTTAGGATGTTTGTTCTACTTACCAAGTGAAGACATTAATGAAGACTCATGCTTGAATGATGCTAGAGATGCAAGATGAAGATGATTTTTAGGGTTTAGAGAGTTAAAGAAGTAATCTTGATGCTTTCTCTCACTATGGGAACTCTTTCTCTCACTAGAATCTTGAAATTTTGAGATCTTATTCTAAATGAACAGAAGAGAATACATATATAACAACCCTAGATGAAATGACATCATTTTGCCAAAGAAGCTGTAAAAACGTGCCATACTGCGGTTCGCGAAAAGGTTCAGATCGCGGTATAGACTGTGTAACAGAAGAACCAATCTTCTAGAATAAACTGTGGTTGAGACCGTCGGATAGGTGAGTGTATCTACTGAGGTATACACCGCGAGAGACACTTTGGAACCAATCGTTGTTGAGACTGCGGATTAGCTAGTTGCATGGCTAGCTGCATGTACCGCAGTGAAGAGATAAATTCTTTTTTCCAGACAATCAAACACACCTAAATAATTCAAATGATGTGCAAGTGTGAAGTATGTAAAGGATGCACACACTAATAAACAATTACAACACAAATGCAAGATGAACAAAACATGCATGAGTTGTGTGTGTGCACCTAATCTTCTCAAGAGATAAAGTCAAATGAATATACCTTTCACTCTTATGGTCGTGGATATGCTTTGAAGCTTCCTAACAAGGACCTTAGCTACCCATTATAAAATCATCTCCAATGTGGTGTGGCTTGTCATGAAATAAGGCAATCATAAAATAGAGGTTCTTACAATTCCTCAAAAGTTTGATGAACAAGGAGAACTAGAGGGCGAACAGGAAGTCTTGTTGTGAAGAATAGAAGCATTAGAGTGCAAGCAAGGTCGAGGTAATCTATTGATCGACAATTCTAGTTGTCCATTCTTCTACTAGATTTAATGGGCTTGCTTCTCAGAGAAGTTCAGAATACCGTATATGGAGCAGTTTAAGGCAAATACCAACCCTCAAGAGCATGTTAGGAGACACCAAAGTGCAGTTGCAAAATGTGATTGTGACGATTTACTTATGTGTTGGTTGTTTCCGTAACCCTGAGAGATCAGGGTCTAGATGATTCGGCGGTCTCATTGACGGTTCGATCAGGAATTTTGAAGAATTGATACAGGCCCTTACTAGGCAGTTTATGGGAAAAATTCAGAGGATGAAGTCAATATCCATCTTTTCTACTTTAAAACAAATGAAGGACTACCTAAGTAGAATTTCCCAAGAAGTGTCAAAAGTTCAAGACCTAAATGATGATACAGTGGTATCAGCATTCGTTAACAGCCTGTAACATAACCAGCTGTCACTTAGTCTGAGGCAAAAATGAGAAACCACTTATGCACATCTGGTGGATGATGTAAGAAGATATGCAACGGTAGAAGAGAAACAAATAGCCCACTGAGGGTAGTTCATACGGTGGTCGACCAGAGGAGAACTGGAAGCCTAAGAAAGGTAGCTCAAAGGGTAACAAAAAAAAACTAGAAAAATAACAACTCAAGCAAGTGCAGAGACGGTTGCAAGGATGATAGCCAGAAAGGCAACAAAGGTCTTAGAAGGCAGATCATCAATTACACTTCTTTAGCCAAGAAGCAAGAGGAAATCCTGGTTGTGATAGAGGACAAGGACTTGTATAGGAAACCCACGAAATAGTTAGATTTCACCACAGTGGATATATTCAAGTACTGTCGTTTCCACCATGAGAATGATTATGAGACTTTGAAGTACTATCAACTGAGGGATTACATAGAGAAGTTGATCAGAGAAAGGCACCTGAAGGATTTAGTCCTGAACAATGATGACTAGCATATAGACTCTAAAAAAGATGACCAGAACAAAAAAAGTAGCCCCAACAGGGGGACATGCGAAAGAGCAATCAATAAGGTTTATGGAGGTCCTTATGCAGAAATAAGCAGCCGGGAGAGAATGTCGGAGGCACGTGATGCGATAAATTGCCAAATGGGCCTGGAGGTGAATTCGGTCCGACATGTCCAGAAAAAGACCAAAAAAGGCTGGGACCCGATCGTTTTCTTAGAGGCAGACGTGTACGGACCTGAAGTTAGATCGAATGACGCGATAGTAGTGTCCATCTGTATCGGTCACAAAGAAGTGAAGAAGGTACTAAATATTGATAGAAAATGGGAGCTCGACTGATATCCTGAGTTCTGGGGTATAGGATCAACTGGGAAGACAATTGAAAGACTTATAGTCTTAAATAATCCCACTCATGATGTTCAGCGGGGCAGAAGCAAGATCTTTGGAAACAATCAAGTTACCGGTCGAGATTGGAACTTACCCTTGTCAGAAGACAGTGTTCCTCGATTTTGTTGTCGTCAATAAAGAAAACTAGCCATATAACGCTTTATTGAGATGACCTTTCCTGAAAAAATCCAAGGTTATAACGGCAACATACACCCTAGAATAAAAATTCCTAACAGAGGCAAGAGTAGGCATTATGAAAAAATCACAAGAGAGGGCTAAGAAAGCAAACCTAACTCTGTATAAAAAAAGGCAGAATCAAGCGTAATGCAGATTGAGTTGGTAAATAAGGAAGAGTGTTTAGAGACCGATAAGGAGGAGGCTCGAGCTAAAACCCCGACCGAGTTAGAACTGGATCTGAGAGAAACACTTTTGGGTAATGAGAAAGTTCAAAGAGAGGAACCCACTTCAGAGGTTATGCTCGATTAAGACTATCCTGACCAAACAGTCCAGTTGGGGGCTCAATTACCCGACCATGTCTAGAATAGCTTGATTAGTTTGCTCAAAGAGTATAAGGACGTATTCACGTGGAAGCACAAGGACATGCTAGGGATAGATATGAAGGTGATGTCTCACTATCTAGTGATCGACCCTGAGCATAGGTCAGTTATTCATAAGAGACCAAGGTTCAACCCAAAAATAGATAAGGCCATCAAGGAGGAGGTTAAGAAATTGCTTTCCACAAGATAGATCAGAGAAGTACAGTATCCGAAATAGGTCGCAAATGTAGTTTTGGTAAAAAAAAAAGAATGGGCAGCGAAGGATGTGTGTAGACTTCACTGACTTGAATAGAGTGTGCCCAAAGGACAATTTGCTCCTGCCAAGAATCAATCAGCTAGTTAATGTTATCGCTAGACATGAATTGCTCAGTTTCATGGATGTGTACTCTTAGCACAATCAGTTCAGTATGTTCAAACCAGATGAGGAGAAAATAGTCTTCACAATTGATCAAGGGCTCTTTTGTTATAAAGTAATACCTTTCAATTTAAAGAATACCGAAGCAACTTACCAAAGGTTGGTAAATAAGATGTTCGCTCAACAGATCGATAAAAACACGGAAGTATATGTGGACGACATGCTGATCATGAGAATCACAGCTAAAAAGCATGCATCATATTTAAGGGAAACGTTCAAGGTGTTAGAAAGGTTTAAGATGAAGCTCAATCCAAAAATGTGTGTTTTTAGGGTGCCTTCAGGGAAATTCCTCAGATTCCAAGTCCATCAAAGGGGAACCAAAGTCAACCCTGAAAAGATAAAGGCATTAAAAGATATAAGGTCCCTGACAACCCTGAAGGAGATCCAACGTCTAACTGAGTGCTTAGCTTCACTGAACAGGTTCATCAACCAGCTAACATATAAGTACCTTCCCTTTTTCAAAGCCACAAGGAAAGACAGGGGGTGGAATGAGCTAAAGAGTGTGAGAATGTCTTTCAACAGATCAAGGAGTATCTCGGTAAAGCTCTAATAATTTCAAAGCTGCTAGATGGCAAGACCTTGTACTTAAATTTGTCGATCACGTCTGTGGCTACAAGATCATTGCTGGTCAAATTAGATGAAAAAGTACAAAAATAGTGTATTACATCAGCAAGGACTTGCTATCAGTAGAAAAATAGGTACTCGACAACTAAATGGATGGCACTGGAACTAGTAACAGCAATAAGGAAGCTAAGACCTTAATTCCAGGCATATATGAATGAAGTTTACGCAAATTGTCCACTCAAGCAAATTCTATCCAAACTAGAGGTGCTAAGAAGATTGACCAAATGGGCGGTCAAGCTGAGCGAACTTGATATCACTTACTTGCCAAAGACTTCCATCAAGGGCCAAGTTGTAATATATTTCATTGCAGAGTTCATTGAACCTAACAACGAGGTAGCTAAGAAGATTAAAGAGAAGAAAATGAAGATATTTCAATGAAAGCTACACGGTGATGGGTCATCAAATACGCATGGTAGTGGGGCAAGAATAGCGATATCCACATCGGAAGGTGATCAGGTGGTGTGTGTCTTGCAATTTGACTTCAATGCTACCAATAATATGACTGAGTATGAAGCATTTCTAACAGAACATAGGGTTTGCATATCCCTGGTCAGATGAAATAAAAATCTTTAGCAATTCCCAGGTCGTGGTCATCTAAAACTTAGATGAATGTCAAGTATAGGATAGCAACATGATTGCATACCTCGAGATAGCCAAAGCCTTGCTATGGCGATTTAAGAATTACAGGGTCACTCTTATCCCGAGAGAGAAGAATGAGAAAGCAGATGCCTTATCAAAATTGGTATCGGTAACCACGAACATTTGGCCCAAAACAATCTAAGTGGCCCATCTTATGCAGCCGAGTGTTAAAGGCGGAGAAGAATTGATGGTAGAGTTAATCGAGAAATGGTAGACTACATGGATGACTCCAATCAAAGATTACTTGGAATGTGTGAGACTTACCGCATCAAGAACTATTATGCCACACATTCCTATCTATAAACCAACAAGCAGATTGAAGTTGTAAATAAGATTATCAAGCAAACCTTGAAGGTCAAGCTTGATAACAAAAAAGGGAACTAGGCAGATAAGTTGCATAAGGTGCTTTGGGCCTACCGAACCATGGAGGGAACCATAACGGGAGAGACTCTCTACTCTTTGGCGTTCAAAACTGAGGTGGTCATCTCAGTTGAGATAGTCCATGCTTCCTCAAGAGTTCAGTAATATCAGCTTGAAGGAAACGTGGGCATATTGAGGGAAAGTCTGGATGAACTTGAGAAAAGAAGGGATCTAGCACAAGTGAGAAATATAGCCTATCAGTAAATGGCAGCTGGATACTATAACTCACACATTCAAAAAATAATATTCTAGCTTAGGGACCTGGTCTTGAGAAGAGTATTTCCAAATATAAATGCAAAAGCAGACGATTCTCTAGCAGATATGTGGGAAAGACCCTATCAGGTGGTCTAGTTAGATGGGCATTGAGCATGTCGCCTGACCCAACAAAAGGGGAGAGAGCCTCCCCGTTCATGCAACGCTCAATATCTGAAGTTATACTACATTTGAATGTCCTTTCCTTCTATCATTTCTTGTTTAGGAATTAAGCATTAGACTAGGATATTTTTCTTATTTTACCTTTCTAATCGTTTGTTATTTTTATCGTTTTAGATTGAAGTAATCAATAAAAGTCCATTGAAGGAAAAAATTCTCCAAAGATAAAGAAAAGTGTTCAAAAAGTAAACATGTCCTCGTCTACAAGGACAAACCTGAACACCCAAGTCTGCCAAGGCTAAAGGGTGCTCGAGAGGCCTAGTGAGTGGTCTAAGAGCAAAGTTTAAAGACAATGCATACTTACCAAAACTAACTGAGTGCATAAAAGCACTTTTAACATAACCTTGGATATTAGAAACCTGACGAGATGCGTGAAGTTGAGTTAGGCTTTGCTTTCACACCCTGACTCAATGAATCTTGAGTAATAGACTACTGGGAGACGTCTAAGTAACTTAGTTACCATATAAAAGAAAAGAGTCTATAAATAAGATACAATGTAAATGACATAAAAAGAACACTACTTGGCAAGAATCGGGATTGGTCGAGAACAGTCCAGGCGGACAAGTCCAAGGATCGATCACCTCATCACCAGTTAAATACGGTCAGTTAATAAGATAGTAAATCAGATAAAAAATGAATGGTTATTAAGATAGCTTCTCAGATCAAATATCATCGGTCGATAAAATAACTTGTCAGAATAAAACAGAACTAGTTGATGGGTAAATTGATCACACAAAAATTATCGTTTTGACAAAACAGTTGATTGTATCAAGGACAACTGGTTTGATCGAGTAACAAATTGGTATCACAACAATTGGTCTAATGACTCACACAATCAAACTCATCGCATTAACTCAATAAGACACGTTGTAGAACTGAAGTAATGTGATACTCAGCGCCAGATCGACTGGAAAGACCCTGTCTAGATTTGTTTTATAATCAGTTTAAGCCAATGGGTAGTTTAAGACTTATACTATTATATCAATCAATCAGTTAGATTTGGTAAACAAGTGACTCAACTTAACATAACGATAAAGAACTGATGAAAACGGTTAAAGAGACTTGTAATTATGTTCATAAAAAATTTACACGAGATAGTCAAAAAGGTTAATGCTACAATAAGGGTGAAGAAAACTTTGAAACTAATGAGGGCCTCCAAGTCCAGAACCACTAGGGGGATCGTCCCCATAACCTTTGGTCAAATCCTTAAAATCTGAATAGATGATGTCATCTAGATCATCGATTATGAAGGAAGAATAATCTCTATCAGGTAAGAGTCCAATATCAACCTCTTCACCAATGATGTCGGCCTTCTCATCAGTATGAAAGGTCACAAGGGAGGACTCAAAGGGTATTTCTAGAAGCATAACATGAGGCTCTTTCCAGACTAATTTGCAGTAGGCTCGTCATCTCATTATTTGATTCTTGATGGCCTCTAAAGATTAGGCTTGATGTTTCTTGATCCTGGCATCCCAACTACGCCGAACATTCTCAAGGGTTCGTTCTTTGCTGCCAAAGAACATGCGAGTAGTGAAGAGCCCACACTCTAGTTTCCTTAATATGATGGCATCGAAAGCATGAGACCTCTTGAACCGATCTACGGCCTAAACCTCATAAGCCATCATGGCCTCTTTTGAGAGCATTTCCATGGTAACCTGCTGGCGACTCAAATCTTCAACTAACTTTTCATAGCGCAGCTTGACCTTCTTAGATTGTTGTTGGATTCAAGCATTGGATGCTGAGCAGTGGCAAAGGTTTCTTTGGTAGTCTGGGCATCTTCTTCAAGCTTGACAGTCACTTGTTGGGTCAAGATAGCTCTCTACTCAAGATCAGTACACAGTAATTCAGCTTTGGCCATGCTTGCCTCAAACTGACCATTATTCGAAGTAAGCTCTCTGACATTCTCATTGGCCACAGAAGACTTTGTCTCAGCCCTTGCCAACGATCTCCTCACACCATCTTTGGTAACTTCACGCTGCTTTTATCCTTGGAGACCTGTCTCATATGTGATTTCTCGATTGAGGTAGATTTAAGTGCCTAGTCTTTCTCAGCAAGCTGGTTCTTCAGCCTAAAAATCTCCCCACTTTTCCCTTCCTGGGCAATCAAGGCCTGAGTCAACTCCTCTACAGCCTACAGGGTAAGGCAAAGGAAAACAAAACGGTATATCTGAATCAATAAGAACTATAAGAGATAAGAAATTTTAGACACTCACATGTATGTCGTTGTTGAATACAACTCAGATTCGTTCTAAGTGGTAGGCGTTCTTGAAGTCCCTCTAGTATCCTTCTGTAATGTATTCTTCACCAGCGGATATTGAGCACAACATACGAAAAGGGTCGAGTAGTTGTTCATGAGAACATGAAGGGGTCTTAGAGCGAGGTCTGCTTGGGGTAGGCGTTTGACATTGAGTCAGGTTAGTCATTCTCCTTACAAAGTGGGTATTTGAGGAAGATATCTCCCTCTGACTCCGTAATTAGGGGTTGGGCTGATTAGGGTTCGTAAAAGTGACCAGGAACACACCTACAGTAGTTTCTCAAGTTGTCACAGATACACCCCGTGTTCCCCTGGCAAATGCATCTTGAGTTTCTCCAGTTCCCTCGTCCTGAACTCTAACCTGAGGAGAAACCTTTAAATCCCCTTGCCAGCATCAGTAGCCTGGTTGATGTTTACTTGTCCAGACAGGTTGGTCACCTCAGAAACAGCCCTCTAAAATGTGTTGCTAGTTTTTTGTGGGTTGGTGGCATCAACTTGGCATACCGTAACATCACCTATAACAACAGTCACATCAACACCTAGCGACATCCCGAATGGTCGGTCTGAACGAGCAAAGACCTTATCAATTTGATCTTCGACATGATCAGGCAAGATGACAGCATTAGTTAGACCCCTATTAGAGTCGGAATCTGTTAAGATTACCTGACGATTCACCATGAAGTTATCCAAACTTTGCCAGCTTGAGCCTATTTAATAGGTTGGATAACCTAAACGGTGGAGGAAGAAACTTGACCAGTTGACTAAGGAACTTGATTAGATTATGGAGCATCATAGTTGTGGAATGACAGTTATGTAAGTTATTTGAACTCATCTCTCTCGTTATCAAGTCTCTTAATGTCCCCTGATCGTCATTCCCCTCAACACGGTCTCCTATCCTAATTCCAGTAAAATGTGTCCAGCTTCAACCTCGACCACCCTTTCCTTGGTGTCATCCCTCGAAAGGTTAGGATAGGGAACATTGGAAGTAGAAGTCCTAGTTGTTGTCTTGGTAACTTTTCTTACAACAGTCTCCCTAGTAAACTTCCTATTTGAATTCCTAGGAGGGATATAAACTTCCTCAGCTTACCCATGGGCAGTAGGCGTACAAGTAGTATTGGGGTCAGGAACATAAATGTGATCCACCAAGCTATGCTTAGGGGAAGAAATTCCTTGAGCTATTTGCTCTACTGCTTTCTTTTGGCTAGCTCGATCCAAACCCTTAGCCTTCTAGGTTTACTCACCGGCCACTATATCGTTATCGTACACTAGGAATATATCCAAATAGTATTAAGGTAGTGAAGGCACAAACAGGTATAAAGCAAATTAAGGAAAATATGAGCTTACGGATTTTACGATGTGATAAGATCATTGGGAAGAGCCCTAGCTCAATCAGATCTTTTTCCACCAGAAACAAGCGGCAGTCCCTTTTTTCCCAGGAATGAGTCCCTGCGTGGACCACCTGGAATGCATCTTTTTCGATCAGAATAAGGGGAGACTTGAACCAAATCTCGGTGCTAAAAAAATACCTCGGGACGCAATTCCCGGTAAGATCTTAACGACCATCTGCAATTACTATCTCACCACAATCGCTTGAGATGAAGAACTAATTGTTTTCATAATATTTGTTCGATAAAGGGTACCCCCAAATGAAACCTTTTGTGATCTTTATGAGAAGGAGGAGGTCTTTCAGTAAACCCTTTAGGGATCTAATGATTCACGGAGTTAGACTAGAGATGGAAAGTGCCCCCAGCATCTGACTAACCGAGATATAAAAGTGGTGAATATCTTAGGGGGTCGGCGGGTTCTTCACACCAATATTCTTCCATTGGTTCCGTATGCCGACCAAAATCCTGTAAGAGTTATGGGTCAACTATGCCGCCAAGAACTTGGCAATAAAGAACTGGAATGGCAGGATTACTCCAGAAGAGAGCATAGGCCTACAGATAGCAAAGACGCCAAGAGTGGATTCTGGATGGCTCACCGATCATCAAGAAATAGTTCAACGGAGTGTGGAAGGTCAAACCTCTTAACATAATTGTCGAGCTCCCATTAGGTAACTGCACTTACTTCAATATCGAAGGCGGAAGGCTAGGTGGTATAAAACCTCAGCATATGTGCTCGACACCTTTTGGGGACATTCTCCAACTTAATAAGTTGAGAAGGATTCATTAAATCGATCGGGAGAGGATCCTTAACAGTAGACTTTCTACCTTAACCGGTGCGTGTTGGCATCGTCATTTTTGGACATGGATCAATAGAAGAAACATTGGGATTATTTCGAATAGGCTAAAATTCATGACGAGCAGAAGAGTAATCAATGCTGAGAGCTATGGGTTGGGTCTAAGAGTAAAAACTTGAGGACGGTTTCTTAACAGAGACTCAATCTTAGCAGTATTTTATTTATCACCAATCTCAACGAAACGCATCAATAATTCAACAAAACGATGACGAGTGATGGGATCCAATGAGACGAACCTGGTTGCTTCAAGATGGAGAGAAGAAACGAGTGTCGGCTATGGCTAATATGGATATTGGTAGCAGCAGGAAACTTTGAAGAAAGACTCAAGAGAGAAAGAAGCGAAAAACCTAGGTTAAAACTTTTGAAAAAGAAGGTTGTGAAAGAAGTCTGTAATAGAGGGAAATCGAAATTTATAGAATAAGCTAACTTTATCAAATGTGTAAGAAAACTTATGCGATAGTGGAGGTTGGTGCAGGATCTCCGAGATTCACCGCCAATGCGCCCACTAACTACTGGACAATGCAACTCGTGAAGCGTGAAACGGCTAACACACTTTAATCATCGCATCGTATTAGTGGAAAAAACCGAATATTGTGGTTGAAGATTAATGCTTAGCTGTGAACACAAAACTAACATTAATAAACTAAAAGATAAAATTGAAGGCATAATTAAATATTGCTCGCCGAGCCAGCCTTCGTTGAGAATTAAGAGAAGCGCTCGGTTCAAATATTTAAATGAGTATTGTTATTAGTAAAATATAGAGGATTGACAGGTCAACATTATTACCAGAAAACACTGTGATTAGATATACCGTATCGATAAAAGCCAACTAGGAAAAACCAACCCAAGTTGACAGATAGATGGTCTCAAGACTTGGTCGGATTTACCCAAGTGATTAGGTGAAGATAATTCGATCAGGGTAACTAGATCGATCGGGTAATGATGGTCTGATCAGGTTTAACTAGTCGATCGGGTTGGAGAATCTAATCGGGAAAAATGAGACCTGTTTGGGTTAGATAACCGATCGAGGTAAATACGTGAAAGATGTTATGTTTCAAAAAACCACGGCTCAAATACGTAAAGAAATAGTTTTACTCAGACAAGGAACCGTGAAATACGCTTAGATAAGGAAACAAATTTGCATAGAGATACTAAAGTCCAAATCCAACAAAACACCTAATTCATTTAATGCGCAAGACATATGGAACAGGAAAGAAAATAAAGATGACTCCAACAAGCTATATAGTCCTACAAAACTTCATCAGCTTTCTTTATCTGTACAATAAGAATTATGGTTCTATGTATGTATAAATAGAGCATTACATATCGTTATACATGGTTATGGAAAATGTACGAAAGAACGTAAGAGAGATTGAGTTTGTAATTATTTTTTACGTAGTGTAGTCCTTCCCTCGCCGTCTCCAACAACTGTGATTTTCTTCCTTCTTGGTATTTCTACGAAAAACTTTGTGTTTTGCATGACCAATTTCTTACTTTGTTTTACAATTTAATTATTGATCTTTATCAACTTGTGCACGTGTGGTAGATTTTACATAGTCAAAAAATCACTGTCAACAGAAGCCCTATCTATTGTGGTAGCCAAAAATAGACCTTGGGCTCAACCTTCAAGCCCACCACTTATCCAACAGTTATTATGGATCAAACCCGTATAAGACGGGTTGGCCCGAGAGCTTATCAGTTGAAGCATAACTGTTTTGACTTGGTCCAACTTCACTTATCATCGGATAACAACAGAAACAAGTTTGAAGTTGAGAAAACCTCTGTTTCCCGTGATTTCAAACTAGACCTATGGGTTTCAAATATCTCATGAAAGTTAAAGCTAACTGAGGAAAGGCCTATAAATAAAAACTTTCACCCACATATAAAGGAATCTGATTTTCTCTAGATCAATCAAGCTTATTTACATGCCAAAACGATTCTAAGGTATTTTCTGATCATCTGAGATTTCATCTAACCCAGATAACATAACCATCCACACAAAAACTTGACCTTTGAATCTTATTGTCACTAATACATATCCACGCTCAGCCTAGCAACCTAAGATTGACTTAATTAAAGGCTCCACCTTTTTTCCTTTTTCATTTCTTTTGCGGGATAAAAGACCAGACCCTATCAAGTTGTAAGAGCCCAGTATACTACAACATAATGGTGTAAATCTGGAGCGGCCCGGTCCATTAGTCACGGATTGCCGAGGCCCGTTTTCTAAAACAGCTCGGGCCTGGTTCAGCCTGCACACTGGCCCGTTTTCAAAAATGGTGGTACAGTACGACCCAACGACCTACTTCAGACGGGCCGTGCCGGGCCGGTCCACGGGCCTGGTCCATAATCATTTTCGAAACCAATTTTTAAAAATTAAGTTTGTTTGGATTTTGGGTTTAGGATTTATGAAAAATACAGTAATATACCAAAAAATTGTTTGTTCTATCAATTTAACAATTCAATTATATAAATATAATTTTGAAATTAATTTGTTTATCTTTTGAAATAATTAATATGAAAAATAATAATTCAGTAAAGATAAAGTAATACAAATAATAAAATAGATGTAATTACGAAAATATGAAATGAACAATTATTTATTTATTTAATTATTTTTCACTTATAGAATTCAGTATTACATATTTACATTATTGTCTCATTAAAAACCTTACGAAGAAAAATCCAGTGGGATAAAAACTTGGTAAGGGGAAAAGAGGGCAATTGTATTACAACTTACAAGTAAATACACATGTTAAATTATAACATAGTTCTAGCTTTGGTCACTACCGGAAGGTTTATCAATATATAGATTTTTGAAATTTAGAATACGTTCTTTACCTACAGTTTGATTTTGTAACTTTTTTTTAGCATGCTCCTAATCCCGAAGGCATGTTAATACCTCTACCATCTCCAGAGACAAACAACTTCTGTTTGGTTCAATTATGCATCCACTGGTGCTGAAAGCTTATTCTGAAGACACCGTTGACACTGGGATAACCAGTACGTCGCGTGCTAGGTGTGACAGAACTGAATACATGTACGTATAGGTCTTCGATCATAACAACAAATCAAACTCTTCCTTGTCTTCAACAGCATCGAACTGTGCTTCAAGGTACCTAATCAGTTCAGCACAAGAAGATGGGCCAGATCTTTGCCCTGAAGAAGTACTTGCTGATTTGTCCTTTTTTCGCCATTTGAGAAGGCTCTAACTTGTTTGTTTCGGCTCTATCTCTGGTTGTGTTGATTGGGGGGTGTCAATGTTGTCAAACCTGCTCTCATAAATATGAAAAATGTCAAACAACTTGGTTCGAATGTCAGTAATTTATTCAGAATAATCCATTGACAAATTAGTACCAATAAATTCAAGCAAAACTTCGAAACTAGATAATTTAACCCTAGGATCTACTATAATACTTAAGGCGTAAAGTGGAGAAATGTTAGCCCAATATTTTTTCAACTTTGTCTCTATGGCAACAACTGCAGCACCTAGATGTTCATCTTCCTATAACTGTTTAACACTTCAGACATTTCCACTATCTGATGGATTACCTGGAAAGATGTGGGGTAATAGACCCTGGAAAGAGTTACAGTGACATTGTAAAAAAACTTTAAAAAGTGAACAAAAACCCTTGTCACATACCAATCGTCTGTGGTAAGTGCTTTTGCTTCAAGACGACCAGTTTTGGCCAATTTCATGTTATAAAAACATGTATTGGTTGTATCATAATCCAAAAAATTATCCAGCATTAAGTAAGTAGAGTTCCATTTTACCGGCATATCAGTTTGGAATCAACGGGGTTTGAGACCGTTTAATTTACAGTGTCTCTTGAATTCAATGAATCTAGGATTAGAACTGTAAATCTAAGAAATGGCATCTCTGATGCGATCTATTTGGTCACTTACCTGCTTTAAACCAGCCTATACAACTAAATTGATAATATGACATGCACACCATTGATAGAAGAAATAATCTCCATCTTGTGGGATATTTCTTGCAACAAACAATGCAATAGAGCTAGTATTTGCATATGCATTATCTAATGTGATAAAAAGGATGTGATGCGTGATTCATAAGTTTCTAAAACAGAAAGAATGACATTAAAAATATTATCTACGGTATATGCAAAATCCATAGGATGAAAACCAAGAATTCTTTTTGTTATCCTCCATTCATAATCTAAATAGTGTTCTGTGACACACAAATAGTCTTGTTTGGAACATGCATTCCAAATATCAAAAGTTAATGAAACAGAGACACTTAAATGCTGTATAGCAGCAATCAATTCATCTCTTTGGGTTTCAAACAATATTATCAAATCATTTCTAGTGGTGGTTCTAGAAACAGGTTCAAATTGGGGGTTGTATGCAGATGTGGTTAATTCTTTAAAAAATGGATTTCACCAACACTGATTGGTTGATCAGTTTGTGCAATATATTGTGCCAATCACTCTCTAGCGTGCATGGTGTCGAACTGCCACATCGTAATGGACCCGTCTAGGTGCCGTTGTAGTTGCGTCTGGGTTGTAGTGTCTACATGCCCATGTGTAGGCATACATTTGTGTATATGTTTTCTCAAATGTCTAGTTCCCTTCCTACTTGTGGCATAATCCTTATGACAAAACTTACATTTAGCTCTGGGCCTGGTCGTCCCATCTAGGAGTGTCATTTGGACTATGTTGAAACACTGTCACACATCTGATGTTAATTTTCTGGGATGTGATGTTGGTGTAATGGCTCAACCAGAAGGTCTCGCTTGGGTATAGGTCAGCTCCGAAATATCAAATTCATCGTTGAGCATGTTCAAATCGTCCGAAAAATAAGGCTGATGTTTATGATCCATTTCCTGAAGTACAAATATGAACACTATAGTCATTAATAGTTATATTAAAAATCAATATTTAGTAACAAAATAATTTTAAATTAATTACTACACTTAACAATCTTATTTTACAAACAAAACATATTAAAATTAACCACTACACTTTAATTTACTAATACAAAATATTAAAATAAATAACTACATTTAAAATTCATAATTTACTAAAAAAAATATTAAATTCACTAATAAAAATTAAATTGATAAATTTACTAACAACAAATATTAAATTTAATACTACACTTAAAAATCTCAATTTACTAACAAAACATATTAAAATTAACCACTACACTTAAAATTCATAATATAATAACACAAAATATTAAAATGTTTCTACTACACTTAAAATTCATAATTTACTAACAAAAAATTAAACTTAACTACCACACTTAAAATTCATAATTTACTTATTAAAAAAAATCAATAATACAAATTAAATTCCTAATTTTACTAATAACAAATATTAAAATTAATATTAAACTTTAAAAACTTAATATACTAAACAATAGTATTAAAATTAACTAAGTATGCACACAAATTGATAAACCGACTAAATAAAAAGGTTATCATTTAATAACTAAAGTCTAAACATATAATTATAAATTTATTATTAAAAATTGTTTCAACAAAAGTAAAAATAAAATTGTACCTTTAAACTTTGGTGTGTTGGTGGAAAATTTAGAGAATAAGATAGAAAATTGGTATTAAAAATATAGTTGAAAGAGTAATAATGAAATTGAATGAAAAAAATGTAGAGAATTGAAGAATTTAGAGATTGAGATTTGAGAGAATGAGAGATTGAGAGAATGATAGAGAGAGAGTGAATGGAAAATGAATTGGATGGAAGTACTATTTATAGAAAAATTTGATTTGTGGGTCAAAATTAAATTTGAAAGACTTCAGGGGTTTTTTTTATAATTTTTGAAGCCTCCAACGACTGGAATTCAAATTCCACCAGCCGTTGGCTGACGTCAGTCAATGGCTTGATTTTTAATTCCAACCGTTGGAGGGAATATATATATTTTTTTTTTAAAAAAAAAAACGGTTCAATTGTCCGACCGGCGTTCGGTCCAGCAGGCCGATCCGGTAAGTCGGTCCAAGCTAAACCATTAACATGAATTAGGTGACTATTTGCAACAACAACAACAACAAATATTAATCAGGTGACTTTCAATTTTGTATTAAATTACAAAAAGATAATTCGTTATTTATGATGAGATAAGATTGGTTTGATGGTAAACCCTTCACACCTATGTCACGAGGTCGTAGGCCTGAATGTATGTTATAGTTAAAAGAAAAGAAATTGTTATTTATATGGTCATAAATAGTTTTTTATTCTGATATTAATTATTCAGACTTGTTAGAGTAATAAAACAAAGACACGTAATGGGATCCAAGGGAGATTGAAGACATGAAAGCAAGGATGAAGAAATGTAGTAGTCGATGACTCGATGGTAAAGAAAGAAAGTAACAAAGAGGAGATGGATGGAGTTTTTAGTTGGGAAGCATCTCTGACAAAATTCCAACTGCCCCTGTCTAAGCAGACCAACAACACACACTAACCACGTGCACCCTCTATTTAAGTATTTAACTCCCTCACATCATGATTCATGAGTATGACATGCACTTCTATTAAATATCATTCATTTCTTTTCTCTTCTTATTGGTTCGCTACGTTTAATCACCTGTCGCTTCATAATTCATAATTCTTTCATCGACCAAATCTTTTCCTATGTAGGACTATCCGGAGACAGAAATGAATTAGATTGGATTACCATGCATTACTCTTATATAATCATATGGTTATGATATTTTGTATTAGGCTATGTTAAGTATATATATACTTATAAAATATTTCTCTTTTATATATTAATTAATACGATATTTATCGTATTAGAACAATTTCAATATTGGACACTAAATTTTACATTAATTTAATCTTAAAAAGGTATTTTTAGAAAATATACTTGTATCAAAAAATTTCAACTTCAATGTTTAACACCGAAAGATCATCTTTAAAGATTTCCAATAAATCTTTAAACTTATTATTAAAGTTTTAAAATTAATAAATATATAATTAATAAGTAAATTAAAAATGTATATCAATATCATATTAAAGATCTCAACGAGATATTTTTAATATATATATTTGTTTTTAGAATATATAATGTTATAATTAAATATGAGAGGGTTATATGAAGAATTTTAAAAAGTTTAAATACTAAGATCTAACGTTTTAAAATTTAACAAAAAATAAAAATAATAATAATGTTTTATGGTGCGTGTTGTGTTACTATAGCTCCACTAAAATTTTGTTTTTTGGATGTGTAAATTGGTGTATCCGTTTGAATTGGTTTTTATACCAATTTAGGTCCCGTCTTGCAATTGTTTTTCAATCCGTTTTCGTTTTCATTTTTTTTAAATGATTTTGAATTTACGTTCGTTAACTATTTTTTATTTTATTTTCAAAAAAACAAAAATAAAATGACAATTAAAATTGAAACTTTTGAAAAACAACTAAAAGTTGTTTTTTATGTTTTTTATTTGGTTTTTCACTTTATTTTTCTTCCCATATTGCCTACTCTTTGTTTCACAAATCCTCTTCTTTCGTAGAACTTCTTCGTCCTTCGTCGTCGATCTCTTCTCTATCGTCGTTGCCGATCTCTTCTTCTTCTTCTTCTTCTTCCGATCCGCTCATTCGTTGTCGATCTCTCTCTGTCTTCACCGTCAATCTCTTCTTCTTCCTCTTATTCTTTCTCAGATCTTTTTCTCGTTTGCCGTCAATCTCTTCTTCTTCTTCTTCCGATCCGCTCCGCTCCTTCGCCGTCGATCTCTTCAGTCTTCGCCGTCGATCGCTTCTTCTTCTTCACCGTCGATATCTTCTCTATCTTCACCGTCGATCGCTTCTTCTTCTTTCCGGTCTACTTAAGAGAGGAAATTTCTAGATTTATTCTTTAAAAAAAAATATGGTATTTTTTTGATAAAGACATGAATTATAAAAATTTTGTTTATAAAATGATAAAATGATGAATTCTAAAAAAATCTGGTATTTTGTTGGTATTTGAAAATTTCCAGATTTATTTAGAGTTCATATCATTTTCCATATTCTTTCCACCATTATGAAAATGGCTAACCACCAAATCGTTACACACTAGCCCCTAGTTGCATCAATGCATATAACTGAAATAATACCCAATATTATGGCACATACTGATTAATGAATCAGAAATTGATGACGGTGGAGGAGGATGAGAAAGAGAAGAACAACAGAGGAGTTGATGATCTAGTATAGTGACAACAATCATGAGTCTTCATGTCAAACTAATTTATTTTAATTATTATTTTTCATGAGGTTTTAAGAAATTTGTGTTGGTTTTTGGTCAAAGGCTGGTGCGTGAACAAAAAAAATAATAACAAGTGTGTGCACTGTGAAAGTTTTTTTTGTGAGTTATTTTGTGCAAGTGTGTGCATGAACAAACACCACAAAGAGAGAAAAGGTTTTATGTACAAGTGTTGTTCATTAATATAAAGAAAGAGTTTCTTATTCTTTTCTCTTCTACACCCTCCATCCTAAGTTCTTGAGAACCGTGACGTGCCCACACGCAGTTACCAATCCCGGGAATAGCTAGGAATATCAGTGGTACAGACCAGGAGAAAATCGAAAAGTGAAGGAGCCTCCAAACGTTGGTATGGTTCTATTTTTTATTGATTACAATTTCATGTATTTACATATATATTTTATTAGTGTAATAATTTTTATATGTATTTGTTCCGAAAATAAATTCGATCAAAAGTTCACCGGTCCAAGATACAGATTACGATATGTATAAAAAAATTTAAAAACCCGTTTCCACTGCGCGACCGGTGAATTTGGTTCCAACAATTGGTATCAGAGTCTGGTTTTTTTTTCGGAACAGGAAATTGTTTTCGATTCTCCTGTATGTATGATTGTGTAGACACGATTTAAATTGATTGTATGATGTTTTTGTATGTATATTTAAAAAAAAATTACAAAAACATGACTGATCGTTAATTATATGGTACTGTGGATTTAGGGTTTATGGATTGTATAATTTTTTTTATTATATTTTTTTTAACTATTATTGGATTGTAAAAAAAAATGTAACCTATGTTGAAGACCTGGAAAAATCGCGAAGAAAGATTCATGAGATGAATCGAGGTGACCTAAAGAGACTGGAAGACTTGGAAATTACAAGAAGACCAAGGAATGCCTTGGGGGTATTTTTGTAATTTTATATTCCAAATTTTTTTAGGTTAAATAATCAACAGTACTCGGTTAATTCATGTATGCTTTATATTATGTGATGATAAAAAGCATTGTCATGCATACGTATGTCATTTAGATTAGAAGTGCCTACACAAATATATTTGATATGTCATACATGCATCATAGCCTATATTTTATGTATTTTTTTAATGTGATTAAAATGGATAAATACATAAATTGGCTATGAAAATGGGATTAGTTTTTTAATTGTTAAAAAACTTGGTAATTCTCATTAATATTAATCTAGTTATTAAAGAGTTTAATAAGTTAGATTAATAGGGTCATTTATAGTAATTATGATTAATTTGATTAATTGCCTGATTATAAATGAACCGAAAATTGTGTTAGAGTTTTAATAGTTAAAACTTGGTAAACACTTTCATAATAATCTGAGCTTAGTAAATAGTTTACAAAGACTTAGATTATTCACTAATAGATTAGATTTTTAATTGTTAAAAATCATTAATAATTTATTAGTTAATTAGAAATTGTTTCTAATAATGAATTAGTCAATGCACTAGATAACTTGATTAAAGTTAGCTGTTTGATCATGTAGAGTCTAGGTGCATTAACCCTTTAATAACTAGATTAATATTAATGAGAATTACGGATAATAGAAACTAGTTTTAAAATAGTGAGTGGGAGAGGGATATATAACATATATATCCCGCGGTTTCCATCATTAGTTCAACACCGTGAGATCCGAGTGGGGCCTCGTGACGACTTTGCTTTCGTCCTCCCTAAGGAGGGTTTCCACAAAGGTCAATACCAAGGTTGACTTCCTAACGGATAGGATTTCTGAGGGTATTTCGGGATTGACCGACCCTAAGACGGCAATTCTCGAGTTAAGCTCATGAGATCTGAAATGGTGGGTTACACTCACGAAGGTTTTGATTAAGTTTGTTAATTAAAAACCTAACTGAATAAACGATGGTTGAGTGATATGGAATAAGAGTTATTCTAGAATATCATTTGATTGAGAATGTCTCGGTCCAACATGCAAAGATTTGACCGACCCTAAGGCGGCACTTTTTTGTGGTATGTTGGATTGTCGTGGTATGTTGGATTGTCGTGGTATAGTGACTATTTTTAGGGTATTTCTAGTTCGTTAAATATGTTCATGCATCATGTTTAAATTTATACCAAAGCACCCGCACTTGTTTTAAATAAATAACTGAATGAATGTCTTATTTATTTATTTCAGCAATGTCTTCTGCATTACTTCAAATTCTCACAAATGGCAAATTAATTGGTGATAACTACACAAAGTGGAAACTTAATATTAATGCAATTTTGGTCACCAAAGACCTCAAATTTGTGCTTACAGAGGAATGTCCTCTAGCGCCTGCTGCCAATGCCACACGAACTGTTCGTGAGGCATACGAGCGATGGGTCTCATCTGATGAGAAAGCCCCGAACATATCTGTTGGCTTCTATGACAGATGTGCTTGTCACAAAGCATGAAGCAATGACTTCAGCATTCGAAATCATGGAATCATTGCAAGCCATGTTCGGGCAGCCCTCCGAGCAAAAGCGACATGAAGCCATTCGTTCTGTTATGCTCGCTCGTATGAAGGAAGGAACGTCAGTTCGGGAACATGTCCTGAGCATGATGTCCTACTTCAACATGGCAGAAGTCAATGGCGGGGCCATTGACGAACCCAGTCAAGTAAGCATCATACTGACAACTCTTCCGAAGAGTTTCGATCAGTTTAAAAGCAACTACGGGATGAACAAGTTAAAGTTCAGTCTTACACAGTTGCTCAATGAGCTTGCTACCTTTGAGTCCTTGATTAAGGACAACAAAGGCAAGACCGGTGAGGAAAATGTTGCCGAACCATCTTCCTTTAATTATAAGAAGAGGAAAAGGTCTGCTGGGAAGGCAAAAGGAAAGCCCAAACCCAAGAAAGCCCAAAGCAAAAAGAAGGGCACCTCCACTGACCAAGACAAAGGAAAATGTTTCCATTGTAACAAGGTCGGGCACTGGAAGAGGAACTATCCTCAGTATCTGGAGGAGGTAGCCAAGAAGAAAAAGATGAAAGGTAAATATGATTTACTTGTTCTTGAATCTTGTTTAGTGGAAGATGATTCTTCACCCTGGATAGTTGATTCTGGGGCCACTAATCATGTTTGTTCTTCTTTGCAGTGGACTGATTCTTGGACACAGCTAGAGGAGGGAGCCTTCTCAATACGTGTGGGGTTGGGGGATATGGTATCGGCCAAAGCAGTGGGAGCAATAAGATTGCAATTCTGTAATAATAATAGTTTTTTATTATTAAACAATGTTTTTTATATTCCTGGATTTACACGGAATTTGATTTCCGTTTCTAAGTTGTTAGAACAAAAATATTCTGTTTCTTTTAATAATAAGTATGTTATTATAAGAAAGAATGATCTGAATATTTGTTCAGGAATTAATGAAAACAATTTGTATGTGTTAAGACCGTTAATACATACTACACTGCTCAACACCGAAATGTTTAAGGTTGAAAAATCAAAAACTAAACGACATAAGATTTCTCCAGATAATGACACGTATCTCTGGCATCTAAGACTTGGTCATATCAACATTGACCGGATAGACAAATTAGTAAAAAGCGGACCTTTAAGTGAGTTAAAGGTTGGCACCTTACCTGTCTGTGAATCTTGTTTGGAAGGTAAGATGACTAAGAGACCTTTTACTGAAAAAGGGTTTAGAGATAAAGAACCGCTAGAGCGTATACATACAGACGTCTGCGGACCGATGAATGTTAAAGCTAGGGGTGGTTATGAGTATTATGTCACCCTTATAGATGACTACTCAAGATACGGATACGTCTACCTGATGCAACGAAAGTCGGAAACATTTGAAAAGTTCAAAGAATTCCGAGCTAAAGTTGAGAATCAATTAGGTAGGACTATCAAGTCACTACGATCGGATCGTGGAGGTGAGTACCTTGACGAAGAGTTTGAAAACTTCATGGTCGGGCATGGGATAGTTTTCCAACTCACAGCTCCCGGTACACCTCAGCAAAATGGTGTAGCGGATAGAAGAAATAGAACCCTAATGGAAATGGTGAGATCTATGATTAGTTTCTCATCATTACCAAATTCCTTTTGGGGATATGCGTTACAAACAGCTGCATACATTTTGAATGTAGTGCCATCCAAATCTGTTGGTAAGACTCCCCTAGAGTTATAAAATGGTCGTAAAGCTAGTTTACGACATTTCCGCATATGGGGGTGTCCAGCACACGTGCTGAAGAACAAAACTGGAAAGCTAGACTCCAAATCTGTTGTCTGCCTGTTTGTAGGATACTCCAAGGAGACCAGAGGTGGACACTTCTATAGTCCTGAAGATAACAAAGTATTTGTATCGACAAATGCAACGTTTCTTGAGGACAATTACATTAGTGACCATAAACCTCGTTCCAAGATTGTATTAAATGAGTTGGAGCCTGGTGAGACTAGTGCTTCATCAACAAGAGTTGTTGATCCACAAACATCTGAGAGTCAGATGGTTCCTGATCAGGATACACTACCACATAAACGTAGTGAGAGGGTTGTGAGATAATCTGAACGCTATTTAGCTATAGGTGAGGGAGAAGGTGTTGTCTCTGCTAATAGTGTGGATGATCCATTGATATTTAAGAATGCAATGGAAGATCTTGATAAAGAGGAATAACTTAAAGCCATGAATCTCGAGATGGAGTCCATGTACTCTAACTCAGTTTGTGATCTTGTAGACTTACCGGATGGGGTACCATTGGGTGTAAGTGGATCTACAAGAGAAAGAGAGGAGTAGATGGGAAGCTAGAGACCTTCAAGGAAAGGCTAGTGGCCAAGGGTTATACCCAGAAAGAGGGGGTCGATTATGAAGAGACCTTCTCGCCAGTAGCCATGTTTAAGTCTATTAGGATTCTCTTATCCATTATTGCCTATTTCGATTTTGAAATTTGACAAATGGACGTCAATACTGCATTCTTGAATGGCAATCTTGATGAAAGCATCTATATGATACAACTAGAGGGATTCGTGTCTCCAGATCAAGAGCAAAAGGTTTGCAAGCTGCAAAGGTCCATCTATGGACTTAAGCAAGCATCTAGATCCTGGAACATTAGGTTTGATGATGCGATCAAAACCTATGGCTTCGAGTAAAACGTCGATGAGCATTGTGTCTACAAACGTATCATTGATAAAAAAGTAGTTTTCTTGGTCCTATACGTAGATGATATCCTACTCATTGGGAATGATGTGAGAGTGTTGTCTAATGTAAAGGGCTAGTTGGCTAGCCAATTCCAAATGAAAGATTTGAGAGAGGCAATTTATGTTCTAGGGATCCAACTTATAAGGGATCCAACTTATAAGGGATCGTAAGAACAAACTTATAGCACTGTCTCAGGCATCATATATCGACAAGATTCTTGTACGATTTTCGATGCAAAACTCTAAAAAAGGTAATTTACCTTCCATGCATGGAGTTCACTTGTCTAAGGAACAATGTCTTAAGACACCTCAAGAAGTTGAGGATATAAGACGTGTTTCCTATGCATCAGCAGTAGGTAGTCTCATGTATGCTATGTTATGCACGAGACCGGACATCTGCTATGCAGTAGGAGTAGTCAACAGATACCAGTCCAACCCAAGATTGGATCATTGGGTTGTTGTCAAGACTATTCTCAAGTATCTTCGGAGAATGAGAAATTATATGCTAGTGTATTCCGGACAGGATTTGACCCCGTTAGGATACACGGATTCTGATTTTCAGTCAGACAGGGATTCTAGAAAATCCATGTCTGGATCAGTATTCACCCTGGGTGGTGGAGCCATTGTGTGGAGAAGTATCAAGCAATCTTGCATTGCTGACTCCACCATGGAAGCCGAATATGTAGCTGCTTGTGAAGCTGCTAAAGAGGCTGTTTGGCTCCGTAAGTCCTTAAGTGATCTGGAAGTTGTTCCAGACCTGGATAAGCCCATCACACTTTATTGTGATAACAGTGGTGCTGTGGCTAATTCCAAAGAACCAAGAAGCCACAAGAGAGGGAAGTATATAGAGAGAAAGTATCATCTCATCAGAGAGATAGTGCAGAGAGGAGATGTGATCGTCACCAAGATAGCCTCACAAGACAATCATGTTGTGATCCATTTACGAAGACCTTACCGGCTAAAGTGTTTTTGGGTCACCTAGATGGTCTAGGGTTACTAGACATGCCTAACATGTTTTAGTGCAAGTGGGAGATTGTTGGGATTTATGCCCTAAGCATGTAATTTGTAAATGGATTTATGAAGTAAATAAAAGGAAATGTTCAATTCATTCTGTTATGTTATTTATTTTATAAATTTGTGTACATATTAACATCCTGGATTTCCGAATGTAATCTCGAACTGTGTATATGAGTGTCATATACGGATGGATACAGTAAGAGACGTGCAATCTAAAGAGTCCATAGATAGCAAATAAAGTTGGGTACTTTATTTGTGGTTCATTCCGTAATGTACAGTGATTCTATCCTGAATCATTCATATGAGATATGGGAATGGAGGCACCTTGTATGATGTGATCATATAGGACTGGGCCATGATCTATATGAATCTCACACAAAGATTTGTTTACCGATGAGATTCATATATATCAACTAATTATGGCTATATATGGGTGATCTTAATCCTGTGTGTCTTATCGACTCCTTCAGGCTAGATCTTGGTATTTGATATACCATGGGTGAGGTCAGATGTATTTCCTGGTCAATATACTCCGTATGTTGGGATTGCGGTTTGGCTTGTGGCTGGGAAGGTTTGTACACAATAGTGGAATCCACTTTTTCTTGTGAGAAGTAGATGGTAGTTCCCTTAAGGGTTGATTCGGGGCTTGGACAATATGAGTGCTCTCATAATTCCGTGAGAAAGTAGGATTTATTGTCCATTAGAGAATCAATGGTACTTAAAGGATATATGTAATTAGAGGGGTATAACGGACATTATGACCCAGCTCTAATTATGAACTATTGTGGAGGATCACACCATATGTAATAGCTATATCGATGGACACCGAGTTGTATCGGTCTGTGTAAAAACGTCTGTAGTTAAGAGAGTGCAGCTTCGGGTTTTTAGTGGAATAACACCGGAGTTAATAATCAAAGAATATTAATTAAAGAGTTTAATTAATGATTCTTATGATTATTGGAGCTCAAAATACTGTGGGTCCATTAGGTCCCTTTGCTAGCCCGAACGATTTAGGTAACAAGGGTCACGGTTAATTAATTGGATTGTCCAGTTAATTATGTTACAAAAGTGACACGTATTTATTCGGGAATTAATTGAATAATGAGAATATTTAATTAATGGATAATGGTGATTAAATAACTTAAATAATGAGATTATTTAATTATGTTATTAATCACTAAATGGAGAGTGTATGTTGATATTTATTTTTGAATAAAATAAGATAATGTGATTATTTTATTTTATTAAATTAAATATTTTATTTTTGAATTTAAATAGTTTGAATTCAAAATTAAAATCAAATTAAATATAAGATTTTAAAAATCAAATATAGATTTGATCAAATTTTTTAAATATTATATATAAGATATATTTTATTTAAAATATATATAAAAGAAAGGGGTTGATGTGCGTTTCAAGCACAGAAACATACTTTTATATATATATATTTGACAAAAGAGTAAAAAAAAAGAGTTTTAGTTGTTGGCTTTTGGTCAAAGGCCGGTGCATGAACAAAAATAATAATAACAAGTGTGTGCACTGCGAAAGTTTTTTTTGTGAGTTATTTTGTGTAAGTGTGTGCATGAACAATTACCATAAAGAGAGAAAAGATTTTATGTACAAGTATTGTTCATTAATATAAAGAAAGAGTTCTTATTCTTTTCTCTTCTACACCCTCCATCCTAATTTCCTGAGAACCGTGACGTACTCACACGCAGTTACCAATCCCGGGAATAGCTAGGAAGATCAGTGGTACAGACCAGGAGCAAATCGAAAAGTGAAGGAGCCTCCAAACGTTGGTATGGTTCTATTTTTTATTGATTACAATTTCATGTATTTATATATATTTTTTATTAGTGTAATAATTTTTATATGTATTTGTTCCGAAAATAAATTCGATCAAAAGTTTACCGGTCCAAGATACAGATTACGATATGTATAAAAAAATTTAAAAACCCGTTTCCGCTGCGCGACCGGTGAATTTGGTTCCAACAATTTGGCATTAGGGAATTTTGTATGTACAAATAGTATATTTCGAAAAACCGGAATGGATTTTGTAATTTACATAGGGAAATTATTTTGGTTTACTAGTCGCAAAAATTTATGTTAATCTATCAGACGTGTTTTTTCTAGTTTTCATTTTCAGAATACAGCTTTCGATATATACTACCAGACGCGTTTTTAGAATTTGAAAATAAAATCAAAAACACTATTTTTATTTTTCATTTTTCATTTTTATTTTTAAAAAACAGCTACCGAAAAGCGTTTAAATGATGGATCATTAGTGTTTTGATGTCTTTATTGAGATGTTTTTAGACCGATTAAAATCTATTAGCTAATACAAAACAGTAAACAGTAGTATAAAACAAACAAAACATTAAATTATGTTATTCAAATATATTTAAATCCATAATACAATACTGATAACAAACACGACCTTAATGGCTTGACCTTCGTATTTACATGAAACCGTGGGTTCAAATTTTGTTCCATTTCTAAAACTTAAATTATTGTAATATCTTTTGATTTAATGAGAAAGTGATAAAAGCAACACATGACACGTGATGACGCTTTGTGTATGAGCTCGTACGAACTACGAAGGTGATTTATTGGACGATGATAAAGTGGCATGCACGCAAGGGAAGACAACTACAAGTGTACCCCTCCTCACATTAATCAAGTGTATGCACTATGCAGTCAAGGTTTCAGTTTTCACTCATTCCTTAATTTTACTATTGATATAGACCAACCAAGTCAATTTTGTTACATGGATACAGCCAAATATAATCCAACTGCGACCTTTTCAATATTCAATGTACTAAAAGTGTTGTAATTGAGTGCAGTTATAAGTCCTCCATCAAATTCCCATTTACACCTATATTAAACTACGAGATAAAGGTGGCGTTTTAGTCTTTTGCCTCCTCTAATGTTGAGGGATTCGATTGGGATTAAGATAATCAAGATACTGAAAATATCAATTATATATGTAATTGATGATAACAAGGACACCGGCATATTATTCCCAATGAACCAAATGGTATCAAATAATTCAAATCCATAACTCTTTTTAACAGTATAATAGCTAGCAGTAGGGATGATAAATCCAGATTTTCAAAATCAATACTAAAACCACCCTATTCCATTTTTTCTTTTTCATTGATCTTTAATATTCATCAACATCATCAGACGAACTCTCTCAACAAAAAAAAAAAAATCAGCAAACAGTAACATGTAATGAAATGAAGCTAAAAAGTCCATTTCCAGATCTTGATTCGAAGATCAACCTTACACTTAGACTTATTGGTAGTAGCCATTGATGGAGATTTACCTTTTGGTACATCACCTGTAAATCCTTCACAGATAACCCTAATACCTACCTTCTTGGTCTTGAGTTTGCCTGCTTCGATTTTCACTTTGGTGTCCATTTGAATCTTCAATGAAACCCCGTTTTTCTTCTTCAGATCCGACTTCAAGGAAGCCACTGAATCCGTATCCAGATCAATATTCGAACCGGAAACCACCACGTCCTTGAAAGCCGTCTGGTTCTTCTTCTCCGAAGTGAAACCAGGGAGCGTCCCATTTCCAAGAAACACTCCGTTTGCTGAAAACGACGAGACGACAAAAGGGTCGTAAGAGAAAGTGAGATGGGAGTTTGGGTTTTTGGAGGTGACAGTGAAGTTGAAGAGAGTGGTGAGGTGGTTGGAGGAGGAGTCCGAGGAGGAAGTGAGGTTGAGGCGGTGGATGCGGAGGGAAGGGACGGAGAAGGCGGGGCGGTGGGGACGGTAGAGCATGTACATGGCAGTGCCGGCTATGGCGGCGACGAGGGCGAGGATGAGGAGAATGAGAATGGTCCAGAAACAGCAGCAGCAACAGTAATTGCGGCGGGAGCGGTGGTGGCGGCGGTTATGGGGTTGTGGACGGTAGGGGGGGCGGAGTGGGGGTTTAGTTGGGAGAGGAGCGGCGCCTCCATTGGCGGTGGGCTTGGAGGACGGGAAAACTCTATCCGACATTGTTGTTAGATTTGGAAGAAACAGAGAGAGAGTGAGTGAGTTTGAGAGCTAATTCACTGAATTGTATGTAAAGAGATATTGAGTAGGGGGGAGGTAATGGTCGCCACCCAAAAGAGATGCTTACGCATCACCCAATTTTTGGAATCTCTCTTTGATGGTGTTACTGTAATTTTTTTTGTGATGACTTTTTTTACAAGTTTTCTACTCTTCGTGATCTCACTGCATCCGCTTCTTTTTTTAATTATCTTTTTTAGTGTCAAATTTTAAAATATAGAAATGTGAAAGCGTGAATTGTCAGAAATGTGGGGTCCATAATGTTTTGCGAGAGTTTCAGGGGTTATTATGATTTTTTATTTTACTTTTATAAATATTACAAAGAAAGAATATAATACTCAGATAGTTTATAAAATTACAATACTTTTATTAGAAAATATACAAAAATTACCCTCCGTTGGCTGATTATATACTATTAAACGTTTAAATTACCTTTTAAATTAGATTTTTCAATCGATTAAAATAATAATTTTTATTTCTTTTTATGTTGAAAAAAATGTCCCGTTTACGAGAGAAGCTAGGTTTTATAAATAGCTGATGGCCGGTGAAGATCAAGCACAGCCATCTTGGATAGCAGTGGAAACAAGTTTGAAGCAGGGAGGGCTTTGGTGAAGTCATCAGCCAGTTGATTTTGTGTTCTAACAGGAAGTAGCTTGATGAAACCCTCAGTGATCTTGTCACGCACAAAATGGCAATCTAACTCAATATGTTTGGTGCGTTCATGGAAAATAGGATTAGTTGCTATATGAACTGCTGCCTGATTATCACAATTGATGAATCCAAACAAGTTCACTGCAGTAGAAGCAAGAGCACGGTACTCAGCCTCAACAGAAGATCTAGACAAGGTGGTTTGCTTTTTAGCTTTCCAAGAGATCAATGAGTCTCCAAGAAACACACAAAAACCAATGATAAACTTTCTAGAAACCAAGCAAGCACCCCAATCAGCATCAACAAATGCACGAAGCTAAAAATTAGAAGAAGAGGAAAAAAGTAATCCTTGGCCCGGAGTAGACTTGATGTATCGTAGCAAATGATGAACAACATCAAGATGTGGTTGGCGAGGTTGAGAGACAAATTGAATCAACTTATGCACAACAAAAGTGATATCTGGTCGGGAAATAGTAAGATAAAGAAGTCTGCCAACCAATCGTCTATAAACAGTGGCATCTTGAAGAATATTACCTTCAAAAGAACTTAGCATGAGCTTAGGATCCATTGGCAAACTAGCAGGCTTACTGGTAAGAAAACCAGTGTCTTCAAGAAGCTGTAGAGAATAGTGTCGTTGAGAAAGAACAATTCCCTTTTTAGACCGAGCAAGCTCTAAACCAAGAAAATACTTGAGCGGACCAAGATCTTTCAATTTAAATTGGCTATGAAGAAAAGACTTCAAAGAATCAATGGATTTAGAATCAGCCCCAATGATCATGATGTCATTAACATACACTAATAAGGCAACAAAGGATTGGCCAAACCCTTTTGTGAACAAAGAATAATCCGACTTGCACTGATGAAAACCATGCACAAGTAAGGCATTAGAGAACTTAGAAAACCATTGTCTAGAAGCTTGCTTGAGTCTATAAATGGACTTGTGTAAACGACAAACCAGTTTCTCCCCCTTAATACCAGACTGATCATGAATAGTTTTGCCATACCCCATAGGCATATCCATATAAATTTCCTCAAATAAGTCACCATTGAGAAAGGCATTGTTCACATCAAGTTAAACAAGAGGCCAATGATTTTTAGCAGCAATAGCAAGAAGAACATTGATTGTAACAAGTTTGGCAACAGGGGAAAAAGTCTCTATAAAATCCAATCCTTCTTGTTGAGTGTAGCCCTTAGCAACTAAACATGCCTTGTCCCGCTCTATACTGCCATCAGACCTATATTTAACTTTGTAAATCCACTTACAACCAATGGAATGTTTGCCCTTAGGTAATTGCATCACAGTCCAAGTTTTATTCAATTCCATAGCAACCAACTCAGAAGTCATAGCATCTCTCCAATAATCAAACTTAACAGCCTGATGATAAAACTGTGGTTCAAAAGTGGAAGAAATATTGCAAAGTAATGAACTGTGTTTGGAAGAAAAGGAAGTGTAAGAAAGATGTTGTGTAATAGGATAAGAAGAAGTAGCGTTTGGAATAGGAGAATTTTCTAAGAGATTACAATGAAAATCTCTTAGATAAGATGGAGGTTTAATTACCCGAGAGGGTCTCCTAAGAGGAGAAGAAAAAATTTGAGTAGGAACAGCTTCAGATTGATCAATAGAAACCGCAGGATCAATAGAAGTAACTGTTTCATGAATAGGATCAGATGGAAGTGATTGAGAATGAGGAACCACATCAGATATAGAATTAGAAGTAGCCTTAGGCAAAACAAAGTCAGAAAAAGGATCAACAATATGTGAAGAAGAAGAAATTGTATGGAAAGGAAAGACAGTTTCATGAAAAATGACATCTCTAGAAACAAAGAATTTTTTAGAGACAATATCATAAACTCTGTATCCCTTGACACCTGGTGGATAGCTAACAAATACATAGGTTCGTGCTCTAGGAGAAAACTTAGTTCTGTGAGAAAGGAGTGTGGAAGCAAAACAAAGGCTGCCAAAGGCTGCCAAAGACTCTTACAAACTGATAATCCACAGAATTATGGTAGAGTAGATTGTATGGAGTTAGATTATGCAATAAGAGAGATGGAATTCTATTAATAAGAAAGGTGGCAGTAAGAATACACTCACCCCAAAACTGGATAGGCACCTGAGATTGAAAAAAAAAAGCTCTAGCAACATTAAGAAGATGTTGATGCTTTCTCTCTACCACTGAGTTTTTCTCAGGCCTTTCCATACAAAAGAATTGATGAAGAACTCCTTTGTCATGAAAATAATCAGTAAATTGTAACTCAGGAGCATTGTCAGAGTGAAATTGCTTAATGACCTTATGAAATTGAGTTTCAATAAGCTTGAAAAAACGTGGTATTATAGAACGAGCCTCAGACTTATTCCTCATGAGATATACCCAAGTAAACCTAGTGCAATCATCTACCAAGGTTAAAAAGTATCGAAATCCATTATGTGCAGGAATATGATACGGTCCCCAGGTGTCACAATGAACCAAATCAAATGCATTAACTGACATATGATTATTAGACACAAAAGAGAGTCTTCTCTGCTTAGCAAGAGGATAAATGGTACAAGGAACAATTGTTCCAGTTCTATCAAAATGTAATTGATCTTGCAACATATCAAGCCTTTTAGAAGACAAATGTCCTAACCTGTGATGCCAAATATGAGCATTCACATTATTAACAATAGAATGAGGAGAATTAGAAACTTGATCAGAATGAAACTTATTGCTAGCTTGATCTGTGATCATTGTAGATTCAAAGACATAGAGATTATCAACTCTTTTACCCTTGTCAATCGTCCTCGATCTGATCTGATCCTGGACAATACAGGAATCAGTGAGAAAATGGACATACATATCAGAATTCTTGGTTAAAACACTCACAGATAAGAAGTTGAACTTGAACTGAGGTACAAACAGAACATCATCAAGAACCAATAAAGCAGAAAGCCTCACAGTGCCAATAAAAAACACAGGGATTCTACTATGATCAGGTAGTGTGACAAAAGCATTCTGGATTGGTTTCATAGAAAAAAAATAGCATGACTAAAGCCCGGTACCCGAGTCTACTATCTAATATCTAGATGAATGTAATATAGGATTGACAGAAATTGACAAGCAAGTACCTATTGCTTGAGCAGAAACATTTTCAGCATCTACACCAGTCTTGGCAGCTGAAAGATGTGTGTTCAACATAGCCATCAAATGAGAGTACTAAGAAGGATTTAACATTTGAACAAAATGACTCATGTTACTTGAAGTAGCATTCCCTCCAGTTTCAGAAACTTGATTAGCAACATGAGTCACACCAACAGTAGAGTTTGATTTCTGTCTAGGCTTATAACCAGGAGGATATCCATGAAGTCTGTAGCACTTATCAATGGTATGGCCAGTATAACCACAATGAGTATATATAGGTCTCTCTTTCTTCTGATTATTCTTGTTGTTTACTTGACTACCAGTAGACCTATTAAATTTTGTCTTAACAGAGAAAGCCATAGAATCAGAAGGATCAGAATTACCAGAAAATACACTAACATGTCTCTGATGTTCCTCTTGAGAGACTAGAGCAAAAACCTTGTTAATATATGGATTGGATCCATGAGAAGTAATTGACCCCTAACTTGAGCAAAATTATCATTTAATCCCATTAGAAAGGACATCACATATTCCATATGGTAATGATCTGCAAGAGCTTTAGTACCTCAACATGTATATTTACCACAAGAACAAACAGGTCTATAGTTGCTAAGTTCCTCCCAAACAGTTTTAAGCTTAATAAAATATGCACTAACAGTCAATTGTCCTGGAGTATGATTCATCAATTCACGCCTAAGTTGGAAAATACGAGGACCGTTTCTTTGTTGAAATCGTTCCTTAAGATCAGTCCAGATTTCTTAGGCAGATTCACAATATATCACAGAAGCAGATATCTCCTTAGACACGGAATAAAGAATCCAAGATATAACCATGTTGTTGTTACGAATCCAAGAGTTAAGAAGAGGATCAGTACCTAAAGGTCGTGAAATAGATCCATCTATAAACCCTAACTTGTTCTTGACAGATAAAGCGATCACCATAGCTCGACTCCATGAAGCATAATTCTCGCATGTGAGAGATTGAGAAACAAGAACTATACTTGGATTATCGAAATGATGAAGAAAGTAAGGGCTCGATCCATCTCCAATGGCGGAATTGCTCATTGAAGAACTGGACAAGTCTTGAGATTACGTAGAAGAATCGAGCGCCATAACAGAGAAGCAATCGAAGGAACAATAACAGAATCTATCGATCAAGAAAAATTAACAAGCAACAAGGCTTGAAAGAATATGGATCGGAAGAAGAAAAACGCAGTAAGAAACACATTATCGCTCTGATACCATATTGAACCAGAGAGAATAATCGAGAATCAAAGAGAATTTTTTTTATGTTGAAAAATCTGTCCAGTTTACAAGAGAAGCTAGGCTTTATAAATAGCTAGCTAACAAACCATCATTACAACCAATGAGAAAATTATAGCTGTACAAAAAATATTAACAAACTAACTAAATCCTAATAATAATATTATTTTTAATTAAATCTTTTTCTTAAAAAAAAAAATCTCTTCCCAACAAAAGATTCGATAGTTCATTCCAAAAAAAAAGTGTTAACGGTCAAATATTGGTTATTGGAAGTAGGGGTGGACGGGTTCAGTTCGGTTCGGTTTTGGCTAAAACCATATTGAACCGAGTTATATTCGGTTTTTAAAATTGTGAATCGGTTCGAACCGTATTGAACCCAAAACCGAATTGAGCCTAACACTCTTATCTCGGTTCGGTTCGGTTCATTTCAGTTCAATTCGGTTTTGGGCCTATTGGGCTCATTTTTTTCATTTCGTTTTTTACCTTTTAAACAACTAGGATTGTAATCGGGTCTTTAGGCAACTGATTCGGTCCAAATTTAGACTAAATTATATGTCCACATAATCAACATATAAGCATAAATACAGTCAAAATCAGTCAAAATCAATCAAAAGTAGCTTCTAAAAAGCTACCAAATTCAGTTCAGAAATTGAATCCAAATAACTTCAATTACATAGAATAATAGAAGTCTAGAATGCAATCCAAAATAAAATATGATTACACATAATCCAATATAAAATCCATAATAAAATTAAACTTCAAATACAATCCACTATATAATCCTTAGCCTCTGATGACCCCAAATCGACAAAAGTAAGTTGTATGCCTATATACAAAACGAAATCAAAGTCGGTAATCACTTTCGTAGAAAATGAAATCAAAGCTGACAATGAACAATAAGGAAACCAACATAAAACGAAACAAAGAAAGTTGTTACTCAGTAAGCAATGAACAACATAAATCAAATAAATTCAAATACAAAATATATTCAAATAAATCAAGTTAGAAAAACCAACATAAATCAAAGTCAAAGTCAAAATCAGAGAAAAATCAAATAAATAGAAATCCAACATAAAACGAAATATATTCAAATAAATCTAAGTCACTACTCACCATATCGAAACAAGTAGATAACAAAAAAAAAGAAAAAAGTTAGAGAAAATTGTAGATCGGAATGGCGAAAGAAGAAGAAAAATACCTTGAAAAGAGACGATTGTATGCAGAAGTCGATAGTCGAAACCGTGGAAGAGAGACGATTGCATACGGAAGAGAAAGAGAGAGAGAGACTGTGAGTTGAGAGAAAAATCGAGATATGTGGCTAATAGAACATATAAGTCTGAAAGATTTAAAAAAATTAGTTTTTTATTTAATTTATATACCGGTTCATATGGGTCGGGTCGGTTTTAAAGACTCAAAACCGAAACTGACTTGAATTCAATATAGTTCATTCGCTTCAAACCGAATTGAACCGAATTTGAGTATTAAACCGAACCAAACACTCAAAATCGGATCGGTTCGGTTCATATTTTTATATCCACCCCTAATCGGAAGCAAATTAAGAATAGTATAGACTAGAGAGAGATGTAGGGAATCCGTGGGCAATGAGAACCCCACCGACGGTGTATGTAAATATGTGATGTGTGATGGCAGTTGTTTCACAATACAAATCAGTTGACTAATCAAACTCATCTCACATCCCTTAATAACTTCAGCTTAAAACCAAAACGAATAACCCACGTAACAATAAGCTCAATACTTTTTTAGCCAATTACATACTGCCACGTGTTCAGTTACAAAGTAACCATACAAGGTTGAGCAAATGAAAACCGAGGGGAAACCTTGTCCGACGTGGCAACAGAGATACTTCATTGCGTTCTTTATTAAAATAAAATAAAGAATTCACTCTTACTCATCTGTGAGGATGGATGAGTATTACTAATATGTATTTAAAAAGAAATAAATTTATCCTAAAAATTAACAGCGATAATGTTTAGATATAGAGTAAAAATAAACTCCAAAATAAACATATCAGTATGTCACTTTTTGAGTTTTTGAGTTTAGTGTCACTTTGTACTTTTGTATTAATCGGTCCCCAACAACAGGTGGCGGCGAGGCAGACCTTTAAGTTGTACTATAATTCAAATCATCCCCTAAAAAATAACGTATCTAATCAATTAAATTTGATAATATATATACAATTATTTATATTTTTAAAATATATATATATATATTAATTTAATTGATTAAATATAAATTGAAATACTATTTTTTAACAGGAGATTTGAATCCCTTTGTATATTTGTATGGGCATATTTATGGATTACAATTTGACCCGCACTCATAGATGGTGAATTTACGATTCGCGAACCCGTTTAATGAAAAACCCGATGGGTTCGTGCGAGAGTGCGGGTTGAAAAAATGAACCCGTGGGTTAGATCCGCGAACCCATATAAATAAAATACTTGTATATAAACATATATAGACGTTTGAATTTTTTTTTATCGTTTTATTTTTATAGTTATTATTGTTTTGTAATGTATCAAATAGAGAATTAGAAATAAAAATTTAATTCAATTAAGTATCAAATAGATGATTACATGTAAAAATTTACAAATGACAAATCGCGGGTTCGTGGGTTCGTGAGTTTCCCACGAGTGAAGCATCCATCTGTTAACCCGTATTGTTTCGCGGGTTCGCGGGTGAGGGTATGGGTACAACCATAACCTGCGGGTTCAAACCCGCCCGCGAACCCGCTTATCTATCCGAGTTCATGGGCGGGCAGGGGTGAGAAAAATTTTCATGGGTAAGGGTTTGGATTTTACAAAACCCACCCGAACTCGATCCGCTGTCATCCCTAGGTTTGTCGCACCACCTATTGATACAAAAGTGTAAAGTGCTCTCTGTACGTGGGCATGGAGGTCACTGCTCTCTGTTGATATTGTTAGGGATGATTACAAATTAATTGACCAAAAATATGTGGTTAATATTTAGTAGAAATTACTTTCAGAAAAATAAAATAAAAATATTTAATTGTAATCGACAATATGATTTTTGTGGTACAATTATAGGTATTATTATACGATTTTTGGGAATATGATAATGTATTACATAAGTTATTAACAATTCGCTTTTTTTGTTGTTTCAGACGAGGAAGTGGAAGATTGCGTGAATTCTAGCTCGAAGACGTGCACCAAGAAATAACAACATACTTGAAACTTGTAAGTTCAAATGAAGTTTGATAAACCTCTGCCTGCACCTTTGTTTTCAATAACAAAATTCTATTGAATGCTAAGATACAACCAACTCATTTTTGTTTTATTTGTTTTTTTATGTCATTTATCAAACACTGTGTTCTTGAACGAGTTTGCGCTAGTCGTACATGTAAGATGCCAATCTGTTTTCTACATTCTTGTTTTCTTCCAACAGTTCAGACAACATTTTAGTACCATCTAAAATTGGAAGTGCTTTATAATTTCAGATAAAACATTGTACTCCTCTTTCAACTCCTATGCAACTATATCCATCTACAAAATAATAAAACTATCAAGTCTGATTGTAAAGAAAGTATTTAAACATGAAAGCCGTAAGTTCCCAAGAAACAACCCCATCCGCTACCACTAGTGACTTAGCCATAATGCCAACAAATTTGTCAATTGCAAAGATTTCCATCCTCTAAAGCTGATATTAGTAAATTTGTAGGAACGTAATCATTGAAATTGCTTCAGGATACAAACATAATGCTATAAATTTTAATGGAATAACAATTCCGGCATTTGCAAAGCACTTATCTTGATGTATTAAAACCATATCACAACAGAAAATTGTCCTGTCGAACCAAATTGAAAAGAAAAAAAAAAATGAGTGCAGGCTCCAATGAAACTCAATTCCGATTGCTGAATGCTGACTTACCACTTCTTGCAATCTTCCAGTCATATTCTATAAGTATGATCACTGACTTCTTCCCCTTTTTTTTTATTGTGAGAAGGAAGTCTAACAGCCCAGAAACAGAAAACGAAACTAACTACAAACAAAAACTTGTCCACACTCACTTCTTACCTCTGGGTGCTCCTTTGGTTGCACCCATTGGACGGCGTTTCCGTGTAAGAGCAAACTCTCCAAACTTATGACCAACCTTTTCTTCAGTGACCTTGCAACGAACAAAATGTTTTCCATTGTAAATTCGTACTGTGCTATTAAGGAATTCTGGCAAAATGGAAGACCTTCTCGACCAGACTCTCCTATTTGCAAGTCGATCTTTCTGATTCTTCAATTCATACAGGAATGCATCCACAAAACTGCCTTTCCATAAAGATCGACGCGGCATGATCTCAGAATATCTTCACTTCAACTCCTCCTCACTTAAATGAACTCCTAGTCTCCCTAATTAACAAGCAAAGCAATCAACACCAAATGAGGAAATTTATTCCAGTTATCAATTACTCAGAATAAGTCAGATATGTATTCCTGATTTTAAGTGACAAACTAAAAACAGGTAAAATACAGAAAAGAAATTTTAAAAAGATTTTTTTTTTTTTTTTGAGGAAACTAGTAAAATGTCACTCAAATAAATTATTCTCCCACGAAACTCGTAAAGCAGTAGAAGCATGCAACAACAGTACGGCGCCACACGGATCAAATAAGAACAGCAGAAAAAAAATGAAAAAAAAAAACAATAAGTTTCAAATTGTGCAAACATTTTGCAGATAGAAAAGTGAAATCACGGCAATGCTGCATCACATTCAATTCAACATCTCATCTTATAATTTTCCTTTATTTTCATTGATTTCCAAGCAACCAGACAGAACACACTAAAATCCTAATATCTCAAAAAAAATTAAAATTTCACGAAAAGGGTCATCAAGAATACCAATATCCACAAGATTACTAACAAATAACAGCACAGATAAATGAAACACAAAAATAAAATCAAATAAAATTCTCGAAGAACAGAAGTGACATAGAAACAGAGAAAAATATCATAAACAATGAAAAATGTGGGAATAAATTAACCCATTACTTGAAAACGATAAAGTAGGAGAGTGAGATTGGGTTGGGACTTACTCGAAATCAAAAGAAAACCCTAAAGAGCGAGACAAAGAGATCAAATTAGCGGGTTTTTTAATTTTTTTTTTGAAAAGCTAATAAGTTGTTTTCTTTTTGGATATGGAGTTTTCTTTGGGCTGGGCTCTCATCAGTTGATAGTTGTCACTTGGAAATTTTTTATTGAGATATAAAAGAAAATTGCAAGGAAAATGGCACTGATAGGGTTTCGAGAACTAATCTTTGATTCAATTGTGTTTGGCTTAGTATTGTATGTGGTACTTACACTCTCAAAATGGCCATAAGAAGTGATTTTTTATGATTTGTACATTTAGATATTTGATAAATCCTATGAAAGGGTCTGTGTTCTGTATATCTATGTAAAGACTAATAATTGTAAATAATAGGACAGAATGAGTTAAGGCATAAAATTATCCACACCAGTACTGGAGTCTTGATAACATCACAGACCACAGAAGAACTACTAGCCACAAACTATGCACGAATAGTTTATGTATACACTTAACCATTAGTGCGTGAGTATCCATGTAGCACATATACATGGGTAAACAAAGTACCATGTATCCATTAGATGTTTGATAAATGGTAAGGTTTAGTCCTCTGCAAATAGTGATCTTCTACGGATGTTGACACCACAAGACTTGCAAGTTGCAAATAGTTCCAAAAGAAAAATAACATAGAAGTACAGAACCACGTAAAATGACACAAAAGTGGCTTTTGAAAGTTAACATTTATGAGGCACTCAACTTTACTGAATTCTAGTCAGGATGAGTGGGAAGCAGCAGCGCAGAGCTCAAAGCATGAACCCCATCAAGTAACACAACTATTATGTTAATATATTTTAGAGTTTAAAAAATAGAAAACCAAAAAATAATTGGCTGAATAACAGCAAATAACATAAACTGAAAGGTAAATCAACAAGCTTGTTTCAACTTTCAACAATATAATATATACAAGAGACGCTTTTACTTGATTATAAAAACTGATCTAGTAAGCAAAAGAAAGGAAAGAGTGCACAGCATACCAGCAAGCTCTTGGATATATTTCATTATCCATGAAATGTTAAGTTCTAAAACTATTTAATGCTGGTTATTAGAATTAACAATTAGAATTAATATCAAAATTCAAATTGTTTTGGCAACAGAATACTGTCATATACACATAATAATTTCATAAACTAGAGAATAGTCAACTAAATTAAAAAAGACTCCACAAAAGATCCAACAACCCAAATTAAGCACTAATTTGAATTTCTCAATCATTCATTTTAAGTAATTTAAAAGAAAGAAAAAATAACAAAAAATAATATAGGTTCAGAAATGCTACATCTACTCCCTAGAACCAAGTATTCATCATAAAAATCCATGAATAAGTTACTCTCATCACTAGCAATAACGGTATTTCAACATAAATGCCTTCATCTATATATAATACAGAAAATTGGCACCTACTACATTCATTCAATTTACATAAATACACGGTTAAAAATAATATCTGCAGCCCAAAATAGTTAAAATTAGATAAATAACCTTTTCTATGATACAGAGCATTCTGTTTTCATTGCCAGCAACATCTCAGAATTAATGTGACAAGAGTGTTTCTGATCATATAACACCAATAAAGAGTTTGTGATTAAACACAATAGTAGAACATCATTAAAATCTCATATGACTTGGTTAACAAAAAATCATTTGGATCTAGATTCTAAAGCACAGTTTCAACGAAGAAGTGCAACTATGCAATGATATAGAGCAAAACAATTCCTTGTAGAGCCATTTTCATGGCATTTTTTCTTGATAATCTCCAAAATTCATTGTTTTCCAATATTTTACTCCTTATGCAAACTGGTTAAAGATAACATCGATTTTTTACCCAGTTAACATAATGAAACATCAAAAGTTTTAATTTTAAGTCAAATTAATTCAAATGAGTCCTGGTTTAAAGGAAAAAAAGAGAAGAGAAAATTGTGATTTGCGAACACCCACATCAAGAATACAAACATCTATAAGTTAAAACAAAACAGCAAAAGGATCACAAAGAAAGAAGAAATTCATGATGAACAAAAACCTAGTAGGTTATAAAAGAGAAAGAAGGCAAAAAAAAAAGAAAAGAAAAAAAAGTGAGCTAGGATTTGGACTTACTTGAAAAGAAACGAGAACTTAACAGAAGCAAAACCCTAAAGAGCACTGAATCACTGATATCCAAACTGAAGAGGGTTTTACTGGGTTATTATTAGAGTTAACTGAACAAACACCCCTACATTTTGTAAATATTGCAAATATATTCAAACTTCCCTTAAATTGTACAAATCTCCACTAAAAGATGTTGACTAACACGGCTTGAGTGACGACCAACTTAACAAGGATAAAACTGTCCTTTTAATACATAAAAATAATTTTAAAAATACCATAAAGGGCCGTTTGGTATGGGATAATATTTACATGAAAATGAAAATATGGTAACATTCTCATGTTTGTTACTAAGTTTGTGTTTTTTGATTCCTAGAAAAGTGATTACATGGGAATCGTAATACCTTCCAACGGGGTAGTGTGAAACCCACCACAACAGGTGGATTTCACATTACCCTCCGTATGATTCTCATTGTGGGACCAATCTTAAATTTTTAAAAATTAATTAATATAAATTAAATGGAATATATATATATTATTTATTATATATATAATATATAAAATAATGTAATAATATATATAATACATATTATCTAAATTATCTAATTATGTTATATATATAATATAAGATTTCTGTGTGCAACTAAACACAATTATTTAATATTATCAGGAATCTAACATAATATTCTCATACACAACTAAACACATATATATAGGTTTATCAAGAATCACATTATTGAATTTAACTTTCTTAAGAATTCGATTATTTCGATTATTTCATTCCAAACGACCCATAATAGTTCTTTAATTCGCCTTTACCTACCTCCTCCAAAAGCTCTGCTCCCTTCATTCTGCTACTGCCATGGGCCAAAAGCAGTTGGAGGAGACGATTTGAAATGGACGACCCGTGCCAACTCGACTTCTACACTGAAGTTACTGAAGCATATCTTCTCTCTTCGAGGTGAGGCTTCCTTATTTTTAATTATATTATATATATATATATATATATATATATATATTGTGAGTCTCTCATATAAGAGATTCTTTACTTTAAATTCGATAAGAACCATCATGAAATCACATTGACTTGAATGAATTTTGATTTGATTTTTTTTTATGGATGATAAGTTCATTGAAATTTGTCTATGAATAAAATTTGAATTTTTTTCAAGTAATAGAACTATTTTTTTTCCTATATTTTGCCTATTTTTTCTAATGCATTCATATTTTAAAATAATCTGGATAAACAGATCTAGTACTTGGAAATTTTTTAAATTTTATTCATAAGTAGATTTCAATAAACTTATCATCTACAAAAAAATTCAAATCAAAATTCATTCAAATCAATGTGATATCATGGTGGTCCTTACCGAAATTAAAATAAGGGATCACTTATAAGAGACCCAATAATATATAGCGAGTCTTTCATAAGGGATCTCTTATTTTAATTTCGATAAGTATCACAAGGGGTGTGCAATTTCGGTTTGGTTTGGGTTGAAGCTCAATATCAAACCAAACCGATATGTATCGGTTTGTCTATATTTCAACCCAAACCAAACCAATGTGATTTGCCAAACCGATTCAAACCAAACCAAAAAAAGTCGGGTTGGTTCGGATTGATTTGACGGTTTAAGTTTGAACCTAAAAATCATTTTTTGTATTATTATAAAAAAATTATTTAAATATAAAAATATTAAGTAGGTGTTATTTAATTATTTTAAAAATTAAAAATATTATATAATTAACAAATTAACAATAAAATGTACTATAACAGAAAGTAAAAAATAAAACATAATAAAACTCATATTCTAAAATGTAATGGAAGGGACGAGTAACTGTATTTTATTTATTAAAAAAATATAATATGTAAAAGAAAGAAAAGTAGTACGATACCAAATGGTTGGTGAATAATGAATCAGAAGAAAAAAAAAACTTATTTATATGAGAAGCAAATAAGTATATATAAAAGTTACAAAATCTTAAGAAATATGGATTGGATTTTATTAAATATATTGGTTGGTTTGGGTTGTATGAATTTTATTTTTAACAACCCAAACCAAACCGATCTTTGATCGGTTTGGTAAATGACAGACCGATTAATAAATTTTTTATATGTGAAACCGAACCAACCTATAAAGTTTGGATTGAGTTAGACGGGTTGGTTCGGTTTGACGGTTTTTTGCACACCCCTAAGTATCACCATGAAATTACATTGATTTGAATGAATTTGATATGATTTTTTTTTTATGGATGATAAGTTCATTGAAATCTGTTTATGAATAAAATTTAAAAAAATTCAAGGAATAGAACTATTGTTTTTTTTTATTTTTCCTACATTTCACCCATTTTTCTGAAGCACTCATATTTTAAAAAGAAATCGAGATAAATAGTTCTAGTACTTAAAAAAATGTAAATTTTATTGACAAGTAGATTTTAATGAACTTATCATCAACAAAAAAATTCAAATCAATGTGATTTCATGGATGTCCTTACCGAAATTAAATCACATTGCTTTGAACGAATTTTGATTTGATTTTTTATTTTGGATGATAAGTTCATTGAAATCTGTTTATGAATAAAATTTGAAATTTTTTCAAGTAATAGAACTATTGTTTTTTAATTTTCCTATATTTCGTCCATTTTTCTAATGCATTCATATTTTTAAAAAAAATCGGGATAAATAGTTCTAGTACTTGAAAAAATTTCTAATTTTATTCATAAATTGATTTCAATAAAATTATCATCCATAAAAAAAATTCAAATCAACATTCATTTCAATCAATGTGATTTCATAATGGTCCTTATCGAAAATTAAATAAGGGATCATTATATATTAGTGGGTCTCTCATAAGTGATCTCATATTTAAATTTCGGTAAAGACCACCATGAAATCACATTGATTTGAATAAATTGTGGATGATATGTTCATTGAAATCTGTCTATAAATAAAATTTGAAATTTTTTCAAGTAACATAACTATTTTTTTTTTATTTTTTCTATATTTCACTCATTTTTCTAATGATTCATATTTGAAAGAAATCGGGATAAATAGTTTTAGTACTTGAAAAATTTTCAAATTTTATGCACAAGTAGATTTCAATGAATTTATCGTCCATACAAAAATTCAAATCAAAATTCATTTAAATTAATATGATTTCATGATCCTTACCGAAATAAAAATAAAGGATCACTTATGAGAGATCCACCCATTAATATATAATGAGTCTCTCATAAGGGATCCCTTATTTTAATTTTGATAAGGACCATCATGAAATCATATTGATTTGAATGAATTTTGATTTGATTTGTTTTTTATAGATGATAAGTTCATTGAGATCTGTGTATGAATAAAATTTGAATTTTTTTGAAGTAATAGAAATATATATTTTTTTTCTATATTTCACCCATTTTTCAGATGCATTCACATTTTAAAAAAACTGGGAATTTTGTTCTAGTGCTTGAAAATTTTTCAAAATTTGTTCATAAGTAGATTTCAAAGAACTTATCATCCACAAAAAAATTCAAATTAAAATTCATTCAAATCAATGTGATTTCATAGTAGTCCTTACCGAAATAAAAATAAAGTATCACTTATGAGTCTCTCATAAGGGATCCCTTATTTTAATTTTGGTTAGGATCACTATGAAATCACATTGATTTAAATAAATTTTGATTTGATTTTTTTTTTTGGATGATAAGTTCATTGAAATCTGTATATACATAAAATTTGAAAAAAAATTCAAGTAATAGAACTATTTTATTTTTTATTTTATTTTCGATAAGGACAACCATGAAATCACATTGATATGAATGAATTTTGATTTTTTTTTATGGATGATAAGTTCATTAAAATCTGTCTAAATAAAATTTGATTTTTTTTCAAGTAATAGAACTATTTTTTTCCTATATTTTGCCCATTTTTCTAATGCATTCATATTTAAAAAAAAAATTGGGATAAATAGTTCTAGTGTTCGAAAATTTTTCAAATTTTGTTCATAAGTAGATTTCAATGAACATATCATTCAAAAAAAAATTCAAATCAAAATTCATTCAAATCAATGTGAATTCTTGGTGGTCTTTACCGAAATTAAAATAAGGGATCACTTATAAGAGACTTAATATATATATATCAGTGCGTACTGATATAACTTACATCAGCGCGTTGCATGTGGACCACTAATTATGGAGAAACTTTGACGGAGAAACTTTGACAAGTGGATATATTTTGAGCCAAAGTATGTAAATCTAATGATCCACATTCAACACATTGATAAATTTATAACAGTGCGTACTGACTTTATATATATATATATATATTGTTATATGAATATTTTTTCAAATGTACACGTCACTGACATAATAGACGGTCTCTTGAAAAGATTGCTAGATGGGCATCCGAGTAGGCATCTAGAAAATACTCTTCAAGATGTCACAAAGGGATAGGAACCCGAGTAAGTCCGAACATGGATATTCGGCACGTTGTGTCCTACTCGGGACCGAGTACTTAGCACGTCATGTTTTACTCGGGATAATAAGGGAAACCCGAACAAAGAAACCCAGCACACGATTCACACGTGGGTGAACCAAGAGTCATGCTCAAATACGTAAGACATCCGTATCAATGAGTTTCTAGAAGAATAAAACACCAAATAAGAAACGGATTCCAAATCAAGCAACAACTCTACTTCTTCAAGAAAACTGTATATCAATAAGGAAATAAAGTCCTAAATGGACTATACCACCAGAGTCATATTCAATCTCTACACGATCTCCGAAATAGGAAAGAAGATAAAAACGACTCCAACAAGCAACCAGCTTTAACTAAAATACAATTCCTTTTACTTGTATAACAAGGATTAGGGCTCTATGCACATATAAATAGACACATAATCTCATTGTAAGAGAGATAGAACAAAAATACAGAAAAAATCACTAGAAGGGAGAGGCAAAAGAGATCGAGTGATGTAATTCTTTATTTCAATAGTGGATTTGGCTCGGTTGCTTATTCAACCACCCGTGAACGTTTCTCCGATCACCGAAGTTTTACCATGTAAACTTCTGTTTTATTAATTTCAACTTGCATTCTCTTTCTCTTTTTCTTTCTCTTTGATATGTCATAATCAAATCCAACATTGTTGACTTTCTCATCCATCGAGAAATCGACGTCAACAACTGGCGCTAGAAGTAGGGGGCTTGAACCTCCGATCTGATTAAGCAATGACTGGTAGCGGAAGCAGAAACAGTTCTGGGGATATCCAAAAATCTCCAGATAATGCTCATATAGGCGGGAGTACACAAGATCCCACCACAACTGCCGAGAACCAACTAGCACCTCTGGTTGGTATCCAACAAATCCCTCATACCAGTGAGAACATAGCACGTTGATTAACACTGAAAAGTGTATGTTTACTAAGGGATAATATCATCATTTTACACTTCCAATATGATTAATTCCCCAATTTATATATAATTTCGTTCGCTTGCTTAAATAAATGTGTTGTGTAGTAATCAATGTATTTTTCTTTGCATTTCAGAGGTAATTTGATCAATTCAGAATTATGGAGAAATCAGATGGCAAAACAAACATCGTTTTCAAGTTTAGAACGTCAAAAACCTTAGGAAGGCCACGAAGGGCATTTTTATAATTTTGACTATTCAATGTTCATAGTTGACTTTCACTGTTCCTGATGACGTGGCATATTCCTATTGGGCTAAACTGCGAGTGCACCGTACACGCGGCTAGAAGTCAGTGCATTGTTTATAATTGACTTTCTAGAAGATTATTGACCGATGATGTGACACATTTCTATTGGCCTAAATTGTGAGTGCACCGTACACGTGCTACCGAGAATAATATTCTAAAAGCGGTGCACTGTTCACTATTTACTTCCACGGATGCGTTTATTGTTCACTGTCACTGTTCACTGTTTACTATTCACTGATGATGTGGTGAAATCTGGACGCTCCATTCTAAATTCATCCGATGGTTAATTTTCATTCGTATTTTGTATAAATAGGGGGCCTCTCCCCCCTAATTTCCAGATTCTGAATCCAAATCTGATATTAGATTTGTGAAATTCTCTCTCTTTAGTTCTCAAATTCTCAATTTAAATAAAATAGCTATTTTCTAGTTAAATTATGTCTGGTTAATTTTATATAGCTGGAGCCAAATGTGATACTGTTAGTACGGAAAATATAATCCAATTATGGTAAGTTTATTATTTTTTTGCTTTTTCCCATCTGATCTTTGTGGAGTTTTTGACTCACTGTAGTCAGACAGATATTGTCTAGCACAGTGAGTACTCTTACCCATATTTATCAGAGAGTGGTTTCTCCCCTCTGATCTTTGTGGAGTTTTTGACTCACTGTAGATAGATAAATATTGTCTAGCATAGTGAGTAATTTTACCCATATCTATCAGAGAGTGGTTTATCCCCTCTGATCTTTGTGGAGTTTTGACTCACTGTAGACAGACAGATATTGTCTAGCACATTGGGTACTTTTACCCACATCTATCAGAGAGTGGTCAGTGGAGTGGAATACCCTCCCATTAATCTGGACTAAATATTAATTATTGGATCATATTTGAATTACCAACAGTGGATCCCTTAGCCCCAGTTTTAATTTTAATTGATTTACATTTTGATAACAAGCTTATTAATTAATCTAGATAATTAATTCTACAAGAACAAGTGAACAACCTCCCTATGGTTCAACCCGGTCTTACCGATTAATTTATTACTATGACACTCTTATACTTGGGAGTATGAACACTTCTTTAGGACGTGTCACACGTCATTTCTGCGAGGCACTGCAACAGCTACTGACGGACGCGGCGAGAGAAGAAGTAGACCTATTAGTTACGAAAGAGGCGCATCCGCCAAACCCTTCACCTACAAGGCTCCATTCGGTTATAGTTGGGCCGGAACCTGATGTATCAGCAGCTGTTAGGAACTCAAATCAAATCAATCAATCAATCTGGGGTTGTAACATGCAACCAGGACAGGGGTCGTGAAACGCCTGAAGAAGAACGACCACGCCAAAGGCGGAGTCCTGGTTAGGTGGCCCATGATTGACACAGCAAATATGACCAGCACAGGGATCGGTCATCATCATCATAGGATAGCGATTGACACAATCGCAAACGTTGTCATGGAACCATATGCCTACAAGGATTAGCATACGAGACTCGGGAATAGAGCGAAGAGGGGCTGGAAACGGGTATGACGATCACCCGACAATTTAACCATCATGGAGAACCGATGGGTGACAAAGATGTTATGATTCAGAGCCTGACCTGAGAAGTCGAAAACAACAGGCGTCAAATGGACGCGTTGATTAGGCGATATGGATATAATGAGTTGTCTGATGATGATTCTGATAGTTCTTTTACTAGGGACATCCTGCGAACCCCATTCCCAGAAAGGTTCAGGATGCCGCACGTGGAACATTTCAAGAAGGATACATATCCTAAAGAACACATCAGACGATATAAAAACGCTATGGCTCAGTATGCCCACAGCGACCCTTTGTTGTGTCTCAATTTTCTACAAACTCTAGGAGACACAGACTCGAGATGGTTCGGAAGATTGTTCTCGGCAAGTATTAGGAGTTTCGGCGAATTGAACAGAAGCTTTTCAAGACAATTCCTAGGCAATGTGCACAGGAAAAAGTCAGTCCCTTACCTTTCTCAGCTAAAGCAAGAGAATGACGAGTCACTAAAGAAATACCTGGGGAGATTTGGCCAGACGGTCTCTGAGATCGGCAGTGCAAATGACGAAGCAATAATCGCTGCATTCATAAACAACGTACAGAATGGATGACTGTCTTTTGACCTACGAAGGGCTCGTCTAACCAGATATGTAGATATGATGGATATGGTCAGAGGATATGCATTAGCCGAGGAAGAGGAGTTAGCAATAGGGGGTTGCTACATGTATGGAGGGAAGCTCGAACAGAAAGATGCCGAGTCAAAGCTACAGAACTGTAAAGGAAAACAAAAAGGATATAGCAAAGAAAGAAGCAAGGACGGGGGAAGTGGGCGTAATGCTGACCAGACCACAGAAAAGTTTCGAGGAAAACACACGAACTACACCCATCTCCGAAAAAAACAGGAAGAAATCTTAGCAATACTAGAAGAAAAGAATCTGGTGAAGTAGCCACGTAGACAATCTCAATTTGCTCGGCGAGACACGGCAAAATACTGCTGATTCCATAAGGAAACCGATCATGAGACCTCTAAATGCTACCAACTTATAGACTATATAGAGACCCTCATTCGGGAAGGACACCTGCAAGATAAAATCCTGAAGAAAGATGAGAAGTCAGAAACAAAGAAAGAAACCAAGACAGATTATAATTCTGGTCGGAACAAAAGGGCCAGTCTTGAGGCGAATGAAGTAATACAAACTATCTTTGGAGGACCATCAACAGGAAGTAACCGGGAGCGGACTGAGGAAATCCGAGAAGCGATAGAGGCAAGGCAGATTTTTGATGTCAACTCCGTCGAACCAGACCCGAAAAGAATAAAGGAATGATGGGACCCGATAATATTCACAGAGGCTGATTCACATGGGATCGATGTTCAACCAAATGATGCCCTCGTCATAAGTGCCCGAATTGGCCACAGAGAAGTCATGAGAGTTTTAGTAGACAATGACAGTTCGACAGACATTCTCAATGTGGCTGTTTATGATCAGCTTAGGTTGGATTAAAAGGATTTGCAACCTTTCCATACCCCACTCAAAGGATTCGGGGGAGTCGAGGTCAGGTCTCTCGGGACAGCGAAGTTGCCCATGAAAATCGGAGTAGTACCTTGTCAGAAAACAGTGTTACTCGACTTTGTAGTGGTAGACCTGGACAAATGGCCTTCTAATACGCTGTTAGGTTGATCATTCCTGAATAAAACCAAGACAGTAACAATTACCTACGCTCTAATGATCAAATTTCCAACTGAATAGAGGGTAGGAGTAGTCAAGGGGTCCCATGAGATGGTCAGAAGAGCTAATCTCTCGGTTTACAAAGACAGAGACAATAGTGAGCAAGTGTGCACCATAACACGACCAGATCAGATCGAGTAGGGATCACTGCTATTTGAGTTCGATCCAAGGGAAGAGCCGGAGATATCTAAAAGTGAACCAATAGAAGAAGTAGTGTTAAAGGAAGATGAACCAGATAAGAAGATCAAAATTAGGGTCAATTTGGAAAGAGAGGTTAAGAAAGACCTTATTAATTTGCTGAAAGAATACAAAGATATGTTCGCTTGGAGCCATAAAGACATGGTAGGGATAGATGCCCGAATAATATCACATAATCTGGCGGTGGATCCAAACGCGAAACCAGTAATACAAAAGAGAAGATCATTTAACCTCGGGAGAAGTCAGGCAATTAAGCAGGAAGTAGAGAAGTTACTCGATCAAGAAAATCAGCTACCCTGAGTGGGTAGCAAATGTGGTCCTAGTCAAGAAGAAAAATGGTCAGCGGAGAATGTACATAGACTTCATGGATCTGAATAAGGCCTGTCCAAAAGACAGCTTTTCACTTCCGAGAATAGACCAACTGGTCGATGCTACATCAAGCCATGAATTACTCAGTTTTATGGACGCTTACTCGGGATACAATCAAATCCGAATGAATAAAGCTGATGAAGAAAAAACAGCATTCATGACCGATCAAGGTTTTTACTGTTATATAGTAATGCCTTTTGGGCTAAAGAATGCTGAGACAACATAACAAATATTGGTAAATAGGATCTTTGCTCGTTAAATAGGAAGAAACATGGAAGTTTACATAGACGGCATGTTGACCAAAAGTGTCTCGGCAGACGAGCATGCTTCGGACCTAAGGGAAACATTTGATGTCTTGAGGAGATACCAGATGAGGTTAAATCCGAATAAGTGTCTATTCCGGGTTCCATCAGGAAGGTTCCTTGGTTTTCAAGTTCACCATAGGGGAATCGAAATGAACCTTGAGAAGATCCAGGCCCTCTAAAAAATGACTTCATAAAAAATGCTAAAAGAAGTGCAGCGCTTAATAGGATGCTTAGCTTCCTTGGGCAGATTTATTTTAAAAGCCACAGATAGATGTGCCCTCTTTTTCAAAGTGATCAAAAGAAGGAAAGGACTCGAGTGGAATGAAGAGTGCGAACAGGTGTTCCTGCAAATAAAAGAGTACTTAGGGCAAGCTCTCATCCTTTCAAAACCTAAAATGGGAGAAATTCTCCATTTGTACTTATCCATTTCAGAATTAGCAGCAAGCTCAGTTCTAGTCAGGACAGAAGACAGAGTACAGAGGCCAACGTATTACACCAGCGTACTACACCAGCAAGACTCTTCTCCCAGCTGAAACTAGGTATTCATAAGCGAAAAAAATGGCTCTAGCATTGGTTTCGACAGCAAGGAAGCTGATGCCATACTTTCAGGCTCATACAGTCTAGGGTCTCACCGATTGCCCACTTAAGAAAATCCTACAGAAGCTAGAAATATCAGGGAGATTGACTAAATGGGCAATCGAGTTGAGTGAATTCGATATTCAGTACGTCCCTAGGACATCACTCAAAGGCCAAGCAGTGAAAGATTTCATAGGAGAATTCACAAAACTAAACCTGGAAGCAAAAAAGATGTTGGGCAAGAGTTTTTCATGGAAGCTGTATGTCGAAGGTTCCTCGAACACTCATGGCAACAGGGCAGGGATCGTGGTATGCACCCTGGAAGGAGATAATGTTGAATGTGCCATGAGATTCGACTTCAAAGCAACGAACAATCAAGCCGAATATGAGGCACTGCTAGCAGGACTCAGTGTTTGCATAGTTCTCGGAGCAGATGGGGTCAAGATTTTCAGTGACTCGCAGATAGTCGTGAACCAAGTTTCAGATGAATATCAAGCCAGGGATGAAGGTATGATGACTTATTTGGGCATAGCAAAACAACTCCTTCAAAGATTCAAGGAATACAGAATTGTCCAGATCCCTAGAGAAGAAAATGAGAAGGCAAACGCTTTGTCTAAACTAGCATCAGTCATCAGTAACAACCACAATCAGACCAAAAACTATTCCAGTTGCACATCTCCTCAAACCAAGTATAGTTCAGCCGAAAAACATCAAAATTTCATAAATCCGAACACCGTCAGATGGTTGGATGACACAGTTAAAAAGATACATGGAAGAAGGTATGCTCTCAGAAGATCCCTTAGAAGCCAAACGCATCAGGTACCGGTCATAAGATACATAATGATTGTAGGGGAATTGTACAGAAGAGGATTTTCCTAAACACTCCAAAGATGTGTTTCTGAGGAAGAAGCACATCAGATACTACAGGAAATACATGGTGGAATATGCGGATACCATACTGAGGGTAGGAGTTTAACACACAAGGTACTCAGACAAGGTTATTATTGACCCTCTTTGTTATCGGATGCACAACGATGCTCGGAAAGCTATAGTGCTTGCCAATGATATTCGGCAGCCTCCTGAACAACTTAGAAGCCTCACATCCTCATGGTCATTTTCCATGTGGGGACTAGACTTAATCGGCCCAATGCCAGTAGGGATAAGGGGTAGAGCTAAGCACGCAATTGTGGCTGTTGATTATTTCACAAAGTGGGTAGAGACTGGTACATATCACATAAGCAAATACCACAAACTTTGTGAAGAAGAATATACTCTACAGATTTAGAGTCTCAAGTACTATTATCACTGACAATGGCACTCAGTTCGATAATCAAAAATTCAGACAGTTGTGCAATGAGTACTAAATTGTAAATTATTATGCCACACCTGCCCACCCTCAAACGAATGGGCAAGCCGAAGCAGTAAACAAAATCATCAAGCACACACTCAAAGTAAAGCTAGATGCCAAGAAAGGTATTTGGGTTGAAAAACTTCCTGAGGTGTTATGGGCGTATCGGACGACAGTAAGAACTCCTATAGGAGAAACTCCGTTCTCTTTGGCATTCGGAACAGAAGTTGTCATCCCGGTAGAAACATCATACATGTCACCTAGGGTTAAGCTATACAATGAAGATCAGAATGTTGATATGTTGTTACAAAGCTTAGATGAGCTAGAAGAGAAAAGGGAGAAATCCCAAGTACGAAATATGTCATATCAACAAAGAGTGGCCCGACACTACAACTGTCACGTTCGTATCAAGAAATTCCAACTAGGAGACTTGGTGCTCAGGAAAGTGTCGCTGAACACAAAGAACAAAGTTATAGGCTCGTTGGCTGACAAATGGGAAGGTCCATACAAGATTGAAGGAATAGCTGGTCATGGAGCATATTCGATTGCCCGACCAGATGGAGGGGTTTTACCCCGGCCATGCAATGCCCAATATTTGAAGATTTTCTATCCTTGAAATTTGTTTTTAACTTTACGCCAGGGTATTTTTAATTTTTAGCAATTCTTAGAATTACATTGTCAGTTTTGCAGTTATGAATAAAAACCCGACATGGGATTCCGAAAATCTAAGCCCCGAAAATCTAAGCCCTAAAAATCTAAGCATATGAAAATAACATGAGATGAGCATGATAATAAGAACATGTGGAAAAGCATGATAATAAGAACATGTAGGCACAAAAATGCTCGGGATCATTGATGTGGCAAAATTCCCAAATGGGCAGAGAAGCTCGAAAGAGCACGCTAGCAGAGTAAGGTCAGTCGACCTTAGCAAAAAAGAAAACCTGATGCACCAGATTCTGGAAAACGGCTCGGGACACTGTCGGGAAAAATCCCGGTGAGATGCACAGTTGTGTTAAGCAGTTTAAAAGCTTAATGATTTGACAAACCCTTGCACAGATAAAACTAGGAGACGTTCTCAGTAACTTGAGTAAGGACTTGAATGTACGATCGTGGTGAGCCTCGATGTAATGTTCGGGCAGCAACCGAGTATGAAGCAAAAGTTTCTACTTGCCTGTTTCAAGATGACTCGGTTAATTAGCCAGTTTAATAAGACTTGGCACAAAATCACGATTAGTCAGTTTAATAAGATACTTGGCACACGAAATCGCATTAGCCAGTTTAATAAGATACTTGACACATGAAATCGCATTAGTCAGTTTAATAAGATACTTGGCCATGAAATCACATTAGCTAGTTTATTACAATACTTGAGTTAGAAATTTCTCGGGTTACGAAACTACACAGTTAAAAAAGATACTCGGCGATTAAAGGAATTAAAAATGGTTGACTGAGATTTGGCATTTCAAACTCACGACAACTTGGCAAAATATGGGATTTCATTGATCAATTGTTTTTTACAAATGAATTTTTTTACAAATATACCTAAGCTGAAATGAGGATTTGGAGCTCTTGCCAATACTCAGGTCGGGCCCCATTTCATACTCATGGAGGAGACTTTCATTTGGAGGCCAAACGATTGGGTCGACCGAGTCGTCCATCCATTCACTATAATCCGTTCCAGGAACCGATTCAGTGTCAGGCTTCAACCCGTCCATACCAGCTTCTTGATTAGCATAAAAGGTCGAGAGGGAATGTTCTGATGGAACCTCTAAATGCATAGGATGAGGCTCTTTGCCTTGGCTTCGACAGTAAGCTCTCCATTCTTTCATTTAAGTTGGAAGAGACTCCAAGGACAGATCAACATGCTTTTTAATTGATATCTCCTAGTTCGCCCGAGCTTTATCAGTCACCCGATTTTTAACTTTGATGAACTCACCAGCCGAGACTAACCCTCGTTAGAACTCCCTAAGGAGTAGGGCATTATAGACTGGGGACCTTTCAAAATGATCAACCCCTTGAACTTCAAGTTCTAGCTTATCCTCCTTCGAGAGGGATTCAACGGTCAAGGCCTGCCGCTTAAGATCTTTTATTTTCAGTTCATAGGACGATTTGTCATGTTCAGCCTCTTGTTCAGCTTTGAGCATCGACTATTGGGCAGTAGAGAGTAAATTTTGGAAGGATAGAGCCTTCTCTTCGCTGCAGAAGCCTTCTCCTCAGCCTCAATTTGTTTAGCCAAACAGTGGTCGGCAAATTCTTGGGTAGAGCTCACCTCCCTTTGATAGGCCGCCTCAATCCGAGCACGGCTGTCTTTACTCTCCTTCAGTTGAGCTTCAAGATGTCTTATCCGATCAGCTTGATATCGTTGCGTCTGAACTAACTCTGCAAACTCGGCCACCATCTGTAAGGAAAAGTGAGTTAAAAATCCAAAGACAAACGTTAAGGCAAAAGACAGGATAGAGACTTACGTAGCTGACGCTATTGAAAATGTTTTGAAGAAGATCTGTAAGAGAACCATCCCGAAAGCGGCTCTAATGGTCGTCCCCAATAAAAGCCTGACCAGGTGACATTACCCTTAGCATATCCTGAGGGGTGGGACAGATAGGGTTTCCTGAGGATTCCGCCCTTGCGTCTTCAACCTCATGGGGTAAAGAATCCCTATTCAGGTTCTAAGTTTCCGCTTTTCTTACAGACATTTCTGCTTAGACGCTAGGGGAAACTCTAACCTCGGTATCATTATCACTTGATTCAACAAATAATACCACCCGAGGAACTTTATGGGGACGGACGGAGAATCAACCGCCTTTCTTTTCTCAGCCCGAGTATGACGGGAGCCGAGGTCAGCCATAGGATCTTCTTGTTCCTTGGTAATATCCTGAAAGGATTCGAAAAAACCAAAATCAAGATTAATTTGCTCATCTAGGGGTACCCTAACTCCTTCCTCATCCCCAACTGCAAATTGCTCGATAGAAGTTTCCTCGACCAAGGAACTCGGCTCGCCAAATGTTGCGCCACCCAGATATCCTTCCTGTCTGCCCTCATCCTCAGACACCCGAGCATCGTTAGTCTCGATAGGCCACTCGGGCAACTTGTTTCCCCCACGGTCGGTCAAATGACCTCTTCAGAAACATGCTCCGGAATTTGCTCGTCAGCTTTATCAAAATCTTCGTCTGATTCGTCATCAGGTGAAGCGGCCCCTTCCTTATTTTGGAGAGGAGCTTCTTTTCGACTCGCCTGAATGATCGATTTCACCTGGCGAGCTTGGACGTCGCTAACGATGTTCGAATCGTATACTGTACAGGTTAGAAAAGAACGATTAAAAAAAATGTAAAATGTACGAGTGAAATGGAAACAAGAAGATTCTACTTACATCGCATGCGATAATCTAAAATCTGATTAAAGAAGCCAAGGTGTATCATTTTCTTCTCATTAAAAAAATAGGATCTGCTCCTCTTTTCAAGAGTGCGCATGGCCGCTCGAACAAGTCTAGTCAACTCGGCGTCAAAGAAAACAAGCTTTGACTTGTTCCAACGATCAAGGGAGCAGAAGAAACGAAGAACCTTTAACACTTCTTGATTCTCCCCAACTGAGAGCTTGTCCTTAAGTCCCAAGTTCCCTCCGGCAAAGAACCAGCTATTCTTCCAGTGCTTGTTCGAGGTAGGAAATCCCCACACAAAGCCTTTCTTTTTGGCGACAGAGGAAATATCAACTCCCCGGTTCACTTTCTTCCCCTCAGGAATCCAGTTGTCTGGTGGGCTGGACATAAGAAAATAAGTTCCAATCCGACCAGATTGCCCTAGTGTGTAAAAATGTCTGATTTCATGGGGAGAGGGCGATGAGTCGATGACAAGTTCATCCGACTCCATATATGCCATATACACATTAGTATTCTATAATTGTTCGGGGCAAATTGAGCAGGGGCGATCCCCGCCTCAGTAAGGAACCAAGTGATGAACGGCTAAAAATGAAGAGTCACACCACAGTAGAGCATGGACCCGTAAATAGCTACTGTGCCCGAAGGAGGGTTCTATGCAGCTATATCACCAACAGGAGCCATTAGAACTGAATTGCCCAGATCAAACCAAACAAGATACTTATCGATTTCATCTACCTCGACCACATTCGTCTCGGTATCATATCCACTCGGGATATCAAGGGAGAAGGGAATACGAGATGCACTGTGCTCCTCCTCAACATCCTTCTCGTCAACTGTTTGCCTTCCAATTCGAATGCCACTTGAGCCATATTTGTGAATTACACGGTTACTCTGATGCTTTCCCATCCTTGATCGCAAGGGAGCCCTATGATGATCAGAAACAGAAGATTCAGAGCTGGAAGAAGATTCAGAGTTAGAACTAAAATGAGCGTCAAGATGTAGCCCAAAAACATCAACATCTAAAAAAGAAGGTTAGTCAGGAGGAGTTTCCCCTAATAATCTATGAACGCAAGAAACCAATTGAAGGTCTCCGCGTTCAAGCGCTTCGAAAACTATAACAAAAAGGTGATGACGTGAGGCAGGATTCATCGGAACTGGCCTTTAAAATAGATGCGAAGAAACCAGGAAAAACTTCAATGGAGAATTAAGACGAATCCGTGTGCGAGAAAATCTGGGTTGGTTATTTACTTCTATGAAAATGAACCGGAGCAACCCTTTTCAGTAAACCATTTAAATGGGCAATGACACGAAACCCTAGGGTCTCAAAAAGCATCAAAAATAAAAAATAAGGATTTGATGATGTAGACAGCGTATCAGGCAACCCATGAGTCATTTCTCATAAATGTAATTAGAAGAATGGAGTGGTTGAAGGGCACGTGTCATGGAAAGAACTGACCAAGCTATCAGAACTCCAAAACGTTGCAATCACTGAGATTTCGTGGGAAGAGACAAATTGCTTTTACATGGTAGCCATTAAGACACATCATTAATGCAAGGCGCTGTTTAAGGATCATTATTCTGGTATTAATGAGGCATAAAAGATTAAAAGGTTAATTAAAATACTCTTGCCAAGAACAAATTCCTACTCGGTAAAAATATTTTAAGGGGGTATTGTTATATGAATATTTTGTCGAATGTACACGTCACTGACACGATGGACATTCCCTTGAAAAGATTGCTAGATGGGCTTCCGAGTAGGCATCTGAAAAATACCCTTCAAGTTGTCACAAAGGGATAGGAACCCGAGTAAGTCCGAACACGGGTATTCAGCATGTTGTGTCCTACTCGGGGACCGAGTACTTAACACGTCATGTTTTACTCGGGATAATAAGGGAAACCCGAACAAAGAAACCCAACACATGATTCACAATACGCAAGACATCCGTATCAAAGAGTTTCTAGAAGAATAAAACAACAAATAAGAAACGGATTCCAAATCAAGCAACAACTCTACTTCTTCAAGAAAACCGCACATCGATAAGGAAATAAAGTCCTAAATGGACTATACCACCAGAGTCATATTCAATCTCTACACGATCTTCAAAATAGGAAAGAAGATAAAAATGACTCCAACAAGCAACCAACCTTAACTAAAATGCAATTTCTTTTACTTGTATAACAAGGATTAGGGTTTTATGCACATATAAATAGACCCATAATCTCATTGTAAGAGAGATAGAACAAATATACAGAAAAAATCACTAGAAGGGAGAGGCAAAAGAGATCGAGTGATATAATTCTTTATTTTAATAGTGGATTTGGCTCGGTTGTTTATTCAACCACCCGTGGACGTTTCTCCGATCACCGGAGTTTTACCACGTAAACTCGTGTTTTATTAATTTCAACTTGCATTCTCTTTCTCTTTCTCTTTGACAGGTCATAATCAAATCCAACATTGTTGACTTTCTCATCCATCGATAAATCGAAGTCAATATATATATATATATATATATATATATATATATATATATATATAATGTTAATTGGTGCCCTTATGACACAAGTTAACAATCATCTATATAATGTATAAAAGCTGACCCTCATAGTGTCATGTGTCGCCGTGAGGAAACTTTGGAATTAATTTATTGATTTGGCTTATATTATAGCATCTCTAATGTAAGTGTGACTTGTGAAAAAAAGAGATGACAAGTATGATTAATAGACATTCCGTTAAAAAAGTTTCTCCAATGCAGTCGTTCATATTCAACCTTAAGCTAACGTGACCAAAAAATATTAGATATTGTCAACATGACCGTCCACTTTTAGACGGCCTGTTGCACGACCAAATTGGACATTTTAGTAAGTAAATAAAAATAATAATAGGAAATAAAATTGGACATGTCATTAAAACAAAATATGTTTTAAACGGAAGCATTGGAGACCAAATTTTAAATTGATTGTATATTATGTCCATATTTATGTCACATAGGAAGCAAGTCTCTTGACATTGTTACCATATCGGCAATAATTTATATGCAAGCCATTTTTACATTGGAGATGCTCTTAGTTAGTATTAATTTCAATTTATATTAACAAAAATAGATAAATATGTGGCATATTTGCATGATTATGTAATTAAATATAAAGATTACGTTATAAATAATTTCTTTAACACATATGTCTTCTTGGTTATTTAAAACTAATGATTTAAATGCATTAATTTCAATATATATTAACAAAATAAGATGAATAGACACTTAGCCTAATTTCATAATTCTAAATTTACTTGCAAAGATTACATTGCTCACCCTAAATCAATATAAACCTAATCATATTCTCCTTTAAGTCAAACTTAAAGTCTTCCCATCTCCCTCAATTTTCTCTATAAAAACCATCCAAAATCTCTTCTTCTTCTTTTTTTACCATCTCATTCCATTGACTCTCTCTCACTAACAAAATGAAAACACTCAATCAGTGGGGAATCAGATGATATTAGGTGGTGAGAGTAATTTCTACATATTATATATATATACATATATATATATATATATATATATATATATATATATATGATTGAATAATTTCAATAATTTAGTTTTTATTTTTTTTTGTTCAGTTCGTGATGACTGTCAGATGCCCCTTTCAAAAAGCCTTACACAATTATCATCGTTTTCTTATCAAAACGAAGCATCTATATATGTTTTTTTTTATTTAAACACTTTAAAAGTTTTTTGTTTTTTTATAGGATACACTTTAGTACTTAAAATTGTATTTTTGAACTGATTATTGTTGTGATGTATTTTGGTATCTTTACTAAGGTGTTTATTATGGAATTTGCTATGTAACCTTCCGATAAGATTAGCATCCTACTCATCAACGCCAATGCAGAACATTAATAGACTGGTTGAGAATTGTGAGGTGGTCTACAATTGGATGATGGATTTGACAGAATATTACTACTACATTTAAATGTTAGATTTATAGTCTTTGGTTCATCTTAAAAAAAATAAAAAAAATCCTATAGCTACCCATGTTTCCATGTATCCAATACAAGATTAAAAAAAAATGAAATTTACACAGATATTTTCTACTATTTTTTTATTTCTATTTTTTAACCTTTTTGTTTTCTTTTCTTTTTGGATTTTAAGAATGTAGTAAATATACATTAAATACACTATAATTATTTTCAATAAATATTTTTTTTTGAATTTTAATTATTCTTATAAATGATAATAAATAAATATTTATTTTAAAAAAAATATATCAATTGTAATACCAAAATAATGTTAATCCATGGTAACACATTAAAACATTAATTATTACATTCAATAGATTCTTTTTTAATATATATGAAATTCACTCATTTTTTTTCTTCATAAATGGTAATAATTTTTTTTTAAAGATAATAAACAAAAATAACTCCACTACTTTTGTTTCTCTATAAATGTCTTCTCCTTTTTATATATATTTTTATTGAATCACCTATGACATGACGTGTGAAAAAAATATATAGAAATGAATTTATCAAAAAGAACAAAATGTCTTCAGAAAATAAATGTTGAAAAATAAATTAATTAATCACTAAGCTTGACAATAACCTCAAAAGATTTATTTTTATTTTTATTTTTAAAATTGGGTACTTCTATTTATAGAATATTTGTTTTTACATAAAAAAAAAGGTATATAAAAATAGTATTTTCGAGTTAGATGGCGTGTGTTCAGATGTTTTAAAATTTTAATTTTTTAAAAGAAATATTTTAAGAAAATAAACTTGACATGTGCAAAACAAATTGGATTTTAAATGACAAATCTCAATAGTTATTTATCTATATAGATAATGGTAGACATCCAACATTTTTGTTCATCATTTATATCCAACTTGATGTGGAAGCTGACATAGCACTTCCTTGTCAGTTGCCATATCATCACACCAAATGAATTGAACTTTAAAAAATAATTATTTGTATTCCTTAAATCTAATATTTTAATAAAAAAAATTGATGATGTGGTGATGTGACATTTGATAAGGAAATACAATGTTAACCGCCACACCAAGTTAGATATAAATGATGGATAAAAGTGTTGGATGTTTACCATTATCCTTATTTATATATAATCATACGTATCTATAATTCTTTTTCTATTTTTCTTTTTTTTTTCTTTTCTTTTTAGTATTTAGGGTGTATTAAATATGTACTAAATACATTATGATTATTTTAAAAAAAAAATTAAAATTTTAATTATTCTTATAAATGAAAATAAATAAATATTTTTCAAACAAATTAAAATATTAATTATAATACTAAATCAATGGCAATCCGTTTTTTGTGAAATTAATGGTAAATTTTAAAAACATATCATTGGTAATATATTAATATAACAAAATCACAATTTAAAGAAAGGATGCTCAGGAATAAGTCAATTCATATGCAATTTCAATTGCTATTAAATGTCATAATCACATATCAATAGATAATCACGAGGCAATCCTGTAATTAATGAAATAACGAATAAATTCTCTAAACCAATATCATAATTGATTTTTAATCATTACGTATTATTATTTGAAGTATTACATTATTTGGTAAGTTTAAAAACAAGCCATAATTTTTTTTTATCAAAACTATTAAGTATAATAACTTTTAAGAGCATTTCCAATGCAAGCGTGACTTGTGAAAAAAAAAGATGCCACGTAAGATTAATATACATTCCATTAAAAAATCTTTCTCTAATGCAACCGTGTATATTTATGCTCAAGCTGACGTGACAAAAAAAATATTAGTTATTGTCAACATAACCGTCTACTTTTAGACGTTCTGTTGCATAACCCTTTTTTAGGTTGACTCAAACATTAATTATGATTGACATTAATTTTTCATCTAATTATAGTAAAGAAATAAAATAAAAAAGAAAAAAAGAAATAAAATTGGACACGTCATTAAAACAAGATGTGTTTTAAACAGAAGCATTGGAGACCAAATTTTAAGTTAATCGTATATCAAGTCCATATTTATGTCACATAGGAAGCAAGTCTCTTGACATTGTTACCATGTCAACAATAATTCATATGCAAACCATTTTTACATTGAAGATGCTTTAATAATATAATCTTTTTTTTCATAAATCACATATCTATAGGTAATCAAAAGACAATCTCATATATATATATATATATATATATATATATATATATATATATATATATATATATATATGTATTTATATTTGAAGACAATCAAAATGCAATTTCTTAATTAATAGGATAATGAATAAATTGATTTTTAAATATTAAGTATTTTTTTTAAGTATTCCATTAATCGGTAGGACTAAAAGACAAGCCATATTTTTTTTACTAACAAGCTATAAATTCTTATTAATTTTTTTAAAATATTTTTAATTATTTAACTATATAATATATATCAAAATTATTTATATATATATATATATATATATAACATAATATATATAATATTTGGTAAGTTATTTTATTTTTGGTTTATTAAGAAAATTTATTAATTATCTCATTAGTTATGAAATTGTCTCTTCATTCTATTCATTATCCCAATAATTATGAGATTGACTCTTGATTTTTCTATACTATTAATTATTTTATCTTATTATAGAGCCTTAACATGTTACTTGTCGTTATGAGAAGACTTGACCACTAATTAGTTTTTTTTTAATAAATTATATCCAACCTTTCAGTTTTATATTCTTCAATTATTTTTTTTACAATTAATAGTTGATTTTCTAGATTTAATGAGAATTATTACTATTATTAGATCATATATTTTTTCCTTTAATGCTTGATGAATAATATATTATGATAAAGTTTCAATATACCACACGAGAAAACTTGAACCGACCATTGATTAATTTTTGTTGGAGGTGTCAAAGAAATAAATTTAGACAAATACCTTATGATTATTTTTCATCACCAATGCATCCAATATCTTAGAAGAACAAGTTAAATCATTAAATTATTGTTGTGTTACATTTTATAGTTTCTACACATCTTATGAGATGCAATCTTGTTATTACTATAAATGGAAAATAATTAATACATTTATTGTAAAGAAATGATAAATACATATGTGTTTTTACTTTTATTTACAAAAAAAAATTGGTTGTTAAGAGTACAGATTAATTTTGATTTATAGAAAAAAATTGGTTGTTAAGAGTACGTCTCAGCACTACTAACTCTCTCTCTATATGGCATTTTGTTCGAGTTTAGTGCCACTTAGCATTTTTTTATTAGCAGGTCCCATGGTTGATGGTGGTGAGATAGGCCCATGTAATATTTTTTTATTAGTAGGTTCCACGGTTGATGGTGGTGAGATAGGCCCATGTAATTTTTTTCTCCAATACTGCAAGCCATTAATATTTAATATTTTCATTAATATTTAATAGAGTAACGATACTTTCGAGGTTAATCTTTATGCTAATTAAGATAGATCATCTTAATTATTAACTATATATTTTTTATTGACGTCGATTTCTCGATGGATGAGAAAGTCAACAAAATTGGATTTACTTATGACCTGTTAAATAGAGAGAAAAAGAATGTAACTTGAAAAGAACAAAACACGCGTTTACGTGGTAAAACTCAGGCGATCGGAAAAACATTTACGGGTGGTTGAATAAACAACCGAGCTAAATCCACTATTGAAATAAAGAATTACACCACTCGATCTCTTTTTTCTCTCTCTACTAGTGATTTTTTGTGTACTTTCTATTCTATATCTCATAACAATGAGATTATGGATCTATTTATATATGCATATAACCATAATCTTTGTTGTACAAGTAATGACAAAATTCGTATTTAATTACAATTGGTTGCTTGTTGGAGTCGTCTTTAACTTCTTTCTATTGCGGAGATTGCATGGGATTCTGGTGATGTAGTCCGTTTAGGACTTATTTTCTTATAAATGTACAGTCTTCTCGAAGTAGAGTTGTTGCCTGATTTGAAACCTGTTTCCTGTTTGGTATTTTATTCTTCTAGAAATTCTTCTTGATATGGATGTCTTGCGTATTTGAGCATGACTCTTGGTTCACCCACGTATAAATCATATACTGGATTTCTTTATTCGAGTTTCTCGTATCTGTCCCGAGTATAACGTCACTTGGTCCCGAGCAGGTTATGACTTTTCTGAATACTTGTATTCTCACTTACTCGGGTTCCTATTCCTTTGCGATGTCTTGAAGGGTACTTTCTGGATGACTATTCGGATATCTACCTGGCAATTTTAAAGGACTATCCACCTTGTCAGTGACGTGTACATTTGACAAAAGTATACATATAACAATACCCCCTAAAATATTTTTACCGAGTAGGAATTGGTTCTTGGCAAAAGTATTTTAATCGACCCTTTAATCTATCATGTCTCATTAATACCAGAATAATAATCTGTAAATAGCGCCTTGCAGTAATGGCATGTCTTAATTGCTACCATGTAAATGCAATTTGCCCCTTCATGTGAAATCTCAATGATTACAATGTTTTGAAATTCTGACGGCTTGGTCAGTTCTTTCCTTGACACGTGTCTTCCAACCGTTTCATCCCCCTAGTAGCATTTATGAGAAACGACTTATGGGTCACTCGATACGCTGCCTACGTCATCGAATCCTGATTTTTCCCATTTTTTAAGATTCTAGGGTTTCGGGTTTTTGTTTTTGAATAACTTAAAAAAGCCGAAATGGAACTATTCTGGTTCATCTTTTACAGAAGTAAATATTCAACCCAGATTTTCTTACGCATAGATTTCCTATCAACTCTCCATTAAAGCTTTTCTAGGTTTCTTTACGTTTACTTTAAAGGTTTGTTTCGATGGATCCAGCTTCCCGCCATCGCCTTTTTGTTATAGCTTTCGAAGCGCTTGAACGCCGAGACCTTCAATTGGTTTCCTGTGTTCGTAGATTATTGGGGGAAATTCCTCCTGACTAGCCTATTTTTTTGGATGTTGATGTTTCTGGGCTTCATCTTGACGCTCACTTTAGTTATAGCTCTGAATCTTCTTCTAGTTCTGAATCTTCTGTTTCTGATCATCACAGGGTTCCTTTGCGATCAAGGATGGGAAAACATCAGAGTAAACGTGTAGTTCACAAATATGGCTCAGGCAGTTTTCAAATCAGGAGGTAAATAATTGACGAAAAAGATGTTGAGAAGGAACATAGTGCATCTCGTATCCCTTTTTCTCTTGATCATCCGAGTGGATATGATACCGAGCCAAATGTGGTCGGGGAAGATGAAATCGAGAAGTATCGTGCTCAGTTTGACCTAGATGACTCGATTGTGATGACACTTGCTGGAGATAGAGCCGCATGGAACCCACCTCCGGGCATGGTGGTGATTTATGGGTCCATGCTCTGCTGTGGTGTAACTCTTCCTCTCCAATCGTTCATCGCTTGGTTCCTTACCGAGGCAGGGATCGCTCCGGCCTAACTTGCCTCGAATAACTATAGGATACTAATGTGTATGTGGCATATGTGGAGTCGGATGAACTTATCGTCACCCTCACCTAGCGAAATCAGGCATTTCTTCACACTAAGGCAATCTGGTCGGACTGGAACTTATTTTCTTATGTCCGAGCCGCCAGATTGCTAGGTCCCCGAAGGGACGAAAGTGAATCAGAGAGTTGATATTTCTTATGATTCCAAAAAGAGAGGCTTTGTGTGGGGATTCTCTACCTTGAACAAGCATTGGAAGAATAGCTGGTTTTTTACCGGGGGAAACTTGGGACTTGAGGTCTATCTCTCAATTGGGGAAAATCAGGAGGTGCTAAGGGTTCCCCATTTTTTCTGTTCTCCTAACGTCTGGAATAAGAAGAAACTTATTTTCACTGACGCTGAGTTGACTAGACTTGCTCAGGCGGTTGTGCGTACTTTGGAAAAGAGGAGCAAGTCCTATCTTTTTAATGAGAAGAACATGATTAACATTGGCTTCTTTAATCAGTTTTCAGATTATCGTAGGCAATGTAAGTAGAAATTTTCTCATTTCTATTTTGCTTCTACGTTACTATTTCTGACTTGGTTTTTCTTTTAAATTATGCAGTATATGACTCGGACATCATCTGCGATGTTCAAGCTCGCCAAATGAAATCGATCATTCAGGCGAGCCAAAAAGAATCTTCTCGCCAAAACAGGGAAGGTATTGCTCCTCCTGATGAATCGGATGAAGAGTTTGATGAGGCTGATGAGCAAATTCCTGAGTACGTTTCTAAAGAGGTCATTCAGCCGACCGTGGGGGAATCAAGCGGCCCGAGTGGACCTATTGAAACTGCCTGTGCCGAGAGGTTTCCTGAGGATGAAAGCGGGCAAGGAGGTCGTCTTGGTGGCGAGGTGTTCGGTGAGCCAAACTCCCAGGTTGATGAGGTTTCTACCAAGCAGTTTGCTGCCGGAGATGGAGATAGAATTAGGAAACCCTCAGATGAACAAGTAAATCTCGATCCTGGTTTTTTCGGATCCTTCCAAGATGTTGATGATCAGGAAGATCCTAAGGCTGACCTCAGTTTCCATCATACGCGGACTGAGAAAAGGAAGATGGCCTACTCTTCCGCTCATCCTTATAAAGTTCCTTGGGTGGTATCATTTATTGAGTCGAGTGATGATGATACCGAGGTTAGAGTTTGCCCGAGCGTTCAAGTTGAAACGTCTGTAGGAAGAGCAGAAACTTCAAATCTGAAATGGGATTCTTTACCTCCTGAGGTTGAAGACGCAAGGGCAGAATCCTTGGGAGACCCTACTTATCCCACTCCTCAGGATATGCTAAGGGCGATGTCCTTTAATCGGGCCTTCATTGGGGATGATCATTGGAGCCGCTTCAGGGATGGTTCTCCAACAGATCGTCTTCAAAATATTTTCAACACCGCATTTTACGTAAGTCTTTTACCTCAATTGTTAAGAATGCCTGCTAGATTTTTAACTCAAATCTTCCTTACAGGTGGTGGCCGAGTTCGCTGAGTTAGTTCAGACGCAACAACATTAAACTGATCGAATAAAGCGTCTTGAAGCTCAGCTAAAGGAGAGTGAGTGAAAATTCCCTAAGAAAGTGTGTGTCTATACCTAGAGGGGGGGGGGGGGGGGGGTGAATAGGTTTTAATCAAGTCAATTACCAATTTTTCTTGATTAGTCAATATTCAAAATTCACCCAATAAAACAAACATACAACATCAAGTGTAAGGTGCGGAAATATAAATAACACAAGATGTATACGTGGAAACCCTCAAAATGGGAAAAAACCACAGGCTGTTAAGTGCGCCAAACTCAATCTCAGAAATCCACTATATGAGTAAAATGTTACACCCTCAAGTGATACTCGGACTCTCACTCTCGACAACCTCAGGCTATGGTCACTACCACTCACCACTCTTGGTTCAGTCCCTAGTGATATCCCCTGATCCACTACTCTTGGTGTGAGCACCTCCTACTCTACCCCTCGGGCCTTTTACAGTGGATACCCGACCAATTGCTTGCCAACCCACCCTTGGTTGCAAGGCTTCTCTTGCTTGTGCAACTTCACACCGAAGCCACAAGACTTTGACTCAATGAAGAGTTCAACAACCTATATGAATAAGATGAAATATGCAAACATGCAAATAATGCTAGGCAAAACACTAAATGCTTAACTAGGAATTTAAGAATGTCACTAAGTACAATTCCTAGATATCAATGTCTAAATGAATGTTCATAAAGACTTAATTAGACATAGTTATGCAATATTATATCCTAGTTATCAAACAAAGTAATTTCAACATATGTTGTCATTAAGCATGGCATGGTCATTAAATGCAATCATCAAAATGCAATCAATATGACATAAATAGCTAGAGGCAACAATGACCTAAATGCTAGCTATCACAAAATCCATATCAACACAAGTTGTCATTAAGCATGGCAAGGACTATAATGCAATCACAAAATATAATCAATGAGTCCTAATCAATAATGTCTAAATGCAATGCATAAAGACTTAGCAAGAAGGGTAAATATGTCCTAAATTCAAGCTATCAACAAACAAACCCAATCATGTTATCAAGACTCAAAAATATACATAATAAACTAGAGTCTAGGTATTTAATCATGCAATAAACACCTAATCTAGAGTAAGAAGAACAATAAAAGATGTTCAATGAAGTTCTTACTTACCTAGTCATGAAACCAAGAACACCTATCCTCATATGATGAAGAATGATGTAAGATGGAGATGGGTTTAGGGTTTGGAGAGTTAAGGAACCACTCTTGGAGCTTCTCTCTCAAAGAAAATACTTTCTCACACTAAAAAATGGTTTGGAAGCTCTGAAAAACGAGTGAGGAAGAAGATGGCATGTAAATATGAGCCCTAGAACAAAAATACATCGTTTTGAAAATGTCTAGAATTTTACTCAGTGCGCTGGTCGACAAGCGCCGCACCAGCGCACACCTACTGTCCAGGGGCGCTGGTGAGGTGCGCTTGTGCACCGGTGCAACCGCGACAACACAAAAGCTGGAGATTCGAGCGATCCAAAACATAACCAAACGACATCCAAACCTTTTGTATAATATACCGTTGGAAAGGTATGGAAGTATACTTTCATTTATAAAACAAGATTTTAAAGTCTATAGAAAAAGTTATGGTTATTTGAGTGATCAAAGGTCAGAAACGGAGAACAACAAAGATGCCCTGTTTTTGTAGTCACTTTGGAGATTTCAAAACCAATCCAAACGGTCATGAAATATTATAAATAATATACTGTTGGAAAGGTATGGGTGTCTAGTTTGTACATAAAATTTCAAAACTCATTTTGAATCATTGTATAAAAAGATATGGTTACAAGACCATACAAATGTCAGTTTTGAAAAAAAACATTTAAATCATTGAAATACATTCTTTTGAAACTAGAAACCTTACTCTATATAACCAAACCAAGAGAAGATTGAGACCTTCTCATATGGTCACTCAACATGCTAAAACAAGCACACCATCGTGCAAGCGTGAATGTTTTCGATCAAACAACGGATAACAAATTTAAACACACAACAACCACACTTAAGACTAAGAATGAAGTGCAAGTGTGATTATGAAGAGATGCACATATATAAACAATATCAATACAAATGCAAGATCAACAAAACATGCATGAGGTGTGTGTGTGCACCTAAACTCTTCAAGAGGCAAAGTTAAGTGAATATACTTTTAGCTCTTGAAGTCATGGAGATGCTTGGAAGCTTGCTAATAAGGACCTAAGCTATCCATTACACAATCATCCCCAATGTGGTGTGGTTTGTCATAAAATAAGCCAATCATAAAATCAAGGTCCTTACAGTGAGGATAGCCGTGCTTGGGTTGAGGAGGCTTACCAAAGGGAGGTGAACTCTGCCCAAGAATTCACCGATCATTGCTTAGCTAAGCAAATGGAAGCCGAGAAAAGAGCTTCAGTGGCAGAAGAGAAGGTTGTGTCCTTCCAAAATTTACTATTTGCTGCCCAGGAGTCGATGCTCAAGGCTGAACAGGAAGCTGAACAAGCCAAGTCATCTTATGAGCAAAATATTGAAGATTTAGAGCTCTAAGCCTTGACGGTCGAATCCCTTTCAAAGGAGGCTAGACTGGAACTCGAGGTCCAAGGGGTTGATCTTTTCAAAAGGTCTCCAGCTTATGATGCTCTTCTCCTTAGGGAATTTCAGCGAGGTTTAGTTTCAACTGGCGAATTCTTTAAGGTTAAGAATCGGGCAACTGATAAAGCTCGAACCAACTGGGATCTGTCAATCAAAAATCATGTGGACCTGTCCCTAGAGTCTCTTCGGACTCAAATGAAGGAATGAAGAGCTTACTGTCGCAGTCGAGGTAAAGAATCTGGTGTGGATGACGATGACCGATCCCTGTGCAGGTCGTATTTGCGGTGCCTATCATGGGCCACCTGACCGTGACTCCTCCTTTGGTGTGGTCGTTCTTCTCTAGACGTTTCACGATCCTTGTCCTGGTTGCGCGTTATACCCCCAGCTGGTTGATTTGACCCGAGTTCCTACCAGCTTCTGGTATGTCTGGTTCCTGCCCAATTACAATCGAACGAAGCCTTGTAGGAGGAGGGTTTGGAGGACATGCCTCTTTCGCAACTGATAGATCTACTCATTCTTTTGTCGAGTCCGCCAGTAGCTTTGCAGTGCCTCACGGAAACGACGTGCTATGTCCTCACTGGTAGGAGGGATTTGTTGGATACTAGCCAGAGATACTGGTTGGTTCTCGGTGGTTGTGGAGGGATCCCTGTGAACTCTCGCCTATATGAGCATTATCTGGAGACTTTTGGATATCCCCAGAACTGTTTCTACTTCCAGCTATTACTTAATCGGATTGAAGGTTCAGACCCCCTTCTTTCTAGCGCCAATTGTTGACGTCGATTTCTCGATGGATGAGAAAGTCAACAAGATTGGATTTAGTTGTGACATGTCAAAGAGAGAGAAAAAGAATGTAATTTGAAGGGAACAAGACACGAGTTTACGTGGTAAAACTCCGGTGATTGGAGAAACGTCCACGGGTGGTTGAATAAACAACCGAGCCAAATCCACTATTGAAATAAAGAATTACACCACTCGATCCCTTTTCTCTCTCTCTGCTAGTGATTTTTTTGTTTACTTTCTGTTCTATATCTCATAACAATGAGATTATGGGTCTATTTATATATGCATAGAACCATAATCCTTGTTGCACAAGTAATGAAAAAATTCGTATTTAATTACAATTGGTTGCTTGTTGGAGTCATCTTTAGCTTCTTTCTTATTGCGGAGATTGCATGGGATTCTGGTAATGTAGTCTGTTTATGACTTATTTTCTTATAAATGTGCAGTCTTCTCGAAGTAGAGTTGTTGCCTGATTTGGAACATGTTTCCTGTTTGGTATTTTATTCTTCTATAAATTCTTTTTGATATGGATGTTTTGCGTATTTTAGCTTGACTCTTGCTTCACCCACGTGTAAATCATATACTGGATTTCTTTATTCGGGTTTCTTGTATCTGTCCCGAGTATGACATCACTTGGTCCCGAGCAGGTTATGACTTTTCCGAATACTTGTATTCTCACTTACTCGGGTTCCCGTTCTTTTACGATGTCTTGAAGGGTACTTTCTGGATGACTATTCAGATATCTACCTGGTAATTTTAAAGGACTATCCACATTGTCAGTGACGAGTACATTTGACAAAAGTATATATATATAACATATTTAAATTTAAAAAATGAAATATTAAAATAAAGGTATAAAAATAAAAAAATTAGAATATTAAAAGAAGCTCTCAAAAACCAAAGAAATCCCGAATAGTGCTATAATTAATTTAATTATAGATGTACTTAAACAAAAACAATAAAATAATACAAAATTCTAAACTCACAACAACCCACCTCCTCCAAAAGCTCCACTCCCTCCTCTGCTAGGGAAAAAACTGTTAGAGGAGCCGATTTGAAATGGACGGGACTCGCGCAACACCTCATTCACATCAGGAGTTGAGGCTTCCTTATTTTCAATTTTAAAAATGTATACAGTAATAAATGTGCCACATGGCACTCTCTTTGAGTTTAGTCCTACTTGGCACCTTTTTATTGGTAGAGCTCATAGTTGATGGTGGTGAGATGGATCAATGCAAGTAGGGCGAACCCACGTAGAGACAATTTTTTGAAAAAAAATTTGATTCTTTGTTTATTATATATATAAATATTTATTAAGAATAATCATCCACCGATACCGGCCGTTAGTATAGGTGGTAGAGGATCTTTCTTTTTAAACTAAATATGCATGGTTTAAGTCTTATTTATGACCCATCCTGTAAACGTTTTTCAGTTGCTATTTTTCGAAAATGAAAACAGTATTTTTATTTTATATACTGAAAACTGTATTTTGAAAATAAAAACGGAAAAAACACGTCTAGTAGGTTAACCGAAAACTATCAAAAATTGAAATATCAATTTTAACATTTTGTTTAATATTATTACAACTATAAATAAATTGATTAAATAATTAACCAATGTAATTTTTGTATTGTAATTTTTAAATTAAACAAAAGTAATTCAAAAAAACATATCAAAAAATGAATTAATCAAAACTAAACTCTTATTTATATAACTGTATATATTATTATATTTTTTTATAAATATATAATATTTGATATTATATATATATAGATATATTATAATATTATATATAGTATTACATATATATTATATAACTATATATTTAATATTATATATATTATAGAATATTAATATACTAATTATGTAAATATTATAATATACAATATTTATATATATATATATATTATATATTAATATTCTATAATATTATATATTATATATATATATATGGGGCACTTTGATCATTTAAAAATCTTATCCCGTCTTTTACTAGCCATATCAAATGTATAACATTAGAATTAATAGTATTAAAAATTGATATATTTTATATAAAAATGTGAAAAACAAAACGAAAAACGAAAAACGAAAAACAAAAAATGAAACGTTTTTCAGTTGCTGTTTTTTGAAAATAAAAATGAAAATGAAAACAGAGTTTTTGGTTTCAGTTTCGAATTCCGAAAACGCGTCTGGTAGCATATACTGAAAACTGTATTTTGAAAATGAAAAAGGAAAAAACGCGTCTGGTAGGTTAACTGAAAAATATCAAAAATTGATTACATAATTAACCAATATAATTTTTGTACTGTAATTTTTAAATTAAACAAAAGTAACACATTTAAAATTAATTCAAAAAAACATATCAAAAAATAAATTAATCAAAACTAAACTCTTAAATTATAAATAAATAATTACAATATATATATATATATATATATATAATAAATATATAAAATATATATAAAATATTATTGCATTAAATATTATTATATTTTTTATATTATATTATATTATATTATATTAATATTTGATATTATATATATATATATAACATTATAAATATATATCTCTTAATATATATATATATATATATTTATATATATATATATTATAATATTATATATATTATTACATATATATTATATAAATATATATTATATATTATGATATATATATTTATAATGTTATATATATATATAATATCAAATATTATATATATTATAGAATATTAATATTATAATATTATATAATATATAATATATATTATAATGTATATATATATTTGTATGAATACTTTTAGTTCTAGTTGGAAATAAATTATTCTGGAATATATGTATATATAGGGGTACTTTGATCATTTAAAAATCTTGCTCCGTCTTATCCTAGCTATATGAAACACATAATAGAACTAAATGAAACAAAATGATTTTTTTTATATATAAAAAAAGTGAAAAACAAAATGAATAACAAAAACGAAAAACGAAAAACAAAAAATAAGTATTTTATGTTTTTCAAATCTTTCACTTTTAACACTGGTTTTTTTTTTCGTTTTTTGAAAATAAAATGAAAAACTATTAACGAACTCGTTTTCGAAATCGTTTTTGAAAAATAAAAACGAAAACAGACTGAAAAACAGCTGCAGGACGGGGCTTCACTTTTAACACTGATTTTGTTTTTCATTTTTTTTTGTTTTTTGAAAATAAAATGAAAAACGGTCAACGAACGCGTTTTTGAAATCGTTTTGAAATATAAAAACGAAAACGGACTGAAAAACAGCTGCATGACGGGACCTTAGTACTTCTTTAATTCAATTTTTTTATGTTTTATTTATTTTATCATCTTTTTCGATTTATTTTCTTATATTTTTTATATCTTATTTATTTTCTCTATTCCATCGTTGTCAATTTATTAACTACCATTAATTTGAGTTTATTTAAATTCAATTTTATTTTATATTAAATTATATATTATTATCTCTAATAGTTTTAATTTGACATACTTTAACACGTCCGATCAATAAACCCTAAAATGGTTGATCTATTAATATGATTTATTTTATTTTATCATTACTATTTTTCTTTATTTAATACTTTTAATTTATTAAGAATCAATAAATTAATAATTTACCAATAATTTGAAGAATAAAAAAGTTTAAATTTTTTTTTGTATGAATTTAAATTGAATTCATTATAAATGAAAAACAAAATTTCTTATTATAAAATTAAATTGTAATTTATTTAAATTTTTTTCATTGTTTATGTTGTTTTTCTTGCTATTATTATTTATTTTTAAAAATATTTTTCTTGTTTTTATTTATTTTTAAATGTAAGATTAATTAATTCATATGAGTAAGTGTTTTATTTATCTAATTATTGTTTTAGTATGATCTTAGTTTTTCAATATTTTTTCATATAATAATGCTTTCTCATTTGGGAAAAGATATTTGACAGGCTTCAAGGTTAATCTTTATGCTACTCAAGATACCACATTTTAATTATTAACAATATAATAATCGGACAGTATGAGATTGATTCAATGATATATCTTTCACATGTATATCATAAGTGGGTTCAATTCCTCCCTTTACAAAACATCAAAGTTTAATAATTTTTCAAAAAAAAGAAAAAAAAACTACTGTGATAGTTACATGATACAATACAAGGGAAACAAAATGTTTGACACATTTGTAGAGGAATCGCGAATCAGCAGTAATTAATGAAGAGAAGAATGGCACCGAAACTCTTCATAGAAGAAAAAGAGAGAGCACGAATACAATTCAATACCATTAACAAACACTTACGTGTTGTACACTCGTATTTCCTTAGAAACTTCCTCCCTTCCTGTTCTAAACAGTGATTTGCACAGAATTAAAATCAATAACTAGTCAAATGTACCATTTCCACTTGATAATATTCTTAAATAAAGATTACACACCTTCCAACACTATAGTTTTTTTTTTATACACCACCAGACACCAGGCACGGGATAGATACAACGATTTAAACCCAGAACATTATCGGATTGAATGGATATTCATTGCCATTATACCATGTTGAGCAGTGATTGCTCCTTCCGATTAACAAAAATATCGATTTTCATCTTAGAAAGCTCGTGATTATTATCATTATTATTAAAAAAAAACCCTCATAAATAGCCCATGATATGGAAATGGTACTTGAAGGTGAAAGGGTAATTGATTTGCTTACTTGCTGACTGCGGGTGAATGGACAAAACTTAGAAAACACAACATTTTCAGTATATAAAGTTTAAACACACCTCACTCCATTACATAATCACACTAGGATGATTAAACATAACATCATATAAAGTACAAAGCACTGCAAGCAATTCACATCCATATTTAACAATACACAACAGCCAGCAACTTGAGATAATTTTCAGCATTCTATCCAAAGAAAATGATTCCAACAGATGAGCATCCTCAACGACAACTTTAATTCTGCACAAGCCAGTAACATTGATATGTATATATTAGAATTCTATTATCGTCTTTGCAAGCTGAAATTCAAATTCACGCATATTCTTCTAGAAAACATTATGTCTTAGCCATGCGACTATGCCTGCACATGCTCTTGCATGTGAAAATAGCATGCTTTTGTTTTTCTCCAACAGAAGCATAGCCCGCATGAGTGATGATACAAGGCAAAAATACAATTATCCAGGGAATAAAATGCATGTGACAGCATGCCATGTAATGATGTTTATTATGTATGTATATGGCGTGCCCAACATGTGGCATTAGAATTGTTACTGGCTGTTTCTAATTGTTGTTGCCTTTAGATGCTTAGATGATTATAAATCCTTAAGAAACACTCTGTAAAGACTACGCCAATGTGTAGACTTCCTAAACTACGTCGTTACGGTTTGGAACATTGTGGTCATTCGACTAAATCCCACAGAAAATTGGAGTAAAACTGTAACTGCATGTTTCTAGCACCACATGAAATGAAAGGAAAAAGGGTATGTGGACAAGGACCATCAACAATAAATGTGAAATGGTACCATGATTCGATGCCATTGACCTTAACTTTCTAGTTCCAGCACTATCTCCATTCTTTTTGGTCATTAAGATTTCAGGCAACTCAGTTTATACCTATGCTTTGTCCACATATTACAGCTACATAACCTCTATAATTTCTTATAATTATTATAATGGCTGGCTGGTCAACAAACCACCAGCCACAAGAAGAGTGCATTTTAAGTCAAGAAATTGTTTAACATTACAAAATAGGATAGGCAACATTGCCAGCATGAATGCAATCACTATTATTAAGCTACCCCAGAAAATAGGTAAAAATGAAAAATAAAACGAAAAGAGCATATCACCAGTAAACTATATTCTATCTTCAACAAGAAGTTACAGGGGGGATGCATTTGGAAAAAAAAAAATATAAATTATGTTGAAAAATACCTTTTACCTCTCATGACTGACTTCATGAAATATTCTTAGGCAATTGATAACTAATGCACTACGTATGCCCTGGTTGCTCTCACCTTCTGTCGTCATGGACGGTCTCTATAGTCTCCTAATCTGTTGTCAGCCCCAGAGAGATGTAAGAATAAAATGACCCATCAGCTTTTCTCTAAGCTATAAGCAAGTAAACACTATCATGCAGGTAAGCATATAAATATAAGACATATTCCAAGAAACTAATAATAATAATAATAAAGTTTGGACTCCATAGAATATATTTTTCTACATAAAATTGTTAGCAGTTGCTGCACCAAAAGTTTGAGCATTCAAATATGGATCAACACCATAGTATTAAACTTTCTAATACACCCTCTCACCCAAAAAACTGATGGGACTTGTCATATGGATCAAAACCAAAAACCAAATATAAAAAAAGGGTTTAGATATCAAATGTAGGATAAATTCAAATAAAAGATATAGATGCACATGGAAGAATTCAAAGAGGGGATTTCCAGGTAACACCAACATTGATAACAACTTAGATAACCACCAAACCCAAAAGCATAAGCTTTCAATAGTAATCTCTAACAAATAAGAAGCCCCAAATAAATTTTTAACTGAAAAAAAATTATATATATACCTTTGAAATTTTGTGTTTCTATACATGAGCATAACTGTAAGTAGGATAGGGACCATTGCTGAGCATAAGTGCTCCAATGAGTGCCCACTGATTATGTAATGATTTGCACGGTATATTTTCCTGTCAGCAACAGCTTCAAATTTTGCAACAAGGTGAACCCCTGTAGCAGAGAGTTTTCAAAATTAAGTACATCAATACTCTTGAGAGTAAGACAAGGCCTATAACATAAAAAACAAAATGATTTTGACAAATTCACTATTCTGTTTACAACGTCAAACTATGCTTCATGTTGAATAACTAATGGAGTAATAATCAAGTTTATAAAAATAAAATATAACAAAAACTCTATGATTGGATCTTTCGAAATTCTTTTAAATTTACATCAGAGTATTCTTCTCATGGTCTAGATTGTATAAAACATGTAGAAGATGCCTAAACTTGAAAAAATAAAGAGACAAACAAAAGGTCAAAATTACAATGACTAATGAAGAAAATTGCAATTATCAAACAAATCTAGAACACGATATATTTCTGGTAACCTTCCAACAAACTAAATCATTTTTAAATAAGATTAAAGTTGGTATACTGAAATAAGACTTAAAGAAAGAAATCAGTTCGTTTTAAAACAATTAGTTGATATGATATTCCTTAAGAAGTAGAGCTAGGAAGAAAACGGAGATCTTGGAGCTTGACGAGTTATAGAAATAAGAATTCTGGTGGGGAAACTCTAATTATCTTTTTGTTACTCTATTTGAAACCCCAAATTATTCACAACCCTTGGTTTGGGGCATACACTAGTTCCCTGATACTGGATAAAATGTCACTACCAAGAAAAACTCTAATAAATGACTAACCAAGGGGCATACACTAGCTCCCTGATGCTGGATAAGATGTCACTACCAAGAAAAACTCTAATAAATAGCTATCCTCCCATACACCCGTCAAAATCTCCATGGTGGTTTCTGTTTTTGTCTAAATTACTGTAATAGTATAATACCCACACAACCTCTTAAAATGTTAATTAAGCCTTTACTGCATAGATATAGTTTATGTTCTCTATTTCAATATATTTCTCCTAAATTCACCAACAGAATGTCGGCACTACTCTCTTAATAGGAAGTTAAATGTGTTTTCTTTTTTGATATACAATATAAAATGAAGTTCTATAAGGACACAGTATACCTGCTGCATAAAGCCAATATTTTGAGTGAGTATATTTGGGTGGGAACAAAAATGTCAAGCCTGGAATAGCTATGCATGGTATCAACTGGAACGTCACGCACAACCGAAAATCATTAAATGTTCTGCAACCAACTAGCAAATCACATTCAGAAGAAAACACATAAATATTTCAATACAAAAGAGTGTCAATCAGTTAACATTGTAACAAGTATAAAATCTGGAATCTATAAGCTAACCTTGCATAATTCATACTCAGAAAAGTAACTGATACGAGTGCAATCAAACAACTTAATCCAATCCGCATCCCCACTCTCTCAACAAGAAAACCAGAGAAAAGAGAGGAAAATGCTATCATCGTCTGCAATGAGCAATGAAAATTTGAAGGATGCAAGCAGACAACAACACCAACAATATCAAAAGTAGTGGAATATCAAAGGAGAGACTATTCCTCCATTTACTTATTAAAAACAGAGTAAGAGAAAAACAAAGTAAGACCATCTCCGATACTGATGTTATTCACAATGTCAAATTTGACACAAAAAAGAACCAAATACTATATTTGGCACAACAAATTAGCATTGTGCTTCAATGCACAATGCTAAAAATTAAACTAAAATACTATATTTTATTCATTAAACATTTAAACTTATAAAAGTTAATTAATACCATTAATGCATTAATGGATAACCATTGGATTTTTTAAAAATTGTTGCTGATGAAATAAATTGGATTGAAATAACATTAATGTGCATTAAATTTAAATAATTTAAAATATTTAAAATATATAAATAATGACATTTTTGTAATTTAAAAAGGGACATTTATTGCTGTGTCAATTTAGCATATGCCAAATTTGGCATGGTATTGGGCACTGCATTGGAGAAGGTTTTACACTCAATGCTAAATTTTAGCATTGACACACAATTTTGGCAAAGCATAGGAGATGCTCTAAGAACTTCAAATTTTGTTATCTATGTTGTCTTGATTTTTAAAAAACCTTGAACATATTGCAAGTCACATAATATGAACACTTCACTCACTTTCAAACAAAGCAATCAATAATCACTGAAGAGAAAACACTCTTTTAGTATAAATCATCCTATTTTTACAACATTTTCAAATAATAGTAAATATCAAATCATGTAATGTTAAAGAGAACATGTTTAATAAAAGAGTTATACAATGGAATTGTTATTCTAACCGGTAAGGTGTCCCACATTACTCTATCGTCATCAGGCTTAAGATGATAATAAGCAGAACCAAACGCCACAGCCGCAATTCCTGCATAGAATAGCGCCCAAGCCCATACCTCTCCCCGGAAACTGCAACCCACCCATTTCAAAACACCAATCGAAGGAACAAAACCCTCCATCAACATCATAACAATAATATTCAACTCAAAACAATCAAATTCGACTAACACAAACCTGATGTTGAAAAAGCTTCCTTGAAGACAGAGAACAAAACCCATAACACCAACAATTAAAAAGGGGAAAATTGTGATCACGTTCAAGGTGTTAGGCACTCCTGTCGAAAACCCAGATAGCAAAATCAAACAACTACAACAAAAATAATAATAAAAATAATAATAATAAAGAAGAACACGTATACGTATGGTAGAGAGAGAGAGAGAGAGAGGAGGTTGTGTACCGAGGAAATTGCGCATGTCAGCGAAAAGGTGGTGATGAGGAGAGAGAGGGATTTTGGGGGTGGCCAACATGAGGAAGAGCAAGCACAGAAATGCTCCTCCCCATATACGACTTCTTTTCACTCGCGCAATCTGTTGATTCACCATCCACGCCATTTCAACTGTCACACTTTTTTTTTTTTCACTTTTCGAAGATTCCACTGGTTTTCTTTGAATTTTCTACTGGTTTTCAATGCAACTTTACTCTGTTATCTTTTCTGTCACTTGGCCAAGTATACCGGGTCGGGGCTCATGCTTTGCTAAGCACCTGGACGTTTTCTTGAAACGACGTAGTTTTCAACTTTGGGGCTTCAAGACCTAAATTCCTAAGCATCATGATCATCAAAGAAGACCTTATATGTAAATTTATCAAAAAATTAAACTAGGGTTAATTACAATAGAAGTAATTGCATAGAATGTATCGAAGGTTATCCTAATTACAGATGGAATAACTTTTTAAAAAACTAACATCGATCTCCCTGCCATTAGTATTTAACCGTTAACTTTAACATTTAGGCACATTAAAGTGGGAATAAAAATACTTAATACCCTTAATATTCTTAATTTAATAAAATTAAAAAGAAAAAAAATGGATTTCCACTGTCCATTCGATGGATAGTCAATGGGCAGTAAAGATCCATTATAAAAACGGATAATTAGTTTTCTTAAATGAAAAATGAAAAAATAAAACAAAAAACAATTTGATTTTTTTTTTAAAAAAACTTATTTTAATTGAATCTCAATTGTCCATCTTAAAGATGAACGATGAACGGTGAAGATTAAAAGAAAAACTTATATATATATAAAAAATATGGTATCTTCATGGATCTCATTTTTCCCCACGGCAAACAAGGGAGGCACGGCCTCCACCTTTTTATATTTTTATCTTTTAAAAATAATATAATAAAAAAATATTCTCTTGATCTCCACCGTTCATTTTGTGATGGATGATTGGAGATCCATTTACAATTATGATCATGTTTCATGCATGAACATGTGTATTTTCCTAAGTTCTTTCAAGAGTTGAAAACTACAACGAAACATTTTACCTTGCATTCATTCTCTTGGAAGACTTTAAAATTCTAGTAAAGTTGTTTGAATCTGAGATATGAATTAGACTTTGGTCTGGTTTGACATTGTTTCCACCACATGCTTTTGAAGTTAAAAGTGATTCCGGACCAAAGACAGGATGTTTAGTAAAATCGTAGGGAAGTGCTTTTGGCCACTTTTAACTTTTTCCAACTGAGTTTTTGAGAAGCTACAAATAAATACTTTTGGATTTTGATAAATAAATACTTTTGGATTTTGATTTCTACTTTTAGAAAACAAGTTACATTGATATTAAATGAAATCTTATCAAATTTTCATTTTTGTCTTGCCTTTTAACTAAATTTACCAAATCAGAAAGCAGTCTCATCAGAAACCATCATCTTTTTCGTTCAAGCATTCTCCATTCTCATATGAAAGCTTCGATTTCTTTCCTCTCTCTTACAAATCTAAGCAGCGACGTTATTTGGAAGCTATAGAACTAGACCTCGAACCCAGAACCCACCGAACCTAGATTTCCATTTATCATCATCATCATCAACAGTGCTGCATCACCACTTCACAGTCTAATTAGAACTTTCAAGGGTGTAACTAAACTATAGCACGATAAACTTTCACTGTCTTCACTAGATGGATTCGCAGAGCCAAACCACTTCGCTGCAGCGGCTTCAAAATGTCGAGAAGGTGATTTTAATCTCAAAATCTGTTTTTGTGTTAAAATATCTGAGAAAGAAATTGAAAAGCTCAGTTAGGGTTTTGGAGCTCGCAGGAGGTGTCATGGACGAGCTGGCAAACCCAACCGGTCTCAGAAAAGAGGTCATCAGCAATCATTGTCGCGAGTTCATACAAAAAATCAAGGTCCGTTCATTTTCGCTAGAATTTTTGTACACGCATGCATGTTATCAAATCTCCTTGAATTTTTTTGAAATTGATTTGATTTGTGTTGATTAAAATTTAGAAGTAAATAGAAATGATTTGTGATAATTGAAACGGATTTGGCTAATAGTTGTGATGATCGTGCTTGCCAGTGTATAAATTTTCAAGCTTGATCATGGAGACTGTGATTTGATTACGATTGGATCTAGGAGAAAGATTTTTGAAGGGCTGAGAAATTTGTCGGTTTGTGAGATGCCAGTGCTTGCTAGTGATTATGATTGGCATTTATAAGATTATGATATGCATCTCATATTATAGGAAGTAAATTAGTCTATTTTGTGCATCCTTAATGAAAACGTGGTTGGCAAATCAAAATTTTGCCAGATTTCCTTGCTATAATGTTTGTGGTGTTGTTACACGACTATCATTTCCATTACACACTTACACATGGTAATATTTGTCTCATTTTTCAGGCACGATTAATTTTCTGCGGAGCCAGCTATTGCAGAGGAATGATATGATAAATTCGTAATTTCATGCATCCAAGTGTTATATTGTGCTTGTAAAGTTTTTTTAATATAACAAAAATTGATAGCTTGATGGCATAATAAAATTTGAGTTGGATGATTCTACCCACTTTATTTCATTCTTTTATCTGCTATGCATCTTCGTACATACTCACTGCAGCCATCAATGGTGAGTTCGTTATTTTGAATACCACCGCTACAGAAAAAAAAAAAAAAAAGTCATTTCCGACGGTAAAATACTGTCAGAAAAAACTTAATAAAAAAATGGATGCGCACGGCTGCATCACCCAAGCTAATTCCATACGTGTATAAGGCTCGAACCCGTGACATAGTAATAGATAGTGAAAATTGCTCTTACCGTTTTACTATAACTTTATATCTGATAATTGTTGCATATTATTTTTATATAACCTATTTATATGTTTGAATACTATCTAATTAAATATATATTTTTGTATAATATTTAAATATAACTATTAATATTGTTTTTTAAAATATTATTTTTATTAAAATATTTTCCTTATATTATAGGAAATACATTTTACTACTTTATCTTGAAATATGATACATATATTATACCCTTGTTGATTTTATTTTTTATTATCAACATTTTAGTAAAAAATAAATAATTTAAACTTATTTCAGTAAAATTTATATGATAAACAAATAGATATTAAAAAATATTATTAGATTTTTGTTTCTAAAAAATATGATATAGTTGCGTCATTAAACACAATTATAAATAACTAAGTAATTACTAATAATTTTACTATATTTTATATTTATATAATTTAGTTAGATGTACACATAAAGTAGACTACTCATTAGTACAACTGTTTTGTTCCTAAAGTCTGGTCCCTATAGTATAATTTTCTTGCAGTGATCGTCATAATTTTTATTTTATTTTTTCCTTATCTATGATATTTTTTGAAAAATTCAAAATTAAATCAAAATATTTGGTGAAAAATGTGACAGAGAGATTTCGTTCAAAAAATAGTGATAAATAAAAAAATAACACATATAGTGATACATTTACAATATTGACCTACATTTTTTTTGTAGTGTATAAATTGTCAAATACATTCCATTGTATTTTATTAATTAATATTATAATAATAAATTAATTATTTTTTTCCATGACAATGCCATAACAAATAATGTAGAAAATAGTACTATATTTTTTATAGCGTAATTTCCATTAACATTAATTTGAATTAAATTTTATCATTTCCGACGACACTTTTTATGCCGTAAGAAACGTGTGAAATATTGATTTTTTTTTCATTATTTCTGACGCCATAAAAAATACCGTCGGAAATGTTGTATTACTTTTTCCATATTTTCGACGGCATAAAGACTATTTCTGACGGTGACTCGACCGTCGAAAATATGGCATTTTATTTTCATTTATTTCCGACGGCTCTAATATGACCGTCGAAAAAGGTACTATATTTGACGGTCGGAAATAGTTCGTCACTAATATGCATTTTTTTTATAGTGCACCCACAAAGTATCCGGAACTGATTTCTTTTATCATTGAATAGAATTGGGTTGAAATATTATTAGATTTGAACAAGTATATAGCCATCGATGTTTGTTTTGATTAACTGTTTTCTACTTCAATGTTATTGTTTGGTGATCCTTGTAACTATTTCCAAGATTTGGTAAAATGGGTCCATTGATTTTAGTATACCTATACTCTTTTTTTTTTCTTTTTCATTTTGTTTTGTATCTCAAGCAAAGCAGGTTTCGATTATTACAGTTGGCAAAAGAGATCAAATAGAGTAAAACTTGATCACTGGCAATGCTTTGTAATGGATTTTTACTACTGAAATCTTTAAAGAATACAAGTTTGGAAGAAACTAGTAACTACTAATTCAAAGTATAACCGTCAATTCACTTTCCTAAGCCTCCTCCCAATTTTCCATTGCTATGCTCTTGTAACGCATGACGTAAATAATGAAGAATACTAAATTCAGGGCTGTGATGCGCATAGTTATTCTTATGAAAAACAAGTGAAAATTGTTATTATTACAATGACTCTTCATAACTACATTATAAGAAATGCATAACGAGATAGAGATTTTGGTGAAGGTGGAAGTTATTTAAGTGAAGATGTTAGTGAAAAAATGGAGGTCAATGCACATGAAGAACATGGTCCGAGAAGAGGAGAAATGGAAATATTAAGAAATGTAATTGTATAAAGTTTAATGAGGACACACACTTAGTTATTATTTGTAATTATTCGTACGAAAAAACTCATGTAATATGTTCCATAACGTTATGTTTGATAGTTTTCGTTTATATAATATATTCTTTTGGGTTTGCATAATTTATATAAATTTTTTAATGATATTTGCTTGGTATATTGTACAAAGTTATACCATAACTGTACCATAATTATATCAATAAAGTAGACTAAAAAAGAAAAAAAGAAAAAAAGAAATAAAGAAATAAAGTAGAATAAAAAAATAAATAAAGAAATGATGTTAATTAATTCAATAAAGTAGAATAAAAAAATGAGGTTAATTAATTCAATAAAGTACCATAATTATATAAGGAAAATACTTGGGTACTGACTAGTCAGTACCCAAGGTGCTGACTCTTGTGTTTTTATTGGTGGAAAAATCGACTCTCAACCCAATGTATTTAATATCAAGTACTTTAAATGGTTATTTCACCAATTAAAACATAAGGTCAGTACCTTAGATACTGACTGGTCAGTATCCAAGTATTGTCCATTATATAATACTTAATACTGAACACAAATAAATAAGAAAAATGCAATGTAAAACACCATTTAGATGTTTATGTTCTTTTAGTAATTTTATACATTTAACACTTTTTACTTTAGTTCACCAAACACATTGAAATTATTTTTAACTCTCACATCACTTTTGAAAATCAGTTTACCAAACACTCAGCTGATTCTTCTCACAGCAATTCCAAAAGCAATTTCCTTCACAGCAATTCCAAAAGCAATTCCCTTCACAGCAATTCCAAAAGCAATTCCCTTCACAGCAATTCCAAAAGCAATTCCAAAAGCAATTCCCTTCACAGCAATTCCAAAAGCAATTCCAAAAGCAATTCCCTTCACAGCAATTCCAAAAGCACTTCTCCCCACAACACAACAATGCCAAACTAGGCCTAATATGACCTAAGCAATTAATGAAAAAATCAGGGGCGAAACTTTTTTTTTAAGGCTGGACTGTGAACAATTTCATATATATATAAATTTATACTATATAATAAAAACAAATCATTTTGATTGTGAATCTCAATGATATAAAAGAATTTTCATTAATTAAAACAAAAAAGTAACCGGGGGACATAATGAACGCTACCCCTCAAATATATATTTTAACCAAGAAAAAAACATAATAAAATAACAAGGAAATACGTATATAATATAAATACAATAATATCTTACTTAAATTAGTATATATTCGGTATACTACCGTAACAATTAGTTTGACATTGCCATATTCAGTGTTCTTAATGTATATATATTTAATTTTACAATTATAACGAAATTGGGTTGTTCAAACGCTAGGTCACCTGGGTTGTTTATTTTTTTGAAAACAACTAGTTTTATAAAAGTAGAGACAAACAAAAGCTACAAACAAGGGCACAATTACACAAACACACACAAGAAAAGCAAGGAATCAAGAAGATATTAACACCATGACAAATCACAAGCAAACCCCACAAAAAAAAAATCAGAGAAAAAAAACAATTAATTTTCATCACAATTAATTAATCTCCAACATAATCACCTAGGTTGTTCAGCATAATCACTAAAAAATCAAAATTATCATCACAATTCTACAAGTAAATTTACAAGATAAATTTAAAAATAAAAATAAAATAACTTACAGTTTTCTCCTGCCGACATCTGTATACCTCTATAAATCCAAAAGCTATGAAATAAAATTAAAATTCTTGAGAAGTGGAGACCAGAGATAGTTCGAGACTCGGAGATTAAGTTATAATTTATCACGGTAACTCTACTTCTGCTTTTGCTTAGTTGTTAGTTGTTACTTGCTAAGGGTTTAAATTTTTTCATGAATTATTAAAGGGTTAAAATTTTCAATTTGATTTTTTACTTGATTAAAAAAAAATCCAATGGGTTTGAATGGGCTTGATGCATGCTTTTTAAGTTATTAGGCTGTTAGTAAGATAAGAAAAAATATGGTAAGTTAAGTTAGAATTGATATTGGACTAGGATTTACTTAGAACCGAATGAGATGTATATTGAGCTATTGTAAAAACATTTTTTTTTTCAAAAAACTAGCCCAATTCCACCGAGAAAATACAAGTAAATAGTGTTTTGTTACGTAATTAAGCCAGTGCAAAATTTAATGCAAATTACTTTGCAACGTGATCTTAAGGGAAAAAAATGAGTAAACTGAAATAGTAGGGAAGAAAACTTAGACCAACGGGGAAGTTATACCAACGTGAAAAAATACACCTTGATTTTTGGTCCTTACTATTTTTCGTTAGTCTAATTTTATTTTTCTTTCATATTATTTTACTTTGGTATAAGTCCTCACGTTATATTCAAGGGGTTCCTTAGCCATCAACACCCTTTCCATTATACACTTTGTTTCAATATCTAACCGATGTCCATGTGCAAACTTGTGGACCCAATAGCACCACTATATCCTCTCAATGACAATTTTTACATGCCAAAAGGATAATCATGTATTTGCATCACCCAATCCGGTGAAGGACATACTGCTAGCAACACTTAAAAATTTTGTCGAACCTGCTCCGCACCTCACTAGAGTGTATCAAACTTTTGAGGGTTAACTTTTTTTTTGTTTTTTTTTGTTTCAACGTCTTATATAACCCATATCGAATCAAATATTCCTAACTTGTATTTGCCACCACAAGCCAATTTTGACATCTCTATCAAATTCTTTTTTTTTTTCATCAAACCCATACTCAAAGACATAACCATATGTTGAAACTGTTATTAGGCAACCGGGGCTCTGATACTTGTTAACCAAAAATTTGCTCAAGGTGAGGAATTTCAATTAATACCCTCAAGACTGCTACCTGGTAGGTCACAGTCAAGGTAAGTACCTCGTACCTCGGTAAACATAAACAAGGTAAAGTATGAATAGAGAGGAGTAAGTGAGTTACAATGGAAGAATGAATGTGGTAAATAGTGTTTTATTGAATATGTAATCTATGGAGGTACAACAATGGAGATTTTTCCCCTCTCAATCTCTCTTTTACACACTACTGGAGATGGCGAATTCGTACATGCCGATATGTGGCTACTTCCTCTATGGCGAAAACTCTTAGCAATGGCGAACTCACTATTTTGATTTCTAGCTATTAGGACTCAAAAAATCAGATGCTCCACTATGGACTCTGGCATCGTATTTATATTCTCCGATTCTTCCTAATCAAATCCCCAAAATTTAGACCACTTGATTGACCGTGTTACCAGAATTGATTGGCATTGATGGAGGATGTAAATTTACCCGGGAATTGCTCTAATTGATTATGTCATGTTTTTGTTTGCGTTTAAATATGAATCTGTTGAAATGTTTGGTCTCATTATGGCGTTTTAATGGAGAATGGGTCAACCCTTTTCTTCCATGTTGCTTGGAGGAGGGCTCTGGCTCTATATCCTGGTCGCATGGTACGCTGATGTACCGGTCTACTGGCGTGGCACTTGTTCTACCATGTTGGTGCTTTCCTAGTGGCATCCTTCTTGCTAAATAGGTAGGATACGTACCCTGGATGGGTTATGAACCGGTGTCAAGGTAAAAGATTACCATGTAGCTATCATGGTATCTAGGTACCAGGTAGGAGGTAGCTCTGCTTAATATCCGGTATTGGAGAAGTGACGCTGACCTCTTTCCAGACAATGGTATCAAGGTACCGAGGTTATATGGGAACCGGTCCCGATATAGATTTTACCAAGTAGGTTCTACCAGGTACCAAGTAGATGGAAGATTCTTCTTTGGTTCCTCGTTAAAAATGGCTATAAACAATACCAATTGTTAGGAAAAGGTGATGCAGAAGCGCATGCCTAATATACACCTCATAACAAACAACGTCTATGTAGAAAAAGAAAGATGGAATAAGAAAAACAATCAAATCACACAAACATAATATTTATGTGTGTTGATGGCGATTTTTGGACTAATCTCCCATCACACAATTAAAGCAATAGTAACAATTGATTGCAAACAAAAATAACAAGAAAATAAATGATACGCTGGATTTTATGTGGTAAAACCCCAATGCGGGGAAACGTCCACGGTTGCCTAAGACATCAACAAGAATTCACTATGCTGGAAAAAGGTTACACGCTCAATCACTTTTACCTATTCTCTTAATATCGCGTTCAACCTTTTGGGTGTTTTTTTTGGTCTATTTATACATACATAGAACCCAAATTCTTGATGTACAAGTAAAGAAAGTTCTTGTTGTTTAAAACTGACTTATTGGAGTCGTAATTTTCTTCTTTCTCATTCCAAGTTGATTGTATTCTAGTTGTATTATATCTCTTGTCTAATTAGGACTTTGTTATCTACAAGGAAGTTTGTTTCCTTATCAAAGTGCGCTTCTAGAAACCTTATTCAAATAAAGCTCTTTTCCTGTGTATTGGAGTCATGATCCTAATAAATCTGGATGTTATCCACGTGTCGCGCATCCGATCGCTTGTTTTTCCCAACCATTCTTGTTTACCCCATCATTGATTCAACCTATTAGCGTTGGCTTAATCTGATTGTCTTCTAATGACGTGGTGCCCCCGACCTCTAATCTTTTGCTGAAATGTCATATCACTTAGAATTTTTCAATAATAACACCCCCTTAAACATACAAGACCGAGCATCTCGTTTGAAATAGAACTCATTTGGCAAAGTATGTTTAACTTATTTAGGGATGAGCATTTCCCCCATGGAGCCCCACCTCTACGGGGCCTCACCCCCATTTGGGGGTAAATTTTACCTCCAAATGGGGTTTGGGGGTGGGGGCAAATTTTGCCTCCAAAACCTAAATGGGAATGAGGGTAGGGGTGGGGGAACCTACCCCCACTCCCATTTCCCATTCCCCCATTTCTTTTAATAGGGGTGGGTGTGGAGCCCCATTTCCTCATATATATATATATATATATTATATTATATTTTTGCTTTTATTTTTCTAAAAGAATAATAACTTTAACTTTATTACTCATTTACTCTCTACTCGGTTTCCCTATTTTTACACACACACACACATTACTATAGTTATTTGTATTATTTTTGAATTAAATTAAATCAATTTTATATTTTAAATTATTTATTGAATTAAATTAAATCAATTATATATTTTAGATTATTTATTGGATTGGATATCGAAATAGAGTGAATTGAACGACTTGAATGATCGAATTTCGAATCTTAAATTCTAAATTTCGGATTTTAAATTAAAAAAATATTTTGATTGAAAATTGGGGAACTGGGGGACGAGGGTGCGGGCAGGGGAGCCTCCCCCCAAACACCCTCATCCCCATTTCCCCCAAATGGGGTTTGGGGGTGATGGTGGGGGTAGATCCCGGGGGTAGGGTTTTGGAATGGGAATGGGAATGGGGGTGGGGGTGGGGTGGGGGTGAGGAGACCCTCCCCCGCCCCAATGGGCCTCCATGCCCATCCCTAAACTTATTATTATTTTCATTGTGGTGCTCTTGAATGTGCGTTTAATGCTTTGCGGTTGAACGTTAATATCAATCACGCTCATTTCGGCTGACACAATCATTTATCCATTTTTTCAAATTTCGAATGGCGCTTGTTTTTCGTTCTGCGTGCACCTATCCCCACTCGTGTATTCGTGTTGGTATGACGTCACTTACCCTTATATATAGCTCAAAAACATTTCATTTTTCTCACAATTTCATAGTGACTTCTCGTAAATAACCCTAACTTTCTTTTCCTCTAGATTTTGGTTTTCCATCTTCAAACTTCTGTGTTTTCATCACCTCCACGCACATCCCAGGTATGGACCTAACTTTTCGTTGTCGTTATTTTGAGCTTCTTATACATGCCATCGAGGCTGGCGATAAAGAAAATATCGCTAGGCTCGAGTCTCTTATTTGGGGTCGTTTTCCTTCATATCAAGCAATCCCAGGTTTTTTCCTTTTTCTTCTAATCCTCTTGGTTCTTCTTCTGTTGGTGTCCATCCAAATATATCGAAGACTACGAGGCAATCTTCCAGGGATTCTTCTAAGGGGCCTATTCTCTTGGCGAGCGACTTGAAGATAACTTCTCAGACATTAAAGATGAAGGATGTTTTGAGGGAGCGACGGGCTCGTCTGCTCAGATTTTCAGCAGACCATCCCTATGCCTTCGACCTTGAAATAAACGTAGTGACAGATGAAGAAATCGTGAAGTTTATGGATCAGTTCGATCTCCCTCATTCAGTGAAACTATCCTACTGTGGCAATCACGCAGTGCGGGATCCACCCTCTGGCGCGATTGCAATCTATAGGGCAATGCTATCTTCTGGAGTGACCTTCCCTTTACAGCCCTTCATTGCTTATTTCTTGGCAGACGCGTGTGTAACCCGGGCTCAACTGACTCCCAACTCGTATCGGGTGCTGATTAGTCTGTGGCATTTAAGGAAAAAGATTGGAGTTAAGTACCACCCGATTCCACAGGAGATTCGTAATTTTTATACTCTGGGTCGATCAGACACTGGTGGGACTTTTAACCTTCAATTGACATCGCCTAGCAGTTGGATCCCTCATGGTTACAAGGAAAAGCCTGCCCTTCCAACGTATAAGGACCACAAGGGCTTCATCTGGGGTTTCCATTATCTAACAAGGACTGGAAGAATAGTTGGTTCTTCATTAACGGAGATTGGTGTGAGATCGTGGTAGCCGATCCATCCTATCAGCTAAACCGAAATAGAGCCTGAGGCATTTATGTAGCCCCAAGCTATAGAATAAGACTGCATATATTATGACTCGGGAACAAGCTGATACAATCGTCAAAGCGGCACAAGCTTCTTAGGAGGTTTGGGACCTTCGTAACTTGTACTCTGAAAAAGAGTTGATCGAAGTAGGTCACTTTCCAGAGATATCCGCTCGGTACACACGCATTAAGTTTCTATTTTTGAGTTCTCCTGATGGGGGATTATCATTATTGTTGTCACTCATTATTTCCTATGATGTCTTCCTTTTCAGTATATGAGCTGGATATTGTTACTGGTGAGCAAGCTAAGAAGGCTAAGAACCATGATCGGGTGAGCTAAAAAGCTGTTGCTGACCAAGTGGCTCAAGCATAGCTCCTTTAGAACACGACTTGGTGGAGCATGTTTACAAGTCTGATCATGACTTTCTAACGATTCTCACTGACCAAGTTATGGCAAGTAGTCGTAATGCCTCTCCCCCTCCGAGCGGCCGGAGGAGATCTTCTAGTGATAGTTTTGGTCGGGTTTATTCTTCCACGGAGGGATCTGACCGTGAGAGATCGAGTAGGGAGAGATCTAGTCAAGATAGACCCTCTAAGGACAGACAGAGTCGAGAGGAACCAAGTAGTGGCATATCCCATAAAACTAGGTCTGATGACAATGTCTCTAGCAGTAAGATGGCCAAGATAGTTGAAGGAACTTCTGCCCCTGAGGCTATCCAGAGAAGAGAAGAGATTACATATGAGGCAGATCCATTGCCCACTCAGTCGGGGGCTGCCCCTATTCTTTTGGAGGAGGAGGAGGAGGAGGAAGAGGAGGAGGAGGAGGACGATCGGGGGACCCTAACTGAACTAATTCTAAAGGAGCAGCGGTCGAAGAAAAAGGGTGATCGGGGGGTTGCAGCGTCTTCTGCTATCCCACCTAAAGCAGATAAGGCCACTGAAGCAGAAACTCCTCTATCTTGCCATGTGCGTTCTCAATTTTAACTCGATCATTTCTCAACGAGTCTTCTAGCACATCGTCTGGGGAAGGCTCCCATAGAGTTTTTAGTGAAGCACCAAATTATCTTCATAGATTCAGACTCTTATGACAGAGAGTGCAACTCAAAGGAATTATTCATTGACGAAGATGTGTTGGACGTCACAGAGGAATAATTGCTTGGTCCGGTGCCAAAAGCGAGTGCTGGTGCAGCAGTAAAACTAGTTGAGGATGCTCCAACAACCAAGTCTGGGGATAAACCTCCCCTTACACCAACTGGGTCATTGGCTAAGGACGGTGTCAGTGAATGTTAAGCTTTGGAGGGGCAAAGTAATGAAGCTTTTGAGGTTGCCCTTCGGGCCGATGAAAGTATCGAGATTGGCTTAACCCCTTCTATGGAAATTCTAACTGTCTCTACTTCCGATCGACCCATTTCGTTAAAAACTCTGGACGCTCCAACCTTTGGGGCTCTTCACTCAAGTGAATCTCGAGCTGACCCCTTTTCGATGTTTCGCTTTATGTCTGTCGGTGAAGGATATATTGGTGATGGCTACTGGTAGGGGGCTGAGGCTGTTAGTCCATTTGAGCAGGTTCAGATGATTTTTAATAACGGAATTTTTGTAAGTACTTTTCACGTCATCTTTATCTGCCCACCTTGTGTTTTCCCTAACTCTCACTTTTCTTTCATCAGTGGATGAGTTGACTCTGGCCTTGGCTGATCAAAAGAGATAGGCTACGGAGATATCCCGACTGAAGAAGGCCCTTGTTGAAAAAGATGATGCTCTCAAGTCTTCTTCTGCCAGCATTTCCAATGTCAAGCAGTACAAGAAGGAGCTAAAGACCCATGCTGCGACCGAGCTTACTTTGAGAAAAAAATAGCCAACGTTCAGAATATTGCTTCCGCATATGAGGCAACCCTCAAACAAATCACTTAAAGAAATGCTGAACTAGAGAAGAGGGTCGCCAAAGCGGAGTCACTGAACGCTCAGCTTGAGTCGAGGGTCATTTTGGTTGAAACAACGACGAAAAAAGCTTAGAAGGAGACTCGACTTGCCCAGGACACTCTTACCTCTGCCCAGGAGGCCATGCTTTAAACACATCAGGCATCTGAGGTAGCTTAGATGCATTATGAATTCTTGGCCAAGGATTTGGAACATCAATAGGTTAGCATGGAAGTGCTTTCCCAAAAGGTTAGGCCAGACTTTGAGGTCCAAAACGTGGATCGTTATAAAAGATCCCCAACTTTTGATGTTGTCATGTTGAGGGAATTTGAGAGGGGACTGACCACCGCTTGGGCTTTCTTCGGGGTCAAAGATAGATCTTTAGATGAGGCTCACCGTAAATGGGACAGGGCGATCATGAAGCATAATCGTGAGTCTTTGGAGGCTATAAGGAACCTGAGAATTCGTTAGAGGGCTTATTGCCGATTGATCAGTAAAGACCCTCATCTTATGCATCTAGAGCTTTCTTCAACACCTTCTCTGGTGGTCTTCCACGCTAATGAGGAGAGCAGTGTCTTAACCAATGGTGTAGATATTGGTCCTTTACCAAGCATGAATTATTCTCCCTTTATGGTTGATGAGCCCGAGGATAACGTCACTTGGTCGAATTTTGAAAACTTGAGCCAAGACCACGGTGACAATGCTCATTCTGGTAGTTCCGAGCCCGGAGGTCCCTCAAACATCTCACACATTTAGTAGCTTTTTTTTTGTAACCACTGCTTTGTAATCATTTACTCTTTTAATAAAATGAAATTTATTTTTCTTGCTGTTTTCGAACGCTCTATAACTAATTGTAACCACCTATCAACTTGGATTATGTGAGTCGGGCCACATATGAGTTAATCATTTTGGTTGCAATCATATACTCTCCCTGCGATCTCTTTGACCTTGACCATGATGCTTTATTGACCCAAACTGCACTGAGTCTGTCGTTCTGACTTTGGCCAAGTAACTTCGTGTGACAGAGCCTGTAACGGCTTTTACGCAGGGTCGGGGGCATCCCTCGAGTTTGCTGATCAGTTATTCAATCCCTAACAATCTTGATGTTGTTGTTTCAAGAAGTATTATTTTATAACCCATTTACATGGTATCTAGTTTATAGACTCTTGTATTTTATCTGTCAACTAGGTCATTGGGATGTATCCCAATAGTTTGTTGATCAAGATTCGTTGCAACAGGGTATCTTATATTTTACTGACTCTGATTGCTTTGACTGTACCTATTTTTAAGTAAAAATACTTATCTCTTGTTCAACTCTTGGAGTATCCCATCAGGGCTTATGTCCAAAAAGCACCCTAACAGTGTTTCATTACACCCAGCTAGTTTCGGTAAGTGTATGCTGTCTTTGCGACATACGTTTTCAGCCCCCTCGATGGGCCTCTCGGGTGCCCCTACTTGACGCTGAACAGTTTCTAAGTGCCCCGAGATTGTTCTTGTATACGAAATCAAAGTTTTTGAACACTATTCTTGACTTCTGAAACTATTCCCTCTAAAGGGCTTTTATTAAATGCTGAAGAGAAACATAAAATAATCAACTAACAAGATAAAATCAATTTTTAAGGAAGTAAGAAAAGCAAGAATAACTAAGGGACCCCTAAGGGTAGAACAATTTTAGGTATTGGTCATTGCACGACTTGGGTAACTCGTTTCCTTCTGGTCAGGCAAGGCGGTCGCCCCGTTTCCGGTCAACCCGACCACCTTGTATAGACCTTCCCATTTATCTGCCAAGACCCCTGCCGCCTTATCTCTTGTATTGGGTGACACCCTACTTAGAACAAGATCTCTAAGCTGGAATCTTCTGATTCCAACATGCGAGTTATAGTATCTAGTGACCCTTTGTTGGTAGGCTGCAATCTTGATTCTCGACATATCTCATTTTTCTGCCAACTCGTCTAAGTTCTGTCTCATCATCTCAGTGTTCGACTCGGGGTGGAAGAGATTCACCCTGGGTGAGTTATGAATTACTTAAACCGGGATTACTGCCTCCACCTCAAACGCCAATAAGTAAGGGGTTTCCCTTGTCGAGGTCTTTCTATGGGCCTATCAGCCCATAAAACCTCATATAGCTTGTCTACCCAGTTTCCTTTCTTGGCATCTAGTTTTGCCTTCAGGGTGTGCTTGATTATCTTGTTTATTGATTCTGTCTAACCGTTGGTCTGAGGGTGAGCTGGTGTGGTATAATAATTCTTTATGTCGAAATCCCAACACATGTTCTTGAAATTGTCACTGTCAAATTGAGTTCCGTTGTCCGTAATTATCGTGTATGGGATTCCAATTTGGTAGATGACGTTCTTCCTGATGAAACTCGTAGTATTGGCTTCAGTTATGTGTACCAGTGCCTCTGCCTTGACCTCGACCTCGACCCCGACCCCGACCCATTTAGTGAAATAATCTACAGCCGTAATGGCGTGCTTTACCCCACCTTTGGTTGCAACTGGCGTAGGATCGATCAAGTCCAATCCCCACGTGGAAAATGGCCAAGGTGATGACAAGTTCATCAATTGTTCAAGAGACCTCTTTATGTCGTTGGCTATCCTTTGACAACCCCCACAATGTTCGGCGACAGCCTGAGCGTCTTGAAATAGGGTCAGCCAATAGAAGCCTTGTCTGAGAGTTTTGTGTGCCAAGCTTTTGCCTCTTGAGTGGTTCCCACATACTCCCCCATGGATGCTTTCTAATATCCTTCTGTCTTCTATGAGACAGACACATCTCTACAGGGTTTTCGAGAATCCTCTTCTATACAGTTTCTCTGACCATCGAGTACCTTGTAGCTTTGTACCTAAGGTGTTTCGCTTCAGTTACTTTTGTCTACTGCGTCCCATTCTCCAGGTATTCCCTGATCGGGGTCATCCAGGTGATTTGATCTCCTTTAACTGCACCTACCTAACATGTCTCTTCTTGGTTTTTGATGCTCGACCTTCTGAGATTAACGACCGGGATGGTCTCTGACTGCACACCAATGGTGGCTGATGCCAATTTTGACAAAGCGTCTGCTTTTTAATTCTTCTCCTTTGAGAACTGGGTGATCCTGTATGTCTTGAATATTTCTAGCAATGTATTGGCCACCCCTAAATATGCGGCCATGTTAATATCTTTTGCTTGATATTCATCCAATATTTGGTTCACAACCACCTGCGAGTCGTTGAATATTTCTAGCTCATCTACCCCTAAGGCCGTGCAGACTTTGAGTCCTACCAAAAGTGCCTCATATTTGGTCATGTTATTGGTGGCTTTAAAGTTAAACCATAAGGCACACTCTACTTGATCATCTAGGGTAGATATGACTATTCTGGCCTCGCTGCCATGCGTGTTTGACCGCCCATCTACATGTAGTTTCCAGACGAACTCATTATTCTCTTTCAACCTCCTGATTAATTCGCTATTTGGTTCGGCAAATTCTGTGATCAGGTCAGCCACAACTTGCCCCTTTATTACGGCCATTGGCAGGTATGCTATCTCAAACTTGCTCAACTCCACGACCCATTTTGTTAGTCTTCCGGACACCTTGGGTTTGGATAGAATTTGCTTCAGGGGGCAGTCTGTGTAGTCCTCGATCCTGTGCACTTGGAAATACAGCCTTAGCTTTCTATCTACGGTCGTAAAGGCCAGTACCATTTGCTTCCCTGACGAATACCTCGTCTCCGCTAGTAACAATGCTTTGCTGGTATAATATCCCTTCATCCAGTCTGACTAGCACTTATCCTGTCGCTACATGTGTTACTGACAGGTACAAGTAAAACACTTCTCCTTCAAGATGTTTGGACAGAATTGGAGGTTTTCCCAGATATTCCTTGATCTTTTTGAATTCCTGTTCGCACTCGGTGTTCCATTCTACCCTCTTTCCCTTCTTAATATCTTTGAAAAAGAGAAGACACTTATTAGTTGACTTGCTTATCAATCGATTCAGGGATGCCAAGCACCCTGTTAGCCTTTAGATGTCCTTCAGTGTCCTTAGGGATCTCATCTCCTCTAATGCCTTTATTTTTTCTAGATTTACTTCGATCTCCCTCTAGTGGACCTGGAAGCTTAGAAATCTCCCCGAGGGAACCCCAAAGGTGCACTTTTTTTGGATTGAGCTTCATGTCGTACCTTTGTAGCACTCCGAACGTTTCCCTGAGATCCCCTGCTTGCTCTCTCAACGTTATGCTCTTTGTCAACATATCGTCCACATATACTTCCAAGTTTCTGCCAATTTATCGGGCAAACATCTTGTTCACCAATCTCTGGTAGGTTGCCTCGACATTTTTAAGATCAAAGGGTATGACTTTATAGCAATACATCCACTGGTCAGTGGTAAAGGACGTTTTGTCTTCGTCAGGTTCAAACATCCGGATCTAGTTATATCCCGAGTATGCATCCATGAAGCTTAACAATTCGTGTACGGCCGTTGCATCCACTAACTGATCAATCCAAAGCAGGGGAAATTATTCTTCAGACATGCTTTGTTGAGGTCGGTGAAATCCACGCACATCCTCCATTGGTCATTCTTCTTTTGACCAACACTACATTGGCCACCCATTTAGGGTATTTTACCTCTGTTATTGGTAAAATCTAGAGAATGATGAGTCATCATAATTACCTAAGGATACGGGAATTATAGTTGCCACGTCATAAGAGTCAGAAATGATCAACTCAAGACAATTAATAGATGATCTCAAGGCCAAGTCGAGATCACCCAAGATGGTCTGGGAAACTAACCGATCGGGCGTAAATAACTGGTCGGGGAAACTAGCCAATCGGGTAGAGATAACTCGGTCAGGATAAAAGAAGTCTGGTCAGAGCTGGACAACGCATGGGAGATATTAAAGACAACTACAACTCAAATTTGAAGAAGAATCGTCTTACTTAAACAAGGAATCTAGAACAACATTCCAATAAGGAAATATTACTATTTCCTCCTCCATATTAAATAGTCCAAATCAAGTATCAAACTTACTCTTCTGAAGACTGCACACCGATCCGGAAATAATTCATAAACGGACCACTCAACTAGAATCCTACAAAGACCCTAATTCAATACTCAAAACAATAAAGAAGATAAAGACGACTTCAACAAGTAACCAGTCATAATTAAACGCTACCACATTTCCTTATTTGTATAACAATGATTAGGGTTCTATGCACATATAAATAGACCCCTAATCTCATTATAAAATGGCTAGGCACAATGGCATAGAGAGCATGAGAGATTGAGTGTGTAATCGATTATTCATAAAAAAGTTCTTTCCTTCCCGGTTTTCGGCAACCATGGACGTTTCCATGTTCTTGGGGTTTACATCGTAAATTCTTTGTGTTCTCTATAATTCATTAGTCGTTCATAATTTTCAATTGTGTGATCTCGTATACATTCTGTTCGATGTGTGATCTATCTAAAAACCACCATTAACACTTGGTGCTAGAATGAGGGGCTGAACCTCCGAAGTTATAATCAGCTAGAGGTTTAGCCATACAAGGTGAAATTATGGTCTCAAGCACTGACAGAGATTCATCCTCGTACGTTGTTGACGTTTCACGAGAGGCAAATGTCGTGGACGCCAATGCATCATGAACAAATCCACCATCAAGGACTCCACCGTCAAGCAGACAGGACGCCATCACAACCACAAGCTTGACCGTAGAAATATCTCCAGATGCATTTAGGCAAGTTCAAAAATCCATGCGGAGAGTTATTGATGACACTGCTTAACAAGGAATTAGCATAACTGTAACTGCAAATCTAAGTTCACCATACCAGCTCTCTACACCCGTGGCAGCTCAATGACCCTAGGTGCGCTCTGAGATAGTGACAACTGCTCCAGGCGCACCCTAAAAATCAGGAGGAGATATAGCGGAGAAGCGGGACAAAAGAGAACGTTCACGTAAAAGAAATAACCCACATCAGGATAGAATAGTAGAGGAACGTAAGGGGTCTAGCTCACGCGAGGATACCGAGAGGTACGACGATGCAGGACAATACTATGAGTAAGAAGATAGGCATAATGGACGGGGAAAGAAGCTTCGATCAGATTTAAGTAAAGATGAACGCACCCCCGAAAGCGAAAGGACCCGTATGGGATCACAATCCACCAAAGGTTAGATAGGAATGGCGAACCCGAAGGAGAGCGCGAAGTTCTTCTTAGAAGGATATAAGCCTTGGAGAAAAAACAAAGTCAAGAAAACCCCCTGGTTGGGAATTTTAGGAGTCTGTTTGTTTATACCATACGCTAGGCTCATTTTTCGGTGATATTTCGGATGCCGCATGTGGAGCAATTCAAAGCCAATACCGATTTACAAGAACATATTAGGAGATACCAGAGCGCCATGGCTCAGTACGACTATGATGATGCCCTAATATGTCGTATGTTCCCTCAGACGTTGGGAGATCAAGATCTAGGTGGTTCGGAGGATTAACTTCAGGATCCATTAGGAGTTTCGAAGGATTGACAAAGCATTCACCAGAAAATTTATGGGAAATATCCAGCAGAGGAAATCAGTATCAACTCTTTCTACCTTAAGGCAAAGAATAGATGAAAAGCTAAAAGATTATTTAACCAGGTTTTCACAAAAGGTATCGGAATTTCATGATCCATACGATGACGCAGTGGTATCCGCATTCATAAACAACTTGCAACACAGTCACCTAACCTTGAACCTAAGGCAGCGGGGACCGACCATATATGTGAGCATGGTAGATTATGTCGGGGGATACACCATGGCAGAAGAAGAAAAAATTGCCCACGGGGGAGAGTTCATAGATAGGGGTCGTCCTGCCAGCAGTCAAAAGAGCCAAGAAGGTGGTTCGAAAAATAATGGTAGGAACGACCAGAAAGGCAACGATGGAAAAGGAAAAGACAGGCGAAAAGATGACGAAAGAGCATGGAGAAGTCCGAGGCGCCCATATACCAACTATACCCCATTCACCAAAAAGCAGGAGGAAATCCTAAATATAATAGAAGACAAAAACTAATATAAGTAATCCTCGAGACAATCAAATTTCACTAGAAGAGATACTACAAAGTACTACCGATTTCACCAGGAAAATGGCCACGAAACCTCCAAATGTTACCAACTTAGAGATTACATTGAGAAGCTAATCCGGAAAGGTCATCTTGATGTCATCCTCAGAAGAAGGGAAGATCGACAAAAGGATACCCACACAGGGGGTCAGGATAGGAGTTATAGGAGCCTGAAGAGAGACTCAGATAGCGGGGCAATCAACACCATTTTTGGTGGCCCCAATACCGGAAACAGTAGCCGAGAAAGAATGTTTAAAGTTAGGGAAGCAATGAACAACCAAAAAAGTATGGAAGTGAATTAACTAGGTCCCGATCGGAAGAAAGTAAAACGAAGATGAGGGCTAATAACTTTCACTGAAGTAGGCGCATATGAGTCAAAGGTCATACCAAACGACACAATTGTTGTGTCAGCCCACATTGGGCACAAGCAAGTGAGACGGATACTGATTAACAATGATTGCTCGACAGGAATTTTGAGTATAGAGACGTTTGACAAATTCGGGTTACAGGGGAATGATCTCCAACCATTGAAGGTTCCATTGAGAGGTTTTGGAGGAACCGAAGTCAGGGTGTTGAGAACTGTTAAAATATCAGTAGAGGCTGGAAGATTTCCTTGTACAAAGACAATATTGCTGGACTTCGTGGTCGTAAATATTGAGAATTGGCCATATAACGCTCTGCTAGGCTGACTCTTTCTGAATAAAATGAAAGCAGTAACTGTAACCTATGCACTCATGGTGAAATTTTTGACCGAAACTGGTGTAGGGATTATGAGAAGCTCACATGAATGGGCTAGGAAAGTGAATCTCGCTGTATATAGGGAAAAGGCAGAGTTGGGGGTAATGCAGGTGGATGCTAATGAAAAAGGTGAAGACCTAAAAGTAGACCCAACGGAGGCAAATACCAAGACCTCGACCGGGTTCGATCTTGACTTGAGAGAGGCGGCGTCAGAGAGCAACAAAGGTCCGTAAGAATCGACCTTGGAAGTTCCCATAAGCAACGATGATCCGAAGACGGTTAGGCTTGGGTCCCAACTGACTGAGCTCGATGAAAGTAGGATGGTCGAACTTCTAAAAGAATATAAGGATGTGTTCGCTTGAGAGCATACGGATATGCCAGGAATCGATCCAAGTACGGTTTCACATTACTTAGTAGTGAATCCCGATCAAAAGCAGTAATCCAGAAGAGGAGATGCTTCAACCCAGAAAGGAGCTAGACGATCAAGGAAGAGGTGGATAAGCTATTAGCCGCAGGATCCATTCGGGAGGTGAAATATCCCTACTGGGTCGCCAACATAGTCCTGGTAAAAAAGAAGAATGGCCAATAGAGAATATGTGTGGATTTCACCGACCTTAACAAAGCCTATCCGAAAGACAACTTCCCTTTGCCTCGGATTGACCAGTTGGTAGATGCAACGGCCGGTCGTGAACTGTTAAGTTTCATGGATGCCTATTCAGGTTACAGCCAGATCAGGATGTTCGAACCAGATGAGGAAAAAACCTCATTCACAACTGATCAGGGATCGTATTGCTATAAGGTCATGCCGTTTGGATTAAAAAATGTTGGGGCAACTTATCAAAGGTTGGTAAATAAAATGTTCGCTTGACAGATTGGCAAAAAAATGTACGTATATGTGGACGATATGCTAACCAAAAGTGTAACATCCAGAGATCATCCAACCGACCTAAGAGAGATGTTTGAGGTACTACGAAAATATAGGATGAAGCTGAATCAAAAAAAGTATGTATTCGGAGTACCATAAGGTAGATACATTGGGTTTTAAGTTCACCAAAGGGGGATCGAAGTAAACCCGAAAAAAATAAGAGCCTTGGAAAAAATGAGATCTCCTAAGACATTGAAGGAAATCCAAATACTGACAGGTTGCCTAGCGTCTCTGAGCCGGTTCATAAGTAAATCAACGGACAAATGCCTACTCTTCTTTAAGGAAATTATGCGAGGAAGGAGGGTAGAATGAAATGATGAGTGTGAGCAAGTGTTCAGAAAAATCAAAGAATACTTGGGAAAAGCTTCGATATTATCTAAACCCCTTGAGAGGGAAGTACTCCATCTTTACCTATCTGTTGCAAATGTAGCGATAGAATCGGTACTGCTCAGATTGGAAGAGAGAACGTAGAAACCTGTATACTATACCAGTAAAGCTCTGTTACCTGCGGAAACAAGATACTCTCCAGCTAAACAAATGGCTTTGGCCTTGGTAACAGCAGCAAGAAAGCTGAGGCTGTACTTTCAAGCTTACAAAATTGAATTATATACTGATTGTCCCTTGAAACGGATTTTATCAAAACCCGAGGTTTCGGGGAAGGCTGACTAAGTGGGCAGTAGAATTGAGTGAGTTTGACATAGTCTACTCACCAAGAGCAACGATCAATGGACAAGTTGTAGTGGATCTAGTCGCGGAGTTCACTGAACCTAACAACGAGGTGATCAGGATGTTAAGAGAAAATGTCCTGTTTGCTTGGAAACTACATGTATATGGATAGTCAAACACGCACGACAGCGGGGCAGGTATAGTTATATCCACACCAGAAGCTGCACCAGAAGCTGACCAGGTGGAATGTGCCTTGCGATTTGATTTCAGAGCCACTAACAATATGGCAGAATATGAGGCGTTCCTGGCAGGCCTTAAGGTGTGCACAACACTAGGAGTAGACGAGTTAGAAATATTTAGTGATTCACAGGTGGTAGTCAATCAAGTTCTCAATGAGTACCAAGCCAAGGACAACAACATGGTCGCATATAACTATAACCAAGACAATCCTCGAAAGATTCAAAGCATACCGAATCACCTAGTTCCTGAGGAGAAAAATGAGAAAGCTGACGCGTTGTCAAAATTGGCGTCAACCACCGGTGTATGGTCAAAAATGATCCCGATCGTCCATCTGTAAAAGTCGAGTATTGAGAATGAAAATCAAACCGATGCATCAGAGGTAGAAGTAGTTGAAGAGCAACCAACTACTTGGATGACCCCGATAAGAGAATATTTAGAAAAGGGTGTGCTCCCAACGGAAACACCCGAGGCGAAGCGTCTCAGGTACAGAGCCACAAGATATTCGATAGTAGATGGAGATCTATACAGAAAAGGGTTCTCCAAAGCCCTTTAGAAATGCGTGGACTCGATCAGAGGTAAGCAAATATTGGAAAGCATCCATAGCTGAGTCTGTGGGAATCACTCGGGGTGGTAAAAGCATGGCATATAAAACGCTCAGGCAAGGTTTTTATTGGCCGACTCTGTTTGAAGATGCATAAGGTGTTGCAAATCAATGCACTGGCTGTCAAAAGGTAGCTAATGACATCCGAAGACCACCCGAGTAGTTGAAAATTTTGACATCGCCATAGCCGTTCGCCATGTGGGGAATTGATCCGATTGGTCCGATGCCAACTGCGACTAAAGAAGGGGCAAAACATGCTATAGTGGTCGTCGACTACTTTATAAAATGGGTTGAAATGGAAGCACTAGTACATATCACCGAGGCTAACACGACCAATTTTATAAAGAAAAATATCATTTATGAGTTTGGAATCCCGAAAACTATAATCACAGATAATGGAACTCAATTCGATAGTGACAACTTCATAAATATATGTCAAAACTTCGGGATAAAGAACTATTACGCCACACCAGCTCACCCTCAGACTAATGGTCAAACGGAGGCGGTGAACAAAATAATCAAGCATACTCTAAAGGCGAAGCTGGAGGGAAGGAAAGGAAATCGGGTAGATAAATTACATGAAGTCTTATGGGCCTATCGGACTACAGAAAGGACTTCATCAGGGGAAACACCCTACTCGTTGGCATTCGGGATGGAAGCGGTGATTCCAGTTGAGATAATTCACAAGTCCCCTAGGGTACAACTCTTCGATCCCCGAAGGAAATGCGGAGATGTTAAAATAAGACTTGGAGGAGTTGGAAGAGAGAAGAGATATATCCAGGGTAAGAAATGCCGCCTACCAACAGAGGGTAGCAAGGTATTATAATTCACATGTCAAGATAAGAAGATTTCAGCTCAGAGACCTAGTTCTGAGAAGGGTGGCACTTAATACAAAGGATAAGTCCGTAGTCTCATTAGCTGACAAATGAGAAGGACTATACCAAGTGGTCGGGATAGCAGGACATGGAGCATATTGAATTTCCCGACCAGAGGGAACCGAGCTTCCCAGGCCATGCAATGTAAAGTATTTAAAGATCTTCAACCCATGAGAAGATTCTTATGTTTGTTTTTATTATTTATTTGCATAGTGTAAGCTTTAAATTATTATTTGCTAATTATCTTTTATCTTTTGAGAAATCAATAAAAATCCCTAAAGGGAGCGATTATAAATATCAAGAACAATGTTCAAAATCAAGCATTCGCTTATAAGAGCACTTACAAGATACCTCAGATAATCGGTTAAGACCGATAGGGATCCCGAAGGGCCCAGTGAGGGGGCCGAAAGCATTAGTCGTCAAGACAATGCACACTCACCGAAACTAACTGGGTGCATATGAAGTACTGTTAGGGCACCTTCAAGTATATAAACCCGATGGGATGTGCCAAGAGTTTAATAAGGTGAGAATCCTACCTATAAGATAAGGCAGACACATCTATAGATGCTTATAAAGATGATGGGACAAATTACACCTTATCGCAACGAATCTTGATCAACAGACTGTCGGGAGATGTCCCAACGACCTAGTTGATAGATAAAAGACGAAAGTCTATAAATATAAACTACACAATTGGTTTACAAATGAACACTGCTTAATGAAAAGATACACAACAAATGGTCGGGAGCAGTCAGAACCCGAGCGGTAAAATGCAATAGATCTACCCGAGGAAAACCTGAAATCGTCACAGAGCAAGGTTCAGTTCCCCAAGGGTGGTTGACCACCAAAAATGAGGTAAATAAGTCGATTATTACATAATGACACCGGTTCAGAAAATTAGGTTATCAATCCCAAATGATCGGTATACAAGTGGCTCTGCTTAGCCTAACTCATAATCATCAATCTGGCATAGGTCAACATGCATAGTTTGGGTTGAGATAAAATATGAAAGAATGCAAGCATAAAGACCCACACACAAAAAATGGTAAACATCTCGAAGACGCGCAAATAAGAAAAATATACATTAACTGCCATGATCGGTCAAATGTTACAAATGTAAATATATATAAAAAAATCTGTAAAAGCAAAGATGCACCAGCTGTTCCCAACAACGGAGGAACCCCCGGCGACTGGAGGAAGGAACATCACCATCTTCATTAAAATCTCCAAAATCTGGCTAGGGAATGTTGTCATTTGGATCAGCAGATACGAAAAGTGAATAATCTACATCGGGGGAAGGACCGACATCAACCCCTTTGGTCAAAACGCCACTATCCTGACCGGCGTAAAAAGATACAAGGGATACCTTCGAATGGAGCTCGAGATGCATGAGGAATGGATTATTTTCGATAGATCTGCAGTAGGCCTTCCACCGAACCCACTGATTCTTGATCTCTTCCAGGGACTCTCTTTGGTACTTGGATATTGTCCGGCCCCATTTCAAGCGGGCCTCTTTTGAAGACCTCTCATTTACACTAAAAAACGTCTTGGCAGTTGCCAGACCTCTCTCAAACTCCCTCAGCAGCGTAGCATCGAAAACAGGGGACCTTTTGTACCGATCAACATTTTAAACTTCGAAGTCTAACCTGGCTTCATGCGAGAGAACTTTCATATTGACTTGCTGCTGCTCCAAGGTGAGATGCTCATAGTGAAGCCTAGCCTTCTCAAATGCCTGTTGCACCTCCAACATCTTCTGCTGAGCCATGGCAAGCGAATCCCAGGCAATCTGATTTTCTTCTTGAGCCTTATTCACTGATGTTTTAGCCAAAATGGCCCTTGATTCGAGTTCAGTGTTCTGTAGCTCAGCCTTATCAACTCTCTTCTCCAGCCCAACTTTCCTTATAGTGAGTTCCCTAAGAGCTTCATCAGATGCAACAACTCGATTCTGAACATTCACGAGTGTTTTTCTTAGAGCCATCTTGGTTTTTATATGTGCCTTCAGCTTCACTGCGTTCTGGCTACTTTGAAAGCACTGGCAGCAAAAGACTTTAAAGCCTCATCTTTCTTAGCGAGAGCTAACTTCAGTTGAGAAATCTCAACAACCTGTTTATTTTTCTCAGAAATTACACAAGTTAACACTTCCACCGCCTACAGAAGATCAACGAAAGGCAGGTTAGATAAACAGAAGGATCAGAAAAAAAATAACAAAGTTGGTGGAGAGACTTACAAAAACACCATTATTAAATATCATACAGATCCGCTCAAATCTGCAAAATTTGGAGCATCCTTCCAGTACCCTTTGAAAATAAATCTGACCCAGATAACATTGAACGAATCATGGAAAGGGAGTCGGTCTGAGAATTGCTGGATGATGGGAAGTGAGAAAGCTCAGTAGCAGAAACAGCAAGAGTAGATTGATCCCGATGAGAGAAGGGAATAGTATGATCAGTAGGGGTTAGAGTCTTCGAGATCCTAACGTCTTCCCTAGGAAGATTATCAGATGTAGCAACCGGGGGGCCTTCGCCTTCAAAAATTTGACCTTCGACAGCATCCTCAGGATGAAGAGACCCAACAAGCATAATGGATTTGTCACCAATAGGCTCACTCATCCTGATATCCCCCTCAAACTGTATAACTGCTGTTTCCCTTGGTTGCAAAACGGAATGGAAAGCATGCTCCCCAAATAAATCAAGGAAGCTTTCATCAGCTATCCTCTTCTCCCAGTCTGACCACCATCATCATCTTCAGAATCAGAGAAAATGATTTGGCGCCTTACAGTAAACTGTATAGGAGCATCCTTAGGGCAGCAAGGGGGTGGCACAGCCAGAACCTCGGGAGACTCATTCGGGGGGAGTGCCTGGTCCGCAATCTTGATTGGTTCGGGTGGAGCGGAAGATAGATTTAATTTACCCGATCACTTCTTCTCTTAGATCGTAATTCTTACGACATAAGATCAGAAACCATCTTCTGATCTTCCTCCTTCTCCTCTAAGATGATTGGATCGACCACTGGGGTAGGCAATACCAGATCAACCTCAGATGCAAGATCCGCTCTCATACGAATGGCATCTGGAGCGGATGACCCTTCAGCGGTCTTAGCAACCTTATGGCTCGGAGCCTTGACTGTCACATCTACTTCATGTGACTTCTCCCTTCAAGAATCTTCTCTTCCCCGACGCTCCCTTTCAGACCTATCAAGATCATTTCTTCCACGGTCAGATGCTTCAGAACTAGACCTAACCCGTTAGGCCCTTTCTTTGGAAAGACCTCGATGGTCACTTTGAGATTGGGGAGGGTAACGATTGCTCGTACTAACCTGTTCAGAGGAGATATCGGAAGAATGGCGATCAGATTCATACACATGTTCCACTAGATCATGTTCATGTGGGGAATTCCCTGACCAACCTGATCGGCTGCAGTTTTTTTACTGACCCGATCGATATGCTTGGCCTTCTCGACCTTCTCGACCTAATCGCCTGCGACGATGTCCACGTTGAATACTAAAAAAAAAATGCCACACGATAATCAACAGTCAATGTAGGGAAAAGTGTGCATGATGGTTTACACTAAAAAATAAAGCAAGGATGACTCACGTCATCTACGACAGGTAGAAATAGCGGGAAAAAGCCCCACCTTGATCAAATCTACCTCAATATGAAGAACACGATGATCCCTCTCTTCCCAAGAAGTCCCAGCCGCCTTGACTACCGTATAAGTCTGGCTCTTTGTTAGAGAAGGAAAAGTTTTTTTCCAATGCTCGGGGTTGCAAAAATGCCTTGGAACTCTATTCCATATCAGCCCACAACGACAGCTACTTCACCCCAGTCACCTCCGATGAAGAACCAACTATTCTTTCAGTACTTGTTTGAGGAGGGAACACTTAGATAAATCCCTTGTGATCTTTATTCGAAGGGGGTACAGGTTTCCCCTTATACCCATAAGGAATCCACAAGCTTTGAGGTGTGAATTAAAGGTAAAAAGTACCTCCACTATCAGATCGGTTCATCGTATAAATGATTTGGATCTCTTGAGGGGACGGGGGTTGTTTTGCCCTAAGTTTTTTCCATAGATGCCCCAAACTGACCAGCACTCGGTAAGAATTGGGAGTAAGTTGGGCAGGAGCAATACCAGCTTCCTATCGAGCAATGAAAGGTTGAAGGGGGAGAGTAACCCCTGAGGATAACATAGCCCCGTATATAGTGATTGTACCAGGGGCAGGGTTCTACACAGGCTGATCATTGCTACAATACAGTTTTTATGCACAGATGAAATCGGTCCTTGAATTTCGCTAACTCAAACTCAGTCACAACGTTTATCTCTGAATCGAACTAACATGGGTGATCAGCGCTGAACCTTAGCATCCGAGCTTGTCGCTTCCGTGGTACATCTTTTATTTTAATAAGTTACGAAGGTATTTTCAAATCAATCGCCGCACGCACAGACTCTTTGGGAGAGGCTCTAGTGGTCAATCTGGAGCTGTCTTGCTTTGACATATCAACACAAACATCAACCGAATCAGAGTTAGAGAGATCAGTAGAGAAGGGGGGAAACTCTGATATAAAGTAATCCATATTTAATGCATTGGGTTGATAAGAAGAAGGAAGATGACCCTAAAGAATGGACTCGAGCCTAGCGATATTCTCATTATCACCAGCTTCAATGGCACGAAGAAGGAGCTCAAAATATCGATGGCGAATGACAAAATCCTTCCCTTGAAAAGCGTCTGAAAGGATGAAAAAAGCAGGGGTTCGAAGGAAAAAAGAGTTAGGGATTGTCTTCTGATAAAAGTGGGATATCGAGTGCAAAAAGAGAAGTAAAACGCCTCAAAACTATATATACTTGTAAGTGACATCACCAGGTAAAACGTGCATTGTCAGCCGAAAGTGGGGGTAAGAGCGTTAGAACCAAAAAACACGTGCCGTTTGAATTTTGAAAATGATACACAATGATTTCATCAGCCGAAATATGCGTGGTTGATAACTGTAGCGTATTAAAGAACATTAATGGACTACAAGACAAAAGAGGATAGAATGAATTAAACACACGCAGCCGGACGCATCCTACTTGCGATAATTATCCGACCTCGTATGTTTAAGGGGGGTGTTGTTATTGGTAAAATTTAAAGAATGATGAGTCAACATAATTATCCAAGGATCCGGGAATTATAGTTGCCATGTCACATGAGTTAGAAAGGATCAACTTAAGGCAATTAATAGATGATCTCAAGGATAAGTCGTGATCACCCAAGATATTCGGGGAAACTAACCGATCGGGCTTAAATAACCTGGTCTAGGAAACTAGCCGATCGGGTAGAGACGACGCGGTCGAGACCATCCGGTCAAGATAAAAGAATTCTAGTCAGGGATGGACAACTGGTCAGCTGGACAACGCATGGGAAACATTAAAGGCAACTACAACTCAAATACGAAGAAGAATCGTCTTACTTAAACAAGGAATCTAGAACAACATTCCAAAATGGAAATATTACTATTTCCTCCTACATATTAAACGGTCCAAATTAAGCAACAAACTTACTCTTCTAGAAGACTGCACCGATCAGGAAATAATTCCTAAACGGACCACTCAACTAGAATTCTACGAAGACTCTAATTCAATACTCAAAACAGGAAAGAAGATAAAGACTACTTCAACAAGTTACCAGTCATAATTAAACACCACCACCTTTCCTTATTTGTATAATAAGGATTAAGGCTCTATGCATATATAAATAGACCTTTAATCTTATTATAAAATGGATAGGCACAACGACATAGAGAGCACAAAAGATTGAGTGTGTAATTGATTATTCATAAAAATGTTCTTTCCTAGTCGGTTTCTGACAACCGTGGATGTTTCCCCGTTCTTAGGGTTTTACCACGTAAATTCTTTGTGTTCTCTATAATTTATTAGTCATTCATACAATTGTGTGATCTCCTATGCATTCTGTTCGACGTGTGATCTATCCAAAAATCACAGTCAACAACCTCCCTTATAGATCCTGCTGCCAACAGCTTCTCTACTTCTTTTCTGATCTTCTTACTTCTTTCTGGGTTGAACCACCTCCTTTTCAGGACAACCGGCTTACTGTCGGGGTTGACTGCTAAGCCGTGCTAAATTATCTTTAGGTCAATTCCTGGCATGTCCTCATTTTTATGTGCAAACACATCATTGTATTCCTTCAGTAGTCTGACCATCTTATTCTACACCTGCTTCATCAGCCAAGCCCCAAGCGTTACAGTCTTTTTGGGATTGTTGTCATCAATGGTGACCTCTATGGTCGGTTCATCCTCCTAGCTTTTTCCATCTTCCGGAGGCATCTCCCTTGGGTCTAGGTCAAACCGAGTCGGAGTTTCCACTCCGATTTCGATGTCATCTAGCTTTTGTCCTTCATACTTCTCAAGGGTGTATACTTACATTACCCCCGATTATGCTTTTTCCCTGTACACGGTCAGATTCGCCTTCCTTGCCCATTCTTGCTAGCTTTTCATGACTCTCAATCTTGCCTCTATAGGGATCGTTACCATTAACGCATAGGTAACTGTCACGGCTTTTGTTTTGTTCAAGAAAGACCTGCCCAGTAAGGCGTTATATGGCCAATTTTCTACACTCACAACCATAAAATCCAATAACACTGTTTTGGTGCAAGGAAACTACCAATCTCTATAGGTAGCTTCACTGTTCCAAGCGACCTCACATTCGCTCCTCCGAAGCTTCTAAGCGGGATTTTGAGTGGTTGGAGATCTCTTCTTTGCAACCCAAGTTAGTCAAACACTTCCACACTTAGAATGTCCACCGAGATTCCATTGTCAATTAGTACCCTTCTCACTTCCCGATGGCCTACGCAAACCGACACCACAATCGAGTTGTTCAGCCTTAGGTAAAAATTATAGGGTCCCGACCTTGTCTGAACTTCTTTTGATCTGGTCTAACAAATTTAACTCTAGAATTCTGTGACCATTTATGGCTTCTCCAACTTCGGACATTCTCTCCCGACTACTACTCCCAGTGTGTGGTCCACAAAAGATGGTATTTTTTGCTCCATTACCTAGATCTCTTTTGGGACTCCTTTGACATCTATCTAGCTCTTCTACCACGAAAATCTTACACCGATCATCTGCATTTCTCAGGATCATATTCTTAAGGTTTCCTTCTCTAATTAACTTTTCGATATAGTCCCTCAGCTGATAGCACTTAGAAGTTTCATGGCCACTCTCCTAGTGAAACATGCAGTACTTGGTTGTGTCTCTTCTGGCAAAACTTGACTGCTTCGGGGGTTTCTTGAGCGTGGCAACTGAGCCAGCCTTGATTGGAGCTGGTGATATGGTATTGCCACAACAAACTGCTCCTTATATCTATCTTAAGCCATCTCATGGTCAAGCTGATCGTTTTTTCGATTGGGCTTCTATCGATCTGCCCATTCAGCTTCTAAAAAAGGTCCCTATGTAATTTTTTGTTAAACATCAAATAATTTTCACCGATTTAAACTCTAATCGTGATAAGCCTAAATCATAGGACCTTTTTATTGACGAGGACAATTTTGATGGTAGTGAAGAGCGTGTGTCCCTTCAATTGGATAAAGCTAGGGTCTCTTTTGGTATTACAGCGATCAATTTAGCTAGAGATGATGAGTCCCATTTAGCTGGAAGTTCCCCTACTAATACACCTCATGTGCCTTTTTACTGGGATGGTGTAAATAAAGGTCAACCCTCTGAAGAGCGGGGTTTGGAGGCCTCAAAAACTGTCCTTCAGGCTGGAGAAGATGATGAAACTTTATAGGTGGAAAGTGTTACGGGCTCAACCCTTCCAACAGCACCCCTGACCACTTCTGCTTTTGGTCAGGATGGGTCTACTCTCTCAGCTCCTACGATTGCTACTGTTTCTATGTCTTTCCGACTTCACAGTTCAAGTAGCTCTCACACCGTCCCCCATTCCATGCTTCGAACCATGTCAGCTGGTAATGGATATATCTGTGATGGGTACTGGAGGGAAGCCAGAGCTGCTAGTACCTCCGAGCGAATCCATATGATCTTCAATGATGGAGTTTTTATGAGTGATTTCTGTGTAAACCTTCGCCTGTGTATTTTCCAGTGTTCTTAGCTTTCATATCTTCTTTCAGACGGTGAAGGAGCTGACATGAGCCCTAGTTGACCAGAAGAAGAAAGAAATGAAGATATCTCAGCAGAAGAGGGATCTAGCCAAAAAGGATGACGCTCTCAAGTCCTCATCTGCCAGTGCATCAAAAGTTAGGCAGTACGAGGAGAAGTTGAAAAACCATGCTGCAATTGAGGTTGTTGTAAGGAAAACTATTTTCAACGTTCAAGGCAAAGCCTCCACAGCTGAGACAAATCTGAGAGAGCTTACCATGAGGAATGTTGAGCTAGAGAAGAGGGTCGTAAAGGTAGAATTAGGAAGCGCTGAACTCGAGTCTAGGGCCATCTTTGCTGAAACAACAGCAGGCAACTCAAAGAGGAGATCCATATCGCCTAAAACACCCTTATATCTACTCAGCAAGTCATGCTTGAAGCGCAACAGGTATCTGATGAGGCTCGGATCCACTATGAGCACCTAGCAAAGGATTTGGAACAACAAGTCAGTATGGAGGTGCTCTCCCAGGAGGCCAGGTCAACCCTTGAAGTCCAGAATATGGGTGGTTACAAGAGGTATCTAGCCTTCAATGATGTCATACTGAGAGAATTTGAAAAAGGACTGCCCACTGCACGAGTGTTCTTTAGTGGCAATGAGGGGTCCACAGAGGAGGCTTATCAGAAATAGGACATGACTATTAAGAGGCATAAAGATGAGTCCCCAGAAGCCATAAAGCATCAAAGGACCAAGTGGAGAGCCTATTATAGATTTATCGGGAAGGACCCTCATCCTATGCATCTGAAGCTCACCTCAAAGTCCTCTCTAATGGCCTTTCATACCGACGAATAGAACGCTATCCTGACATAGGGACTTGTTGTTGACCCCTTGCTGGACACATATTATTCTCCATTTATGGCTGACGATCCAGAAGATAACATCTGCTGACCAAACTTTGAAGACCTGACCAAGGATTATGGGGTAATGATCTTCCTCCTAGCAGATCTGGACCTAGAGGTCCCTCGAGCACTCCGGATGTTTAACCCTTTTGCCCTGTTCCCTGTTTATGTTGTTCTAGTAACCACAATTTTGTAATCTCTTGATTTTATAATATCCATAATACCATTTTTTTTTTCTCTTTTGCTGTTTGTACTTAGACAAGTAGCTTAGAATAAATTGAATATTTTGCTGTATGGTCGGGAATGCTTGGGGGTTTGAGCTAAAAGAATGACTAACTAAAAACTGAGCGATCTACAAACAATTATAGTTATTTGTTAACTTTAACTATGCACATTATACTGTACCAACCTAACTATCTTGGCTATAACCAGATCCTTGCCTTTGGCGAGGATCATTTCGTAACATAATTACCCGTTTTCTGTCATACTGGATCGAATGGCCCATATTTGACCGAACAGTTTAAACCTGGTGCTACACAACTTAAGTCGTTTGTTAGCTGTCATGCAGGAACTGAACGGTCCACTCTCGACCAAGTGTTTTTATTAACGAACGTATTCATGAATTGGCTCGAACTGCGTGTGTTGCCTTACACGAGTCGATAGACTCAACTGAGACCATATTAGTGCGTCTAGTTACGAACGTTTCTTGGTTAGTTGTTCATTTTTTAGTCATGCTCGGTTTAGATGCACCATCCTAAACCAAGTAGCTTTAGCATGGCCAGGACTGTTTATTAACTTAGACTATGTTAAGTTTGTCATCCTAACTTTGACCAAGAAACTATGCGTGACAGGGTTTGTCTTGACCCCTTTCTATACAGCGTTGGATAGACCATTTATGTTGGCCCAATCGATTACTTTAACTCCCGATCGATTTACTGGTTTTATTTTGTTGTCAAGTAGTGTTATTTTATAGACCATTTATATGGTATTTAGTTTATAGACATTTGTCTTTTATTTGTCAACTAAGTCATTGGGACGTCTCCTAATAGTCTGTTGATCAAGATTCGTTGCAATGGAGAGGCTTATATCATGCTATCTTTACAAACGCTTAAATTTTGTTAGCAATTGTTTTTAGCATAGATATTTCGTTCCCTATTCAACTCTTGGCGCATCCCATCAGGTTCTTATAGCCTGAATGTACCCTAACAGCGTTTCATTGCACCTAGTTAGTTTCAGTGAGTGTACACTGCCTTTATGATGTGTGTTTTTGGCCCCCTCACTGGGCCTCCCAGGTGCTTCTATCTAGACTAAGTGATTTCTAGGTTCCACGGGATTGTTTTTGTAAACGAAAGCAAATTTAGAACACCTTTTCTTGACTTCTTGAAATTGTTCCCTCAAGGGGATTTTTAATGAATGCTAAAAAGAATCATCAACAAATCAACTGACAAGGTAAATTTATTATAAAGCTAAACTAGGCAAACTTATTTCTAAACTGAAAATTAATATTAAAATTGAGAAACCCCAAGGGGTAGAACATCTTCAGGTACTAAGCATTGCATGACCTGAGCAGCTCGTCTTCTTCTGGGCTGGCATGGTGGTATACTCTATGATTGACTAATATGACCACTTGGTATGGTCCTTCCCATTTATCTGCTAACGATCCAATTGATTTTTTCCTTGTATTGGGTGACACCCTCATGAGAACTAGATCTCCGAGTTGGAATCTCCTAACTCATATATGTAAGTTGTAGTACCTGGCTACCCTTTGCTGATATGTAGCGTTCTTTATTCTTAACAGGTACTTTTTCTCCCCCAACTCGTCTAGATTATGTTCTAACATTTCTACATTTACCTCGGGATGAAAGAGTTGATTGAGATTGTTGAAAATACAAACATAGTTAAATGCTCAAGGCTAACCTAGAAGGGGGGGGGGGGGGGGGGGTGAATAGGTTAGGCACCTTTTTCGACTCCCTTAGAAACAAACAAAAGTTTGTCCATCTAGATTGCTTGTATCACAATATATATATATATATATATATATATATATATATATATATATATATATCAATTAAAGACACTTAATCAATATATAAAACAAGCACAATGTGATACAAACAAGTAATCATAACACATACACAATTTATATTATAGAAAGGAAGTCAACTTAAATGTAAAGTTCTATCCATAGTATTCAAATAACAAATACAAATATAAGAGAGATAGGGATAGAGAAAAGTTGACACAAGATACAACGTGGTAAACCTCCGAAGAGGAAACATCCAAGGGTTAGCAACCACCGGCAAACAAAATCCACTAGTAGATAAGACAAGTACAATCTCTCAAGTGACCCCTTCACCTAGAAACTACCCACCTATTCTAATCATGAAGATGCAGCCCTCTTGCTCAACAATCTAAGGCCTCACACATCCTGTCAAGACTTCCTCGCTCACCCTTCCGGATCCTCACGACCCTAGGCAAGACTTCTTGCTCAACTATCTGAGTCCTCCCGACTCTAGTCAAGACTTCCTCGCTCACCCTTTCGGATCCTCACGACCCTAGGCAAGACTTCTTGCTCAACTATCAGAGTCCTCCCGACTCTAGTCAAGACTTCCTTGCTTGACAATCCGAGGTCTCCCACCTCTTGCCAAGACTTCCTTACTCAACAACATAGGTCCCATACCTATTGTCAAGACTTTCTTCTCACAAGGCATCTAGGTGATCATGAATACAAGACGCAAACAAGCACGCAACATAGAATGTTATGATCAACACATCCTATGAAAAATACTAGACATAAGCGTGAATGCACAAAACAAATGTAGTCTAGTCAATCATGCATGTTTAATCCGTCTAGATCATGTAAGATATGTTCAACATTAATTACAACCTAGATACATGCATATATCTAAAACTTGAATCACAAGATATGTTCAATTAACACATAATCAAGTTTAAATCTCATATACCAAAAATATGCTAAAATCATGTGACAAAGTCATTTAGATTAAAGCAATGAGTTCTAGAGCATATTTCTTATTCATAGATTCAACAAAGCATATGAATAGCTCAAAAGAACACAAGCACATGTATTATAGTGAGATTTCAGCTAAAGAGAGCCTAATACATGTGAGGAACTATTTTTCATAAAATGAATCAATCAAAGATCATCAAATAGTCCTAGAATCAAAGCTAGCACAATACAATCCAAAACATGTGAAAACATAGGCAAAATCAAAACCTAACTCAACATGTGAGATTTCAATTGAAACTCAATCTAGCTTTAAATGAGTTCAAAAATCAAATCAAAATAATCACAAGATACATATATATATATGTTGAAAAAGAAAACCCAAGGTAATTGACCAAGTTTTAAAAGAAAATTTGAGAGAAAATCAATACCTTAGTTGATTTGGTGTAGTTCCGTTTTTGTGAGGTTAGACTCCAAAAACAACAATAAAACTAAATCAAACCTTTAGAGAAAAGATGGAGGATGAATAGACAAACACTCTCAACTTTGAATCACTCAAATCAGAGTTCAAATGAAGAATTTTAGGTGTTTGGAATGTGAGAAAATTTGGGAGAAAATTATGCACTCAAATTTTGAATCTCTTCTTAGAATGAAATGTGAGAGGGAAAGGATATATAAAGGAGAGGGAAAGAATAGATGCAAAAGGACCAAAATTCCCCCTTTGAGAATGCTTCCCACGATGGTGCGTGGGCATCTCGGGGCAGCAAGGAGTTGTGGCCGAGATGGCCAGGCGCCATCTCGGACTTGCACCATTTGATGGCCTTTGGCCATAGTGCACCTCCCTTGCACTCCTCTCGCGTTCTTTGACTGTTCTTCGGACTCCAAACTCGTAATTGGAATTCATTTGCGGATTACAAACCATAACTCTCTCACAGATTTGGACATATAAGATACTCAACCCAGAAAATAATAATTTGGCTCGATATACGAAGACGAAGACAATGTATGCAACATGAGTTGAAAGTGTAGTATCTTTTGACTTAGAACATGAAATCAATAGTATGAGTAACCGAGATGATCGAAACTCAATTAAGAATGATTTAAGACTAAATTCAAGTTCAATATCCATGTTATACAAACATATACACATACAAACATAATTCACACTAGAATGCAAACTACATAGAGATAGTCTCCAATCATGCATTTTCCAAAACATGTTATTTTCATACCAATGCATGAGCATTCATCTTCAAGTTTGTGAATGTGTTATACATGGTGCACAACGATGCAATGACACATATGAATGAATTGTATGTGTGTACCTATAATGGTGCACAACGATGTAGGGACACATATGTATGAATTGTGTGTGTGTGTCTAAGCCTTGTAAGAGAAAGATAAGATCTTTGTACACCTTTGTAGAATCATATGGCATCCTTTCTCTTTGAAGAATTTGAACTTGCTTTGACTAGTTGTTCCTTTTTCTTTGAAGCTTGAATCATCATGAATCTAAACAACTAAATCATTACAAGTAAACATCATTTTGATATGGAATTAATGCCAACACAATCTAAAACCTAACAATTACTGCCTCAGTCTCGAATGATAGTGAGTAAGGGGTCTCTCCTATCAAAGTCCTCTTTGTGGTTTGATATGCCCAAAAGACTTCGTTTAGCTTGTCTGCCCAATTCCCTTTGTTAGCATATAGTTTTGCCTTCAGGTTATGCTTAATTATGTTGTTTACTGCTTCCGTCTCGTCGTCTGCGATTATTGTGTCTGGGATTTCAAATCGATAAATGATTTTCTTCTTCACAAAACTGGTTATGTTAGCCTTGGTTATGTTAGCCTTGGTTATATATACCAGTGCTTCTGCCTCTACCCATATTGTGAAGTAGTCTACAACCACAATGACGTGCTTCGCTCCTCATTTGGTTGCTGTCAGCATTGGGCCATTCAAATCTAGCCCTCACATGATGAATGACCATGGTGATGTCAAGATCTTCAACTGCTTGGGGGACCTCTTGATGTCATTGGATATCATCTGACAGCTACCACATTGTTCTGTGAACGCCTGATCGTCTTCGAATTGGGTCAGACAGAAAAAGCCCTGCTTGAGAGTCTTGAGCGCTAGACTTTTGCCCTTGAAGTGATTCCCATACACACCTCCGTGGATACTTTCTAATATTTGTTTACCTTATATTGGGTAGACACATTTCTGTAAGGTCTTTGAAAATCCTCTCATGTACAATTCTCCTCCAACTAATGAGTATCTGGTGGCTCTATATCTGAGGTGTTTTGCTTCAGTCACTTCTGCTGGGAATGTTCCATCTTCAAGATATTTCCTGATTGGGGTCATCCAGCTGGTCTTATTTCCTTTGATCGCTTCTACTTCCAATACTTCCCTTTCATTTTCGATACTCGGTCTTTTAAGGTGAGAACTGGGATAGTCTTTGACCATATATTGATTGTAGCTGACGTCGATTTTAATAAAGCGTCTGCCTTCTCATTCTTTCCCTCGGCATCTGAATAATCCTATAAGCCTTGAATCTTGTTTACCACCATCTGCGAGTCACTGAATATCTCCAACTCATCCGCCCCCGCCCCTAGTGTCGTGCAAACCCTAAGTCCAACCAAAAGTGCTTCATACTCAACCATGTTGTTAGTGGTTTTGAAGTCAAACTGTAGAGCACATTCTACCTGATTACCTTCTGGAGTTTTAAATTCCCTATACCAATTGTAGTGTAAAATATACCTAGAGGGGGGGGAGGGGGGGGGGGGGGGTGAATAGGTAAATGCTCAAATTTTAATCTTCTTTAAAAACACAAACAATCTTATACAACACTTAGCATAATATCCAAAATGATATATGACAAAGCAAATGACACAAATCAACTAAGTGAAGAAATTAAAGATGCTAAAAATCAACACAAGATGTTTACGTAGTGAAACCTCCTAAGAGGAAACATCCATGGGTTGATACCACAACCACCGGTAAAAGCAAATCCACTATTTCAAATAAGAGTTACACACTCAAGCAATCGACACATGCTCTCCAAGCTATCACTCTTACTCTACCCTTGAACCTAATGATCTACTAAGCTGACTTCCTATCCAAGATCTCCTGTCTCTAGGAAGATTCCTTGCTCACCTATCCGGATCCTCCCGACCCTAGGCAAGACTTCTTGCTCAACTATCCGAGTCCTACTGACTCTAGTTGAGACTTCCTTGCTCAACAATCCGAGGTCCCACACCTCTTGTCTAGACTTCCACTTGCTTAGCTATCCAAGTCCTCCCGACTCTAGCTAAGACTTCCAATTGCTCAAATCAAAGAATCACTCTAAGATATGAGACTTCCTACCTCTTCACAAGGCTTCTAATTGATCATGAATGCAAAACGCAAACAAGCCCTCGACATAGAAAATGATGATCAACAAATTCTATGGACATGCAACTAGATAGCTAGATTATGCTTTCAAAGAACAATCACAAATGTATCTAAGCAACCTAAGCATGTTATCAACTAAGAACCAAATCAATCAAATGAATATACCAATTGATGTAGACCTAGTTCTTAGAAAATGAAATTAAATCTAGAAATAGTCAATCAAGCATAAGAACAAAAGATTTCTAGAAACAATTTCATGTTTATCAAGTTTAGCACAAATCAATCAACTTATCACAAATCTAGCTAAACTTGAAAATCAAATCAACAAACCAAAAAAATAATATCAAAATCATCTTAGTCATGCTTCTTAATCAAAAGGCATCAACCAATAAGAAGATCTAATAAGAAAACTAAGAAGATGATGATTTTACCAATAATGATGAAATCTCGAACTGAAAATCTGAACACTTTGAATAATCAAGACATCCTTTGGTTCTGAAATGCTAGGGGTTTATAGATCTCTTCAAGACACTCGATTTCGGTTTTTGAATCAAGTCAATCCAAGTTGTAATGAGAGAGATATCACCAAAACAAAAATTGAAAAGTTGATTAAAAAATGTATAGGTGAAAAATGAATATATCAAAATATATAACGGACCTCACAAAAAATGCCGCGCCAACAACCACATCTGGTTACGCGTGTTTTTGAAAATTTCAAAGAAAATTATCACATGCAGTGAGCTTACGGAAGAGACACTAAGAGGTTCAATGAACGACGACGCGTTACAGCAAAATAAGCACAACACGAAAGGTTTTACGTGAATGCGTCACACTCTATAAAAGGCTAATGAAATAAAAATTATTCCACGCAATGAGTCACGCTAGAAGCATTCATGTTCACCAATAGGAAATCAAGCATGTGACTCCAATTGATTTGATTGATCATCCACACCAAACATTTTCTGCATGCAATATATGTAATAAAAACCTCTATAATTCATGAAACAAAAAGCAACCGAGATGTGCCGTGGGCATCTCGTGAGCAGAGAAATATTTTTGGCGAGATGGTCACGCGCCAATTCGGCCAAGGGGAGCAAATGGCAATTTGCCATTTTTTTTTTATTTTACATACCTCTCTTATTCTTCTACCGTTTTCCGGTCTCCGAACTCTGAATTCGAATTCGTTTACGGATTACAAAATGGAACTCTCTCACGAACATGGATGACTATGAAACTCAACCCAGAAAATAAAAAATTCGACTCGATATTCGAATACAAAGACAATGCATGCAACATGACTGGAAAGTTTCATAACTTTTTACTCGGAACTCGAAATCAAGTGTATGAGTAACCGAAATGACCGGAACTCAATAAGGAATAATATAACATCAAATTCAAGTCCAATATCCATGTTATACAAATATATAAACATAGAAACACACTTCACACAAGAATGCAAACTACATAGAGATAGTCTCTAATCATGCATTTGTCCAAAACATGTTACTTTCATACCAATGCATGAACATTCAACTTTGAAACAAATATTATGGTGTGCTTAATATTAATCTAGAGGGGGGGGGGTGAATAGATTTTAAACAAATTTATCCAATTTTCGTTAAAGGTCAAGATTACGAAAATACCCCTAGCTAGTTACAATAAAATCACAAGTGTAAAAATGCGGAAATATAAACGACACTTGAGATATACGTCGAAACCCTCCAAATTGAAAAAACCACGGGCTGATGAGTGCGCCACACTAGAACCTCGAATCCACTAATGGTAAGGAATTACAACCTAATCCCGGTTTAATCCACCACCACTACCTAATCCCGGTATAAGTGAACCTAGTTCATCTTGCTTGTGCTTTAAGCTACCTACTCCCGGAAGCAACACAAGTCTTACTTCTCAATGAAGAGATAAAGTGTCCTAAGCGAATATATGATGATATTCAATGAACAAACAAGGCTAGGAAACCCTATATGCTTATCTAGGATAATGAGATGACAATTAATGCAATCCTAGATATCAAGTGCTAAATGACATGTTCAAATAGCTTAGCTAAACATAGATCAATCAATCCTATGAAGCTATCACAATACAACACTCAATCATGTCATCACAACAATCTCTAATTTGTATCTTGAAATATTCTAAGGTGGCGTTTGGTTACCATGGTGGAATAAGAATTAGAATGGTAATAGGAATGAGAATTGGAATGGAAATGAATGGAAAACTGACTTCTTTGTTTGGTTGAGGCTTTAGAATCAATATCTGAATCAGTATAATTTCATTTGGTTAACAACTGAATGGAATGGAATCAACTGTATTTTGACCAAAATACCCCTAATTACAAAACATTTATAATAACATTATTTACTATGGATAATAATAATAATAAAATATTATATTATATTTACATATAAATATTATATGTATATATATATATTATAATTATTATAATATATAATATATATTATTACAATATATATATATATATATTATTATATGTTAGTAATATTAATACTATTATATATTATATAATATATATCATGTAAATATATTACATAATTATATATATTATTATTAGTATTATATATTTTAATATATATTTAAATATAATATAATAAAAATTTTAATATTATAAAATATATAAATATTATATATTATTATATTATTATATAATGTGTGTATATATATAATAATAATAATAAAATAATTTATATAATTAGAAAATATAATGTTCATTTTGGATAATAATAATAAAATAATAATATTAATATATATATTATATAAATTATAATATTTATTATAATATGTATTATGTATAATACATAATATATATATAATAATAAAATATAATATATATTATGTATAATACATAATACATAATATACTAAAATATAATATAATATGATATATTTATATATATAATATGTAATAATTTAAGATAAGCAACAATAATAATATATATATATATATATATATATACAATAATATATATATATATATAAATATATGTTATTTTTGGAAATGAGAGTATTTTTGGAATAGAGTTGGAGATAGAGGGTTATTTTTGGAAGATAAAATGTGTTAATGGAATGGAATGGGCATTCCATTGGTTTGTGGATGGAATGCCCATTCCACCAAAATGGTGGAATCCACATTCCAATGGAATGCCCATTCCATTGGTATTTACCAAACCAAACAAATGGAATGGATTTCTTTCCATTCCACCCAACCAAACACCACCTAAGAGAATACAATTAATTAAAGAGATGGTTTAGCTAGCAAAAACACTTAACTTGTAAGAAGATAGTGAAGAGCTTACCAAACAAGATGTGATGAAGCAACCCTATCCATAGATGCCCTCTAGATGAACTTAGATGATGCAAGATGAAGATTTAATGCTCATGGGGATGCTTTGAGTGATTAAAAATGAGTTCTTGGAAGTGTTTTTCCTTTGAAAATGTGTTTTAAGGAAACAATATGATATTTTGAACTCTTACACGACCTTAAGACAATGAGATATATATATATATATATATATATATATGAGATTCAAACAAAGTGATGTCGTTTTGGAAAAAACGTTCCAGCTTCTTCATTGTGCGTTGGTGAGGTGCGCTGGTCGAGTAGCGCACCACCAGCTCACTGCCTAAAAATTTCAATAGGCGCTGGTCGACAGGCGCTGCACAGTGGCGCAACACAAGCGTAAAATCACTGGAATGTTTGTGCTGGTGAGGTTGCGCTAGACAAGTAGCGCACCACCAGCACATGCACATTTTTCCAACTATGCGCGGTTGCAGCAGCGCACCTTAGTGGCGCATGACTAGCGACAGTCCACTGTTAATGTTGGGCTGGTGGGGTGCACCGGTCGAGTAGCGCACCACCAGCGCAAGGCCTATTTTCTTAACACTCAAATGCACAAAAACAATAAGTTCAAGAGTGATGAAATTACATCCTATTTTAATGCCTAGCATGACATAAAACTTTCATAGCAAGATGCAAATAGGTCAACAAGAGTCATTTAAACTAAAATGCGCACAAGTAAACACTTAACATATATGATCAAGAGTTATGCATGAATATGTGAGTGTGTGCAACTATCTCTTCAAAGTAAGTAAGCACAAGAATTTTACCTTTGGTGCTTCTCCTCTTGAGGTCTTGAGAGCCTAAGCTACCCTTACATGAACCCCAACAATGTGGTTGTTCACAAAATAAGTCAATCAACAAATGATGACTTTTCAAACTTCAAGTGTGTGAATATGTTATATCAAATGATGTGCTACGATGCAGAGAAACAAATGTATGAATTATGTGTGTGTGTGCCTACGCCTTGCAAGAGGAGGAAGAATCATGATACCTTAGCATCCAAGTAAGCATATATCCTATTGAAGATGAACTTTGCATGCGAAGTCGCTTTCCATCATTAAAGACCGATCTAATCACGAACCACCTAAGCAATTAAGCAATACAAACAAAGAGCGTTTTGTTATGGAATCAAGCCAACACAAATCTAAAACCTAACAATCTCCCCATTTGGCTATTCCATGACAAAGCCTCAACCTCACCATACAATGATCACTCATAGTTGATTGCATTCTCACATCCTCACATTACAATGAGAACCCTAAACTACTTCAAGTCTTCATGAGTCTTCAAGATTCTCATCTTTAATCATCAAGGCACCTGTGAGATATGCACAGCCAAACAAACAAGAGATATTCTACAAAGAAGATTGGTGAGATATATCCACAAAAATAAAACAAGAAATCATTTATCTCATATAAAAGTTCACTTTAAAGCACTCCCTTTAGTTACTTAACCTCAAAATACAAGAATTTGTTACTCCCCCTTAAGAAAAGAACTCTCCCCCTTAATACAAGAATGTCAATAATCCACAAAGAGGTACATTTCTTCCACACATGGTGAGGTATACATTTCTCCCATTTTTTGTCAAGGAATAGTCAAAGAGACAAACAAGGGTTTAATAAGGGATCGAAGCAAATATATGAGATAAGTAACATGCATTTTCATTGTTCAAGTATGTCATGTTTTTATCTAAATAAAATCATGTGAACTTATCATAAAAGAGAACAAAGTCTTGCATTCTATGCTCCCCCTTGATAAGTGCTCTATCTAAGATTAAGATAGGATATTGTTCACAATGATACCCACACAATCACACAATCAAGCAATTTTAAAGAAATTCAACAAACTAAGCTCCACAAACTATGAGAGATACACCAAGATTTTCAATCTCTCTCATAATTCTTCTAAAATTGCTAGCAAATCAAATTCACTTGTAAGCAAAATAAGTGTGTGTGTGGATTTGCTTCCAACATATATAAAGGAATAATTGGATCATCAACATGCAAACCATATCAACATCTATTCATCCTAAGCTTTTCCATAAAAAGGTCAAACCGATTATCATCCGAAATTTTTTGCTTTTAAGAGAATAGATTTCAACATATGAGTGTGTGTGTGTGTGTGTGTGTGTGTGTGTGTGTGTGTGTGTGTGCATGTGGCTCGTAATCCCATTCCTGTTTTTCAACCCGAGCAATCACAATTTTCAACTATACTCCTTTAAGCTTTCCTCCATTTCTTTTTAGGCTTTGAATCAAAGATTTTTTTTATTGATTCTTTGCAACACTTCTTTGTTTTTTTTAAACATAAAAATATACACTTCATGACGGCTTTCACTCATCACAATGGTGTAGCCCTTTCCTACATTGGGTGGCTTCACAACCAAAGTGTGTAGCCCTTTTCATGAAGGTGCTCATTAAGTTCTATGTAGTTGCCGAAACAAAATGGATACTAACCATATGTCATCTTAAATGTAATAGTCAAAAGACTTCAAGGTGCATCCATAACTCACATATCTTCAAACTTAACTTACTCAAACTAAACATATGAGAGAAGCAAAGTGTGCACTTTTGAAAACCAATTTTTTTTTAGGCTTAAAAGCACATGATCTAAAAGAAATACAAAGAGACTTACTTAAGATCTTTACTTCTCAATAGAGTAGCTTTTATTGAATATGAAGCTCATATTTTTTTTTTCAAAAGTATGCCACTCATCAATCAAACAAGCATTTCACACATTATATATAAGATCATTGTTAACAAATCACTAAATGATCTTTAGAGAGCAAATGCCACCAAGAACCATACGAAAGCTATACTAGTTCTCTAATATGACATGCTACATGATGTAATGCACACATAGAATTGAAAAGATGAATCAAGAAAGCAAGCTTTAGAGTAGAGATATACCTTAGCAAGCTTTTTCATCAACGTAAAGTCTTCGCCCTTTTTATAAGCTCTCTTGGCTTGTTTGTCATCATGACAACAAGTTGTTGGTGTGTCTTCCCAAGAGAATAAAGACTAAACATCTCAACTCAAACAAACATATAAAATGACTTTCTCCAAAAGTCTTAACAAATTAAACCAAATAGATTTTAAAATTGGACTTCTCTAAAGTCAACTAACAAATTTTGACCATCATAGTGAAAGTATGAGAATATTAAGTCCATGTATTGACAAGAGACACCAAGTTTGAATAGTGAATCGAGCATATTACAAATGACTTAGTCAAGCATCAAATTTAGAACTCTTATCAAACAAGAACAAAAAAAATATTCTCATATGTGCTACTCAATCAAGTATAAGAGCACTCACCTTTGACCATATTGGTCTTAGGTGAACCAAAACAAATAACATCATGATCATTACTCATGGCAATATGAAATCTAGAAGATAAATCATCAACTATCTTCTTCATGAAAATATCACTCATTTTAAAATCATTGTTATTGCCACTCACAAATATTTCATTAATATAAGATATATGACTATCATGTTTTTTCACATTCTCATCCATACAAATCTTCTTGACATTCTTCTTCACATGTTTATCATTATTATGCACAACATTCAAAGATTTATCAATATCAACATGTTTAGAAGAATGACTAGTAGCCTTTTTCACATCATGATTTTTAATCCAAACTTTCCTAGTAAGTTTCTTCACATGATCATGACCAATATGCACATTTTTCAAAACATCAAAACCATTATCATGTTTAGAACCTTTCAAAAAAGATTTGTTCAACTCACTAGAATGCATATTATTTCCTATATTGCATTGCCTAATATATTCATAACATCTAGGTCTAATGTGACCAATTACATTGCAATAATGACAAACCGGAATAAATTTAGAAAAATTACCTTTTGAGTGTGCATGCTTTGGTTGAGAAATTCCATAGTTCTTCTTGTCTTTATCTTTGGTTTTGGAAGAAATAGTATTAGAGCCTTTTCTAATCCAAATTTTCTTAATAACATGCTTTGACTTATTCTTTGGCTTACTATCATGCAAACCGACTTTATTAGTCACATTTTCAAACAAGTCAAACAAAGCATTATCAACCTTTGTATGCATAGTAGTATGAGGCACAACATGTGTTTTCACAAGCAAGTCATCAACAATATTTTTCTCAACATGATTTTTTAAGATCTAGATCTAGATCCATACATGGATGATTGCCTATGACCATTCAACAAAGACATATCATACAAATCATTCTCATACTTGCATTTATGAATGTATTCATAGCATCTAGGTCTTATATGTCCTACCATGTTACAAAAATGGCAAATAGGTACAAATTTGAGAGGGTTACCTTTAGCTTGAGCATTTGAAGTAGTATACCTTCTCACATTGTTACCTCTTTGATGTCCATTCCTTGATGCTTTGTCTTTTGCATGAGAAAATGATGATTTTTGTCTTTGACCTTGTTGAGATATTCCTTTGTTGCTTCTTGTTGATGTTAAGGCACCTCCGGTTACATCCATAGCTTCACCATTAGAGAGAGTACCTACATTCACTTTACCACTTGCTTTGACAAAAGTAGAATTGTTAGATGAAGGTGTAACCTTTTCATTCACATAACCTAAACCTCTTTTGTCATTAGGATGCTTACCAATCTTGATGAGAGTTTCTACTTTACTAGCACTAGATGACATCTTACCTATCATCTTGTTAGCCTTATCAAGCTTATCACTAAGCATCTTCTCTTGACACTCATGCTTACTAATTTTGACTCTAAGCACATTTTCAAGTCTTTGAGCACGATTAAGAGAATCATCTCGTTGCTCAACTTCTTGTTTCAAAATTCCTAGTCTTTCATTACTATCTTTCAAGTTATTCTCTAGACTAATGATTTTGTCTTTAAGCTCTTTATTCTCTTTTTGCTTATTCTCTCCTTCCATGATAAACAACTTCATAGTAAAGTCTTCTTTCAAATCATCTAGCTCTTGAGAACTTTCTTCTACCTTTGAAAAATATTTTTCAATGGTTTCTTTATGCTCCTTAATGACTTCACTTTGCTTGCTTATCTTCTCCAAAGACATATTCTTCTCATTTTCAAGAGCTTTGATTATCACCACTAAATTGGCATTGATCAACTTCAACTTATTGTTTTCATCATTCTTCTCGACATTTTCACTAGTTAGTTGAAGGATCTTGTCATTTAAGCTTGTTTCATCATGATGTGAGGAGAATTCACTATCTTCATTACTTGAAGAGCATTCACTTTCCTCACTACTTGAGGATTCTTCACTACTATCCTCAAATTCTCCTTCATATATGGCCACATGAGCAATACAATTGCTAGTATATTCATGAATATCCGAGGACTCATTTTCCTCTTCCACGTCACTCATGGATCTAATATAGACTTTTATCATACTTTTCCAAAATGAGTAGTTACCACTATTTAAGAGTGGAAGCCTAGCACTAGAAGAACCTTTCGGCATATAATCACTCATAGCACAAAAACAACAAACACTACAAAAGAAGATCTATCTAAGTACTTCTAGACACCGGCTCTGATACTAATTGTAAATTCCCTTAACCAATTATAGTGTAAAATATACCTAGAGGGGGTGAATAGGTATATGCTCAAATTTTAATCTTTTTTAAAACACAAGCAATCTTTTACAACACTTAGCATAATATCAAAAATGATATATGACAAAGAAAATGACACAAACCAACTAAGTGAAGAAATTACAGATGCTAAAAATCAACACAAGATGTTTACGTGGTAAAACCTTCTAAGAGGAAACATCCACGGGTTGATACCACAACCACCGGCAAAAGCAAATCCACTATTTCAAATAAGAGTTACACACTCAAGCAATCAACACATGCTCTCCAAGCTATCACTCTTACTCTACCCTTGAACCTAGTGATCTACTAAGTAGACTTCCTATCCAAGACCTCCTGTCTCTAGGAAGATTCCTTGCTCACCTATCCGGATCCTCCCGACCCTAGGCAAGACTTCTTGCTCAACTATCCGAGCCCTCCCGACTCTAGTTGAGATTTCCTTGCTCAATAATCCAAGGTCTCACACCTCTTGTCGAGACTTCCACTTGCTTAGCTATCCAAGTCCTCCCGACTCTAGCTAAGATTTCCAATTGCTCAAATCAAAGAATCACTCTAAGATATGAAACTTCCTACCTCTTCACAAGGCTTCTGAGTGATCATGAATGCAAAACGCAAACAAGCACTCAACATAGAAAATGATGATCAACAAATTCTATAGACATGCAACTAGATAGCTAGATTATGCTTTCAAAGAACAATTACAAATGTATCTAAGCAACCTAAGCATGTTATCAACTAAGAACCAAATCAATCAAATGAATATACCAATTGATGTAGACCTAGTTCTTAGAAAATGAAATTAAATCTAGAAATAGTCAATCAAGCATAAAAACAAAAGATTTCTAGAAACAATTTCATGTTTATCAAGTTTAGCACAAATCAATCAACTTATCACGAATCTAGCTAAACTTGAAAATCAAATCAACAAACCAAAAAAATAATATCAAAATCATCTTAGTCATGCTTCTTAATCAAAAGGCATCAACCAATAAGAAGATCTAATAAGAAAACTAAGAAGATGATGATTTTACCAACAATGATGAAATCTCGAACTGAAAATCTGAACATTTTGAATAATCAAGAAATCCTTTGGTTCTGAAATGCTAGGGGTTTATAGATCTCTTCAAGACACTCGATTTCGGTTTTTGAATCAAGTCAATCCGAGTTGTAATGAGAGAGATATCACCGAAACAAAAATTGAAAAGTTGATTAAAAAATATACAGATAAAAAATGAATATATCAAAATATATAACGGACCTCACAAAAAATGCCGCGCCAACAACCACATCTGGTTACGCGAGTTTTTGAAAATTTCAAAGAAATTTATCACATGCAGTGAGCTCACGGATGAGACACTAAGAAGTTCAATGAACGACGACGCGTTACAGCAAAATAAGCACAACACGATAGGTTTTACGTGAATGCGTCACGCTCTATAAAAGGCTGACGAAATAAAATTTATTCCACGCAATGAGCTCACGATAGAAGCATTCATTTACACCAATAGGAAATCAAGCATGTGACTCCAATTGATTTGATTGATCATCCACACCAAACATTTTATGCATGTAATATATGTAATAAAAACCTCTATAATTCATGAAACAAAAAGCAACCGAGATGTGCCGTGGGCATCTCGTGACCAGAGAAATATTTTTGGCGAGATGGTCACGCGCCAATTCGGCCAAGGGGAGCAAATGGCAATTTGCCATTATTATTATTATTATTATTATTATTTTACATACCTCTCTTATTCTTTGACTGTTCTCCGATCTCCGAACTCCGAATTCGAATCCGTTTACGGATTACAAAATGGAACTCTCTCATGAACATGGATGACTATGAGACTCAACCCAGAAAATAAAAAATTCGACTCGATATACGAATACGAAGACAATGCATGCAACATGACTGAAAAGTTTCATAACTTTTTACTCGGAACTCGAAATCAAGTGTATGAGTAACCGAAATGACCGGAACTCAATAAGGAACAATATAACATCAAATTCAAGTCCAATATCCATGTTATACAAGTATATAAACATACAAACATATTTCACACAAGAATGCAAACTATATAGAGATAGTCTCCAATCATGCATTTGTCTTCATACCAATGCATGAGCATTCAACTTCAAGTGTGTGAATACCCAAATGAGGTGCTACGATGCAGGGACACAAATGTATGAATTATGTGTGTGTGCGCCTACGTCTTGCAAGAGAAGGAAGAATCTTGATACCTTAGCATTCAAGTAAGCATATATCCTCTTGAAGACGAACTTTGCATTCGAAGTCGCTTTCCATCATTGAAGACCGATCTAATCATGAACCACCTAAGTAACTAAGCAATACAAACAAAGAGCGTTTTGTTATGGAATCAAGCCAACACAAATCTAAAACCTAACAGGAGTGGATATCACTATATCTGCCCCGTTGCCGTGCGTGTTTGAAGATTCATCTACATGAGTTTCTAGATAAATTCCTCATTCTCTTTCAGTATCTTGATCACCTAGCCGTTTGGTTCAGCAAACTCGGTGATTAGGTCAGCTATAACTTGCCACTTTATTGCAACTCTTGGCAGGTGTGATATGTTGAATTCACTTAACTCCACTGCCCACTTAGTCAGCCTTCCAGACATCTCTGTTTTTTATAGAATCTGCTTCAGTGGGCTGTGTGTGTAGACCTCGATCTTGTGAGCCTGAAAATAAGGTCTCAATTTTCTTGCTACTATTACTAGTGCCAATGCAATCTGTTTGGCAGACGAGTATCTTGTTTCAACTGATAGTAAGGCCTTGCTTATGTAATACACTGTCTTTTGTACCCCCTCGTCCAACCTGACCAGCACTGACCCCGTGGCCACAACTGTGACCGACATGTATAGGTAGGGATGCACGTTTAGGGATTGGGGATGGATATAGGTCCCCCCATCCTCATCCCCACTTCCTAGACCCTTCCTCCATCCCCCCCCCCCCCCATTTCCCTATTTTGGGAAAATGGGGATGGGGATGTTTGGGGGGAGGTCCCCCTATCCCCATCCCCAGTTTCCCAATTTTCCCGTTTTTCTCTGTTTTCTCTTATCTCTCGGTCCCTCATTTTCCTATTTCCCTATTTAACTAAAAATTATAAATTAAATTTTAAAAAAACAAACCTTTCATTACAAATAAAAAATATCAATGCCTTACAAATTCAACATAAAATGTTTCAAATAATTCAAATACATATTATAATTATAATTATATTTATATACTTTTGGGGGAAATGGGGAAATGGGGATCTCTATCCCCATCTCCATTTCAATTTAATTGTGGGGAAAATGGGGAAATGGGGATGAGGAGGGGTCCCTCCTATCCCCATTTATATTTAGGGATGAAAATCATCCCCATCCCCCCTTTATTTCCCCATTTCTCCTAAAAAAAATGCCCAAATGGGGATGGGGTGTGGGGATTTGGGCCCCGGGGATAAATGTGCATCCCTAGGTATAGGTAGAACTCTTCTCCTTCCAGGGGTTTAGCTAAGATCAGTGCTTTACCTAGGTATTATTTGATCTTTCGGAATGCCTGCTCACATTCATCGTTCCATTCTACCCCATTGCCCTTCTTGATTGCTCTTAGAAATGACAAAAAATTGTCTATTGACTTGTTGATGAATTGATTCAGGGATGTTAAGCAGCCCGTTAGCCTTTGAATTTCCTTTTAAGGTTTTTTGGGACCTCATTTCCTCTAGTTCTTTTATTTTCTCTAGGTTTTTTTCGATTCCTCTCAAATGAACTTGGAAACCAAGGAATCTTTCTGAAGGCACTCCGAAAACACATTTCTTTAGGTTGAGCTTAATGCAGAACTTTCTTAGTACCCCGAATGTCTCAATGAGATCTTCTACACGTTTTTCGGATGTTGTGCTCTTTGTCAGCATGTCGTCTACATACACCTCCATATTTCTGCCAATCTGTCGGGTGAACATCTTGTTTACCAGTCTCTGGTAGGTCACCTTGGCATTCTTGAGACCAAAAAGCATAACTTTGTAACAATATAACCCTTTATTAATTGTGAAAAAGGTTTTGTATTCATTGGGTTCAAACATTTGGATCTAGTTGTAGCCCGAATAGGTATCCACGAAGCTCAATAATTTATGACTGGCTGTTGCATCTATCGGCTGGTCAATCTGGGGTAACATGAAGCTACCTTTCAGACATACTTTATTGAGGTAAGTGAAATCTACACACATCCTCCATTGACCGTTTTTCTTTTTTACCAGCACCACGTTGGCAACCCATTTAGGGTACTTCACCTCCCTTATGTATCCTACTGCCAACAATTTTGCTACTTCTTCTTTTATTGCCTTACTTTTCTCCGGGTTAAACCACATTCTCTTCTGGATGACTGGTTTCAGATCAGAATCAACCACTAAGTAGTGGAAAATTATCTTTAGATCGATCCCGGGCATATCTTCATGTTTCCAAGCGAACACATCCTCGTACTCATTTAACAGGCTAATCATTCCATCGTGAATTTCCCCAGTCAACCGGGCCCCAAGTTTTAAGGTCTAATCAGGGTTGCCCTCGTTAATTATGACTTCCTAAGTTGGCTCATCTTCTTGGACCTTCCCATCTTCCAGAGATACCTCCATTGGGTCAATGTCGAATCTGGTAGGTGTTTCTGCTTCATCATCTTCTTCATCCACCTTCGGATCTTCCTCTTCCCCTTGGATATCTATCTGCATTACTTATTGTTCTGGTCTTTCCCTATAGACAGCTAGATTATCCTTTCTCGCCCATTCTCGAGAACTTTTCATGACACCTATTCCAGCTTCTGTTGGGAATTTCACAATCAGGGCATATGTGACAATCACAGCTTTCGACTTGTTCAGGAAAAGTATGCTCAACAAGGCATTATGTAGCCATTTTTCCACATTTACGACCATAAAATCCAATAATATTGTCTTGGTGTAGGGAGGCTCCCAATATCTACAGGTAACTTCACTGTCCCCAGCGATCTTACTTCTGCTCCCTCAAAGCCTCTCAATGGGACATTGAATGGCTAGAGGTCTTTTCTTTACAATCTGAGCTGGTCAAATACTTCTACACTAAAGATATCAACTGAGCTCCTATTGTCGATCAACACTCTTCTTACTTCCCTATGACAACGATCACATCTTTTGGCCTTACCTCTGATCCATGTGTGTCTGCATCGGTGAAAACTATCGAGTCCTATCCTTGCTTGAAATTTTTCTGATCGGGGCCTATCGAATTACTTACAGATTCCTCTAACCGTCTATGGCTTCTCAAACCTTTGTCATTCTTTCTCGACTGCTACCCCCAGTGTGTGGCCCACAAAAGATGGTGTTGATTGCCCACTATCTGAATTTCTTCTAGGGCTTATTTGGCTTCTATTGCGCTCTTCATTCAGGGTGTCCTTATATTAGGCATCCCCACTTCTAAGAACCATATCCTTGAGATGTCGCTCTTTGATAAGCTTTTCGATATAATCCCTCAACTGTTACATTTAGAGGTTTTATGGCCATTTTCTAGGTGAAATTTGCAAAATTTGGTGGTGTCTCCCATTGCTAAGATCGATTGTCTTTGTGGATTTTTGTACAGATTCTTATCTTCTATCACATTAAAGATCTCCTCTTGTCTTCTAGCCAACAGGGTGTAATTGGTGTATTGCCTTTTAAAGTGCTTACCACATTTATTGTCATCCTTGCGTCCATTCTTACCTTTTCTTCCGTTGCCTTTCCGGTTCATTTTTTGAGTCACCATCTTTGTGTTCTTGGTTGCTCTCGGGCCGATCGCCATGTATAAGCTATCCACCATGAGCTATCCTTCTCAGCAATGGCATATCCTCCAATATATTCTACCATGCTTGCATACGTGGTCGATCCCTTCTGTCTGAGGCTCACCGTCAAGTGGCTATGATGTAGACTGTCAAAAAATACTGACACTACCACATCATCATTGGGATCATATACTTCTGACACTTCTTGTGAGAATCTGGTTAGGTAATTCTTCAACTTCTCGTCCTTCCTTTGCTTTAAGGTTGACAAGGCTGATATGGATTTCCTTCACTAGATATTTCCCATGAATTGTCTAGTGAAAGCTTGTATAAGCTCCTCGAAGTTCCTGATAGATTCTATTGGAAAGTACTCCAAACCACCTGGATCTCTGATCTCCTAATGTTTGTGGGAACATCTGACACATTAGAGCATCATCATGATTATATTGTGCCATTGCGCTCTGATACCTCTTTACATGCATCTGCGGGTCAGTATTGGCCTTGAATTGTTCCACATGTGGCATCATGAATTTATCCAAAAAATGAGTCTGCCTTATGGAGTTAGTAAATGGACTTCATAAGTTACCGATCAACGGGGTTTCCCAAGCTTTGTCTTCTCTAAATGGCCTCTATTCTTTAAAGAATAACCTCTCGCTCCCTTTCTAACTCTCCACGATCATCAAACTTCTGGTGGATGGTGAGTCCGTATGGGTCCCTAGGGATTCGTCCTCTGATGAAGGCACAGTACGAGTCACGTCTGATCGCAGGAGTTGGCTCCCTACACCTGCTGGAGGCACTTTTATCATCACTCGAATCCGAGCGAGACCTTTTTCTCTGGTGGTCAAGCCTTTCTTTCTGTTCGAGACGGGTTCCCCCGTCTTCTCATATGTATGAACATTCCCTTTTTTCATGAGGCTTCACCCTATCGCTTCTAGATTTTTGGGGTGCTCCTGTAGTGGTTGCCACTATTTCATAGCGTATCTTGGGATCTTGGGCCACCACCAGCGTAGAGTGCTGGTATGATGAACTCAGGTTGACAGTGGCCGTTATGTTGATTCCCAGTCTAGCAATATCATCAATAACTTTTCATAGGGATTCCTAGATTTGTTGGAACATGTCTAGGGAAATACCAGCGGTTGCATCTGTGGATGTAACAGCGTCAGGTCTGGTTGATGGTGGAGTTCTTGAGGATGGATCTTCTCCAACGTCATTGATATCAACAAGATTAGAGATGTTAGCATTGCGCGTGGAGTCAGTGTTATGCAAAGATAGACTTCTGTCTCTACTGGTGGCCATGATATCGTTTCTCGTAAACTATTCCTGGAACTGATTATTCAAACTCAATGCTAATGAAGGTAAACCCCTCTTCTTCTAGTGTCAGTTGTTGACGGTGATTTTTAGATTAAGTTGAATTGATCACTCGTCGAACAAATGGGTGCGAATAGCAATAAGCGACATAATCAAAATAAATAAAAAGTAAGCAAAACACAAGATTTTACGTGGTAAAACCCCAAGGTGAGGAAACATCCACGGTTGTTGGGAACAACGAGAATAATTCACTAAATTGATAATAATTACATGTATAATCTCTCTCACACTCTTGCTAACTTAATTGTCGTTAACCTCTTATATGGGTGTTATTAAGGTTTATTCATGCATGCATAGAACCCCAATTCTTGATGTACAAGTAAGAAAAGTTTCCGTAATTAAGCAAAACTCTAACTTATTGGAGTCGCGTTATCCTTCTTCCTTGTTTTACGTTCATTGTGTTTCGACTGTATTAGATCTCTTACCTAATCTGGACTTTGATGTCTATAAGGAAATTTACTTCCTCATCAAAGTACACTTCTAAACACCTTATTTAAGTAGGGCTCATTCTTTACCTGTTTGAGTCGTAACTTCATTAAATCTGAGTATTGTCCACGTGTCCTGTAACTGACCACTTGTTACACCCGACAAGATCTACTTCCCCTGATCGGTGGTTTTACCCAATCACCATATTTCCCCCGACCATCTTGACAATCTCGATCGGGTCTTCTTATGTGATAGTTTGTGTTATCTTGTCGGGGGGTTCGATGGGTTTTCTTTGGTCAACTTGGGTTGATTAGATCCAGTTGAGTTTTGGTGATGTGGCACCCTAAACTTTTATCTTTTGCTGATCTGTCATACCATCCAAATTACACCAATAACAGTAGAAAGTAAAACATACTTTCTAGATAATGAATTGGCTATAACATTTTCCTTACCTTTTTGTACTTGATCACATAAGGAAACGTCTCATTTAACTCCACCCACTTGGCATGCCAAATATTTCTCTTGTGTTGCCCCTTTAAATGCTTTAAAGACTCGTGATCCGTGTGAATCATAAATTCTTTCTGCCAAAGATAGTGTTGCCAAGTTTCTAATGCCCTAATCAAGGCATACATCTCCTTATCATATGTAGGATAATTCAAGGCCGCCCCAGTTATGTTCTTACTAAAATATGCAATGGGATGTCCTTCTTGCATTAGAACAGCTTCAATACCTATTCCTGAAGCATCACACTCATTCTCAAAAGTTTTAGCAAAGTTAGGCAAACAAATAAATGTGCATTAGTTAATTTTTTCTGTAATCAAGTTAAATGCCTTTTTGTTCATCACCCCACTTAAAACCCACATTCTTTTTGATAATTTCAGTTAAATGTGCAGCTGGGCTACTAAAATCTTTCATAGAAACTAGCCAACCCATGGAAACTTCTCACTTGTCCTACACTTGTTGGTTTCAGCCACTTCTTAATTAATGATGAGTCCCTGCCACCATTGGAGGATGCAAGTGACACTGAGTATCTGGTGGATGGAGAGTTTATGGATGCTAGAAAGGCTTTTAGTGCGCAAGCCAAGGAAGATGATAAGGTACAACGAGATAATATCTTTCACACCCAATACCATGTTAATAAAAAGGTTTGTAGCATGATTATTGATGTGGGAAGTTGTACCAGTGTGGCTAGCACTAATTTGGTGGAAAAGTTGAATTTAGCCACTTTAAAGCACCTAAAACCTTATAAGCTACAATGGTCGAATGATAGTAGAGAAATCAAGGTGACTAAACAGATGATGGTGTCAGTGTTAGGTTTTAGTTTGTGTTGGCATTAATTCCATATCAAAATGATGTTTACTTGTAATGATTTAGTTGTTTAGATTCATGATGATTCAAGCTTCAAAGAAGAATGAACAACAAGTCAAAGCAAGTTCAAAGTCTTCAAAGAGAAATGATGTAATATGGTTCTACAAAGGTATACTAAGACCTTATCTTTCTCTTACAAGGCTTAGGCACACACACACAATTCATACATTTATGTCTCTGTATCATTGTGCACCATTATAGGCACATATATACAATTCATTCATTTGTGTCCCTGCATCATTATGCACCATGTATAACACATTCACACACTTGAAGATGAATGCTCATGCATTGGTATGGAAATAACATGTTTTGAAAAATGCAAGATTGGAGACTATCTTTATATAGTTTGCATTCTAGTGTGAATTGTGTTTGTATGTGTATATGTTTGTATAACATGGATATTGGACTTGATTTTAGTCTTATATTATTCATTATTGAGTTTCGGTCATTTTGGTTACTCATACTATTGATTTCAAGTTCTAAGTCAAAAGATACTACACTTTCAACTCATGTTGCATACATTGTCTTCGTATTCGTATATTGAGTCGAATTATTATTTTCTAGGTAGAGTATCTTATATGTCCATGTCCATAAGAGAGTTATGGTTTGTAATCCATAAATGGATTCAAATTCCGAGTTTGCAGTCCGGAGAACGGTCGAAGAACGTGAGAGGAGTGCAAGGGAGTTGCACCTTGGCCAAAGGCCATCAAGAGGTGCAAGCCCGAGATGGTGCGTGGCCATCTCGGCTGCAACTCCTTGCTGCCCCGAGATGCCCACGTACTATCTCGGGGAAGCAATATCAAAGGAGTGCATTTTTGGTCTTTTGCTTCATTATTTCCCTCTCCTTTATATTCCTTTTCCCTTTCACATTTCATTCTAAGAAGAAATTTAAAACTTGAGTGCAAAAATTTTCTCTCTACATTTTCTCACCTTCCAAACATCATAACTTCTTCATTTGAACTCCGATTTGAGTGAATCAAAGTTGAGAGTGTTTGTCTATTCATCCTCCATCTTTTCTCTGAATGTTTTAGTGAGTTTTATTGCTATTTTTGGAGTCTAAACTCACAAAAACGGGACTACACCAAAATCAACTAAGGTATTGATTTTCTCTCAAAGTTTTCTTTTAAAACTTGGTCAATTGCCTTGGGTTTTCTTCTTCAACATATATATGTGTCTTGTGATTGTTTTGATTTGAGTTTTGAACTCATTAAAGCTAGGTTAAGTTTCAATTGAAATCTCATATGTCGAGTTAGGTTTTGATTTTGCCTATGTTTTCACATGTTTGGGATTGTATTGTGCTAGCTTTGATTCTAGGACTATTTGATGATCTTTGATTGATTGATTTTGTGAAAAATAGTTCCTCACATGTATTAGGCTCTCTTTGGCCGATTTCTCACAATGATACATGTGCTTATGTTCTTTTGAGCTATTCATGTGTTTTGTTGAATCTATGTATAGGAATATGCTCTAGAACTCTAGCTTTAATCTAAATGACTTTGTCATATGATTTTAGCATGTTTTTGGTTTATGAGATTTAAACTAGATTATGTGTTAATTGTACATATCTTGTGATTCAAGTTTTAGATCTATGCATGTATCTAGGTTGTAATTAATGTTAAACGTATCTTACATGATCTAGATGAATTAAGCATGCATGATTAACTAGACTACATTTGTTTTGTGCATTCATAGGATGTGTTAATCATAACATTCTATGTTGCATGCTTGTTTGCGTTTTGTATTCATGATCACCTAGATGCCTTGTAAGAAGGAAGTCTTGACAATAGGTGTGAGACATATGTTGTTGAGCAAGAAAGCCTTGGAAAGAGGTGTGAGACCTTTGATTGTCAAGCAAGAAAGTCTTGACTAGAGTCGGGAGGACTCGGATAGTCGAGCAAGAAGTCTTGCCTAGGGTCGTGAGGATCCGGAAGGGTGAGCGAGGAAGTCTTGACTAGAGTCGGGAGGACTCAGATAGTTGAGCAAGAAGTCTTGCCTAGAGTTGTGAGGATCCGAAAAGGTGAGTGAGGAAGTCTTGACAAGAGGTGTGTGGCCTCAGATTGTTGAGCATGAGGGTGACATCTTCATGAGTAGGATAGAAGGGTAGTTTCTAGGTGAAGGGGTCACTTGAGAGATTGTACTTGTCTTATCTACCAGTGGATTTTGTTTACCGGTGGTTGCTAACCCGTGGATGTTTTCTCCTCGGAGGTTTACCACGTTATATCTTGTGTCAACTTTTCTCTATCCCTATCTCTCTTATATTTATACTTGTTATTTGAATACTATGGATAGAACTCTTTATGTAAGTTGACTTCCTTTTTATAATATAGATTGTGTATGTGTTACCATTACTTGTTTGTATCACACTTTACTTGTTCTATATATTGATTAAGTGTCTTTAATTGATATATATATTGTGATACAAGCAATCTAGAGGGACAAACTTTTGTTTGTTTCTAAGGGAGTCGAAAAAAGTGTCTAACCTATTCACCACCCCCCATCTAGGTTAGTCTTGAGCATTTAACTGTGTTTGTATTTTCAATTGGTATCAAAGCAGGACACTAGATTGTACTTAGTGAGAGTCCAGGTGATACATTCACGGTTTTTGTAAAGCTTTTGAAGTCATGGGTTTACAAGATGATGTAATGGCGAAAAGAGCCTGAAATACTAGGCCACCATTACTTTGAGGCACTAACTATAGGTATTGAAAGTTAAGGATGAAAGCCTACATCCGCTCTATTGATGAAAGGGCTTGGATGGTAGTGGAAGAAGGTTATAGTTCTCCTACCAATGTTCAAGAGGATGGAACCATGATACTCAAGCCAAGGAGTCAATGGACAACGAATGAGTTTGAGGTTGCTAAATGGCACCATCGTGCTATGAATGCCATATTTGGAGGAGTTGATGGGCATCAATTCTCCTACATTCAAAATCTTGAATCCGCAAAGGAAACTTGGGATACTCTCCAAGTTTCTAATGAAGGAACCTCAGTGGTGAAGAAATCGAGGTTTCAAATGTTGGCATCACAATTTGAAGGTTTAAGTATGGGTGAAGAAGAAATGTTTGAAGACTTCCAATTCCGGCTTCTTAGCATTGCTAACCAATGTAAACCACTTGGAGTACCTATCTCAAAAGAGCTTTTAAATTGGAAAATCCTTAGGTCTCTTCCTAAGAGATTCAAATCAAAGGTGACAGCCATTGAGGAAAGCAAGGATGTGGATAGTTTGAACATTGATGAGTTGCTTGGGTCTCTTCAAACTTATGAGATGTGCTTGAAGCCAAAGATTAAGAGTAAGGGAATCGCTCTCAATGTTATAGAGGATGAGAGTGATGATGAAAATGAAGAGATGGCTCTTTTGGTTAGAAAGCTCAAGAAGTTTCTTAAAAAGAATGTCAAGCCTAGAGGCAAGTCTTTTAGGAAAAAGGGAGTTAAAAAAACACCATCTTTAAGGAATTAGACGAATAGTCAAGCCATGAACAAGAAAAATGTTCAATGCTATAATTGTCATGGTTTTGGTCACTTTGCTAGTGAGTACACCAAGAAGCCATCTAAGAAAGACAAGAAAGGCAAAGTGTTGGTGGCTACTTGGAGTGATGATAACTCTAGTGATAATGAAAGCTCTAGTAGTGAGTCTTCAAGTGATGAAGAGTTGGTGAGCAACTTTGTAGCTCTAACGACTTCTCATTCTTCATTAAATGTTGATGGAACAATATCTTTGAACAAGAACTTTGATGCAAATCATCATGGAAGCTCTAGTTCCATTCCTACTAATCTTGAGTTGTTGGACAAGATGGAAAAGCTTGAAGAAGCTAGAGATAATGCTCAAAGAGAGGTAGTTGAGAAGGATGATTTGATCAAGAAACAACTAGATGAGTTTGTGGTTGTCACTCGTAGACTTCTTGGTGAGAAAGGTGATATTATAAAGAAGTTTAGAGAACTTGAAAAGATAAACCTTGAGAAGGATGTGATATCTTCTTTGAAAAAGAGAACAAGAATTAATGGAAGAGATAGACACAGCTAAGGAGGCCATCAAGGACTTAGTGAATGATTCGGTAAGTGTGTCTAGTGTTAGGAATCTTGTTAACTCTCATTGTGGTGAAGACGACTTGGTAGTTGAAGAGGAGCTCTTGGAAGCACCACTTCCTACTCACTTTGATGAAGTCATGATTGATAAGAAACCACACAAGAAAAGAAGATCAAAAGCCAAGAAGAAGTTGGCGAACAAGGTATCTTTGCAAACTCCTAGTGAAGCTAGTTGAACTCCAAAAGGTACAATCTTATCTTTTATTCCAATTTGCCATTATTGCAACACAATAGGTTACATTAAGCCTAGGTGTCATAAATATATAGAAAAATGCAAATTAGGAAATGAATCTAGAGATAAGGAGATTAAACTTCAACTTGAACATGCTAAGGATTTGAAAGTTGAAAAACATGATAATTTTGCTAAGCATGAAAAGAAGTTTTGGAGCAAAAAGAATACTAATCTTGTTCAACTTGACAAAGCTTGTGTTGAAAATGTTAAGGAAGAGTGTGTTAATGATATTCTTGTTAATCAAGTCGTTGAAGGACTTTACTCTAGATTTAATATTGTTGTCAAGGATGATATTGGAAATGCTTGTGTAGGTACACCCAAGAACAAGTGGTTCAAGGGTGAGTGCTCTTATCACTAATATAAGAAACACGTGTGAGATAGCTTTGAGGCAATATATCAATTGTGTTGAAAATTCTTGCTTGCTAGCTTTGAATACTCCATGTATTGATATGAACTTGGTTATCTCACATCATGTTTGTTACGATGGTCAAAATTTGTTGGTTAACTTTAGAGAAGTTCTTTTGATATATGTGTTGATTGAGTTGAGATATTATTCTTTTTATACTCTTGTTATGAAACATCGTCAACTTGGTGTCATGAGGACATTCAAGGAAAGAGTGCTCATAAAAAGAGCGGAAGTATGATATTTGGTGAATATAATGTGCAAAAAGGTATCTCTATACTCTAATGCATGTTCTCTTAGTTATTCATCTTTTGACTCAATTTTTAATATACATCTCATAGCATGTCATATTAGAGAATTTTGTATAGCATACATATAGTTCTCATTGACATTTGCTATTTTAGGATCTAATAGTGATATTGTTCACATTGATCTTAACTTTGACGATTGTTTGTGTATAGTATATTGAGTGGCATCACTTTTGAAAATATGAGCTTCATATTCTTTGAAAGCTATTCATTAGAGAAGTAATGATCTTGAATAAGTCTCTACTTATTGCTCTTAGATCATGTGCTTATGAGCCATAAAATTTTGGTTTTCTAAAATTGCACATTGCTTCTCTTATATGTTTTGCTAGTAGGTTGAGTTTACTAATATGTAAACTTTGGATACACCTTGAAGTTTTTGTGATTAAGTACATTTAAAATAACCTATGGTTAGTATCCATTTTGCTTCGGCAAATACATAGAACTCAACGAACACCTTTATTGAAAGGGCTACACAAATTGGTTATGAAAGCTACCCAATGTTAGAAAGAGCTACACCATTGTGATGAGTGAAAGCCGTCATAAAGTGAATTTTGTTTATGTTTTAAAAAAATGGAAAAATCAAAGAAGTGTTTAAATGAAATCATAAAAAAAAATCTTTGATTCAAAGCCTAAAAAGAAAAGGAGGAAGGCTTAAAAAGGAGTATAGTTGAAAATCAAATGAGCTCGGGTTGAAAAACAGAAATGGGATGATGAGCCACATGCACACACACGCTCATATGTTGAAATATATTCTCTTAAAATCAAAAATTCCGGATGATAATCGGTTTGACTTTTTATGGAAAAAGCTTAAAATGAATAGTTGTTGGAAATTGTTTGCATGTTGATTATCAAACTACTTCTTGATATATATTTGAAGCATATCTCTCTCTCACATACTTTGTTTATGAGTATGATGATATTTTAGCAATTGTTGAAGAATTATGAGAGAACTTGAAAAATCTTTGTGTATCTCTCTTAGCATATGAAGCTTATTTTGTTGATATTTCTTCAAATTGCTTGAATGTGTGATTGTGTGAACATCTTTGTGAACTTTATGCTATCATTGATTTTAGTTATAGCATTTATCAAGTGGGAGCATTGTATGCTAGACACTGTTCTCTTTTATGATATGTTCACATGCTTCATTTTGTTACATGTTGGCATATTTTGACTTAATGATACTTGTAAGATATTACTCACTATCTTTGTCTTGCATAATGATTCATTCTTAAGTCATATGTCTTTGTTTTTATATATTTGTGACTAATATGCTTGTTTTGTTTTTCACTCACTTTTGTTGTATGTATATAGCATCTTATAACCCAAAAACAAATGGGAAGAACTAAGGTTACTAGAAGTGGAAATCAATTGAATCCCGTTGTGAAAGCCAAGTCTACCTCAAAAGGATCCAAAGCTTCAAAGACAAAAGATTTAGGGATCTTTGGAACTAAGAATATATTTCAAGAGAGAGACATTGACTTAGGTAAGTGTAAAGATTCTTATGTTCTTAAGTGCATTAAGGATAGAAATTAGGAATCTTGGGTGAGCCTGTTAGGAATTGTGAATGATACTCTTGTTAGAGAGTTTTATCTTGAATATAGAGAAAGTGCCACCTTATTGGATGCTTTGATGGAGATTAGGGTGTTGTATTTAAAGTTAACCTGGAAAACATTAACAAGTTTCTTATAGATTCGAGTTTTCTAGATGTAGATGTCATTGAGAATCTTAATATCATGGGTAGAACTCTTTGTGACAATGCTTCTTTTGAGTGGAAATGTAGAGCCTATATTAGTCAACATGAGTTAACTAAGGCTAATGCATTTTGGCATCTATTCATTTGCACTAACATTATTTGATCTTTGAATTCAACCGAGTTGAATAAGGACAAGATCAAAATAGTGTATGCCTTGGTGACTAATCAACCTATAAACCTTGGGGATCTTCTCATGCTTTATATTGATAGTGCGGCTTTCTTTACTAGAGATGATAAAAAGCTTGCATTACCGGGGTTTATAACTTCAATGTGTTTAGCTCATGGGGTTAAGAGTAGAGAAGATGATGTGTTAGTTCAACCCTTGGAAAATTATAGTGATAAACGTGTGTCATACATGTCATACAAGGATAAGGGTAAGACATGTGTTACTTTTGGACTATTTAGTAGTTCTCAAGTTGATTGTCATATGATTAGCGCAAACATTCTTCCGGATTGGGCTATTCAATTGAAGGAGAAGGTTGATGAACTTAGTGCTATAGTTGTTCAAAAAGATGCTAGGATAAAAGAGTTGGAGGAATGTATTGCTTCAAGTTCAAGACCACCTCTCAAGCATTATGTTAGATAAACTACTCGCACATCTTTCTTTGGTGGATCAAGTAGCTAGTATTTGAGACTTGTGGTATATTTCTTACCTTTTGGCATCATTTCATGTCAAAAAGGGGGAGAAAGAGATGCTAGTTACTTAGTTTCTTTTTAGTTTCTTTTTATGTTGTTTTTGTGAACTTTTGAACTTTCAATGGCATGTAATAATTAGTCTTAAGATTTGATTAAGAATTCTTGTGTTTGGCATGTATTGAGGGGGAGATACATGTATTTGTAGACTTAATAATATATTCTTATCCATATTATATGTTGCCATTTGTTGTTTTTCTCTTGTAAATGCATTGTGCTTTGAGATGATTTGTAGGTTGCTTCAAGAGAAGATCAAGATGAAGTTCAAGAGTTGATGAAGATTAGTTATAAGAATCTTACTCATTGTAATGTGAGGGAGTGATTTTGTGACATATCTTCATGTTTATTTTTGTAGTAAATGTATAGGTGTTTAGACATGGAATTTGCCAAAGGAGGAGATTGTTAGGCTTTAGATTGTGTTGGCATTAATTCCATATCAAAATGATGTTTACTTGTAATGATTTAGTTGTTTAGATTCATGATAATTCAAGCTTCAAAGAAGAATGAACAACAAGTCAAAGCAAGTTCAAAGTCTTCAAAGAGAAATGATGCAATATGGTTCTACAAAGGTATACTAAGACCTTATCTTTCTCTTACATGGCTTAGGCACACACACACAATTCATACATTTATGTCCCTGCATCGTTATGCACCATTATAGGTACACACATACAATTCATTCATATGTGTCCATGCATCGTTGTGCACCATGTATAACACATTCACACACTTGAAGATGAATGCTCATGCATTGGTATGGAAATAACATGTTTTGGAAAATGCATGGTTGGAGGCTATCTCTATGTAGTTTGCATTCTAGTGTGAATTGTGTTTGTATGTGTATATGTTTGTATAACATGGATATTGAACTTGATTTTAGTCTTAGATTATTCATGATTAAGTTCCGGCCATTTCGGTTACCCATACTATTGATTTCAAGTTCTAAGTCAAAAGATACTACACTTTCAACTCATGTTGCATACATTGTCTTCGTATTCATATATCTAGTCAAATTATTATTTTTTAGTTTGAGTATCTTATATTTCTATGTTCGTGAGAGAGTTACGGTTTGTAATCCGCAAACGGATTCGAATTCCAAGTTCGGAGTCCGGAGAACGGTCGAAGAACGTGAGAGGAGTGCAAGGGAGTTACACCTTGGCCAAAGGCCATCAAGAGGTGCAAGCCCGAGATGGCGCTTGGCCATCTTGGCTGCAACTCCTTGCTGCCCCAAGATGCCCACATGCCATCTCGGGGAAGCAATATCAAAGGAGGGCATTTTTGGTCTTTTGCTTCATTCTTTCCCTCTCGTTTATATTCCTCTTCCCTCTCACATTTCATTCTAAGAAGAAATTTAAAACTTGATTGCAGAAATTTTCTCTCTACATTTTCTCACCTTCCAAACACCATATTTTTTTCATTTGAACTCTGATTTGAGTGAATCAAAGTTGAGAGTGTTTGTCTATTCATCCTCCATCTTTTCTCTGAAGATTTGAGTGAGTTTTATTGTTGTTTTTGGAGTCTAAACTCATAAAAACGGGACCGTACCAAAATCAACTAAGGTATTGATTTTCTCTCAAAGTTTTCTTTTAAAACTTGGTCAATTGCCTTGGGTTTTCTTCTTCAACATGTGTCTTGTGATTGTTTTGATTTGTGTTTTGAACTCATTTAAGGCTAGGTTGAGTTTCAATTGAAATCTCACATGTTGAGTTAGGTTTTGATTTTGCCTATGTTTTCACATGTTTGGGATTGTATTGTGCTAGCTTTGATTCTAGGACTGTTTGATGATCTTTGATTGATTGATTTTGTGAAAAATAGTTCCTCACAAGTATTAGGCTCTCTTTGGCCGATTTCTCACAATGATACATGTGCTTATGTTCTTTTGAGCTATTCATGTGTTTTGTTGAATCTATGTATAGGAATATGCTCTAAAACTTTAGCTTTAATCTAAATGACTTTGTTATATGATTTTAGCATGATTTTGGTTTATGAGATTTAAACTTGATTTTGTGTTAATTGAACATATCTTGTGATTCAAGTTTTAGATATATGTATGTATCTAGGTTGTAGTTAATGTTGAACTTATCTTACATGATCTAGATGGATTAAACATGCATGATTAACTAGACTATATTTGTTTTGTGCATTCATGCTCATGTCTAGTATTTTCCATAGGATGTGTTGATCATAACATTCTATGTTGCGTGCTTGTTTGCGTTTTGCATTCATGATCACTTAGATGCTTGTGAGAAGGAAGTCTTGACAATAGGTGTGAGACCTATGTTGTTGAGCAAGAAAGTCTTCGCAAGAGGTGTGAGACATTGGATTGTCAAACAAGAAAGTCTTGACTAGAGTCGGGAGGACTCGGATAGTCGAGAAAGAAGTATTACCCAGGGTCGTGAGGATCCGCAAGGGTGAGCGAGGAAGTCTTGACTAGAGTCGGGAGGACTCGGATAATTGAGCAAGAAGTCTTGTCTAGGGTCGTGAGGATCCGGAAAGGTGAGCGAGAAAGTCTTAACAAGAGGTGTGAGGCCTCGGATTGTTGAGCATGAGGGCGACATCTTCATGAGTAGGATAGAAGGGTAGTTTCTAGGTGAAGGGGTCACTTGAGAGATTGTACTTGTCTTATCTATTAGTGGATTTTGTTTGCCGGTGATTGCTAACCCGTGGATGTTTCCTCTTCGGAGGTTTACCACGTTATATCTTGTGTCAACTTTTCTCTATCCCTATCTCTCTTATATTTATACTTGTTATTTGAATACTATGTATAGAACTCTTTATGTAAGTTGACTTCCTTTCTATAATATAGATTGTGTATGTGTTACCATTACTTGTTTGTATCACACTTTACTTGTTTTATATATTGATTAAGTGTCTTTAATTGATATATATATTGTGATACAAGCAATCTAGAGGGACAAAATTTTGTTTGTTTCTAAGGGAGTCGAAAAGGTGTCTAACCTATTCACCCCCCTAGGTTAGTCTTGAGCATTTAACCGTGTTTGTATTTTCAGTCAGTCTCCACTGGGAAGTACAAAGATGAAGTTTTGTGTGATGTGGTACTAATGCATGCGAGCCATATCCTTTTAGGGCGACAATGGCAGTCTGATCGTAATGGTTATACCAGTAGATACTCCTTTGTACTCAATAAAAAACCAATCACTCTTGTACCTTTAACCCCAAGACAAGTGTATGAAGATCAAGTGAGGTTAAAAAAAGATAGAGATGTAAAAAACGAGAGTGAGAGTTGAAAAGGAAGAGAGACTGAAACAACGAAAAAGAATTAAAAAAATGAAAAGGAAAAAAAATCGGTTAATGAGAAAAAAAAAACAAGTGAACTTCTATACTAGATCTAGTGAGATCAAAAAGGTTTTTTTTTTTTCAAATCAGCCAATGATTGTACTCTTGTACAAAGAGGCTTGTTTTAATACTAAAGAAATAAACTCTTCTTTGCCTAGCGTTGTTGTCTCTCTTTTGCTGGACTTTGATGAAGTGTTTCCAGAAGAGATGTATATTGGTTTACCACTGATAAGAGGAATTGAGCATCAAATTGATTTTATACTCGGAGTACCCATCCTAAGCAGATCGGCCTATAGAAGTAATCCCAAGAAGACAAAAAAACTTCAAAGGCAGGTTAGTGAGCTCATGGAGAAGGGGTATGTACGTGAAAGCATGAGTCCTTATGCGGTTCCCGTATTGCTTGTGCCTAAGAAGGATGGAACATGGAGGATGTGTGTTGATTGTCGTGCCATCAATAATATCACTAAAAAGGCAGATTTTGATAAACGAATCCATGAAAAGCCTTGGCAAAACATTGAGATGAGAACTAAGCAATATGCCAACCAAGCTAATAAATGGTGCAAGAAAGTTGTATTTGAGCCCGGTGATGTGTGGTTGCATATGAGAAAGGAATGGTTTCCAATTCAGTGGAATTCTAAACTATTTTCAATGGGAGATGACCCATTTCAAGTGATTGAAATGATCAATGACAACGCCTACAAGCTAGACCTTACAGGTGAGTATAATGTTAGTGCAAGCTTTAATGTTTCTGATTTGTCTCCTTTTGATGTAGGTGACGATTTGAGGACAAATCATGTTCAAGAGGGAGGGAATGATGAGAATAAAGGAGTTGCACCAAAGGATCCATTGCATGTTCCAGTTGGCCTAATGTAGGAAAAAACACGTGGCGTAAACGAAAGATTTGATTGGCATATTTCAAAAAAAAATCTTTTAAAAGAGTGGATCTTAACCCCAATTAATTAACATATAATAAAAGGTGTCATATCTTTTCACGTGACCATTGATTTTGCATCGAATTGAATCCGTAAGATCCAATCCAATCACGAACATGAATCACCTAGGAGTGTGAGTTCTCTTTCTTTAATTGTGTACTTGAGGATGAAAAAACAAAAACATTTTTCTTTTTGTTAGTCACAATAACCCTCATGGAGAAAACACATAACTTTTGGTCACTTGAGAATTCTCAATCTTTTAATCGAAAACTCGTGTGAACCTAATTCGATGTTATGCACAGAACCTTTTGATATAAAAGCTAGTAGTACACTATCGAAAACAAAACGCTTTCTTTCTTCTTTTTCTCTTGGCTGAATTCTCACACACATTTTCTTGAGTTGGATGTTTTTTTTAAACAAATAAAGAAAAACTCTCAAGACCATTAGCCTTGCCCGAATTCTCTTGATGGAATTTATAGGTGGCTGAAAATCCTCACACAAGGAGGATTTGTATTTCACCAATACTCCTATCAACTTTAGAATTCAATCATATCCCAACTCATTAGTGTATTATCTAATAACTAGTTATTGAATATTAATTAAATTACGATTTTATCAAAATTTCATAATTTGACCAATTGTCAATTAGAATTTTGATATATATCAAAGACCCTTTAATTTGACTAGATAAATGAATCCTTTTATGTATCTACTTATTAAATAAAGTCTTTGATACTTATCATACTACCAACAATAGTATGATACTAAGAGAGTTTCTTCTAGTAAGAAAAAGATTTTGACTTTTAATCAAATAATTAATTAATTAATTAATGAACTTCCATTTAATTAAATAATAAAATAAAATAATATATTAGGCTAATAATTTTAGCCTTGCCGCCCAAGCCTAATCTATGGATAATGTATTGTTTTTCCATTTTATTAAATCCATTTGATTTTAATAAAAAGTTCACATGTGAACTAGACTCATTCTTACTAAAAAAGAAACAAGTCAACTTGCCTTAAATTAATACATTAATATAATTTTATAGCCTATTTAATTAAAATGTGTAAATTATATTCTTGATGTATTAACGGAATGCTAATCGCACCCATTAGAGCTGCCCAAGGATTCCCACATCCTTGGCCGCCCATTCCAAGTATTTGAAGAGTTACTGCGTTTCTTGATCACACATGACTGCATCTCTCCTAAAAATTTTGGATTCTGAAATCCAAAAACAATTCTAGATGGACCCAGAAATTAGTCTGGTAGGGGATCTTGGCGGGCTATCTAAATTTAAGCTTCAATAGACATAACCTAATCACGATCAACAAATGATTCACTTAGGTTTGAACTATTAATTTTAGCTCATTCCACTAAAGAACTAAAATTGAACTCTTAAAATAAAGATAGAATAAGTTAATGTTCCTCATTCGTACCCTATACAACCTTATTGGAGATAATGTATCCTCGTGAAAAATACCAGTAATCGCCAAGAACTCATAGACCGCCCATAGCTCTCCTAGTTACCATATATACTCATATGACCACATTTTAAACTTGGATATTTTGACTTGTCCATAAGTCATGTTTCAATAGACACTATCGAAAACTTAACATTAAGATTTAATATCCAATACCTCTAAATATCCATATGATGCTATTCTACTCACATTTAATAAATGGAGTCACGATATCCATATCTATAAATGAAGTTCTCTATCGATTAACAAATGTATACCACCAAATCATCGATGATAGACTATGCTATATAATCGTATTCATTAACACTTTTAACCATAAGTCCACCATTTATCTCATGATTGAGATAGACTCTCCGACTGTCCTTAAGTGAATTTTTTTATTCATTGACGGTTCTTGACAAAGTATTTCGGTATGATCATATTCAACGCACCTAGTGCATTAGATTATTTTGTCCAAAGACACTACACTTTAATGATTTTAGACTCATCATAACACATTTGATCTCACTCAAATGCTAACAAAAGAATCTACAATTTTAACAAGGTAAATGCACACAATCTTTATCTTAAGTTGTGAATATTGTTTAAGACTAACTAAAGAATTGTGTCTACCTCATACATATCCAGATGTACGAACAATTCTTTAATTCTCATAGTCTTTTGACCTTATAATTATTTACTTTTGACAATTATAATAATTAAACTATAAATGCTATAAGATTTGTTAAACTAGAAATCATTTTATTAATATGAAAAGATTGTCAAATCCATTATTACACTCTTGCTATTAAGCATAATCCTAACAATCTCCCACTTGCTCTATAGTAAGTATGTCATATCTCTCATTCTCATATTCTCTGGGACCCCATCAAAACTCTTATATGGTAGAGTCTTTGTGAAGGGATCTCCTAGATTTTCTGCTGACGCGATCTTGGTAATCACCACGTCACCCCTATGCTTAATTTCCTTATGAAGATGATACTTCTTTTCAATGTGTTTCCCTCTCTTATGGCTTCTTGGTTCTCTCAAATTAGCCACTATTCCACGGTTGTGACATTAGATAATGATATGTTTATTAGCATGAAGAACCACTTCCAAGTCAATCAAGAATTAGTGGAGCCAGACAGCCTCTTTAGCAGTTTCGTATGCGGCAACATACTCAACTTCCATGGTGAAATCAGAAATGCATGATTGCTTGATACCCCTCCATTTGATTGCATCTCCTCCAAGTAAACGTAGATCCTGATATGGATCTCTTGGTGTCAGAATCCGATTGGAAATCATAATTTGTATACCTAACGGGAATTAAATTCCCTCTGAAGTATACAAACATATGATCTCTCGTTCTTCTTAGATACTTGAAAATATGCTTGACTGTTATCCAGTGATCAGGACCAGGTTTCGATTGAAACCTACTAATTATGCCAACAACAAAACAAATATCTGGTCTAGTGCAGAGCATTGTGAACATGAGACATCCAACTGTCGAGGCATATGGAACCTTACTCATAAATAGCTCTTCATGATCATTCTTAAGAGATTGTTCCTTAGAAATTTTGATTTCATGTCTGAAAGGTAACATACCTTTCTTGGAATCTTGTATGGAGAATCTAGATAAGATTTTATTTATGTATGAAGCTTGAGATAATGCAATCGTTCTATTCTTTCTATCCCTATTACTTGGATAACAAGAATATAACTTGCATGAAATTATTTTGCTAACCATTCTTTTATTGATGTCAATACACCTACATCGTTTCCGATGAGTAGTATATCATCAACGTAATGAATTGGGAAAAACAACTTGTCTCCTTTAATCCTTCTGTATACACAAGGTTGGTCAAGGTTTTAAATAAATGCAAAACCTTTCACAACTTGATCGAACCTTATGTTCCAGGATATGGATGCTTGCTTCAGTCCATATATGGATCTTTGCAACTTGCATACCCTTTGTTCTTGGCTTTTTTCAATGAATCCTTCTAGTTGCATCATATAGATGCTTTTGTGAAGATTTTTGTTAATGATAGTTGTCTTGACTTCCATTTGTCAAATCTCTAGGTCTAGAGATGCTGCAATGGATAAGAGTATCCTAATGGATTTAAGCATGGCCATAAGAGACCTTTTGGTAAGTCTACAAAAGACCAGACTTTGTTTTTGAACATAGACTTAATTTCAGATTGCATTGCCTTTTGCTAATGGCGACAATCAACATCCTTCATGGCTTCCTTATAAGTATAAGGATCATCGTCATCCGGGAGATTCTCCACTGATTCTCTTAGACCGATGTACCTCTCGGGTTAGCCACTAACCCTCCCACAACGACGAGGAATGGTAGGTTGTTGATCTTGTAATGGTGCGGAGCTTACAATTGAGCTAGGTTGTGAAACCTCTTGTGAAATTGTATTTCTTGAAAGCTCATTCAGGACAATTCTACTCTTAGGCACAAAATCATTCATATAGTCCTTTTCCAGAAATTTAGCATTTTTCAAACCAAATACTTTAAGATCTGAAGGACTATAGAAATAATATCCTTTAGTTCCTTTTGGATACCCCATAAATATTCATGTTTCTGAACGGGACTCTATCTTTTCTTTCTTTCCTTTTAACATGTGTGCAGGACATCCAAATATCTTTAAGTGTTGTAAACTAGGCTTTCGCTCAGTCTACAACTCATGTGGCATTTGAGGAACCAACTTAGATGGTACATCGTTTAGAATGTACATAGCAGTTTGTAAAGCATATCCTCAAAAAGAATTAGAAAGCATTGAATAACTCAACATGGACCTAACCATGTATAATAGTGTCTTTGTTATTGGTAAAACCTAAAGAATGATGAGTCAGCATAACAACCCAAAGATGTAGAGTTGGAGATGCGACATCACCAAGAGTCAACCTTCCTGAACCTACCTAAACTGACCAAAGATGGTTTCATAACACCCAGTCGGGGCTATCGAGATGGTCGGGTCAAAGCCTCCGGTTAGGATTGAATCATTGGTCGGGGAGAATAAGGCTTGGTCAGGTTTTGGTAAATGATCGAGATCGACACGTGAATACTATCAAATACATACAGAATGAGTCATACTCCAATAAGGTGTCTCGAAAAACACTTTGATAAGGAAGCTAATTTCCCTATCAATGCTAGAGTCCAAATTCGGCAAAAGACCTAATGCGTGAAGAATGTGAAACAGGAAGAATAAAACGACTCAAACACGTCAACTTCATTTACTTGTATAGCACGAATTAGGGTTCTATGCATGCATAAATAGACCCTAATAACACCCTTGAAAGGGTTGAAGGTAAATTAAGACTCTTGAGAGCATGAGAGACTGAGTGTGTAATCGATTATTAATAGTGAAGTTCTTTCCTTGCCGGTTCCCGACATCCATGGACGTTTCCCCGTTCTTGGAGTTTTACCACGTAAAATCCTCATGTTTCTTTTGCTTTCTTAATTATTCATAATTAGCGATTGTGTGATTACATATACATTCTGTTCGACGTGTGATCCATCCAAAAATCACCGCCAAAAGTCTTATTTCTCATTTCTGCCACCCCATTTGGTTGAGGTGTTCCTAGTACAGAAAACTGAGAAATTATCCCATCATCAATAAGATATTGGTGAACTCATCAGATCAATATTCTCCACCACGATCGGACCTCAATATTTTTAAGTGTTTCTCAAGCTTTTCTACTTCAGCTTTAAATGCTTTGAACATGTTAAAGGCATCCCACTTATGTCTCATGGGATACAAATAGCCAAATCTCGAGTAATCATCTGTGAAAGTGATGAAGTACTCATATCCACCTCTATCTTGAATGCTCATAGGACCACATACATTATTGTGTATTAATCCTAAACATTCAGTGGCTCTTGTGCCTTTGGTCGTGAATGATCTTTTGGTCATTTTACTTTCCAAACAAGATTCACAAGTTAGTAGATCATCAACCTTTAAGTCACTTAAAGGTTCATCACTAACCAATATTTTGATCCTATCAAGGTTAATATGACCTAGGCACAAATGTCATAGGTAGGTTTCATCTTTTGATAATTTTATTCTTTTATGATTAGATTCTGTTGATTCTGCATCTAACAAGTGAGAGATATTTCTATGCAAATGAAATAAATCGTTTTCCAATATACCTTTGCAAACAAATTTGTTATTCCTATTAATAATAAAACTTTATTAAAAGTAACCAGATATCCAAATTTATTTAAACAAGAAACTGAAATTAAATTCTTATTGAATTGAGGTACATAATAAATGTCTAAATGCATACTAGAATCTAGATTAACTATAATATCTCCCATTGCATTGGCAAACACCAACGATCTGTTTTCTAAACGCAAGTTGAATTCATTCTCATTCAATCTTTTCCTTTCCTAGAACCCCTGCAAGGAATAACAAACATGATTAGTGGCTCCAGATTCTATGATCTAAGAATCTATAGAATCTGTCAGAAAACACGTTTCAAGATAATTAATATTACGTTATTCACGTTCTTCCTTATTTTTCTGAGACTTTGGGCAATTTCTTTTCCAATGTCCATTTTCACCACAAAGGTAACACTTCCCTTTAATCTTGGTTACTTTCTTGGTCTTCTTCTTAGTAGGCCCAAATTACTTTTTCTTATGTTGTTTCTTGACCTTTTTACAGGTTTTAACAGTAGCAACTTTACCAACTGTATGAATCTCTTAACCCTTGCTTTTCACAAGGATTTTCTCAACGCTTTGAACATCTTACATCAGGCCTTGCAAGGTTTATTCCTTATTGTTCAAGGTGTAGTCCAACTTGAACTGATCAAATGGATCTGACAGTGAGTTGACAATCATGTCAATTTTCATCTCACCATATATCTCATCACTATTGAGTTCAACAATGTTGAGATGTGCTATGACTTTCACCATGCGATCCTTCACAGTATGTCCAGGTTTCATCCTAAGATTCATGAAAGAAGTCACTGTTTCTCTCTTAGTCGTCCTTGAATTCATAGCAAACATCTCCTCCAGAGACATCATTATATTAGCAGCAGTCCCCATACCTTCATATTGTTGTTGCAACACATCGAAGATAATGGCCATAATGTAATTGGCCATCTCATCCGAAGCTTTTCATTGCTCATACTCATCTCTTTGCAGCTCAGTAGATTCATCAGTAGAAGCAGGTGGTTCTGGGGTAGGTAGAACAAACTTCTGTTTTTCAGCTTGCAACAACAACCCAATTTTCCTTTTCCATATGACATAATTATCACTAGTTAAAGTATTATCATTTCGGATGTTGATTAGGGATGAGTTCGTAATTTCTGAATGAAACAAAAATTATATATAAGTAAACAATCATAATAAAGCACTCTCGAATATTTATCTTGAATTAAATAAAATAATTCAATCGTAAAATTCAACGGTGATCCAACAACCACAAATATCACGCCTCCTTTAGGAGTTCACACCATCTACTAGTTGGACTAGGTCCTACCTAATTGTTAATATAACAACTAGCGTCTTCAATTTTAGCCTTGCGATTTATTAACAAGAACTCCTGGGAGGATATAAATAAAACCATATTGAGTGTGTTACCAAATTCTCGACCTTCAATATATTCCCTCACGAAAATCCCTCATTTGAGAGTATATATCGTTTGAGTCAATTGTCTAGTCTATCTTTGTAAGGAAGTATCTTGCTAAACTCCATTCATGGATACCCCTTGGGGGGTTGTCACACGAAACATAAAGCTCAACTAAACTTGGAGGCCATAGGTGTTCCAAAACACCTTCTCCCACTTAATTTTTTAAGGCATGTGACTGAATTCCATAGAATGATTTACCAAGTTATCTAGATGCCAATTTAGATACCTTGATCATTTAATGCAAGTTCATACCAAAAGAGATATATGAGTAGCACTCATATTATATATGACATGTTATCAAACAATGACAAACATTGCAATATTTATGGAAAAATAAATAGCCACAATTTTGGTCCATCCAGAAAGCAAGTAAATTACATTTGTTTTGAAAAACAAAAGCCCTAATCCTAACTTAGCGAACAAGTCATCAAGTGGCCGTCCGTCCAAAGGTCTCATGACAAGGCACTTGCATGCTTGAAGCCTTGCACGGCTGCCCCGTGCGCAGCTCCTTTGTTGCCACACCATGGGGGTGCGCATGCACCTTGCCCATTGCAAGGTCGTGCATTGCCGCACCGCATCAAGCGCAACTGCACGTTCGCTTGCATGCGCTTGTTGCCTTGGTGCGCACGGGCTACCTCGGGTTACACTGTTGCTACTTTTTCTGCTTCCAATTCTTTAACTCTTCGAATCTTCGAAACTTGAATATATTACAACATATCTTTTTTATTATTACAACAATAAAATAAAATAAAAAACCTTAGCAACTACCAAGAAGGAAATTATGGCGATGATAGGTCACCCTTCTTGTTATAATTCCAAAATAAAAATACATTGAAATTCTATAACCAAAATCGAGCAATAACAAATCACATTATAATATATACTCATACATTTCAATGTAATTATATATATGAATACCTAGAGTGTCATTTCTTTTTAAAACATGCATATTTACAATAAAAAGAAATAGATCCACGTAGATATACATTAATTAATCAAGGGTACAACCAGACTCTGATACCAATTATAGTAAAAAACACGCGGCGGAAGCGAAAAGTTTGATTGGTATATTTAAAAAAAAAAACTTTTAAAAGAGTGGATCTTATTTCGTTAATCAGCTTTTTCCTATCATTTGAACCGTCTGACTTAGGGGAAAATAAATTAAATGTATTCTTCCCTAATCAATAAAAAGTTGATTTAGGAAAAAAGAAATTTAAAATAGTAGCAAAAACTCGATTGTACTTTCACGGTCAATTGGTGCAACATTCGTATATGCAAGACGCTCCCACACACATATTGATAAGCTACTATCACACAACCACCTATATACCACACATAAGTGTTTTCCTCAACCAATGTACGATGCACATTTTTCCCTATATAATGAGCTCACTTTGAGACTCAATTTATCATTCACCCATTAATTATTTTGGGAGTTTGAGTATACTAATTCGAAGCTCTCACGGAGGAGATTTCGAATACACTTTGAGTTTTAATTTCCGTAGAATCGATCATACTCAAATAACACTATCAAAATGTTGGTTCATCACATAATTTTCCAATAGAAATAAGATTATAAACGGGTTGGATTTAAATTTTAGCGCAAAATTCTAATACAGTAATCCAGTTGAATGTTGGTACAGTAAATATAAAACATTAAGAATTCATTAAGGCTTCAACTATTTTTTTAAAAATATACAACAATAATTTTAACATATTAATTCACCTTAATGCACTCATAGTAAGGATACAAAACATTAAAAATATTTTTAGTATACATAAAGTTTTTGTTTATGTATACATCAACATCAATTTTGGTGCATTATATTGGATTGAGAAGTAATAAGAATTCATCAAAAGTAATAATGAATAATATGACAATAAAATCTTTAAAAATTTGATTTTTTAAAATGGGGTGAGTGTCTACAGATAAATATGATAAATTTAGAAAAAATGAAATGTGCTTAGAATTATTTTAAATTAAAAAATTTAATATAAAATTTATTTAGAAAGTAAGAGGTCGTTTGCTTTTTCCACTTAAAATTTAATGGGTCTGAATCATAATTATTAAATTGTTTTGTTTGTTTTTTAAGTGGTCAAACAACTTAAAAATCCTAAAAAAACAACTTAAAATAAAAAGTAAGAACTCCTGACTTTTAACTTAATTGCAAATTACTAGATTGCATTAAATGCAATCTAAAATCTTTTTTTTCGATACTATCCCTCCATATATAACATATTTCCAATTTCATCAAAATTACATATTGTATAGAAATCTTTATTTTAATATATTGCTTATTTTAAATAGCCTTAAAAATAAAAAAAGAACCCTAATCACGGTTCATATTGATTTTTAATATCGATATTTTATTATGATATTATGGTGATGTATGTATATATATATATTAGAGTGTTTTGTGCGAGTTTTTCTGATGTCTCTTTTATTTTTTGAAAAAAAAAACCTTTTCTTTTCTTAAAAAAATGAAGTTTGTTTGTAATCAAAAAAGAAGATCATGATTATATCTGTTCATATATAATTATTATTATTGGATTGTTTTTATTTCATAATATATGTATAATTGTTTAACATAAATATAAATATAAAATTACTTATATTCAGATAATTTTACTTTTAAAAAACAAACGTGTTGATAATACATTTAGATGTAAGAAAAAACAAACAAACATGTCATTCAGATTCAGATTTCAGTCTCTATTCAGTCATTAGAAAAATTCAGAATTGTTCAGTATTCAAAAAAAAAAAAAAACGACCCCAAAGTGTCAAAAGATAGGATTGTACTATAAAAATAGAAAATGTAGAGACATTTTATGGGTGGGCATAGAGCCAACCTAATAAAAGAAAAAACTAATAAAATATATAGAAATGAGGAGGCCTCCATTTACAAAAGGGGATGCTGTATCCTATATTTATATCATTGGATATATAGTATGTGATTCTGCGTATACCTATTACCTAAATCATATATATATACTTGGATTTGGACGGCGTTGGCGTTGGCGTTTGCGCATGAGGGTGTTGTTGTTTTGTCTGAGAAAATATTTTTGAGCATGACTAGCTACTTGGGTTGGACTTCTGGTGGTCACAAACTTGTTTGAAATACCTCTCTAGTCACCTTTCCCTAGTTTTTCCAACCCTATTTCAAACATTTTGCGCTCCTCTTCTGTCCATGCCACGCCTGCAATATGATATACACTGAGTCCCATAACAATAAGCAGAGAGAAGAAAAGCTCATCAATCCAAAATAATGAAGACACTAACCTTTTTTCCTCGCTTGCAAAGGTGCAATATTGGGGGCCATCAGAGAGATATCCATTAGAATTTTAATTATTCGAATTTTTTATTATGTGCGAAGACGAAGATGAGGAAGAGTGCAAGCAGTCCATGCTAATACTCTTATTGATGGTAATGGGAAGTTGCACCCCAAAAAGCTTAAGTGATTCCCGGTGATGAGAGCTGCAAGTCCTTGAATTGTGTCCTCTGTTCCCACAATGTGAACATTTTCTGCCCATTTTCACCCTCACAACCCAATCACTAACACCCCATTAATTATATATAGTGAATTAGCTTGATTTCTATTAAATGTTAGTTGGTGCTATAATAATCATGAGCGGCTGATTGGAACAACATTGTTTTCTTGCTTGCATCTTTTTCTACCCAGGCTTTTTTCTAATCGGACGACAAAAAAAAACAGGAGAAAAAACTTAATGTATAACACTTTAAACCACTAAAAGTTTGGTTGTAATATGAATTAACATAATTTCATCTTCATTTATCACAGAGGTGGCAGCTTGACTCCTTGACTGGGATATTCCGGTGCATCTCCTGATCCCAATCACCAACAACCCTATGAAAAAAGAAAAAGAAAATAGTGATCCATACAAAATGTATAACATTTACCTGAACTTTAATGAATTTGGTAACATATATAAGACCACTGTTTATTAATAATGTATATATGGTTACCATTTTATTTGTTTTTGTTTTCTTGTTGAAAATCAATTGTAAGCCTGGCTATTAGATTAATCAATCAAATTTACTTTCATTCTTTTTTTAACCACTATACTTGTAAACAATCTACCAAAGAAAGCTGAAGTAAATGTCATAATTCAACAAAGAATGGTCACACATATTAAGACTAAACATAAAAATAATTATATTGAGATCCCGTACATTTTTTTTTTAATTATAGATATAATTTTTAGCGTAATAAAATCGAATTCTGTACGAAATTGTATAGTATCTCACACTTAATCGAGCTTTTATATATATTCACACATATATCGACTAGAAAAAGAGTTGTTTGACAATGTTCGAAATTCAAATAAATAAATAAATAATAGAAGGGAGGTTGTTGAGGAAGTGTAAAATGCATCCATGTTTCCAAAGTGGGTAGCTGGATCAATGACTTTGAATTTGGACAACAAAAATGAAATATGAGAGAGAGAGAAGTGATGTAACTGGTGATCGATGTTGATCAACCAACACGTACCATTTTATGGCGGAATCATATTAGAGTATCTCCAATTGGTCAAAAAACAACATGTGACTAAACAGCCTCCTTATCTCATTTCTCTAATGTTTTTCTAGCCAAAACCTCCTCAAATGTAAGGAGAGAATTGTAAGTTCCTCGGTTTTTAGTTGGCTCATTTCGTTCACAACCACATTTGGGGATTGATGTGTAAGGGTAGTTTAAGTCATCATTGCTCAAGATCTAGCTCAAGCTTCAAAGGTAAAATCACTTGATTAACCTTCATTGAAGAGGTATTAGTGCACACACACACTCTCATGCATGTCTTGATCATCTTGCATGCTTGCTTATTTGCCTTCTTGTGTGTCTTGTGTGTCTTTTGTGTCTTAACTCTTATTTGAGTGTTTGATGCATCTTGTGTGCCTTAAAAGAGGATTTTTTCCTCTATACCGTGGTTCAGACCGTTCCCTGTGCATTACCTCCGCCGCGATCTGTACAGTAGTGTTCTCCAGTGGTTGCACGCTGCTGCTACCGCGGCCTGTGCAACTTGCATGCACAGCGGTCTTCCAAACGAAGTTTCCCAGGCGTCACATGTTATCCTGACCGCAGTCGGTGCACTTGCATGCACAGCGGTCTACAGAGCGGTGTTGTCTAGGCGATGTACCGCTCTCTGTACCGCGGTCTGGACACTTACCTTTATTGCGGTCTAGCCAGCGGTCATGACGGGATTTAGTTGCCCTTCGTCCAAAACAATGTCGTTTTGTGTAGGGCACTATATATATGTTCTATTCTCTTCTCTTTACTTTGGTTGAGTAAAAGAAGTCATTTTTAAGTATCCTAACTTTTCTAGAGAGAGAAAGACTCCCAAACACTCATTGTTACTCAACCTAACTTCATCTCATGGTCATCTAGTTTCTTTCTAGGATCATCTAAGCATGGAGCATCATCTTCTTCTTGACTAAGTAATTTCTACATGCTCTAGACTTTATAATTTCATTACTAAGTCATGTATACCTAGGTTTTAGTCTTATTGCAAATTAAAGGCATGCTTGTATGTTTCATGGTTTTTATGACATGCTTGTGTATTGGTTGTTGGTTAAGAAGTATTGATTTGTGATAGCTAGGATTTAGGACAGTTATACCATTCTAGCTAATTCTTCTTGCCTTTGCATTTAGAACATTGATATCTAAGAATTGCTTTAATTGTCATCTTTAATCCTAAATAAGTATGATGTCTTGACCTATCATTTTTGCATATAGAATATTCTTGCATATTCAATTAGGTTGCCATTATCTCTTCATTATTGATTAAGCTTGTAGCTATGTGATTAGTGCACAAGATTGGTGATCCAAAATCACTATTAAGACCTTTTGGGTAGAGTGAAAGGGTTAGTAACTGGAAGGTTAGACGGGAGGTCAACCTAGGTTATACACTTTCACTCAATAGTGGATTTTGAGGATCGAGTGTGGCGTACTAAATAGCCTGTTGTTTTTCCCATTTGGAGGGTTTCCACGTATATATTGCCTGTTGTTATTGCTTTATGTTTATTGTCTTTTATTTGTACACTTAGTAGAATGATGTATATTTGATAATAGTGATTAATTCGTAAAATTGATAATCAATCGGATTAAAACCTATTCACCCTTCTCTAGGTTATAGACACACACTTTCTAAGGAATTTCAGGAAAGCTTTCTCTCTATTTCCTTTTTTCTCACTCTTCAATTAAAATGAATGGTCAAGATGAGTCCACAAATATCCATATTCAATGGAAGGAAAATATGATGAACTATTTGTTCACTCCAACCCCTTTTTAAGGAGGCTTGTTGGGGTGTTAACTTCTTATATGATTCCTTATTTGTAAAAAGTACAACAGATCGACTCCTTAAATACATGGAAATTATAGAGACTCTTGTTGGATTTACTCTTAAACTTTCAAAATTGGAACACTAATATAATGTGTGTAAGATTGCCATCAATATTGCTGTAATTTGCTTGTTATTGTAATATTACATTATCTATGCAATTATTGTTTTTAAAGAATCTATAGCTTGCATGCTTCAAGGTCTCAATGGTCCTCATCAAAAGCAACTAATTATTTGGAAAGCTACATCACAATTGACTTCTTACACTAGCTCAGACAGTTGGTATACAATAGTTATAGTAATAACTATTTTTTTTTCAAAAGTATAATTTATTCTTATATATCTTTAATAAAAATAATTTCATTCAAATTTATTTTATTGGATTCTATCTGAGATGTTCACAAATTTTAATATAAATAATCCCTCGGTTACATGATCCTAATATTTTATTGTCACAAAATCATAATTACGCACCTAAGATTCTAAGAACCCTATATATATTTGAAAAGAAAAAAATAAGTTATTGTACCCAAAATATTTTGAATTTTTTTTGTTATTATATTTCATTTTCTTATCAGCCACGTAAAATGTAAAATCTATACATAGTTGGATAAGAAGATTTGTTATAGCAAAATAAGAGAGAGAAAGAAGAAAAGAGTGAGAAAACGTGGAATAGGAACTTAGCGAAGAGGATTATTGTAGAATTGGAGAGAGCAAAGAGAAAGAGAGAACATATGAGGATTGTTGGATCTAGGCTTAGAACAACTACAAAAATTTGGTGCAATTTGGTACTCCATGGGAATCCCAAATTGCAAGTTACAGGGAGAAATTTTGACATTTATAAACAGTTCCAATTTGTGTGTCAAATACTCACATTAACTCCAAAAAACTTTATTTTATTTTGTTTTAAATGTCAAATCAATATTTTTATAATTTTTATGATTCCTAAATTAACGTTATAATATTTAATTATAACACTATTTATTCCAAAAGTTATACCATCGTAAAAATCTCGTCGAGATCTTTAAGATGATATCAATATTATTATATTTAGTTAAATTAGTTAATTTACTTATTAATTATACATTTAAGTAATGTTAAATTTTTAAATTAACTTTAAAGATTTATCGAAAGAAATTTCTTTAAAAATACTTTTTAGTATAAGATTTGATGTGCAAAAAAAAATTGATGTAAATATATTCCCTAAAGATATTCTTTTAACACCAAATAGGTTGGAGATACCTTTAGACCCAATGTGAAATAAGTTTATGAAATATACCATATCCGATTCGGTGATTATTGTACCTCTTGATGTTACGTTATAACAACACCCCATTCACCCACTCGTGGATGAGAAAAAAAAATGAGTTTAGCTACAATATAGTTACCGTATAATTGCCGGAGTGAAAATTAAACCTTCGAATTTAATCCAAAGATCTATAAAATTCGAATGAAAAAAAAAAACTATAAAAAAAAAAAAAAAAATCTTTTGATAACCCAGTAACATACTGTTGACAACAACCGAACCAAACCCGAAATTTGTCATTCCCTTATAAACACGAAAAAACCAATGTCAGGAACCTATCACAATGATCTCACAAGGCCCACACATGCATTTAGGGGTGGGCACCAACCCGATAAACCTAACCCAATCCGACCAATCCGATCCAACCCGATTGGATTGGATTGGGTTGGGTTGATAAAATATAACCCAATCCAATCTGACAACCTGATATTAATAATAAAAAATAAATTAAATAATTTTATTTAATATTATATCTATTATAAAATCTTATTTTTAAAAAATATTTAAAAAATTTACTCATACACCATTTATAATATTATAAATGATAAATATAAATACATAATTATATTTTATACTATAAATATATAATACATTTATTAAAAACATACAATTATATTATCTTCGTCTTTTGTATTAATTGACACATTCTTAGTTATACTTTAAAATGTTTTTTTTTTCTTAGGATTTGATTAAGAATTTAATAGAAAAAGGTATAATAATTGTATATAAACTCAAACTATTATGTTGGTTGAAATAAATAATAGATTATCCAACTACGAGTTATTTGACGAAGTGATTATAATTGTAAAATTGATAGGAGACTTAGATGAAGGCTTTTCAAGTTAGATAAATTGTTATATTTTTATTTTTTTTAATTATGCAACAAATATTTAAACAATTTGTATTATATGTGGTGATTTGATTTTGATGTTTTTAAGAAATCTAAACTCAATGTGATGTGATATTTGGATGAAAAAATATTTTAAATTTGAATTTTGATATAACAAAATTCGAATTCAAATATATTTTTTATATTGGGCTTAAAAAGCCCAACCCAATCAACCCAACCCAACCCAACCCGATAAATATTGGATTAAAATTTACGTTGGGTTGGATTGGGTCGAAAAAATTTCAACCCAACCCGAAAACACCCACCCCTTCATGCACTGCCTAGTCCACAACCACATGTCATATATATATATCCTCATCTCCAATCATAAATCTTGAAAGAAACCAATGCATATGTAGTCTGTATATATTATATAGAGCATGAAAGCAAAACCAGTTTGCGTATGAGCACTACTGTTAATAGTAATGACGATGATTACTGATTAGGTAATCAACAATCTTGTCCAATTCGCCAGGCAAAATATGTATGCACCTCACTGCTGATTGGTCCACTACTTTCGTTTCCTCTTCAACAAGTTTTCATCCAAACTTTTTCTAATACTCTTCATTAATCCCTGATAGCAAATCTTCGACAAATTTTGACATATGTACCCTTCATTTATTACCCTTTGTAGAAAGCAAACAACCTACTTACTTTTCTCATTCATTTCTATTTAACATTACATTACTTCCTGATTTTACTTCCCACCATATTCAAATCAATTTCACTTTACAAAATTACTACCTAATACTTGTACAACACTATCACTTGTTGGAATATACATTATCTTTTGTTCTCTTTTCATACATTTTTTTTTTTGTTCTGCTTCGCTTAAAGAAGATATACACAGCTAACATTTACACTATACACTAAAAACAAAGACAAATTCAGTTCAGATATACTTCAGAATAAACAGATGAATGCCACAGAAAATATAATCCACGTTGCACAGGGAAGGGAACTTGAATTGCTGTTATTTATTCACCTTGGAACTTCCCGTATCTATCAGACTTTTTCTTGAGAGGTTTATTATTGAATTGGCTATAACTCTGGCACTGGACTTCATATAACCACCTGAAACACACACGAGTTAAAAGCACATATCCTGATATCCATATCAATTCTTCGTACACTCTGAAATCATCGTGAGAATGGGTTTCGACTCAGCTCCACTTCCATATCAATAGAAACCAACAAGTCATGTTCCCTATTTTCTGTATCTATTGCATTCTTATGACAAAAACCAGGCTGGCATAATACAGACAAAAAATATAACAAATCAAATGGAAAAAAAAAAGGCTTATAAGTAACTGCACCTGATGTGAGCATGACAAGGGGAATATTCCTCGAGCGAGCGAAACTGAACACCTTCTCATCTCTAATGGCTATCCCATCAGGACTAACCTGCAGAACCAAGTCCAAGCACGGTAGTTAGTAATTATCTTTATGTGGGACCTATCACACAACATACCTGCTGAATTCACAAATGACATCTAAGATTGCTATTTACTGCCATGATATCAATTTTTAAATTAGCACTTAAGTAAGAATTATCTCTGAATTCTTGTCCATAAGGTTCTTTCCATCCGATTCGAAAATGAGCCATCAAATGCTTAACCTTTCGGTCTCATTCATCGCCCAAACTTAGAGCTCATGGATTTTGCTTCTCAATAGTGCAGTATCTAACAAGAAAATTTTACCTTTAACATGCCCAATGGATCTCCATCTAGGATATCAGTGCCAGCATTGTAAATCACCAACTCAGGATCAAACTTATGCTCGGCAACCTAAAAAATCAATAATAATGAGTGCCACAAAGCTGCAGAAGAGATACCAATCAGCTCTTTTTAGTAAGATTTACAATTTACTTCATGACAAGTAATAACTAAAATTCTGTAAACAAAATGCTATAATTCTCACAATTCAGTCCATGAAATGAGACCACCGACTAATTATAAACAACCACCAAAGTGATGCCAAACTAAATCTGAAATCGATGATAAGGACCTTGGAGGCACACAAAAAAACAATAAATACGAAAGCAAGAACACAGGCTAATTATCATCAACATTGTCATGAGGGTTGACCAGACTCCAAAGCATGAATGTCAAGGTTGTACAAAATAGTTATGCAAGGCAAGCAGGGAAGACATAGCAAATAAATGGTGCTAAGCTCAAAGAAAGCTGAAACCTAAAGGCTCTAGAATTGCTACATAAAAAGAAAAATCGCTAGCAGGAAGATAGCAAGACAGCATGTGTTGTTCAGTTAACAGTTCCCAAAGGAGACACACCGAAAAGCATATTCTTATGGAGTTGAAACAATATTAGCACGAAGAGCATGAAACATGCTAAAGGCAAAAGCCTGAACATCTACCTCAAGTGCTTCATCTAATTTCTTCATGTACTCATCCGTTGTTGTCCCACTCTGTTCAATTTTCGAAATTAAACATTGTAGGAGCAGAAGAACAAAAATAGCCATGATTCACTTTTCCAAATGAAATATCGATTCTTACCACTACTTGAACTTTCTGATCAATGTACCTCTTTGCCTCATAATCCTAATACAAAATTCGAAGAAAGAAAAAGGGAGGAATAAGAAATAAAGTAATCAGAATGTCCACCTAATGACACCATTAATGCCTTGACAACAATATGTAAATGTACTGAAATCACAAATTGATAATTAAGAGCAACAAGCATGAAGAGAGGAAATAGAGGATTGAATTTAGCGGAGCTGCAAGGGACAAAACTAGAGATTGAACTTAACGAACTAGTAGCACAAGTTTTGGGTATATGCAACTTACAAAAGGATATATTCCAGGATTGTAAATATCCAGTGTATAAACTCGTCCTGTTAGGACAAACAATGTCATTATAATTCCAAAAAGAAATCACATTACAGAATTATCAGAACAAATAAGTAACCTACTGTCATTGGCAAAATCCTTTTCATGACCATTTCCCTGATGTGCATCCAGATCAATTATCATGACCCTGTATTCACAGATGACAAGGAAAAGATCTCTTTATAGAAAGTAATTCTTGATTGAGATTTAAATTTCAACTAAAAACTCAAAGAGCTGTGTCTATTTCATGTGGAATGAAGCTATTGATACCTTGATATATTTAACCGAACAAAAGCATAATGTATGCAAAGAGTAATGTCTGCATAAGCACAAAATCCACCTCCTTTATCAGCAGAACAGTGATGGAATCCCCCTCCAACATTAATGGCCCATCCTCGCTCTTTTGCGAGCTTAGCTGCCAATATGGTTCCTCCTACCTGCAGTTAAATATGATCATCATAATCAGATTCAAAAGAAGATGAAAAAAATATAGCTAAATCAATACAGATAATGACTTAACCTGCTTGCGGAATGGAAAAAGAACATTCTTCTGCACAAGGAAATTTGGAAAGAGTGCAACCGGAGGGACCTATATATTATAGCACTTTGAAACAATCAAGATCTTGTTCACAGAAAACATTTTAGTTCTAGGCTGAAACTAAAATTAAACCGGTATCATCCGGTAAAGTTCATGGGAGATTGTACATCTGTTCCATGTAACAATAATCATATCAAACAAAACGCATCCTGCCATCTTTTTAAATTGCATTACACCAGTACACTACCTTCATTGAAGCATTTAAACAAATTCATTCAAAATTCTTAAATACACACTTGCTTAATAACTAATAAGATTAATGTTCAAAATTTAAATACTATTGTTAAGCTCTTTCCTAATACATTAAACTTTTGGAATTGACGGAGAGTTCCTCAACATGATAACAAAGCCTAATTAACCAAGAGTTCATATGTTTGAATCTTAAACAATACCCCATCATATTGATTTTGTTTCGCTCCATGTGTGTGCATGTTGTGTCGGGGTCCAAATGACAACTTCTTCAATTAAATCAACCATGCACATATAGATTAAAGTATTATTGTAGTGTCCTACTAATGCAAAACCTATTAGAAGAGTTTTTAAAGATTTTACTAATTTATTAGCAATAAGATTTATTTGGCAATATCCTTTTATCTTTAATATTTGAGTAAATTACACAAACTTCCCTCAAATTACTAGGAAGTAATCGGTGAAAATCACAAATTGGTTTTTACACACTAAGACCCCTTCTTATTAACAAATATTAAGAATATATTTGGTACAACTTCTCTAAGTAGAACTTCTAGTTGTAGATCATTTAGAAGTAAAGCTTTTATGAAAAAACTGTTGAAGAATAGTTGCTGATAATTTGGTTGTCAATTAAAAAGGCTCTTTTGAGCATATAAATAGTTTGGATGTTTAATTTTGAATTTTTTTTATATATTTAGTTTATTAAAAGGAACATATCAGAATTATCGTTGAATCGGTTTATTAAGGTTTTTATTCGGAAAGAGTACAACATAATTAATAGAATTATCATACGGATAGTTTTGACATTTTAAAGTTTATAAAGAAGTTCAAAAAGAGCTTCTCAAAAAAGCCCAAAAATTGAACTTCTCCTAGTAGACGTAAGACAACTACCAGAGTGCCAACAAAAAAAAAACCACCTGAAGAGCTCCAAAAAGCTCTTTCAAGTTTCAACTAGTAAAAGAGTCTTACCAACATACACTAAGCCAGATTTAAGATTTAACCATACGGGACTTTGACTAATGAAATACATAACTTCCTTTAAAAAGTTAAAAGATTTACATTTAAATATTTACCCCTAAAATAATAGTAAGTTATAAAAAATAATAATAAATTTATGGGAGGTCACTCAACATTGTAGTTTCTATGGGAGGAGGCTCTCACGAGCCTACCTATTTACCATGGGGAAGGTTCAAGCCTCCTCTTTCAAAAGGAGGAGGCTCCACCTTCAAAAGATGGAGGTTTGCACAAGCCTCCCTTCACTCCCATTGCTTCTCCACTCTGTTTAATTCTCTGTTTTTGAAATCTGAATTGCGATGGTGATTTGTGTATGGATTAGATCGGGAAGGTTGGTATGGTTGATTTCTGGGGGTTTAATCTATGTAGGGTTTGCTTTGGGTTTAATCGGTCTCGCAGGTTGTGGTTTAGGGGCATATTGGACTGGTTGTTGTGGAGGTGTTTGGGTGGCTTATTGGTCCTCCATTGTTGTGATTTGGATGTTAGGTGGGAGCTTTCTAAAGATCTGATGGAGGTGCTAGCACTTATATTTTAACTTGGCCGGCATCGGTTAAACTATAAAGCTTTCAGGCTTTCAGCGGAGACAGTCTCAGACTCTCAGCTGATGCATGATGATAGTGGTGGTGGAATGAGGCTGTTAGCAATGGCCAATGGTGTCTTTGAGCAGACCAATGATTATGGGTGTGTTTGGGGACAGTCTTGTAATCTGATTGTTATTTTTTATTTTTTAACATAATTAGAAGGAAGAGTTATAAAAACCTTGATTTCCTTAGATTTTCAAGTTTGACTGCTAATCAACTAGCAGTAGGGGAAATTTGTGTGTAAGAACCCATTTATGATTCCACAAGGAAAGTTAAGAGTAATTTTCCCTTAAATTATTAGGGTTTGTTTGGATTAAGATTTCTTGTTTGTGGTGTCGGTTTAGGATTACTTATTTGAGTAAGTTGGATTATATTTTTCTTCCTTGTTTGAGGAAGATTAAGTTTAGTCAATAGTCACCTATAAACAAGCCTTTATGTTTAGAGACATAGTGGATTAATAAAACTTATATTTGAAATCCCTAATCCCCTTCCTTCTGATTTTTTCCCTTTTCTTTTTTCTGAATTTCTCCCCTTTGTATTCTTATATCCCCATATGATTGTAACTTCCCTCATAAACCTATCTATCATCTCCTCTCCTCTCCTCTCGTATTCTTTTTTTCTTCCTATCCTGTATCACCTATCTTATTAGCTTAAACTTTTGAGACCAATGGTCCCTCCATAATTAAGATAAACCACCAACTCAAAGAACATAGGAAACAGAAGGTGCAATAAGAGCCATATACATACCTCAATTATCATGGCTACATTTGGACTGCTCTTCAGACTATCCAAGTATGTTTTGGAGTGTACCTGATCAAATATACTAATAAGTTCAGCATACAGGTCCAAAGATGCATTCACATTTACAAGTAAACATGTAGTTTTTTTGTTTTTTTGTTTTTTAAATTTTTTACGTGTATGCCCATCTAATGTGATACTATCAATTTGTTAGTGAAAGTTTCATCAATGTGTGCAGTGCAAATTAAAAGATTCTACCGCATCAGAAATAGGGTTGGATCCAGTTATTGTAAAATACATAATAGTTTCTCAAAACGTTATCTCAAGCATTAGAGCCATGCAGAGTGGATACGTAATATAATTTACAACGAGAATGTGGCAGTATTTATCTAGAAAAATGAAGCGATTCAAATAATAGATAGTTGATCACATGCACTTCTAAAGGTGTAGAGATACATTATTTTCAGTTTCTTAGTTCCAATGCAATAGGCAATAGAAAAAACAAGATGCAAAATGTTCACCTGAATAAACAGATTGATTGAAGGAAAACCAGGTTCAAATCACAAAACTAAAAGGAAAGATGACAACACCAATAAATCCATTAACTACATATGACAAGAAACAAAGTTGAGAATCGTTTTTTGACCAACATCCTCACTTAAAATTCTCACAATTTACTACTGTTAATATAACTTCACTATCACAGCTTGTTCTGAGAGCTGGTGCAGTATCATGTCACCAGGCCAAAAACTATAAAATAGGATTGATCGGAACCAAAAAAGGGAAAAGAAAAAAACTAAAAGGTTGACTGATAAGTGTGCATATTCATAAGTATATATGTAAATTTAGTACTGAAGTAAAGTTGAACTTGCAACATTTTGAGAGCATAAGAGGACTCAATGTCATGCAAACAGAGTTTTGAAAAGCCCAACAGAAGTGAACTTGAGTACGATAGACCCCTATAGTATAACTTTCCCGCTAACAAGTCATTATCGTTTTATAACCATGTGAAAACAATAAAATGATGCTAATTCATATTGATAAGTCCTTTCACACAAACATTTGAGGATGTGATGTGTCATTGCTTGTCTTAAACAGGAAACCAATTAAAAGGTGACAGTTCAGTGGATATATAGAAAATACCACGAGGAGATCCTCCGTTGAAGCTTCCAGTGGCTCAACAATACACTTTTTGTCCAGAACACCATCCAAGTTTAGGAACTGGCATATGCAACCCCATTTAGAAGAATCAAAGGGATGCCTGCATCAATTGAACATATAATCCAGGAAAACAGTCGATATAACAACCCAATTCAGTCCACAACCTCCTAAATTTTGAGGAAGATCTACTTTTTACAGAGTGGTGAACAGAGTGTTATCAACAATTAGCACATGGCGATTGCAAAAATTATGCCATACATGAGTGCAAATCGACTGATAGTAAGCAATTTTTCTCTTCTTTGATTTTTTATAATGTGAAACAATGACCTTAAATTTAGCTTTAGAGCATGACAATAAAGAACAATGCCAAATGTAACTATGATTAAAGAAATTAATATTGTTTCCAAAATCGCACTTATGAATCTCACTTAATTAAATAGTTTAATGATAACCAAAAGATTTCAAACTTCCATATTGAATGTCAACCAGGAAAAGGTTAAAACAGAATCCAGAATCGATAGAGTATAATCCAAGAATGGCCCCTAAAGCTACCATTTTGAGGCAGCTCAAAGCCTAAACACCATGTTCACGCTAACTACCAACACTCATATACTAAAACGTTTACTATTGATGCAGGACTAGCAGTGTAATAATATTGCCCACATGAGCTAGTTAACAAAAGTAATTACTTTTTATGGTCTCGTAAATTTGATTACTAATCAAAAAGAAAATATAAGAGTTCAAATAGAAAAAAAAATGAAATTCAGTGAATCTTACAGCTTCTCTATGCCAAGAAACGATATATTGTAGGCAGACGAGTAGATCACCGGAACCTGTTCGTTCAAAAAAAGAAAAGTCATCACTCCAAAATCAAAATTAAACACCACAGTAACACATGTAAACATGTGTAGGTTACCTTGGAAGAAGGAATATCGAAGTAGAGTTTGGTGGAGAGGATTCGGTTTCGGCGAATAGTTTCAGTATCAGTTGCGGATGATGATGACGACGACGACATTTTAAGAGAACGAATGTAGCGATACAGCGAGCCAGACAGCTTAATGGTGGCAAATATGAGGACTAAGTACGGAGTTGATTTACAGAGATTCCAAACAGGAAGGAATAAGAAATCCGAGGACTGTTCCTTTTTGAGGAGCGTTGGGTCAGAGTTCAGATGATTTGATTATACGGGACCCGTATAGGTGAGGTCATAGTGGTGAAATGGGTTGAGCTGAGCCCAAATCTATAGTTACAAACAGCCTTGCAAACTTTCAAACGCCTATCGGAATCTAGAAACAAAGCAAAATAATTGAGAAACCAACAGTACATTTCAATGTGTCCAAACTCTGTTGAGAAATCCAAATACCGTTGTGAAAACAGCATTGTCAACGTTTTCAAAAGACAAAGCTATAAATTCAAAACATCAATGCTAAATCCACCCAACAACATCAAATTTATACAAGACTTAATGTTCTATTAGGGTGCGTTTGGCATGGCGATGTGATAGGACAATGTGGAACGATATAAGACAGGATGGGACGGGATAAAAAATGTTGTTCTATATTATGTTTGGAAGGTCTGGGACAGAACTATTCAGTGTTTGGTATAATTGGGACAGGACGGGATAAGATGTTCAAATGACCATAGTGCCCCTTTCTAATGTTTATAACAATTATATTAATTTTGAAAGAACAAAAAAACTACTAGATAATGAGATCAAATTCTGGATTCTTTTGACCCACTACACTTGTATTTGAAATTTTTCAAAACTATTGAATTAAAACTAATTAAAAATCATAAAAACTTAATATTTTCTTTCATTTTCTCACTTCACAAACACCAAAAACATTTCTTCAATCAAATTCCACAAACAAAAATAACAAATAAATTCCTTAAAATTCATCCTAATAATTTATGTGTTCTTAAATCAATTAAACATAGAAAAAAAATTGAAAACAAACAGGGAAGACAAAAAAAATCTAGAGTTAGGCAAATGAATTGCTCAAAAGATCTGGATATCAAGAGAAAAAAAATGGTAAAATGTTGAAAACAATTAATATACATTTTCTTCTTCTAACCGATCAACACAAATCCTGCTATTTATTTTATTTTTTTGATTTTGTTTTTGTCAATACCAAACCACCAGCTTCACAAACCCAAACCCACAAGCTTCACCATCATCGTCAACAACAAACCCACCATTCACAACCAAACCCAGTACCATCAACACCAAACCACTAGCTTCAATCAAATCTAGAACCATCCACCACCGGATTCAATCATATCCGGGCACAACCGCACAAACCCCTACAAGCCTGGCCGCCGACGATGCAATCCTAGATGATTTTGTATTCTGATCGGTGGAATCAAAAACCCCCAATTGAGAATCTTAAATCGAAATCAATAAAAGTCACCACCTCCAAAATAGAAAGAAGTCGAATGGAGAGAAAGAGAGAGGAGAGATAGACAAGTGAGATAGACTGAGATCTCTGCTCCTCACCGTCGGCCAAAAAAGAGAGAATGGAGAGAGAGAGAGAGAAGCGTGAGAATGGAAGAGAGAATGAAGGGTTGGGTTTTATTTTATATTTGGTATTTTTGTAATTTTTGCAAGATTTGAGGGTAAAAATGTCTTTTTCAGACTTGTCTCATGCATGGGACAAGTCTGGCCGAGGGTCTGAGGTGGGACAAGATTTTATGGTTTTTGTCCCGTCACATCCCACGCTAATAGCGTGCCAAACGTCGGTCAAGAGAAAGTTGTCTCATCCCGTCCCCGCGTACCAAACTCACCCTTATGGATATATAAACCATTGTTTACAAAAATAAATAACAATAATATACACATTTGATGGTATAAAGTAAAAAAAGTTAAACACAACAAATTTACCTTAAAGCTTCGATATAAGAAACCCTTGTTGTTGACGAATGGAAGCTTTCAATAAGTGAGGTGAAGAGATACGATGGAAATAAGAAACATAAAATAAAAGAGTGGTAGAGAAAGTAGAGAAGTAAAAAATGAGTAAGTAAAGATAAAATGGTCCACACGAAAAAAAGAGTTATGCCCCGTCCTGCAACTGTTTTTCAGTCCATTTTCGTTTTTATTTTTAAAAAACAATTTTGAAAACACGTTCGTTAACCATTTTTCATTTTATTTAAAAAAAAATGAAAAAACAAAATCAGTATTAAAAGTGAAAGATTTGAAAAACACAAAATACGTGTTTTTTTTTTGTTTTTTTTTTCATTTTGTTTTTCACGTTTTTATATAAAAAAAACATTTTTTTAACTATTAATTGTACTATTATGCATTTGATATAGTTAGGACAAGATCGAACAAGATTTTCAAATGACCAAAGTGCCCCTCTTATACATATATATATATATATTATAATATTATAATATATGTATATATATTAATACTATATATATTATGATATATATATATATATAACGTTATTATATACAATAATATATTATATAATATCAAATATTATATATTTATATAGGATATAATGTAATATATTATGTATTGTTATATATAAAAATATAATATAATATAGTATAAAAAATTTATATATTATTATAATATGTATATATATATTAATATAATATATACAGTTATATTTTTATTATATAATATATATATATATATATATATTGTAATTATTTATTTATAATTTAAAAGTTTAGTTTTGATTAATTCATTTTTTGATATGTTTTTTTCAATTAATTTTTGATGTGTTACTTTTGTTTAATTTAAAAATTACAATACAAAAATTATATTGGTTAATTATGTAATCAATTTGTTTATATTTGTAATAATATTAAACAAAAAGTCAAAATTGATATTTCAATTTTGGATAGTGTTCGGTTAACCTATCAGATGTTTTTTTTTTCGTTTTCATTTTCAAAATACAGCTTCTAGTATATGCCACCAGACCCGTTTTCAGAATTCGAAATTGATATCAAAAACACTGTTTTCATTTTCATTTTTATTTTTATTTTCGAAAAACAACAACTGAAAAATACTTACATGACTGACCCTTACTTTTTATAAGAATTTAAAAAATGGGTTATGTTGTATCTTGAACCTTCAAAATGGATTAGTTCTCAATAAAACCCTTTTATTTAAATACAGTACAATATGATTCGGTAGTAATTGCACTCATTCAATTTGATAACATCTTAGAGATTTAAAAAAGAGATAAAATCTTAGAGATTTGAAAAAGAAAACTTGATAGTCTCTCATTTCCCTTTTCCGATTATGGAATGCTTGAATGGTCGCTACTACAAGTTTATAGATATATATTAGAAATTCTACCTAAAGCCCGGCCCTCTAGACTCACACACTGGTTAGGATTTGAATGCCAACTTCGTTCTCAATTTCTGAGTCAGGCATGGGCCAGGCGGCAAGGCCACCCAACCCATTTGACAGTTTTAAATGTTAAATTTTTGTTATGTATCTTATGGGATCAACTATGTATACTTGCTAGGTTAATTTGCTATCATTTGATTTTAATTCCTTTACAAAAAAAATCAAAGATTTGAAAATTAATAATAATAATAATAAAACTAAGTCTCTCATATATTTCGTTAAGACTACACTACAGTGTCACTCATTGGGTAACCAATCTATTCCTGTTAGGGAGATTTTGACAATCTAGTATCCCCTCCAACACTCCCACCCCTACCCCCACTCTCACCCCCACGGGAAACAGGAAGATCGAAATGAATTTTTTATTAAAAAAAGAACCCTTAAAATAATTTTTTTATAAATATTTTTTTTGTATTTGAATCATGTTTTAAAATTAATTTTGATTTTTTAAAAAATAAATAAATTATAAATTATTCAATTAAAAGGATTTGTTTTAATTTAGTGGCAAGGTTGTGTTTGGCACATGGGATGCGATGGAAATCGTCTTATTTTTAGTCTCATTCCTTTGTTTGGCTAGCCAGTGGGATGTGATAAATTAGTCTCATCCTGCTTTTTTATCCTATAGATCTATGACAAATTAGTCCCAACCAATTCGATGGGATTCAAATGAATCCTATCTCTTATTTTTTTCACCAGACATTATCATCTTCTTCAATTACACTATCACCCAAATTCATCATCATCATCATCATCATCATCATCACCTGCTTGTGAATCAACTATACCCAAATCAATCAATTACACCAACATCAAAATTAATTAACCAAACCAACACCCAAATCAAACAAATCACAACAGGGAGCCCAAAGAACAGCCCAGCCAATACCAACACAGGCACAAAACAACAGCCAAGGAGGCCACAAAAAATAAAGGAGAACAATATCAAAACATTCAAATCAAGAATAGACCTGAGAACAATTACAGAGCAACCCACAAAAAGCCAAGCCTATGAAAGACGTCAACGTTGAGGAGCTTGTTTCTAACATTAATGTTAATGGGTCGAATTGATGAAAGACTGTTTGTTGATGTAAGAAGAGAGTAGATCCTTTTAGATATATCATCCATTTAGGCACAAGCTTTCACTGGTATTGGAAACCTTTAATAAGACACAATATATGATTTTACTGATTTAGATGGTGAACATTTACATAGGTCAATTTCAAAGCCACTTTTTTGTGGATGTTTTTTACTGACTCAAGTGATGATTCCATGCCTGGTAGATTTTGTTGGTTTTTGAAACTAATAAACTACTCTATGTGTTTTCTTTTTTTTGAAGCAAATTATGGTTGGTTTGATATCTTAGCTGAAGAAAATAAGAGAAGCGGACAAAGAAGAACTAAGGAATGATAGAAGGAAAAAAAATTCGATGGGTTTAGGTAAAGTAGAAAAATAATTTTAATATTATCCCATGTCCTACCAAACGTAGGATTACTTTATTTTAAATCACATCTCATGTTGCACAAAGCACATGATAAGTATAAATTTAGTCTCATCATATCTCATCCAATATAATCCTATCTTATCCGATGAAAATAACCCTATCCGATGAAAATAACCCTATCCTATCCCGTGCACCAAACGGGTTCTTAATCTTTAAACTTTTTTTGTTGTTGTGTGAAATCCCTTTAAGCTTTAACTTTAATTTTGCATACTATCCTTAAATGGATGGTCAAAACAAGGTTCGTTAGAGATGTATCTTAGAAATTTTACACGTTGACGGTGAATTTTGGATCAATTAAAGCTCACCATGCGTCACACAAATAGATACAAATAAAGATGAACAATAAACTACACAAGAGAGAGAAGGAAAATATGGAGACAATTTTTTACGTGGTAAAACCCTAAGGTGGTGAAACACCACGGTTGTTGGTGACGGCGAGAAAAGTTCACTATGTAAAAGACGTTTACACATCCAATCTCTCTTGCACTCTTGAACGTTAAAATTGTGTTAACCCTTTTATGGGCGTTATTAGGGTCTATTTATACATACATAGAACCCTAATTCTTGGTGTACAAGCAAGGAAAGTTCCTGTAATGGAAAGGGATTCTAACTTATTGGAATTGTATTATTCTCTTCCTTGTTTTGCACTGATCGCATTTTAATTGTACTAGATTTCTTACCTAATTCACACCTTGATATCTATAAGGAAATTTATTTCCTTATCAAAGTGTTCTACAAGATGTCTTGTTTAAGTGGGATTCTTTTTCAGTGTATTAGAGTCGTAACTTTTTTAAATTTGGGTATTGTCCATGTGTCAGTCAATCGACCACTTGTTAAACTGGATTGAAGTTCTTTCCCCCGACTGTTGATTTCACCTGACCACAGACTTTGGCCCGACCATCTAGATAGCCCCGATCGGGTCTCTTTATCCGATCATCTTTGTTATCCCGATCAGGGGTTAATGAGCCTTTTTTGGTTAACACAGGTTGGTTCAGTTTGGTTGACTTCTGCTGACGTGGCACCCCCTACCCTTGTCTATTGCTGACATGTCATTCTATCTAAATCTCCCCAATAACAATACCCCCTTAAACATGCAAGACTGAGTATCTCGTTCCAAAAGGGAACTTGCTTGGCGAAGTATGTTTAATTTGTTCTTCTCTTTTTGTGTCATAGCTCATTAATGCGTATTAATGTTTAACAGCTAAGCATTAATCCCAACCATGCCCGTTTCAACTGGCGCAATCATTAGTAACTTTTCAAATTTCAAACGGCACGTGAGTTTTGGGGCTTGTGCACTTACCCCCACTCTCGCACGTTATGCTTGGTGACGTTTACATACCTTGGTGACATTATCCACTTCTATATAATTCGAAACATTTTTATTTCCCTCTCACGACTTCATAACTTCTTCTGTAAAACCCTAACTTTCTCATCTCTCCAAATCTCTAACTTTCTCTTCCTCAACGGTTCGTGCTTCGTTGCTTTCACCAATCTCTCAAGTATGGAACATTTTCTCCATCATCAATATTTTTAACTTCTTATGTGTGCCATTAAGGAGGGTGGTATAGAGAATATCGATAGGCTTAAGTCTATACTCTGCGTCACTCTCACACCTACACTCTTTCATCTCAACCTGTTGCTCTAAATATAGATTATTCCATTGTTCGTCCTTTGTTTTTTCATCTAATAATCCTCTCGCTTCTACTTTTGTTGGTGCATGTCTAGATATGTCAAGGACAACGAGTTTGAGGCAAGCTGTCAGAGCCTTGCCCAAGGAGACCATTTGGCTCGCGAGCGATATGAAGATTACCTCATAAAGACTGAAGATGAAGGAGGTTCCAAGGGAATGGTGGGCACACATGATAAGGTTCTCTACTGAACACCCGTGTGCTTTTGATTACAAAATCAACGTGGTGACTAATGATAAACTTGGGAAGATTCGGGATCGGTTTAACATCCCTCATACGATGCAACTGGTTTCCAGCAACGAGCGTTCAGTATGGAACCCTCCTCTTGGTGTTGTTGCTTTTTATGGGGTCATACTGTCTTCTAGAGTCACAATTTCCATCCAGCCTTTCATTGCTCGATTTTTAGCAAATGCGGGCATCACCCTCACTTAGCTGAATCCCAACTCTTATCGGTGCTGATCAGCCTATGACACTTGTGGAAGAAGATAGGGGCCAAGTACCCCTCGACCTCTTAGGAGATACGTAACTTTTACACCATTGGCCGTTCAGATGCTGGAGGGACTTTCTACTTGCAGTCAACTTCTTCGAATGATTGGATTCCTCATGGTTTTAAGGACAAACTCACCCCCTACCCATAAGGACCACAAAGGCATCATATGAGGCTTTTCTTCCTCAAACAAGTACTGGAAGAACAACTGGTTCTTTGTCTGAGGTGGCTAGGGCAAGACCGTGGTGGCTTACCTTAAATGACGGTTGAACAAAAATAGTGTCTCGAGGCACTTTTACAACCTCGAGTTATGGAGCAAGACTGCACATTTTGATGACTCGGAGCCAAGCTACCATGGTTATCAAGGCGGCCCAGACTTCTAGGGAGGTCAGGGACCATCGCAATCTGTATGCTGAGAAGGACCTGATCGAGCTAGGACTTTTCCCAACTATTCTGTTAAGCTTAAGCATTATAAGTCTTAACCCCCTTATTGATTGATATTTTTTTCATTGGATTTCCTTTTTAGAGTACAAAATGGACGTTGTTACAGACGAGCAAGCTGAAAAGGCTAAGAACCTCAATCGGGTCAGTAAGAAGGAGGCCGCTGATCGGGTAGCTTAGGGAATTACTCCCCCCGAGCATGATTTAGTGGAACATGTATATGAGCCTAACCCCAACACTTTGATGACACCTACTGGGCAGGCTGAAGGGAGTGAACGTGATGTTCCTCCCAAGGAAAGTGGAAGAAGACCCTTTAGGGATAGATCCACTCTGGCAAGACTTACCAGGAGAGATTTGGCCGCGGCAGATCCAGTCGGGAGAGGTCTAGTAGAGATAGGTTAAGTAGAGAGAAGTCCAATAGAGATGAATCTGGTGGGAAAATGGCCAAGACTGTGGAGGGGTCCTCCATCCCTAAGGCTATCCGTAAACTAATAGAGCATCCACCTACTGTCAATCCAATGGTTTTTCGGTCGGGGGTTGACCCTAACATCTTTGATGAGGATGACGAGGATGATCATGAGACCCTGACTGACTTAATCTCACTGGAGTAGCTATCAAAGAGAATGGGTGACCATAAATCTACAACATCTGCTCCCCTTTCATTTGCCCCGACCGTGACAATTGAGGCAGCCTCGGTCAGAGCTGGTGATATGGCTGCACCATAACAAACATCTCCTTTCATTCATCCTAAGCCATCTCGGGATCAAGCTGAGCCTTTCGTTGATCAAGATTCTATTGATCCGCCCGCACAATGTCCTAGGAATGCCTCATTTATGTTATTTTCTGTCAAACATCAGATAGTTTTTACCGACTCTGACTCTGATCATGATGGGCCTAACTCAAAGGATCTTTTCATTGATGAGGATGTATTTGATGACACTGAAGAGCGTTCACCTCTTCAATTGGATAAGTCCGGGATCTCTTCAAATGTTGCGCTTGCTAATTTGGTTAGGGATGCAGGGACCAACCAAGCTGGCAATGCCCCTACTAGCGTATCTCCTATGCTCTTTCGTTGGGACAGTGTTAGTGAAGGTTAAGCCTCTAAAGGATAGGAACCCTACAACTATCTTTCAGGTTGAAAAGGGCGGTGGAATTTCAATGGAGCATTGTTCACGGATCTGTCCCTTCCAACAGTACCTCTAACCATTTATACTCCTAGTCATGATAGATCTGCTCCATCGATTTCAGCGGTTGCTCCTGTATCTGGGTCTTTTCTACCTCCTAGTTTGAGTAATTCTCGTGCCGACCCCTTTTCCAGGCTTTGTACCATTTCAACTGGTAAACGGTACATTTTTTATGGTTATTGGATGGAGACTAGAGCTGCTAGTATCTTTGAGCGAATTTGCATGATCTTCGATAATGGAGTTTTTCTAAGTGTTTTCCACATTTATCTTTCATTTGTATGTACTAATAATCTTACTTTTCCTGATGTCTTTGTGTCAGGCAGTGGAGGAGTTGACTCGGGCATTGACTGATTAGAAGAAACAAGTTACAGAGATATCCCGGTTGAAGAAGGACCTTGCTGAAAAGGATAACAATGTGAAGTCTTCCTCAGCCAGTGCATCTAAAGTCAAGCAGTATGAAGAAAAGTTGAAGAATCATGTTGCGACTGAAGTCGCTTCGAGGAAGACAATTGCTAATGTTCAGAGTATGGCTTTCATAGTTGAGGATACTTTCAGGGAGCTTACCACGAAGAATATGGAGCTAGAAAAAACGGTTGTTAGAGCAGCATTGTGAGGTGTTAAGCTCGAATCGAGGGCCATCTTGGCTAAAACAGCAGCAGATAAACTTAAAAATGAATCTCGGATCACCCGAGACACTCTTACCTCTACCCAACAGGTCATGCTTTAGTAGCAGCAGGCATCTGTAGAGGCTCAACCTCATTTGGAGCATCTGGTAAAATATTTGGAACTGCATCAGGTCAGCATGAATGTGCTTTCTTAGGAGGCCAGATCAGCCATTGAGATCCAAAATGTGGATCGCTACAAGAGGTCTCCAGCTTTTGAGGCTGTCATGCTAAAAGAGTCAAGAGAGGGCTAGCTACCTCTCAGTTGTTCTTCAAAGGCAAAGAATGGTTTACAAGGGAGGCTCGCTAAAAATGGGACAGGACGATCAAGAAGCACAAGGAAAAGTCCCTAGAAGCCATTAGAAATCAAAGGATGAAGTGGAGGGCTTATTGAAAATCTACCAGGAAAGATCCCAATCCCATGCATCTGGAGCTTCCATCCACATCCTCCATTGTGGCTTTCGATGCTGGAGAAGAGAGTGGCATTCTGACAAAGGGGTCTGATGTTGGCCCCATTGTCTAGTATTGACTACTCACCATTTTATGGCTGATGACCTAGAAGATGACATCAGCTGGCCAGATTTTGGGGACTTGACCAAGGGATACAAGGGCGACGGTCTTCCTCCTGGCGGATCAGGACCCGAAGGTGCCTCGAGCACGGTGAATGTTTGATTTTACTGCCTTATTTCATACATGTTCTGCTCATGTAACCTTTGATCACCATTTTTGTAATCTCTTAGACCTCTGACATGAATAACACCATTCTTTCTCCTTTTTTTATTTTTTTTTTGTTATTGTTTGTATTTAGTCAAATAATTCAGTATGAACCAATTATTTTGTTGTATGATCGAGATCACTTGGTGGCTTAAGCCAGGCTGAGTAATTAACTAAAAATTGAGTGATCTACGAATGACTATAGTCATTTGCTAACTTGAACTATGTACATTACATTGCACCAAGTTAACTAACTTAGCTATAACCAAACCCTTGCACACGACGAGGATCATTCTGTAACTTAATCACTCGCTTATTGTCATGCTGAATTGAATAACCCACCTTTGACCAAATAATTTATGCTTGGTCGATGCTATATATTAGCTTGAGCTATATGCACATTGTGGCACTAAGCTAACCATTATAACTTCAACTAAGTGTTTGCATGTGGTTGGGTTTGTTCGGTGACATTAGTTATTTTTCTAACACTGGCTTTAGCCCGAATGACTGTCCTGCTTCCCTACTAGTTCGCTACTTTATTGCCAAGTAGTATTCTTTCGTGGACCATTTGCATGGTATCTAACTTATAGACGTTTGTCTTTTACCAGTCTACTAAGTCATTGGGACGTCTCCCAATAGTCTGTTGATCAAGATTCATTGCAATTGGGTAGTTCATATTTTACTAACTTCACAAGTGCTTGAGTTTTATTGGTAAATGTTTTAAGTATAAATATTTTATCCCTCATTCAACTTTCAGTGCATCCCATCAGGTACCTATGGTCTCAAGGCTCCCTAACAATGTTTTATTACACCTAGTTAGTTTCGGTGATTATGCAATGCCTTTGTATCATATGCTTTTGATCCCTTCACTGGGCCTCCTAGGCGCTCATACTAAGAGATTTTTAGGTACCCTAGGATTGCTTTTGTGAATGAAAGAAAATTCAAAACACTTTTCTTAGCTTCTTGAAATGGTTCCCTCAAGGAGATTTTTATTGAATGTTAATAAGATACATTAACGAAATAGCTAATCATTAAAAATAAAGCAAACTAACTTCTAACTAAAGAATATTATTTAGAAATAAGAAATCTTCAAGCGTAGAACATCTTCAGGTATTGAACATTGCACAGCCTAGGCAGCTCGCCACCTTTCGGCCGGGAAAGACGGTATGCTCCATGCCCGACCAATCTGACCACCTGGTACGGTCCTTCCTATTTATCTTCCAAAGATCAAGTTGATTTTTCCTTCATGTTCGACGACACCCTCCTGAGAACTAAATCCACGAGTTAGAATATCCTTACCAAAACATGTGAGTTGTAGTACTTGGCTACCCTTTGCTTATAGGCAACGTTTCTTATCCTTGATAGGTCCCTCCTTTCCTCCAACTCGTCTAGGTTCTGTTCTAACATTTCCACATTTGCTTCGGGTTGAAAGAGTTATACCCTTGGTGACTTATGATCTACTTTGACAAGGATTACTGTTTCTGTCCCGAATGCTAGCAAATAGGGGGTCTCTCATGTTGAAGTTCTTTCTGTGGTCCGGTAAGGTCATAAGACTTCATGTAGCTTATCTGCCCAATTTCCTTTATTGGCATCTAGCTTGGCCTTCAGGGTATGTTTGATTATTTTATTCACTATCTCCGTCCGGTAATTGGGCTAAGGATGAGTCGGTGTAGCATAGTAATTCTTCATACGAAAGTCTTGACATATTTTTCTGAAGTTATCACTGTCGAATTGGGTTTCGATGTCTGTGATTATTGTGTCCGGGATTCTAAATCGGTAATAATGTTCTTCTTCACAAAATAGGTTTTGTTAGCCTTAGTTATATGTTTTCGCCTATTTTATGAAATAATCTATGGCTACAATGGCATGCTTTGCTCCCCCCTTGATCGTCGTTGGCATTTGACCAATCATATCTATCCCCCACATGGAAAACGGCCAGGGCAATGTCAAGCTCTTCAATTATTCAGACGGCCTTTTGATGTCCCTCTGACAGTTGATGCATTGTTCTGCGACTACCTGAGTATCCCAGCATAGAGACGGATAGAAGAAACCTTGCTTGAGAGTCTTGTGTGCCAGAATCTTTCCCCTAAAATGATTTCCCATACTATTCTCTGGATACTTTCCGGTATTTGTTTTCCTTTTGTCGGGTTGATGCATCTCTACAAGGCCTTCAAGAATCCTCTCATGTGTAGTTCTCCTCTAAACACTGAGTATCTGGTGGCTCTGTATCTGATACGTTTTGCTTTATTCACCTCAACTTGAAGTATTTCATCTTTTAGGTACCCCATGATCGGGGTCATCCAGTTGGCCTACCTTTCTTCAATCATCCATATTTATGATCCTCCTTTTTCATCCTCGATGCTGGGTCTTTTAGGGCAAGCGATTGAGACAGTCTTTGACTATATGCCAACAGTTACTGATGCCAATTTTGACAAAACGTCAACCTTCTTATTTTTTCCCCACAGGATTTGAGTGATCCTACAAGTATTGTATCTCCCCAATAGTACTTTGGCCATTTCCAAATAAGAGGCCATGTTGCCATCATTGGCTTGATACTCATCCAAAATTTGGTTCACCACAACTTGTGAGTCATTGAATATCTCCAGGTCATCCGCCCCTAGCACCATGCAAACCCTGAGACCTGCCAAAAGTGTCTCATATTCAGCTATGTTGTTAGTGGCTTTGAAGTCAAACCGTAGTGCACACTTAACATGATCGTCTTTCGGGGTGGATATTACTATGTCTGCTCCGTTACCGTGCATGTTTGTAGACTCATATACATGTAGTTTCCGGACAAATTCTCCATTTTCTTTTTCCCTGAGCAGCTTGATCACCTCGTTGTTCATCTCAGCAAACTCGGTGATTAGGTCAGCTACAACATGCCCTTTCATTGCGGCTCTTGGTAGGTACGTTATGTCGAATTCACTCAGCTATATTGCCTATTTGGTTAACCTCCCAGACATTTCTGGTTTAGACAGAATCTGCTTCAGCGGGCTGTCTGTGTGGACTTCTATTTTGTGAGCTTGGAAGTAAGATCTCAACGTTCTTGCTGTTGTTACTAGGGCTAAGGTCATTTGCTCGGTTTTTAAGTATCTGGTTTTTGCTGGTAGTAAAGCCTTTCTCGTGTAATACACTAGCATTTACACTCATTTGTCCATCCTGACCAACACTAACCCTGTTGCCACAACTATGACTGGCGAATATAGGTAGAGCACCTATCCGTTAATGGGTTTGGATAGGATTGACGATATTCCTAGATACTCTTTAATCTTCTGGAAGGCCTGATTGCATTCAATATCTGATTCTACCCCCTTACCCTTATTAATTGCCTTGAAAAAGGGCAAGCATTTATCTGTTAACTTGCTAATAAATTGATTCAGGGATGCCAAATAGCCTGTCAGCCTCTGAATTTCTTTCAGAGTCCTTAGAAATCTCATCTCCTCTAGTGCCTTTATCTTCTCTGGGTTTACTTCGATTTAGAGGTGGCAAAACAAGCCGGGCACTAGCGGGCTGTCCGGTCCAGCCTGGTTAAGTCGCGGGCCAAGGCCGACTCGGCCCACCAACTTAAGGGACCAGACCCAAACCCGTTAAGCTAGTGGTCCGGACTAGGCCTAGGGTGTGTGGCCTGCGGGCCGACCCAGCCCGGACCGTTAGATCCTTGGGCCTTAGGCAAATTACAAAAGTTGATAAGGCCCGCCAAAATTCAAATTTTGAAAAAAAATAATAATTTAAAGTTTAAATTTTAATTTTTGAATTGAGGGGTGGCTTTTATAATTATTCAGAAGCCGTTATTGACCGTTGGGAGCTTAAAAATTGCTCAAAACTTTTAAAAATTACATTATTTTAAATCTTTTACATTTTTGTTCCAATTATACCCTAATTTAACATTTTTCTATAAATACCCCTTCACCCTCACCTCATTCTCTACATTTTCTCTAATTTCCTACTCTCTTTTTCCTTCTATTCTCTACAATCTTCATCTCACTCACTCTTTCAACTATTTTGTAATTTATTTTATTTATTTAATATATTATATTATTATATACTATTTACTATTTACTATTACACTAATATACTTATAGTACTATTATATACTATTTTGAAAAAAAAATACTAGAGTACTAAACACTATATATTATTATTATACACTATATACTATTTACTATTACACTAATATACTAATACTATAGTAATATACACTATACATTATATATTATATACTATATGCTATTTATTTATATGACTCTTACTCTAAGGAATTGTCTTTTTTTTTTAAAAAAAAAAAATTACTTTCATTTGTTATTTAGTTATTAACTATATTTATTATTAATATGTTTATAACTAATGTTATTATTTGTTATGTTGTTAGGTATCCAATTGATTAATTAATTCAACACTCTCAACTCTCAAGCCTCGGATTTAAGGTTATTATGTCTACCTCTACTTTTGTTATTAATAATTTTTTATATAGTAATTATTATTATTTAGTATTTAGTGATTAGCATGTGTGTAGTTAATATTGTTGTTAGAGAGTTAGAACTAAGTAATATGTTAATTTTATATATTTTTGTGAGATTGACAACAAAATAATAATTTTAAAAAATTAATTTCTAATATTTTCATGATTTTCAAAATTATTATTATATTAGAAAGATTATGTTTTCTTTTGTAGAGTTTAAGAAAAAAATTGCAATTTGGAGAAATTTAATTCGATTTTTTTAAAATTAATAATATATTAGAATGATTATGTTAATTTTATGTATTTTTGTGAGTTTGACAACAAAATAATAAATTAAAAAAAAATTTAATTCTCAAATTTTTCTTAATTTTCGAAATTATTATTTTCTTACAAAGATTATGTTTTCTTTTGTAAAGTTTAAGAAGAAGAAAACGGTAATTTGGAAAAATTTAATCCGATTTTTGTTTTTGAAATTAATAATATATTAGAATGATTATGTTAATTTTATGTATTTTTTTGAGTTTGACAACAAAATAATAAATTAAAAAAATTAATTCTCAATTTTTTCTAAATTTTTGAAATTATTATTATATTAGAAATATTATGTTTTCTTTTGTAGAGTTTAAGAAGAAAGTGGTAATTTGGAGAAATCTAATCCGATTTTTTTTTTGAAATTAATAATATACTAGAATTATTATGTTAGTTTTATATATTTTTGTGAGTTTGATGACAAATGAACTAAATAATAATTATAAAAAACTAATTCCCATTTTTTTTCATAATTTCCGAAATTATTATTATTATTATAGAAATATTATGTTTTCTTTTGTAGAGTGTAAGATGAAAATGGTAATTTGGAGAAATTAAATCCAAATTTTATAAATTTTTATAAATTATTAATATATTTGAATGATTTTTTTTTATAGTTTATAAATAATAAGAAATAAAAATTTAGAAAAATTAATTGTTTTTTTTTTGTTATTTGTATAAATGATTAATTGTATCATTGTATTTGTATCTATGACATTTAATCATTTAATCATTTATTTAATTATAATCATAAGAAAATGAATACTGAACACTTAAACCTGAACCCGAGCGACTATTTACCGGACGAGGATATCAACCGATTATACGATGAGTTCTAAGAAGAAGGTCCCGTTAGTACTACGGTTGTAGGACCTTCTTCCTCGACACCAGGATCGAGTAAGAAAAGGAAGAAGAAATCGATCGTGTGGAATTGCTTTGACCTTGTAATACAAACAATAGCAGATGGTCGTCCACTTGAGCATGCTTGTTATAACATACGGTTCGTGTAAGAGACATAAAAACTAAAATGAGGAGAGAGAGAGTAATAGAGAAAGATACTTCAAAGCTTATAGAAGGACTGCAGGATGGCGAGATCATGGAGCAAGAACAAACTCTGAGACTAGGAAGGATTTTAGGGCGAATCTGATCTCGATCTTTATTGACAATTTAAACCTCGTGGTTGATGAGGCCTGTTTATAGGGAGTTTTTAAAGTTCTTGGTAGGGTGAGGGACATCCATCTCTCTGCGAAAACCTTGTCAAGGAAAAGTAGTTTTGCTTTCATCAGGTTTGATACTTGGGAGGAAGCAAGTAAAGTGGCTGGTATGGTAGAAGGTATGCATGTGTATGGATGGCCAATTAGGGCGTAAGTTGCAGATTATGATTGAAACAAAAGAAGGTCCTCAGTGGAGAGGAAGACAGGGGATAAGAGAGGCTTTACAAGGCACCAGTGTGGAGAGGGGGGGAGAGGGTGCTTTTTTAGCCATGGAAGACGCTTGGCATTCTCGTTCCTTTGCAGAAGTGGTAAAAGGCTTGCAGGTAACAAGTAAGACATGTGAAGGTGACAGGATGAACAATCTCAATACAATGCCTTGGTCAAGACAACTAGATAATGAGGATTGGCTATCGAGATGTACCATTGGAGTTTTGAAGGAATTCTCATCAGTTAGCAGTGTTAGTAGAAGACTTATGAATAGAGAGTTATCTTTCTTTTCTTCTTATTTGGGCGACAAGAACATCCTATGGTGTTTTGATACGGAGTTGGAAATGGAAGGTTTCCTCAAGAGCAAGTTTTTATGGGAGGAATGTTTCTCTTCAATGTCCAGATGGTCAGATTCTTGGTCTACCAAAAGAAAGCTCGTTTGAGTGACAATCCATGGAGTTCCAATTAGCTGTTGGGATGAAGCTTTCTTTACGAAGTTGGGAAATCAGCTTGGAACAACAGTTTACATTGAAGAAGATACTTACAAGTGGAAGAGGCTTGATCGGGGGAAGATGTTAATTTTGGTATCTCAAGACTAGAAAAATGGAGTCTAGATAAACATAACTATGGAAAGGAAAATTTTTCCAGTCTAGTTACAAGTAGATCCTGATCCAGTGTCTTTTAGATGGCTGGAACAGTTTTTGGAATTATCAGATTTCAAGTCTAACTCTACATCAGATGTGTCACCGGAGAGAGAGAAGTCCAACTAGTTTCAAATAACTTCTTGGTAGAAAGAAAGGCTTTGACAACTGAGGTTGACAGGCACCTGACCAATGGCATGGTAGATTAAAAAACAACTTTTACAATCATCACAATTACAGGAAAAGTATTGGGAAGCTAAGAAAAGTCATGGATATCAGGTGTTTCTCCCCTCAACTGAACAGATCTTGAGATGAAGAAGTTGGTGAAGTCAGGGCAGAGGTTGACTAGGGGAAAAGGCTATGGGTTTGGTACCCCAAACACAAAAAGTTGCCTACTACTTCTATGGAAATTCCAAACTCTATATAGGTAAGAAAAAAGGAATTAGATCCAACCTAACAAGTAAGGATTCAACTAGCTCGTCTACATCAGAGCTTGAGAGGAACATAGTAGTGGCTAAAAAGTTTTTGAGTTTGATAGGGGAGTGCTCCTCAAAGGCTATAGCAATTGGGCCTCTGGTTAATGGGTCTGATAAACTGGTTGAGGGTATTCTGAAAGCTCAATCTGAAGCCCAATTGTTTTGTTCTAACATTATTGTGGACCTCACAAACAACCAATTCGATGATAACTGTGGCAGGCCTTTAATGAGTGTTCAAAAAGAGGTCCAAGACAATGAGGCTTATCCTCAAGATGATGAATGCGCTGGAATTCCATAAGGTAGCACCAATGGGTCTCTCAATTCCGATAGCAGTGAGCCACATCTGCCTACTGTAGGCGATGAAGAGGTTTATGGAGTGAAAACCCCTGTAAAGACCTCGAAGCAGAGAAGAGGAAGGAAGAAGGTTTTCTAATCTAAAAGTCATCACATGAGAACAAGGAATTCAAAGGAGATAGAGAAAGAAATTGATCGAGATTCCAGAATTGAAGAGGAGGAAGAAGTTGTCTTGAGATGGAATTTGGAGGAGGAAGTGGCAAAAGTCATTGAGAAGGGGGTGGATCTTGGTGTAAATTTTAATGCTGAGAAGGATACAGATGTGTTAGGTGGAGAAATGGTGAATGATGACTTGGCCACCATTGGAGAATAGTGGAATCTAAAGGAGGAGGTAGCCAAGATTATTGAAACAGGAAAGGCTTTAGGCTTTGATTTTAATAGTAAAAAGGAGGAGATTTAGGTGGTCGTAGCTAGGAGGGATGAGGAAGATGAAGAGAGATTCGGATCCTAGGAGGTTTGATTTTCTTAATTGTTTGGTGTTTGGGTGGTTTTTTTTTATGTTAGTTATGACTTGGAATATTAGAGGCTTGGGGAGGTCTGAAAAGAGGAGGTTTTGAAGTCATTGGTTATTAAACATAGACCTCAAATCTTTTATTTATTTATTCAGGAATCAAAATTGTGTAGCTTTGATTGCAAAGTCTTGAGTTCTGTTGGGGGGTTTTGGTCAAATAAAGGCATGTGTGTAGATTCGTAAGGTTCTGCTGGTGGTTTATTGACATTATGGAATGATGAGTTTTTTAGTGCAAAGGCTTGCATAAAGAACAATCGGTGCATCATCATTGCGGGGGACCTTCTAAAGCTGGAAAAATAGGTTGTTTTTTGCAATGTTTACTCCCCTAATTCTAAAAGAGAGAGAGTTCAATTGTGGGATTTTATTTTAAAAGCTCAAAATTCTTTTTCTATGCCGTGGTATATCGGTGGGGATTTTAATTCGGTTCTCAGCGAGGCGAAAAAAAGAGGAGAGTTCAACAGAGTCTCTATAAGGAACTTTAATTCTTTTGTTTTAAGGATGTGGGTGGCCGACATTCCTACCCTAGGAACTTACTACACTTGGTCTAATAACAGGATTAATGGCTTGTGGGCGTGCTTGGACAGATTCCTCGTTTCTCCCTGGATTTTGTCTTGGTTTCCGAAGCTGTCTCAGAGAGGTTTTCCGATAACTGTCTCTGATCATAGTTTGGTCACACTTGGCAAACCGAGGGAGGATTGGGGCCATGCCCATTTCGTTTCTACAATAATTGGCTTGAGGATAATGACCTTATGAAGTCTACTAGAGATTGGTGGTAGAAGAATAAGGTGAACAGTATTGCTGGTTTTGTTCTTTCAGTTAAGCTCAAAGCTGCTAAGATCAACATCAAGAGGTGGGTTTCCAGGAAAAAAGTTCCTTTGGCCAATACGATTCTAGAAAGGAGGCTAGAGGATCTGGACAGTCAATCAGTTTTAGATGGCTAGATAGAGGTTGTGAGGATCGAAATTCTATCAGAATTATGGAAAGGTATTAGAAAGGATAAACATATGTGGTGTCAAAAATCTAGGGTAAAATGGCTTAAAAAGAGAGATAGAAATTCAAAGTTCTTCCATATCTTGGCTAATGGGAGAAGGAGGAGTAACTTCATTACATAAATCAATTTCGATGGTAATCGAACTTCAGAGCCGGGTGTAGTAAAGAAGGGTGTTCGAAGTTTTTTTGAAGGCCATTTTCAAAATGCACCTTGGAAGAGGCCAATCATTACTGGTCAAAATCTGAAATCTCTCTTGGAAGTAGATAAAGCTAACCTTGAACACCCTTTTTTGGAGGAGGAGGTGTGGAAAGCTGTCAGGGGGTGTGATGGGAACAAAGCTTCAGGACCGGACGGTTTGAATCTAAACTTCATCAAAGCAAATTGGGACTTGATAAAGAAGGACTTTATGAACTTTATGCATGGTTTCCATGAGGATAGATCTTTGGTAAGGGAGTTAAATAAAACGTTCATAACTCTCATTCTTAAATGTGAGAAGCCTAGATCGATAAAGGATTTCAGACCAATTAGTTTGGTAGGATCAATGTACAAGGTTCTTGCCAAGGTGTTGGCTAATCATATTAAGAATGTTATGGACTCAGTCATCGGTGAAACTCAAGTGGCATTCGTCAAGAACAGGCAAATTTTGGGATAGTTTCGTTATAGCTGAAGAGATTATTCACATATGGAAGAAAGATAAAACCGGGGGTGTCCTGATTAAATTAGATTTTGTGATTTTGAGAAAGCCTATGATAGTGTGGATCATGACTTCTCAGACTCCATGATGAAGGTAATGGTTTTCGACGAAAAGCGGAGGCGATGGTTGATGAGTTGTATTTCTACTCCGATGATTTCAGTTCTAGTTAATGGGAGTCCTATTTCTCAGTTCGAGATAGAGAGGGGTTTGAGGTAGGGTAACCCCCTTTCCTTTTTAACAAAGTAACAGAGGGCCTGAGTAGTTTATTCAGGAAAGTTTGTGATTTGGATATGATGAGTGGGGCCATTTTTGGTAATAATGAGGTTCATATCTCTCATCTCCAGTTTACAGACGACACGATCATATTTTTAAAGCCTAAGTTGGAATACCTTTCAAATGTTAGGAGGATCCTCAGGTGTTTCGAGTTAGTGGCGGGTTAAGGATAAATTTTCACAAGTCTAAGGTGGGCAAGAATAGAGTCAAGGAGGCGCAGTGGGTGGTGGTTTTGAAAGGAAAAAGTGCTTCCCTTCCCATTACTTATCTTTGTTTACCTCTGGGTGTTAAGTCCAGGCTTAAGACCTTCTAGAATCCTCTTTTGTGTCGAGTAGAAAAAGGTTGGCCCTTTGGAAACGTAAATTTCTGAACAAAGGAGGTCGTTTGGTGCTTATTAAATTTGTTCTATCAAGCTTGCCTTCTTATTTCTTTTCTGTGTTAAGGTCTCTGTTGGTGTTGCCAATTCTATTGAGAAGAGTCAAAGGTTCTTTTTTTTTGGATGGGTCTGAGAAAAGGAAGATCCATTTTGTAGATTGGGATTCTTTGTGTATCAACAAGAGTTATGAGGGTCTTGGAATAGGTAGAATGGTGGATAAAAATAGAAGCTTATTAGCTAAAGGGTTGTGGCGTTTTGGAAATGAAGAAAATGTTCTATGAAGGGGAGTTTTATGTGCTCGTTACAAGGTTCCTAAAACTAGTTTGGTTTGGGATTGGAAAAGTAGTGTTGAAGCTTCGATTTTTGTGAAAGCAATTGCTGTCCTGTATGAGGGATCTACAAAGGTGTCCACAACCCTTAAAATTGGCATGAAGGTGGTGGTAGGGAATGGCAGGAGGGATGAGTTCTGGGAGATTCCAGGGGTGACATGGTGTTGTTGGGGTTTATGCCCTAAAGATGTAATTTGTAAATGGATTTATGAAATAAATAAAAATAAAAGTTCATTCTTATTGTGTTGTTTATTTTATAACTTGTGCATATATTTAACATCCAAGATTATCTGACGTAATCTCAAACTGTGTATATAAGTGTCATATACGGATGGATACAGTAAGAGACGTGAAATCTAAAGAGTCCATAGATAGCAAATAAAGCTGGATAATTTATTTGTGGTTAATCTATAGCTGCGGCCATTCCGTAATGTACGGTGATTCTATCATGAACCATTCATATGAGATATAGGAATAGAGGCACCTTGTATAATGTGATCATTTAGGACTTGGCCATGATCTATACACTAAAATTCGTTTACCGATGAGATTCATATATATATCAATTAATGATGGCCAAATGTAGGTGATCTTAATCTTAAGTGTCTTATCTAATCCTTCAGGTTAGATCGTGGTCTTTGATATACCATGGGTGAGGTCAGATGTATTTCCTTATCAATATAATCCGTATATTAGGATTGCGGTTTGGCTTGTGGCTGGGAAGGTTTGTATACAAAAGTGGAATCCACTCATTCTTGTGAGAAGTAGATAGTAGTTTCCTTAAGGGTTGATTCGAGGCTTGGACAGTATGATCGCTATCTTAATTCCGTGAGGAAATAAGATTTATTGTCCATTAGAGAATCAACGGTACTTAAAGAATATAAGTAATTAGAGGGGTATAACAAATATTATGACCCAACTCTAATTATGAACTATTATGAAGGATCACACCATATGTAATAGCTATATTGATGGACATCGGGTTTTATCGGTCTGTGTAAAAGCGTCTGCAGTTGCGAGAGTGCAGTTGCGAGAGTGCAGCTTCAGGTTTTTAGTGGAGCAACACCGGAGTTAATAATCAAGAAATATTAATTAAAGTGTTTAATTAATGATTCCAAGGATTATTGGAGCTCAAAATACTGTGGGTCCATTAGGTTCGCTGGCTATCTCGATCGATTTAGGTAACAAGGGTCACGGTTAATTAATTGGATTGTCCAATTAATTGTGTTACGAAAGTGATACGTATTTATTCATGAAATTAATTGAATAATGAGATTATTTAATTAATGAATAATGGTGATTAAATAAATTAAATAATGAGATTATTTAATTATGTTATTAATCACTAAATGGAGGATGTTTGTTGATATTTGTTTTTGAATAAAATAAGATAATATGATTATTTTATTATTAAGTTTTGAATTTAAATATTTTAAATTCTAAATAGATGGTATCTTTTAATAAAAATAAAATAAAGATTTTGTTTTACATAAAAAGATATTATGAGGTTTTTAAAAGAGAAAATATATATCTTTTATATATTCCTTGAAAATCGACCAAACAACATATCAATTAAAAAGAAAATATATATATTTCCTTTAACAAGGAAAAAGAAAAATGGAGAAAAACAATGATTTGTATATGATACAAATCAGTGCACATAAAAAAAAAGGGAATTGCATAAGATGTAATTAGAATGAACGTACACCAAGAAGACAAAAAAAAAGATTTTATTTTAATTTTTGAGAACTAGAATGGTTCAAAGTTTTTCCTCTTGAGAAGAACAAGTTTTTTCAAGTATTTTTCTCTACATCCTCCATTCAAGTTCTTGAGATCGTGATGCACCTATACGCAGTTACCAATCCCAGAGGATAGCGAGGAAGATAGAGTGGTTCAGACAGAAGTATAATGTAAAGTGAAGGATTCTCCAAACGTTGGTATGATTTTCTTCTCTTTATATTGATTTCAATTTCCTGTATATACATATATTTTATTATTGTAATAATTTTTATATGTATAAGTTCCGAAAAAGAATTATGATCCAAAGTTCACTGGTCCCAGATCGTTTATGATATGTATTAAAAAATTTAAAACCTACTTCCGCTGCATGAGTGGTGAACGGGGCTCCAACAATTAGTATCAGATCCAATTTTTTTTTTCGGAACATGAAATTGTTTTTCGATACTCCTGTATGTATGATTGTGTAAGCACGGTTTAAATTGGTTGTATGATGTTTTTGTATGTATATTAAGTTTTTTTTTTAATTTACAAAAACATGTTAATCGTTAATTATGGTATTGTGGATTTAGGGTTTATGGGTTGTATATTTTTTTTTATTATTTTAATTATATTTTTTATTTTTACTGATATTGTATTGTAAAAAAATAAATTGTTACCTGTAAACGAAGAACTGGAAACGCGCCCGATGACGATACTGTTCATAGTACTGTTCACACGACTATTCACCGTACTGTTCACCGAACACTATTCACGGATACTGTTCACTGTGGCACTGTTCACGCGGTATTGTTCACAGGCGTTGTTCACAATGTCTTGCACGGTTCCGTTGGCAAGTGTAGCCTAGTGCGTTCCGTACAGATTTCCCGTTTCAGATTTATGAGATGAATCGAAGTGACTTTAAGAGACTGGAAGACTCGAAAATTATAAAAAAGACCAAGGAATGTCTTGGGGGTATTTTTGTAATTTTAGATTTTTTTTTTAAAAGTTAAATAATTCACAGTACTCGGTATATTCATGTAAGCTTTATATTATACGATAATAAAAACATTGTCAAGCATACATATGTCATTTAGATTAGATGTGTCTGCATAAATATATTTGATATGTCATACATGCATTATAGACCAATGTTTTATGTATTTTTTTTAATGTGATTAAAATGGGTAAATACATAATTGGCTATGAAAATGAGATTAGTTTTTTAATGGTAAAAACTTTGTAATTCTTATTAAATATTAATCTAGTTATTAAAGTGTTTAATAAGTTAGATTAATAGGGTCATTTATTGTAATTAGGATTAATATGATTAATTACCTAATAATAAATTAACCGAATAAAGTGTTAGAGTTTTAATAGTTAAAACTTGGTAAACACTAATATAATAATCCGACCTTAGTAAATAGTTTACAAAGGCTTAGATTATTTACTAATAGATTAGATTTATAATTGTTAAAAATCATTAATAATTTATTAGTTAATTAGAATTTGTTTCTAATTAGTTAATGCGCTAGATAACTTGATTATAGTTAGTCATTTAATCCAGTAGAGTCTAGGTGCATTAATGGTTAATAGAAAACTCTAATTTTAAAATAGTGAGTGGGAGAGGGATATATGAAATATATATCCCGCGGTCTCCATCATTAGTTCAACACCGTGAGATCTGAGTAGGGCCTCGTGACGGCTTTGCTTTCATCCTCATTAAGGAGGGTTTCCACAAAGGTCAATACCAAGGTTGACTTCCTAACGGATATGATTTCTGAGGGTATTTCGAGATTGACCGACCCGAAGACTGCAATTCTCAAGTTAAGCTCGTGAGATCTGAAATGGTGGGTTACACTTATGAAGGTTTTGATTAAGTTCGTTAATTAAAAACCTGACTGAATAAACGATGGTTGAATGATATGGAATAAGAGTTATTCTGGAATATCATTTGATTGAAAATATCTTGATCGAACATGCAAAGACTTGACCGACCCTAAGGTGGCACTTCTTTGTGGTATGTTGATTGTCGTGGTATAGTAACTAATTTTAGGGTGGTTCTAGTTTGTTAAACATGTTCATGCATCATGTTTAAATTTATACCAAAACATTCGCACTTGTTTTAAATAAATGACTGAATGAATGTTTTATTTATTTCGACAATAATGTCTTCTGCATTACTTCAAATTCTCGCAAACTACATATTAATTGGTGATAACTACACTAAGTGGAAACTTAACGTTAATGCAATTTTCATCACCAAAAGCCCCAAGTTTGTGCTTACGGAGGAATTTCCTCCAGTGCTTGTTGTCAATGCCACACGAACTATTCGTGAGGCATGCCAACGTTAGGTCTCATCTGGTGAGAAGACCCCAACATATCTGTCGACTTCTATGACAGACGTGCTTGTCACAAAGCATAAAGCAATGACTTCAGCATTTAAAATCATGGAGTCATTGCAAGCTATGTTCAGGCAGCCCTTCGAGCAATAACGACACGAAGCTGTTCGTTCCGCTATGCTCGATTGCATGAAGGAAGGTACGTCAGTTCGGGAACATGTCCTGAGCATGATGTCCTACTTCAACACGGTAGAAGTCAATGGCGGAGCCATTGATGAACTCAGTCAAGTGAGCATTATACTGACGACTCTTCCGAAGAGTTTTGATCAGTTTAAGAGTAACTACGAGATTGAAAAATTAAGGTTCAGTCTCACACAGTTGCTCAATAAACTCACTACCTTTGAGTCCTTAACTAAGGACTGCAAGGGAAAAATCGGTGAGGCAAATGTTGTCGAACCATCTTCCTCCAATAATACGAAAAGGAAGAGGTATGATGGGAAGACGAAGGATAAGCCCAAACCCAAGAAAGCCCAAAACAAGAAGAAGTCCAAGAAAGGTAAATATGATTTACTTGTTCTTGAGTCATGTTTAGTGGAAGATGATTCTTCACCCTGGATAGTTGATTTGAGGGCCACTAACCATGTTTGTTCTTCTTTGTAATGGACTGATTCTTGGACACAGCTAAAGGAGGGAGCCTCCTCAATACGTGTGGGGTCAGGGGATGTCATGTCGGTACGAGCAGTGGGCACAAATAGATTGCGTTTTTATAATAATTATATATTGTTGGACAATGTATTTTATATTCCTGGATTTACCCAGAATTTGATTTCCGTTTCTAAGTTGTTAGAACAGAAATATTATGTTTCTTTTAATAATAATTCTATTATTATTGGAAAGAATAGTCTGAATATTTGTTCAGGAATTAATGAAAACAACTTGTATGTGTTAAGATCGTTATTACATACTATATTGCTCAAAACCGAAATGTTTAAGGTTGGAAAACCAAAAACTAAACGACATAAGATTTCTCCAGATAATGACATGTATCTCTGGCATCTAAGGCTTGGTCATATCAACCTTGACCGGATAGACAGACTAGTAAAAAATGGTCCTTTAAGTGAGTTAAAGGTTGACACCTTACTTGTCAACGAATCTAGGGGTGGTTATGAGTATTATGTCACCTTTATAGATGACTACTCTAGATACGGCTACGTCTACCTAATGAAACAAAAGTCGAAAACATTTGAAATGTTTAAAGAATTCTGAGTTGAAGTTGAGAATCAATTAGGTAAGACTATCAAGTCACTACGATCGGATCGTGGAGGTGAGTACATTGACCAAGAGTTTAAAGACTTCATGGTCGAGCATGGGATATTTTCCCAACTCATAGCTCCTGGTACACCTTAGCAAAATGGTGTAGCGGAGAGGAGAAATAGAACCCTAATGGAAATGGTGAGATCTATGATTAGTTTCTCATTATTACCAAATTCCTTCTGGGGATAGGCGTTACAAACAGCGGTATACATTTTGAGTGTGGTGCCATCCAAATCTGTTCTTAAGACTCCCATAGAGTTGTGGAATGGTCGTAAAGCCAGTCTGTATCATTTCCGCATATGACAGTGTCCAGCACACGTGTTAAAGAACATAACTGAAAAGCTAGACTCCAAGTCTGTTGTCTGCCTACTTGTAGGATACTCCAATGAGACCAAGGTTGGACACTTCTATAGTCCTAAAGACAATAAAGTATTTGTATCGACAAATGAAACATTTCTTGAGGACAATTATATTAGTGACCATAAACCTCGTTCTAAGATTGTATTGAATAATTTGAAGCCTGATGAGACTAGTTATTCATCAACAAAAGTTATTGATCCACAAACATCTGAGAATCAGTTGGTTCCTGATCAGGATACACTACCACTTAGACATTGACAGGGTTGTGAGACAACCTGAATCCTATTTAGGTATATGTGAGGGACAATGTGTTATCTCTGCTGATAGTATGGATAATCCATTGACATTTAAGAATGTAGTGGATGATTTAAGCCATGAATCTCGATATGGAGTCCATGTACTCTAACTTAGTCTGAGATCTTGTAGACTTACCGGATGGGGTAAAACCCATAGGGTCTAAGTGGATCTACAAGAGAAAGAGAGGAGTAGATGGGAAGGTAGAGACCTACAAGGCAAGGTTAGTGGCCAAGGGTTATACCCGAAAAAAGAGGGTCGATTATGAAGAGACCTTCTCGCCAGTAGCCATGTTTAAGTCTATTAGGATTCTCTTATCCATTGCTGCATATTTCGATTATGAAATTTGGCAAATGGAAGTGAAGACTGCATTCTTGAATGGCAATCTTGACGAAAGCATTTATATGATGCAACCAGAGGGATTCGTGTCTCCAGATCAAGAGCAAAAGGTTTGCAAGCTACAAAGGTCCATCTATGGACTTAAGCAAACATCTAGATCTTGGAACATTAGATTTGATGATGTGATCAAAACCTATGGCTTCGAGCAGAACGTCGATGAGCCTTGTGTTTACAAGCACATCATTAACAAGAAAGTAGGTTTCTTGGTCCTATACGTAGATGATATCCTACTAATTGGGAATGTTCAGGGAGTGTTGTTTGATGTAAAGGTCGATTTGGCTAGCCAATTCTAAATGAAAGATTTGGAAGAGGCAAGTTATGTTCTAGGGATCCAACTTATAAGGGATCGTAAGAACGAACTCATAGCATTGTCTTAGACATCTTATATCAACAAGATTCTTGTGTGATTTTTTATGCAGAACTCTAAGAAAGGTAATTTACCTTCCAGTCATAGAGTTCACTTTTCTAAGAAATAGTGTCCTAAGACACCTCAAGAATTTGAGGATATGAGACGTGTACCCTATGCATCGGCAGTGGCTAGTCTCGTTTATGCTATGTTATGCATGAGACCGGACATATACTATGCAATGTGAGTAGTAAGTAGATACCAGTCCAACCTAGGATTGGATCATTGGGTGGTTGTCAAGACAATTCTCAAGTATCTTCGGAGAACGAGAGACTATATGCTAGTGTATTATGGGCAGAATTTGATCATGTTAAGATACATAAATTCTGATTTTCAATCAGACAGAGATTCTAGGAAATCCACGCTTGGATCACTTTTCACCTTGTGTGGTAGAGCCATTGTGTGGAGAAGTATCAAGCAATCTTGCATTGATGACTCCACCATGGAAGCCAAATATGTAGCCGCTTGTGAAGATGCTAAAGAGGTTGTTTGGCTCCGTAAGTTCTTGAGTGATCTGGAAGTTGTTCCAGATCTGAAAGTTGTTCCAGATCTGGATAAGTCTATCACACTTTATTATGACAACGTTGGTGTTGTGGCTAATTCCAAATAACCAATAAGCCATAAAAGAGGAAAGCATATAGAGAGAAAGTATCATCTCATTAGAGAGATAGTACAAAGAGGGGATGTGATCGTCACCACAATTGCCTCTTAATACAATCATGTTGATCCATTTACAAAGACCTTACCAGCTAAAGTGTTTTCAGGTCACCTAGATGGTATAGGGTTATGAGACATGCCTCACATGCTTTAGTGCAAGTGGGAGATTGTTGGGGTTTATGCCCTAAAGAAGTTATTTGTAAATGGATTGATGAAATAAATAAAAAGAAAGTTCAATTCATTCTTGTTGTGTTGTTTATTTTATAACTTGTGTATATATTTAACATCAAAGATTGGCGAATGTAATCTCAAACTGTGTATATGATTGTCATATACAGATAGATACAGTAAGAGACATGTAATCTAAAGAGTCTATAGATAGCAAATAAAGTTGGGTACTTTATTTATGGTTAATCTATAACTGCGGTCCATTCCGTAGTGTACGGTGATTTTATCCTGAACCATTCATATGAGATATGGGAATGGAGGCACCTTGTATGATGTGATCATATAGGACTGAGCCATGATCTATACGAATCTCACACTAAGATCCGTTTACCGATGGGATTCATATATATCAACTAATGATGGCTATATGTGGGTGATCTTAATCATGAGTGTCTTATCGACTCCTTCAGGTTAGATCGTGGTCTTTGATATACCATAGGTGATGTCAGATGTATTTCCTGATCAATATACTTTGTATGTTGGGATTGCGGTTTGGCTTGTGGATATGGTTTGTACACAAAAATGGAATCCACTCATTCTTGTGAGAAGTAGATGGTAGTTCCTTTAAAGGTTTATTCGGGGCTTGGACAGTACGATCGCTCTCCTAATTCCGTGAGGAAATAAGATTTATTATCAATTAGAGAATCAACGGTACTTAAAGGATATATGTAATTAGAGGGGTATAACGAAAATTATGACCCAGCTCTAATTATGAACTATTGTGGAGGATCACACCATATGTAATAGTTATATCCATAGACACCGAGTTGTATCGGTCTGTGTAAAAGCGTCTGCAGTTGCGAGAGTGCAGCTTTGGGTTTTTAGTGGAGTAACACCGGAGTTAATAATCAAGAAATATTAATTAAAGAGTTTAATTAATGATTCCGAGGATTATTGGAGCTCAAAATACTGTAAGTCCATTAGGTCCCCTTGCTAGCCATGTCGATTTAGGTAACAAGGGTCACGGTTAATTAATTGGATTGTCCAATTAATTGTATTACAAAAATGACACGTATTTATTCGGGAAATTAATTGAATAATGAGATTATTTAATTATGTTATTAATCACTAAATGGAGGATGTTTGTTGATATTTGTTTTTAAATAAAATAAGATAATATGATTATTTTATTTTTAAGTTTTGAATTTTAATAGTTTAAAGTCAAAATAGATGATATCTTTTAATAAAAATAAAATAAAGATTTTGTTTTAAATAAAAAGATACTATGAGGTTTTTAAAAGAGGAAATATATATCTGTTATATATTCTTTGAAAACCGACTAAAACAAGATATCAATTAAAAATGAAATATATATATATATATATATATATATATATTTGATATATATATTCTTTAAAAAGGAAAAAGACAAATGGGGAAAAACAAGGATTTGTATATGATACAAATTGGTGCACATAAAAAAAAAAGGAATTGCATAACATGTAATTAGAATGAATGTACACCAAGACGACAAAAAAAAATGATTTTATTTTAATTTTTGAGAACTAGAATGGTTCAAAGTTTTTCCTCTTGAGAAGAAAGAGTTTCTTCAAGTATTTTTCTCTACATCCTTCATTCAAGTTCCGGAAATCGTGACACACCTACACACAGTTACCAGTCCAGGGAGATAACGAGTAATATCGAGTGGTTCAGACAGGAACATAACGTAAAGTGAAGGAGCCTCCAAACGTTGGTATGATTTTCTTCTCTTTATATTGATTTCAATTTCCTGTATATACATATATTTTATTATTGTAATATTTTTTATATGTATAAGTTTCGAAAAAGAATTATGATCCAAAGTTCACTGATCCCAGATCGTTTACGACTTGTATTAAAAAATTTAAAACCAACAGGTGCAGCTTACGGTGGCAGTCCCAAGGATTTTTGCTCTTGCTGTCAAGGAAGGAGGTGTGATTCAGGACTTTGGTTTCTAGTAAGGAACTCAGTGGAGATGGGATATTACTTTACGGCGACCCCTTTTTGGATGGGAAATGGCTCAATGGAACATTTTGTTGAGTATACTTGGAAACTACACTATTAAGAGTTTGATTCCGAATTCTTTGGCTTGGTTTTTTCGTCCTGATGGTAAGTTTACAGTGGGTTCTTTCAAGCGGTGCCTCAAAACTCCCCTTCATGATATAACGTCGAAACTCAAGGCCATATGGCAAGGGATAAGTCCCCCTAAAATCGATTTTTTTTTCTGGCAGGCTTTAAGAGGCAGAGTAATGGTGGGGCAGGTCATGTTGAAATTCGGCTTTACCTCACACACATCTTCACCTTGTCCTCTGTGTAATGAGGATCTGGATACTATCGATCATCTTTTCTTGAAGTGCCCTTGGTTATGGAAATTGTGGTCTGTTTGTATGAATTGGTGGGGGTGGATTTTGTTTCAAACAAGTCTCTAATGGATTTGTTTCTAGAGTGGATTGACTTATGTGCAGAGGTAAAATATAGGCGGGTCTGAAACATTCTTTTCGTGGCTGTGTTATGGTTAATTTGGGAGACTAGAAACCAAAGAATTTTTCACAGTTTGAACAATTCAGTCCAGCATGTCTCTGATTTGGTGAAAGTTAGAATTGCTTTGTGGTTCAAGTTTCATAGTTATGGCTCTATGCTTCCCATTTCCACGATTTTGCTAAATCTGTAGGAAAGTTGTGTGGGTTTGAAACCTCTCAAAAGATCAAAGGTATGCACTTGGTCCCCCCCTTTGGGGAACGGTCTGAAATTCAAATTAGATGGTTCGTCAAGAGGTAATCCTGGTGAAGCCGGGGTTGGAGGGGTTTTAAGAGACTGTCATGGCAAGGTTTTAGGTATGTTTTCTGAGTGTGTGGGGACTCAAGTTTCAATCATGGCTGAGTTGCTAGCTATCCACAGAGCTGTTTTGTTGTGTTCTGTTTCAAACTTTTTCTACGAAAGGGAGGTGAATTTTATTAGCGATTCCAAAACAACCATGTCTTGGATCAATTCTGATGGTTTGGGAAGTGTGATGTTTGTAAAACTGATTCAAGACATTAGGGGTCTCTTGTTTTCTCTAAGGAATGCTCGTGTCATTTTCAACCCGAGATCCTCCAACTCTTTTATAGATTCTTTGGCTAAACAAGGTTCCGGGCAAGAAGGGGATGTTTTGATTTGGGATTTCTTATGATTTCTGGCTATTTTGTTTTCTTGCTTTGTTTTTTTGGTGCTATTATCTTGTTTGTCTCTTATGTTTCTGTTTTCTTGCAGGATGTTTGTGTGTCCGCTTCTTGCTATGTTTGTTTATGCTTTGCTTTGTGCTTTTACCCTTTGTGGCCTATGATACTTAACCGTTCAAAAAAAAAAAAAAGTTGAGCATGCCTGTTGTAAGTCTTGTAAATCTATACTCACCTGTTCAGGTAGAGGAACTAGTCATCTTAGAAGATATAGACTCAGTTGCATGGCTTCCCATGGGCAAGTCGATACAACTCGACAAACCCAACTACAGCGGAACCCAGATGGTTAAGTGAATACATGACAGTATGACCACGACCGGGTTAGAGAGCATTCAGTATTGTAATGTGTTGCAACTAACCAACCTTTAGGTTTTCAAGAAAGCCCTCATTTTCAATATTATGTTAATAATGCTTTTAACCCCCAATTTGTCCCTGTTTCTAGAAACACAACTATGAGTGATGTGATTATTACTTTAGAAAATTATAAGACAAAATTGATTTTTGAATTGCAAAACATTTCTTTTTCAATTGCATTATCGTCAGACATCTGGAGCGGACGTTCAAACAAGATTATTTATGTGTCACTGGACACTATGTAGACACCCAATGGACTTTACAAAAAAAAAACACCTTCGTTTTCATGTCATGGATTATTCACACACTACACAAAATATTTTTCAGGTTATTATGTCCATTATACATAATTATGACATTCAAAACTGCATCATGTCAATTACTTTGGATAATGCATCTGCTAACTCCAAAGTTATAGAATATTTCATTAATTCTAACATCCCTAATATTGCGAGAAAATTTTTCCATGCCCGTTGTGCATGTCATATTATAAACTTGATTGTAAAATCAGTTTTAAAGAAGGTTGAAAGTCAAATCGACAATGTTAGGGGTGACTTTGGGTTGGATTATGGTATCTAACCAAAGAATTGTTGAGTTTGCCAGATTTTGTAAATCAAAGAACCTAAAACCCCGTAAGTTCCAAACAGATATGCCGGTAAGGTGGAGCTCAACATAGTTAATGTTAAAATTTGGTTTACCATATGCTTTAGAAATTACTATTTTTTATAACTTGAACACCGCCTATGACAGCCAACATGAAAAAATAACGGAAGGTGATTGGTATGTGGCCAATGTTTTTGTTGATGCTACTGTAGAACTTTCTGGGTTTATTACCCCACATCTCCTCTTGCACTTCATAACTTTATGACATGGCTGATTTACTTAAACAATATAGGAAAATAGAATTGGTAGCTCTTGTTGTTGTTGCTATGCAAGAAAAATATGTAAAATATTGAGGAAAAATTTATCTTTTGTATGCCTATAATATTGTTGTAGATCCTAGGTTCATATTTAAAGCTTTAAAAGTTTTATCCACTACTTTGGATGAGGCTTTAGGATTAAGTGAAACGGATGTTACTGAACATCTTTGTACACTGAAATGCTAAATTTTTAAGGTTTTTATATTTATGAGAACATGTACAGGCACAACGACCATACAACGGGACTGACGCCTCCTCAGTAACAATCTCAACAACAATCGAAGCTCATGAGGATTTTTTTGAACAAGACCACAACTTCTCGCACTTCAGGTTGTTCGAGTCAAAGTCAAAGTCAACACATGGAGCTTAACAAATATCCGAGTACAGAGTATTCTACCATGGACAACGATGATTTCACAATAAACGATCTTCTGAAATGATGGCAGAACAAGAGAAACTGCTTCCCGTTCTATTGAGATTAGCATGTGATGTTTTTGCTATCCCGGTTTCAACAGTTTTTTAGGACCAACGGTTCAGCACTGCTAGACGAATAATAGAAGATAAAAGATGTTCATTGGCCCCTTATGTGGTGGAAGCTTTGACATGTCTTAAGGATAGGGAAAATGCAAAAATCGGACGACAACATCAACTGATCAACAAAGAACTCATGGATGACTTCTCCAACTTGACCATCGATGAGAGTTCCGGTATCAACCAACCGGTAAATAGATGTATTTGTAAATACTTAATTTTTTTTATTGCACTCTTTTTCTCTTACCAAGTTTTTATCTCATTGGGTTTTTCTTGGTAAGGTTTTTAATGAGGCAATCATAATTTGTAATTTATACTTTCACCACAAATTTAATAAGAAATTAAAAAAATATTATTCATTGAAAACTAATTAACCGTTGTATGAAATGAAAAATGTATTTCATATTAAAATTATTTCATTAATAATTACACAAAATTATTACAATGTATGAAAAATAATATTGTATAAAAAAACGTTAAAATATTTATAAAAAAATATATTTTGAAGCCCGTTGGGCCGACCCATTAAAGGCCTGCCACAGGCTCGGCCCGGCCCACCCCGTAACAGGCCATGGGCACAGGCTGGGCCTACCCTTCCCACAAACAGGCTGGCCTGGCCCGGCCTGGCTTGTCTCTCTAACAGGTCGTGCCTGGCATGGCCCGTTAAGCCAACGGGCCTAACGAGTCAGGCCGGTTCGTTTTACCACCACTACTTTGATTCCCTTATGATGGACTTTGAAACAAAGAAACTCTCCCAAGAGCACCTCAAAAACACATTTTTTAGGTTGAGCTTTATGGAAATTTTCTTTAGTGCTCTGACCGTCTTCCGGAGATCTGTCGCATGTTTTTTGGATGTAGTGCTCTTTGTCAACAAGTCATCGACATATACCTCCATATTCCAGCAGATCTGTCGGGTGAACATCTTTTTTTCCAATATCTGGTAGGTTGCCTCGGCATTCTTGAGACCAAAAGGCATTACTTTAAAACAGTATAACCCTTGGTCAGTTGTGAAAGAGGTTTTTTCTTCATCTTGCTTGAACATCTGAATCTGGTTGTAGCCTGGGTAAGCATTCAGAAAGATTATAAGTTGACCGGCCGTTGCATCTACCAATTGGTCGATTCGAGGTAATGGGAAGCTATCCTTTAGGCATGCTTTGTTGAGATCGGTGAAGTCTACACATATCCTCCACTTACCTTTCTTCTTTTTCACTAACACCGCTTTGGCGACCCGCTTGGGGTACTGTACCTCCCTTATGGAACCTGGTGGCAACAGTTTCTCTTTCTCTTCCTTAATTTCCTTGCTTATTGAAATTCCCTAGAACGTGTGTCTAATAAACCTAGAGAATGGGGGGGGGGGGTGAATAAGTTTTAATCAAGTTAATTGCCAATTTTTCTTGATTATTCAATATTCAAAATTCACCCAATAAAACAAACATACAACATCAAGTCTAAAGTGCGAAAATATAAACAACACAAGATGTATATGTGGAAACCCTCCAAATGGAAAAAACCACGGGCAGTTAAGTGCGCCACACTCGATCGCAGAAATCCACTATATGAGAAAGGGGGGTGAATAGGTTTTAATCAAGTTAATTGTCAATTTTTCTTGATTATTCAATATTCAAAATTCACCCAATAAAACAAAGATACAACATCAAGTCTAAAGTGCGGAAATATAAACAACACAAGATGTATACGTGGAAACCCTCCAAATGGAAAAAACCACGGGCTGTTAAGTGCGCCACACTCGATCGCAGAAATCCACTATATGAGTAAAAAGTTACACCTTTAAGTGATACTCAGACTCTCACTCTCAACAACCTCAGGTTATGGCCACTACCACTCACCACTTTTGGTTCAATCCCTAGTGATATACCCTGATCCACTACTCTTGGCGTGAGCACCTCCTACTCTACCCCTCGAGCCTTTTACATGTGGATACCCGACCAATTGCTTGCCAACCCACCTTTGGTTGCAAGGCTTCTCTTGCTTGTGCAACTTCACACTGAAGCCACAAGACATTGACTCAATGATGAGTATATAGTCTAAGTGAACAATCAATGAATGCTCAATGCAAAATGCGTTAGACCAAACATACAGTGCTTAACTAGGTGTAGATAATGCAAAAAAATAACCTAGTTATCAAACAATGCCTACATGCCTATACATAAGGACTCAATTAGATGCAAAAGGATTCTAGCAACCTAATTGTCAATAAAAGTCCAACCAACACAAGTTGTCACAACATATAATCAAGGGCAATATTTTGCAATCAATAAATGCAATCAATGAGGCATACACATAAATGTTCATAAACTAGACTAAATGCACAAAGTCAACCTAATCATCAATTATGTATACATGAACATTCATGGATTAGCTATTTAGGCATAAATGACCTAATAATGCAAGCTATCACAATACAAACCCCAAACATGTCATAATTTCAATAAATATGCAATTAAAATGAAAAAAAATACTAATTTAAGCGATAAATGACATGTCTTGGTAAGCTAGAACAATAAATGAACAACAATGGTGGTTTTACTTACCAATCAATGAAAACCCATGCTTGGAATGATGCTTGAATGCAAGATGAAAATGAGTTTGGGTTTTGGAGAGTTTAAAACAAAGCTTGCAGCTTTCTCTCTCTAATGGATGGTTTCTCACTCTTAAAATGTGTTCATTAAGCTCACCAAATGATTTGGGGAAGAAGAGAACATATATATATATATAAGCCCTACACAAAACGGCATTATTTTTGGACTTAGGAACAAAATCCTTTCATGACCACTATGCATGCCACAACCTAGGCAAGTGTCCAGACCGCGGTCTATGCAGCATGGCACGGCTGGACATTACCGCTGCCTAGGTCGCTGGCTAGACATGTGCACCAAAGGCTGTCTAGACCGCGGTACACGCCTGGGAACCTCCGCTTGGGAGACCGTTGTGCATGCAATGAGCACAGATTGCGGTAGAAGTAGTGTGCAAAGCCTAGAGAACACCGTTGTGCATACCACGGTGGAGGCAATGCACCAGGTGCGGTCCCAACCGCGGTTAAGAGGAAAATCCTCTTCTAAGGGCAAACTAAATGCATCAAACACCCAATCAAGAGTTATGACAAAAAGACACACACTTGAGGCAATTAAGCATTCATGCAAGATAATAAAAAACATGTATGAGAGAGTGTGTGTGTACACCTAAACTCTTCATGAGGTAAAGTCAAGTGAATATATCTTTTGCTCTTAAAGTCATGGAGATGCTTGGAAGCTTGCCAATGAGGCCCTAAGCTACCCATTACACAATCATCCCCAATGTGGTGTGGTTTGTCATGAAATAAGCCAATCATAAAATCAAGGTCCATACAATCTCCCCATTTGCCTATTTCATGACAAAACAACAACTCACAAATAAATCCTCACAAAACAAAAATAAAGCTATTGTCCAAGAGATTAATTCTACATTACAAAAGAGATCCTACAATCTAAATCTTCAATATCATCAATCTCTTTGTAGAAATATCATAGTACCTACACACAATAACAAGAAGCACTTTCCAAGAACAAGTGCATGTGAGGTGAACAAATATAAAAAGCAATTGCACTTAATAAAGTAATATGAAAAAATGCATGTGCAATGCTCCCCCTAAATGGGTTACTCTCTCTCATGATCTCTCCTCAAAGTATAACCAATACTCCCCCTATATTTCTCAAGACTTCTCCCCATTTTTGTCATGAGATATGCAAAAAAGCTCCCCCTGTCGAGTTGCTTTAGCAAAGAGAGTTATTGGCACAATTAAAATGCATAATCATATAAACGAACTTTATGCAACATAAGTAATTAAGAGAGATTCAAGGTGTTTGATTTAAAGAAAAAAATATGTGACATGGATGCTTTGCAAGCAAGACATGTTGCATTCAAATCCAAAACAAATGGTATTTGGCAAAACAAACATCGAAAGGGTTTCCAAAATAATTCAAACCAATTTGTACCCTTTTGTCATAAGCAAACAAGATATAGTTTCAAAAAGTTTGAAAATAAAGCAACTATATCAATCCTTAAAGGCAAATCAAGACATGAGCGACTATTGCACCTTTTTTTATTTTTCCGGATAATTATTCGTATGATAGTAGTCTTGTTTCACCACTACGAAAAGAGAGAAGACTAATTTTCATATAAAATCTTTATTAATTGCATGGATACAAGATCCTTATTCATTAATCTTCTCATTTGCACTCACACACATTTGCATTAAAGCAATCAAACTCAATTCATGCATGTCATTTTAAGCATGTCATAAAAAGTAAGTTCAAATGTCATGGAGATAAATTATAGGTCATTCAAATGTACTTTCCCAATTAATTCTCCTAGTCCAAAAATGCACGTTTGAACATAATTATGACATGGATTGCAAGTAAAGCAATGGTGTACACTTATTAAAAAAAACACATAAGCATGTGTAACCAAGAATCTCAAGCAATTATCAAAGGAGCATAAAATCAATTAACTTTTTGCACATAGAAAATCATGCAAGTTTGCTCTCTTTGCTTGAGCTCCCCAAATGGGGTCACAAACCGAACCGTATCAAGGTAAGGGGCAAGTCCCACTAGACATACCAAGTTCATTGGACTTAATTGTATCCAAGTGTGACATATGATCATGATTGCACTCGGGTTCAATCTTTGTAACCCACCTAGATTCCACCTTTTTAATTTTAGTGGTCAAAATCTTTAAGTCTCTAGGTTTCCTAGAATCATGCAAATTAGCCTTACAGTTTATTTTTTTTTCTCTCATGCTATCAATTCTACATTTTCTAATGTAGTTAATGCATTTTGGTCGAATGTGACCAATCATACCACAATAATGACAAGTAGGTATAAAAGAAGAATTCATACCATTGCATTTAGTTCTCATCGAGGCATGGTCATGTTGATGAGTTTGTCTTTGATGTTGTACCGGTTGGCTTGTACTTGGAACATTCACCTGATGTTGGTGCGTTTGTAGTTGAGCATGAGTGACTTGCCTCAAAGGTTGATTGATCATTAATTGAGGCATCCTCAAGTGCTAAGGTTGAGCTTGTTTCCTTAGAAGCATCTTCAAGGTTAAGCTCTTATAAGATTCATCCACAACAAGAATCTTCTTGGGGTGTTGAGACCTAGGTGGACAAATATGAGCAATCTTCTTCACAATTGTAGTTTTGTCCAAGGATGATGTGGTCTCATCATGTACAAGAACAAGCCCTTGCTTTTCATTTGGCTTTAATTCAGTGCCAATCATTTTCAGACCAGAAGTCATCATAGCAATTGTACTTCTTGCATCTTCAAGTTCCATCTTCAACTTGCCTTCACTTTCTTTTACACATCTCACTTCTTCATCCAAGTGATTCAACTTGGCTTGTAATTGAAGATTATCCTTTTCCAATCTAAGAATATCATTATCTTTCTCCATCAAGGACTTTTGAAGAGAATCAACTAACTCTTGATAATCAACCATATTATCACAATAGTTCTCGAAGCATGTGTCATTGCTATCAAGGCTTCTCCCACTTGTGAGAGTCATATCATCAAGGCTTGCTTCACTCAAGCATGCTTCACTTCCGTTTCCAAACTCCAAGTCATTAATTTTGAACTCTTCAAGTGACACACATTTGATGGTGACTTGTGTTTCTTCATGGTAGGAAACCGGAAATGCAAGGTAGTTGTTCACACACTCATCCGAGCTTGTGGAACAACTTTCAATAACTTCTTCTTCGCTAACACATCGAGTAGTGATCATACCAACTCCTCTATTCTTGTACTTCAAGTTACTACACTTGGAGGCATTGTGGCCAATTCCACCACATTCAAGGCAAGGGTCACTTTTCCTTGACATTTTCTTTTCCTCCTTCACTTTGGAGGTCATACCCTTCTTTTGAGATTTTATGAATCTCCTAAATCTCTCAACCATGAGAGTCATCTCCTTATCAGAGTCATATTCCTCCCTCTCAATTTTGGAGGTCAAATCTGCATCTAACATCTCAATGCCACTAATGGTGTTTAATGAATGAGATGAACGCAAATGAATGCAACAATCAAATGCAAACAAATGCATGAAACACAAACAAGAACTTGGATCACCTAAATATGTCCAGGAACCTGCTTTAATACGAATTGAAATTCCCTAAAACGTGTGTCTAATAAACCTAGAGGGGGTGAATAGGTTTTAATCAAATTAATTGCCAATTTTTCTTGATTTATCAATATTCATAATTCACCCAATAAAACAAACATACAACATCGAGTGTAAAGTGCGGAAATATAAACAACACAAGATGTATATGTGGAAACCCTCTAAATGGGAAAAACCACGGGCTGTTAAGTGCTCCACACTCGATCGCAGAAATCCACTATATGAGTAAAAAGTTACACCCTTAAGTGATACTCGGACTCTCACTCTCGACAACCTCAGGCTATGGCCACTACCACTCACCACTCTTGGTTCAATCCCTAATAATATCCCCTGATCCACTACTCTTGGCGTGAGCACCTCCTACTCTACCCCTTGGACCTTTTACAGTGGATAACCGACCAATTGCTTGTTAACCCACCCTTGGTTGCAAGGCATCTCTTGCTTGTGCAACTTCACACCGAAGCCACAAGACTTTGACTCAATGAAGAGTTTATGCTCAATGCAAAATATGTTAGACCAAACATACAGTGCTTAACTAGGTGTAGATAATGCAATACAATAACCTAGTTATCAAACAATGCCTACATGCCCATACATAAGGACTCAATTAGATGCAAAAGGATTCTAGCAACCTAATTGTCAATAAAAGTTCAACCAACACAAGTTGTCACAACATATAATCAAGGGTAATATTTTGCAATCAATAAATGCAATCAATGAGGCATACACATAAATGTTCATAAACTAGACTAGATGCACAAAGTCAATCTAATCATCAATTATATATACATGAACATTCATGGATTAGCTATTTAGGCATAAATGACCTAATAATGTAAGCTATCACAATACAAACCCCAAACATGTCATAATTTCAATAAATATGCAATTAATATGAAAAAATGTTAATTTAAGCAATAAATGACATGTCTTGGTAAGCTAGAACAATAAATGAACAACAATGGTGGTTCTACTTACCAATCAATGAAAACTCATGCTTGGAATGATGCTTGAATGCAAGATGAAGATGAGTTTGGGGTTTGGAGAGTTAAAAATAAAGCTTGAAGCTTTCTCTCTCTAATGGATGGTTTTATACTCTTAAAATGTGTTCATTAAGCTTACCAAACGATTTGGGGAAGAAGAGAACATATATATATATAAGCCCTACATAAAACGACATCGTTTTTGGACTTAGGAAACAAAGTCCCTTCATGACCGCTGTGTGTGTTGCGGCCTAGGCAAGTGTCCAGACCGCAGTCTATTCAGCATGGCACGGCTGGACATTACCGCTGCCTAGGTCGCTGCCTAGGCATTGCATGTGCACCAAAGGCGATCTAGACAGCGGTACACGCCTGGGAACCTCTGCTTGGGAGACCGTTGTGCGTGCAACGAGCACAGGCCACGGTAAAAGCAGCGTGCAATGCCTGGAGAACACCGTTGTGCATATCGCAGTGGAGGCAGTGCACCGAGAGTGGTCCCAACCGCGGTTAAGAGGAAAATCCTCTTCTAAGGGCAAACTAAATGCATCAAACACCTAAGCAAGAGTTATGGTAAAAAGACACAAACTTGAGGCAATTAAGCATTCATGTAAGATAATCAAAAACATGCATGAGAGAGTGTGTGTGTGCACCTAAACTCTTAAAGAGGTAAAGTCAAGTGAATATACCTTTTGCTCTTGAAGTCATGGAGATGCTTGGAAGCTTGCCAATGAGGCCCTAAGCTAACCATTACACAACCATCCCCAATGTGGTGTGGTTTGTCATGAAATAAGCCAATCATAATATCAAGGTCCTTACACTTCTCTCGTGGTTGAACCACCTCCTCTTTTGGATGACTGGTTTCTTGTCGGGCTCGATCGCTAGATAATGGGAAATTACCTTTATGTCAATTCCTCGTATATCTTCATACTTCCATGCAAACACATCCTTTTATTCTTTCAGCAAGTTGACCATCTCATTTTGAACTTGCTCTACCAACCGAGCCCCAAGCTTTAGTGTCTTGTTGGGGTTACCATTTTCAATTATAACTTCCATAATTGGTTCATCTTCTAGGGTTTTCTCATCCTCTGGAGATGTCTCCCTTGGGTCCAGGTCAAACTAAGTTGGATTTTTCACTCCAGCTTCTCCTTAATCCATCTTCAGGTCACCCTATTCTCGGTGGATGTCTATCTCCATTACCTCTGGTTCCACTTTCTCCTTATACACAGTTAGGTTCGCTTTTCTGACCCATTCTTTAGTTCTTTTCATGACGTCTACTCTAGATTTCGTTGGGAAATTCATTGTCAGGGTATAGGTGGCAGTCAAAACTTTTGTCTTGCTCAGGAAAGGTCTGCCTAGCAGAGAGTTGTACGGCCAGTTTTCCACATTTACGACCATAAAATCCAATAACACGTTTTGGTGCATGGAAAACTCATGATCTCCATATGTTGTTTCACTATTCCCAGTGACCTCACCTAAGCTCCTCCGAAGCCTATTAGGGGGACCCTAAGCGGCTGAAGGTCTTTTCTTTATAGTCATAGTTGGTCGAACACTTCTATGCTCTGGATATCTAGGAGATTCCATTGTAGATTAATATTCTTCTTACCTCTCTATGGCCCACATGAACCGACACGACAATCGTATCGTTAAGCCTTACCTCTGACCCATACGTGTATGCCTCAGAGAACACTATCAGGTCACATCCTTGTTTGAACTTTTTCTAATCGGGGCCCAGTGAGTTTACTTCTAGATTCCTCTGATCGTCTATAGCTTCTCTAAATTCGATCATTCTCTCCCAGTTCCTGCCCCCAGTGTGTGGCCCACCAAAGATAGTGTTAATCGCCCTACAGTCTGAATTTCTTCTAAGGCTCCTCTGACTTCTATCGCGTTCTTCCTTTGAGGTATCCTTGTTTTGATCATTCCCGTTCCTCAAGATCATATCCTTGAGATGTCCCTCTCTGATCAGTTTTTTGATGTAATCCCTCAACCGATAAAATTTGGAGGTTTTATGACCATTCTTCTGGTGAAATCTGCAGTACTTGGTGGTATCTCTTCATACGAAGCTTGACTGTCTCTGGGGATTTTTGTACAAATTCTTATCCTCGATTACATTCAAGATCTCCTCATGTCTCATGGCTAATGAGGTGTAATTGGTATACTACATTTCAAAGTGCTTGCCACACTTATGGTCATCATCTTTACACTCGTCCTTACTATTTCCTCTATTACCTTTTTGGTCCACTTTACTGCTACTCTTTGAGTTACCGTCTTTGAGTTTTTGGCTGCCCTCGACCAACCTCTATGTATTAGTTTCCCTCAATGGGCTATCTATTCTTCCTCCGCCATGGCATACCTTCCAACGTCATCTAACATGCTTGTATACATGGTCGGTTTCTTCAGCCTTAGGCTCAATGACAGGTGGTTGTGTTGTAGAGTGTTGATGAAAGTGAACACCACCGCATCATCATTAGGGTCCTATACTTCTGACACCTCCTGTGAGAACCTGGTTAGATAATCTTTCAGCTTCTCATCTTTTCTTTGTTTTAAGGTTGACAAGGCTAATATGGACTTCCTCCGTTGGATATTCCCCTTACACTGCCTAGTGAAAACTTGTATTAGTTCCTCAAAATTCCTGTTGGATCCTGCCGTGAGTCCTTTAAACCATCTAGACTTCTGGTCTCCTAAGGTCTGAGGGAACATCCTACATATGAGGACATCATCATAGTCATACTGCGCCATTGTGCTTTGATATCTCATGTTGTGCTCCTACGGGTCGGTATTGGCCTTGAAATAGTCCACGTGTGGCATCCTGAATTTATCCAAAAAAATTATTGAATCAACAAACGGACTACTAGAATTACCGATCAATAAATTTCCCCGGGTTTGTCTTTACTCCAAGGCTTCTATCCTTCTGAAAAGGACCTCCCACTCCCCTTCTGTCTCTTCATGCTTATCAAATTTTTAGCATATGGTGAGCTCGTACGGGACCCTAGGGATTCGTCCAGTAATCAGGGCACCATATCGGTTGTGTCTACCCACAGGGGTTGGCTTCATGCGTCTATTGGGGTCGGTTTTATCATCACTCGAAACCGAGCGAGATCTTTTCATTTAGCTATCATGCTTATCTATCTGCTCGGGATGGGTTTCTTCTCCATCACATCTTCCCACATCTTCCCGTGAACTAGACTCTTTATGCTCCATTGTTCTCCGGTCCTTTTGGCGGTCGTCCATTCTGCGTGAATGTTCTCTTCTTTCACAATGTTTCACCCTATCTCTCTCGAATTTTTAGGGTGCTCCTGGAATGGTTGCCACTATTTCAAAACATATCCTAGGATCCTGAGCTACCACCGGTGTGAAAAGCTGGTACGGCAAACTCAAGTTAGCAGTAGTTGTTTTGTTGAATCCTTGTCTAGCAGTGTCATCAATGACCTTCCGTAAGGATTCCTGAATCTATCGGAACGCATATGAGGAAATACCTGTTGCTACATGTGTAGGCGTTATTATGTCAGGTCTTGTGGACGGTGGAATCCTTGAGGATAGACCTTCTCCAGCTCTCCAGCGGCACTAACATTAGCTGGGTTAGGGATGTTGGCACCGCACGAAGCATCAATGTTACGTGGAGACTAACTTCTGTCTCTACTGGTGGCTATAGTATCGTATTTCACAAGCTCTTTCCTGGAATTACTACTCAAGTTCAATGCTAACGAATGTTCAGGTTCTCATTCTAGTGCCAGTTGTTGATGGTGATTTTTGGATCAATTACAGCTCACCACGCGTCACACATATAGATGCAAATAAAGATGAACAATAAACTACACAAGAGAAAGAGAAGGAAAATATGGAGACAAGATTTTACGTGGTAAAACCCCAAGGTGAGGAAACATCCACGGTTAGCGGTGACGACGAGAAAAGTTCACTATGTAAAAGACCTTTACACACTCAATCTCTCTTGCATTCTTGAAAGTTAAATTGTGTTAACCTATTTATGGTTGTTACTAGGGTCTATTTATACATGCATAGAACCTTAATTCTTAGTGTACAAGCAAGGCAAGTTCCCGTAATTGGAATCGTATTATTCTCTTCCTTAGGGGTGGACGCGGTTCGGTTCGATTTGGTTTTGGGTAAAATCGAACTAAACCGAAAATATTTCAATTTATCCAAAATTGAACCGGTTTAAACCGAATAAGAAATGGTAATCAAACTGAACTGAGCTGATTTGAAACGGTTCATTTCGGTTCATTTCGGTTTTGGTTCTAATAGGCATTTTTGCTTGATGGGCTAAATGAGTCTTTTTAATATGTTTTTAAATTTAATGGATTGTTGTTGCCTTGTTGGATTCTAATTTTGGGCCAAAGTTTCATAAAAATTTTATTGCCCAAGCCCAAATCAAACATATAATATTTAATTTATAATTCATTCAAAAAAAATCATAAATTGAAAAAACATAAAATTCAATTTTCAATAACATAATACAAACATACCAGGCAATAGACATGCAGGCGTACAACACTTCATAAGTGACATTTAGTTAAATTTTCCAACATTAAAACTCTAAATTAGAAATTCAAACTCCAAATAAAAATTACAATCCAAATCCAAACTTCAAATCAAAATTACAATCCAAATCAAACAAATAAAGGCAATAAAATAATTCCAACTTCCTGCATTCATAAATGAAATAATAATTAGTAATGTCAATTAAATAAACAAGTTGCATCCATGTTAGAGGGCTGCAAGGCTATCAAACAATTATATGTATATACAAACAATTAAAGGCCTACCTTCATCGCTTCATTAATCATTCATCCTTAATTTTTATCCTCCATAAAAACATTTGTCACTCCCCTTTCATACTCTACATTAAAATAAAAATAAAAACAAAAATCAATAGACTTTCATAGTAATAAATAACATTAATAAAATAAAAACTAATTTTATAATTCAACATACATATTTATTGCTTATTGGTTTCAACATTAATATAATGTTCTAACAAATGACCGATTCATCTTGATTCTGAGCATGCTCTTGAACAACACGCAGTTCAGTAATAGGGCAAGTTGCTTGCAACTAATTTTCGGTCAAAATTAACCCTTCAACTATTTAGAGTCAAAGAACTCCTAAATGGATCAAAAATGTGACAACCGGTGCAAAATGTGGACTCATAAGCCACTGTTGAAACCGACATTACAAACATATCTTTTGCAACCATTGATAATATAGGAAACTTCAGTAAACCAGCACGCTCCAACAAATACAAATCCACCTCAATTTTCCCTTTATTAATATCTTCTTCTTGTTGTTTTATTCCCCACAAACTATCCTCTTGATCAGTTGCCTTTAACCTGCTGAATTCTAAGTCATCACTAGGTCCACCACCATCTCTAAATGAGAACACATCATCGGTTTTCTTTGCACACCAACCCAAACTACCGTAAAATATGTTATACCATTCATACAAGTCTGGCAACACACTTTTCAACATAGAAATCATTGATTCAGATTCTTCCACATCATAAATGGAATCAAACCGAAACTTCACATAGCCCAATTTGTACCTTGGATCAAGAACAATTGTCAAGATCAACAAGTTATTGGTTTTTTCTAAACCCCACAATACTTGTCAAATTTTTGTTGCATACTCAAAACAATTTTACTCACAAGCAGATCTCTTTCAATGGTCAATGAATTTAGTTGATTACAAATGGTGCACCAACTTTTAAAATAAATATTGGATGTCACACGCAATGATGCACTAAAATCCAAGGTAATATCATAAAAAGTTGCTAAGAAATTGATAAATACCTTGGCATTATCCCAATCATCAAAATTAGGGGGTCTAATCCACTTTTGCTCATTTTCATCATCTTCGAAATAGTTCACATGTTGAATATCTTCCTCTCTCAATCGTTCAAATGCTTTTCTAAGCTTTTCTGCACTTTCCAACATCAAATGGGATTCATCAAGTATCAACATCTCCGCTAAGGTCCTCTTACATTTCAGTTGATCAAATTTTAACACCCCTAAACTACTCCCAAAACCTGATACAGTTGGTTGTTTCACCAACACTTTTTGTGTTGGATCTACAGGTCGGTATTTTTTGCACCGTTTACCAATATGTGTGTTCATATTTGTTGTGCTACAACCCGAGTCAATTGCATAAGTATCACCAAAACACTTACATCTAGCTCATTTATTCCCCTCTTTTATGACATATTCTTTGAAATGTACCCAACATTGTGACTTTTTTTTTTCTCTTTCCTACCACCTACCCATATACCTTTTGAAACCTTCCCCTTTCCAGTGGAGCAAGAATTCTCTAAGGTCTCTGGACTCGAGTCACTACTCCTCTCCATTGAATCAACATTAGGATCAATCTCCATCTATTCACAATTTCACATACAAATAAAACCTAAAATAAGTAAAGTAATTAAAACCAATAGAATATTATTTTTACTAATTGTGAGATAAAATAATGTAATTAAGCATATAACAAATAGAATCCACTTTTATCAATTATCCATATCAAATTATCTCTCAGTCTCTCACTGTGAAAATTTGCTTAAAAAGAATAAACATTTTATTCAATTCAAACATTTCAAGCTACCATCATCACTGGCTCCATATCCATAGCCTACAGCACACACACACACACACACACACACACACACACACACATATATATATACATATATATATATATATATATATATATATATATATATATTAACAACTCAACAAGTTATCCACAATCCAATTTATGCCATATCCACAGCCCACAACACATATATATCAACAACTCAACAAGTTATCCACAACCCAATTTATATTGTATATCAGTATATGATATCGACATTCCATTGTACTCATTTTTTTGTTTTTAAATAAGAATAAATGACAGTAGAACACTGTTATAAGTTATAACTTATAACAGCTTGTTAGTTGTTACAGTCTACACTCTACAGATATTGATTTTTTTTCAAAAGTACATATACTTGTATATCAGTATAAGTTTATAATAAACAGGCAAAAGAGCCCAAAGAAAGAGGTAAAGAGCAACAAGCAATTCTGTACCCAATAACAAACATCTCAGGCAGCAAACAACACATCAAAGAAAGGAAAGAACCAAAACGATAAGTCTACAATAAAAAAGCTTTGGTTGAAGCCTAAAGAAATAAAGAGAGAAGATGAGCTGAAGAAGATGACAACTAATCAAAGAAGTAAATCAGCAATCAGACGATTCAGACGAGTTAAAAAAGAGTAGAGTGGAGGAGCTGACATTGAAGCTTTGGCTGGAGATGAAGAAGAGCAAATCAGTTGAGTAGAGACCAGATCGATGGTCATCAGATGTGAAACTAAAAAATGTAAGTAAAAAACAAAATTAGGAAAAGAAGAAGAAAATTAGCAAAAAAGAGAAGACTATAAGAGAGTGAGTCGAGTGATAAACCTTCTTTGATGAACGGAGTTGAGACGAGCAAAGGAGATGAGCAGATCGGTGTTGAATAGTGGAGATAAGCAACTGAGATGATTGACGAAGATGAGCATATCGGATATGAGCGATGAAGATAAGTGACGGAGATACACAACAGAGGTGTTAAGGAAGAGATGAGAGTCACTGAGATGAGAGAAGAGTGGCGGTCTAACGGAAGAGAATTGAAAACTGAGAAGTGAGGAGTAGAGCTGGAGAAGTTTAGTCGGCCAAAGAATAAGGAGCCAAAGAAATGAAAGAATGTTAGGGATTTAAGGGTTTTTTTTTAACTTATATATATATATATATATATATATATATATATGTATATATATATATATGTATATATATATGTGTGTAGTTTCAGTGGTTCAATCCGGTTTTTGGGAAACCAAACCGGTTTCAACTGATTTTTTTTCCATTTTTAACATTTTAAACTGGTTTGAACCGAATTAATTCGACGAACCAAACCGAACACCTATTTTTTAGTTTGGTTCTGTTTCGAACTTAGTGCACATCCCTACTCTTCCTTGTTTTGCGTTGATCACATTTTAATTGCACTAGATTTCTTACCTAATTCACACATTGATATCTATAAGGAAGTTTATTTCCTTATCAAAGTGTTCTTCAAAATGTCTTGTTTAAGTATGATTCTTTTTTTACGTATTAGAGTCATAACTTTATTAAATCTGGATATTATCCACATGTCAGTCAATCGACCACCTGCCAAATCGGACCAAAGTTTCTTCCCCCGACCGATGATTTCACTTGACGACAGACTTTGGCCCGAACATCTTGATAGCCCTGAACGGGTTTTCTTATCCTATCATCAGTGTTATCCTGATCGGGGGTTAATGAGCCTTCTTTGGTCAACTCAGGTTGGTTCGGTTTGGTTGACTTCTGGTGACGTGGCACCCCCAATCCTTGTCTATAGCTGATGTGTCATTCTATCTGAATCTCACTAATAACACACACTATTAGCGCAAGAAATGAAGCAAATGGGTTAATGAGGGCAAAGGTAACCAATCTAACAACATTATATATATATTAAGGATCCCGGACTTCGTCCAATCACCTATCCATATGTCCTCCTCTAACTGTGTGATTCGTAGTGATCTGTTTGTTGGGAGATATAGAGTAGGACAGATAAGGATCCCTTGTCCATATTGTAGGTCCCTTTGTTAGCCAGATCGATTTAGGTAACAAGGGTCACATTTAATTAATTGGATTGTACAATTAATTGTTTTACGAAAGTGACACATATTTATTTGAGAATTAATTGAATAATGAGATTATTTAATTAACAAATATTAATGATTATGTAAATTAAATAATTAGATTATTTAATTGTGTAAATAATCATTAGTTGGAGGGTGTTGATTGATATTTAATTTTTTAAAGATAAAATAATTTGATTATTTTATTTTTATTAAATTAGATATTTTAATTTTGAATTTAAAGAGTTTGAATTCAAAACAAATTGATTAATATCTTCAAAGATATGAGATATCTTAAAAGATTTAAATTGATTAGTTGTATTAAAATATAAATATATATATATATATATATATATATATATATATATATGATATATGATATATATGTCTTAAGAAAAGACAAAAAATGTTCATTACAATTTGTATTAGATACAAATTTGTTGTGCATGTATCAAGAGAAACACGACACATTTGTATATGAGTTTGCATATGATGCAAACAGGTGGTGCACATAAAAAAAAACTTGTTTTTGCTCGGTGAGGTGAAGATTGTATGAGATGCAATTTGGATTCATGTGTTGATAAAAAGAAACACTGATACACACATCAACTAATTGATTTTAGCTTCGTATGCGTGAGACGCATATGTGTGATATTGTGCAAGTGTTGTGTACTGAAATTGAAGAAAGAGTGTCTTCAAGTTTTTTCTCTACATTCTTCATTCAAGTTCCTGAGACCGTGACAAGCCCACACACAGTTACCAATCCTGGGCGAGGAAGATTAAGTGGTTCAGACAGGAGCACATCGTAAAGAGAAGGAGTCTCCAAACGTTGGTAAGATTGGTTCAGACATGAGCATATCGTAAAGTTAATGAGCCTCCAAACGTTGGTAAGATTTTCTTCTTCTAATTATATCGATTTCAATTTCCTGTGTTTACATATTGTATGTATTAGTTTCAAAAAATAATTACGACCCCAAGTTCATTGATCCCAGATACAGATTATGATATGTATAAAAAAATTTAAAACCTAGTTCCGCTGCGTAACCGGTTAACGGGGTTCCAACAATTGGTATCAGAGCCAATTTATTTTACAAAATAGGAAATTGTTTTCGATGATCCTGTATGTATGAATGTGTAGGCACCATCTTTATGATTGTATAAATGTTTATAATTAAATTGTTTAATTTAAACATGGTTGATCGTAAATTTTTATGGTACAGTGGATTTAGGGTTTATGGGTTGTATAATTTTATTTATTTATTTATACTGTTATTGTATTGTAAATAAATATAATTGTAACCTGTAAACTAAGAACTGGAAACGTGTGATGCCGAACACTGTTCACCGGCACTGTTCAACGCGGTACTATTCACCGGGGTATTGTTCACCGAACATTGTTCATGCGGTACTTTTCACCAGCACTGTTCACCGGGGTACTGTTCACACGGTACTATTCACGCACGATTCCGTTGGCAAGTGTTGTCTAGTGCATTCCGTACAGATTTCCCGTTTCGGATTCATGAGATGAATCGGAGTGACCTGAAGAGACTAGAAGATATCTGAAGTTACTAGAAGACCAAGGAATGCCTTGGGGAATTTGTTGTAATTTTAGATTCCATTTTTTTAGGTTAAATAATCCACAGTACTTAGTCAATTCATGTATGATTTATATTATGTGATGATAAAAGCATTTCCATGCATATGTATGTCATTTAGATTAGATGTGCCTACACAAATATATTTTATATGTCATACATGTATCATAGCCTGATATTTTATGTATTTTTAATGTGATTAAAACGGGCAATATACATAAATGGCTATGAATAATGAGATTAGTTTTTTAATGGTTAGAAAACTTGGTAATTCTTATTAATATTAATCTAGTTATTAAAGATTTTAATAAGTTAGATTAATAGGGTCATTTATTGTAGTTAAGATTAATATGATTAATAACCTAATAATAAATGAACCGAATAAAGTATTAGAGTTTTAATAGTTAAAACTCGGCAAACACTAACATAATAATCTGACCTTAGTAAATTGTTTATAAAAGCTTAGATTATTCACTAATAGATTAGATTTTTAATTGTTAAAAATCATTAATAATTTATTAGTTAATTAGAATTTGTTTCTAATTAGTTAATGCGCTAAGGCAGCAATTCATGATTTAAGCTCGTGAGATCTGAAATGGTGGGTTACACTCACGAAGGTTTTGATTAAGTTTGTTAATTAAAAACTTGACTGAATAAACGATGATTGAATGATGTGGAATAAGAGTTAATCTAGATTTGATTGAGAATGTCTCGGTCCAACATGCAAAGACTTGACCGACCCTAAGGCGACACTTCTTTGTGGTATGTTAGATTGTCGTGGTATAGTAACTAGTTTTAGGGTAGTTCTTGTTCGTTAAACATGTTGATGCATCATGTTTAAATTTATGCCAAAGCACTCATACTTGTTTTAAATAAATGACTGAATGAATATTTTATTTATTTCAGCAATAATGTCTTCTGCAATACTTCAAATTCTTTTAAACGACAAATTAACTGATGATAACTACACTAAGTGGAAACTTAACAATAATGCAATATTGGTCACTAAAGACCTCAAGTTTGTGCTTACGGAGAAGTGTCCTCCAGCGTCTGCTGCCAATACCATATGAACTGTTCGTGAGGCATACCAGAGATGGGTCTTATCTGATGAGAAGGCTCGAACATATCTGTCGACTTCTATGACAGACGTGCTTGTAACAAAGCATGAAGCAATGACTTCAGCATTCAAAATCATGGAGTCATTGCAAGCTATGTTCGGGATAGCCCTCCGAGCAAAAGCGACACGAAGTTGTTCGTTCTGCTATGCTCGCTCGTATGAAGGAAGGTACGTCAGTTCGGGAACATGTCCTGAGCATGCTATCATACTTCAGTACGGCAGAAGTCAATGGCGGGGCCATTGATGAACCCAGTAAAATGAGCATCATACTGATAACTCTTCCGAAGAGTTTTTATCGATTTAAGAGTAACGACAAGATGAACAAATTAAGGTTGATTCTCACACAGTTGCTCAATGAGCTTACTACCTTTGAGTTCTTGACTAAGGACTGCAAGGGCAAAACCGGTGAGGCAAATCCTCTAATAATTAGAAGAGGAAGAGGAAGAGGAAGAGGAAGAGGTCTACTGGGAAAACGAAGGGTAAGCCCAAACCCAAGAAAGCCCAAAGCAAGAAGAAGTCCAAGAAAAGTAAATATGATTTACTTGTTTTTGAGTCGTCTTTAGTGGAAGATGTTTCTTCACCCTGGATAGTTGATTCGGGGGCCATTAACCATGTTTGTTCTTCTTTACAATGGACTGATTCTTGGACACAACTAGAGGAGCAAGGCTTCTCAATGTGTGTGGGGTCAGGGGATGTCGTGTCGGCACGAGCAGTGGGAGTAATTAGATTATGTTTACGTAATAATTATATATTGTTGGACAATGTATTTTATATTCCTAGATTTACACGGAATTTGATTTCCGTTTCTAAGTTGTTAGAACAAAAATATTCTATTTCTTTTGATAATAAGTCTGTTATTATTGGAAAGAATGGTCTGAATATTTGTTCAGGAATTAATGAAAACAATTTTTATGTGACAAGACCGTTAATACATACTACACTGCTCAACACCGAAATGTTAAAGGTTGAAAAACCAAAAACTAAACGACATAAGATTTCTCTAGATAATGACACGTATCTCTGGCATCTAAGAATTGGTCATATCAACATTGACCGGATAGACAGAATAGTAAAAATCAGACCTTTAAGTGAGTTAAAGGTTGGCACCTTACCTGTCTGCGAATCTTGTCTGGAAGGTAAGATAAGAGACTTTTTAATGGAAAAGGGCTTAGAGCTAAAGAACCGTTAGAGCTTATATATACAGACATCTGCGAACCGAAGAATGTTAAAGCTAGGGGTGGTTATGAGTATTATGTCATCTTTATAGATGACTACTCTAGATACGGCTACGTCTACCTAATGCAACAAAAGTTGGAAACATTTGAAATGTTTAAAGAATTATAAGCTAAAGTTGAGAATCAATTAGGTAAGACTATCAAGTCACTACGATCGGATCGTGGAGGTGAGTACCTTGACCAAGAGTTTGAAGACTTCGTGGTAGAGCATGGGATAGTTTCCCAACTCATAGCTCCCGGTACACCTCAGCAAAATGGTGTAGCGGAGAGGAGAAATAGAACCCTAATGGAAATGATGAGATCTATGATTAGTTTCTCATCATTACCAAATTCCTTCTGGAGATATGCGTTACAAACAGCGGCATACATTTTGAATGCGGTGCCATCCAAATCTGTTCCTAAGACTCGTCTAGAGTTATGGAATGGTCGTAATGCTTGTTTGCGGCATTTTCGCATATGGAGGTATCCAGCGCACGTGCTAAAGAACAGAAGTGAAAAGCTAGACTCCAAGTCTATGGTCTACCTGTTTGTAGGATACTCCAAGAAGACCAGAAGTGGAAATTTCTATAGTCCCGAAGATAACAAAGTATTTGTATCGACAAATGCAACAATTCTTGAGGACAATTATATTAGTGACCATAAACCTCGTTCTAAGATTGTATTGAATGAGTTGGAGCCTGGTGAGATTAGTGCTTCATCAACAAGAGTCTTGATCCACAAACATCTGAGAGTCAGATGGTTTATGATCAGGATACACTACCACCTAGACGTAGTCAGAGGGTTGTGAGACAACCTTAACGCTATTTAGGTATAGGTGAGGGACAAGGTATTGTCTCTACTGATAGTGTGGATGATCCATTGATATTTAAGAATGCATTGGAAGATCCTGATAAATAGAAATGGCTTAAAGCCATGAATCTTGAGATGGAGTCCATGTACTCTAACTTAGTCTGAGATCTTGTAGACTAACCAGATGGGGTAAAACCCATAGGGTGTAAATGGATCTACAAGAGAAAGAGGTGAGTAAACAGGAAAGTCGAGTTCAAAGCAAGGCTAGTGGCCAAGGGTTATACCCAGAAAGAGGGGGTCGATTATGAAGAGACCTTCTCGCTAGTAGCCTTGTTTAAGTCTATTAGAATTCTATTATCCATTGTTGTCTATTTCGATTAATGAATTTGGAAAATGGACGTCAAGACTGCATTCTTGAATGACAATCTTTATGAGAGCATTTACATGATGCAACCAAAGAGATTCGTGTCTCCAGATCAAGAGCAAAAGGTTTACAAGTTGCAAAGGTCCATCTATGGACTTAAGCAAACATTTAGATCGTGGAACATTAGGTTTGATGATATGATCAAAACCTATGGCTTCGAGCAAAACGCCGATGAGTCTTGTGTCTACAAGCGCATCATTGACAAGAAAGTAGTTTTCTTGGTCCTATACATAGATGATATCCTACTCATTGGGAATGATGTGGGAGTGTTGTCTGATTAAAGGGCCGGCTGGCTAGCCAATTCCAAATGAAAGATTTGGGAAGATGAGTTATGTTCTAGGGATCCAACTTATAAGGGATCGTAAGAAAAAACTCATAGCACTGTCTTATACATCTTATATCGATAAGATTCTTGTATAATTTTTGATGCAGAACTCTAAGAAAGGTAATTTACCTTCCAGGCATGGAGTTTACTTGTCTAAGGAACAATATTCTAAGACAACTCAAGAAGATGAGGATATGAGACGTATACCCTATGCATTGGCAGTATATAGTCTAATGTATGCTATGTTTTACGTGAGACCGTATATCTGCTATGTAGTGGGAGTAGTCAGCAGATACCAGTCCAACATAGGATTAGATCATTGGGTTGCTATCTAGACAATTCTCAAGTATCTTCGGAGAACGAGAGACTATATGCTAGTGTATTCCGGGCAGGATTTGATCCCATTAGGATACACGAATTCTAATTTTCAGTCTGATAGGGATTCTAGAAAATCCACATCTGGATCAGTATTCACCCTGAATGGTGGAGCCATTGTGTGGAGAAGTATCAAGCAATCTTGCATTGCTGACTCCACCAAGAAGCCGAATATGTAGTCGCTTGTGAAGCTGCTAAAAGGGCGGTTTGGCTCCGTAAGTTCTTGAGTGATCTGGAAGTTGTTCCAGATCTAGATAAGCCCATCACACTTCATTGTGATAATAGTGGTGCTGGCCTAATTCCAAAGAACCAAGAAGCCATAAAATGGGGAAGTATATAAAGAGAAAATATCATCTCATTAGAAAGATAGTGCATAGGGGATATGTGGTCATCACAAAGATAGTCTCACAAGACAATCATACTTATCCATTTACGAAGATCTTACCGGCTAAAGTGTTTTCGGGTTACCTAGATGGTCTAGGGTTACGAAACATGCCTCACATGCTTTAGTGCAAGTGGGAGATTGTTGGGGTTTATGCCCTAAAGATGTAATTTGTAAATGGATTTATGAAATAAATAAAAGGAACAGTTCAATTCATTACTGTTGTATTGTTTATTTTATAACTTGTGCATATATTTAACATCTAAGATTGCTGGATGTAATCTCGAACTGTGTGTATGAGTGTCATATACGGATGGATACAGTAAGAGACGTGCAATCTAAAGAGTCCATAGATAGTAAATAAAGTTGGGTACTTTATTTATGGTTAATCTATAGCTGTAGTCCATTCCGTAATGTACGGTGATTCTATCTTGAATCATTCATATGAGATATGGGAATTGAGGCACCTTATATGATGTGATCATATAGGACTGGGCCATGATCTATATAAATCTCTCACTAAGATCCGTTTACCGATGAGATTCATATATATCAACCAATGATGGCTATATGTGGGTGATATTAATCTTGAGTGTCTTATCGACTTCTTCAGGTTAAATCGTGGTCTTTGATATACAATGGGTGAGGTCAGATGCATTTCTTGATCAATATGCTTCGTATGTTGGGATTGCGTTTTGGCTTGTGGCTGGGAAGACTTGTACACAATAGTGGAATCCACTCATTCGGGGCTTGGACAATATGAGTGCTCTCCTAATTCCGTGAGGAAATAAGATTTATTGTCCATTAAAGAATCAATGGTACTTAAAGGATATATATAATTAGAGGGGTATAACTGACATTATGACCCAACTCTAATTATAACCCTTTAATTATGAACTACTGTGGAGGATCGCACCATATGTAATAGCTATATCGATGGACATGGAGTTGTATCGGTCTGTGTAAAAGCGTCTACAGTTGAGAGAGTACTGTTTTGGGTTTTTAGTGGAATAACACTGGAGTTAATAATCAATGAATATTAATTAAAGAGTTTTATTAATGATTCCGATGATTATTGGAGCTCAAAATACTGTGGGTCCATTAAGTCCCCTTGCTTGCCCGATCGATTTAGGTAGCAAGGGTCACGGTCCATTTAGAGATGGATGGTGGAGATTAAAAAATTATATATATCTTAACCATCTTAAACGATGGATGTTAGAGATCCATTAAAAAAATTTAATTAAAAAGAAGTCAAACAAGCAAAAAAAAAAAGTGGTGGAGCCATCTATCTATGGAGATAAATTGATGGAATTGGATCTTCATCGATGGAGAAGACGAACTCCATTGAATGGGGTTTGTGATGTAGAACACATTGTGAGAGCCTTCTGGAGGGGTAAACGATGTCTGATTTTAGTAAATAATATATTGTTGGAACCGTATCGACGATACCTACATTTATTATTAGAGGTTTACATATATACCTATTCATCGTTTTGCTAGAAAAGGTTGTTTTGACCTTTATTTATAATTTTTCTGCTTTTAGGCGTTTTTATTAGTAATTTCCTTTTTGTTTATTTGAGTTTGTTTAGGAAAAGTATTTTTTTTAGCTTTTGAAAATTACCAATTTGTGGTTTTTCCTTTCTAGTCAAATTAGGGCTCCTTAATCCTGGTGGAACCGGGTTTATTTTTCTATTTAAGCGAGAGTCAATAAGATTATAATAAATTTTCAAACAAATCGTTCGTTAGAACAAAGTTTTTTATCGTGGAGTTGACCGTTTATCGTTTCGCCTACGTCATTTGCCATCAATAGAGTTTGTCTCCATCGATGGAGATCTTAGGATCTGGATGTGGAGATCTAGATTGGATCTCCACCATTTATTTATTTATTCATTTTTTATTTTCTTATTTAAGAAATTCTTTCTTTTTAATTTTTAATTTATTTCTTAAAAAAACCTTCTTATTTGAAAAAAATTGCTTTATTTAAATAAAATCTGATTTTTTTAATCTCCTTTCTTTCTTTCTTTTTTCAATTTCTTTATTTTTTTTTGTTCTGTTTTAAACATTCTATTTTTTTTAATATTTCTTTTATCCATAAACTAAAGTACAATTCTAAAATAGACTTTTAGCTAATTCTGTAATCACTGACCGTCCAAAAAGAACCTAAATGAGCTATTTTTCATTATATAAGGATTGATTTAATGAAAAATAAATTCATGAGTAAAATATTGATGTTTCTCGATTATACAGGGACCCAATCTTAAAAAACCCTATTTGCAATAATCATTGTAAAAATATAAAAAATCCCCTGTTTATTCGATATATTTTCTTAAAAGAAAGGTGGTCAGCAAGTGATATCTTTCCACTAATCTAAGAGGGTCCCATGTAGGGGTGAACATGGTTCGATTCGATTTTGGATAAAACCGAACTGAACCGAAAATATTTCGGTTCATCTAAAAATAAACCGGTTTAAATTAAATAAGAAATGGTAACCGAACTGAATCATTTCAGTTTTGGGCCTAATGGGTCTTTTTGGCTTGATGGGCTTAATGAGTTTTTTTAAATATGTTTTTAAATTTGATAGTTTTTTTTCTGGTTGGATTCTAATTTTAGGCCAAAGATTCATAAATTTTAATAGCCCAAAGCAAAAAAAAAAACCCAAATCAAACTTAACCAATAAAATTTAAGTTATAATTCATTCAAAAAAAAATCACATTGAATAGACAGTATACAGTAAATTCAATTTTCAAAGACATTAGATATATAGTTCAATTTTCACAAATTTTATACAGACATAAGACATGAGACATGAGACCTATAGTTCAATTTTCAAAGACAAAACTCAAAATCACAAATTTAAGCTCCAAATAAAAATTACGATTCAAATCCAAATCAAAATTACAACTAAATAAAAACTCCAAATCACTTAATTAATTAGTAATAACAATAAAATAATACCAATCAGAAAATGCAATAATGACAGTAAAATACTAAAATAATTCCAACTTCCTGGCTCCTGCATTCGTAAATAAAATGGTAATTAGTAATGACAATAAAATAAAAGACTGCATCCATGTTAGAAGTCTGTAAGGCTATCAACATTAGGATCAATATTTATCTATTCACAATTTTAAAACTAAAATAAGTAATTAAAACCAACCTAATATATTTTTACGAATTATGACTGAAATATACATTAATTTCAATCTGTGTAGCTATCTGATAAAAAGTTTTCCATTCTTCACTATTCCTTTTAAAAAACAGTCCAATCACAACAGAACCATGATTTTTGGAAGATTTTAAGAACACATGCTTCATTTATTGGAACATAACATGGACCAGGAAGTACAAGATCAAAATCAGACCACTTTTAAGTTTAACGGTTAGCAATTATAACTCAAAACATGTTGACAAAGTTTGAAAGATTTTTTCATACAAAAAAGACCTCAACCTACAATTCATAAAACATCACTGAGTCACGAGTGTTTAAGGACTGTTTTCAAATGCAAATAATAAAGTAAGCTTCAAAAAAATTCTTTCAATTGGAAGATGGAACTGAAGCAAACCTGTTTGGTTGTTTCCATAACATCAAATTGTCAAACAATCAACATTCAACACCATTACATATTTACAAATGACAAAATGATAAAATTATATCAACATGACGACTATTTTTTTAAATATCACAAATGCCACAGCCCACAGTACAATTATATCTAACATTCCACTATACTCAATTTTTTAAAAAATAACTAAATAAGAATAAAATTGTTATATACTTATTTTCATTCTTATCTAATTTTTCCTTTATTAAATTTAATAAGAAATAAGAAAAAAACAGCTTCATGCTTCATTGATCAACAAGACAAGTAACAACAATTAAGTAACTAACCTTTGAAGCAACTGGACGAGCTAAAGAATAGCAGATCGGACGAGCTGAAAGTTGTCTTGTTGAAACTTTGGCTAGAGATGAAGACGAACAAATCGGACGAGCAGAGACCAAATCGAACAAACACATCGTTCATTAGATGGGAAACAAAAAACAATAAGACAAAAATAAAATTAGAAAAAGAAGATAAACCTTCTTTGAACAACTGACAAAGCAAATCGGAGACGAGCGGCGAAGGAAACGAGCAGGTCAGAGAGCGGTGAAGGAGATGAGGAAGAGATGAGAGAACTGAGAAGTATAGAAATCGACGGTAGGAGTTGAGAAGGCTAAGATTCAATGAATGAAAGAGAAGAGGTGAGTTAGGGTTTTTTTTATACTTATATAGGGGTTTTTGTGAAACCAAACCGGTTTTTGTGAAACAAAACCGGTTTAAATCAAACTCTTTTTTTATTTTTCACTTTTTGAACTAGTTTAAACAATTCATTTTACAAACCGAATCGAACACCCTTCTTTTGGTTCGGTTCGGTTCGATTTGATTCAGTTCCGCCCACCTCTAGTCCCATGTCCTCTACTTTCCGGTAATAATGTCAAGTGTGTGTATGAATAGATATATATTCTTCACATAAAAATCCTCTTTGATTCAAAAGAAGATGAATACTGAATATAGTGAAATATATGCTTACACGACCCACGTGTACAAGCAACAACATAGAAAGAGGGTCAATAATAAGGATAAAAATTCACACGATGATTCTGTCCGTCTGTATATAAATATTAGGGTAAATCGTATTTTAATCCCTATAGTTTACCTTAATCTGCGTTTAGTCCACATTTTTTTAAAATTGTAACTTTTAGTCCATCCTTTCTCTGACAATACATATTCAAGTTCTTATCGTCCAATTCTGTTAGGGTTCCGTCAAGCCAACCAGGGTCAACGAGGGTAAAAAGGTAAAATAACATTAGATGTTCTAAAAATTTATATAACCAAAGGGTATAATAGTAATTTACAAATTAATTTAATATATATTAAATTAAATAATAAAAGTAAATATAAAAATTAATTAAATAATAAAAATAAAAACAATAAAAAAACAAAATTAATAAAAACAAACCCTAACTTTAATCTCTTCTCTATCCTTTACTCTCGCCGTCTCTCTCTAGTCTCCATCTTCTTTCATTCACATTTCACACCTAAATCCACCACCACCGTGATTCTCTCTCACCTTAGACCTGCTTCTTTCTCTCTCATTTCTCGATCATCGATTCATCATTATCATCACGTTTATCATCAATTCGTCATCATTATCGATTCATCGATTCGTCATCATCATCGATTCATCTTCATCAAAAAAAATCTTTATTCTCTCGTTTGAATCCCTCTCTCGATCTACAAAAGAAAACATATCCCTTTCAATCTCATCGATCTCCATCGTCGTGAAAATGAGAATAGTAGGATTTGAGTGGTGATAGGGGTTTTATCTAGTGATTGGATGTGGTTTGGGTCGGTAGCTCATGGTGGCCATGAGGAAGATGAAGTGGTTGTGGGTGTCAGCGGATGGTGTGTTTGGATTTGGGTGATATTGATGATTGATGATGGTGATGGTGATGGTGATGGTAGATGAAGGTGGTGATGATCGATAATGGTGTGTTTGGATGATGACATTTAGGGTTTGATTTTAGTGGTCGAATGGTTGAAATTTTGGATTTGGCTTGATGATAATGAATCTGGATTTTAGATTTTGGTTTGATGGTTTGACTTGGTTTGATTTGGGTTTGAACCCGAATGAATCTGGATCTGGGTTGAATTTTGTATGGATTTTTTTATTTTTTTTAATTAATACGATGGTTATATATATTTGTTTTGTTTGTTTTGTTTGTTTTGTTTTATATATTATTAAATCTGTTTATAATTTTAATTTTTAATTAAGGGTAAAACGGTCTTTTTATTGGTATCAGCAACCTTCAAGGGCATTACGGTCATTTAACTCGCCTGACGTGTCAAAATTCGTCATTTTAACGGATTCTTTCACAAAAAGACTAAAAATTACAATTTCAAAAACCTATGGACTAAACGCAGATTAAAGTAAAATACGAGAACTAAAATGCGGTTTACCCTAAATATTAAATGCACAAGTTTTCGTCCTCTCGCATGAAGTTTCGTTTTCTTCTCGCCCAAGATTTAATTTCATTCACTTGACAGGTGACAGCTTCCTCAAATCGATAAGACGTACACGCATTCTTGTTGAGAATTATAAAGATCAAAGCTCAATAAGTTCTCATGGTTTTTTGCTGTCAGCTTCCATGGATTCCTTCAACAATTCTTTTGTAAAGCCTTTTCTCTAATAAGTTAGATATAGATACTGTATTTGATTTAGTTATTTTATGTTGAATTTGTTAATTAATTAATGATAAGTTTTGGTGGTGGGTTTGTGTTTGAACAGAGATCGAACTCTTTAACGATAGGAGAGTGGATCTGTTCGGCGTGTATACCGTTGGTAGCGGTAATAGAGCCTCTGATATTCGCTATGGGTCGTTGTTTTCAAATTTCTCGCCGACCCACCAAATGCAGCTGTGACTTTAGAGATCTGACTCGTCTAGCTCATGAATCTCGATGTAACTCTCTCTCTCTCTCTCTCTCTCTCTCTCTATATATATATATATATATATATATATATATATATATCTAACTATGGTTCTGATTATAAGATTGATTTGTCATGTGTTTGGTAGTTTAAATAAACTTAAGAAAACGATTGAAATTACAAATCTGAATACCAATTTTTTGATAAAAAATGAAAGCAACTATAATTATTATGTAAATAGGTTGTATAATCTTCGGCTGAGTATATATATTTGTGTTAAGAAGAAAAATTGGAGGCACTTGTATGTTTCTTGTGCTGCATATATAAAAATTTAGGAATCATAAGTTTTGAACTTGTTTTGCTTTTGAAGCTGTTATCAAGAAAACGAAGAATGAAATGAAGCAGAGAATGACATTTTAGTAGAAATTTGTACGTGCTAGCTGTTAGTTCTTTTGCTGTGCTATTTTGAATGATTGTTGTTGGTTACAACTAATGCAGTTACTGTTAACGAAGTGGAGGCATTATATGAGCTTTACAAGAATTTGAGTTGTTCAATTATTAAGGATGGGTTGATTCACAAGGTAAATTGAAAGCATTAGCTTCTTTTTTTGGATCCTACAACTTGGAAATTCTATCATAAGTTTCCCACGGAGTGCCGGACATTGATTAATGATTAATCAGGAATCAACAAAATGTTTGGCTTTGGCCCCTAGGGATGACCATTTTCCCCCGGAGCCCCAAATCCCCGCTCCCCTATCCCCATTTGGGGGAAAATGGGGAAATGGGGGGTGGGGGTGGGGGGGTGTGGGTGGGTGGGATGGGGATGGTTTTTATCCCCAAATTAAAATGGGATGGGGATCCCCATCCCCATTTCCCATTTCCCATTTCCCCCACAAATTTCTGGTCCTCAAATATTATAAGGTTATATATTATATATTAATATATTTTTATTTTTATATTTTTAATATTTTTATTATTTTTATTTTACTGATTATATATACATCTTTAATATGTAATTTTTGCCCATACAGGGAAAATGGGGGAATGGGAAAACGGGAGACCTTGGGGAAATGGAGAAACGGGGAAAAACGGGGGAAAATGGGGAAATGGGGAAATGGGGATGGGGGGACCTACATTCGTCCCTATTTTCCCATTTGCCATCCCTATTGGCCCCAGGGATGTAGCTTAACTGGTAGATGGATGGACGAGCTTGGATCCATCATTTATATTTTTCTTTCTTGTGTGTGTTCTTGTTATATCTTTCCTACTCTCTGTCATATTCTGCACAAATGTGAAATTCTTGTTGTAGGTTCTCTCTTCATTCACATGTGTTCATCAAATGGAGAAAGCAATTATTCAACTTTGGGTAATGAACAATATGCTAAATGCATGATTATATGTCTTTCTTGGTTCTTAGGCGAATGGTGCAATATTATATTGCCTACATCAGAACTTATCCCTAAGTAGTAGAAATCGATAATATATAAGAATTGTTGAAAATTAAAAGGAATAAAAGAGTATCCATAATTGAATTGGCAACTCAAAACCAGTCTAATTTGTTTTATTTAGAGTCACACTTTGATTTTGAGGATGAAATGGTGTGTTATTGATTAATCATTTATGCCAACAGTAATTGTTCTTGCATATTGACATGATTTTGTTTCTTGTAGGAAGAACTTCAATTAGCACTGCTCCAAACTCCATACGGCGAGAATCTTTTTCTAGAACGGGTAAACACATTGGATTTATCCGTAACAAGTTTTATCATGATTTTTACATTTCTTCAACTCGATTGCTTAATTATTCATTGGTGCAAAATTAAGAGAAAAAATTGATACTTGCATTTTGAGGATTTTTCGAGGGTGTGGCTGATGTAATTTCATCTGCTGAATTTATTTGGTGTCCAAAGTAGAAATGGAAGTTGGAAAGGTTGATATACTAATATTTTTATACTCTTGATATACGTACTAAATTAACAACAGTTTGATTGTTGCTCATGAAAATTTCACTTTTCTCTTTACACATTGCGTGTATTTGACCATTGCTTTTGCTTTCGCAGGTTTTTTATCTTTTTGATGAAAAGAAAAATGGTGTCATTGAATTTGAAGAATTTATTCATGTACTCAGTGTCTTCCATCCATCTGCCGCAGTTGAGGAGAAAATTGATTGTAAGAGTTCAAGAGAATAATTTTGAATCATATTCAATGAAATTCACACAATGGAATTGTTTAATCTTTTCCTTGTAATATTTCCTTGCAGTTGCCTTCAGATTGTATGATCTGAGACAAACTGGGTTTATTGAGCGAGAGGAAGTGAGTCTACTGTCTACAGTATTGTGAAAATACAGATAATTGATGCCTCAAGACATTTGTTGGAGTTTTAAGCTAATTGACCTCAGGATGGTATCAGGTTAAGCAAATGGTAATTGCCATTTTGATGGAATCTGACATAAAATTGCCGGATGACCTTCTCGAAGCTATTATTGACAAAGTAATTCATTTGTAGTCTCCTTGCATTTACTTGGGTCATTTTCTAAATCGTTTTGATACTCATAACATCCTTTATCTAATTCTGCAGACATTTGCTGATGCTGATGCTGACAAGGATGGTAGAATCAACAAAGAAGAATGGAAAGACTTTGCTGTTCGACATCCATCGATATTGAAGAACATGACTCTTCCTTATTTGAAGTATGTGACCTTTTCTGTGTTTCTATGTGCTTTTGTTTTTTCCTTAACTGTCATGCCAGCTTGCATTATCACCCTTTGTTCTCCTAAGCACCCTGTTGTTTGGAGTTTGGTAAACGCTCAAAAGTCTCCAAGCAAATGATAACTGTGCCTTTTTTTTTTTTGGATTAATCTCATCTCCAGGGATATCACCACAATATTTCCAAGTTTTGTTTTCAACACGAGGTAGAAGATTGAAAGTATGAAACCATTCCACCAGGGTGCTTCAACACATGCAGAGTTACATTTAAACACGTAAGCTAATTGACTAGATAATGATTCATAGAGGCTCTGATTCCTTCCAAAACATTCATGCATCAATTATGGGCCTTGAGAAGGGAATACCCTCATTTGGTGTAAGCCAAGGTTAGAATGGTGCCAAGTTAGATTCTTCTTAACCAGCTTCAGCTATTAGCATAGAATAGTATTTGATATGAGCTATTTGTGCTGTACAGTGAGCAGAAATATGATTTTTGTAATCAAAATGTGTATTGTTGTTGCCTTAGATTGCATGTTTTGGTTGCCTCGTATATGTTGTATTTTCCTGATAATCAAATCAGAGTTGTCTAAATTGTAGGGGATTGTTGTATGTCATGACTTTTAACTAGAGATATTTGTTTAGCACTCTCTTATCAAATCTGTCCACTATTTCTTATTATACCAAATTAGATCCAGAGTTGATTTGCTATTTCAAGGAAGCACCACAATTTGAGTCTGTTGCCCATTCATATACCTTACTTGGGATATGTTTCCCCAATTTGAATCTTACAATGTTATTAAATACCACAGAAATAACCCAATTACTAGGAAGTTTGCTAAAACCTTTTAAACAAGTTGAGCGACAAAGCCATGCGGTAAGGACTTAGGAATGCCAATTTAGGAAATGGAGATGGATCATGGATATGGGTTTTTCCTTCCCTATTCCATTTTGGGAAATGGGGATCTGGGAGCATCCCCATCCTCCATCAATTTCTCATTTCTACATGTTTCCTTTAATTCTCAATACCATATTCACTTAAAATTTAACAATAATCAAATATAATAAAATTGAATCATGCATCTTTAAACAATATTTATAGAAATGATTTGGTGTAATTGTGTATTTATTACAATTGGAAAGCTAACCTTTTAATACGTTGTACTCTAATGGCTAAGAATCTAGGTAACAATGTGTATTGACTTGCCATCGTCCACTTTTTTATACTCATTACACATAATAATTTGGTGTTAGTTACTTCTTGGTGGTCTACTCTAAATCTCAGGATTGCTCCCATATCTCACATAAATGCATTTCTTAATGGTTTACTTTAATATCTCATATTGCTCCAAATCTCTCATAAATGCATTTCTTGATGATTTACTCCAATATCTCACATTGCTCCAATATCACACATAAATGCATTTCTAAGTGGTTTACTCTTAGTATAGAGATAGAAAATCAATGCTGTGCAAGTAAAAAAAAATTAATGCAATTTTACCAAGAAATATATTTAAAGACAAAAGCTAGCAACTTTTTAGACACTTATTATGATGAACTATCCAAATTGCCCTTAAAAAATCTATTTTTTAATTCCATTGTGCTTTGATCTACATTTTGAAAACGATAACTCATTTCTCTCTCCAAAAAACTTGTCTCTCTCCAGATTCTGTATAAGAAGATAACCTATATTTGTGATCTTCGTTTATATATTTTTATATATTTCTGTGTGGTTTAACAACGTATCCATTCGTTATGATTTGTTGTCCAGTCTTTGTATGAACATGTATGAACATTTTATTTTTCAAAGGATCTAGTATTTTATTTTTGAAAATAATATTTAGTTAAATCGAGCATATTTGTAGCCAAATCGAACCTTTTTTTTTAATATGATTGAGCTTATTTTTGAAAGAATCGAGCATATTTTTAAAAGAATTGAAAGAATCGAAAGAATCGAGCATTTGTGAAAGGATCAAGAAATTTTCAAAGGACCGAGAATATTTTTCAAAGGATCGAGATTTTTTTTAGAAAATTAGGTTTAGTTAAATCGAGTATATTTGTAGCGAATTTAAGCATATATTAGAAAGAATCGAGGATTTTTTTTCAAGGGATCGAGATTTTTTTTTTTGAAGTACTGACCAGAAACCCCTCCCACACCTCGCGCGAGCTCGACTCCCGAATGCGTCTGTATAGCGTCTGAGTTTCAACGAAACTTTTTCATAACTCACTGTAAAAAAATTGATGAAAGATTCTGATGGAACAACTATTTAAGACATTTTTATCCGTTCACCATAATAAGTGTCTTTTAAATATAAGTTATTAAAGTAGTGACTGTGTTGAAACATCACCTACAAAAAATGCTATTTATATTTTAGCCCCACAACTTTATTTTGAACAAAGAAATATGTAGAATATATATATAGTAATGCCAAGGCTTCCCAAAGAGAAATACAGAGAAAATATAAAGGATGCTGTTGAGTACCTGAGGAAGAGATATAGTACAGAAATGTCCTTAAAAAAAATTAGAGTGGATTCGGGTAAGATAACGATATTTGCATTTTACATGTCATAATTAATACTCTACACAAAGATATCATGTCATAGTGTGAGTAGAAAGGTCATGCAATTGATGAAACAGACATGATCATGTGATCAATGAGTCCTTTCCAATATTATGTGTGGGTTTGTTTTTTTAATTTTTTTAATTTTTTTAATTTTTTTTTAAACGATCAAATAAACTAACATGCACTTGGACTTTCATTAAATACGCCTTAATTTTAGTAAAACACAATAATTGATTTATCACGTCATTTTAATTTGATTGGGACCATTTCATCACTTTAAACGTTTAAATTTTATCATCATCTTCGTAATTTATTGTTATGTGTTAAATATAGTAAATTAACGTTATAGAACAATTCTATTGATTTTTTGTTTTTAATCGATTAAATGACATTATTTTTTATATTTTTACATATAGGAATAAATTATAAAGATAAATACAAAGTGAGGAAGGGATCTAGAAACACAATTTGAGCATGTAAACACTAACACATATTTCCCCAATTTGAAAGTTCTATTCTTATTTAATGTCAAAAACAACCATGTTATTTAAACTGCCAAGTTGAATGACAGACTAAAGCAGTTCGATCTTAGCAGGTTTTGAAGAAATGAGAAATTCAAACACAACATTTTCCGATCATTTGAAGAATATTAAATTAACAAATTGGTTTGCCAAGGTTCATTTCTTAATTGACCAACTCTAAATGCCATCATTTGGTCATCTGAGGTCACTCATTTATGAATTTTAGACACCCAATTTCTATTGCATATAGGATCAAGTCAAATCTACTTAAAAATTTGACTTAAAATACATGGGAAGAAGAGTAGATGAGATTTTAAATCAAATAAACGGATGAATATTACAGTCCCATATTTTAAATAAAAAAAGGGTAAATCATATTTTAGTCTCTGTAATTTATCTTAATCTATGTTTAGTCCACAGTTTTTTGAAATTATAACTGTTGACGTCGATTTCTGGATTATATCAGAAAAGCCAACAAGGACTGGATTTTGTCTATTGATTCAAAGAGAAAGAGATGCAGAGAGAGTAACAAAGACAAGTTTTACGTGGTAAAACTCCGATGGTCGGAGAAACATCCACGGGAGGTTGAAAGATCAACCAAGCCAAAATCCACTAAGAGAATAAGATGTTTTTACAAGCTCTCGATCTCACTTTTTCTCTCTGTATTATTTGTGATTACTGTATGCTATATTGCCTATCTCTTTTCGAACCAGATTATGGGTCTATTTATATGCTTATAGAACCCTAATCTGCTTTGTACAAGTAATACAAGATATTTGTATTTAATTGTGATTTGGTTACTTGCTTGAGGTTGATTTGTGTTCTTTCCTGTTTCGGAGTCTCTTATGGAAATTGAGTGGGATTCTAGTAGTGTGGTTCAATTTGACTTGTTTCCTTATAAGAATGTAGTCTTCGAAAAGAAATCAAGTTGTTTCCTGATTGGGGGACTCTTCTAACTTAAAGGTCCATTATTTGGGATTCCTTCATGATGGATATCTTCGCTTATTTAATGAATTAACCCATATGATAAGTTCTTATTCGAGTTGTATTTACTCCCGAGTAAGAATAATACCTGATGGTCCCGAGTAGTGTCGTTTGAGCCCGAGTGGAAGCGTTGTTTTAACCAGTCCCGAGTGTTGTTAACTGATCCCGAGTAGGTCTTTATTCAGTATATGCTTACTCGGGCTTTCTCCTCTTTAATGATGCCTTGTAGGATATTTCCCGGATGCCCATCTAAGCATCCACCTGGCTATTTTTTCCTTTCTGTCAATGACGTGTATGCTTGGTAAAATTTACATACAACAATACCCCCTTAAAATATTTTTGCCGAGAAGATTTTATTTCGGGCAAGAATATTTTAATCATTTTGATTTTCTTTCGTCAGAAAAACCGTCTTGCCATAATGACGTATTTTAATGGTGACTCTGTAATTCCGATTCGCTTTGTCACGCAAGATCTTAAATGATAGCGACGTTTCAAAGTTTTGACGGTTGAGGGCTACTTCTTGTCTTGACACGTGTCCCTTGTCTCTTCGTTTTTCAATATTATGTATGAGAAATGATTTTTGCATTTCCCCAAACGCCGCCCACACCATCTGGTTTCGTCATAAAACTTTTTCCCGCTTTGAAATCTTAGGGTTTCGTGCCGTCTCGCCTTTAAATTCTTCGTTGAGAGACTGTTGCTTTATTCTCAAAAATCCAGCAGAAATCTCTTTAAACTCAGATTTCTTCATCCAGAAGTTCGCGATTCTCCGCTTTGAAGATCTTGCATCAGTCTCAATTCAAGGTTAGTTGTAATGGGGCCATCTTCCCGTCATCGTCTCTTTAAAATTGCTTTTGATGCATTAGAGCGTGGGGATTTTCAGTTAATATCTTGCATTAAACGATTACTGGGGATATCCCAATAGATGAACCTCCATTTTTAGAGGTTGATGTTTCTGGGCTTTACCCTGACGTCACTTTCAGCCCCGTATCGAGTTCTCCATCTAGTTCTGATTCTGATATTTCTGATCACAGGGTATCTTCTCGAAGGATGGGTAAACATCAAAGCACAAGCAAGGTATACAAGCACGACTCGAGCAACGTTCAGACTGGGGAACAAACTGTTAATGAGGGCGACGCTGATGTACACAGGGTGTCTCGCCTTTCGTTTTCTGACACTCGCCCGAGTGGCTTTGATATTGAACCGAACGTGGTCGGGCCAGCTGAGATAGAAAATTACCTCTCCCGATTCGATTTGCCAGACTCAGTCACTTTGGTTCCTGCGGGAAATAGAGCCGTATGGAATCCTTCTGAGGGGATGATCGAGATTTACGGATCGATGCTTTGCTGCGGCGTCACACTTCCCCTTCAGCCTTTTATTGCCCGGTTTTTAGCTGAAGCAGGGATAGCCCCAGCTCAGTTGGCCCCGAATAGTTATAAAGTCTTGATGTGCATATGGCACATGTTCAGCCGAATGAACCTTTCGCCGCCTTCCCCGAATGAAATCAGACATTTCTTTACGCCGAGGCAGGTTAGTAAAACGGGGACCTATTTTCTTGCGTCTACTCCTTCGGACGGTTGGGTCCCTAAAGAAGTGAAGGTGAATCGGGGGGTCGAGGCTTCTGATGACCCAAAAAAGAAGGGCTTTATATGGGGATTCCCCACATCCAACAAGTTCTGGAAGAACAGTTGGTTTTGTGCTGGCAGGGTTCTCGGGCTCGACGTCACTGTTCGATTTGGGGATTCCTGAATGGTGTTGAATGTTCCCCGCTTCTTCTGTTCCCCCGAAGCGTGGAACAAGAAAACAATTGATTATAACGATTCAGAGCTGAAGAGGCTGACCCGGGCAGCTATCCGTACTCTGGAAAAGAGAAGCAAGAGTTATCTTTTCAAAGAGGACGACTTGATCAAGCTCAGCTTCTTTAGACAGGTTTCGGGTCATCGCAGGCGTTGTAAGTAACCTAGCGCCCTTTCTGCTGTGTTTCTCCATTTTTCCATTTCCTTTTCTAACTTTTTTTTTTAGTGTTCGATACGGACGTTGTCTGCGATCTTCAGCCTCGTCAGGTGAAGGCGATTCTTCAAGCGAGTAGGAAGGAGGCTTTCCGTCAGGGCGATGGGGGTATTGCTCCACCCGAGCCTGATGAGGAAATTAATACTGCTGAGCAAATTCCCGAGTGCGTTGATCGGGGTGCTCAGCCTTCTGCTCAGGATTTCGCTGGTTCAAGTGGCCAAGGTGAGCCGATTGTGACACAACTGCCTAAAAATAGGGAGAGGCAGTGTGAAAGTCCAAGTGGAGAGCCTGTTGGACTGTCTGAAGCTGGCGATGGTGTTAACGTCTTGACTGATCAAATGCCTGTTATTACCGAGCTTTTTGAGTCTTTTCGGGATGATTTGCTGGAAGATCCTGCTGCTGATCTCTTCCACCGTTCTCGGGGTGAGAAGTGAAAGGCAGTTAGTTTGCCTCCTTGTTCTCTCAAAGTTCCTCGGGTAGTCACATTCATTGACTCCAGTGACGAAGGTGTTGCGGATGAGACTGCCCCGAGTGTAGGTGCTGGAGTATCAGCAGATGCAGTCACTTCAGGTCCAAGTAGGGACTCTTTTACCCCCGAGGTTGGAGATATAAGGGCTAAACCTTCGGGGGTTCCCTCTTCATCCCTAGAGCCAAATAGAGCTTCTTCTTTCCCCGAGTCTGGAAATCTGGGAACTCAACCCTCGGGGGTTCCCTTATCCCTTTCTCCAAAAGATATGCTCTAGGAGATGTCCTCTGGTTGGGCTTATATCGGGGAAGACCGCTGGAGCGATTTTAGAGATGGTTCACTGCCCGAACGTCTCCAAAACGTTTTCAACAGCGCATCTTATGTAAGTTCAGATAATCCTGACTCCTTTACTGTTTTGCCTTTGTTGGATTTCTAAGTATATTCTTTTGCAGATGGTGGCCAAATTTGCTAAGCTTGTTCAGACGCAACAATGTCAGGCTGATCGGATAAAGCGTCTAGAGGCTCAGCTGAAGGCGAGTGAGGAGGGTCGTGCTCGAGCTGAGCAGGCTTACCAGCATGAGGTCAGTTCTGTGCAGATATTTGTAGACAATTGCTTGGCAAAGCAGGTTGAATGGAGAGCCTACTGTCGTAGTCAAGGCAAGGAGCCCCATCCTATACATTTAGAGATTCTGTTCGAGCACTCTCTCTCGACCTTTTACGCAAGTTGAGAGTCTGTCGAGGGTGTAGTCCCGGATGTCGGGCCAACCCCGGGTAAAGATTACAGCCAGTGGAGGGATGATATTGTTGATGATTTCACTTGGCCGTCTAATGAGAGCCTGCTTCTTGAATACGAGATGGTGCAAGACCCGAGTATTGGCAAGGGCTCGAAATCCTCACAACCTTAATTTTGTAGATTTATAGAAGATTCTGATTCTGATTCTTTATTTTTTACTTGTGTAAAGAATCATTTCTTTGAACTGTAACCATCATTTTTAAGAGCAATAGAATTCGATTTTCTGAGTTGAATGGTTTCAGTCTTTATTTTTGTTGCTGGAGGTTGTATTAAACTGGCTGATGGTCGGATAACTTAACCATGTATCTTATTAAACCGGTTGTTATCCGAATAACTTCAATTGCCAAGTATCTGATGGTTAGGTAACTTAACCAAGTATTTTATTAAACCGATTGTTACCCGAATAACTTCGATTGCCAAGTATCTTATTAAACTGGCTGATGGTCGGGTAACTTAACCGAGTATCTTATTAAATTGGTTGTTACCCGAATAACTTCAATTGCCAAGTATCTTATTAAACTGGCTGGTGGTCGGGTAACTTAACCGAGTATCTTATTAAACCTGTTGTTACCCGAATAACTTCAATTGCCAAGTATCTTATTAAACTGGCTGGTGGTCGGGTAACTTAACCGAGTATCTTATTAAACCGGTTGTTACCCGAATAACTTCAATTGCCAAGTATCTTATTAAACTGGCTTCTTTATTATTAACCGAGTCATCTTGAAACAGGAAAGTTTGCACTTATGTTTCATACTCGGTTGCTACCCGAATGTTATATCAAGGCTCACCATGATTATACATTCGAGTCCTTACGCAATACCAAGGACGTCTCCCTAGTTTTTTTGCACAAGGGTTTGCCGAATCGTTGAGCTCTTTTTTAAAAAAGTTGCTTCAACACAGCTACGCATTTCACCGAAATTTCTCCCGATAGCGTCCCGAGCATTTTTCCAGTCTGGTGCATCGGGTTTGCCTTTTTACGAAGGTCATTTTGACCCTGCTCGGCTGGCATGCTCCTACGAGCTTCTCCGACCTTTCGGGTTTTGATGGTCCCGAGAATCCTATTTGCATGTTCTTATTATCATGCTCTTCTTCCATTTGTTCTTATTGTCATATGCTTTTTGGAAATCTCGAGCTAGGTGCTTTCCTTTTGGAAATTCCTAGTTTTATTTATTACTGCGAAAAATCAACAAAGATTAATATTACAGTTTTAATATTTATTCTGACTAATACTGTCCTGACTAGAAAAAAAATAAAATATTTAATATAAATATATATTTTAAGGATATAAAATCTTCAGATATTGGGCATTGCACGGTCGGGGTAACATCCCTCCATTGGGTCTAGCAATCCAATAAGCTCCATGGCCAGCTATCCCCTCGATCTTGTATGGACCTTCCCATTTGTCAGCCAGGGATCCCGCGGCTCTATTCTTTGTGTTCAGTGGCACCTTCCTGAGCACCAGGTCTTCTAACTGAAATTTCCTGATCCGAACACGAGAGTTGTAGTGGCGAGCCACTCTTTGATGATAAGCTGTATTTCTTATTCGGGACTTTTCCCTTTTTTCTTCTAGCTCATCCAATCTTTGTAGCTGTGTATCAATATTTTATTCTTCATCGTATAGCCTGACCCGGGGGGACGCATACGATGTTTCTATGGGGATGACAGCTTCTGTTCCGAATGCTAGGCTGAACGGAGTTTCTCCTGTTGAAGTCCTTGCTGTCGTCCGATATGCCCACAATACTTCAGGAAGCTTTTCAACCCATCTTCCTTTTTTGTCATCTAATTTTGCATTGATAGTGTGCTTGATAATTTTATTTACTGCTTCTACTTGCCCGTTTGTTTGTGGATGAGCTGGTGTTGCATAGTAGTTAGCAATATGATACTTCTCGCACAATTGTATGAACCTTTGGTTATCAAACTGAGTGCCATTATCGGTGATTATAGTGTCTGGAATTTCAAACCTGTAAAGTATGTTTTTCTTTACAAAATTTGTGGTGTTGGCTTCCGTGATATGCATCAACGCTTCAGCTTCGGCCCATTTTATGAAATAATCGACCGCTACTATGGCGTGCTTCGCTCCACCCCTTGTTCCAGCTGGCATTGGCCCGATCAGGTCTAGGCCCCACATGGCGAATGGCCATGGGGCAGTGAGATTTTTGAGCTTTTCTGGGGGTTGTCGACTATCGTTGGCAATTCTTTGACAGGTATTGCAACTTTCCGACCATTGCTGTGCATCTGAGAAAAGTGTAGGCCAATAATAGCCTTGCCTGAGTACCTTATGCACCAGACTCCTACCCCCAGTGTGATTCCTGCAAACTCCTCCATGGATCTCTTGAAGTACTCGATGTGCATCTTCTTCCGGTATACATCTCTGGAGAGCTCGAGAAAACCTTCTATATAATTCTCCTCCTATCATGGTATACCTAGTCGATCGATACCTGATGCGCTTTGCTAATACAGGATCTTCCGGGAGTATGCCTTCTTCCGGGAACCTTCTCAGCTGGACCATCCAACCGTCTTGCGGTGTTCGGATTTCTAAAATTTCCAAATGCTTAAGTTTAGCCATACTCGGTTTAAGGAGGTGTGCAACTGGAATGGTTTTTGGTCTGATTGAGGTTGTTGCTGATGCTAATTTAGATAAAGCGTCTGCCTTTTCATTTTCTTCTCTAGAGATCTGAGCGATCTTGTATTCTTTAAATTTTTGGAGGAGCTGTTTTGCGATGTCACGGTAGGAAACCATTCCTTCATCTTTAGCCTGATATTCATTCATAACCTGGTTGACAACTACCTGTGAATCGTTGAATATCTCCACTTCATCTGCCCCAAGAGCTATGCAGACTCTGAGTCCAGCTAACAATGCCTCGTATTCGGCCTGATTATTAGTTGCTTTGAAATCAAATCTCATGGCACATTCAACATCATCTCCTTCTGGGGTGCGAACTACGATCCCTGCCCCGCTGCTATAAGTGTTTGAAGAACCATCAACATATAATTTCCATGGGAAACTTTTATCCAACAGTCTTTTTGCTTCCAGGTTCGGTTCTGTGAACTCGGCTATGAAGTCTGCCACCGCTTGTCCTTTGAGGGAAGTTCTGGGGACATAATGAATATCGAATTCACTCAACTTGATTGCCCATCTAGTAAGTCTTCCTGATATCTCTGGTTTTTGTAAGATTTGTCTTAATGGGCAATTGGTGAGAACCTGGATCGTATGAGCTTGAAATTATGGTCTAAGTTTTTTTGCTACTGAAACCAATGCTAAGGCTATCTTCTCTGCCTGTGAATATCTGGTATCGGCCGGTAGGAGTGCCTTGCTTGTATAATACATTGGTTTCTGCACTCCATCTTCTGTCCTGACTAGAACTGAACTTGCTGCAAGCTCGGTTATTGACAGATACAGCTGAAGTATTTCCCCTTTTTATGGTTTTGAGAGGATGAGAGCTTTCCCCAAGTATTCTTTTATTTTTAAGAATGCCTGCTCGCACTCTTTATTCCACTCCAGGCCTTTCCCTTTTTTGATTACTTTGAAGAAAGGCGCGCATCTGTCTGTAGCCTTTGAGATGAATCTTCCCAAGGAGGCTAAACACACTGTTAAGCGCTGTACCTCTTTCAATGTTTTAGGTGAAGTCAATTGTTGCAAAGCCTGGATCTTCTCTGGATTAACTTCGATTCCTCTTTGATGGACTTGAAAACCCAAGAATCTTCCCGAGTGGACTCCGAATAAACATTTGTTTAGGTTTAATTTCATCTGATATCTTCTTAATACATCAAATGTCTCTCGGAGGTCGCAGGCATGGTCATCTGCTGAGACGCTTTTAGTCAACATGTCATCAATGTACACTTCCATGTTCCTTCCTATTTGCCGAGTGAAGATCTTGTTGACCAACCTTTGGTAAGTGGCTCCTGCATTTTTTAAACCGAAGGGCATTACTGTGTAGCAATATAAACCCTGATCCGTTGTGAAAGCTGTTTTTTCTTCATCAGCTTTGTTCATCTGGATCTGATTGTATCCCGAGTAATCATCCATGAAGCTGAGCAGTTCATGACCTGCTGTGGTATCCACCAGCTGATCTATTCTTGGGAGTGGGAAGTTGTCCTTTGGACATGCCTTGTTTAAATCCGTGAAATCTACGCACATCCTTCATTGTCCATTTTTCTTCTGGACGAGGACTACGTTGGCGACCCACTGGGGGTAGCTGACTTCTCTGATTGATCCCGTCGCTAGTAGCTTTTCCACCTCTTGTTTGATTGCTTGACTTCTTTCAAGATTGAACGATCTTCTCTTTTGTACTACCGGTTTGGCATTCGGGCTAACTGCGAGGTGGTGGGATATTATTCGGGCATCTATTTCGATCATATCTTCGTGACTCCAGGCAAATACATCTTTGTATTCTTTGAGCAAATTGGTCAATTCTCGCTTGATTTTTTCTTCCAAGTTGGCCTCGATCTTGATTTTCCTGTCCGGTTTGTCTTCTTCGAGTAATATTTCAACCACTTCTGTCTTGTATTCATTCGAGCCCTCCCTTGGATCTAGTTCGAATGCTAAGGATTCTTCACACTCATTTGGCTGCATTATGGTGCACACTTGTTCGGCATCATGCTTGTCTCTGTACACCGACAGGTTTGCTCTTCGGGCCATCTCTTCGGATCCCTTGACTATCCCAACCCCTTGTTCTGTTGGGAACTTGATCATTAATGCGTAAGTGGCTGTCACGGCTCTTGTTTTATTCAGGAATGGCCGACCCAATAACGCATTATACGGCCAATTATCCAAATCAACTACCACGAAGTCGAGCAGGACAGTCCTCTAGCATGGTGCCGTTCCGATCTTCACAGGTAATTTGACCGTCCCGAGTGACCTGACCTCTATTCCCCAAAATCCTCTTAATGGAGTATGGAAATGCTGTAAATCTTTTCGGTCCAATCTTAGCTGGTCGCATACGGCCACGCTTAAGATGTCTGCTGAACTTCCATTATCTATTAAAATTCTCTGGACTTCCTTATGGCCAATCCGGGCACTTATAACCAAAGCGTCATTAGGTCGAACATCGACGCCGTGGGAATCTGCCTCTGTGAAGACTATCGGGTCCCATCCTTCCTTTACCCTCTTCGGGTCTGGTTCAACCGAATTCACGTCGAAATTATTCCTGGCTTCTACTGTTTCTCGGACTTCCTGAGTCCGTTCTCGGTTGCTCCTTCCAGTAGAAGATCCTCCGAAGATTGTATGTATTACTTGATTGGCTTCGGGGCTGGCTCTTCGGTTTTGACCAGGGTTGTGATCAGCCTTGGCTTTCTAGACTTCTGATCTCTCGTCTTGTTTTAAGATTACATCCTGCAGGTGCCCTTCCCAAATAAGGGTTTCTATGTAATCTCTGAGCTGAAAACACTTCGAAGTTTCATGCCCGGTCTTTTTATGAAACCTGCAATACTTGGTTGTGTCTCTCCATGCGAATTGTGACTGTCGCCGCGGTTCTTGCACCATATTATTTTCTTCCAGGATGGCTAGAATTTCTTCTTGTTTCTCCCGAAGAGGGGTGTAATTGGTATATCTGCCGCGGTATTTCTCTGTGGACCGTTCGGCGTTGAGCCCATTACCTTCATCCTTATTTTTCTCCTTGCTGTTCCCTTTCTGTTTTTCTTTTTTATTCTGCCCCTTGGATTCGGTATTCCTCTGTTCGGGCTTTCCTCCATGCATATAGCTTCCTCTTGTAGCTAACTCTTCTTCCTCGGCCAGAGCGTATCCTCCCGCCATATCCATCATGTTGGCATACCTTGTCAGCCGTGCTCTTCTCAAATCGAAGGATAATCGTCAATTCTGCAAGTTATTGGTGAAGGCAGCAATAATGGCTTCATCATTAGCGCTGCCAATCTCTGATACTGCTTGGCCAAATAGGCCCAAGTATTTTTTTAATGACTCGACATTCCCCTGTTTTATTTGAGAGAAGTAGGCCACCTACTTCTTTCTGTAAACGTTGCTCAGGAATTGCCTTGAGAAGCTCCTGCTCAACTCGCTGAAATTTTCGATGCTTGCCGGGGGTAGTCTTCCGAACCATCTTGAGCCTGTGTCCCCCAGTGTTTGTGGAAAGTTGAGACACAATAGGGGGCCACTGCGGGCATATTGAGCCATGGCACTTTTATAGCGTCTAACGTGCTCCTTTGGATCTGTATCTTTTTTGAATTGCTCTACATGCGGCATCCTGAATCTTTCTGGGAAAAGGGTCCGCAAAATTTCCCTGGTAAATGGACTATCGGAGTCATCGTCGGATAGATCGTTGCAACCGTAACGTCTGAAAAGTGCCTCCATCTGTAGCCTATTATTCTCTACTTCTCGAGTTAGGCTCTGGATTGTAATATCTCTGTCCCTTACCGGGCTTCCTTGACGGTTGAACCGTTGGGTGACTGTCATTCTTTCCTCTGATTCTTCACTCTGATGCTGGAACCCTCATGTGACTCTATGATGACGTTTACGATGGTGTTGATCACCGTCTTCTAATGATGATCGTCCTCTACGCCGATCGTATTTACAATATCTGGCACGTACTGTTTGATTGCGATCCAGCTTTTGGTGATTCTCCTTCTCTAGTGTTTTCTGTCCAACTGGATTGATTGGGGAAGAGTTCCTTCTGGTTTCTGGCATAGTTATTCCTGGTCCTACCACCATTGAACGGAGCCTCGCGGGTGGAGGATTGGGAGTATGCGCTCCTGCGGCCAGTAGGTAAATCCCTTCCTTTGCTGCGTCCGTCACCAATTGCTGCAGGGCCTCTTGGAAACGCAGCGTAAGATCTCTACTGGTTGGAGGAACTTACTGGATCCCTGCCAGGTGCGCAGGTTGGTTTTCTGTGTTTGTTGCAGGATTTTATGTCGTATTGCCAGTATGAAAATCGCCTGGTGATCTTTGGCCATTCCCTGAACTACTTCTGCTTCCAGCCATTGCTTTCTAACAAGTTCAGAGGTTCAACCCCTCCTTCTAGCGCCAATTGTTGACGGCGATATCTGGATTATGCCAGAAAAGCCAATAAAGACTAGATTTTGGCTATTGATTCAAAGAGAAAGAGATGCAGGGAGAGTAACAAAGACAAGTTTTACGTGGTAAAACTCCGATGGTCGGAGAAACATCCACGGGAGGTTGAAAGATCAACCAAGCCAAAATCCACTAAGAGAATAAGATGTTTTTACAAGCTCTCGATCTCACCTTTTCTCTCTGTATTATTTGTGATTACTATATGCTATATTGCCTATCTCTTTTCGAACCAGATTATGGGTCTATTTATATGCTTATAGAACCCTAATCTGCTTTGTACAAGTAATACAAGATATTTGTATTTAATTGTGATTTGGTTACTTGCTTGAGGTTGATTTGTGTTCTTTCCTGTTTCGGAGTCTCTTATGGAAATTGAGTGGGATTCTAGTAGTGTGGTTCAATTTGACTTGTTTCCTTATAAGAATGTAGTCTTCAAAAGAAATCAAGTTGTTTCTTGATTGGGGGACTCTTCTAACTTAAAGGTCCATTATTTGGGACCTTCATGATGGATATCTTCGCTTATTTAATGAATTAACCCGTATGATAAGTTCTTATTCGAGTTGTATTTACTCCCGAGTAAGAATAATACCTGATGGTCCCGAGTAGTGTCGTTTGAGCCCGAGTGGAAGCGTTGTTTTAACCAGTCCCGAGTGTTGTTAACTGATCCCGAGTAGGTCTTTATTCAGTATATGCTTACTCGGGCTTTCTCCTCTTTAATGATGCCTTGTAGGATATTTCCCGGATGCCCATCTAAGCATCCACCTGGCTATTTTTTCCTTCCTGTCAATGACGTGTATGCTTGGTAAAATTTACATACAACAATAACTTTTAACCATTCTGTAACAGAATCCGTTAAAATACAGTTTCTTACATGTCAGACATATGAAACGACTTTAATGCCCCGATGGGTTCTGACAATATTGAAAAGACAATTTTACCCTAACTCTGAATGAAGTAAATTTATATGAAATTACCATTTTACCCTTATCGTGTATTAAAAAAAATTAAAAAAAAAAACAAAAAATCTCTCTTTTTTTTATTTAAATTTTAAAACAAAAGTTAAAAATAGTAACAAAATTTTTAAAAAATGTTATATAGATCCAGATCTGAAACATTTGGAAAATCAAATTATCCATCTTGATCATCATCTTCTCCAATAAAATTTCAAAACACAAACCCGGAAAATTTTTTAGCTAACATCATTCGACCATCAAAATCCATAATCTCTACACAAAACAAAAATGCTGAAAAAAAACACCAAAAACACAACCATACCCAGAATCCAAACCCACGCCCCAATTCTCCCTCTTTTCTCGCATTTTCTTTCTTTCCCAAATTAGAATCATCCACCATCATCACCAATCAAAACCCAAATCATCTCACTAAATATCATCCATCTCGATCCACCATTAATCATCCCCTTCACCACTAAATTAAATTCCACAAACAATAAAAATAAAACGAATCAACAAAAAAAAGCCACAAATCTCATTCATTAATCCATATTTTCTGTCGAAACAAAAAAATAAAATTCTGGACGTATAAAAAATCAGGAAAAAAAATCTAGAAACTAATCAAGCAACCAAACAAAAAAAATCAAACCCAGAAACTTAAATCAAACCCAACAATCAAAATCAAAATCAAATCCGAAATAACCTCAAATAAATCGAACAAAAAACACCCAAACCCAAACCCAATCGACGGAAGAAGAAGAAGAATAAGAAAAAGAAGAAATCGACAATGAACAGAGATCGATCATGAACAGAGGAGAGAGAGATGAGAGAGAGAGAGATGAGATCGATGATGAACACAGAAGAAGAAGAAGAAGAAGAAGAAGAAACAATCGATGACGAACAGAGATCGATCGATCATGAACATATGAGAGATAGATAGATGAGAGCGAGATAGATTGTGAGAAGGAGAGAGAAATAGATGAGGGATCAGAGTTATATTTTGTTTTTTAATTTTTTATTATTTATTGATTTTGTTTTATATTTTTATTTATTGATTATATATATATGTATATTCATTTTCTTTTAAAATATATTTATTTGTTTTTTAAATTAATTTATGAATTACTATTATACCCTTTGGTTATATATAGTTTTAGAACCTCTGATGTTATTTTACCTTTTTACCCTCGTTGACCCTCGTTGACTTGACGGAACCTTAACAGAATTGGACGGTAGGGACTCAAATACATATTGTCAGAGAAAATATGGACTAAAAGTTACAATTCTAAAAAACCGTGGACTAAACGCAGATTAAGGTAAACTACAGAGACTAAAATACGATTTACCCAATAAAAAATTTAAGTTATTTAGTTTAACCTTGTTGACAGAGTCAACCGGTCAACAATGCGATCTACAAATAATATGGAAGTAATAACAGGCAAATAATGAAAAGAAACAGTTTAACGAGGTAAAACTCCAGTGATGAAGGAACGTCCACGGGTTATTGCTTGGCGACGAAGAAACTAATCCACTAAGAAAATAATTGATTACACACTCTAACCTCTCTTTTCTCTCTGATCATTATTCTTATTTACTATGGTTTTTATAGTTACATTTATATGGTGTTTTTGTAGGGTTTCTGGCATATCCGTGGAAGCTTGTAGAGTTATATTAGGAGTCTCCCCGCTATCTTCACCTATTTCGTCATTCGACTTAATAATGGTAATTGAGTCCGTGTTCAACTCAGATTCCTTAGTTCCTGGAGAAAATCGCCTAATTTCTTGTTTGGATTGTAGCTCTTGAATTCTATCTTGTCAAAACTTCCATACTGGTCGCTGTGTTCTGGTCGGTTTGTGATTGCCTGTTTTGGCCGCGTAGATATCGGTGAGCAGAGATCTTGGGCTAACAGAATCCTTATTCATTGAGGCTTCCTAACCCAGTAACGCGTTCCTCATGGATTCTCATGATGACGTGTCTGTACTCAATGATGTGTTCCTGGTCAGTACTCCTTTTATTGACCAGACAACTTTTGTTGATTTGGCTTAGTGGGTTTTCCGCTTTCTTTGTTATATTTAGGTGACATGTCACCTGAGCAAATTTGACACACAACAAGACCCACTTAAATACCTAGGTCGAGTACCTTGTTCGGTTGTATTCGGCCTCAATCCCGAGTAACTATGCTCGCTATGGTCTTCATTGTTGTTAGCTTGATTTGTACTCGGCATAAGGTATTTAACAAGATTACTTTCCCGATTTTGTCTCTATCTTCATTAATGCGGTTATTATGGCCTTCATTAATTTTGAAATTGTAATGTCGTGCATTTATTTCGTCCATAAGTATTTGACCATTTTGATGATTGAAATTTTCTAACAGAGACGTTTTAGAGGCTCGAAGTCCTTTCATCTCGACACTTGTGTTTATGTGGGTAGGTACGCCCAACATTTTTTGAGGAGACGTGATATATTGACTCCCAAATCATCCCATGTCTTTTCATTTTCCTGCTTTTTTACTGCATGAAATCACCTAGTGTTTTATTCAAAACGAATTCCAACAAGTATTTAATCCTTTTGCTTTCCTAATTGAATTCACCTCACTTCCTTTTCTTCACTAACCTCTCAAATTAAAAGTCTTTCTCAAAAACCAGAATCTTCAAAAGAAACCTGATTTTCTTGCCCCAAGTCTCAATTCACTGCTCATTTTGTTACTGTTTCTTCAATCATTGTTACCTAAATAATTATTTATGGTGAGTTTTCATGGATCCTGAAGCTAGACATTCCCTTTTTGTTAATATGATAATTGCGATATAACGCAGCGATGTCCTTGCAGTTGAGCAATTTAAGAGGCTGCTGCCTTTTTAGGCTTTTGGCCAACAGACCTCTAATCAACCTTCTTTCTTGGCTGTTGATGTCTTTGGTTTTGGCATTGGCATTTTTCAATCTAACACTGTTACTGATGTTCCTCAAACTAATCTAGACTCTGGTGTCTCTCAAACTAATCCTTCTATTTCCACCCGTAGTGATTCTTACCCAGTTATGGCGAGATCTAGATCAACCAGTATGCACTAAAAGGCCAAAGTTCCGAGAGATATTAGGGTCGGGTGTCAGACCGTAAATGAATCAAACGTTGAAGATGAGAAAACTGAGGTTCACATACATTTTTTGACGCAGCGGGTGTGCACGTATGACTATGAGACAAACACCATTAGTGAAAGGGAACTGCGCTAGTATATCGACAGATTTGACTTGAGTACATATGTTGTTTAGCTGATCCCAGCTGGTAATAGAGCTGCATGGAACCCCACACCCGAGGCAGTGGCAATCTATGATGCAATGATGAGTTACGGAGTAACTCTCCCTCTTTAACCTTTCATTTCTCACTTCCTCGAGATGAAGCTCATATTTCCCCAGCTCAACTTGCCCCGAACAGTTATCGTATCCTAATGTGTTTATGGCATATATGGAAAAGGTAAGGTTTTCCCGCTCCCAACCCTTAAAAAATCAAACACTTTTATAAGTTTAGGCAGTCTAGTCAATCAGGAACTTACTTTCTGCTCTCCAGTCAACCTGATCACTGGATCCCAAAATGAGTGATGGCTTCAAAAAAGGTTCAGGTTGCCACCGAGGAGAAGATGAAGGACTTCGTCTAGGGCTTCCCATCTAAAAACAAATTCTTGAAGAATAGCTAGTTCTTCTTGGGGGTAATTGGGGCCAAACTATGTCTTTCGAAGTCGAGGGACTACAAGCTACTGGGACCAAACTGTTTCTTTCGAGGCCAATGAATTTGAGGAAACTGAGGTTGAAGATTATGCTACTAACCTTAACACTCACGGGAGGCGATTAAGAAAGAGAAAGGCTACTGATTCACCTGGTTAGCCAGCCCCTATATCCCTCGAGTGGTCTCATTCATTGATTCTTCCTCCAAAAGGGGGGTGGGGGAGACACATAGGTTGGAACAGGTGTGCCTACACCCTCTTCAAAGACTCATATAGAGCAAGTTCAATAAGAGCTTTCGGGTGTAGCTTCTGAAAATGCTCCAGTGGATGAACCCATTATTAAGGAAGCTAACCTTCCACCCCAGATCCCGAGTTTCATCCTTTCCTAATAAATGAAAGTCCTTTAGTTCATTCTTCTATCATAGGCATTTCTTTCGATGATATCCCTGCAACTACTGGTGCCGAGGAACCTATTCCTTTAAAGCCACGCCTTGGGCTAGGTGACCCAAGTACTTCCTTTAGCCAATCCGGTGGGCATCTATCCCCCCGAGAAATGCTAAAAACTATAGCTTCTGGGAAGGGATATATTAACGATGACCAATGGAGTCAATTCAGGGTTCGTTCCATTCCTACCCCGCTCTAGAACTTCTACAATAGTTCTGTTTATGTAAGTTGCTTCATATCATGTTATGATTTTTATCTTTGATTATTCCTATAGGGTCTAACACTGTACACTGCAGATGGTTACAGAGTTAGTTGATGCCTTCCAGACCAACCTCACTCAGGCGGACAAGATCAAACGTCTGAAGGTTCAACTCAAAGAAAGCAAAGAGGCTTGTGCTTAGATTGAACAAAATTGTCAGGGGAAACACGAGGCAAAGCAAAAATTCATGGATAAATACCTCGCTGCCCAGCTTGAGGTTGAACAAAGAGCTTCTTTTACTGGGGATGAGGACAAGTCCCATAAAGATCTTCTGTATGCCACTCAAGAATCTTTACTTCAGGTCGAGCAAACAGCGGAGGAGGCCAAGTTGGCTTTTGAGCGGAGGATTAAAGATTTAAGCCGCTAAGCCCTCACTGTCGAGGTACCGTCAAAGGGGGCTAGGCTGGAGCAAGCAATTCAAGGATTTAATCGCCTCAAAAGATCTCTAGCATATGATGCTCACCTTTTTAGGGAGTTCCAGTGTGGAATGGTCTCAACCAGGGAATTTTTCAAGGTGAAGAACATGGTGACTGATATGATAACTGGAGCTTGTCGATTATAAATCATGTTAACAGATCCTTAGAATCCCTTCATGCTCAAATGAAAGAGTGGCGTGCTTACTGCCACAACATGGGCAAAGAGCCTCATCCCATGTATCTTAAAGTCTCAACTGAGAATGCCTTTTCCACATTCTATGTAGGCCAGACGAGTGGGGTGAATGTCAAAGAGCCTGACGTTGGCCTAGTGGTTGACAAATATTACAACACCTAGATGAGGGATGAAGTGGATGAGATTTTGTGGCTAGCTTTCGGATGCGATCCTGCTAAATGAATACAAAAGAGTGCATGATAAGGGCGATAACAGTGCTTAGCCTCATGCTCTTACTGATAAGAACCTATGACTTTCTTATACTTTGCTTTTCTCTCATTTTTTTGTGTGTACTCGACCTATCATAGGCATTTTACTTGTACATTTACTTAATGAAATAGATATTCTTTCGTTCAATTTATTCAGTACGCATGTGCTTTTTCCAACCTCCGGTCGAGGATTTCTTTTATGCCTTTTGGCTGGGTTTCCTTTCACATGTACTCTTTTTATCCAATTGTTACATCAAGGTTCTCCGATCATACATGAAGATACCTGTACAAGTCACCTGAGATGTCTCCCGGTTTTATCTACTACAAGGTTTTTTCGAATCGTTGGGGCTGTGTGTACAAACCAACACGGATGGGCATCTCACCTTGTCTTCCCTAATGGTGCTCCCAAATAATTTTTCAGGTAACTTGGTGCCTCGGGTTTGCCATATTATTGATGATGTGTTTACATCAGATCAGTTTGACAGGCATACTGTTTTAGCTTCTCTATCCCACTGGCATTTTCCATCTGCTCTTCGCGGTTTCACGACGTCCGAGTTCTTACTTACTTATGCAAGACCTTGTGGGTCATGGCCATATTCAACGTTTGTTGCTAATTTTAAAGTCTTTTCTGATGAATTATCCTATAGGGAATTTTAATTAATTTCTGCAAAGCTGAGTAAACAAACAAGCTAAAAATAGAAAACTGCTAAAAGGCCGCTAAAAGTGCTAAAAAAAACTAATTGAAGCGTAAAAAGGTCCCATTTTTAGGGATAGAACTTGTTCATGTATTGATCATTGCATGGTCGAGGCAAGACACCTCGTCCTGGCTGAGCGATTAGGTGAAAATACAAACACGGTTAAATGCTCAAAGCTAACCTAGAGGGGAGAGGGGTGAATAGGTTAGACACCTTTTTCGACTCCCTTAGAAACAAACAAAAGTTTGCCCCTCTTGATTGCTTGTATCACAATATATATATATATCAATAAAAGACACTTAATCTATATTTAAAACAAGTAAAGTGTGATACAAACAAGTAATCATAACACATACACAATCTATATTTTAGAAAGGAATTCAACTTATATAAAGAGTTCTATCCATAGTATTCAAATAACAAATACAAATATAAGAGAGATAGAGATAGAGAAAAGTTGATACAAGATAAAACGTGGTAAACCTCCGAAGAGGAAACATCCACGGGTTAGCAACCACCGGCAAACAAAATCCACTAGTAGATAAGACAAGTACAATCTCTCAAGTGACCCCTTCACCTAGAAACTACCCTCCTATCCTACTCATGAAGATGTCACCCTCTTGCTCAACAATCCGAGGCCTCACATCTCTTGTCAAGACTTCCTCGCTCACCTTTTCGGATCCTCACGACCCTAGGCAAGACTTCTTGCTCAACTATCCGAGTCCTCCCGACTCTAGTCAAGACTTCCTCGCTCACCCTTCCGGATCCTCACGACCCTAGTCAAGACTTCTTGCTCAACTATCCGAGTCCTCCTGACTCTAGTCAAGACTTCCTTGCTTGACAATCCGAGGTCTCCCACCTCTTGCCAAGACTTTCTTGCTCAACAACATAGGTCTCACACCTATTGTCAAGACTTCCTTCTCACAAGGCATCTAGGTGATTATGAATGCAAAACGTAAACAAGCATGCAACATAGAATGTTATGATCAACATATCCTATGGAAAATATTAGACATGAGCATGAATGCACAAATCAAATGTAGTCTAGTCAACCATGCATGTTTAATCCATTTAGATCATGTAAGATATGTTCAATATTAATTACAACCTAGATACATGCATAGATATAAAACTTGAATCACAAGATATGTTCAATTAACAAATAATCAAGTTTAAATCTCATAAACCAAAAATATGCTAAAATCATATGACAAAGTCATTTAGATTAAAGCTAAAGTTCTAGAGCATATTCCTATTCATAGATTCAACAAAGCACATGAATAGCTCAAAAGAACACAAGCATATGTATTATTGTGAGATTTCGGCCAAAGAGAGCCTAATACATGTGAGCAACTATTTTTCATAAAATCAATCAATCAAAGATCATCAAATAGTCCTAGAATCAAAGCTAGCACAATACAATCCCAAACATGTGAAAACATAGGCAAAATCAAAATCTAACTCAACATGTTAGTTTTAAATTGAAACTTAATCTAGCTTTAAATGAGTTCAAAACTCAAATCAAAACTATCACAAGACACATATATATGTTGAAGAAGAAAACCCAAGGCAATTGACCAAGTTTTAAACGAAAACTTTGAGAGAAAATCAATACCTTAGTTGATTTTGGTGCAGTCCAAATTTTGTGAGTTTAGACTCCAAAAAAAGCATTAAAACTAACTCAAACCTACGGAGAAAAGATGGAGGATGAATAGACAAACACTCTTAACTTTGAATCACTCAAATCGAAGTTCAAATGAAGAAGTTATGGTGTTTGGAATGTGAGAAAATATGGAGAGAAAATTCTGCACTCAAGTTTTAAATTTTTTCTTAGAATGAAATGTGAGAGAGAAGGGAAATATAAAGGAGAGGGAAATAATAAAATCAAAAAGACCAAAATGCCCTCCTTTGAGAATGCTCCCCCGAGATGGTGCGTGGGCATCTCGGGACAGCAAGGAGTTGCGGCCAAGATGGCCATGCTCCATCTCGGGCTTGCACCACTTGATGGCCTTTGGCAATGGTGCAACTCCCTTGCACTCCTTTCTGTTCTTCGACCGTTCTTTAGCCTCCGAACTCGAAATTCATATCCGTTTACGGATTACAAACCATAACTCTCTCACGGACATGAAAATATAAGATACTCAACCCATAAAATAATAATTTGACTCGATATACGAAGACGAAGACAATGTATGCAACATGAGTTGAAAGTGTAGTATCTTTTGACTTAGAACTTAAAATCAATAGTATGAGTAACCGAAATGACCGGAACTCAATCAAGAATGATTTATGACTAAAATCAAGTTCAATATCCATGTTATACAAACATATACACATACAAACACAATTCACACTAGAATGCAAACTACATAGAGATAGTCTCCGATCATGCATTTTCCAAAACATGTTATTTCCATACCAATGCATGGCATTCATCTTCAAGTGTGTGAATGTGTTATACATGGTGCACAACGATGCAGGGACACATATGAATGAATTGTATGTGTGTGCCTATAATGGTTCACAATGATACAGGGACACAAATGTATGTATTGTGTGTGTGTGCCTAAGCTTTGTAAGAGAAAGATAAGGTCTTAGTATACCTTTGTAGAACCATATTGCATCCTTTCTCTTTGAAGACTTTGAACTTGATTTGACTAGTTGTTCCTTCTTCTTTGAAGCTTGAATCATCATGAATCTAAACAATTAAATCATTACAAGTAAACATCATTTTGATATGGAATTAATGCCAACACAATCTAAAACCTAACAATCTCCCCCTTTGGCAAATTCAATGTCAAAACACCTATACATTTATACAAATATAAAAATGGAGATAGGTCATAAAATCACTCCCTCACATTACAATGAGTAAGATTCCTACAACTAATCTTCATCAACTCTTGGACTTCATCTTGATCTTCTCTTGAAGCAACCTACAAATCATCTTAAAACACAATGCATATACAAGAGAAAAACAACTAATGGCAACATATAATATGGATAAGAATATACAATTAAGTCCACAAATACATGTATCTCCCCCTCAATACATGCCAAAACACAAGAATTCTTAACCAAATCTTAAGACTAATTATTACATGTCATTGAAAGTTCAAAAGTTTACAAAAACAACATAAAATAAACTAAGTAACTAGTATCTCTTTATCCCTATTTTTGACATGAAATGATGCCAAAAGTTAAGAAATATACCACAAGACTCAAATACTAGCTACTTGTTCCACCAAAGAAAGTCGTGCGAGTAGTTGATCTAACATAATGCTTGAGAGGTGGTCTTGAACTTGAAGCAATACACTCCTCCAACTCTTTTATCCCAGCATCTTGTTGAACAACTATAGCACTAAGTTCATCAACCTTTTTCTTCAATTGTATAGCCAATCCGGAAGAATATTTGTGCTAATCACATGACTATCAACTTGAGAACTACTAAATAGTCCAAAAGTATCACAAGTCTTACCCTTATTCTTATATGACATGTATGACACACGTTTATCACAATACTTTTCCAAGGGTTGAACTAACACATCATCTTCTCTACTCTTAACCCCACGAGCTAAACATAATGAAGTAATCCCCAGTAATGCAAGCTTTTTATCACCTCTAGTAGAGAAAGCCGTACTACCAATGAATATATGAGAAGATCTCCAAGGTTTGTAGGTTGATTATTTACCAAGGCATACACTATTTTGATCTTGTCCTTATTCAACTCGGTTGAATTCGAAGATCCAATAATGTTAGTGCAAATGAATAGATGCCAAAATGCACTAGCCTTAGTTAACTCATGTTGACTAATATATGCTCTACCTTTCCACTCAAAAGAAGCATTGTCACAAAGAGTTCTACCCATGATATTTAGATTCTCAATGACATCCACATCTAGAAAACTAGAATCTATATCATTAGATAGCCCAAGAAACTTGTTAATGTTTTCCGGGTTAACTCTAAACACAACACCCCTAATCTCCATCAAAGCATCTAATAAGGTGACACTTTCCCTATATTCAAGATAAAACTCTCTAACAGGAGTATCATTCACAATTCCTGACATGCTCACCCAAAATTCCCAATTTCTATCCTTTAAGCACTTAAGAACATAAGAATCTTTACACTTACCTAAGTCAATGCCTCTCTCTTGAAATATCTTATTTGTTCCAAAGATCCCTAAATCTTTTGTCCTTAAAGCTTCGGATCCTTTTGAGGTAGACTTGGCTTTCACAACGAGATTCAATTGTTTTCCACTTCGGTAATCTTAGTTCTTCCCATTTGTTCTTGTGTTATAAGATGCTATATACATACAATAAAAGTGAGTGAAAGACAAAACAAGCATATTAGTCACAAAGATATAAAAACAAAGACATATGACTTAAGAATGAATCATCATGCAAGACAAGAATAGTGAGTAATATCTTACAAGTATCATTAAGTCAAAATATGCCAACATGTAAAAAAAAATAAAGCATGTGAACATATCATAAAAGAGAACAATGTCTAGCATACAATGCCCCCCCTTGATAAATGCTATAACTAAAATCAATGATAGCATAAAGTTCACAAAGATGTTCACACAATCACACATTCAAGCAATTTGAAGAAATATCAACAAATAAGCTTCATATGCTAAGAGAGATACACAGAGATTTTTCAAGTTCTTTCATAATTATTCAACAATTGCTAAAATATCATCATACTCATAAACAAAGTGTGTGTGTGAGAGAGATATGCTTCAAATATATATCAAGAAGTAGTTTGATAATCAACATGCAAACAATTTCCAACAACTATTCATCTTAAGCTTTTTCCATAAAAGTCAAACCGATTATCATCCGGAATTTTTGCTTTTAAGATAATATATTTCAGCATATGAGCGTGTGTGTGCAAGTGGCTCATCATCCCATTTCAGTTTTTCAACCCGAGCTCATTTGATGTTCAACTATACTCTTTTTTAATCCTTCCTCCTTTTTAATCATTCCTCCTTTTCTTTTTAGGCTTTGAATCAAAGGATTTTTTCTTTTCATGATTCCATTTCAACACTTCTTTGATTTTTCCATTTTTTTTAACATAAACAAAATTCACTTCATGGCGGCTTTCACTCATCACAATAGTGTAGCTCCTTCCAACATTGGGTAGCTTTCACAACCAATGTGTGTAGCCCTTTCCATGAAGGTGCTCATTGAGTTCTATGTATTTGTTGAAGCAAAATGGATACTAACCATATGTCATTTTAAATGTACTTAAGCACAAAAACTTCAAGGTGTATCCAAAGTTTACATATTAGTAAACTCAACCTACTAGCAAAACATATAAGAGAAGCAAGGTGCAATTTTAGAAAACCAAGATTTTATGGCTCATAAGCACATGATCTAAGAGCAATAAGTAGAGACTTATTCAAGATCATTACTTCTCTAATGAGTAGCTTTCAAAGAATATGAAGCTCATATTTTCAAAAGTAATGTCACTCAATATACTATACACAAACAATCATTAAAGTTAAGATTAATGTGAACAATATCACTATTAGATCCTGAAATAGCAAATTTCAATGTATAAAATTCTCTAATATGACATGCTATGAGATGTATATCGAAAATTGAGTCAAAAGATGAATATCTAAAAGAGAACATGCATTAGAGTATAGAGATACCTTTTTGCACATTATATTCACCAAATATCATACTTCCGCCCTTTTTATGAGCACTCTTGCCTTGAATGTCCTCATGATACCAAGTTGACGATGTTTCACAACAAGAGTATAAAAAGCATAATATCTCAACTCAATCAACACATATATCAAAAGAACTTCTCTAAAGTTAACCAACAAATTTTGACCATCATAACAAATATGATGTGAGATAACCAAGTTCATATCAATACATAGAGTATTCAAAGCTAGCAAGCAAGAATTCTCAACACAATTGATATATTGCCTCAAAGCTATCTCACATGTGCTTCTTATATTAGTGATAAGAGCACTCACCCTTGAACCACTTGTTCTTGGGTGTACCTACACAAACATTTCAATATCAACCTTGACAACAATGTTAAATCTAGAGTAAAGTCCTTTAATAACTTGATTAACAAGAATATCATTAACACACTCTTCCTTAACATTTTCAACACAAGCTTTGTCAAGTTGAACAAGATTAATATTCTTTCTACTCCACAACTTCTTCTCATGCTTAGCAATATTATCATGTTTTTCAACTTTCAAATCCTTAGCATGTTCAAGTTGAAGTTTAATCTCCTTATCTCTATATTCATTTCCTAATTTGCATTTTTCAATATATTTATAACACATAGGCTTAATGTGACATATTGTGTTGCAATAGTGGCAAATTGGAATAAAAGATGAGATTGTACCTTTTTGAGTTGAACTAGCTTCACTAGAAGTTTGCAAAGATACCTTGTTCACCAACTTCTTCTTGGCTTTTGATCTTCTCTTCTTGTGTGGTTTCTTATCAATCACGACTTCATCCAAGTGAGTAGGAAGTGGTGCTTCTAAGGGCTCCTCTTCAACTACCAAGTCTTCTTTACCACTATGAGAGTTAACAAAATTCCTAACACTAGACACACTTACCGAATCATTCACTAAGTCCTTAATGGCCTCCTTAGCCGTGTCTATCTCTTCCATTAATTCTTGTTCTCTCTTTTTCAAAAAAGATATCACATTATCCTTCTCAAGGTTTATCTTTTCAAGTTCTCTAAACTTCTTCATAATATCACCTTTCTCACCAAGAAGTCTACGAGTGAAAATCACAAACTCATCTAGTTGTTTCTTGATCAAATCATCCTTCTCAACTAACTCTCTTAGAACATTATCTCTATCTTCTTCAAGCTTCTCTATCTTGGCCAACAACTCAAGATTAGTAGGATTGGAACTAGAGCTTCCATGATGATTTGTATCAAAGTTTTTGTTCAAATATATTGTACCATCAACATCTAGTGGAGAATGAGAAGTCGTTAGAGCTACAAAGTTGCTCACCAACTCTTCATCACTTGAAGACTCGCTACTAGAGCTCTCATTATCATTAGAGTTATCATCACTCCAAGTAGCCGCAAACACTTTGCCTTTCTTGTCTTTCTTAGATGGCTTATTGGTGCACTCACTAGCAAAGTGACCGAAACCATGACAATTATAGCATTGAACATGTTTCTTTTTCATGGCTTGACTATTCTTTTCATTCCTTGGAGATGATGTTTTCTTAACTCCCTTTTCCTTAGAAGACTTGTCTCTAGGCTTGGCATTCTTCTTTAGAAACTTCTTGAACTTTCTAACCAAAAGAGCCATCTCTTCATTTTCATCATCAATCTCCTCCTTAATAGCATTGAGAGTGATTCCCTTACTCTTAATCTTTGGCTTCAAGCACATCTCATAAGTTTGGAGAGACCCAAGCAACTCATCAATGTTTATGCTATCCACATCCTTGCTTTCCTCAATGACCGTCACCTTTGATTTAAATCTCTTAGGAAGAGACCTAAGGGTTTTCCAATTTAAGCGCTCTTTTGAGATAGGTACTCCAAGTGCTTGACATTGGTTAGCAACGTTAAGAAGCCGGAATTGGAAGTCTTCGAACCTTTCTTCTTCACCCATACTTAAACCATTAAATTGTGATGCCAACATTTGAAGCCTCGATTTCTTCACCGCTAAGGTTCCTTCATTAGTAACTTGAAGGGTATCTCAAGCTTCCTTTACGGATTCAAGATTTTGAATGTAGGAGAATTGATGCCCATCAACTCCTCCAAAGATGGCATTCATAGCACGATGATGCCACTTAGCAACCTCAAACTTATTCGTTGTCCATTCACTTATTAGCTTGAGTATCATGGTTCCATCCTCTTGAACCTTGGTAGGAGGACTATAACCTTTTTCCACTACCATCCAAGCCCATTCATCAATAGAGCAGATGTAGGCTTTCATCCTCAACTTCCAATACTCATAGTTAGTGCCTCGAAGTAATGGTGGCATAGTATTTGAGGCTCCTTCCACCATTACATCATCTTGTAAGCCCATGACTTCAAAAGCTTTACAAAAACCGTGAATGTATCACCTGGACTCTCACTAAGTACAATCTAGTGTCCTGCTTTGATACCAATTGAAAATACAAACACGGTTAAATGCTCAAGGCTAACCTAGAGGGGGGGTGAATAGGTTAGGCACCTTTTTCGACTCCCTTAAAAACAAACAAAAGTTTGTCCCTCTTGATTGCTTGTATCATAATATTTATATATATATATATATATATATATATATATATATCAATAAAGACACTTAATCAATATATAAAACAAGTAAAGTGTGATACAAACAAGTAATCATAACATATACACAATCTATATTATAGAAAGGAAGTCAACTTACATAAAATCAATCAATCAAAGATCATCAAATAGTCCTAGAATCAAAGTTAGCACAATACAATCCCAAACATGTGAAAATAGGCAAAATCAAAATCTAACTCAACATGTGAGATTTCAATTGAAACTCAATCTAGCTTTAAATGAGTTCAAAACTCAAATCAAAACTATCACAAGACACATATATACGTTGAAGAAGAAAACCCAAGGCAATTGACCAAGTTTTGTAATAAAACTTTGAGAGAAAATCAATACCTTAGTTGATTTTGGTGCAGTCCCGTTTTTGTGAGTTTAGACTTTAAAACAGCAATAAAACTAACTCAAACCTTCAGAGAAAAGATTGAGGATGAATAGAAAAACACTCTCAACTTTGAATCACTCAAATCGGAGTTCAAATAAAGATGTTATGGTGCTTGAAAGGTGAGAAAATATGGAGAGAAAATTCTGCACTCAAGTTTTAAATTTCTTCTTAGAATGAAATGTGAGAGGGGAAGAGAAATATAAAGGAGAGGGAAATAATAGAAGTAAAAAGACCAAAATGCCCTCCTTTGAGAATGCTTCCCCGAGATGGTGCATGGGCATCTCGGGGCAGCAAGGAGTTGGGCCGAGATGGCCATGCGCCATCTCGGGCTTGCACCACTTGATGGCCTTTGGCCATGGTGCAACACCCTTGCACTCTTCTCACGTTCTTTGACCATTCTTTGGCCTCTGAACTCGGAATTTGAATCCCTTTACGGATTAAAAACCGTAACTCTCTCATGGACATGATCATATGAGATACTCAACCAAAAAAATAATAATTCGATTCGATATATGAAGACGAAGACAATGTATGCAACATGAGTTGAAAGTGTAGTATCTTTTGACCTAGAACTTAAAATCAATAGTATGAGTAACCAAAATGACCGGAACTCAATCAAGAATGATTTAAGACTAAAATAAAGTTCAAAATCCAGGTTACACAAACATATACACATATAAACACTATTCACACTAGAATGCAAACTACATAGAGATAGTCTCCAATCATACATTTTCTAAAACATGTTATTTCCATACCAATGCATGAGCATTCATCTTCAAGTGTGTGAATTTGATGGGACCTCAAATCTGTACAATATGTTCTTTTTAACAAAACTGGTGGTATATGCTTCTGTGATGTCTACGAGAGGTTCTGCCTCAGCTCACTTAATGAAGTAGTCATCTGCTACAATTGTATGTTTTTCCCCCATTTTATTCTTGTGGACATTTGCCTAATTATATCAAGCCCCCACATGACGAATGACCAAGGTAAAGTAGGGCTTCTGAGCAATTCGGGAGGTTGTCGAATGTCATTAGCAATCTTATGGCATGTCTTGTTGCTTTCTACGAAAAAAGTGGGCCAATAGAACCCTTGTCTAAGTACTTTATACGCCAAACTCTTACTCCAAGTGTGGTTTCCACACACCCCACCTTAGATATCCTTCGAAACCTCGCCAGCCTCTTCACCCTCTACACACGATTGTAATGTCTTTGAAAATCCTCTTATACATAATTTCCCACTAATAACAGTGTATCGGTTGACCTATACTTGACACGTTTCACCTCTATGGTATCCTCTGGTGAAACATCTTCTAAAAATTTCCTGATAGATTCCATCCAACTGCTCGAATCTTCTCGGATCTCAGCTACTATCACTTCTTCCGGTTCAGTTATTCTTGGTCAGTTCAGATGAGCCACTCGAACAATCTTAGATCTGATGCCAGTAGTTGCTAACGCCAGCTTGGATAGAGAATCTACTTTCTATGAGTGTTTGACGAGCTGTTAACATGCAGCTTCCACTTAAAAACCTTCCCTCATTTTTCTTCCATCATCATTGCTACTTCCATGTCTGGTTTAGTAAATTCGGCCACAAAGTCTATTACCGCCTATCCTTTGAGCAATGCTTTGGGGATGTATTTAATGTCGAACTCACCCAACTCTATCGTCCACTTGGTCAGTCTACCTAATACTTTCTTTTGTAGGATCTGTTTGATCGGGTAGTTGGTGTAGACTTCCACTTTGTAGCTTGGAAATATGGTCTTAATTTTCTCACTACTACGACCGGTGCAAGGGACATCTTTTCGACAGGCAAATACCTTGTTTCTATTGGTAACAAAGTTTTGACGGTATAATCTACTGGATTCTGGACTCCATTCACCATTCGAACTAGAACAAAGCCGGTCACCATGTCTGTGAGAGACAGATCTAGGTACGTTGTTTCTCCGACCACTGGTTTGGAGAGAATGGGTGACCGACCTAAGTATTCTTTCAACTTTTGAAAGACTTCTTCATATTCCTCATTCCTTTAAAGCTCTTTCCCCTTTTTTCATGCTTTAAAGAACAACGAGCACTTGTCTGTCGATTTGGATATGAATACGTTGAGTGAGGCGAGGCACCCGGTCAACCTTTAGATTCACAAAAAGTTGGATTTCCTCTAGATTCACCTCGATTCCTCGCTAGTGAACTTGGAATTTGAGTAATTTTCCCGAGGGCACTCCGAACACACATTTGTTCTAGTTAAGCTTCAATATAAATTTTAGTAGAACATCAAAAGTCTACCTTAAATCCGACACATGTCATTTCGCTGTGACACTTTTAGTCAGCATGTCATCCACATGGACTTCCATGTTTCTTCAAATTTACTTAGCAAAAATTCTATTGACCAGCCTTTGATAGGTTGCTCTAGCCTTCTTTAATCCAAATGACATTACAATGTAGCAGTATATCCCCTGATCAATTGTAAATGCCATATTTTCTTCATCCGGCTTGTGCATCCAAATATGGTAACAGTCCGAGTAGGCGTCCATGAAGATAAGTAATTCATGGCCCGCGGTGGTTTCTACTAACAGATCAATCCTCGGAAAAGGAAAACTGTTGGGGTTTATGTCCTAAAAATGTAATTTGTAAATGAATTTATGAAATAAATAAAAAGAAAAATTCAATTCATTCTTGTTGTGTTGTTTATTTTATAACTTGTGCATATACTTAACATCCAAGATTGCCGGATGTAATCTCGAACTGTGTATATGAGTGTCATACACTGATGGATACAGTAAGAGACGTGCAATCTAAAGAATCTATAGATAGCAAATAAAGCTGGGTACTTTATTTGTGGTTAATCTATAGATGTGGTCAATTCCGTAATGTACGGTGATTCCACCCTGAATCACTCATATGGAGATATGAGAATGGAGGCACCTTGTACGATGTGATCATATAGGACTGAACCATGATCTATATGAATCTCTCAACAAGATCCGTTTATCGATGAGATTCTTATATATATCTATATATATATCAACTAATGATGGCTATATGTGGGTGTTCTTCATCCTGAGTGTCTTATCGACTCCTTCAGGTTAGATCGTGATCTTTGATATACCATGGGTGAGGTCGGATGAAGTTCCCGATCAATATGCTCCATATGTTGGGATTGCGGTTTGGATTGTGGCTGGGAAGGTTTGTGCACACTAGTGGAATCCACTCTTTCTTGTGAGAAGTAGATGTAATTCCCATAAGGTTGATTCGGGGCTTGGACAATATGAGCGCTATCCTAATTCCCTGAGGAAATAGGATTTATTGTCTATTAGAGAATCAATGGTACTTAAAAGATATATATAATTAGAGGGGTATAACGGATATTATGACACAAAATACTGTTTTCATTTTCATTTTTATTTTCGAAAAACAACAACTGAAAAACGCCTATAGGACGGGCCCTAAGAAAAAATATAGATATATATTGTTTCATGCTTTGTGTGTTTTTGAAACACATAGAAGAAAGAGTTTCTTCAATTCCCTCTACATCCTCCATTCAAGTTTCTGAGACCGTGATGCGCCCACACACAGTTACCAATCCTGGGAGATAGCGAGAAAGATCGAGTGGTTTAGATCTTGTGAAAAAAACAGCCGTGTGATTTAAGAAAAAATATAGATATATATTGTTTCATGCTTTGTGTGTTTTTGAAACACATAGAAGAAAGAGTTTCTTCAATTCTCTCTACAACCTCCATTCAAGTTCCTGAGACCATGATGTGCCCACACGCAGTTACCGATCCCGGGAGATAGCGAGGAAGATCGAGTGGTTCAGACATGAGCGTATCGTAAAGTGAAGGAGCCTCCAAACGTTGGTAAGATTTTTATCTTCTGATTATATTGATTTCAATTTCCTGTGTTTACATATTGTATGTATTAGTTCGGAAAAATAATTATGATCCCAAGTTCACTGGTTACAAATACAGATTATGATCTGTATTAAAAAATTTAAAACCTAGTTTCGCTGTGTAACTAGTGAACCGGGTTCCAACAATTGGTATCAGAGCCTGGTTTTATTTTCGAAATAGGAAATTGTTTTCTATGCTCCTGTATGTATGATTGTGTATGCACGATTTAAATTGACTGTATGTTGTTTTTGTATGTAAGTATATATATATATAATTTACAAAAACATGATTGATCGTTAATTATATGGTACTGTGGATTTAGGGTTTATGAGTTGTATTATTATTTTTTTGTTTATATTTTTTTTACTGTCATTGTATTGTAAAAAAAAATGTAACCTATATTGAAGAGCTGGAAAAATCATGAAGAATGATTCATGAGATGAATCGGAGTGACCTGAAGAGACTGGAAGACTCAGAAATTACAAGAAGACCAATGAATGCCTTGGGAAATCTTTTGTAATTTTAGATTCCAATTTTTTAGGTTAAATAATCCACAGTACTCGGTCAATTCATGTATGCTTTATATTATGTGATGATAAAAGCATTCTCATACATACGTATGTCATTTAGATTAGATGTGCATACACAAATATATTTGATATGTCATACATGCATCATAGCCTGATATTTTATGTATTTTTTTTAATGTGATTAAAATGGGTAAATACATAAATTGGCTATGACAATGTGATAAGTTTTTTTTTAATGGTAAAAAAAACTTGGTAATTCTCATTAATATTAATCTAGTTATTAAAGAGTTTAATAAGTTAGATTAATAGGGTCATTTATTGTAATTAGGATTAATATGAATATTTACCTAATAATAAATTAACCGAATAAAGTGTTAGAGTTTTAATTGTTAAAACTTGGTAAACACTATCAAAATAATCTGACCTTAGTAAATAGTTTACTGAATCTTAGATTGTTCACTAATATATTAAATTTTTAATTGTTAAAGATCATTAATAATTTATTAGTTAATTAGAATTTGGTTCTAATTAGTTAATGTGCTAGATAATTTGATTAAAGTTAGTCGTTTAATCCTGTAGAGTCTAGATGCATTAACGGTTAATAGAAAACCCTAATTTTAAAATAGTGAGTGAGAGAGGGATATATGACATATATATCCCGCAGTCTCTATTATTAGTTCAACACCGTGAGATCCGAGTGGGGCCTCATGACGGCTTTGCTTTCATCATCCCTAAGGAGAGTTTCCACAAAGGTCAATACCAAGGTTGACTTCCTAACATATAGGATTTCAGAGGGTATTTCGGGATTGACCGACCCTAAGGCAGCAATTCTCGAGTTAAGCTGGTGAGATCTGAAATGGTGGATTACACTCACGAAGGTTTTGATTAAGTTTGTTAATTAAAAACCTGACTGAATGAACGATGGTTGGATGATCTGGAATAAGAGTTATTCTAAAACATCATATGATTGAGAATGTCTCGGTCCAACATGCAAAGACTTGACTGACCCTAAGGCAACACTTTTTTGTGGTACGTTGGATTGTCGTGGTATAGTAACTAGTTCTAGGGTAGTTCTAGTTCGTTAAACATGTGCATGCATCATGTTTAAATTTATGCCAAAGCACTTGCACTTGTTTTAAATAAGTAACTGAATGAATGTTTTATTTATTTCAGCAATAATGTCTTCTGCATTACTTCAAATTCTCGCAAACGACAGATTAACTGGATATAACTACACTAAGTAGAAACTTAACATTAATGCAATTTTGGTCACCAAAGGCCTCAAGTTTGTGCTTACAGAGTAATGTCCTCAGGTGCCTGTTGCCAATGCCACACGATTTGTTCGTGAGGCATACCAGCGATGGGTCTCATCTGATGAGAAAGCCCCGAACATATATGTTGGTCTCAATGACAGACGTCCTTGTCACAAAGCACGAAGCAATGACTTCAACATTCGAAATCATGGAGTCTGGAGTCATTACAAGCTATGTTCGGGCAGCCCTCCGAGTAAAAACGACACAAAGTCGTTTGTTCCGCTATGCTCGCTCGCATGAAGGAAGGTACATCAGTTCGGGAACATGTCCTGAGCATGATATCCTACTTCAACAAGGCAGAAGTCAATGGCATGACCATTAACGAACCCAGTCAAGTGAGCATCATACTAACGACTCTTTCGAAGAGTTTCGACCAGTTTAAGAGTAACTATGATATGAACAAGTTAAGGTTCAATCTCACACAGTTGCTCAATGAGCTCACTACCTTTGAGCTCTTGACTAAGGACAATAAGGATAAGAACGGTGAGGCAAATGTTACCAAATCATCTTCCTCTAATAATAAGAAGAGGAAGAGGTTTACTAGGAAAGCGAAGGGTAAGCCCAAACCCAAGAAAGCCCAAAGCAAGAAGAAGTTCAAGAAAAGTAAATATGATTTACTTGTTCATGAGTCGTGTTTAGTGGAAGATGATTCTTCACCCTGTATAGTTGATTCGGGGGCCACTAACCATATTTGTTCTTCTACAATGGACTGATTCTTGGACACAGCTAGAGGAACAAGCCTTCTCAATGCGTGTAGGGTCAGGGGATGTCGTGTCGACACAAGCAGTGGGAGTAATTAGATTACGTTTTTGTAATAATAATATATTGTTGGACAATATATTTTATATTCCTGGATTTACACGGAATTTGATTTCCGTTTTCCAAGTTGTTAGAACAAAAATATTGTGTTTCTTTTAATAATAAGTCTGTTATTATTGGAAAGAATGGTCTGAATATTTGTTCAGGAATTAATGAAAACAATTTGTATGTGTTTTGACCTTTAATACATACTACACTGCTCAACACTGAAATGTTTAAGGTTGATAAACAAAAAACTAAACGACATAAGATTTCTCCAGATTATGACACGTATCTCTGGCATGTAAGGCTTGGTCATATCAACCTTGACCGGATAGACAGACTAGTAAAAAGTGAACCTTTAAGTGAGTTAAAGGTTGACACATTATTTGTCTACAAATCTTGTCTGGAAGGTAAGATGACTAAGAGAATTTTTACAGGAAAAGAGCTTAGAGCTAAAGAATCACTAGAGCTTATACATACAGACGTCTGCGGATCGATGAATGTTAAAGCTAGGGGTGGTTATGAGTATTATGACACATTTATAGATGACTACTGAAGATACGGATACGTCTACCTAATGCAACGGAAGTCTAAAACATTTGAAATCTTCAAAGAATTCCGAGCTGAAGTTGGGAATCAATTAGGTAGGACTATCAAGTCACTATGATCGGATCGTGGAGGTGAGTACCTTGACTAAGAGTTTGAAGACTTCATGGTCGAGCATGGGATAGTTTCCCAACTCATAGCTCCCGGTACACCTCAGCAAAATGGTGTAGCAGAGAGGAGAAATATAACCCTAATGAAAATGGTGAGATCTATGATTAGTTTCTCATTATTACCAAATTCCTTCTAGGGATATGCGTTACAAACAACGGCATACATTTTGAATGTAGTGCATCCAAATATGTTCCTAGGAGTCCCCTTAGAGTTGTGGAATGGTCGTAAATCTAGTTTAAGACATTTTCGCATATAGGGGTGTCCAACTCACGTGCTGAAGAACAGAACTGGAAAGCTAGACTCCAAGTCTGTTGTCTGCCTATTTGTAGGATACTTCAAGGAGACCAGATGTGGAAACTTCTATAGTCCTGAAGACAATAAAGTATTTGTATCGACAAATGCAACGTTTCTTGAGTACAATTATATTAGTGACCATAAACCTTGTTCTAAAATTGTATTGAATGAGTTGGAGCCTGGTGAGACTAGTGTTTCATCAACAATAGTTGTTGATCCATAAACATCTGAAAGTCAGATGGTTCCTGATCAGGATACACTACCATCTAGACATAGTGAGAGGGTTGTGAAACAACCTGAACGCTATTTAGGTATATGTGAGGGACAAGGTGTTGTCTTTGCTGATAGTGTGGATGATCTATTGACATTTAATAATGTAATGAAAGATCCTGATAAAGAGGAATGGCTTACAGCCATGAATCTCTAGATGAAGTCCATGTTCACTAACTCGGTCTGGGATCTTGTAGACTTACCGGATGGGGTAAAACCCATAGGGTGTAAGTGGATCTACAAGTGAAAGAAAGGAGTAGACGAAAAGGTAGATACCTTCAAAGTTTTGGCTAGTGGCCAAGGGTTATACCTAGAAAGATGGGGGGTTGATTATGAAGAGACCTTCTCGTTAGTAGCCATGTTTAAGTCTATTAGGATTCTCTTATCCATTGCTCCCTATTTCGATTACGAAATTTGGCAAATGGACGTCAAGACTGCATTCTTGAATGGCAATCTTGATGAGAGCATCTATATGATGCAACCAGAAGGATTCGAGTCTCCAGATCAAGAGCAAAAGGTGTGCAAGCTGCAAAGGTCCATTTATGGACTTAAGCAAGCATCTAGATCTTGGAACATTAGGTTTGATTATGTGATAAAAACCTATGGCTTCGAGTAACATGTCGATGAGCCTTGTGTCTACAAGCACATCGTTGATAATAATGTAGTTTTCTTGGTCCTATACGTAGATGATATCCTACTTACTGAGAATGATGTGGGAGTGTTGTCTGATGTAAAGGGTTGGGTGGCTAGCCAATTCCAAATAAAAGATTTGGGAGAGGCGAGTTATGTTCTAGGGATCCAACTTATAAGGGATCGTAAGAACAAACTCACAGCACTGTCTCAGGCATCATATATCGATAAGATTCTTGTACGATTTTCGATGCAAAACTCCAAGAAAGGTAATTTACCTTCTAAGCATGGAGTTCACTTGTCTAAGGAACAGTGTCCTAAGACACCTCAAGAAGTTGAGGATATGAGACGTGTACCCTATGCATCGGCAGTAGGTAGTCTCATGTATGCTATATTTATGCACGAGACCGGACATCTGCTATGCAGTGAGAGTAGTCAGCAGATACCAGTCCAACCCAGAATTGGATCATTGGGTTGCTGTCAAGACAATTCTCAAGTATCTTCGGAGAACGAGAGACTATATGCTAGTTTATTCCTAGCAGGATTTGATCCCGTTAGGATACACGGATTCTGATTTTCAGTCAGATAGGGATTCTAGAAAATCCACATCTGGATCAATATTCACTCAGGGTGGTGGAGCCATTGTGTAGAGAAGTATCAAGCAATCTTGCATTTTTGACTCCAGCATGGAAGTCAAATATGTAGCCGTTAGTGAAGCTGTAAAAGAGGTTGTTTGGCTCTGTAAGTTCTTGAGTGATATGGAAGTTGTTCCAGATCTGGATAGGCCTATCACACTTTATTGTGATAACAGTGGTGCTATGGCAAATTCCAAAGAACCAAAAAGCCACAAAAGAGGGAAACATATAGAGAGAAAGTATCATCTCATTAGAGAGATAGTACAGAGAGGAGATGTGATTGTCACCAAAATAGCCTCACAAGACAATCATGTTGATCCATTTACGAAGATCTTACCGGCTAAAGTGTTTTTGGGTGACCTAGATGGTCTAGAGTTACGAGACATGCCTCACATGCTTTAGTGAAAGTAGGAGATTGTTGGGGTTTATGCCCTAAAGATGTAATTTGTAAATGGGTTTATGAAATAAATAAAAAGAAAAGTTCAATTCATTCTTGTTGTGTTGTTTATTTTATAACTTTTGCATATACTTAACATCCAAGATTGCTAGATGTAATCTCAAACTGTGTATATGAGTGTCATATACGGATGGATACAGTAAGAGACGTGCAATCTAAAGAGTCCATAGATAGCAAATAAAACTGGGTACTTTATTTGTGGTTAATCTATAGCTGCGGTCTATTCCGTAATATACGGTGATTCCATCCTGAATCATTCATATGGAGATATGATAATGGAGGCACCTTGTCTGATGTGATCGTATAGGACTGGGCCATGATCTATATGAATCTCTCAACAAGATCTGTTTACCGATGAGATTCATATATATATATATATATATATATATATATATATATATATATCAACTAATGATGGCTATATGTGGGTGATCTTAATCATGAGTGTCTTATCGACTCCTTCAGGTTAGATCATGGTCTTTGATATACCATGGGTGAGGTCGGATGAAGTTCCGGATCAATATGCTCTGTATGGTGGGATTGCGGTTTGGCTTGTGGCTGGGAAGGTTTATACACACTAGTGGAATCCACTCATTCTTGTGAGAAGTAGATGATAGTTCGCTTAAGGGTTGATTTGGGGTTTGGACAATATGAGCACTCTTCTAATTCCGTGAGGAAATAAGATTTATTGTTTATTAGAGAATCAATGGTACTTAAAGGATATATTTAATTAGAGGGATATAACAGACATTATTCCCAGCTCTAATTACTATTGTAGAGGATCACACCATGTGTAATAGCTACATCGATGGACACCGAGTTGTATCGGTTTGTGTAAAAGCGTCTACAGTTGAGAGAGTGCAGCTTTGGGTTTTTAGTGGAATAACACCGGAGTTAATAATCAAGGAATATTAATTAAAGAGTTTAATTAATGATTCCGATGATTATTAGAGCTCAAAATACTGTTGATCCATTAGGTCCCCTTGTTAGTCCGATCGATTTAGGTAACAAGGGTCACGGTTAATTAATTGGATTGTCCAATTAATTGCGTTACAAAAGTAACACGTATATATTCAGGAATTAATTGAATAATGAGATTATTTAATTAATAAATGTTAATAGTTAAATTAATTAAATAATTAAATTATTTAATTATATGGTAATTATAAATTATTAATTAACTATTAATTGGAGGGTGATAGTTGATATATGGATTTAGGTGAAGATAAAACAATAGGATTATTTTATTTTTACTAAATCATTTATCTAAGTATTTGAATTTAAGTTTAAATTTAAAATACTTATTATCACTTTTAATATATTAGATATATTTGAAAAGGATAATTAAATGATATATATATTAATTAATAACACAAGATATTGCATTGGATGCAAATTGGTATGTTCACATGAAACATTAATCAAAAGAATAATTTGTATAGGATGCAAATACTTGATACATACATAATATATATATTTATGAACAAAGAAGCAAGTCGGTGATAAATATATATATCTGTGAAAGTAAAAAGCAGGTGTGAAAAAGAAGCATGTGATATATATATCATGTCTGCTTCTTTTTCACCAATATATATATATATATATATATTTGTGAAAAAAACAGTCGTGTGATTTAAGAAAAAATATAGATATATATTGTTTCATGCTTTGTGTGTTTTTGGAACACATAGAAGAAAGAGTTTCTTCAATTTTCTCTACATCCTCCATTCAAGTTCTTACGACCGTGATGTGTCCACACGTAGTTACCAATCCCGGGAGATAGAGAGGAAGATCGAGTGGTTCAGACAGGAGCGTATCGTAAAGTGAAGGAGCCTCCAAACGTTGGTAAGATTTTCTTCTTATGATTATATTGATTTCAATTTCCCGTGTTTACATATTGTATGTGTTCCAAAAAATATTTACGATCCTAAGTTCACTGGTCACAGATACAGATTATGATTTGTATTAAAAAATTTAAAACCTAGTTTCGATGCGTAACCGGTGATCGGGGTTCCAACAAAAACTGTCCCTTGGACAAACCTTATTTAAGTCAGTAAAGTCCACACACATCCTCCATTGGTTATTTTTTTTTTTTACCAGTACCACATTTGCTACCCATTGTGGGTATTTTACTTCCCGATTAGATCCGGCAGTGAGTAACTTCTTCATCTTTTCTTTGATTGCCGCACTTCTTTTTAGATTGAACAAACACCCCTTCTAAATTACCAGATTGGCCTCCTGATCCACAACAAAGTAGTGTGATATGATTCTCGTGTCAATTTCTAACATATCCTCATGACTTCAGGCAAACACATATCTATATTCTTTTAAGAGGCAAGACATGTCAGCTTTAATGTCCGTACGTAGGTTCGAGCCTAATTTGACCACTTTGGTCGGTTCATCGCTTTCGTGTCTCGGGTTCTTCTCTTAGGTCAAGTTCGAACCCCTCTGGCACTACCTCCCGATCTTCCGGCTATTTAGCGCTCTTAATTGCCTAAATTAAGAATACCAGATGATCATCCTCCCTCTGGTTTGTTCCTATAAACGGTAAGATTTGCTTTTCGAGCTAGTTTCTGAGACCCTTTTATCAAACCTACACCCGACTTTGTTGGGAACTTTATCATCAGACCTTAGGTTGCCACGATCGCCTTAGTCTTGTTCGGAAACGGTTGGTCTAGCAATGTGTTGTAAGGTAGTTCTTCATGTATACTACTACGAAGTCGAGTAGCACTGTCTTTTAACATGGGGCCTCTCCGATCTTTATTGGTAATTTCACGGTCCCAAGAGACCTTACCTCGGCTCCTCCAAATCCCTAAAGGGGGATGTGAAGGGGTTACAGGTCTCTTCAGTCTAACCTTAGTTGATCGTATACTTCCGCATTTAGAATCTCTGCTGAACTTCTATTATCAATCAACACTCAATGAACGTCCCTATACCCGATCTGAGCACTTATGATAAGTGCGTTGTTAGTTTTGACATCCACGCCATGTTAATCGACTTCCGTGAACACTATGGAGTCCCAACCTTTCTTGATCCTCTTCGAGTCGAGTTCCACAGAATTCACATTAAGGTCTCACATTGCCTCCATCACTTCTTGGGCTTCTTGAGCCTTTTCTCTGTTGCTTTTTCACCTTTCTTTACGCTTGATTTCTTTCCCTAACTTTTCTCTTACTGATTGTCTCGGTGAGACTGGTTGTTTACCTTTTTGAGGACGATGTCCTTCAAGTGACCTTTTCTGATGAGAGTCTCGATGCGGTCTCAGAGCTGATAACACTTGGAGGTTTCATGCTTGTTATCTTTATAGAACTGACAATACTTTGTAGTGACTCACGTGCAAAATTTAACTATATGTATAGTTCCTTCAACATGTTCTTCTCTTACAGGATCACAAGATCTTCTTCCTGTTTTTTCTTTAGAGGAGTGCAATTAGTGTATTTCCCCTGAAACCCAGAATTGGTCTAATCGTTCTTGAAATCATTATCCTGGGAACCGCCTTGTGTCTAACTTTTTTGCTTATATTCTTACCCCCGTTATCTTTTGGCTTAGCCTCCTCTGGGTGCCCCTAGTGCATAAAACTTCCTCATGATGCAATTTTTTCTTCCTCCATCAGTGTATACTCTTTAGCCATGTCCATCATATCGGCGTAACTAGTCAAGCGTGCTCTCCTTAGATCGAAAGACAGCCGATCATTTTGTAGATTGTATATAAACATTGATATGATGGATTCATCACTCGCACCCCCAATCTTTGACACATCTTGCCTAAATCTGCTTAAGTACTTTTTTAGCAACTCATCTTTCCCTTATTTAAGTTGAGAGATATGCGCCACTAACTTCTTCACGCGCACATTCTAGGGGAATTACCATAAGAATGCCTTGCTAAGCTCACTAAAACTTCATATACTCCTTACGATGAGCTTTCTAAACCACCTAGAACCTAGATCCCAAGTGTCTATAGGAAATTAAGACATAGCAGGGCATCGTTCATGGAGTACTAGGCTATTGCACTTTTATATCTCCTTACATGATTGTTCGGGTCAGTATCCTTCTTGAATTGCCCGACATGGGACATCTTGAACCTATCTAGAAATGGTGTCTAGAGGATGTCATTAGTGAACGGGTTATCTGACTCATCATCTGTCAGCTCATTGCCCCCATACCGCATAACCAAGGCATCAATTTGTCATATGTTACTCTGAACTTCTTGGGTCAACTTTTGTATAAGTACGTCCTGCTTGCCTTCTGGTTCCCCATTCAAACTGAACCTCTGTCGAATGGTTAATCCCGAACCTACTCGACCAATATCCTATCGATGAGCTTCTCGATCTAGGTCGTTCAACTTGACTGGTCCCCTCTGGCGTCTTTACCGGTGGTGTCGGTCACTGTCTTTGGATGAAGATGAGCGACTTCTTTGGTGAGTATTCCTACTAGGCCGGTCTAAGCCTCGCTCATTTTGATAGCAGTCATGCCTATCGTAGGGGTGCTTGTCCACCTCGAACTCCTTACTTCCCCGAGCTTACCTCTTTGATAAGGTTTTTGGTCAGTTTATCGGATTCTTACCCATTCTCAGCTGTGCATCTGGTGTTGGACTGACTATTGTAGATCGTAGCCTGCCAGTCTAATTATCTGGCCTGCAGAGATCGTAAAGTGAAGTCAAACCCATGGTGGTTGAGATGGCCACTCCATGCCTGGCTGCATCCGCTACCAATTGCTGTAAGGAATCCTAGAATCGTTGAGCAATCTCTTCCGTGGTCAGGGGAAGTTATCAGTGGCTAGGGCCTACCACGGACTAATCTATGATGGTCAGTACCATGTCTAAATGCCCCACAGTGTTAGCGGTGGTATCAATCCTTCTTGTATCATCTGGCTGGTTCTGGTTATTCCTGGAACCACGACATCTCCATTTGTTAGCCATGTTCATAAGGGTTTACAGTGTTTAGATGATTCACCCCTCCTTCTAGCGCCAATTGTTGATGGTGATTTCTTGTCTCAAGTGAAGTTAACTAACCAATGATGCGATCTGCAAATAATATGGAAGTAATAACCAATAAATAACGAAAAGAAACAGTTTAACATGGTAACACTGCAGTGATGGAAAAATGTCCATAGGTTGTCGCTTGGCGACGAAGAAACTAATCCACTACGAAAATAATTGATTACACACTCCGACCTCTCTTTTCTCTATGATTGTTATTCTTATTTACAATGGTTTTTACAGTTACATTTATATGGTGTTCTATAGGGTTCTAGCGTGTCCGCAAAAGATTGTAGAGTCATAGTAGTAGTCTTCCCGCTATCTTCACCTCTTTCCTCATTCAACTTAATCATGGTAATTGAGTTTGTATTCAACTCGGATTCCTTATTTTCTAGAGAAAACCGTATCGTTTCTTGTTTGGACTGTAGCACTTGAATTTTACTATTGGCAAAACTTCCATACTGGTCGCCGTGTTCTGGTTGGTTTGTGATTGCATGTTTTGTCCGTACAGATATCACTAAGCAGAGATCTTGGGCGGGTGAACAAAATCCTCATTCATTGAGGTTTCTAACCTGGTAACGCGCTCCTCATGGATTCTCGTGATGGCGTGTTTGTACTCATTGATGTGTCCTTGGTTAGTACTCCTTTTATTGACCGGTCGACTTTTGTCGACATGGCTTAGTGGGCTTTTCGCTTTCTTCGTTCTAAGTGGGTGACATGTTATGTGGGCGAATTTGACACATCAAAAATAAAACTAAATTACACCCGAATATTCTAAATAAATACTTTAGTTTTGGTCTTCTGGGTGAATGCAAATAAGAAAGATCTAAAAAGAAAATACATACTATATTGGAATACCAATGTCTCTAAAAACATATTTGGTAAAAGAAGTGACCGAAGCATTCCATTCGAAGAGAAAATCTTCTGTACGCCGAGTATACAGCTGAGTGGTCAGCCGCTGAAATAAAATATGTGGCTGCCACATCAACTTTTCATACCATAGATCTCATTTTCGATGCCGAGTGCACCCGGTGCACTAGGATTTTCTTACATTCAAGAGTCTGCAATTGTTACGTACGACAGCGTCATTTATGTTTGAGAACATGAATGAATCTGGACCATCCAAATAGACACGTGTATAGATCTGGGAGACTTACAGAAAATTAACAAAAGGCCCAGGGTTTGGATTACAAATTTACAATTTACAAAATCAAGAGTACGCTCACAGAATTTGCAAATGGCGGACAGAGCAAGCAAAGCAGTGGTGTTCTATGGAGACGGGTTGGCCCGTTTCATTGACCCATCACACACCCATCTCCACTCTCTTGCATCTCATGGTTGTTCTGGATTCTTAAGCCTCCCCAATGCCCCTCCCTCTGGTTTGCTTCACTTTTTGTTTTTATTTTCTTTATGTTTATGTTTATCTCTTGTGTTGATCATTTATACTGTTTAGGATATATGAAAAATGTTATTTTGTTCGTTGTAATCAGAGTTTCCAGTCACAATCAACAAACTTCAATCAATTTTAAGAACCATGAATCTCAAACTTTCTTTAAATTGAATCAGGCATCACTGTTTAGGGAATTCGTTATATTAAAGTTGTTACATGTGTAATTGCTGGGATTTACTTGGATTTAGATTGCAGAAAGGGAGGATGATCGAATCGTAAGAGAGGTTGCGGTATTGCTTGATTCCCATCAAGCTTATCTCAACAAAGTATGATTTCAGTATCTTACTTCTAGAGAATCAACACTCTAATTCTATAGCATTGAAAATTTGATACTTGTCATTCTTGGCCTTTTATCAGATTGAAGAACTAGAATGCTGGAAGACATCATTAGTCCAGACTATATCGGATAGGTATCATTACATTTAGTTTTTGTTAAGTCTTTATTATGGTTGATCAGAAGTCGGAACTATATGTCGATATACATATTGATAACCTCTTCAACATTTTAGGTTTATGGGGATGAGGGCCGCTTTAATCACAAATAATTCAAGTTTGAAATTGTTTGGTGGCAAACTTGGCTTCACTACATTTCAGTTGAATGAGTTAATTGAAACCAGTGATGATACCCTTTCTGGATTATCACTTGACGTTGTAGCTTCTGGGTTGCTGAAGTTGCTTGGATTTGAAGGAGGGAAGATAATGGAGGCAAGCCGGTTTGATTTAGTATTTGTGCATATCGGGGCTGGTGAAAAGATGAATGTTGAGAAAGACAAGGCTTTCGCAAATGATACAGAATATATCAATGCTTTGCTTGGTGGTATACTGCAAATAGCTCAACCTGGAAGCGAAGTAGGTTTGCGTTTGCACTTGTCTGTTGTCATGAGCTATGGGTATGTCATGGAGGCTGATCAATCAAATCTGTCAATTTTGATTCCTAAGGATGATAAAAACTCTAATCTTTCAAAGCTCTTTCCTCGTCAAAGTTACACTATGGAAGGAGAAAATCCTCGGAATGATGTTAGGTAGGAAAAAACTATACTATTTCTTGATTCACATTTAAATTTCCCTATGTGTCTTGCTAATTTTTTTATCAACAGGCACTATTGCCCAATGTTAATCTCTCAATGGCAATATGCTGTGACCCGCAAAGATATGGCAGAGACATTTTCGTTTAAAGATTTTGAAAAGGTACAGATTGAGCTTGCTTATGAAATTATTTTTGAATCTGTTATGAAATCATGTTTAATTTAATACTTATTTGTTTTAATTCTATATAGCACACTCTATTGATGAGACATATAAAGTGAATATGATTTATTCTTCTCATATATGTATGTGCAACTGTGCGAGTATGCGATGTTGATTCTCATGAACGTGATATTATCTTGAGTGTCAGAACACATTTCGTTGGCATAAATTCGTCTAGGATTCTAATTTATTGGTTTTACTAGTAAAGCCATTTGTTGCAGTGCATCATTATGCAGTGTTTTGTTTTTCAATGCAGTGGGGTGGAAATCTCGTAATACCAGCCGATAGATTTCTGCATGAGGTAGCATTTAAGCTTTGGAAGGCCCCAAAATATGGAGCGTGAGATGGGTTTCCTTGAGAACCAAGTTGTTTTGGGATCATGTTAAATCGTTTGATACCAGAGAATGGTAGATTAAAGCAGAGTCATGCAGCCTCTGCTGATGGCGGATACAATTCTCTTTGCAATGTTGTTGATTTTGTATTCTCAAATCAGTATTGGCAGATAAACACACTATTCTGTTGTGTCTTTGACCTTGATTATAGGACATCTGGCTGGGTCTGGGATCAACTGATGCTTGTGATCTTGTTCAAATCCTTTGATTTAATAATATTTAGAATAATTAAAAAAGCTCTCTCATTCATTCCAGGGACTTTCAGAGGTTGCCTCGTAAGCTGTGCTTTTCTTCATTTTGGCTGAATAGGTATATTGTTTCTACTCCAGAGTGAATGTCATTTCATTAATTTATCAGACATAGCAATGTTACATTTGTAAGCACATAGTAGTATAATACAATGATAAATGGTCATGAATTGTGGTATATGTGATCAGATTTGTTTTTGTTACGGTTCCAAATAGACCAGAAATTTGAGGTACTCCAAAGTTGAGGCTGTTATATATAATTTGTGAGGGTGAAATAGTACTTTCATGGCATTTGTTATGTTTGACCGTTACTTTTGTGGTCAATGGACCATTTTGATGTTTTTCAAAAAATATGAGGATGAAACACCCTAATACCTATGTCAAGTAAAGAAGTAGTGTTTCTTTAAAACATAAGGATAAAACTGTAATTTTTCCCTATATAATTTCTCCAAAAAAGCATCTCCTGGGAGATAGAGATTGATATAATAATTTATTCATAATCATCCATATGCAACATTCAATTTATTGAAGCCTGATTATATTGTTCACAGTCATAGGCAGTATCCGGTTTTGTAAACTAATTTTGATTTTGAAAAAGAAAATATTAAGGGTGGTTTATGATGTAATTTTATCTTACTGGTTAAATAATTATGTCCAGTACTGGTAATTTCTCATATGGGTACTGAGTAAGTAAAATAAAAAGGGTTATTATCTTTTATGTTCTTACAGTTTTCTACCGGATCAATTATTTAAAATTGTAATCGAGTTTACTTTTAAGAGTATATCAAATTGATTATTTTAAATTTTTTTAACGGTCAAATGTTATATATAAAAATTATATATCATCTGTTTTATCTCTAAATACCATATTAATAGTTAAAATGACTATTTTACTTTTTGATATTTTTTTTAAAAAAAAAGCAAAATAAAATAAATTTTACTTAAAACAAAAAAAAAGGATTGGAGATTTGGATCTCCAACATCACCGGTTAGTATTTGGATTACACGTTGATTGATATTTTTTCTAACCTCATCTAATTTTACGATATGTAAACATTGTAATGAATATGAAGTTAAAATGTGATCGATTACCGTAAATACTTTACCAACAACTAATCACGTATGTTAAAAAGATAAAAAAAAAAAGATTAATTCAGTAGCAGCTGAGGATCCAAATCCCACTGATTCATCTACAAAAATCAATCCAACCATAATAAAATTCCCTAAATTCCATATACTTGTTTGATTTTCCAAATTTCCTCCGCAACATCAACATCTCCAAAGCTTCAAACAACTATCTTCATAAACCCAAAAAATAAAAAACAAACACACAACCCCCACCTAAAATCAAAAAATAAACATTCAACAACATCCAACTAAAAACACATTAATTCACAATTAAAAAAAAACCCATAAGGAGATGCTCTCTTTCACGGCGAACACCACCTCTAAATCCAGACCTAACTGTGAACCACCACCCCGTTCTTTGTTCCAGATCCGTGATTTGGGGTGAGGAGAAAGGAGCGGCGATGACTGGTGTGTGAGAGAGAAAGGCAGTGGTGGTGAATCGTGAGAGATGAGCAAGAGAAAGAGAGACTCGAGAGAATTTAGAGAATTAGAGATGAGAGAGAGAGATAGAGGATGGGTGAAGATGGGGATGAGGTTTTGATATTGAGAATGGATGGTGTGTTGTCTGTGGTGATTTTTTTTTCTTGGAATGGGTGGTTCTGAGACTTGATTTTCTTGAAGGAAATAGTGCTACTGGGTTGGGTGGGGGGTGGAATGAAGAACCAGAACTGATATTTTGATGAGAAGAAACAACATTATACTGTTTGCTTTCGTTGACCAAGTGATGAATTCGGTGATTAGTTGATTAAGAGATGAATTAGGAGGTTATAGAAAAATCTAAATTATTGATTCTGGATTCTGAAAGTAGTTTTAAGATTTGTTTAGTGATTTTATCCGATTGTTTTAAACTTTTATATTTATTTATGTGTCTATGAGTGCAACTTAACAAATTTTAAATGAGATGATATAAATGACCCTCAAATTGTTAATACGACTAATATTTGAGAGAAGGATGAACTTATTTGATATAATAAATAATTTGATTTTTCTAAAAATTCGATGACCCAAATGACATTCTCCCAAATAAAAAATCATTAAAAATATATAAAAAGGCATGTGAAGAATACTTTATTAGAGCCACCACGAATACAAAATCTTCAAATCTACTGACAATACCTTTTTATTAGGACAGTCACATTTGTCTGTTAGTAGGATTAAGGGTCGGTATGGTTCGATTTTGATCAAAACCATATTGAACCGATATATATTCGGTTTTTAAAAATATGAATCGTTTGAACTTGAAAACCGAATTAAACTGACCATCTTTATCTCGGTTCGGTTCAATTCTTTTTGGGTCTATTAGGCTTTAAAGGTTTTTTAATATGTTTTTTAATTTTTTAGGTTTTGAAGTTGTATTTTTGATATTTAAGCTTAAACCTTTTTAAGAAAACATAATGTGTAAGAAGTAAACCTTTTTAAGAAAACATGTGTAAAAAGTAATTTAAACAAAATACAATCCAATTTTGAATCCAAATCTAAAATTTCAATCATATTCGGTCTACATACTCAATCAAAATATAAAATCATCATAACTTCTATAAATATAAGTGAAAAAATGTAGTATATAATGTAGTCCAAAAATAAAACATCATCAACAAACAACCATAATAAAATTGAACCTTACAAAATAATTAATTAAGATAATTCGGTTTATTCGGTTCAGTTCGGTTTTGTTATGTCCAAAACCGTAACCGAATCGAATTCAATTTTGTTTTCAAATTTCAAATCGGTTTGAACCGAATAGAAGCTATGAACCGAACCAAACACCCTTTTTCGGTTCGGTTCAATTCGGTTTTGGTTTTTTTTGCCCACCCCTAATTAGGACAGTGATTTACATAGAGGTGATGTAGGGATATCAATATTATCTATTGGTTTGGGAATTCGTGGAGACCCGTCTCGTTAGGAACGGTTTTTACCATACCATTTAAGTTATGGTATGAGATTGGTATTTTTTTCAATCTTCGATTTAATTTCGATACGGTTACAGGATTTCAAGTCCTCGTCCCTCCCCGTCCTCGTACCCTCTATCAATATATATATATATAATTCTCCATCGTAATTTTCCCACTCTTTTTTCCCATTTTTTCCCTCCATTGAAACACACTCCATTCCAAATCATTATAGTATCATATTTCCAAGATCAATAAAGGCTACAAGATTCTAGATGAACTAACAGTAGAAACTAAGAATAATCTCCCAATAGAAATAAGCGACGAAAAGTTTAATCAAAATAGTAATACTATTATTCAAGGTCAAAATAACACTATAATAAAATTACTCATAGAAGTTTTAACAAGAATCGATAAACTAGAAGAAAGAATAGAAAGGTTAGATCACAAAAGTATAAGTTCAGAATGCTTAGCATGGTTATTAAAAAGGATAGAAGTAGTAGAATCTAAAGTAGAATCTAGTAAACCCCTAGAACCTAAAGTAGATTTAAAGGATATATTAAGACCAAAAGTTAATTTAAGGTCTAGAAATAAATAGAATGGAATTATCTAGGACTTCTAGTGTAAAGCAATCAGCAGCTAGCAAAGTTAGGAACATACTAAATTATAGTAATAAAGGAAAAGAAATTATAGAAAAAACAGAAGATCTAATTCAAGAAGAAGATGTCAATAAAATGCTAGAAGTAGGATTCAAGCAAGTCCAGAAAAGGAACCTCTATAGGGAAGGAATATTAGATAGCCTAAAAAGTAGTTTATATGTTTATAAAGATGAATTTACAATAGCTGTAGTTAAGAACAAAGAAGAAGTTACATTAATAAGTCCCCAAAGCGCAAAAATAATTAAAAAGAGTGGATTCTCCTCAATACACTTAGGAGTAGTAATAATTGGAATACTTAGCCATAATGGGGAAACTCATAATTTACCCCAAACATTAATTACAAATCAACCAGCAGCTATAAATTTGTTTTAGGTTTAAACTTTATATTAGGAAACAATGGAAGCATGCTGATTACACCCAATGGTGTTAACTTCTTTAAAAAGTCAACTTTTGTTCAGCCCAAGCTAGAAACTAGTAATCTCCCCTATATAAAGAAAGTTACCAACATAGAAGAGCCTCTAAAATTAGAATATGAAAACTCGATACTAGAAGCCTTAGATGAAGAACCTAGTATAGATGCCTTAAGCAGTGAAGAGTTGATAGAATATCATAAAGAAGTTTGCATGAAAGTAGATGCAGAAGAAGATTATAAGGACTGTCCAATAGAGATAAGACAAAAGATAGAAGAATTAGAAGAATTAAAAATAATAGGTGATAATCCTCAAAATAAAGATAGCATAGAAGTGTATAAAATAGAAATAATAAATCAAGATATTACAATAATCACCCAAGATTTACCTTACAGTCTAGAGGATAGGAAGCAGTGTAAAATGCATATAGAATATCTGTTAGAATTAAAGGTGATAAGAAAAAGCATAAGTAGGCATAGAAGCCCAGCGTTTATAGCATTTAGCCATAGTGAGCAGAAAATAGGGAAAAGTAGAATGGTAATGAATTACAAAAGACTAAACGATAATACCTTAAGAAATAGTTATAAACTCCCTAATAAAGATGAATTGATAAATTGCATTCAGAAAGCTAGTTGGTTCTCAAAGTTTGATTGTAAGAGTGGATTTTGGCAGATAAAATTAGATGAAGAATCAGTAAATTGGACAGCTTTTAGTTGTTCAGAATGGCACTTTGAATGGTTAGTTATGCCCTTTGGACTAAAGAATGCGGCTGTGAATATTCAGTAAGTATCTTGTATTTCCATTATTATCTTCAAGTTATTTATTAGCTTTAACACCAAAGAAGTCTAGCCAGGTTAACGAAAGCTAGAAGAGGTTATTAAATTTATATAGTAACGAGGTCCAAGGAACTTTATTAAGAGTTATTGTGCTAATCATACTTTAATTGTGTCTAGTAAGGTTCTTGTTTTTATATGAAACAAAAACTTGTTTTCTCCAAGAAAACTCTCTAGTGGCCTTATGTAAGTCCTAGTAAGAGGCAGTAGAAGGCTTTGAGAGGATTTTAAAAATCCATTTTGTATCTGTAGAAACCATGAGAACAAGAAAGACCTGCGTGATCAGAACCCCTCTCTTAAAACTGGTATCAGAGCTTAGTTACTTTTAAATTTAATAATTTGGTCTAGTTAGTAGTTACAGAAAGGCATACTTCTAATTACATCTTTGATTTCTTTTAGAAGATTTTTTATGATCTATGTTTTTATAAAGCGTTGCAGTATTAGATGCTCTAATTTATTAATATTATTGTTGATAACTATAATAGCAGTTCACATATTACTGATATTACTTATTATAAGTTTATTAATTGAGAAGTTTGAACAACAACTGAGTTAGGTATATAGGCTGGAACATACAGACATACCTGTATCCAGAGTGGTGCTGGTCAGGGTAAACTTGTGTTTAACAAAGCCACGTACCAACCAGTTAATATTCTACTTTTCTGTTATGATGAATATTGTTGATAGTATAAGTGCTATAGATGCTAGATTAATAGAATTAGCTATTAATAATCCTGAAAGCTTAGAATCCATGAAGGAACATCATGTTGTAGGGTAGAAAGGATAGATAAAGCTCTTAAAAATAAGTATCAAGTGTTTGATAATATATACCTTAGTACAAATCATAGATGTCCTTATTTTGAAAAAGATTTGCATGATCTGGAAGAAATGTAAACTAATAGTGAAAATAAAATAAAAGAATTAGAACGGTTGCTTAAAAAATATAGTTAAAAAAAAGGTCAGCATAAAAGCTTAGAATCATCTTCTAAAGCATCGACTAGCTCCCTAGATGAACCTGAATAAAGAAATAGAATTCATATATCTTAGAATAAAATAGTGTAAGAAAAAATTAAAAGAATTAAAGACCAGTTAGAAAACAGTAACATCCTGAAAGAAGAGAAGTTTAGTTTAAAAGCAAGATTAAGCGAAATAACCTTAGCTGAGAAAAAGTGGGAAGAAAATCTTAGATTAATAACTAAGAAGAGAAAGTTTGAACAATGAATTTCCATAACAACATGTTTTATAGTAGTATATTTGATAGTGATTATAATATTTTTAATTGTTTTCTTAATATCTGCTTTGCAGGACCATTAGATGAATTTATGTATATGATACAAAGTTTAGATATCTTTGAAGCTGAAAAGATTTTTGGTTTATTAATAGTTAAAAGTAGATTTCTTATTAGAGAACCATTGGTTGAAGAAAAGCTTTATATATCAAAGATTTACTTTTTCAACCTTATAGAAAAAAATTCAAAAACGTTAAGGAGATTAGAGTATTTAAACTTGGCAAATACATGAATTTCAAAAGATTAGAGTATCTAGATTTAGAAATCACAGACTTTAAGAAGACTAAGATTAGTCTACAAAATAATACAAAGATTAGTTGCAATATTGAACACTTAGAAAATCAGTATAAACACATACCTCACACCAGTAATGGTCAACAGAATTTTATGGTAGATTTACTAATAAATTTAGGAAGAAGTTTAGAAGATAATATAGATAAAACCAATAATAACATTACAGAATTAGCCAAGTATTTCCAAAATAGTAAAATTAAGACACTGCAATCAAATTTAGATTACATAAGACAATTGTTGAGAGATTTCAGTAATCAAGTTAAAAGATTTCCAAGCACAATAGAGATAGCTGAGTTAAATAGAATAATCGAGTTAAAAGACCCTAAACCAGTAGAGATAGAAATTAAAAAGATAGTTGAAAAACTCCACAAGGAAGTAGAAAGTATAAAAGAAACTCAGAAAGAATTAAAAGAACAACTCAAAGTCATAACAAAGATAGTAGTTGAATGAGTAGCATATTAAACAAGATTCTAGATGAACTAACAGTAGAAACTAAGAATAATCTCCCAATAGGAATAAGCAACGAAAAGTTTAATCAAAATAGTAATACTATTATTCAAGGTCAAAATAACACTATAATAAAATTACTCATAGAAGTTTTAACAAGAATCGATAATTAGAAGAAAGAATAGAAAGGTTAGATCACAAAAGTATAAGTTCAGAATGCTTAGCATGGTTAGTAAAAAGGATAGAAGTAGTAGAATCTAAAGTAGAATCTAAAGTAGAATCTAGAAACCCCCGAGAACCTAAAGTAGATTTAAAGGATATATTAGGACCAAAAGTTAATTTAAGGTCTAGAAATAAATAGAATGGAATTAGCTAGGACTTCTAGTGTAAAGCAATCAGCAGCTAGCAAAGTTAGAAACATACTAAATTATAGTAATAAAGGAAAAGAAATTATAGAAAAAATAGAAGATCTAATTCAAGAAGAAGATGTCAATAAAATGGTAAAAGTAGGATTCAAGTAAGTCCAGAAAAGGAACCTCTATAGGGAAGGAATATTAGATAGCCTAAAAAGTAGTTTATATGTTTATAAAGATGAATTTACAATAGCTGTAGTCAAGAACAGAGAATAGGTTACATTAATAAGTCCCCAAAGCGTAAAAACAATTAAAAAGAGTGGATTCTCCTCAATACACTTAGGAGTAGTAATAATTGGAATACTTAGCCAGACTAGAGCCGGATTAGATACAAAAGCACATTTGTATTTATATGATGGTAGATTTAGCAATCATGAACATGCTCAGTTGGCAACAACTGAAATAGATCTTAGAAATAAAGTAGCAGTAGTAGGATGTCTCCCAGATATAGACATAGATGTCAGTGAATTTTGTAGTAAGATAAAATTAAGTATACAAACTAAAGGTTTTGACATGAATGCAGAATACAAGAATCTTAGAATAAAAATATTTGTATTAGGAAGATGTTACAATAAGTATCATAAGAAGTTTAGATTCATAAATAAAAACATAGTAGAACATTTCCATAGTGATTACGTAAGAATGCAAATACCTAAGAAATTAAATAACAGTGAGTTAAAAGGGTTGGAATGGAAATTACCCGAGTTAGAAATACAAAACATAGAAATCTCAGAAGATAATAGTATATACATTGACAAGAATAATCAAGCTTTCCAAAAATTTAAAGACTATAAGGAATTAAGTAATATAGAAATAATTGAAGAAGAGTTTGAAGATTAGCAATGGATCAAGCCATTAATAAAGAAAAAACACTAATAGGAAATAAGGAAGTTATTATAGATCTTATTTTTAGTAAACCAAAAGAGTATTTACCAGAAGAAGTATTTGAAGAAATTTGTAATAATCTAGAATTAGATGATAAAGAAATTGATAAAATCCTTGAAGAAAGCATAGATTATGAACAATTAAGACTAGAAGAATCAATAAACATTTACTAAATAGAAGATGAGATATATGTAGGTGAAGACAAAGCTAAAATAGAAATAGGAGAAGGTAGTGGATCAAAAGTACCAGACATATAAGGTCTCCCAACTACCTCTAGGATAGAAGATTATCTAGAAAAAAAGAGGAATACATGATTTAAAAGAAAATATAGAGATTTTAAGGATAAAGAAAGGATTTATAAAGCAAAAACAAAGTTGGAAAGCTGGAGAAAGTCACCAGAAGCTAAAGATATATTAATTTTAAGTCTACAAGGACATAGGCCTGACGAATGGAAGCATATATTTAATAAATGGGAAGAAAATTTAATTAGACATTCAATGGAAGCAATTAGTAATATAATGAACTATAAATATAAGCTAGTATATTTAGAAAGTACCCTAGGTTATAATGAGAAGCAAACTAACTTAGGATGGCGAGAATTTATGAAACAAGATGAAGAAAGAAAACTAGAATTAGAAGAATTTGAGGTCAATATTACAGTTCTAAGTTTTATAGATGGAATAAGAAAATGTGTACTAGGAACCTCAATGGAAGAAGTAGAAGATATTCATAAGCAAGTAAAGGCAATAAGATGTTTAGAACAATTAAAGATATGTGACTTACATTATTTTGATCGTTACGTAGATTTATTTTACAAATATTGGAGTCAGATAGGTAGGTCTTATGATGGAAATCTATTGATGAAATTCGTCAATAAGCTACTAGGAAAAATAGGTGAAAGGTTATATAAAGATGTAGACAAATGGTTTAAAGAAAAAACGAAAGAAGGATTATTTTGACAAGTGTCATTTATACCAATGGTAGAATTTGTTAGAAAACGAATATGAGAAATGTGTGATGAAGAAAAACTTAGGAGAAAAGCCCAAATACAATTTAGCAAAATGTGTGTAGATTTATATGAGGTACCAACATTAGGATGTGGAAAAAGAGTTACAAATAGTTCAAGGAGTTATAGGAAAAGGTATAAAGAAAGGCGGAAGAAATATAACCCTCCTTATAAACCTTATAGTATACCTTATAGTAAACCCTACAATGAAAAATCTAAGCCTAGAAAGTTTTTTAAATATAAGAATAGTAAAAAGAATGCAGTAAAAAAGGCTTTCAAGTATAAAAAGAAGATATACAAGAGAAAGAATCATAAAGACTGTAAGTGCTATTTATGTGGAAAGATGGGTCATATTAAGCCAAATTGCCCAGATAATAAAGAAAAAGTTAATTTAGTAAAAATAGAAGAAGATATGGAAAATCTAGAAGAAGTTTACAATCTAGAAGAAAAATCTGAAGAAGATGTGACGAATATCTTATAATTTATGGTCCATCACTAAACAACGGTGTTCCACAAACCGAAATTACAACTCATGCTCCTCCATCCTCCATCCTCCACATTGGGGTTAGGGTCTCGACTGTTATCCCCAAACGAATTGATTCTTCATCAGTCTCGAATATGAGATTGAAACTTATTTAAAAACCTTTTCTAAATTTATGGAAGACGGTGATTTTGATATCCAACGATTGTAGACGGAGCATGAAAGACATTTTCCAATTTTGGCTATTATAATCAAACATATTCTTGCAACGTCGGTTTCTACCGTGGCAATGGAACAAGAGTTTAGCACCGGTGAAAATATTTTGAACGAAGAGTCCAGAGTTCGATTATCTATCTAGAATCAATTCAAGTCTAAGTTTGTGTTGATGATTAGACTAAGGCGCAAAACAAACAAGAAATCGATCAAGAATTAGTTTACAATTTCTTCAACAATGACCAAACCACGAGAACGAAAGACATTGGTAGTGATTAGTTAGGGTTCCAACTTCCAACACCATACCTTGAATAAAAGGTAAGGAACTACGTTACCTTTAATTTTTCTAAGCATCAAGAGAATACATATACAATTTAATTGGGGTTAATATCATTCAGATCCCTATGTTATGGTGAAAGATCAATTATTTAAACGAGTTTGTTTTTTCAGTAAAGTTTTCCCTGACTATTAAAAATATATCAAATAGGTCATTTTGATTTTTTTTTAACGGTCAAACATGACAAAACATATGAATCGATCAATTTACCCTTAACTTTAGTTAGAGAGTTTAAAGATACAATTTTACCTTCTAACATTTTAAAAAATTTCAATTCAACTTTGATATAACCCAATCAAAATCTAACACGTGTTGTCTAAATTTAAATAAAACATTAAAAAATCACATCTTATATATTTTTAGACTTTTTTTTCAATTTGTTTCCTTAACAAAAACTAAAATTTTAAAAAGAAAGTTTTATTAAAAAAAATCCAAGAGATCACAAATCTGAAAACTAAAAAAAATTGATTTATATATATATATATATAATATAAAATTAAAAATTTTAAGTCTCCACCGTGGAGTCATGGAGATATATTTAATTTTTAAAAAAATTCTAATATAATTAAAGTACCTACATTTCCAATATAATTGTAAAAAAAATAAAAATCAGTAAATCTCTTCCCCTCTAAAAAAAATCTATTTTCTAGTGTCAAACACCAATCAAACGAAACCAACATAATCAAACAAATACCACAATAGATAAAAACAATAAAAAAATAAATCGAAGGACAAGATGTTCTTTAAAAACAGTATGTTTATTTGGGATTGAATTAATTGTTCTTTTATTTTTCACTATGCAGATTTCAACTTCAATTTCTTTTGTCAATGAAAATCCACTGGAGATCTCGATCAATTAATCCCTTTTCATTTTCACTTTCCCTTCTCTCTCACCGTTTTCTTCCTCTCTCTCGCCTCCCTCTGCCTCATCCACCGTCGCTGGAGAAGGCCGCCAGTGATAGGGCAAACTGTTGAAGGAGACACGGATCTGCTCCAACAGCTTGGAGGAGACGTGTATCTCCTCCACCAGCGTGAAGACGGTTGATATTGGCTTGATGGTGATGGAGGCGGCCCGATGGAGGTAGTCAACGGTGGAAGTTGAGATCCACGCGATACAGTGGAGATCAGGTTTTTGATATGAGTGGTTTGTCTTGGTGATTACTGGTTTGGTGATGTTGATGATGGAGGAATATAGGTTTTGTGTTGATGAATATGATTTGTTATGTCGATGAATCTGGGTTGATGAGTCTTCGATTTGTTGTTGTGTTTGGGAGTTGGCTGTTAGAGAGAAAAAGAGAAGGGACGGTGATTATGGATTTGTGGTGATTTTTGAGTTGGTGGATAATTGTGGTTTGAAGTTGACGGTGGTGGATGAAGTTGATGATCTGGGTTTCGTTTGACAAGAACCTGAATTCGTTTGGTGGACTTTTTTTTTTCCAGATTTGTAAAATCTAGAAATTTCCGGATCTTTTCAATTAATTTTCTTTTATTTTAAATTATGAAAATATTTTTTTTTAAAATTATTTATTGTTTGGTGTTGGCGTACAACTTAACACGTTATAAATAAAATGATAAAAATAACTATCCGCTCGGTAACTTAATTAACTTTAAACATACATATAGATAGACTTGATTGATATATTTTTTAAAAGTCAAAAAAAACTTATTCAGATAATATTAACCCATTTAATTGTGATAAAAGTTAGTATAAAGTAAGTCCAATTTTAAATTTTGTTTTATTTTAATTTTTTTTAATATATATATAAATTTCTAGTTACCCAGCAAATTGATTTAACATGTCTTTTATTTTTTTTTTAATAATTATTTTTGAATTAGAAAAAAGTTCAACCAGTTGAAATCTGAACCGGGGTCACCTCGAGGTTTACATGTTCGAAAATAAAAACAAACATAGAAAATTTCATAGTTGGGCATGATCCTTAAGAACTTCAATCAAGTGGCCAAGTGGGACTATAAAGACAATGATTGATTTGCCCTTATAATGTCTGAGCAAATAATGCCTGAGCAACAACTTCACTAGATTCAGTTTGGGAAAAAAAAAAATTCATAAAAAAAATCATTTGACAGCTACTGTAACTCACATGTATTTAAGGCAAATTCCAAATTCAGAAGGTTCTGTAACTGGTATAAATCAAAATGGCAACCAGAAATGTAGTTAGCATCAAGAGAAAGCGAGATCCAAAAAGGTTTAACCAAATGTTTGATTTCCTTGTGAAACAGGCAGACTTTTATCCCTTAAACAACAATCAAGTTCTCTGCAGAAAACCTGCTACAACTCTGTATCATATACTTACTGTGAACATAATTTTTGGAAGAAAAACAAAACTGTATCTAATTATGCTGCTTCTAGAAAACAAAACTCAAAAATTAAAGACACAAGGATTTAGCAGTCTAGCACGCTTTTGAAACAATAGGTACCCAGCACAAACCAACTTAGAAGGAGTAGAGAGAACGAGAACAGCCCAATCAAAAATGGCCACCCAACTAGCATTACGCCCAAGAAGACCACCAGCGTAAATGGGAGAAATGATCGTATCACGGACATGGAATTAATCCAATAGCCCTTATACAGCATCAGTGCTGCCACATTTATCATGTTCCAACCCATTGATCCATCATAACAAAGCCGGTTCAGACAGTTAGCAGCGAACGAGTAGCTGTTGCATGTAAATAGGTTGTAAGTTCTGTGCTCATAGTTACGCCTACTTAGCTGTAGGGCATCATCCCATGTGATAGCCGATCCATATTCTGAGTGTCTATACCCAATATTGCAGGTGTGCCCGGCTAGATTTGGAGGAAAGCAACACTGAACATTCAGATTCCACAACAAAACAGTCAATGGAATGACTGGATTTTTTGGTAATTATTAAGTTAATGACCATCTCTACAATAAAGTAATGATAAATATACTTGAGAAGATGAGAGAAAAAATTATGATGCATTCATAATCTATCAAGTTGTCTTTTGAATAACAAGTTGACACTACATCAAAGAGAAAATAATAATAATAATTTCTGGTGTATTTATATTAGTTTCTTCAAGTTCATCATAAGTAGCATGAGATACAGAATTTACATTGACCAACCAAAAACTTTCTCCACCATTGATGATGATAAAGATCATGTATGTATATGAGCATAATATATTGAGTGGATGTGTGTGTGCAAGAGAGAGAGAGCAAAATATATTAATCGACTGCACGACAGAGAAAATTTAGTAGCAACTATAATTCATAAATCTAGCAACTATAATTCATAAATCTGTACCTTTGTCCTATCGAGATGGAGATATCTAGCTGCAGCACCGAAAGCAAACTCATCAACATTTATAAGATTGGATCCTGAAAAATCCAAAATGACTCCATCCTCCCTGCAAATGCCAACATGTCCAATGAACGGTGCCAACCAAGAGACAACTGGCAAAGGGGTCCACACTAAACAACAAGGAAACTTTGCGGTCTTAGGATCAATTTCTTCCAGTGGCCATAGCTCATGCTGAATTTTTGAAGTAGAAATCATATGTTCAATATCATAAGCTGCTTTTAGATTCATTTTAGGAAATTTTGCCCTTGACATAAAACTCTGTACAATTTCCAGCCACCCAGGATCACGGTATCAAACTACTCCCCCAGACATAATGAACTTGTTTCCAGTATAAATAAATTAAATGTTGTTCATAAGAACGGTAATTCTGCAAGAAACACATCATGCCATGTATAGTCAACAATAAACAAGGGAATGCACATAACAATTTAAAAAGTATATATATATATCGCTCCAGAAAATAAGCGAATTTATAGAACATGAAGACTGCAAGGGTCCCAAACAATCATTTAACAAAGAAACAGAAGAGGGAATCCATAAAGTTTAAAAATTCCCATGTTCGCTTGGGTCATGAACAGTGCAAGGTTCCGAAAAATCAGTTATCAAAAGAAACAACCATTTCTATCATTCACTCTTTGCTTCATGCAGAAAAAATGTGCTGAGTACAATGAAATGTTCTTCTGCCACATTCACTGGCGACAAAAAACCACTAGATCTTTAACCACGGAGAGTCTGAAGGCAAAATCTAAGGGAAACGTACTTATTTGCAAAACCAAAGAGAGTCCCCACATTCTAATACTGAACTATGTTTGCTTATATGACATCAGTTTCTAGATAAATTTCCATTTATGCTTCAACTCCCTTTTATCAACACACAATCAAAACATGGAGATAAGAACATTGAGGACCTAACCAGTACTCTTTACTCATAGATTTACTTGATATCTTGATAGAAAAATATCCAGTAAATACATCTGTTCTCAACAAACAATGTTTCAGATACCTAATAAGTCATGACTAATCAGACAATTTCCAAATACAACATATAAATATTATCAGATTAAACACCAGAAGCACCGTTCAATTGCTAAAAATCAGCTAAGATTAAAACATTGAAACCCAATTTGTTGCTAATAAGACCAAAAAAAAAAAAGGAAACGAACAACTCTTCAAATTTCACTATCCATATGTTTGACACCGTTTTTTAACAACCAAACACAAGCCAGATGACTTTTCTTGGCATCACTTCAATTACACATTTAACAGTAACAAGATCTGAAATTTGAATAAGAAAAGACTCGAACAGAATAAAGGGTACTAATAAAATTTAGAAATGAAGGTGTGTGACCGACCTGTAAAAAAAAGTGATGCTGAGGCAGATATATCAAGGTTGGTGCAGCAATAACAGAACCAGAAATGACTTTGCTTTCCTTCTACTAGTTGTTTGTTCATGGTGGATAAGCAGAAACTGCTCTGATATATCATGACAAATATCAAAATTTGTTTTTTTTTTTTTTCTAAATATAAATTTCTTATTTTGGATTTGGAACTTGGAAGGGAAAGACAGAAAAGTGGAGAGGTGCATGAACCAGACCCTGATTTTCAGTTTCAGACTTCCGAGGTGGGACCCCTTCCATAAATAAATAAAATTATTTTCATTATTTAATACACAAATAAACTGGGTGTCAACCAGATATAACCATGGTTCGGTTCGACCGAACCGTAACCGTGTGAAATGAACCGTAACCGTAACCGAAACAGTGGGGACGAAGGTTCAGATCCGGTTCATCTCCTAAAAGAATTGGCCAGGAACCGACGGTTTCAAATTTTTTTTTTTTTTTTTTTTTATTTTCTTAAGCAAAAATGTTAAAAAAAAAGAAAGAACCGAACCGAACCGGAACCGCCTATCTACGGTTCCGGTTCCGGTTCTGGCTTCGTCCGGAACCGGCCCGAACCATGGGCATGCCTAGCATCAACCCCCAAGTAATGTATAAATTAAGGGAATACTTCACTTTGGTATTCAAGTGATCAGATTTTCAATTTTTTTTACCATTTTTGTGTTTTTTTATTCCTAATAGAAATTTATCAATTTAGTCCCTATGTTAGGTCTCCGTTAGCCAAAAATAAACACCGTGAGGAGTAGTTTGGTCTTTAGACTTGTTATTTGCAATATTTTGACACACACATATATATATATATATATGCAAATGGAGGGGGTTGCAAAAGCTACCTCCATCGCCCGATGGAGTTAGCCTCCATTGTCTCCTCCAAGGGTCGGAGAAAGTCACAGCTTCCTCTGATTGGATATAGAGATATCAATATTGGAGGAAGCTAGCTTTTTCAGCGAGATACTGCAGAAGTTTTCCTTTCAAAATCTCACATGAGGAAGTCCTCCGATATAGAGGAAGCATCTTCCTACATGGAGGCCACCTTCATCAATGCCTTCCATTAAAAAAAAGAGAGAAGGTTTTTCATTGTATTTTAATTATATGAAATAATAAATATTAAAATGTTTGTTTGCGAGGAAAAGTGAAATAAATACTTTTAATTTTTTTCAACTGTTCTTAAAAAAAAAAAAACAATAGTTGACTATTTATTTTAAGATTATGTATTTTAATTATATTTTTTTTTTAAATGGGATATTATCACTAAAGTCCCTACTTTTTAAAGAATTATCACATTTTTAAACGTCTTTATTATATTAGTCACTTTAGTCTATTGTTTTTTTCAAAATACATTACTTTAGTCAATTTGACTAAAAACTAACGGTTCACTATAGCAGAATGAGTAAAAAATACTATTTTACCTTTATTGGTATTTTTAAAATTTTATCTTTTAGTCCATCTAGGTTCAATAACAGCTAGTCAATCCCTGAAAAAAATTAAAACACCTTCATCAATATTTGAACCATAGTTGAAAGACACAAAGACACAAAGACACAATCTCTAGTCAACTAAGTTATATTAGTTTATTGTTGAAGATTTCTTGATTTAAATGTTGTTGATGTCGCTTTTTCGATGTGTGAAAAAGTCAACAAGATTGGATTTTAGCCGTGATCTCAAAGAGAAAGAGAAGGATAATGTAATTAGACACAAGTTTTACGTGGTAAAACTCCGATGACCAGAGAAACGTCCACGGGTGGTTGAAAAAACAACCGAGCCAAAATCCACTATTGAAATAAAGATTTACAACTCTCGATCTCTCTTTTTTCTCTATGTATTCTTTTATATCTTCTTATGACGAGATTATGGGTCTATTTATATGTACATAGAACCTTAATCCTGTTTGTACAAGTAATGAAAGATTTTTGTATTTAATTACAATTGGTTACTTGTTGGAGTAGTCTTTATCTTTTTTCCTATTTCAGATATTTGTATGGAGATCGAATGGGACTCTAGCAATATAGTCAATTTAGGACTTATTTCCTTACAAATACGTAGTCTTCGTGAAGTAATAAAGTTGTTGCCCGATTTGGAATCTTTTTCCTGTTTGGTAATCTATCCTTCTTGGAACTCTTCTTCGATGTGGAAATCTTTACGTATTTTAATACGACTCTTGGTTCGTATGCGAGTTATATGCTGGACTTCTTTATTTGGATTCTTCATATTTTTCCTGAGTAGAACATGATGTCAGTTGATCCTGAATAGAACATGACGTCAGCTGATCTTGAGTAGAACATGACATCAGCTGATCCCGGGTAGATCTTGCTCAATACTTGCATTTATACTTACTCGGGTTCTTGTTCTTTGGTGATATCTTGCGGGATATTTTTTGAACACCTACTCGGATATCTACCTAGCAATCTTATTCTCCTTGTCAATGACATGTACATCTGATAAAATTTACATATGACAATACCCCATTAAAATATTTTTTACCGAATAGGAATTTGTTCCAGGCGAAAGTATTTTAATCAACCCATTAATCTTTTGCGCCTCATTTATGCCAGAGCAAATGTCTTGTCATAATGATGTGTTTTAATGGTGACCATGTAAATTCAATTTGCCCCATCACGCGAAATCTCAATGATTGCGACGTTTTGGAGTCCTGATGGTCTTGGTCAATTCTTCTCTTTACTCGTGTCTTCTACCGCTTCATTTCTCCATACCATTTATGAGAAACGACTTATGCGTCTCCTAGTGCGCCGCATATGTCATCAATTATGTCTTTGATTTTTCCTGCCTTTTGAGATCCTAGGGTTTCGTGCCATTGTCCCTTTAAATGCTCCACTAAACGGGGTTGCTATGGTTTATTCTCACAGACTCAAACCAGAAATTTCCAACCCAGATTTCTTTGCACAGAAAACCTCTATTCTCTGTTAAAGTTTTATTACAACAGGTTTCTTTATTCCAAAGGTTAGTTTCAATGGATCCATCTTCTTATCGTCGTCTTTTTACTATAGCCTTCGAAGCCCTTGAACATAGAGATTTTCAACCGGTTTCTTGTGTTCGTAGATTATTAGGGGAGATCTCTCCTGATGAACCTTCTTTTTTAGATGTTGACGTTTCTGGGCTTTACCCTGACGTCCGTTTTAGTTCTGAATCATCTAGTTTTAAATCATCTAGTTTTGAATCATATAGTTCTGAATCTATCGTTTCTTTTCACATGGTACCTCTTCGATCCAGGATGGGAAAACATCAAAGTAAAAGTGAAGTCCACAAGCACAGCTCGGGCAACGTTCGAATCAGGGAGCAAATTGTTGATGAAAAGGACATTAAAGAGGAGTTTAGAACCTCTCGTATCTCTTTTCCTGTTGATCGCCCAAGTGGGTATGACACCGAGCCGAATGTGGTCGGGGAAGATGAGATCGAGAAGTATCGTACTCGATTCGATTTGGATGACTCGGTTACAATTGTCTCCTGCTGGTGATAGAGCCGCATGGAACCCTCCCCCTGGTATGGTGGCGATTTATGGATCCATGCTTTGTTACGGCATCACTCTTCCTCTCCAGCCGTTTATTGCTTGGTTTCTGGCTGAAGCAGGGATCACTCCAGCCCAACTGGCCCCGAATAGCTACAAGATCTTGATGTGCATGTGGCATATATGGAGCCGGATGAACCTGTCACCGCCTTCCTCGAGTGAAATCAGGCACTTCTATACACTAAGGCAATCTGGCCGGACAAGGACTTATTTTCTCATGTCCAATCCGTCAGATTGCTGGGCCTCTGAGGGGACAAAAGTGAATCGAGGAGTTGACACCTCTGATTATGCCAAAAAGAGGGGCTTCGTGTGAGGATTCCCTTCGTCAAACAAGCACTGGAAGAACAGTTGGTTTTTTACCGGAGGGAACTTAGGACTTTAAGTTACTCTTTCGGCGGGTGAAAATCGGACAGTGTTAAAGGTTCCCTGTTTTTTCTGTTCCCATGACATATGGAACAAGAAAAAACTTGAATTCTCCGATGCTGAGCTGACCAGACTTGCTCAGGCTGCAGTGCGTACTTTGAAAAAAAGGAGAAGGTCTTATCTTTTCAGCGAGAAGAAGATGATAGAGCTTGGTTTTTTTAGCTAGATGTTAGGCTATCGCAGGCGACATAAGTGGTCTTCCCACCCTCCCCCCTTTTTTTAATTCTGCTTTTCATATTCTGACTTGGTTCTTTTTATCATTAAGTGTATGGCTCAGACATCGTCTGCAACGTTCAAGTTCGCCAGGTGAAATCGATCCTTCAGGCGAGCCAAAAAAAGGCTTCTCATCAAAGCAAAGAAGGCATTGCCCCACCTGAATCTGATGAGGAATCTGATGAGGCTGACGAGAAGATCCCTGAGTACGTCCCTGAAGAAGTCATCCGGTCGACCGTAGGGGAATCTAGTGGTTCGAATGGCTCTACTGACCACACTCAGAATTTACCTGAAGATGTGGGGAGGTAAAATGATGGTCTGGGTAAGGGGCTCGGTGAGTCGAGCTCCCTGGTTGAGGTTCCTACTGAGCGGTTGAATACCAGGGATGGAGATAAAACCTCTGATGGACAAGCAAACTCGATCCTGACTTTTTTGGATTCTTATGAGATGATGATCAGGAAGACTCTTCGGCTGATCTCAGCTTCCATCGTACTCAGACTGAGAAACAAAAAGCAGTCGACTCTCCTGCTTGTCCTCATAAGGTCCCTCGGGTAGTTTCATTCATTGAATCGAGTGATGAAGATATCGAGGTTGAGATTCCCTTGAGCTTTAACGTTGAAGCATCAGCGGGAGCAAAAACTTTTGATCCGAACAGGGGCTTCTTTCCTCCTGAGGCTGAAGATGTAAGGGTTGATTCCTCGGGAGGCCCTTCATATCCTTCTCCCCAGGATATATTGAGGGTTATATCGTCTGGTCGGGCTTTCATTGGGGATGACCACTGGAGCTGTTTCAGGGATGCTTCTTTAACGAGCCGTCTTCAGAATATTTTCAATGGCGCATCTTATGTAAGTTCTACTCCTTACTTTTTTTTAAGTTTTTTGCTTGCTAGATTTTTAATTTAACTTTCTAGTAGATGGTGGCCGAGTTTGCTGAGTTGGTTCAAACACAACAACATCAAGCCGATCGAATAAGGCGTCTTGAAGCTCAGCTGAAGAATAGTGAGGATAGCCGTGTTCGGGTCAAATCGGTTTATCAAAAGGAGGTGAGCTCTGCCCAGATGTTTGCCGACCACTGTTTGGCTAAGCAAGTGGAAGCCGAAGAAAGAGCTTCTTTGGTAGAGGAGAAGGCTATGTCATTTCAAAACTTACTGTCTGCTGCCTAGGAATCGATGCTCAAAGCCGATCAGGAAGTGGAGCAGTCCAAGTCGTCCTATGAGCAGAAGATCGAAGACTTGGAACGCCAAGCTTTGACGATCGTGTCTCTAAAAAAAGAGGCCAGGCTGGAACTTGAGGTCCAGAGGGTCGATCGTTTCAAAAGGTCCTCAGCTTATGACGCCCTTCTCCTTCGAGAATTTCAGCGAGGGTTAGTTTCAGTTGGTGAATTTTTTAAGGTCAAGAATTGGGCAACTGATAAGGCCCGAACCAACTGGGAGCTGTCGATCAAGAACCATGTGGACCGGTCCCTGAAATCTCTTCAAACTCAGATGAAAGAGTGGAGAGCTTATTGCCGCAGCTGAGGTAAAGAGCCCCATCCTATGCGTCTGGAGGTTCTATCAGAGCACTCTTTCTCGACCTTCTATGCCAGTTAGGAATCCGGCGTAGAAGGTTCGACGCCTGATGTTGGCCCGATCCCTGGAGTAGATTACAGCGAGTGGATGGATGATTCGGTCAACACAATTGCTTGGCCTTCAAAATTAAGTCTCCTCTGTGAGTAAGAAATGGTGTCTGACCCGAGCATTAACAACAGTTCCAAATCCTCTTCCCAGCCTTAGTCATTTTTTGTAAAGATTCACCTTTGTAAAGATTTTTATCAATGAAAGTCATATTTGTGAACTGTTTAATTTCAGAAAACCAAGTAGTTTAATCCGACTCAATGCTCAAGAAATTTCACCGAGTACCGAGTACCGAATATCTTATCTAACTTGGTTTTATTATTTGGAGTTGCTTCTAACGCCGAGTATCTTATTGAACTGGTTAACACAATCTTTGCCAAATCTTGTTAAACTGACTAATGCAATCTTTTTATGCCAAGTATCTTATTAAACTGACTAATTTTGTCCAAGTAACTTCACCGAGTATCTTATTAAATTTGGTTTTGTTACCCGGAGCTACTTTTAACGCCAAATATCTTATTAAACTGACTTATATTAACAGAGCCATCTTGAAACAAGCGAGTAGATTTACTCGTATTTCATACTCGGTTATTACCCAAATATTACATCAAGGCTCACCATGATCATATGTTCGAGTCCTCACACAAGTTACCAAGGACGTTTCCCCAGTTTTGTCTGTGCAAGGGTTTGTCGAATCGTTAAGCTTTTCGAACGGCTTAACACAGCTGCACATTTCACCTGGATTTTTCACGACAACGCCCCGAGCTGTTTTCCAGAATCTGGTGCATCGGGTTCTCCTTTTTGCTAAGGTAGACTGACCTTGCTCGGCTGGCGTGCTCCTTCGAGTTTCTCTGCCCATTCAGAAGTTTTACCAAATTAATGGTACTAAGTGTTCTATTTGCATGTTCTTATTTTCATGCTCTTCTTTCATATGTTTTTATTATCATATGCTTTATATTTCGGAAATCGCGAGTGATTTTTATTTATAACTGCAAAACCAACAATGACTTAAATTTCAAAGCTGATAATTGACATGACTAAAATTGTTCTAACTAAAAAGGAAACAAAATTTTAAGGATAGAGAATCTTCAAATATTGAGAGTTGCATGGTCGGGGTAAAACCCCTCCATCTGGTTGTGCAATCCAATATGCTCCATGACCAGCTACTCCTTCAATCTTATACGGAAGGGGCCTTCCCACTTGTCAGCCAATGAACCTGCAACTTTGTTTTTTGTATTCATCGACACCTTTCTGAGTACCAGGTCTTCTAGTTGGAATTTCCTGACTCGAACATGAGAATTGTAGTGGCGAGCTACTCTTTGTTGATATGCCATATTTCATGTTCGGGAATTCTCCCTTTTCTCTTCTAGCTCATCTAGACTTCGTAACAACATATCAACATTCTGGTCTTCATTATATAGCCTGACCCTGGGTGATGCATATGATGTTTCTATGGGGATAACAACTTCTGTTCCAAACGTTAAAGTGAATGGAGTCTCTCCTGTTAAAGTTCTTGTTGTCGTCCGATATGCCTATAATACCTCTGGAAGTTTTTCAACCCAACTTCCTTTCTTGGCATCTAGCTTTACTTTGAGTGTATGCTTGATGATTTTGTTTACTGCTTCAGCTTGCCCATTTGTTTGAGGGTGTGCAGGTGTGGCGTAGTAATTGACAATTTGGTACTCTTTGCACAGCTGTCTAAATTTCAGATTATCGAACTGGGTGCCGTTGTCAGTGATGATAGTGTTTGGGACTCCAAACCTGTAGATTATATTTTTCTTCACGAAATTTATGGTATTTGCTTCTGTGATATGCATCAATGCTTCAGCTTCTGCCCATTTCGTGAAATAGTCAACGACTACTATTGCATGCTTCGCTCCACCCCCTGTCCCTGCTGGCATTGGACCAATTAAGTCCAAGCTCCATATGGCAAATGGCCATGGGGGCGTAAGGTTTCTAAGTTTTCCAGGGGGTTGTCGGATATCATTAGCAATCCTTTGGCATGCATTGCAGCTTTCCGAACATCACTGTGCATCTGAGAATAAAGTGGGCTAATAATAACCTTGCTTGAGTACCTTGTGTGCTAAACTTTTTCCCCTAGTATGGTTTCTGCATACTCCTCCGTGTATTTCCTGTAGTATCCGATATGCATCTTCATCTGATACACATCTTTGGAGTGTTTGGGAAAACCCCTTTCTATACAGTTCTTCTCCGATCAATGTGTATCTTGCTGACCGATACCTAATACGTTTGGCTTGTAGGGCATCTTTCTGGAGTACGCTTTCTTCCAGGAACCTTTTTAGCCGAGTTATCCAACCGTCTGACGGTGTTTCGATTTCTAAAATTTCAAATTTTTTTGGCTCAAGTGTGCTCGGTTTGAGGAGATGTGCGACCGGAATAGTTTTGGCCTGATTGTGGTTATTGTTGATGCTAGCTTGGACAAAACATCTGCCTTTTCATTCTCCTCTCTGAGGATCTGGGAAATCTTATATTCTTTGAATTTCTGAATGAGTTGTTTTGCTATGTCACGATAAGCTATCATACCTTCATCTCTGGCTTGGTATTCGTCCATGACTTGGTTGACGACTACCTGTGAGTCGCTAAATATTTCGACCTCATCTGCTCCAAGGGCTATGCAGACTCTGAGTCCAGCTAGTAGCGCCTCATACTCGGCTTGATTATTCATTGCTTTGAAGTCGAATCTCATGGCACACTCGATATCATCTCCTTCCGGGGTGCATACAACAATCCCTGCCCCCCTACCGCGAGTGTTTGAAGAGCCATCGACATATAATTTCCATGAGAAACTCTTGCCCAACATCTTTTTTTGCTTCCAGGTTTGGTTTTATGAACTCTGCTATAAAATCTGCCACTGCTTGACCTTTGAGAGATGTCATGGGGATGTACTGGATATCGAATTCACTTAGCTCGATTGACCATTTGGTTAGTCTTCCTGAAATTTCTGGCTTCTGTAAAATTTGCTTAAGTGAGTAGTCGGTGAGAACCTGGATTGTATGAGCCTGAAAATATGGCCTTAGCTTCTTTGCTGCTGAAACCAATGCTAGAACCATTTTTTCTGCCTGTGAATGCCTGGTTTCAGCTGGAAGGAGTGCCTTGCTGGCATAGTACACTGGCCTCTATACTCAATCTTCTGTTCTGACTAGAACTGAGCTTGCTGCTAATTCTGTAATTGATAAGTACAAGTGGAGTATCTCTCCCATTTTCGGTTTCGAAAGGATGAGAGCTTGCCCTAGGTACTCTTTGATTTTTAAGAACACCTGCTTGCGTTCTTCATTCCATTCGAGTCCTTTTACTTTTTTAATTACTTTAAAAAATGGAGCACATTTGTCTGTGGCCTTTGAAATAAATCTACCCAAGAAAGCTAAGCATCCTGTTAAGCGCTGCACTTCTTTTAGTGTCCTTGGTGAGGTCATTTTTTGTAGGGCCTTGATCTTTTCAGGTTTTACTTCAATTCCCGTTTGGTGAACTTAGAAGCCGAAGAACGTTCATGAAGGAACTCCAAATAGGCACTTGTTCGGATTCAGCTTCATTTGATATCTCCTCAAGACGTCGAATGTCTCTCGTAGGTCTATGGTATGCCTGTCTGCCGAGATACTCTTGGTCAACATGTCATCTATGTAAACTTCCATATTTCTTCCTATTTGGAGTGTGAAGATTCTATTGACCATCCTTTGGTATGTTGCCCCTGCATTTTTTAACCCGAATGGCGTTATTGTGTAACAGTATAAGACCAGATCGGTTGTGAACGCCGTTTTTTCTTCGCCAACCTTATTCATTCGGATTTGGTTATATCCTGAGTAGGCATCCATAAAACTGAGTAATTCGTGGCCTGATGTGGCATCAACCAGTTGGTCTATCCTTGGTAGTGAAAAACTGTCTTTTGGGCATGCCTTTTTCAAATATGTGAAATCTACGTACATTCTCCATTGACTGTTTTTCTTTTGGATGAGAACCACATTAGCTACCCATTGAGGGTAGCTAATCTCTCTAATTGACTCTACATCGAGTAACTTCTCCACTTCCTGCTTGATTGCCTGATTTCTTTCGAGATTTAATGACCTTCTCTTTTGTATTACTGGTTTTACATTTGGGTCTACCGTGAGATGATGAGATATTATTAGGGCATCTATCCTGACCATGTCTTCATGACTCCAGGCAAACACATCATTGTATTCTTTGAGTAGATCAGTGAGGCTTTGTTTAACTTTTACTTCCAAATTGGCCCCGATCTTAATCTTCTTATCTGGTTCATCTTCTTTCAAGATTAATTCTTCGACCGGTTCATTTTTGGACTCCTTCGGTTCTTTCCTTGGGTCAAACTCGAATCATAGTGACTCTTTGTTCTGATTTAGTTGTGTTATAGTGCATACTTGTCCACCATTGTCTCTATCTTTGTAAACTGACAGATTAGTTCTTTGGGCCATCTCTTGGGACCCCTTGACTATTTCGACCCCCGTTCGTCGGGAATTTGATCATTAGGGCATAAGTAGTTGTTACGGCCTTAGTTTTATTCAAGAATGGACGACCTAACAATGCATTATAAGGCCAATTATCTAAGTCTACCACTACGAAATCGAGTAATATTGTTCTCTGACAAGGTGCTACTCCAATTTTTACGGGCAACTTTGCTGTCCCGAGAGAACTGACCTCAACTCCCCTAAATCCTTTGAGTGGGGTATAAAAAGGTTGTAAATCCTTTCGGTCCAACATGAGTTGATCGTAGACAGCTACATTGAGAATATCAGTCGAACTACCATTGTCTATTAAAATTATCCTGACTTCCCTGTGTCCAATTTGGGCACTTATGACCAGAGAGTCATTTGATCGAACATCGACCCCGTGTGAGTCAGCTTTTGTGAATATTATTGGGTCCCATCTTTTTTTACCCTTTTCAGGTCTGGTTCGACAGAGTTGACATCAAAGTTCTGTCTTGCCTCCACAGTTTCTCTGATTTCCTGTGTTCGCTCTCGATTAATTCTTCCAGTTGATGGTCCTCCAAAGATTATTTGTATTACTTCATTGGCCTCGGGGTTGGCCCTTTGGTTTTGACTGTAGCTATGATCGGCCCTAGTCTCTTTCTTTGTTTCTGGCCTCTCATCTATTTTCAAGATTATATATTGTAAGTGTCCTTCCCGATTGAGAGTCTCTATATAGTCTCTATGCTAGTAACATTTGGAAGTCTCATGACCAGTTTCCTTATGAAATCTGTAGTACTTTATTGTGTCTCACCGGGTAAACTGAGACTGTCGGCGTGGTTCTTATACCATATTCTTTTCTTCCAATATAGCTAGGATTTCTTCTTACTTTTTTTGGAGAGGGGTGTAGTTTGTGTATTTTCCTTAGAATTTCTCCATGGTCTGGTCGGTATTACGCCCGTTTCCTCCGTCCTTGCTTCTTTCTTTACCGTTTCCTTTTTGTTTTCCCTTTGGGTTCTGTACCTTTGACTCTGTATCTTTTTGTTTGGGTTTTCCTCGGTGCATGTAGCATCCTTCTGTGGCTAACTCCTCTTCTTCGGTTAGTGCATATCCTTCCGCCATGTTCATCATATCTGTATATCTGGTTAGACGGGTCATTCTTAAGTCAAAAGATAGCCGTCTATTCTGTAAGTTGTTTATGAATGTAGCAATTATTGCTTTGTCATTTGCACTGCCGATTTCTGATACCTCCTGGCCGAATCTACCCAGGTATTTTTTTAACTACTCATTTTTCCTTTGTTTCAGCTGAGAAAGGTAATCCACTGATTTTTTCCTGTGAACGTTGCCCAGAAATTGTCTTAAGAAACTTCTGCTTAATTCACCAAAAATTCTGATGCTTGTTGGGGGCAATCTTCCAAACCATCTTGAAAGTTGAGACATAGTAAGGGGTCGCTGTGGGCATACTGAGCCATAGCATTTTTATACCGTCTGACTAGTTTTTTAGGATCTGTATCCTTTTTGAACTGTTCCACGTGTGGCATCCTGAATCTTTCTAGAAATGGGGTTCGCAGGATGTCCCTAGTGAATGGACCATCAGAATCGTCGTCAGATAAGTCATTGTACCCATACCGTCTAACCAGTGCGTCCATTTGACGCCTATTGTTTTCAACTTCTCGGGTCAGGCTCTGAATTATCACATCTCTATCTCCCACCCGATCTCCGTGATGGTTAAACCGTCGAGTGGCTGTCATGCCTTTTTCCAGCTTCTCTTCACTTCGCTGTCGAGTCTCACGGGTTGATCCTTTTAGGTGTATGGTTCCGTGATAACGCTTGCGATGGTACCGATCACTAACCTTTGATGATGACGACCGATCCCTGTGTCGGTCATGCTTGCAGTGTCTATCATGGGCTATTTGACCATGGCTCTGCCTTTAGCGTGGTCGCTCCTCTTTGGGTGTTTCACGTCCAGCTTGAGTAATTGGAACGGAGTTCCTACCAGCTTCTGGTGCATCTGGTTTCGGCCCAACTATAACCGAACGAAGCCTTGCAAGTGGGGGATTAGGAGGTTGCGTTTCTTCTGCAGCTAGTAGATCAACTTCTTCCTTTGTAGTGTCCGCTACCAGCTATTGTAGTTCCTTACGGAAACGTCTTGCTAGGTCTTCACTGATCGGAGGGATTTGTTGGATCCCCGCCAGAGATGTTGGTTGGTTCTCGATGGTTGTGGCGAGATCTCGTGAACTACTGCCAATATGAACATTATCTGGAGATTTTTGGATATCCCTAGAACTGTTTCTGCTTCCACTTCCCGCCATTACTTTTAATCAAATCGAAGTTTCAGCCCCTCATTCTAGCACCAATTGTTGACGTCGCTTTCTCGATGTGTGAAAAAGTCAACAAGATTGGATTTTAGATGTGTTCTCACAGAGAAAGAGAATGAGAATGTAATTAGACACAAGTTTTACGTGGTAAAACTCCGATGATCGAAGAAACGTCCACGGGTGGTTGAACAAACAACCGAGCCAAAATCCACTATTGAAATAAAGATTTACAACTCTCGATCTCTCATTTTTTTCTCTGTATTCTTCTATATCTTCTTATGACGAGATTATGGGTCTATTTATATGTACATAGAACCCTAATCCTTTTTGTACAAGTAATGAAAGATTTTTGTATTTAATTACAATTGGTTACTTGTTGGAGTAGTCTTTATCTTTTTTCCTATTTCGGAGATTTGTATGGAGATCGAATGAGACTCTAGCAATATAGTCAATTTAGGACTTATTTCTTTACAAATGTGTAGTCTTCGTGAAGTAATAAAGTTGTTGCCCGATTTGGAATCTTTTTCCTGTTTGGTATTCTATCCTTCTTGGAACTCTTATTCGATGTTGAAATCTTTACGTATTTTAATACGACTCTTGGTTCGTATACGAGTTATGTACTAGACTTCTTTATTCGGATTTCTTCATATTTATCCCGAGTAGAACATGACGTCAGTTGATCCTGAATAGAACATGACGTCAGTTGATCCTGAGTAGAACATAACGTCAGCTGACCCTGAGTAGAACATGACATCAGCTGATCCCGAGTAGGTCTTGCTCAATACTTGCATTTATACTTACTCGGGTTCCTGTTCTTTGGTGATATCTTGCGAGATATTTTCCAAACGCCTACTCGGATATCTACCTGGCAATCTTATCCTCCTTGTGAATGATGTGTACATATGATAAAATTTACATATGACAAATGTATATATAGTTATATAAATATTTATGAAAACGAAAAAGAAAATAACAAAACAAAAGGAAATAAAGGAAACAAACGTAAAAAAAAAAAATGTTTTTTTGTTGTTGTTTTTTTCCCTTTTCAATTGATGGGCTTTGATTTTCTGGTTTTTTTTTATCAAATTGAAATAATATTTTGTTTGAAATGAAAAAAAATCCAAATAAGAAAGAAAGAAAAATTACGAACTTTGATTTTTTAGATTTTCTGAGTTTCCTTTTGTTTTCTTATTTTCTTTTTTTATTTTTATAAATATGTTTTTATATATTATTTATTAAATATGAGTTTATTTTAAATTATATATATGAGTTTATTTTAAATTATTTAAATAGATTTAAATTAGTTTAAACAAACTATATATATAATCAATAAATATTTAAGGATGAGTTGATATAGATCAACTGGTTAGAGCTTCTGTTTTTATGACTTTTAACCATAGTTCAAACCCTGATGGATACATTTTAATTTTTTTAAGGGGTTGACCAACTATTATTGAAATTAGAGGGACTAAAAGATAAAATTTAAAAAATAACAATAATGGTAAAATAATATTTTTACTCATTCTGTTATAGTTGACCGTTAGTTTTTGATCAAATGGGCTAAAGTGATGTATTTTGAAAAAATAAGGGACTAAAATAACTAATATAGTAAAGACGTTTAAAAATGTGACCGTTAAAAAGTAAGAACTTTAATGATAATACCCTTTTTAAATATGTGTAAAATTTAAAATTTGGTTGTTTAATTTGTTCCGTAGTTATTTTTATTTTATTTTTGTATCATTTTATATTATTTTAGGTTTTCTTATCTATTTTATTTTTATTTTGTCATTTTTTGTGTGTGGAATATACAAAATTATACGTGTATGTCGATTAGTAATTTTCAATCAAGTATGAGGGTAAACGCATATTTTAACATCAAAGTTGTATTCTAGAGGAAAAACAATCCATTTTCATTTTCTGTTCGGTTTGACTTTAAAGTTTCAGAAAAGTGGACTAAATTGATGATTTTTTAATGGGGAACTTACAAGAACTTGAGGTTTGGCCGTTATACGCATTTATATCTAGATGGAAAACTTCCATTATTCTACACACACCTTCCATTATTTTACACACACCTTCCTACACATAACGGTTGTCGAGTCTTCCATTATAACATACCTAAAATGCCCTTATATTATATAAAGAAAACATAATAAAATATCAAAATAGATAAAAAAAAACATAATACATTAGAATGGTTTAAAGTTTAAAAGAAATAAAAAAGAAAGGAGGTGGCGATGATGCCACTGTGTCAAGAACTATTCTAAGAGCATCTCTAATGCAATTGTGGTTCGTAAAAAAATTGGATGCCAACTAGGACAAACACACATTGAATTCAAATCTCTAGGAGCATCTCCAATACTACAATAGATTGTGAAAAAAGTACATGCCATATAAGATAAATAGATATTATGTTCAAATATGTCTCTCTTTAATGTAGTTATTGCTACTCAACGTCAAGTTGATGCGGTAATTTTTTTTATAGATAATGTCAGGTAACCTATCTACTTTCAGAGGCTTTGTTAGGTTGCTATTTTGTATTTTGGCTTAGTATTGGAGATAAATACAAAAAATTGTTAAGAAAGTTGTTTGATTAAAAATACAATAAAAAATAAAAATAATAAAATGATCTGATGTCATTAATATGTTAATATTTTAAAAAGATGCATTGGAAATAGATTTTTAAATAGATTTTTTATTTAGGACTATCAAGTATACTTCTATGTCAGTCTCTCAATAGTGTTGATGTGTAAACAATTATCCAGTACAGTCGTGGGTTGTGAAAAAATTGGATGCGAACTAAAACAAACAAACATTAAGTTCAAATATACTTCTTCCCTGCAACAATCTCTATTCAATGTCAAGTTAAGGTGGCAAAAAAATGTTAGGTTTTGGCTCGCATTCTCAAGTGAACTTAATGTGAACTAAACAGACTCAACTGATGTAAAGCTTCCTGAGACGTGGGAAACGTTTGGAAGTTGGAATGGTGTTGTTTGAGGGGGGTTGAAGACTAGAGGAATTGAAGAAACGAAGAACGCAGTGCACTTACAACGGTTTAGGAAGCGGGTGCACAACTATGACCCGAATCGTAGTCATAAGCATGTGTGAAATGAGAAATCTTAGGTGGAAAAGGAAAGTGCTATTTGGGAAGTTCTTATGCTTGAAGGAAAATGATTTCTTCTTAACAAGAAGATTTGTCATAAATTGAAAATAGTATTATGTGGAACAAGTAATTCTTGTATGTTTATGAGTAGGATTTTCTATCTTTAACTCCTTGTAACTTGTATAAATTGAACCTTGTATCTAGGTTATTTGGTTTAGATCAAAAAGAAACACCATGTAACATCAAAGAGTGGAGAGATCCGGGTGAGAGACCCATGGGAATATCCGGGGAGGGATCTAAGGGAATATCAATGGATCAAGTTAGAGATCCGTGAGTGATATTCAGGGGAGACCTAGGGGATATTGGGGTGACGAATCATGTGAGCGTTGTGAGCGTGGTTTGAGGTTGAGGTGTGAGAGAGAATCTTGTAATATATATGGTTGTAACAATTTATCATATAGTGAAACTTTCTCTGTCGTCCTGACGATTGGTGGTTTTTTTTCCACATATATCCTGTGTTGTAATTGATTTATTTTCTCTTTTTTTTTCTACTATAGATGTTATTGATTGCTATGAGTTATGAGCGTATATTAGGCATGACGATTCCACGATCATCGGTTTAAAATTCCCAACAAAAAAAGCGAACATTAAATGCTACAATTTTTTACAGATAATTCACACTTGCATTGGAGATACTCTAATGCAACCATCTCCATTCAATGTCAAGTGTGGGAAAAAAAAAGACACTATTAACACAATTAGATAGCATGTTGGACACTATCAACAAGATTGAGTCAGCAAGTATATTTATGACATATAGAAAGTGATCGGTGTTTATGTTAAAAAATATTATAGTTTGTAAAAGAACCAAAACATAAAAGACAAAAAAAGTGTTTTGAATAGAAGCTAATGGAGACAAAATGTTGATTTGGTTGTCTATTGTTAACCGAAAAATCGTTGAGGGTAGATTTTCGATCAACACCCTCAAACTGTAACCTAGGAGACTACAGTGGGGTTGGTAGCTCTAGGTACCAAGGCTTTGTACGAGTAAGAAATAAAGTGCAGTAGGTAGAAGGAAAACAAACAATAAGGACTCTTTATTGATGACACTATTTTTCTAGCACAATGAAGATTGAAGTTTCAATATAGAACTCTCTGTCTTTCTGTCTGTCTGTCTGTCTCTCTCTCTCTCTCTCTTTCACTCTCTTTACACAATAGGTGATGGAGAACTTATGCAAGATGATAAGTGGAAACCTCACAATAGACGGTGACGAACTCTCTTCCTAGTGATTTTTTCTCTTAATTTCTGAATCCTTTTCTTCGACCTTTGTCATTGTATTTATTATTTCCAATTCATCCAGTCAATCCTTGAAAATCTGGTCAATTGATATGCAATCATTGGAATCCCTATTTTGGCATTGATTGAGGCTGTAAGTCAACGCATGAATTGTCCCTTGAATCAAGTTGTAGTTTCCATTTTATTAAACACCGATTATGTTGACTATTTTCATTTCATTTATAGCACTTTAAATGGCTTGAGAGGTTAACTTTCTTCTTTGCCTGGTTGGAGACAAACGCGGGTTTCATTCCTTCAGATGTGGCATTGTTCTAGGTTCCTTGGTGTACCGATCCACTCTTGTTAGGGCGATTTCCTCCTTAGCGTGCTGGTGCTTTCTCGATATCATTCTCCATACTGGGTTGATGGGATATGCTTATTAGACCGGTCTAGGACAAGTGTCGCAGTATTTAGATACCAAGTAACTGGTGTCGTTGTACTGGTACTCTCTGACTTCAGGGAAATGGCATGTTGTGGCATCGAGACTCTCTAGATCATGGCATTTGTGTTTCTCGATACTGGAGAACCGGGATGGTCCCGATCCAGGTCCTATCAAGAGTCAATCGGATGGTAAATTCTTCTTTGGATCCCTACCAATAAAAGGCTGTTAACATCTATCAACTATACATTTCTAACATATAGAAAGTACGTTTTTTGACATTGTAGCCATATCAATAATTTTTGACAGACAATCCACACTTGTATTGGAGATGATCTAACGACAGTCGCCTAAGAGCAACTGTCATTAGCCATTCGCACTGTCAAATTGCAACACTAGTCTTTTTGTTCATTTTCAAAATTTTCAGAATGCTCAGATATAACAAGAGACATGCTTTCATCTTTAATTTAAAAAATACCACTATCAAATTTATAAAATTACTCTCATTTAATCCATCCCCAATTAAGGATGATAACAGATTGGATCATAACTAGATCAACATGCCCCATACTCGATCCTTTTATTTTATCCGATATTTATTTAATTATTTTTAAAAATATAAAAATATTAAAGGAAAAACAAAAATCTAATATTTTTATCTCTTTAACTAATGGTATTTAATGTTTAAATTTAAAATTTATTAAATTTAACTTGTTTTAAGCTTGTTAGGCATGGTATGAGCCGAACTTTGCAAATCGCCATAAAGTTGCTTGAGAGTTTCCATCTGTCTGTCTCTATCTCCATTTCGATTAGAATGAAGAAGTACTTATTAGTCATTGTCAAACGTGGAAAAAAAAGCACAACATGACTATCTACTTTCAGACAGTCTGTTGGACACTGTCAACATGATTGAGTCAATAAATACAGTTATGACATATAAAAGACAGGTCATTAAAAAAAATGTTTTGAACAGAAACGATTATAGATCAAATGTTGATTTGGTTGTCTATTAAGTATACATTTATGATATATATAAGACAAGTCTATGCATTATTATCATATTAGCAATTTTTTACGTACAATCTAACTTGCATTGGAATGCTCTAACTCTCTAGGACAGACAATAGCCATTCGCCCCTTCTTATTGCAACACCTGCCTTTTGTTCATTTTCAAATTTCTTAGAATGCTTAACTATAACAAGGGCCATGTTTCATCATTAACTTCAAAAATGCCACTATCAAAAGTATAAAATTACTCTCATTTAATACATCCCTAATCAGGGATGATAACGGATTGGATTGAAGACGGATGAATGGGCCCCATTCTCGATCCTTTTTGTTTGATTTAATTATTTTAATAAATATTAAAATATAAAAGGAAAAACAAAACTCTAATACTTTTATCTCTTTAACTAATTGTATTTTATGTTTAAATTTACAATTTATTAAATTTAACTTGTTTTTAAGCTTGTTGGGCACAGTAGGGGTCGAACTTTACAAATCGCCATAAGTTGCCTAAGAGTTTCCATCTCTCTATCCCTGTATCCATTTCGATTAGATCAAATCAGTACTTATTAGTCAATGTCTAATGGGGTAAAAAAAAAAAGCAAACATTGTTTACATAACTGTCTATTTTTAGACAATCTTTTGAATGGAAATTATCAAAAATAACCATAAGTATTATGAAAATTTTGTTTTTAACTATATACGAAAATTTATTTGTTAATAGCCAATTTTTTGAGAAATTACTTGAATGCCTCCCATATAAAAATCATCCCCAATCACTTTCTCTCTCCTCTCTCATTTTTTTTTCTCTCTCCTTTCCTCTCTCTCCCGCTTTCTCTCTCTCCTTTCCTATCTCTCTCTCTCGCCGGCGAACCGTCGGCGGCATCCTTGCAAAGGCCGGCGAACTGTCGCCGGTCTCATCTTTCTCTCACCCAACCTCTATTCTCTCTCCCCACAACTCTCTCTCTCTCTCTTCTTTCTCTCTCCTTTCCTTTCTCTGTCCTTTCCTTTCTCTCTCACATGTCGTCGACGGCTTGCCGGAGTGCCGTCGCCTGGGTTTCACGACCGCACAGCAACACCGTCGAGCTCCCCCTCCGCCGGCGATTAGATCTGCTGAAAAAAAGGAAAGAAAATGAAATATTAGAAACCCAGAACATTTCAAGTTTGAACATTTCAATTTAGTCAACATTTCAAGTTTCAACGTTTCAATTTAGGCAACATTTCAAGTTTAAAAATTTGAAAACGAAGAACTTAAAAACCCAGAACATTTCAAGTTTCAACTTTCAATTTAGTCAAGATTTCAAGTTTCAACATTTCAATTTAAGCAAGATTTCAAGTTTCAAAATTTCATTTTTTTAAACAAGAATTCAAGTTTCAAGTTCCTTGCCATGATTTAAAGTTTGATTCTAGATTTTAGTCATGATTTCAAGTTTTCTTTCAGTTTTTTTTTTAAAACTCAAATCCAGGGGTATTATTTTAATTTACGGACATACACTGATTTTTTTTTTAAAAGTGGCTATTAACAAATAAATTTTCGTATGTGTTTAAAAACAAAATTTTCATAATAGTTGTGGTTACTTTTGATTTTTCTCATCTTTTGGACACTATCAACATAGTTGAGTCAGTGAGTACATTTATGACATATAGATAGACATGACCACGGTTCGGTTCGGTTCGAACCGTGGAACCCAACCGTAACCGTGTGAAATGACCAGTAACCGTAACGGTAACCATAACCGGAACCGTGGAACCGGTTTCGGAACCTTAACCGGAACTGGGAGGTCTGCGGTTCGGTTCCGGTTCCGGTTCCTTCTCTTGAAAAACCGGCCAGGAACCGGCAGTTCGGTCCCGGTTCAGGAACCGCCGGTTCCTGGCCTTTATTTAAAAAAAAAAACTGATAAGAGCCGTTGGGCTCCAACGGTCTGCTGACCGTTGGGCTCAAAGGCTCAATTTTTTTTTTCTTTTCCCATTTAATTCTTTATTTCCTATAAATACCCCCCTAATTCATTTCTTATCATACAATTGCTCTCTCATGTTTCAAATCTCTCTCAAATCTCAATTCTCCTAATTCTCTTCAATTATCTCCCAATTCGTCAATTATTTATTTGTTTATATTTAGTGTATTACAATTATTATTTTTTAAAATCATTTTAAAATCCTTGTCAACAATTTTTATCTTAATTTTTTTGAAGAGTTTATTTACAAATTATTTTTTTCGATGGCAAGTGGAAGTGGAAGTGGAGTAAGAGATATTCCACCAAGGCATTCCGTTTCCAGGACCGGTAAGGGTCGTATGTCGGAGCCGGATCCTGTCCAACCGGATAATATCGATTTTGATGACACCTCTTACCATGAGTTCCTGCAACGGCAAGCCTATCTTGAATCTCTAAACTATCCAATCAATCCAAATCCCCCTTTAATAATTTCTGAACCCAATTCTAGCCAGCCTAGCGCCCTTAGCCCTAGCTCTAGCCCTGGTAATATGACAAGCCAATCAGAAAATATACCCGATTTTGCTGCAAATCCAAATTTTGAAGAGCCGGCAGAGAAGGATAAGAAGCATCTCAAATCTGATCTATTCGTTCTCCACATGAAGAAAGTTAAGAAACCGAATGGAACATGTTGGGCGGTGTGCAATTACTGCCCTAAAGAATACAAGTGGACTAAATCTAGAGGATACGACACATATAGGAAGCATATTGCGACCAGTCATCCAGCAGAACTTGCCAAGGGGAATGCACAATCTCAAATTTCTAGGTTTTCTACCCCTGACACTCAATTATTTAAATATAGTGATCAATCTAATAGAGAAGAATTAGCTAGGATGGTAGCTGTAGAACATTTACCTTTTAGTTTTGGTGAAAAAGTTGGTTTTATTAAATATTGTCATAAAGCATTAAATCCTGCTGCATGTCATGTCCCTAGAACCACTCTCACGCGTATAATGTATGATATTTATAAAAATGAAAAAAGGATTTTAAAAAAATGTTTTGCCAACTATATAGGTCGTGTTTCCGTATGTGCTGATATATGGACTGACCATTGGCGAATGCATTCATACTTAAGTGTAACTTGTCATTATATGGACAAAGCATGGACAATACAAAAAAGAATTCTTGCATTTAGAGTTTTGGATGATGCACATACTGCTGATAATATTTATAAAAATATGAAAATCATTTTTGAAGAGTATAAAATTGAAAGCAAATTTTTTTTCAATTGGTTTTGATAATGCTTCTAATAATACAGTAGCTATTCCTGGTTTAATTGAATTATGCAAGCCTTATTTTAGTAGTAAATTTTTTCATCAAAGATGTGCTTGCCATGTTTTAAATTTATGCGTTCAAAAAGGTTTGAAAATTCTTCAAGCTTTTATTAAACCCATTAAAGAGGTCCTCTCATATTTGTGGAAACATCCTAATGTTATGAAATCATGGGTAAGATTTTGTAAACAGGCAGGTAGACATCCCATTAGATTTTCTCGTGATGTTCCAACACGTTGGAACTCTACTTATAAATTGCTTTGTGAAAGTTATGAATATAGGGATTTATTAGTTTCTTTTATGCAATATAATGTTAGTCAAATCAATATTTATGCACACAATTGGGATGTTTGTACAAAAATTTGTAATTTGTTAAAAGTTTTTAATAGTGTTACTAACAATTTATCAGGTATTTATTATCCTACTACTCAATTATTTATTATTGAGGGTTGTAATATTGTTGGTGCATTTGCTGACTGTTCATCTGATATACAATTACAAGCATGCATTGAAGCTATGAAAAAAAATGGTTAGACTATTATAGAGAGTTTCCAACTATTTACCTGCTTGCGTTGTGTTTTAACCCACGTTGTAAACTAGATGCATTGACATATTATTTAACTCTTTATTATAAATGTTTAGGTATACAATTAGAAATTAATACTTATTGTGCTGCAATTAAGATATTATTTTATCAGTTATATGATGAATATCATAGAATTTATGGTCCATCATTAAACATTAGTGTTCCACAAAATGAAAATGTCTCCCAAACTCGTTCTTTTGGAGTGTTGGGGGCAGGGTCTGCATTTTTATCCCAAAAGATCAAAAGATTGCGAGGTTCTTCTTCTTCTTCTTCATCAAGTCCGATCTCGTATGATGAGATTGAAACTTATCATAGTACCAATTTTGAGTTTATAGGAGACGATGATGTGGATAAATTTAATATTCTACATTGGTGGAGAGAACATGAAAAGCACTTCCCAATCTTGTCTATAATAGCCAAACATATTCTTGCAACACCGGTTTCTACAGTGGCTGTGGAACAAGAGTTTAGCGTGGGTGGAAATATTTTGCATTCAAGACGGTCGCTTTTGAGTCCAGAATCAATTCAAGTCCAAGTGTGTGTTGATGATTGGACAAAGGCTGGATATAGACAACAAGAAATGGAACCAGAAGTTATTTATGATTTCTTCGATGATGATCACACCACCGGCACCAGAACGGATGACAGCGATTAGTTACAGACTTACAAAATTACATATGTAAAAGACAATAAAATGTAAAAGAACTACGTGGTCTTTGATTCCTCTAAACCTCGAGTCTGAGAGGATACATAGGCAACTTAATTTTGGTACAAATTAAGTGCAAGACCATTTTTTTTAATTTTTAGTTTTATACATTTATTTCAATTTATGTATTTAGTACTGTTTTTTTAAATTTTAATTTCGGCTTACGGCCTTACACAATAAAATTCATTTACAAGTTCATATTATTACATGTCTTATGTTTTCGTATTTTTTTAAAAATGAGTATAAATGTATAATAAGAAAAAAAAAAAGAAAAAGGAACCGAACCTGCCGAAATACAATTCCTCTCGGCCCTTTTCAATGAATTCTTCTGGTTGCATCATATAAATGCTTTCATCAAGACTTCCATTAAGAAAAGTTGTCTTAACATCTATTTGCCAAATCTCAAGGTCTAGAGATACCACAATGGATAAGAGTATCCTAATGGATTTAAGCATGGCCACAGGAGATAAGGTTTTCTCATAATCGATACCTTCCTTCTGTGTGTAACCTTTTGCTACCAATCTAGCTTTAAAGGTTTCCACCTTTCCATCCATTCCTCTCTTCCTCTTGTATACCCATTTGCACCCAATGGGTTTTATCACTTTAGACAAGTCCACAAGAGACCAAACTTTATTTTTGAATATTTATTCAATTTCGGATTGCATTGCCTTTTTCCAATGGTGACAATCAATAACTTCCATGGCATCCTTGTACGTGTAGGGATCATCGTCGTTTGGGAGATTCTCTACTGATTCTTCGAGCTCCCACTACGATGAGGAATGGTAGGTTGATGATCTTATGTTAGTGCAGAACTTACAATTGGGCTAGGTTGTGAAACCTCTTGTGGAATTGTATCTCCTGAAAGCTCATTTAAGACAATTATACTTTTAGGTACAACATTATTCATATAGTCATTTTCCAGAAATTTAGCATTTGTCGAAACAAATACTTTAAGATCTGAAGTATTATAGAAATAATATCCTTCGGTTCCTTTTGGATACCCTATAAATATGCATGTTTCTGAACGAGACTCCATCTTTTCTATTTTTCCTTTTAACACGTGCCAAAACATTCAAATATCGTTAAGTGTCGTAAACTAGGCTTTCGCCCAGTCTACAACTCATGCAGTGCTTTAGGAACCGACTTAGATGGTACATTGTATAGAATGTACATAGCGGTTTGTAAAGCATATCCCTAAAAAGAATTAGAAAGCGTTGAATAACTCAATATAGACCTAACCATGTCTAAAAGAATTCTACTTCTCTTTTCTGCTACCCTATTTTGTTGAGGTGTACCTGGTACAGAAAACCGAGAAATTATCCCATTATAAATAAAATATTGCTGAAACTCACTAGATAGATATTCTCTATAACAATCAAACCTTAAGATTTTTATGTGTTTCTCAAGCTGATTTTCAACTTCAGCTTTATATGCTTTGAACATGTCAAAAGCATCCGACTTATGTCTCATGAGATACACAAAGCCAAATCTCGAGTAATCATCCGTGAAAGTGATGAAGTACTTATATTCACATCTAGCTTGAATGCTCATAGGACCACACACATCAGTGTGTATCAATCCTAAACATTCAGTGGCACTTGTGCCTTTTATCGAGAACGACCTTTTGGTCATCTTACCTTCCAAACAAGATTCACAAGTTGGTAGATCATCAACCTTTAAATCACTTAAAGGTCCATCACTAACCAATCTTTTGATCCTATCAAGGTCAATATGACCTAGGCGCAAATGCCATAGGTAGGTTTCATCTTTTGATAATTTTACTTTTTTATGATTAGATTGCATTGATTCAAAATCTAACAAGTGAGAGATATTGCTATGCAAATAGAATAAACCGTTTTCCAATGTACCTTTGCAAACAAATTTGTTATTCCTACTAATAATAAAAGCTTTATTAAAAGTAATTGAATATCCAAATTTATTTAAGCAAAAAACTGAAATTAAATTCCTTTTGAACTGAGGTACATAATAAACGTCTATTAAATCTAAATGTCTATAAGAATCTAAATTAATTCAAATATCTTCCAGTTCACTTGCAGACACTAATGTTCCCTTGTCTAAACACAAGTTGAATTCATTCGCATTAAGCCTCTTCTTTCCTTGAAACCCTATAAGGAAAAACAAACATGATTAGTGGCTTCAGAATGTATGGTCCAAGAAACCATAGAATCCACCAAAACATATGTTTCAAGATAATTAATATTATCTTCTTCCTTCTTGTCCTAAGACTTTGGGCAATTTCTTTTCCAATGTCCATTTTCACCAGAAAGGAAACACTTCTCTTTGATCTTGGTTACTTTCTTTGTCTCCTTCTTAGTAGGTCCTAGTTACTTTTTCTTCTATTGTTTCTTGACCTTCTTACAGGTCTTAACAATAACAACTTTACCTACAGTATGAATCTCTTGACCCTTGCCTTTCACAAGGATTTTCTCGGTGCTTTGAACATCTTGCATCAGGCCTTGCAAGGTGTATTACTTATTGTTCAAGGTGTAGTCCAACTTGAATTGACCAAAGGAATCTAATAGTGAGTTGACAATCATGTCAATTTTCATCTCACCATCTATCACAACACCATTGAGTTCAGCAATGTTGAGATGTACTATAACTTTCATCATGTGATCTTTCACAGCCTATCCAGGTTTAATCCTAAGATTCATGAAAGCAATCACTTCCTCTCTCTTAGTCGTTCTGGACTTCATAGCAAACATCTCTTCTAGAGACATCATTATATCGGCAACAGTCTCCATTCATTCATGTTGCTGTTGCAACACTTCGAAGATGGTGGCCATAATGTAACATTTGGCCATCTTTTCTGAAGTCTTCTACTATTGATATCCGTCTCTTTGCTCCTCAATAGATTCATTAGTAAGAGTTGGTGGTTTAGGAGTAGTCAGAATGAACTTATGTTTTTCAGCTTTCAACAACAACCCAATTTTCCTTTTCCATGTGACATAATTATCATTAGTTAAAGTATTATCTTTTAAGATGTTAATTATGGATGGGGTCATGATTTCTTTATAATAACAAAAATGATATAAGTAAACAATCATGATATAACACTTTCGAATATTTTTCTTGAATTAAATAAAATAATTCAATCGTAAAATTCAACGGTGATCCAACACCTATAAATGCCATGCCTCATTTGGGAGTTTGCACTATCTACTAATTGGACTAGGTCCCACCTAATTATTAACATAACAACCGGTGTTTTCAATTTTTGCCTTGTGATTTTATTAACAAGAACCATTGGGAGGATATTAATAAAATCACATTGAGTGTGTTACCAAGTTATCGACTTTCAATATATTCCCTCACGAATATCCCTCATTTGGGAGTAGATATCTTTTGGGCCAATTGTCTACTCTATCCTTATAAGGAAGTATCTTGCTAAATTCCATTCGTGAATACCCCTTTAGGGGTTATTACACGAAACATAAAGCTCAACTAAACTTAGAGACCGTAGGTGTTTCGAAACACCTTCTCTCACTCAATTGTTTAAGGCTTGTGATCGAATTCCATAGAATGATGTACCAAGTTATCTAGATGCCAATTAGATACCTAAACCATTCAATGCATGTTTGTACCAAAAGAGATATATGAGTGACACTCCTATTCTATATGACATGTTATCATACACCAACAAATATTGTAATATTTACGAAAATATAAATACCTACAATTTTGGCCCATCCTAAAAAAACAAGTAAATTACATATGTTTGGAATATAAAAACTCCTTTATTGGCGAACAAGTCTTCATACGACCATTGTTCGTTTGCACCCCTTGGCTGCCTTCCATAGGCATGCGCACCTCACAATGCCATAAAGGGCTGCCGTGCGCAGCCCATGCCATAACAATCGTGGATGCGTGCTCATTTACACGCATGATTGTTTCTATGATGTGCATGGTACCAAATTTGTTCCAGTTGCTTCCAATTCTTCAAATCTTAGAATTTTCGATACTGGAATATATTACAATAGTATTTTAAACAATAAATTTATGTAGTTCTTTTTTAATATTACAACAATAAAATAAAATAAAAACTTAACAACTACCAAAAAGAAAATTATAGCGATGATATGCCACCTTTCTATTTACAATCCAAAAATAAAAATACATTGAAATTCTATACCAAAATTGAGCAATAACAAATCACATTATAAAACATATATATATATATATATATATATATATATATATATCATACATTCCATTATAAATATATATGCAAATACCTAGAGAGTCATCTCTTTCTAAAACATATATTTACAATAAAAAGAAATAGATTCACGTATATATATGTATATATATATATATATATATATATATATATATCAATTAATCAAGGATACAACCAGGCTCTGATATCAATTGTAGGGAAAAATCGATTCAAAACACCGTGGAAGCGTAAAAAAGGGTTTGGTATATTTTAAAAAATTTCCCTTAAAAAAGAAAGAACCTTAACCCTATCTCGATTGATGTATATTAAAAGTATCATACCTCTTTCTCGTAACGATTGAAGTTACGTCCAATTGAATCCGCAAGATCTTCCAATCCAATCAGGAACGTGATCACCTAGGAGTATGGACTTCATTTCTTTGAATTGTATACCTGAAGATGGAAATAAACAAAAAACTTTTTTTCCTTTTGTTAGTCACGAAAATTCTCCAAGAGAAAACCCAAGAACGTTTGATCACTTCTGAATTATCAATCTATTTGATTGAAACTCACGTGAACCCGATTCAATTTTTGTACTCAAAACCCTTTCGATGTAAAGGATACTAGTGTACTATCGAAAACAAAGAAGTTCCCCTTTTCTCTTCTCATTGGCCGAATTCTACACACAATGGTTGGATGAAGTTTATTTTTTTTAACTATATAAGAAAAAAAAAAACTTCTCTCAAGTCACCAACAAGCCTTGGCCAAATTCTAGAGTATTGAATTATTAGCTTGGCTGAATTCCTCTATAGGTATAGGTGACCAAATCCTCTCCTTATGAGGATTTACTTGTTTGGTAAGAATCCTACCTCTAGGAGGATTTACTTGGTGACCAAGATTCCTTTTAAAAAAAGAATTCTTTTCCACACCAGGACTCCCAAATCCAACTCATTAGTGTATTTATTCAATAACCAATTATTGAATATAAATTAAATTGTGACTATATTAAAACTTCCTAATTTGACCAATTGTCAATTTAGAGTTTTAATGGAAATCAAATACTTCCTAATTTTACTAGATAAATTAATTCATTTTATTTATCTACTTCTCAAATATAGTATTTGATACTTATCATAATACCAACAATAATATGACTCTTTGAGACCTTCTCCAGCTAGCAAAAAGATTTTGACTTTTAATAAACAATTAATTAATTTCCATTTAATTACATAAAAGATAAAAAAAATATTTAAGGCAATTATATAGGCCCTTGCCGCCCAAGCTATATAAATATGGGACAAATATTATTTTTCCATTTTATTAAATCCATTGGACTTTAATAAAAAGTCCACATATGAATTAGACCTATTATTACTAAAAGAAACAAGTCCATATGCCTTACAACGATTCTAAATGGACCCGTAAATTGGTCTGATAGAATATATCAAGTGATCCATGCAAGTTAGTGTGGATTAGGGATCTTGACGGGTTATATAAATTTAAGCTCCAATAGATTTAACCTAATCACAATCAACAAGTGATTCACTTAGGCCCGATCTATTGATTTTAGTTTATTTCACTAAAGAACTAAAATTGAACTCTTAAATAAAGATAGAATAAGTTAATATTTCTCATTCATACCTTAGACAATCTTTACGGAGAAAGTGTATTCTCGTGAAGAATACCAGTAATCGCCAAGAGCTCATAGACCGCATATTGCTCTTCTAGTTACCATATATACTCATCTGACCGCATTTTGAACTTGGATATTTTGACTTGTTCAGAAGCCATATTTCAATAGACACTATTGAAAACTTAACGTTAAGATTTAATATCCAATACCTCAAAACATCTATATGATGATATTCTACTCACATTTAATAAATGGAGCCACGATGGCCGTATCTATAAATGAAGTCCTATATCGATTAACAAATAAATATCACCAAACTATTAGGGATAGACTATGCTATATAATCGTACTCAATGATAGCTTAAATGATAACACTTGCAACCATAAGTTCATCTTTTATATCAGGATTGATATAGACTCTCCAATTGTCTTCAAGTGAAAACTTTTATCCATTAACGGTACTAAATAAAGTATTTCACTGTGATCCTATTCAATGCACCCAGTGCACTAGATTCTTTTATCCAAATACACCACACTTTGATGATTTTAGACTCATCATAACATATTTGATCCCACTCAAATGCTAACAAAAGAACTACAACTTTGACAAGATAAATGCGCATAACCTTTATCTTAAGTTGTGAATATTATTCAAGACTAATAAAAGAGTTGTGTCTACCTCATACATATCTAGATGTACGAACAATTTTTCTTTTCTCATAGTCTTTTGACCTTATAATTATTTACTTTTGACAATTATAATAATTAAACTATAAATGCTATAAAATTTGTTAAACTAAAAATCACTTTATTAATATGAAAAGATTGTCAAATACATTATTACACTCTTGCTATTGAGCATAATCCTAACAGAACTCTGTTGAATTGACATCTAATGGAGGCTTTAAAGAAGAAGATGACATTTAAAAAAAAAAACTTTATTTTTGTCCAGAAAGTCTCGACAATTGTAAAAAGTGTCAGAAACTACTTGGAAAGTCTCATAAATATGAAAATAAGCCTAAAAAATATAAAATAAGTATCGGAAACATAAAAAAGATCGATACTTATTTTTATGAGTGTGTTTTGAGGGTATATTTATCAGATCTACACTTTATGTGCTATTTAAACTTAAGTTAAAACAAAGATAATCTTAAAATGACACTTGAAAAAGTACTACTTTATTTTTGAATCTGTATTTTATGTTTGAATTTAAAATTTATTAAATTTAACTTCTTTTTAAGCGTTGTTGGACACACCAAGAGTCAATCTTTGCAAATCGCCATAAAGTTGTTTGGAAGTTACAATCTCTCTGTCCCTACCTCCATTTAGATTAGAACGAAGAAGTACCTATTAGTCAAGCCAGCTCCCCTTAATCTATCTTCCCCAAATTAGCAAGCAGGATTGAAGGTGGTCGTTCCCTTCTTCTTATGAGATCCTTCAGAATATCTCCAACATACAGTACCGTACGAGTGACCATTGGGATGATCAAACTATTATGTTATATTAAATTTATGTTTTTATATGAATTTAAAGGGTGTTAAACTTTTTTTTTTTTGAAAGTAAGGTATGTTAAACTTTAAATTTTTATTTTTATTTATAGTTTATGTTCAAATTGAAATGAATATTTTTAATCATTATTAGCGGTTCATGTTTAAATTTAAATACATGATTCAATTGAAGTATATTTTATCAATTCATGTATGTATTTTAATTTTAATTGAATATTAAGTTTAACAACAATATAACAGTTTTATAGTGTTTTTCTTTTTAAATATTACGATAATTCGATATTTGGGAAGTATAAAATCAATCCCAAATCTCATAGTATAGGTTATGAGGGGCAAACTATAACAATATACGGTTGGTGATGGAGTGAAAACTAGACATTGAATTTTAATCAAATCGTCCACAAAATGTAAAGGTTTGAAAGATAACAACTAAAATTTTTTATTTCCTTTTTATAACTACTCATTAACAATACAATTAATGTCCTGCAGCTAAACCATTGATTATTAAAATTTAAGTTCATGCACTAAAATTCCATTGTCCGGAAAAAATTAGGACTCGGGTTCGTTTGGTTCATCAAATGAATTCGTTTTAAACCGGTTCAAAAACTGAAAAACCGAAAAAAATTCGGTTCAAACCGGTTTGAACGAATTAAACCCCCTATATAAGTAAAAAAAAAAAACCCTAACAGTTTAATACACTTCTCTCTTTCATTCTATGCCTTATCATCTCCTCCGGGACCTAGATCCTACCGTTGGTTTATCTACTTCTCTCATCTCTTCCTCAACTCCTTCACTGGTAGTCTCCGTTCTATTCGTCTCGGCTTCTATCTTATATGCTCATCTCCGTTGTTCAACATCCGATCTGCTCATCTCTGATGCTCATCGCAACTATGTTCCTCAAAGATGGTTTGTCAGTTATCACTCTCTCTTCTTTTTCTATTTTTCTTCTTCTTTTTCTAATTTTCTTTTTGTCTTATTTTTTTTGTTTCACATCCGATAACCATTCTACTCATCCGATCTGGTCCCTACTCATCCGATATGCTTGTCTTCATCTCTAGCAAAAGCTTCAATGAGACATCCTCTAGCTTGTTCGATCCGTTCTTCTTCAGCTCACTCGATTGCTTCAAAAGTTAGTTGTTGTTTTGTTCATTTAGTTTTTCTTTCTTTCATTCTTTCTTTTGACTTAGCTTTTCTTGTTGATTTAGCTTTTCTTTCTTTCTTTGTTGTCACGTTGATCATTGAAGGCATGAAGTGTTATATATATATATTTCTTATTAAATATAATAAAGGAGACAACTAGACAAAAATGAAAATAAGTAAATAACAATTTGAGTATGTGTATTCTGTTAAGATTATTAAATTGTAATAAGTAAAGAATTTCTATAGACTACTAGACTCTGATATTTTTCTAGAAATTTATTTTGATATTAAATTTCAATATCTATAGACTGTCATTGTGTAACAAACTGTTATTTATTCTTATTTAAACAAAATGTAGAGTGGAATGTTGATAAAATTGTGCTGTGGGCTATGGATATGGAGGCAGTGATGGTGGATTGGTGGTAGCTTGTTAATCTTCCCAACTACCATTTTTTTTGGTAGATTTTCACAGTGAGAGATACTTTGAATCTTTGATATGGATAATTGATAATAGTGGATTCTATTTGTTATCAGTAAAATTACATTATTTTATCTCATAATTAGTAATTTTTTTTTTTGGTTTTAATACTTAATTTTGCTTTCATTTTTATGTGAAATTATGAATAAATGAAGATTGATCCTAATGTTATGTATATGGATAATTGTTTGATAGCCTTGCAGCCTTTTAACATGGATGCAAGTCTCTTAATTTATTGTCATTACTAATTACCGTTTCATTTATGAATGCAGGAGCCATGAAGTTGGAATTATTTTACTGTCATTATTGCATTTCCAGTTTGATATTATTTTACTATTATTACTAATTATTTAAGTGATTGGAAGTTTTTATTTTAGTTGTAATTTTGATTTGGATTGTAATATTGATTTGTAATTTGGATTTGGATCGTAATTTTGATTTGAAGTTTGGATTTGTGATTTAGAGTTTTATCTTTGAAAATTGAACTGTATGTCTCATGTCTCATGTTTGTATGACTGTATGTCTAATGTCTTCGAAAATTGAATTTATTGTGATTTTTTTGAATGATTCATAAATTAGATATTATTGGTGAGGTTTGATTTTTTTTTTTTTAAGGCTTGAGCTCTTTAAATTTATGAACCTATGACCCAAAATTAGAATCCAACAAGGCAAAAACCCATGAAATTTAAAAACATATGAAAATAGACTTGTTAAGCCCATCAAGCCAAAAAGGCCTATTAGGCCCAAAACCGAAATGAACCGAACCGAACCGAACCGAACCGAATTAATTCGGTTCGGTTACCATTTCTTATTCGGTTTAAACCGGTTCAATTATAGGTAAACCAAAATATTTTCGGTTCAGTTCGGTTTTATCCAAAACCGAACTGAACAGTGCCACCCCTAGTAAAAATTGTTTATTTAGTGGTTTAGTTTTTATTTTTTTTAAATGAAATGAGTCGATTTAGGTCAGGAATGAGTCACCTTGCCCTAATGGATTCGAGTATGGAGTTAAAACCGAAAACTCATTCAGGTAAGAGGCATGTTGATCCTTCCTTGATCCGTTCCATTGTCATACCTAATTGGAGATGGATTAAATGATAGTTAATTTATACTTTTGATAGTGGCATTTTTGAAAATAAAAACGAAAGGATTACCCTTGTTTTACTTGGAGCATTTGAGAAGTTTGAAAACAAACAAAAAAAGGACTGATGTTGCAATTTGTAAGGGTGAGTGGCTAATGACAGTCGCTCTAGATGACTGTACTCAGTACAACTCCCAAACCCAAACCTAAACCCCATCTCTATGAATAAAGTTGATCTGGTGAGGAAATGGCATCCTTTACCATTTTTCGTTGTCGGAGGATTGGCGTTTGAGTGTTAGGGTTGTGGGCGTGTGTTTTTTTTTCTAGGGTTTTTTCTTGGAGAGTTGCAAATCTTTTCGTTGATAGATTTGATTTTGTGAGAGGTTTGGTGTCTGGAAATTGATCTATATTTTTTTTTCTTTTCAATAAAGATAGAGGACTTTGAAGAGTGAGACATTTGAGATAAAGAGAGATATTACCGTAAAACCTCGATAAATGAATGCTCGATAAGTTAATAATCTTCTTGCTTAAATAATAATATCCTCTAGTCCCAACTCTAGCCGGAGTATTAAAATAATAACCTCACTAAATGCGTAAGATAATAATTTTTTTGAAAACTATTTAATGCCTAACGAATATATAAATTAATAATTAGTTAATTATATAAAATAAAAAGCACATAAATATCATAATATAGACTAATAAAATTTTTACATGACAAAGTATATACGAGTAATTCTGAACAACCCAAAAATTTAACCCAAATTTCAACTCATTGATGTGACAAGTGAATTGGCATCACCATACACGAAATGAGATGATGTGGTTAATGAAAAAATCACTTGCCACATTATTTGTGTTGAAATTTGGGCTAAATTTTTGGGTTGTCTAGCATTAGTGATTATATATATTAAAGGATCCCTTATTTTAATTTAGGTAAGGACCACAATGAAATCACATCAATTTGAATGAATTTTAATATGATTTTTTTTTATGGACAATAAGTTTAAAGAAATCTACTTATGAATAAAATTTGGGAAACTTTCAAGTACCAGAACTATTTTTCTTGAAATTTTCTATATTTCACCATTTTTCTGATGCCTTTATATTTTAAAAAAGCTGACAAATAGTTCTACTGCTTGATTTTTTTTTTAATTTTATTTATGTTTAGATTTCAATGAACTTATCATCCACAAAAAAAAAATTCATATTAAAATTCATTCAAATCAATGTGATTTCATGGTGGTCCTTACCAAAATTAAAGTAAGAGACCCCTTATGAGAGACTCAAAATATAATATATATATATATATATATATATATATATATATATATATATATATATATATAGTTTTTCTCCCCTCAGGACCTTATTTATATCAGTTCCACAACTATCAACCATTAGATTCACATACTCCACCTTAGTCAAAGTCTTCTTAAACCTAATCAATGACTCACAAGTCTCGTCCTAATCTTAAAAGTTTAATTCAGTCATGAAGAGAGAATATATATATATATATATATATATATATATATGTACAAATTTTCTCTCCTCAAGACGAAGTGATTTTATTTATATCAGTTTCATAACTATCAACCATTGAATTCACATACTTTAGTTTAGTCAAAATCTTCTTAAACTTAATCAATGACTCAGGATTTGTCATAATTTTAAAAATTTATTTCGTTCCTTAGGAGAAAAAAACTATATATATATATATGGTTGGAGACCCATCATACACCCAAGTAAGGCTAAGAGTCTAAACCCATGCATGAGTTTGCATGAGCAGTTATCTAAAGAAACTGCTCAAACAGTTGAAAACACAACTCAATGTGCTTTCATTTAATCAGGCATTATTTTTGCAATTGGGGTGTGTGGAATCTTTTTTTCAGCAAAAAAAATACAGCGTTTGATGAACACAGAGAGTGTTCTTAGAGTATCGATATTTATATTGTGAATTGAGTGAAAAGTTTCACTTTAGGTGACTTTTCTCTTGACCTGTGATTCATCTCATTCGATCCGGTGAAATGTGAACTTCACTTCGTTTATTTAGTTTTTATTCAATAAAAGTTGTTTGTCTTTTCTTTGTATCTAAACCGAACACGACCTCATCCTTACTTTTTTGCAATGCATACACCACATATGATATATTTTTCTCAATTTGTAGCAAGAAGTTACAGTAGAATAATCTATTCACCAATAGACAATTTCACCATTGTTTCATTTTCACTATAATACTTCAAAAAATGAAAACATCTATTGCATTTCTATAGTTTGATCACATCCATTATTTTGATAAGTCATACATGTATCTTGGTATATATTTAAAAAATAATTGGTGCATTTTATTGTACACTTATGCATTGGTGAATGTTATATGTGATCATGTCCAAAAAATACATGATCCCAATAAATGCACCGACGCTCTAAAGGAAGGAAAACATGTACAATTAATAAAAATCAAAAAACTCATTTTTAAAGTAATAAATTATTCATCTGTCGATAAATAAATAACATTTTTAAAATAATAATTTTTCTCAGTCTCAATAATATTATTTATAAGGGTTTTACTTTATTTGTGATTGAGTATTTCTAATTAATAAATTATTTTAGTTTGCTAAAAATAAAATTAATAAACTGTTTTATATTTTATCACAACTTTTTTTTAATGATTTTATTACAACATTTGGTAAATGTTTATAAATAAAATATGGTAAAGACCAATACCCTTTCGTGTTTGTTGTTAAATAGATCATCGTTAAATGCAGGGGTGTGGGTGTAGAATAATGAAACATTCCTAGGTAAGTCATAAGTGTATCAATGGCAAACCTTAAGGGGTCTACTGTAATTTCCCCATTTCTAATAGTTTAGGGCTCATGGAAAAAAAGAAGCAAAGATTGTTGAAAAAATAAATGAAAAGCTAATCACTAGGGGTCTAAAATGAAAATTTTCCATAAATTTAGTATATATAACATATAATTATTGAGAAATCTTAGGATTTTTTTTGTTACGATTTGCTTACTTTTCACGTATTTTCTAAACTTTGACGGTTGAGATGGATTATATTTCTCTATAATTTAATAAGTTTATATAAAGTTGTTGGTGTGACGTAGATTTAAAAACTAACCTAATGAAAATAGAAAAGTTAATTAAAACCATTAATTGGAGTTAATTACACTAAGATTTTTTTTTGATTAATGTCTTCTTCTAGTCTCTCTCCTCCTGGTTTCTCTGAATCACTTGAGTGAGAGTTTTGTGTTGTCTTTATCTATGTTTTGGGGAAGCCTAAATTCATTTTGTTTTGTTCTAGTAATGAATCCTGAGGAGATTGAAAATTGTGTGCCAGTATGACTCTTCTTAAGAAGGAAAGGCTGGTGCAACGCTTGGAAATGAGCTTAAGACGGCGGCGGCTCAAAGGCTATCTTTGAACCTTATGGGGAAAGTGATTATTAATAAAGTTGTCAATATGGATGCTTTTGTAGAGTGTTAAGGAAGATCTGAAGGGTGAATGGGGGTGTAGAGTTTGAGTTTGTTAGTAATAACTGAAATATACAATCACGGTTAAGTTGCCTAAAGCTAACCTAGAGAGGGGAGGGGGGGGGGGGGGGGGGGGGGTGAATAAGATTTTACACCTTTTTCAATCCCTTGAAGCAAACCAATGCTTGTCCCTCTAGATAGCTTCTGTCTTTTTTTTAGGTAAATACTAGATAGCTTCTATCACAACACTTAAAGCATATGAAAGCATTTATAGACTATTGACAAGCATATTCAATAGATCATGTTTAGTCAAATGACTACAATTTGCAAGTGCATAAATAATACTAAAAACATAAACCAAAAAGTACTTGCATACATATATACTAGACTAATTTGAACAAGTATTAGTTAGTAAGTTATCATGTACACATTGTTTAATTCACAAGAATAAAGATATATACAATCATGATCAAAATAGTTGTTTGTATATCACACTTATTGTAACCTTGTTTCATAAGAATATTTGGAAATGATGATTCAAACAAATACATATACAAATATAAAGAGATAGGGATAGAGTCACTTGACCCATTATTTTTACATGGTAAAACCTCCGAAGAGGAAACATCCACGGGTTGATACCACAACCACCAACAAACCATATTCCACTATGACAAATAAAAGTACACCCTCAAAAGTGACCAATCCAATGATACACCCTCTAAGATATCCCTTCTATTCTACCATTGGGCCTACTGAAACACTTTACCTACTTTCCATCCGAGATGCTACTCTCCCACCTCTAGAAAGCAACTTCCTATTCGAGATGCTACTCTCCCTCTAGGAAGATTTCATGTAAGGCTATCCAGATCCTCCCAATCCTAGCCAATACTTCTTGGTTAACTTTCCGGATCCTCTCGATCCTAGCTAAGTCTTCCTTGCTTGTTTATCCGGATCCTCCCGATCCTAACCAAGACTTCATGCCTTTTACAAGGACTTTCTAAGTGTGATCAATGAATGCAAAACGTAAACAAGCACGGAAAATAGAACAAGATGATCAACAGATTTTGTGGAAACTAGAAATAGTCAATGAACACACAAAGTATGATATTCTAGTTTATTATCCTAATATCATGTCATCACACAAGTGATACATGTACATATGAAATGCATGGATCAAGTACACTTCATGAAGAACTAGACATATGCATAAAAGTACTCAAAGCAATGTAGCCTTGTTCTTTAAACATGAATACAAATCTAGAACATGCAAAACACTAAATACATGTCTTAAGACCTAGATTTCATTCATGTTACTAAAGCTTGAAATAACACATATACATGAGGCACATTTTAAGACTTTAGAACTAAAACAAAAATGCTAGAATTAATAGATTTTATCAATAAAGTTTTCTAGCAATAATTTAGAGCACATATTAACAAAATATTCAATTAAATCCTAATGGCTCTAAATATACAATAAATTGTGTTAATCCTAAGTATGTTAAATTAAAGAGACCTAGCACAAGTAGAGACTTTTAATCATTAAAATCATTCAATTGAAGCACAAATTGTCGTAGATAGAATGCTAGTATAATACAACTCACAAACATATAAAAATATAGGTTTTAATAAAGCTTAACTCAACATACATGTTTCTAATTAAGATCATCTAGCTTATAAAAATGAAGCTCTATCTCTCAATAGCTATTGTTCAAGTAACATACATATATAGAAGAAGAAAACCTAAGGTAATCGAAGACTTTAAATATCAAATCACAAAGAATAAATCAATACCTTGTAAAAATGTACAGTTTCTTATTTTGGTGTGGAACCACCATAAAAATTGAACAAAAGACTTCAAACTCTTTAGAAGCTGATAGAAAACTCCAATATATAATATTCTCCAACTTGAATCACTCAAATCAGACTTTAAATAAGTGAGATATGATGTTTGGAAGTTAGGAAAAGATGAGAGAAAATTTCTCCACTTGTTTTCTTGTTATGAAAAAATGAGAGGGAAAAGAGATTTAAAGAGAGGGAAAGTGAGGTGGAGAGAAGAGATTCTCTAGCAGCCATTGGCCACATGCCACCTCATCACCATGAGGAGACGTGTGGCCTTCTTGGGGAGGAGAGGGATCTCCACCTCAAGATGGCCATGCGCCTCCTCGAGGAAGGGTGGCAAATGGCCTTTGGGCATTCCATTCTTCCCTCTCACTCCTCTCGCGTTCTTCGACTATTCTCCACTCTTCGAGAATTAGAATATGTTTTTGGATTATAAATCGTAACTCTCTCATGAAAATGGATGACTATAAAACCATGACCAAAAATTAGAAATTCAACTCAATACACCAGAACAAAGGCCATAGACGATAAATATACAAAAAGTTTCGTAACTTCCAACTCGAAACTTGAAAACAACTTAATGAATAACCGAAATGATCGAAACTCAATACAGAATAATATGAGAATATATTCAAGTCTGATATCTTAGAAACATAAATAAATAAATGCAAAAACACACAATTATGCCAGTTCCTAGTGCTAGTCCTTGAACATGCAAGTTTACAAAAGTTGTCAAATTAAATATACTGCATGTGCATACTACGATATGTGTGTGAATGTATTATACCAAATTAGTAAACGATACAGGGACATAAATGTATACAGTGAGTGTGTGTGTCTAAGCCTTGTAAAAGGAAAAAAATTCTAAATTACCTTCGATGTGCAATAAAGCTTGTTCCTTTTTTTAAGATTTCACTTTGCTTGATATGTTGTCCAAATTTCTTGAAGCTTGATAAAAAGTGAATACTATATAACTAATCAATAAAAATAAATATTGTTTCGGTATAGAATTATGCCAACATGACTAAAAAAATCTAATAATAACACTTTTACCTTTCAGTTTAAGAGCGCAAATGATTGAATTTAGGTGTTGGTCGGGGGTCCATGGACCTTTGATGTCCCTTTGATCGCATTTGAGGAGTCTTTTGGTTTGGGGGATATATATAATAAGAGTTTTAACCGATCTAAATTCTGGGTCTAGATTAATTAGATCCCACTATTATGCATGACGAAGGAGATTGGATAGTTTCTAGGAAGTATGGTGGGTGGGGTGAAGGAAGTCGATATCGGTTTTTTTTGAGAATTGTTCAGGGGAGTTTTTAAGTGTGAGGATTCTCCTATATATCATTAGGCTGTTAAGCAGATGCCTCTGTGTAGATGTTCTGGTGATGGGGAGGAGACCGTGATACTTCTGCGGTGTGAGAGATTACCGAACCATTGTTATCAATGTAGACGGTTGGGTCATGCAACGCGGGAATGTGTGATTAAACCAATTGCAGATGAGGATAATGGTCAGGAGGAATTATTGTTTGGGGCTTGGCTTCGGGCAACAACGTCGAAAATAAGTGGAACCGATGGGTTGGGTCTTGGCATTCTAGTTTGGCAGATAAGCAAGATGGGACACATAACCGTATGACCGATCCAAATAGAAAGGGGTGGCGGCAACTGCCACTGAAACAGAATCCGAGCATGTTATAGTCAATCAATTTTGGGACAGGATCTATAGAGAAACAGATGAGCAATGATGAAATTTTGAAATAATTAAGGGAATGATTATTGGGGTGGCATTAATGAGACTGTAGGTTTCAAATTTCAAAGTAAATATGGTGAAATGACTACGAAGTGTGGAATTGAAGGCAGGCTAGGTCGTAAGCAATTAAACTATGGAAAGTCCATTAATAAGGGAAAAGGGAAATTTGTCGAATTGGCTTCAAAGGATTCAACTAATCCAAATAGGATGGAACGTGTTTATTCAAGTGATCCGGGAGTTATACAACTAGGCCAAAAGGAATAATCTTAAGGGTTTGTCTGGAAAGAATTTGAGATCAATGATCATAGATGGAAGGACATGGAATCATAAAGCAAAGGTTGTCGCGCTGGGTGGTGCAGTGGTAGATGAGGTTGACGGTAGTGACAAACAACAGGTAAGAGATGAAGTAGAAGCTAACTCTCTGGTTCGTGCTTCAATAGGCATTGATGTGCATGTGGATTTTCAATGGTGTGCCGGAGGTAAAGATGTTGGGGTGGTTGGCGTTAAGGATGGGTCATCAAAGTCAATATTGTTGTGGAATTGAATGGGTGATGTTTTGTTGTGATTTATGCCATAAAGCTTGTAATATGTAAATGTTATAAAAACATAATAAAGGAATACTCAATCTGTAAATACTGATTTATTATTATCCGTAAGCTTATATTATATGTGCAAAACATCCAAGATTGTTGGATGTAATATCAAATTGAGTATATAAGGGTAAAATACAGATGGATTTAGTTAGAGACGTTCAATCTAAAAAGTCAGTAGAGAGCAAATAAAGCTAGATACTTTGTTTGTGATAAATCTATAGCTGTTGTCCATTCTGTAATGTACGATAGTCTTATCTTAGACTACTTATGTAGTGACATGGGAATGAATGCACCTTATATGATGAAATCATATAGGACACAACCATGATCTATATGAATCTCTCACTAATATCCATTAATTGAAGAAATTCATATATATTGACAAATGATGGATGTATATGGGTGATCTTAATCCTGAGTGTCTTATTGATTCATTCAGGTTGGATTGTGGCTTTTGACATACCAAGGGTGAGATCGGAGTAACATTCTCAATCAATAAGTCTGTATCTTGGAGTTACAGTTTAGTTTGTGGCTGAGAAGGTTTGCATACAATAAAAGAATCCACTCTTTTTTACGAGAAGTAGGGGAGTAGTTATATTAAGGGTTGATTTGGGACTTTATGACCTTGCTCTAATTGTGAACTACTCGTGGAGGATCATATCATAAGTAATAGCTTTATCGATGAACACTGAGATTTAAGTATGTGTAATACATCTGCAGTTTCGAGAAGGCAGCCTCGGGTTTTTTGTGGAGTCACTCTGAGGTTAATAATCTTGGAATATTAATTAAATATTTTAATTAATATTCTAAATATTATTGGAGCTCAAAACTGTAGGTCTATTAGGTCCCCTTGCTAGCACTTTATGGTTATTGGTAAAAGAGTCACAGTTAATTAATTGGATAGTCCAATTAATTGTGTTACGAGAGTGACACAAATAAATTCAGGGAACTAATTATATATTATGATTATTTGATTAGTATATTAATAATTGAATTATATTAATAATTAAGTATTATTAATTATTTAATTATTAATATGAGGTTACAGGTTCGAACCATGACTAATACAAAAGGATTAAAGATAATAAAGATTATTTTAAATCTTAGAGGTCACAGGTTCAAGTCTTAGTGGTAACCAAATTAAAATCGGACTTAGAATCCTATTTTGACTTGGACTACTAAACACTAGGATCCTGATACATAAATAGATACATATCAGGAAACAAAAGTGGATCAACCAAAAACTTAATAACAGAGAGAAAGGTGTGGCAAAGCAAAGAAAAAAAAATACTTTTGCAATAGCTGACCGAACTCAAGGAGAGGTAGGGAGTTGTCTTATTGATTTTTGTAACCTTCATCTAGTCACGTTTGTATCTGTGACGTGCCCACACACAAGTTATCAGACCGTGGGTCATAGCTCAGAAGGCTTGTCGGTGAAATTGAAACTAAAGAATCAAGAAAACAGTCAGGTGTACTTTAAGTTTTTTTATATGTGTATATATAGAAAAATCCGGCCTTGTAAATATGTTTTATAAAGGAATAAGTTTTGAAACCCAATATATATTCCGTTGCTAATTTTAATCAAAACCCTTTTTTTTCCTACAGTTGGTATCAGAGCTAGTTTTTTTTGTATATACATGGAAAAACTTAGGTTGTTTTCTCTTGATTCCATTATGCATGATATGTGTAGGCACAATCTAGGCTTGTATGATTGTTATAAATATCTTTTTTTTTATATATATAAACATTGTTGATCGTTAATTGTATGGTTCGATGGGTTATGTGATTATTATTATTATTTTCCATCAATGTAATCAAGAAAGTTTTATGGTTGTTCTTGATATATGTTTTTGTATATATGTATTTTTTTTCCTTGTATGCTACCACAAAGATCGTGATGTTAGAAGGGATTCAAAAAAAAAAAAAAAACTGCCCTATGAGCGCAAATAGCAGCCGCATTCGACAAGCGGCATGCATGAATATCGCAGTTGCAGCTGTGTGTTCACACACACAATGGCTATTTTGGGCTGTAATTGGACCTCGGTTATGTGTTAGGGTAACACTTGGGTCTTGGTACAATAGGCGGCAGCCCATTGGAAGGCAAATGGACCACCTAGACTTGTCCAAGGCTGCTGCGTGTGTCTTCGTGCGTGTGCCGCCTTGAGACTTGTGAAAAGGGTGTCTTGTGGACATCGTGGGCAGAAAATATTCTGCTGGAAATCAAGTGATGGGCCTTAGGGTTCAGCCCATGAGACGGATCACTTGACACAAATCAAGTTGGACTTGGTTGGGAGCCCAAATGATGCAAATAGACGGACTTGAAGAATATTGAAGACCATGGATTTACAAGAAAATCAAGAAATGACTTGGATTATTTTTGTAATTATGATTGTTTAAGTTAGATAACCCATCATATTCGGTCAACTCATGTATATATATATATATATATTTTTTTTTTTTCAAGTCATGGGATGATTTATATTTTCTAATGCATTGTCATACATAAGATTGCCATATAGATTAGGTGTGCCTACACTTGCATTACAACATACCATACATAATTGCCATGAATTATGTGTTTTTTTTTATTAATGTGAGGAATTTCACCTAATTGGTTATTAATAATAAGATTTGTTTTTAGGAGTGAAAAACTTTGTAATTCTCATTAATAACTAATCTTTTAATTAAAGAGTTTAATTAGTTAGGCACAATACATTATTATGATTAATTCAATTAAGGCCCTAATAATAATTGGACCGAATAATATGTTTTTTGTTTTAATTGTTAAAACTTTGTAAATTTTACATTTAATTCTTGTCTTTTTAAATAGTTTACACATGCTAAAATACTAATAATAAATTAGATTTTTAATAGTTAAAAATTATGTATTTTATTAAAAGTTAGCAGGATAAGATTCTAATAACATAACCTAGAAACATAGATTCTTCTTAGCAAATAAATCTTAGTTAATATAGTGTCACAGAGTTTCAATACTCATAGTAATTAGAAAACCCTAACTTTAAAATAGTGAGTGGGAGAGGGATATATGACAATAAACCCCGTAGTCTCTATCGTCATTTCAACACCTTGAGATTCAAGTGGGGCATTGAGACGGCTTTATTTTTGTCCTCCATAAGGAAGTTATCCACGAGAGTCAATACCAAGGTTGACTTCGTAATGAATAAGATTTCTAGATGTATTCTGGGATTGACTGACCCAAAGTCAGTAACTCTCAAGTTAAATTCATGAAATTTGAAATGATGGGTTACACTCACAAGGATTTAGGTAAATGATTAATTAAAATCTTGACTAAAATAAGCGATGGTTGAATGATATAAGAATAAAGAGTTATTCTGGTATACCATTCGATTGAGAATGTTTCGATCCAATATACAAGTACTTGACCGACCTCAAGACGACACTTGTTTGTGGAATGTAGGATTATCGTGGCATAGAAACAATTTTTTAGGGAATTTTCTTGTTCATTAAACATGTGCATGCATCATGTTTAATATTATGTCGAATCTTAACACATGATATGAATGTATGGAATGAATGAATTTTTATTTTATGTATGTTTTAGTAATGTCATCTGCACTACTTTAAATACTTGCTAATAAAAAATTAACCCGATAAAATTACACTAAATGGAAGAATAACATTAATGCAATCATGGTCACCAATGTCCTAAAATTTATGCTTACGGAGGAATGTCCTTCACTGCCTGTAGCCAACACAGTACGGGTTGTTCGTGAGGACCACCAGAAATTGGTTACAGCTGATGATATGCCCATATTTATTTGCTAGATAGCATGACTGATGTGCTTGTTTCGAAGCACGAAACAACGACTACAACATATAAGATGGTTGAGTCATTGTAGGCCATGGTTGGGCAACCTTCTAAGAAAAAAATGACACAAACCTTTTCGTTATGCAATGCTTGCTTCATGAAGGAATGAGCCTCAGTTTAGGAACATGTCCTAGGAATGATGTCCCATTTCAATATAGCTGAAGTCAATGGTAAGGCCATAGATGAGGCTAGCTTGGTGAGCATCGTATTGATAACTCTTTCGAAGAGTTTTGATCAGTTAAAAGGACACTATGGGATAAACAAGTTGAGGTTTAGCCTGACCCAGTTGCTTAATGAGCTCACAACCTTTGAGTCCATGATCAAGGACAATAAAGGTAAGACAGACGAAGAAAATGTTGTTGAGCCATCCTCTTCTGGCTCGAAGAAGAGGAAGAGGTGTAATGGCAAAGCAAATGCTAAGCCTAAGAAGAAGCAAGTTCAAAGAAGAAGAAGAAGAGCTCCATAACTGACAAAACAAAGGGAAAATGTATCCATTACGACAAGGTTGGTCATTGGAAGAGAAATTGTCCATAGTACATCGAAGAGCTCTCTAATAAGAAGACGGTGAAAGGTAAATCAAATTTACTTGTCATTGAATCTTGTTTAGTGGAAGATGAATCTTCATCTTGGATAGTAGATTTAGGAGCCACTAACCATGTTTGTTCTTCTTTACAGTGGATTGTTTCTTGGACAGAGCTAGATGAGGATGCCTTTTTAATACGTGTCGGAATAGTGGATGTCGTTCTAGCATGAGCAGTGGGAGAAGTCAGACTTCAATTTAATAGTTGTTTTTTTTTCTTTAAATAATGTTTATTACATTCCTAGATATTCAAGAAATTTGATTTCTAAATCCAAATTATTGGAACACTTATATTTAGTTTCTTTTATAATAAGTCAGTTAATGTTTCTAGAAACGGATTGAATATTTGTTATGATTTGATTGAAAATAACTTGTATGTTTTAAGACCATTGCTCATGGTAAAATCTAGAAGGCTAACAAATTGGCATGATCATTGGGATTCATGGAGGTTAGAGATGCCATGTCAACAAAAGTCAACTAGACTAAACCAGCCTGAGTGGACTAAAGATAACTTCACAGTACCTGATCAGGGTTACCTAGATGGTCGGATGGAAATAACTCAACTAAGGTGATTAGCTTGACCTAGTGAAGATGAAATAGTTGGGATAATAAAGATGGTCGAGTCAAAGACCTCCGGTCGGGATCAAATAACTGATCGAGAAGAATGAGGTTTAGTCGGGTCTGGTAGATGGTCAGTTGAACGACACATGGACAACACTAAATTCAACACAATCACGATTCAAATACACAGAGAATGAGTCTTACTCAAATAAGGTGTCTCAAAGCAAACTTTGATAAGGAAACAAACTTAGAAATATTAGAATCCAGATTAGGCAAGAGATCTAATGTGTTCAGAACATAAGCGATGCAGAATAGGAAATAAGATTAAAACGACTCTAACAAGTCGGAGTCTCATAAAATCACAACAACTTTCCTTACTTGCACACCACGAATTAGAGTTCTATGAACATATAAATAGACCATAAAACAACATTATAACGGTTGCGAACTCAACAATACGTGGGAGTGAGAGAGCTTGAGTGTGTAATTATTTTTCTATAATGGATTTTCCTTCACGCCGTTACCGACAACCGTGGATGTTTCCCCAACTTGGGGTTTTACCATGTAAAATCTGTGTTTGTATGCTCTTTTTCTTTTTTCTACTCATAGCATCATTAACAATCTGTAATAACTTGTTAGATGCATGATCAACTTTACATAATCCCAAAAATCACTAACAATTGACACTAGAAGAATGTGATTTTTGAGTGTAATTCGTTTTCACAGGATTGCTAGAATCTCAAGGAATTGGTGTGACAGTAACATGGTGAACAGTAGAGATGGAAGTCAATCCTTGCATGACACTAATACCCCGTATGGTGTCAACAAATCAGGTCCAATTAATGTCAACACCACTGGGGAAGTTTTCCCTTCGTAGCTCCAACCTCACCAGTCAAGCTACGATAACCTCCACTGATATTCCCCTAAGGATTAGCCCAAACACATTCGGGCAAGTCCAAGAGTCCCTGTGAAAAGTCATTAAAGATGTCGCGAGATAGGGAATCAAGCAACGACAACTGTAAATATGATATCACCGTATCAACTATCCATGCCTGAGGTTGCCTAGGAGCCCAAGGTAATTTCTGAGATAGTAGTTGCAACCTCGGGCTTGCCCTGTAAAAATGGTAAACATAGGGTTGATCATCAGGGAAGAAGGGGAGAGTCTCAAAGAAGAGATGATCTCCAAAATTACCAGGGCCATATGAAGCACCGGGGACGGGATGACCACGGTATGAGGGAGTACAATAAGTCTAGTTTATAAGGAGATATAGAAAGACATGATAGAGGATGAAAGGAATATACCCGGGAAGACAGGCATGACATCCACATGAGAGGGTCTTGATCGGCCTTGACAGACGAGGAGGCACCACCTAGAAGATGTCGTACAAGGAGTCTAGTTTACAAGGAGATGCAAAGAGATATGATGGAGAATGATCAGAATATACCCGAGAAGACATATATGATGACCATAGGAGAAGGTCTCGATCGACCTTGGCTAACGAGGAGGTACCAACTAGAAGACGTCGAGAGACCACCCCTAAAGTCAGATATAATCTTCCCTGGTCATAGGTCGGATACCTAGGGAACTTTACTAGCTCACTATCTGTTAGAAGTTTAATGAACACGGTGAACTAGAAGGTAAGTGAGAGGTCTTGTTAAAAAGGATAGAGGCTATAAAGCGAAGGCATGGCTGTGGGAATTTGTTGATCGGTAACTCTAGCAGTCCATTCGTCGACACCATACGATAAGCCCACTTTTTGGAGAAATTCAAGATGCCATATATGGAACAGTTTAAAGCCAACACCTACTCCGAAGAACATGTCAGGAGATACCAGAGTGCAATGGCGTAGTATGATTATGATGACGCACTCATGTTCATGATGTTCCCTTAGACATTAGGAGATCATGGGTCTAGATGGTTTGGTAGCCTTACCAGTGGATCAATCAGGAACTTCGAAGAACTAATACAAGCTTTCACTAAGCAGTTCATGGGAAACATTCAGAGGAGGAAGTCGATATCCATCCTTTCAACTATGAAACAAAAAAGGATGAGAAATTAAAGGACTACCTTACCAGATTCTCTTAAGAAGTATTGGATGTGAAGGATCCCAACGACGATGTAGTAGTTTCAGCCTTTGTAAACATTTTACTGCGTAACCAACTGTCACTCGGCTTGAGGCAAAAGAGACCGACCACTAACGTGTGCTTAATGGACGACATGGGGGGATATGCAATGGCGAATGAAGAATAGATAACCCAAGGGGAGAGTTCACACGTTATGGTCGGCCAGAAGAAGGCTAAAAGCCTAAAGATAATGGTTCGAAGGGAAACCATAAGTGGGACCAGAAGAACAACAGCTCAGGCAAAGGAGAGAAAAGTCATAAAGAGAACGACCAGAGAGGTAGTATGTCCTTCAAGATTCAGTAGACCAATTACACTCCCCTAGCCAAAAAACAATAAGAAGCCCAGGTTGTGATAGAGGACAAAAACCTGTACAAGAAACCCTCTAAGCAATCCAGCTTTGCAAGGAGAGATACCTCTAAGTATTATTGATTCCACTGAGAAAATGGTCTCGAGACCTTGAAATGTTACCAGCTGAGGGATTACATCGAAAGTTAATCGGAGAAGGACATTTGTAAGATGTGATCCCGAATGGCAGCAATAATGGAAAAGAGACCCTTAGAAAGACAACCAAGATTGGAGAAACAGTTCCAAGAAAAGTTCAGATGGGGGAGGCATCAACATAATCTTAGGAGGGCCCTACATTGGAAAGAGCAACTGAGAAAGAATGACTAAAGTGTATGAGGCAACAGATAGCCAAAGAACCTTGGAGGTGAACTCAGTCGGTCTCGACTAGAAAAAAGCAAAGCAGGGTTGGGACCCGATTGTGTTTTCTAAAGCTGACATACATGGGCTTGAAGTCAAGCCGAATGATACAATAGTAGTATCGGTCTGTATTTGCCATAGGGAAATGAGAAGAGTGTTGATTGACAATGAGAGCTCGGTAGACATCTTAAGTGCCGTAGTATTCGATGAGCTAGGGCTAAAAAGAAAATATTTACAGCCTCTGAGGGTCCCACTCGGATGGTTCGACAGAGCGGAAGTGAGATCATTGGGAAAAGTTTAATTGCCATTTAAGATTGGAGCTTACCCATGCCAAAAAAACTATACTCATTGACTTCGCGGTGGTGGACAACGAACATTGGCTCTACAATACCTTGCTCGGAAGACCTTTCCTAAACAAATCAAAAGTTGTCACAATAACCTATGCCCTGATGGCCAAGTTACTGACTGAAGCCGGAGTAGGCGTTATGAAGAGCACCCAAGAATAGGCAAGGAAAAAAAACTATCAGTATACAGGAAAAAGGCAGAGTCGGATGTTATGTTGGTAAACATATTGGAAGAGGACTGCCCTAAAGTTGATGAGGAAGAAGCCCCAAGCAGAAATACATACCAAGTTTGACCTGAACCTAAGAGAGACATCTCTAGAGCATGGGAAAGATCAGACAAAAGGACCAATCCTTGAGGTCGTTCTTGATGTAGGTAGTCCTGACCAAAAGGTCAAGTTGGGGGCTCAATTGTTCGACCAAGTCCAGATTGATCTGAATCTCTTGTTGTAAGAATTCAAAGATGTGTTTACTTGAAAACATGATAATTTGCTAGGGATCAATGCTAAAGTAATAGCACATTATCTAACAATCGACACTGAGCATAGGTTGGTCGCTCATTAGGAACGTTTGTCAGTTCAACCTATAGAGAAATCAGGCGATCAAGGATGAGGTTAAGAAACTCTTGGCGGATGGATCAGTCAGAGAGGTGTAGTACCTGGAGTGGGTCGTCAACGTTGTGCTGGTGAAGAAAAAGAATGGGCAGTTGAGAATGTGTGCAGGTTTCACAAATTTGAACAAGGCATGCCAGAAGGATAGTTTTCCTTTACCCCGAATAGATCAATTGGTCGACACGACTGTGAGACATGAGCTATTCAATTTCAGGGATGCTTACCTTGGGTATAACCAAATCAATATGTTTAAGTCGTATGAAGAAAAGACTGACTTCATAACCGAACAAGGCTTTTATTGCTATAAGGTGATACCCTTCAGTCTTAAAAATGTGGAGCAATTTATCAGAGATTGGTAAAAAAGATGTTTGCTCGATAGATCGATCGAAATATTAAAGTGTATGAGGATGACATACTAACAAAGAGCATCACAACCGAGATGCATGTGGTAGGCCTAAGGGAGACATTCTAAGTACTAAGGAAGTACAAGATAAGCTCAACCGAAAAAGATGTGTTTTGGGGTACCTTCGGGAAAGTTCCTCGGTTTCCAAGTCTATCAAAGGGGAATCGAGGTGAACCCCAATAAGATAAAGGTACTAAAGGATATGAGGTCACTTATCACCTTAAAAGACATCCAAAAGCTGATCGAATGTCTGGCCTCTTTGAGCCGGTTCATTAGCAGGTCCACAGACAAATGCCTACCTTTCTTCAAGGCCATAAAGAAAGGCAAATAAGTGGATTTGACCGAGGAATGCGTGAAGGTCTTCCTAAGGATCAAAGAATATCTAGGTAAGTGTTATACCAGTCAGGGAAGTGTTATACTTGGACCTATCAGTCACGTCGGTGGCTACGAGGTTAGTGTTAGTCACATTAGATGAAAGAGTGCAAAAGCCAGTGTATTATCCTAGCAAGGCTTTATTACTAGCAGAGACAAGGTAATCAGCAACTGAGCAAATGGTGCTGGTATTAGTAACAACAGAAAGGAAGTTAAGGCCCTACTTTCAAGTGTACAGGATCGAAGTGTACGTAAATTGTCCCCTTAAGCAAATCCTGTCTAAGTCAAAATTATTGGGAAGGTTGACAAATTGGCCAGTCGAGTTGAGTGAATTTGATATCACTTACTTGCTAAGAGCTTTCACTAAAGGACAGGCAAATATGGACTTCATCACCGAGTTCACTGAACCTAACAGTGAGGTGATTAAAATGTTGGGAGAAAAGGAAATGAAAATTTTCCATTGGCAATTGCACAAACACGTATGGCAACAGGGCAGGCAATGTGGTATCCACCTCGAAAGGTGATCAAGTAGAGTGTGTCTTGCGATTTGACTTCAAGGCCACAAACAATATGGCCGAGTATGAGGAACTTCTGGCAAGCCTTAGGGTTTACACATCTCTAGGTGCAGATGAGCTAAAACTATTCAGTGATTCATAGGTCGTGGTCAACCAGGTCTTGGATTATTACCAAGCGAAGGACAATAAAATGATGACCTATCTGAAAATAGCCAAGATCCTATTCGGGAGATTCACAACTTATAGAATCACTTAGATCCCCGAGAGAAAAGAATGAGAAGGTCGATGCCTTATCGAGACTAGCATCAGCTACCACCGGCATCTGGTCCAAGATAATGCCGGTGGCCCACCTTCGAAAGCCCAGTATCATGGATGAGGAAAAGTTTATGGTTGAGGTAATTGAGGAAGAACATGTCACTTGGATGACCCCAATCAGAGAATACCTAGAAGGCGGTATGCTCCCCGAAGACTCGGTTAAAGCAAAACGTATTAGTTATAGGGCTAGTCAGTATTAAGTATTGGGTGGAGGACATTGTAGATGGGGGTTCTCGAAGGTCCTACAAAGGTGTGTTGGTCTGGTCGAAGCAGATAAAATTATGAGAAGTATACACAGCGAGTAGTGCGGGAATTACACTAGAGGTAACGTTTGGCTCATAAAACCCTTAAGCAAGGTTTCTATTGGCCAACTCTGTCCCAATATGCACCATCAGTGGCAGAAAAGTGTGAGACCTTCTAGACAATTGCAAACAATATTAGGCAGCCACCTGAGCGCTTGTGGAATTTGACTTCACCTTAACAGTTTGCAATGTAGGGATTAGATCTGATTAGCTTGAAGCCAACATCAACTAAATAGGGTACAAAGCATGCCATATTAGTAGCAGATTATTTCACAAATTGATCCGAGACAAAAGCATCTGTGCATATAACCAAGACTAACATGACCAGTTTCGGGAAGAAGAATATCATCTGCTGGTTTAGGATCTCAGATACAATTATTACTGATTGCGAAACCAATTCAATAGCTATAACTTTAGGGAATTGTACCAGAAGTATCACATCAAGAACTACTATGTCACAATTGAAAATACCTACAAGGTTATAGTAAACAACCTAGAGGGGTGGTGAATAGGTTGTCACTCTATTTTTTAAAAATCTTTCGAGACTTGTGACAAAACTTTGGCCAGCATACAAGTTAACATTTAATATGATTACTATGAGAAAACAATTTATACAAGTATGCTCAATTCACCACCCTTAGTCTATAAAACATATAACAAGAAATACTGTATCTTGTAAACAAATATATTCAATGTAGAGCACATCCCATAAGTTGTACTTAGAATATTACAATGTGAAACTTTACAACTTGAAATGGAATATCACAAGATACAAAGTTCAACACTTACAAAGAAGCAATAGATAAATATACTAAAACAAACAATACTTGTATTTATAATATTGTTCAATATGTGCATGCACTTAATCCACTATGATTATATACAACTAAATCTATGTAGAAATAAAATGATATTTACAAATTTGATCATATGAAATGCTTGCATCTTACGCATTACAACAATCTTTTTTTTTTCAATAATATCTAGAAAATAAATGAAAATTCTCTTTAAAACGTATGTCCAATAAACCTGGGGGGGGGGGTGAATAGATTTTAATCAAGTCAATTACCAATTACCAATTACCAATTTTTCTTGATTAGTCAATATTCAAAAATTCACCTAATAAAAACCAAACATACAACATCAAGTGTAAAGTGAGAAAATATAAATAACACAAGATGTATACGTGGAAACCCTTCAACAAGGGAAAAACCATGGGCTATTCTACTAGCCACACACGATCCCTGAAAACTATATGAGCAAAGGTTACACCCTCAAGTGATTCTCAGACACTCACTCGTGACAACCTCAGGCTATAGAAACTGCCACTCACCACTCTTAGTTCAGTCCCTAGTGTGTGTGTGTGTATTGGCACACTTAATTAAATGACATGTGTATGTATGGCAATGCATCAATTGTCACATAATTAAAAGCATATATGAGTTGACTAGGTATGATGGATTATTAATCCTAAAAAAAATCTAATTATACTTTTTTTTTTCAAGGCATTCCTTGGTCTTCTTGTAATTTCTCATGAATCCAACACAGGAAATTCGTACGGAACGCACTGGGCAGCAGTTGTCAACGGAACCATGCAACCGCAGACGCACCTTGTTCGTGCACACCAAGCGCTGACACGTTGCAGCAGCGCAGCAATCGCGCACCAACTGCTTTTGGCACAATTGTGATAGTGTAGTCGCATGTTGCTTTCTCACCAGCTGCGCACATTAAGCGCTGATCCATGTTCGACAATTGCGATGTTGTATCTTCGTGTTTTTCAGGTTGAACATCAATTACATATGTACTAAAAATAATACAGTAATCCGAAAAGAAAAGAAAATTACAATCCAAAAACACCTAAATCCATGATACCATAAAAATTTACGAACAACCATGTTTAAATTAAATGATTTAATTATAAACATTCATACTATCATAAAAATAGTGCCTACACATTCACACATGCAATCAGGAGCAACGAATTCAATTATACTGTATAAATTTGGCTCTGATACCAATTTGTAGGTGTTTAGGGTTACAAATTGCGTAGCGGAAGAGGTTTTTTTTTTTTAAAAAAAATTATGCAATCGTAAACTAACACATTTGTACAGTATAAATGAAAACAAAAAGAAGGAGATGAAGATATTTCATACCAGTGTTGTAGGCTCATTCTTTCTTTTCGATCCGCTTCCTAATTTGAACCACAAGATCTTCTTAGCTATCTCCCGAGATTGATAATGGCGTGTGGGCGTGTAACGGTAATCAAGAATAAGGAGGATGAAGAGAAGTAGCACCAAAGAAAACCTTTTTTTTTCTTAGCTGCCTAGACTTTCTAGGTTTTTCTTTTTCTCTCTTTTGGTTCTAAGTTCAAATTGACTTTCAATTTTTCAGAACGTATGTTGTGTTGTTCGTTTCCAAAAAAACATATATCTAATATATATTACTAAAACTAATTAATCAAATCTTTTAAGATATCTGATATCTTTAAAGATCTTAATTTATTTGTTTCCTTTTTTATTTGAATTTAAACTCTTTTAAATTCAAATTCAAATATTAAACTAATTAATCAATATCTGACATCTTTAATTAATTTGTTTGTTTTTTATTTGAATTTTAACTCTTTTAAATTCAAATTTTAAATATTTAATTTAATGAAAATAAAATAATCAAATTATTTTATCTTCATTCAAAATTAAATATCAATCAACACCCTCAATCTAATGATTAATTACACAATTAAATAATATAATTATTTAATTAACATAATCATTAGTATTCATTAATTAGATAATCTCATTATTCAATTAATTATCGAATAGACACTTGTCACTTTCATTACACAATTAATTGGACAATCCAATTAATTAATTGTGACCTTTGTTACCTTAATCAAATGGTCTCGCAAGGGGACCTAATGGATCCACAACATTTTGAGCTCCAATAATCCTTATAATTAAACTCTTTAATTAATATTTTAAGATTATTAACTTCTGTGTTATTCCACTAAAAGCCCGAAGTTACACTCTCTCAACTGTAAATGTTTTTACACAAACCAGTAACTTTCGGTGTCCATTGATATAACTATTACGTATGGTATGATCCTCCGCAGGTAGTTCATAATTAGAACTGAGTCATAATGTTCGTTATACCCTCTAACTATATCTTTCCATTAAGTACCATTGATTCTTTAATAAATAATAAATCTCACATTCCTTACGGAATTAGGAGAGTGCTCATATTGTTCTAGCCCTGAATCATCCCTTAAGGAAACTACCATCTACTTCTCGCAAGAAGGAGTGGATTCCATTATTGTGTACAAATCTTCCTAACCACAAGTAGACCTGACAGTGGGTCGTGTTATTGTGAATTCGTATCGTTTCGTTTTTGGGTCGTGTTAAAATTGTTCCACCTGAACACGACCTGTTAGCTTAATGGGTTGAAATATACAAACTCGAAACCATTTGTTAAATTAATGGGTAACTCAACCTGGTCCATTGTAAAATATTATATTTGAGATTCATTAAAAAATTGAAAATAAATAGTACTAAAGCATGATCAAACTCATGCAATAAAGTTCACCATCGTCATGTAAAACTTCAATAAAAAAAATCCACCATAGGCACCAACAATCTATTGAAAACATATATATATTTTTTTAAAGTCCAAAATAAAAAACTTGAAAATTAAATCTTCCTCTTGAATCTTCAATATGTTGCAATTGGGAATTTAAATCCTCATTTAAACCTAAAATATTAAATTACTTGTGTTAGATGTTAAGAAAAGAAGAATTAACATACATTAATAAATCAAAACCTTTGTGAATAAATTCATACTTTTCAATTTTCAATTATGTATAACAGACTCGCTCTCTTGGGTTGAATTAATAGTGGCCTTAATTTTCAAATTGAAGACATCTTCATGAGTTCATCAATGTTAACAAGATCTTCCTCTGTAGAAGAATTATATATATATATAAAATTTATTTTATAAGAAATAAATTATTAATTAGTACATCAAGAGTTATAGGAGATTTACATGATTTCAAGAAAGTTGAAAGCCACTACTTTTAGAGTTTTAGGGTTAGGGTTATAATATTTTATATATAATTAATTTATAGTTTTTAATTTAAAAATTTGACAAAATTTAGGAATTTTTCCTCTTTACAAAAATAAAAAAAATAGATTCTTTTTTATTAAAAACAATTAGTAAAATATATTCTAACCAAAATTTTAGAGACATATATATTTTATTATAAATTCCATAAATTGAATATACAAAGATATTTTTTAATAACTTTCATAAACACATTAAAAAAAATCTTTATATTAATGGGTTATCGAATTAACGGTTTTTTTAAGGGTAAACCCAAAACTAACCCATTATATTTCATGTTTTAATGGGTCACTCACTAACAACCAGATCCGATAAACTAGACCCACCAACTGCTATTTTCGAATGGGTTTAGATCGTGTTAATGGGTCGTGTAAAATTTTACCAGGTCTAGCCACAAGCCAAACTACGATCCCAATATACGAATCACATTGATCGGGAATGCAATTTCGACCTCACGCATAGTATATCAAATGCCACGATCTAGCCAGAAGGAGTCGATAAGACATTCAGGATTAAGATCACCTATATATAGTTATTATTAGTCGATATATAAGAATCTCATCATGAAACGGATCTTAGTGAGATATTCATTCAGATCGTGGCCTAATCCTATATGATCTCATCATACAAGCTTCTTCCATTCTTATATCACCATATGAATGATCTAGTATAAGATCACCGTACATTACGAAATGGACCACGGCTGTAGATTAGCCATAAATAAAGTACCCATGTATATTTGCTATCTACGGACTTTTTAGATTGCTCGTTTCAAACTGAATCCATCTGTATATGACATTCATATACTCAGTTCGAAATTACATCTGGTAATCTTGGATGTTAAGTACACATGTTATATAAATGTATGAGACAATTTGAATGAATAAACTACTTCTTTTATTTATGATCAGTTCACATATACAAAGTACAAGCTTTAAGGCAAAAACCCCAAGAAGGGAGGAAAAAAACAAAGTCGTCTCAAGGTCCTACTTGAGTCTCACAGTGTTAAACTAATGATGGAGATTGTGGGATATAAGAGAATCTCCAATGCAATACTATTTCAGTGTGCTAATGTTATAATTTAGCATAAAGTAAAAAAAAAAACATACTCCAATGCAATGTTAAATGTTGTGCCAAATTTGGCACAAAGAATAGTATATGCTAAATTTGACACAACAATAAATGCTGCTTTTTTAATTACAAAAATACCATTGTATAATTGTATTGAATGCATTAACTGCTAACTTTTATAAATTTAAATAATAAAAATATTATATAAATTGATGCATTAATTATATTTGTTGATTTCTATATTTTTAAATAAAAAAATAAAAAATAAAAAAAGCATTTCAAATGGAATTATGCATTGAAGTACAATGCTAAAATGATGTGCTAAATATAGTATTTTACTATTTTTTATGCCAAATTTAACATTGACATTGACATATGCATTGGACATGGTCTAATGTCATATATCCTTCTCTCAATCACTATTTTATAATTAAAGTTTCCAATTATTAGTGCACCTAGATATTATTAAGATCAAACGACTAATTTTAATCTAAATATCTTGGGCATGTATAATAAATTATTAAAATCTTGTTCTAATAGCAAATAAACTAATCCTATTGTTAACTAATTAAAAAGACTAGTTTATTGTGCACTTATTCTCTTTAGCATAGTTGGTAAAATAATCTTCTTTCTACACTTGATACACCGGGTTCAATTCCAATCTCAAACAAATGTTTTTTTTAATTCGATTTTATCTTATAGTTTTTTTCCACCTTATTTATTTTGTCATATATTCCAATTCTTTTATAAATTTTCATTTCTTTTAAAACAAAACTATTCATTTTCTTATTTATATTAAATTATCTATTATTATTTTAGATTATTATTATTTCTAATAGTTTTAGTTTGACAAGCTTAACACGTTCAATTAATAAACCATAAAATCTTAAATTTTACTTTATTGGATTAAAATAGTCAATTTAGCATTATGACTCATTTTCTTTTATCCTTAATATTTTTATTTATTTTATAGTTTTAATTTATTTAAAATCAATAATTTACCAAAAACTTGAAGAATAATAGATTTAAAAAGATGTCTAGTATTATTTATTAATAAATTATTTATGTATAAATTTAAATTGAATTCATTATAAATGCAAATAAAATCTTATTATAAAATTATATTGTAATTTATTCTTTTAATTCTTTTCATTATTTATGTTGTTTTTCATAGTATCATTTATTTAATTTTCTTGTTTTTATTTCTTTTTTAATGTAAAATTATTTGATTCATCTAAGTAAGTGTTCTATTTGTTTTAGTTTATCTAAAAAAACTCATTTTACTATTATTTTAATTTTTCAGTATATATATATATATATATATATTCCAGTGCCCTAACTGGTTAAAATTCCTTGGTCTACCACTGTGTGTAGGCATACCTAATCTAATTGACATGTGTATGTATAACAATACTTTAATCTTCTTGTAAAGAAAAAAAAAGCATACATGAGTTGACAGAGTACAATTGGTTATCTAACTTTAAAAAAAAAAATCTAATTGCAAAATCTATCAAAGACATTCTTTAATCTTCAAGTAATTCTAATATTCTTGAAGTCTTTAGGTTATTTCTACTTTGGGCTTTTAACTAAGTCCAACTTGATTAAGTAATTTATTTATTTTATGTAGTGAAACATCTCATGAATCAAACCTAAAGCCCAAATATTACTCTAACACTTATCGGAGGACCAAATAGAATAAAATAAGATAAAATCTAGCCTGAAATCCTTTTCGAATTCGGAAACCCTAGCATCGCAAATTAACAGCTCTAGCGCTTTCATGTGTGGCCGTCATTCACACGCATGGGCTACCCACAATAGCACACGTAAAAAAAATATGGCTGTAAGCATTTGCAACAAGCCAACCGTGCATGAAACAACCAACCGCGCACGAAGCAAGTAAGGAGCCGCCTCGTGCACAACCAGTTTGTGCGAGCAGTAGCCTTCCGCTGCTAGCAGCCTAGGTGCGTAGCATACAGAGGCACATCGCTTGGCTGCTGTGCTCACAACGTGCCTTGGTGCCCTGCTTGGTTGCTTCACGACAGTCAGCTTCGTGTGTCTCACGCGCTCATGTTTTCGATTCTGTTCTTCTGCCTTCCGTCTTCTTCGTGTTATTTCTTTATACATATTTTACATTAAAATACATGGCAGAAAATTTACAGCAAAGAAAATACAGCATAAAAATTATTAAAATTATTTACAACCCATTGAAATCATCTTAAACCCATTGTCCCATACAATTAATGATCAACCATGTTTAAAATAAATAAATAAAATTATAAATATCATACAATCATTAGAAAGTGACTACACACACCATACGTGTAAGTTTAAGAATAAAACTATAAAAAAAAACTTTTATTCTTATATATTGTATAATTGGCTCTGATACCAATTGTCGGAATCCAGATTTATATTGTGCAACGGAATAGGGGTTTTAAAATTTTTATACAACTTGAAACCATATAGAATATATAGGAATATATAAAGAGAATTTTCATTCGTTTCTTTAAGCTTTTCCGATTTCAAACCACTAAGTCTTCATCGCTATGTCCCTTAATTCAGCAACTGTGTGTGGGCACGTCACGGCCTTCAAGATGTTGTATGGCGGTAGAAGAAATAAAAGGAAACAACCCTGGTTTTCTATTTGGTGAGTTCGGCCACCCTTGATGGAGAAGACGAAAAACATTTTTTTTTTCTTTTCTTCTTGTGGCCGCACCTCTCTTTTCTTTTTAGGGTTAGGTTCTTCTTTTTTTGTTTCCCTAATTCACTATTAGTTTGTTTCCTAGTTATATATATATATATATATATATATATATATATATATATATATATATATATATATATTTAAAATGAGATACATATCCTTTTTCCAAATATATCTTTATATTTCTAAAAGAATAATTAGTATTTAAGTGTCCTAGGTAAAGTAGGATTTTAACTCTCACCTAACCCTAGTTGACTTAGACTTAAATACTAGAATTAGCAAAGAATAAAATAATCTAATTATTTTATCTTTGTCTCAGTCATGATTTGAACCTGCAACCTCTAATTAATAATTAATTAATAATTATTAATTATTAATTCATTAATTAAATAATCTAATTGTTTAATTAATTTAATTATTAATACATTAATTAATTAATCTCATTATTCAATTAATCTCTGAATAAATACATGTCACTTTCGTAACACAATTAATTGACTGCTACCCTTGTTACCTTTAATCAATCGGGCTAGCAAGGGGACCTAAAGGACCCACATCAAGCACTTACCTAGACTCCATTATTAAAGAAGGTGCGGAGTCGCTCAATGCTATTAGCAATACTAGGATCCCTCTAGTATCCTTCCCCGATATAAGCACTCTGTTGAGGACCAAGATTGGGATCCAACAACAAAACCCAAACTTGTACCCAAAAATGAATAGATCTGAGTCAAACCATTCACAGAATTAAGCGATCGACTATTTAGAATCAGATAACAGAATTTACCTAACCCTTACCTAAGCCTTGCTAAGCAGTTCACTGAGAAAAGCTGAATCGAAAAGAAATTGGACGAACCCTAGCGGAGCCAATTTTATGGATAAAACATTCAAAGGTTAACAATTCTAAAAATAATAGTTCTATTTATAATATGACTACTTTTCTATTTTCTTATTCTGTCATAGTCAAAATAGGAAACTAATCTAAAACATAATTAAAATAAACTAACTTAAATATAAGAACCACAACGTAAAAAAAAAACAAAAAAAAAACACAATTCTAATTAAGGCGTAACATATTTCTTCCTCAGGTCATATCAATTGCACCCACTTCTTGTTTGTCAATAGGCTGTTCAATCTCGACCCAAGAATGCTAACCTCTCTCCAATTCTTTTAGATTTTCTAACAGTCTCAACATTCCCTCACTCTTTAAGACTACCATTGTCCTTAAGGGAAAAATCTAGAAAACCTTATACTATCTCGTCATAGTCTTCCTAAGTAGCCTTCTCTATAGGGACCCCTTACTATTGAATTAAAACCTGCCACACCTTTGTCATACCACGTCCCTTTTTCCAACTGCGATATCGAAGAGTTGTTGTAGGCTGTAGCAACATGTTACCCTTTGTATCAAACGCCAGTAAATCACTAGAAATGAGAATCGGGTTTCCCACTCGCTTCTTCAATACGGTAATATGGAACACTGGATGCAGTCTAGAAGTAGACGGTAACTCTAACTTGTAAGCCACCTCACCTATATGCTCTAATACCTTTAAAGACCTATAATACCACTGCGACAATTTCACATTGAACTTTTTCTTTAGAGATTTCTGTCGATACAGTTAAAGTTTGAGAAACACGAAATCTCCTGGCTCAAAAGATACATCTCATCTACCTTGGTCATAATACTTTTTCATTCTCCCTTGAGCCTTCTCAAGCTTCTTCTTCACCTTAGCTATAACCTCATCTCTAGCCACCAACTCTGTACTGACTTCTTCATTTCGATCCGTCCCTTTATCATAAGTGCTTAGCATCAGTGGTGGTCGCCCATACATTACTTTAAAAAGACTCATGTTAATAGAAGCAAGATGTGACGTGTTGTAACAGTACTCAGCCCATGAAATATACTATTTCCATCTCTTTTGCTCCTCATGACAATAGCACCTTAGGTACTGCTTAAGAATCTAATTCACCATCTCTGTTTGTCCACTAGTCTGTGGATGGTAGAAGGAACTTGCCTTTAACTTGCTGCCTTGTAAAGTAAATAATTCCTACCAAAAAGAACTCATAAACAGTTTCCCTCAATCAGTCACAATACTCTACAGAATCCCATGGAATTTCACCACATTATCCATAAACGCCTTAGCCACACTACTAGTAGTGAAATGACATTTGAGCGAAATAAAATGGGCTCCCTTGGTCAACCTACCCACCATAACTAGAATTGACTTGTAACCCCCACTACTAGACAGTCCCTCTACAAAGTCCATGGTCAAGTCCTCCCAATTTTTTTTTCGATATCGGTAATGGTTACAACAACCCCATAGGGCATCTCTGGTCATACGTCACCTTCTAACAAATATCACACTCAGCCACTAATTTCTTCACTTCATTTTTAAGGCCCTCTCAATAGAAAAAGTTTTTGATCCTTACATAAGTACGCAACCACCCAAAAAGACCTCTTTCTTTGCTATTGTGAAAATGAGCTAGAATCTTATTTCTCAACCTTGGTACCCCTGATACATATATATAGTTTTATAATTTTGATCCTTATATAAGTACGCAACCACCCAAAAAGACCTCTTTCTTTGCTATTGTGAAAATGAGCTAGAATCTTGTTTCTCAACCTTGGTACCCCTGATACATATATATATATATATATAGTACAATAACCCATTTTTATTGCAAAAAGCCTCTACACCACCCTCGTGGTTCTCTAACTTCTTACGAATCTCTACTGCTCAAGCATCAAACTGCATGGCCTCCTTAATTCGATCCCAAACTCGTCATTCAGCCTCACTAAGTGCCATTAATCATGTCTCATAGTCTGCATACATAGACCACAATATTGAACTGCCTTTTTTTCTTGATAAGGCATCAACTACTTTATTTTCCTTACCAAGTTGGTAGACAATATCATACTTAAACCCAATAAACTTAACTAAAAACTTCCGCTGCTCAAGGGTCATAATTTTTTGCTCAAACAAGTGCCTCAAAGCTTGTTGATAGATGACAACGGTGAATTTCTTGCCCAATAAATAAGGTCTCCACACTTTCACCGCATGTACCACCGCTAACATCTTTCTAGCATAAGTACCATAAACCTTCATCATCATCCCTAAAGCCTTAGAAAAAAACACTAGAGGTCTCTTCTCTTATACCAGGACTGCCCCAATCCCCTCTCCACTAGCATCGGTATAGACCTCAAATGGCTTTTCAAAATTGGGCAAAGCCAAAAAAAGGGTTTGTGTCATAACCTTCTTCGAATCTTCGAAAGCATTATTTGCTTCTTCCGTCCACTCAAAACTGTTTTTTTTAACATATCAGTCAATGGTTTTGCAATCAGTTCATAATACTTCATAAACCTCCGGTAGTAACCTGTTAACCCAAGAAATCCTCTCAAAGTCGACACATCTTTTGGTAATGGCCAGTCCATTATAGCCTTAATCTTCATAGGATCAACCTTCACTCCAGCTCTTGAAATTATGAGCCAAAGATACAATTCCTCATACACAAATTCATATTTTGACGTTTTAATAAAAAAGTGATACTGCTCTAGTATCCCCAATACCAACTCCAAATGCTCCATGTGCTCCTCTATTGATTTTGAATACACCAAAATATCGTCAAAGAACACTAGAACAAACTTCCTCAAATAAGGTCTGAAAATTAAATTCATAGCTATCTGAAATATAGAACGTGCATTGCACAGCCCAAATGGCATCAACCGATAATCATATAACCCTGAATGGGTCTGAAAGGCTATTTTATGATCATCCTCATCCTTCATCAGAAATTGGTGGTACCCAGCTTGGTGAACACACACGCCCTATGTAACTCATCCAACATCTTATCAACTGTCAGAATAGGAAATTGGTCCTTAACATTTGCCTCATTCAGAGCCCGATGGTTGGTACAAAACCTCTAAGTCTTATAATTTTTCCTTACCAACAACACTAGAGACGAAAACGGACTTTGACTCTGCTTGATCAATCTATTCTTCAACATCTCCTGTACTTGTCTCTCAATCTCATCTTTTTGAAAATGGGCATATCTATATGGAGTCACATTGATCGGTTTTGCTTCATCTTTCAAAGTAATACGGTGATTAAAATGATGAGATGGTGGTAAGCTAGTTGACACTTTCAGAACTTGTCGATGATTTGCCACTACCATATGTACTATCTCTGGCAACAACTATAATTCATCTTGTAACTGATCCATATTATTTTTCTCACTTTACCTATCTTATTAATCTCCAACGTTCACTACTGCAAAGCATTGGGTACCCTATTTGTAAAGCCTCTATATCATCTGAGTTTCGCATTGTTTAATTTCCTTGAGAGGCAAATCAACCCATAGTCTTTTTTCCCACCCAATTTGAATTCCAACGTCTTGGTGTCAAAGTCTGTAACCACCTTACCGATACTCTTCAACCAAGCGTTGTCTAACACTATATCACCCCCACTAGAGACAGCACATGCAAATCAGCCGCAATCCTGACTCTTTGCTCGTTCATCATCACCTCGCGAAACACTTCCTCACACTTAAGTTTTTCCCCATTAGCCACATTCACATCAAACGGTTCTGTGGCAGCCCCTCGCAACCCTATCTTCCGTACGATATTTACGTTAAAGAAATTGTGAGAGGAACTAGAGTCTACCAACATTAAAACCTCAAACTTACCAACCGATGCCATAAGCCTCATAGTGGATGGTTTCGAAACCCAAACATGACATTTAAAGACAACTCGGCTTCACAATTATTTTCTCCCAATTTTTCCACCCTTAACTCTCTCTCATCACTGGTGGCTTTCATCACTGACAACATCATCATCTGATTCACTTGAGTTAATGATCATAAATCTCTTTCCATTTCGTCACCAATGGTCATTGTTCCACTTCTCCCCCCATTTAAAGCACAAACCCTTTTTTGTTCTCTATTGAACCTCTTCCTTTGTCAATTTTTTTTACGTCTTTGCTTTCTTTCTTAGAACTATCCTTAATAGCTCCCTTTCCTTTCTAGAAATCTTTGTTTGACTCTGATTTAAAATTTTACTCCCAGAACTCTCCTTAAACGACTTCTTGTCATTGTAGTAACTATCCTATAAAATCTACGCTATCCTCATTGCTTCGGTCAATCTTTGAGGTCGTTTCAGTTTCATCTCCCTCGCTAACCAATGCTTTCAGCCCTTCATTAAAAGTCCCCAACAATGACTCCTCAGACCACCTTCTGACCAAAATCTGCAATCTGCAAAACTCCTCAACATATACCCGAACTTTTCATTCCTACTTGAGCATGGTCAACTGCCATGATGATTGACAACTAGTGATGGTCCCCATCGAGCCAAAAACTCCCGCTCAAAGGCCGTCCAACCCATTTTCCTTCCATCTTGCTCATACTGAGCTTTGATCCATCTCTACTAATTGTTAGCCTTCCCATCAATGTAGATACATGCTGTAGAAACCTGATTGGCCCTCGCCACTTCATAGACTTTAAAGTAGTGTTCTACCTTGTCCAACAACTCATGTGGGTCTCAACCATTAAAATGTGGAAAATCGATATTCGGCTTTCTAGGGCACCGACTATGGTGCCTCTCTCTTCACCTATCACTTTCATATACTGTAACACCTCTCCACAGTTCCCTTTGTTCCCATAATTTGGTATTCTGCCATGAGGCCTCCTATACCATCTTATATCTTTCTTAGATCGATCACTCATCTCTCCCTCAGAAACCTCATTATGCAACCAACGCTCCACAACTAATGGCCCACGTTCCACTCGTCCTCTTCGCTTAAACCCTTCACGATTTTTGATTGGATTGGGCTATTCTACCTTATCTGTCGAGAATTTTACCTCACCGCCCATCCTAATGAGTTTGTCCGCCTACCATTTCTTTCCCCTTGTTTTTAACCAACTGTTATTCAAGTCTCTCGATTGCATCATTGTTTGACCTAGCCAAATGCGTTATAGATGTCATCAGTTTTGATAGGGACTTGAAAATTCGATCTTGATTCTCCTCAAAGGCTTCAAACCGTTGCTTGTTAGTCTTCGATCCACTCCTTTGAATAATAGAATCCTTCTTAGATCCCATGGCTCCTGAATTTCTCTCTCTCTCTCTCTCTCTCTCTCTCTTTTGTAGACAGTTGAATTCTCTCAGTGAAAGCATCAAATTGTTGAGGACCTAGATTGGGATCCAACAAAACCCTAAATTATACCTAAAGATAGATAGATCTGAGTCAAATCACTCATAAAATTGAGTGTTCGAATCTCTAGAATCAGCTAATAGAATTTACCTAACCCCAACCCAAACCTTTCTAAGCAGTTCGCTAAGAAAAGCCGAATAAAAAAGAAATTGGATGAATCCCAGCAGAGCCAATTTTATTGATAAAACATTCAAAAGATAACAACCCTAAAAATAATAGTTCTATTTATAATAGGACTAGTTTTCTATTTTCCTATTCTATCATAGTCAAAATAGGAAATTAATCTAAAACATTATTAAAATAAAATAACTAAAATAAAAGAACCCCAATGTAAAATAAACAAAAAAATGCAATCCTAGTTAAGGCGTAACATAATTCTTCCTCGGGTTATATCAATTGCAACCACTTCTTATTTGTCAATATCTTGCTCACTTCCACCTAAGAATGCTAACCTCTCTCCAATTCTTTTAGATTTTCTTACAGTCTCAGCACACTCCCAGTGGACATGGAACATTGCATATCTAAGAGGTCGAAGTACCTGGATCGTGCTAGACCCAGTATTGCAAGGTATACCGTCACGCCTGGTGCCTATGTAGTACATGGAGGTGTTCTCAGGCTCTAACCAGATGGAAAATTTCCCTTTGACCCCTAGCCGAAAATGGCTATTAACAGAAGTCCCCTCTTACTTGAACACAGGTAATGATTTAGGGATAATGTCTGATTTCCCATTACGCTTGGAAAAATTTTCGTTTTAAAATAGGTTACCAGAATCTGGGAAAGAATCTTCTCATTAAATGTAGCTGCCATGTGACGACCCAGAGGAGATTTCCCGTTTGAAAAAGCAACGTTTTTGGCGGTACGTAGGCATCGAGGTAAAAATATCATCATTGATCGCCACTATATCACTTCTATAGAACCCCGGCCTCCTCTTCCCTTTTCTTAAGCTTTCAAAAATCCCTTCTTTCAAATTCTGTAAAAGACCCCTAGCCCTCGTGTTTAGTCTCCTTTCTCAGTTCTCAAGCTCACTCTATTATTACCATGTCGAACTCCGACCATAAAAGTGTTGAATGATTGGTGGAGGGTGATTCCCTGAGTTTCACTAGTAAAAAATGGGCTAAAAAAACAGCGGGGAAAGCAACACCAATCCTCTACAACTGCACCGTCATTCCGGTCAGAATGTTGCTATCGAGATTGATTGCTCTAACAATCTCGATTCCTGATGGAGATAGTAGAGGGGGACCCGGGCGATGACTCCGTCTAGGTAGAAGGTTAGATCACAGTCACCGTTGTCTCGATGGGAGGAGTGCTTACTCATCCGTATGATTTCAAGATCATCCCCAACTCCACTGCTACAATTGATTCCATCAATCGCTTAATAGAGAGATTCAGGATTCCTGATAGCATCTCTATCACTGCTCCCCATAAGAATTACGATGTGTATAGCCCTTCTTCTGGTATGCTGCCTATCCATACCGCTACTTTTGAGTGCAAGGTCAGGCTGCCCCTCAAACTCTATTCGTAGGGCTCTCTATGCTACGTAGCTTGCCCTTCTTCAACTGACACTGGGGTTCTTGGGGCACTTGGTAGGATTTCTTATGTTGTAGAAAGAGCAATGTGATGAGGACTGTGTTGAAAGGGAACTAGGACCAGACGAATTGGGTTTCCTTTTTTAGGTTACTTCTAACTCCCATCCTCCAAGGGGATAGTTTTACCTCCAGACCAAGAATAGTTTGAATTTTATAGTCCCTAGTGCCACCAATAAGGACAATCCGTGGAAGGAGAAGTGGGTGGTAGTCAACAGAGACTAGGGACGCTCAGTCTACATCGGCAACACAGAGTATCAGGTCCCTACCAAGTTCAGTGGTAAGCCAACATTAGGGAAGATTTCTCTTGTAACCAAATCCAGAGTGATTCTGCAGGTGATCGTTGCAAGGAACGTTATTAATCAGAAGCATCCCATCTCGGATGCTTACGATCCCCGTCAGGTGGACCGATACCTGCGCATCTCCGTTGCTTATCCTTTTATGTCGAACTTTTTTACCTTGTTGACTTGATTTTTATACTTTGCTAGTTTCTTATTCTAACTTGTTGGTGACTCATGCAATTTCAGATATTCCTTTACCGCCCCGGTAGAAGCCTAGGTCACTAGAAGATACTCTTTCTTCTCTGGGTCCTAGCCCACCTAGGTTTCTTGTCACTCAAGCTGCTAGGACTCCTCATCTTCCTATTACAATGAGGGGTAGTGGGTGCATCCCTACTAGGGTCCCTGGGTGTAGGGAAAAAAATAGTTTAAAACGCAACTGAAACGTGAGAAAACAAAAATTAGGGTTTGCGTATAAATAAAATTTTTCCCTTTTAATAACAAGAACCTTAACCCTAGATTAATTGATGTACATAAAAAGTATCGTACATTTTTTTTAGTGATGATTGAACTAGCGTCGAATTGAATATGCAAGATCTTCCAATCCAATCACGAACGTGAATCATCTAGGAGTGTGGGCTCCCTTTCTTTAAATTGTATACCTGAGGATGGAAACAAACAAAATCTTCTTCTTTGTTAGTCATAATAATCCTCCAAGAGAAAAATCAAGAACGTCCGGTCACTTTTGAATTATCAATCAATTTAATTGAAACTCGCGTGAACCTTGATTCGATGTTGTACACAAAACTGTTTTGATGCAAAGGATACTAGTGTACTATCGAAAACAAAAACGTTCCCTTTTTCTCTTCTTGGCCGAATTCACACTATCTCTATGAGTTGGTCGAATTTTGTCCAGAGTAAAAAACAAAATTTTCTCCCTCAAATTCTCTCTTGATAGGCCAAATTCTCATCTTGAAAATTTCTTAGCATGACCGAAATTCATCTTTTAGAAAAATTTAGGCTGGCTGAAATTAAAATACGTATATATATAGGATCAAAAATCCTCTCCTAAGAAGGATTTACTTGGTTAACAAGAATCATTTCCTTAGGTGGATTTATTTGGTAGTTAATAATCCTTATCTAAAAGGAATTCTATCCTATTATATATATATATGGGCTGACCAAAATTTCATTGGATATATATTAGGATCACAAATCATTTCCTAAGAAGGATTTACTTGGTAGTTAAGAATCCTTTCCTTAGGTAGATTTACTTGGTGGTTAATAATCCTTTTCTAAATGAATTCTATCCTACACCAAGACTCCTAATCCAACTCAATATTGTATTTGTAACCATATTAAAGACTTCCTAATTTGATTAGATAAATAATTCCTTTTTATTTATCTACTTATCAAATATAGTTTTTACTATTAATTATACTACCAACAATAGTATAATTTTAGGAGACCAACTCCTATTAGGAAAAAGATTTTGACTTTTAATTAAAAAATTAATTAATCAACAAATTAATTAATTTTCATTTAATTAAATAATAAAATAAAAATAATATAATTTAAGCTATTCTAAATAGCCTTGCTGCCCAACACATGTATATAGGCCATATATTATTTTTCTTATTTTATTAAATCCATTAGACCTTAATAAAAAAGTCCACATGTGAACTAGACCCATTCTTACAAAAAGAAAAAGTTCACATGCCTTAATACAATTTTAGATGGACCCCTAAATTGGTTCGGTAGAATTTATCAAGGGATCCATGCAAGTTCGTGTGGATTGGGGGTCTTGGCTGGCAATCTAAATTTAAGCTCCAATAGACACAACCCAATCACAATCAACAAATGATTCACTTAGGTCCAATCTATTTAACTTTAGTTCATTCCATTAAAGAACTAAAATTGAACTCTTAAATAAAGATAGAATAAGTTGATGTTACTCATTCATACCCTAAACAACCTTATTGGAGAAAGTATATCTTCGTGAAGAATACCAGTAATCGCCAAGAGCTCATAGTCCGCCTATAGCTCTCCAAGTTACCATATTTACTCATATGACCACATTTTGAACTTGTATATTTTGACTTGTCCAGAAGCCATGTTTCAATAGACACTATTGAAAACTTAACGTTAAGATTTAATATCCATTACCTCAAAACATCTATATAATGGTATTCTACTCTCATTCAATAAATGGAGTCACGATGTCCATATCTATAAATGAAGTCCTTTATCGATTAACAAATGAATACCACCAAACTATCGAGGATAGACTATGCTATATAATCGTACTCATTAATAGCTCAAATGATAACACTTGTAACCATAAGTCCATCATTTATCTCAGGATTGAGATAGACTCTCCGATTGTCTTCAAATGAAAACTTTTATCCTTTGACGGTTCTAGATAAAGTATTTCATTTTGATCCTATTCAATGCACTCAGTGCACTAGATTCTTTTGCCCAAAGACACCACACTTTGATGATTTTAGACTCATCATAACACATTTGATCCCACTCAAATGCTAGCAAAAGAATCTACAACTTTGACAAGATAAAGACGCCCAACCTTTTATCTTAAGTTGTGTATGTTATTCAAGACTAACTAAAAAACTGTGTCTACCTCATACGTATCTAGATGTATGAACAATTCTTCTTTTCTCATAATCTTTTGACCTTATGATTATTTACTTTTGACAATTATAATAATTAAACTATAAATGCTATAAGATTTGTTAAAATAGAAATCATTTTATTAATATGAAAAGATTTTCAAATACATTATTATACTCTTACTATCGAGCATAATCCTAACACCAGGTACCTCCTACCACTCCCTCTGGTCATACCTCTCAGATAGATGTGTTCATTACCAAGCTGACTAGGATGAGGGGTCAAGGTATCGCTACTCCAACTGTGACTGGTCTTTCTACTGCAATCACCTCAACTTCTACTGCTACTGCTTCCATTTCACCTTATCCTCCTATTTTAGTGCCTTTCCGAGCTAAGGAGGGTCCTGATACAACTACTGTTACCACTTCTGTGACTTCTACAGGGGGAAATCAACCTCGATCGAGGGTTACGAGCCAGAATGAGGTTATAGATCGGTTTATCCTATTCTGTCCTAGTGGAAGCCTTACTGCGATAACCTTGATGCCCTCTGAGGTTCTGCTCACCATGGGTGCTGCCTTTATTGTCGAGGTAAGTTAGGACCTGCATTTTGTTTTAATATTGCTATGATGTAGACGTGTCTGGCACTCAGGTAATGATTGACTGGGTTTTTGTGTCTTGTAGACTTTCAAGTACAATGTTACGGTAAGCGACCAGATATTTGCACTAAGGAGGCATGCTGAAAAGGTCAGGTCTGATACTGAGACGACTAGGAGGGAGCTCATTCAGACTCAAGGTTTGGTGTATGTGTTGAACCTTAATCTTTTCACGATCGAGAAAGTACTAGAGGAGACTCGCTGTAACCTGGAGCGACTGAAGTGAGCTCTTGATATGAAGATCTTTAAGTCGAAGTGATAGGCTATGGAATGGAACACTAAGAGGAAAAAAACATAGGAACAGATGAAGGAGAACCAGGCTTTGAGAGCTTAGGTGACTAACTTAGAGGCCGAGGTTGACTCCTCATTTGGCAATGGTTACTTTCATACAGAGTTTCAAGTGGCCCAAACCTACCACCTCTCTTTGACTTGTTCATCATTGTTGACTGGAAACGAAAAGAGATTCTAGAAAGGGTAAGGAAGCCGTTTAATCCAGCTGGAGACGGGGAATGTCCCTCCAGAGCTGCTGGTGTTGACGATGAAGAGCAACAGTCTTGGGTCGTAGAGGTCTTGCCTACTCCAAGGGCGGTAGAAGAAGAGTTGACAGCTGCTCATGGCGTGGTGGAAGATCAACCTTCCTCTAATGAGGTAGTAGAAGACCAAGCTGATCTAGCCTTAGTGGAGGCCGCGACTGGAGCAAAGCTAGTAGATGAGCAGATTGAGGCAGGAGTGACCTTGGCTTCTCAGGTCGAGATAGTTCCTTCTAAGATCCTGGTTGAGGTTGCCCAGGTGTTGATCGAAGGGCAAGCTGCAGAGTAGGAGGAAGGGGAGCAGCCACCAAAAGAGGGAACGGTGGGAGGAGGCCGACACATGATTTTGATCCTAGTTTTGTTTCTATTGCCCAGAAAGGGGGGTGGACATCCTGCTTGATCATGAACCGGGCGTTACAACCCATATTTCCCTTTTTTTGTAGCCCAAACTAGAGGATGGGCTCTCTGCTTGACTTGATGTGGCTCTACAGAGCGGATGAGCTCTCTTGATTTTATGAATGATATCGTTTTCTTCTTCTTGTCTGTATCTAATTGATCATTGCCTTGACTGACTCTATGTATACCTGATTTAAATAAACAACCTTGTAATGCTAGAAGGCTATAAATCCTGCTAAGTGTAAAGGATTAGCACAGATTGAGTGGTTGACACCCCATTCTAGATACTTAGTCTAGGTGTTGATCTTGTAGCCCCTGTGACCGCAAGACCTCTTGTTTTCCTTGTTTTTTGATCCCTTGAGGATACTGCATTTTCATCTTGGATTGTTCATGTAGCATGACCTTGGCGAAATAACATATGGCAAATGCATATTTACCAGGGATCCCTGTTAGTAGTGGTACCTCGGTATCTGGGCGACAGTTTGGTTGAAGTGTTCACAGCCGCTAACTTGAGTCCCTAGTGAATGCTTGGTTTAATCAGGACCTAACAACACAAAACAACTTGAAAAACTGGTGAGAAGATAGGTGAGAATAAAAAAGTTATGAGATTGTAGAATGTTTTCTAGATTTTTCCCTTAAGGACAAGAGTAGTCTTGAAGAGCAGGGGAATGTTGAGACTGTTAGAAAATCTAAAAGAGTTGGAGAGAGGTTAGCATTCTTGGGTGGAAGTGAATAGGATACTGATAAATAAGAAGTGAGTGAAATTGATATGACCTGAGGAAGATTATGTTATGCCTTAATTAGGATTGCATTTTTTTTAACGTTGGGGTTCTTTTATTTTAGTTATTTTATTTATGTTTTATAGTAGTTTCTTATTTTGACTATGACAGAATAGGAAAATGAATAACTAGTCGTATTATAAATAGAACTATGATTTATAGGTTGTTATCTATTTGAAGGTTTTATCAATAAAATTGGCTCTGCTAGGGTTCATCCAATTTCTTTTCGATTCGACTTTTCTCAGTGAACTGCTTAGAAAGGCTTGGGCTAGGGTTAGGTAAATTATGTTATCTGATTCTAGAGAGTCAATCGCTCAATTCTAAGAGTGGTTTGACTCAGATCTATCTATCTTTGGGTACAAATTAGGGTTTTGTTGTTGGATCTCAATCTAGGTCCTCAACAATTTGGTGATTTCATTGAGTGGTTTCGGTGGCCTGATATATATATATATATAAATGAGACAAAGAGAAAAAAAATCAGTAGCCACGTGATCTATGGAGGATTCTATTATTAAAGGAAATGGATCGAAGACTAACAGGCAACCGTTTGAAGACTTGGATCGGATTTTCAAGTCTATATCACAACTGACAACATCCATAGCGCATCTGACTAGGTCAAAAAATGATGCAATCGAGAGACTTGAACGACAGTTGGCTGAAAACAAGAGGAATGAAATGGTTGGTGGACGGACTCAAGGGGATGGCAGAGATCATGTAGTTCATGGCATGATGCTAAATTCTCGACATGTGAGGTAGACGAGCCCAGTCCGACCATAAATCATGAAGGGTTTAAGTGAGGAGGATGAGTGGAACGTGGGGCATTAATTGTGGAGCGTTGGTTGCATGATGAGGTTTCTGAGGGGGAGACGGATGATGGATCTGAGGAAGATATGAGATGGGACAGGAGGCCTCATGGTTGGATGCTTATTTATAGACCACAATGGGAACCGTGGAGAGATACTGCAGTATATGAAGGTGATAGACGAAGAGAGAGGCACCATAGTCGGGGCCCTAGAAAGCCGAAGATCGATTTTTTGTATTTTAATGGTGGAGACCCACATGAGTGATTGGATAAAGTGGAACGCTACATTCAGGTCTATGAAATGGAGAGGGCCAATCGGGTTTCTATTGCATATATCTACCTTGAAGCGAAGGCTAACATTTGGTAGAGATAGATCAAAGCTCAGTATGAGCAAGATGGAAGGAAAATGGGTTGGACAGCCTTCGAGTGGGAGTTTTTGGCTCAATAGAGACCATTACCAGTTGTCAATCATCATGGGCAGTTGGCCAAGCTCAAACAGGAAGGAAGAGTTCATGTATATATTGAAGAGTTTTACCGATTACAAATTTTAGTCAAGGGTGGTCAGATGAGTCATTGTTGGAGACTTTTATTGAAGGGTCAAAGCTGTGGTTAGCGAGGGAGATAAAATTGAAGCGACTACAAAGATTGTCCGAAGCATTGAGGATGGCAGAGATTTTAGAAGATAGTTACTATAGTGACAAGAGGTCGTTTAAGGAGAGTTCTAGGAGTAAAATTTTTAAATCATATTCAAACAAAGATTCTTGGAAGGGAAAAGGAGTTATTGAGGATAGTTCCAAGAAGGAAAGCAAATACGTTAGAAAACTGATAAATGAAAAGGTTCAAGAGAGAATCAAAAAGGGTTCGTGCTTCAAATGCGGGGTGAAATGGAACAAGGACCATCGATGCTGAGTTGAACTGGGAATGTATTTATGATCATTGACTCAACTGAATCAGAAGATGATGTTGGCAGTGTCGAGAAAGCCACCAGCGATGAGGGAGAGTTAAGGGTGGCTGAATTGGGTGAAAATAATTATGAAGCCGAGTTGTCTTTAAATGCCATGTCTATGGTTTTGAAACCATCCACTATGAGGCTTATGACATGGGTGGGTAAGTTCGAGGTTTCAATGTTGGTAGACTCTGGTTCCTCTCATAATTTCATTAATGTAAATATCGTATGGAAGATTGGGTTGCGAATGACTCCGTTTAATGTGAAGGTGACTAATAGGGAAAAACTTAACTGTGAAGAAGTGGTTCACAGGGTGAAGATGAACGTGCAAGGGTCAGGATTGCAGCTGATTTTCATGAGTTGTCTCTAGTGAGGGTAGATTTTATGTTAGGCAACACTTGGTTGAAGAGTATTGGTAAGATGGTTACAGACTTTGACGCCATGACGATGGAATTCAAATTGGGTGGAAAAAAAAATATGGGTTGCTTTACCTCTCAAGGAAATTAAACAATGTGAAACTCAGATGATAGAGAGGCTTTGCTAAGGGGTTGCCCAATACTTTGCAGTAGTGAATGATAGAGATCAACAAGATAGGGAAAGTGAGAAAAGAATACGGATAAGTTGTAAGACGAATTACAACGGCTTCCCAAAATAATACGTAAGGTAGTGGCAAATCATTGACAAGTTTAGAAGGTGTCAACTAGCTTACCACAATCTTGCCATTTTGATCACCATATTACTTTGAAAGATGATGTGAAATCGGTCAATGTGCCTCCACATAGGTATGCCCATTTCTATAAAGATGAGATTGAGAGACATGTAGAGGTAATGTTGAAGAACGGATTGATCAGGCATAGTCAAAGTCACTTTTCATCTCCGATGCTATTGGTGAGGGAAAAAAATGGGACTTGGAGGTTTTGTACCGACTATCAGGCTTTAAATAAGGCAACTGTGAAAGACTGATTTCCTATTTCGATGGTTGATGAGTTACATGGGGTGTGTGTGTTCACCAAGCTAGATTTACGAGCTGGGTACCACCAAATTCAGATGAAAGAGAAGGATTAGAACAAAATAGCATTTCAAATGCATTCAGGATTATATGAGTATCGGGTGATGCCATTTGGGCTGTGTAATGCACCTTCTACATTCCAGGTAGCCATGAATTCAATTTTCAGACCTTATCCGAGAAAGTTTGATCTAGTGTTCTTTAACGATATTTTGGTGTATTCAAAATCAATAGATCAGCATCACATTTTTAATAAAATGTCAAAATGTGACTTTGTACATGAGGAATTACAGTATCTTGAGCACATAATTTCAAGAGCGGGAGTGAAGGTTGATCCTAGGAAGATTGAGGCTATGATGGACTGGCCATTGCCAAATGACGTGTCGACTCTGAGAGGATTTTTGGGGTTAACAGGTTACTACCGGATGTTTGTGAAGTATTATGGACTGATTACGAAACCATTACCTGATATGCTAAAAAAAAATAGTTTTGATTGGATAGAAGAAGCAAAGAAAGCTTTCGAAGATTTGAAGAGGGCTATGACATAAACCCCCATGTTGGCTTTACCCAATTTCGAAAAGCTATTTGAGGTCTATACCGATACGAGTGGAGAGGGGATTGGGACAGTCCCGGTACAAGAGAAGAGGCCTCTAGCATTTGTTTCCAAGGATTTTGGGCTAACGAAGAAGGCTTGGAGTACTTATGCTAGGGAGATGTTAGCAGTGGTGTATGCGGTGAAGGTGCGGATACCTTATTTATTAGGTAGGAAATTCACCATTGTCACCAATCAACAAGCTTTGAGGCACTTATTGGAGCAGAAAATTGTGACCCCAGAGCAGCAGAAGTTTTTAGTTAAGCTTTTTGGGTTTGAGTACGATATTGTCTACCAACATGGTAAGGAAAACATAGTAATCAATGCCTTATCAAGAAAAGAGCGCAATTCAATATTGTGGTCTGTGTATGCAGACTATGAGGCAGGAGTAATGGCACTTAGTGGGGATGAATGGCAAGTTTAGGGCATGCAGTTTGATGCTCGAGCAGTGGAGATTCATAAGAAGTTGGAGAACCACGAGGGTGGTGTAGAGGCTTTTCACTATAAAAATGGGTTATTGTACTACAAAACTATGTAAATGTACTGCGGGTACCAGGGTTGAGAGAAAAGATTCTAGATCTTTTTCACAATAGCAAGGAAAGAGGTTATTCTTATGCAAACTTATGTAAGGATCAAATACATTTTCTATTGGGGGGGAGGGGCGCCTTAAAAATGAAGTGAAAAAATTGGTGGCCGAGTGTGATATTTGTTAGAAGGTGAAGTATGACTAGAGGTTTCTTATAGGGTTTTGCAACCATTACCGATACCGGAGAAAATATGGGAGGACTTGACCATAGACTTTGAAGAAGGGTTGCCTTGTAGTGGGGGTTACGAGTCAATTTTGGTCGTGTTGGATAGGTTAAGCAAGGGTGCCCATTTTATTCCGTTCAAACATCCTTTCACCGTTAGTAGTGTGGCCAAGGCGTTTATGGATAATATGGTGAAATTAAATGGGATTCCGCAGAGTATCGTGATTGATCGAGCGAAACTGTTTATGATTTCTATTTGGATTGAATTATTTACTTTGCAAGGCAACAAGTTGAAGGCAAGTTCTTCCTACCATCCATAGACTGACGGACAGAAAAATGTGGTGAATCGGACTCTTGAGCAGTACTTATGGTGCTATTGTCATGAAGAGCAAAAGATATGGAAATTGTACATTTCATTGGTTGAGTATTGGTACAACACGTCACATCATGCTTCTACTAACATGAGTCCGTTTGAAGTAATGTATGGGCGACCACCTCCAATGTTAAGCACTTATGAAAAAGAGATGACTCAAAATAAAGAAGTTGAGAGAGAGTTGGTTGCTAAGGATAAGGTTGTAGCTAAGGTGAATAAGAAGCTTGAGAAGGCTCAAGGGAGAGTGAAGAAGTATTATGACCAAGGCAAACGAGATGTATCTTTTGAGCCAGGAGATTTCATGTATCTCAAACTTCAACCGTATAGGTATAAATCTCTTAAGAAAAAGTTCAAGGTGAAATTGTCGCAGCGATATTATGTGCCTTTTAAGGTATTAAAGTGGATAGGTGAGGTGGCTGACAAGTTGGAGTTGCCACCTACTTCTAGGTTGCATCCAGTGTTCCATGTTACCGTATTGAAAAGAGAATGGGAAACTCGAGTCTCATTTCGAGTGATTTTCCAGCGTTTGATACAGATGGTAACATTTTACTACACCCTATAACAGCTCTTCAGTATCGCAGTTGGAAAAAAGGACTTGGTATGACAAAGGTATGGTAGGTTCTGGATCAATGGCGAGAGGTCCCTAGAGAGGAGGCTAATTGGAAAGACTATGACGAGATGGTAGAATGTTTTACAGATTTTTCCCTTGAGGACAAGGGTAGTCTTGAAGAGCGGGGGATTGTTGAAACTGTTAGAAAATCTAAAAGAATTGGAGAGACGTTAGCATTCTTGGGTGGAAGTGAACAGGCTACTGACGAACAAGAAGTGCGTGCAATTGTTATGACCTGAGGAAGATTAAGTTACGCCTTAATTAGGATTGCATTTTTTTTTTGTTTTTTTTTTACGTTAGGGTTATTTTATTTTAGTTATTTTATTTATGTTTTAGATTAGTTTCCGGTTTTGACTATGACCGAATAGGAAAATAAAAAACTGGTCCTATTATAAATAGAACTATTATTTTTAGGGTTGTTAACTTTTTGAAGGGTTTATCAATAAAATTGACTCTACTAGGGTTCAAAAAATTTCTTTTTCATTTCAGCTTTTCTCAGTGAACTGCTTAGAAAGGCTTGGCTAGGGTTAGGTAAATTATGTTATCTGATTCTAGAGAGTTGATCACTCAATTCTGTGAGTGGTTTGACTTAGATCTATCTATCTTTGGGTACAAGTTAGGGTTTTTTCTTGGATCTCATTCTAGGTCCTCAACAGCAACTAATTCTGACATTTAAGTAGAACCGGACTGCTTGGAGTCCCTTGTTTAGGGGTAAAACCTCTTTTGGTGACCTGCGTTCCATGTATTGTCGATGGGTCGTCCATCCATATCTTTGATCTTGTAAGCCTTGCTCCGGACCACTATTTTTATCAAGTAAAGACCTTCCCAATTTGGTCATAAGACTCCATCTGACCTAACCCTGGTGTTCTGGGTCACCTTGCGGAAGTCCCTTGCTTTGAAGCTTCGAGCTTTTACCTTTTTGTTAAAGTATCTCGTAATCCAGCTTTGGTAGACAACTACCTTTTCTGCCGCTATGTCCTATTTTTCTTCTAAGAGGTCTTGTGTGGCTCTGAGTTTAGCTTCATTACTCTCTGGCTCAAAGTACTGAACCCAGAATGAGGTCAGCTTGTGCTCGATAGGTTAGACCGCCTTTACCTCGAAAGCCAGGGAGTAGGGTGTTTCTCCTAATGTGGTCCTTTTGGTGGTCTAGTAGCCGAAAGTACCTCGGACAACTCTTCTACCCACTTGCCTTTTTTTCTGCTGGAACTTCTTCTTCAAGGGCTTCTTAATTGTTTTGTTGGTAGCCTCTACCAAGCCATTGGTTTGGGGATGGGCTACTGAGGCGAAGCGGAGGTCGATTCCCAAGTCCTCACAGAAATTTCTGAATTGTGCATTGTCAAACTGCTTCCCTAGGTCAGTGATGATAGCGATCGGGGTATTAAACCTGCACACTACATTTGTCTTAACGAACCCGGTGGTGTTTTCCTATGTGATCTAGGACAGTAGCCCCGCTTCTACCACTGAGTGAAGTAGTCAATCGTAACGATTGCATGCTCGGCCTGACTTAGAGCGGTAGGGAGAGGTTAGAACAAATCAATCCTCAGATCCTGAATGGGTATGGTGAGCTGATTGATGATAGGCGTTCTGAGGGTAGGTGGTTCAAGCACGAAGCCCTTTGGCACGGTACACATGACTGTACAAATGACCTAGCATCCTGGTGTATTGTTGGACAATAGTATCCCATGCGAAGCACCTGGTATGCTAACATTTTCTCCATCGGTGTGACTTTCGCAGTCCCCCGAGTGGAGCTCTCTTTATGCTCAGCTGGCATCATCGGGTTGTAGACACCAGAGTAAAGGAAGCGATTTCCCCATCTGTAGAGGTACCCTTCAACTAGGCGATAGCGAAAAGATATCCTTTTAACTTTACAGGCTTGGTCGGGATCCTCTGAGAGCTTTCCCTCTTTGAGGTAGGTGGCTATGGGGTCTATCCAGCATGGAGATCGATCAACTTGATAGACTTCCTTCCTCACTGTTATGTTGGGCTGGGAGATCACCTGGAGGGGTACTCCCTTAGGTAGAGCTTGCCCTTAATTGGCAGCTATCTTTGCTAAGACGTCTGCCATGTGATTCTGTTGTCGTCGGATCTGCTCAATCTTGAATCCTTTGAGCTGGCTCTTGATCAATTGTACCTGTCTGAGATAAGTGGCCATGTTATCCGCTTTAGTCTAGTACTAGCTAGTGACCTAGTTGACAATGACCTGGGAATCGCTTTTGACATGCAAGTAGTCTACCCTGAGCTCGAGGGCTATCCTCATTCCTGCCAGGAGGACTTCGTATTTCACCCCATTGTCTGTAGACTTGAACTTAAACCTGAGATTATGGCAAATTTTTACTTTTCCTAGATCTATCAGGATAATACCAGTCCCTCCCCCATCTTATCTTGATGCCCCATCGTTAAAGAGGATCCAAGGATTGCAGTCAGCTGGCTAGTTACCAATACCTGGTTCTTTATCTGAATTTGGCTCTGCATTAGTGAGAGCATCGGAGTTGAGAGGTGCTAAGAATTCTGCAATGAAGTCTGCTAGTGCCTGGGCTTTGATGGTGGTTCTAGCTTTGTACTTTAAGTCGAACTAAGTGAGCTCGAGGGTCTAAAGGACTAACCTCCCAAACACATTTGGTCTTTGTAAGAATAGGCGGAGAGGTTGATCGGTCACTGCCTCCACTGCATACGTCTGAAAGTAAGAGCGGAGCTTCCACACTGAGGTCACTAAGGCAAATGTGAGCTTCTCGAGAAGGAAATAATTCTTTTTAGGCCAAGTTAATGCATGGCTCATGAAGTAAATATGTCACTGGATCCCATCCATACACTTTTTAACCAAGGCAGTTTATAGCGGCCTCAGATACTGTCAAATAAATTTGTAGCTCTTCTCTAAGGCCCGGCTTGACCAACAGTGGCAGATTGGATAAATATTTCCTTAAGAGCTTGGAAAGCCTACTTAATGTCTTGTTCCCACTAAATATTTCTTCCCTGTTTGATCACTTTGAAGAAAGGAAAACATTTGTCAGCCGATCGTGAAATGAACCGTTTGAGCACTGCCACTCGTCAAGTTAACGAATGCACTTGTTTGAGTGAGGTAGGAGACTTTAGGTTCAAGATAGCTTGGTTATTTTCCAGATTAGCCTCAATACCTTTCTCATGAACCATAAACTCGAGGAACTTTCATGCGGTAACCCCTAATGCACACTTGGCAAGGTTCAGCCGTATTTGGTTTTTTCTGAAAATTTGGAAATCTCGACGGAGATGGTCTCGATGCTCCTCCGCTTCCTAGGATTTGGTGATTATGTCATAATATATACCTCCACCATCCTTCCTATCTCTGGCTTGAACAACCGGTTAACTAGACTTTGGTAGGTGGCTCCAGCATTTTTGAGACTGAAGGGCATCACCTTATAGCAATAGAGACCTTGCCCTGTGATGAAACTGGTTTTGTCTTGGTCTGCGGGGTGCATCATGATCTGGTTGTACCCCAAAAAAGCATCCATAAAGCTTATAAGCTTGTTTCCCGTGGTTGAGTCCACTAACTGGTCGATTTTGGGCTAGGGAAAACTATCATTTGGGCAGGCCCAATTGAGGTCGATTTAATCAACGCACATTTACCACTTCCTATTTGCTTTAGTGACCATGACCACGTTTGCGATCCAATCATGGTATTCCGATTCCCTAGTGAAACCAACTTTTATCAATTTATCGACATCCTCTTGTATGGTTGTATTTCTCTCGGTGTTGAACTGTCACCTCTTTTGCTTGACCGGTTTTAAAATGGGGTCAACTGCCAACCTGTGTATCACTAATGAGATGGGGATCCCTGGCATCTCGTCATTGCTCAAAGCAAATATGTCGATATATTCTTGAAAGAGCTCGATCAAGCCTTCCCCCACTCATGGCTCCAAGGTAGTGCCAATTTTGAATACCCTGGATAGGTTGTCTCCTCTGATTTGGATCTCCTCTAACTTATCCATGGGATAGGCCCATCCCTGGTCTTTCTCTACTTCATCCTCATGTTGGACGTCACTTTCTGGTTCATCTGTTAATCCTTCCGCAGTACCTAGGAGGCCGGATTCTGTTTCTGGTGATTCTCGCTCTTGTACCACAGTAACTTGCACATATTGCTTCACTAGTGTAATGGAATTTATAGATACCGTTTAGTACTTACGGGTGATTTTCTGATCTCTACATAGCTCTCCTACTTCATTCCCTACCAGAAATTTCATGACGTTGTGGTAGATAGATAGTACCCCATTGAGGGCTGATAGGAAAGGTCTTCCCAAAATGGCATTATAGGCCGATGGGGTTTCGACCACAACGAAGTCTGTCATGATATTCTACTGGAGAGGCGTAGTCTCAACTATCACTGGCAGAATCTTCGATTTGACTGGTATGATTGAGTCCCTGATGAGACCGTATAAGGGGTGGTACAACTGTTGTAGCACCACTACTTCAAATTGAGCTTTTCCAAGGAGTCTTTGAATAGGATGTTTACACTGCTACCTGTGTCGACCATCTCGCAGTGGATTAAACAATTGGTAATCTGCACCGTGACCACCATGGGATCATCATGCAGTTAAACGACGTTGTATATATCAACTTCGGAAAAAAATGGTTTGAACGGAGTTCTGATCAAACCTTCCTCGAACCGAGGTATCTTCCTGGTATGGTTCTTTCTGAGTTGTTAGAGGTTCATACCAAGGTGATGCCTCCATTAATAGTATGTATGACCTAGATTTGTTGCATCAGGTTCTTTTGCTCTTCTTTCCTCTTCTCAGAATGGTCTCGGATCTCTATATGTACCTTCTTGCCAGTGTGGATGATGTCATAAATCTGTTGTAAGAATTCCAAGAATTCCACCAAGCACCACATCTCACCAGCGCTTCGATCTGATTGTGCAAACTGAAGCACACTGAGGTGTTGTGCCCTACATCGTCATGAAAATCACAGTATTTGTACCGGTTCCTTGTATCCCCTGGTGCTTTCATAGGACTAGGTTTCATGAGTAGTCACTTATCACGAATGGAGAGGTAGATCATCTCGCGGGATGCATTCAGCAGAGTGTAATGGCTGTAACTCTTCTCATCCTGGGCTATTAGGGCTACGACTCTTGGTGGAGATGAAGCTCGAGGTGGAGTTCACCATACTGGGTACTATTCCTGCTGGGGTTGAATAGGTGAAAGGCGATACGTAGACCGGTTGGAGGGGTCTATTTTGTGCCTTTAAGGCTATTGCCATTTTGTTCGCTTCTTGCTTTTGGTGTTTGACGGTCCACATATCATCGTGCTCGATTTTAACTTTGAGTTGTTCGTCCATCTCGACCTGCTCTAGGGCTCTATCATAGGCCTCCTGATGGGTCTCAAGAAGGCACTGGGAGAATGACCGAAATAATCTACATACCCATAGGTTCTGTGGAAGTTGGCCAAGATCTCCTTTTCTGTAAAGATTCCCATATGGATCATATCTTTATGGAACCTTTCCACGTAGGACCTAAGTGTTTTCCCCAGCTCCTAGATCATATACTGTAGATGGATCGGGTCCTTGGGTCGAGGCTTGACCCCTGGAACTACAAGTAGAAATCGCTAGACAATTTGATGAAGCTATCTACGCTGCTTGCTAGTAGCTTCCTGAACCAAGTCTTGGCATAATCAATCAACGTTGTCAGGAATATTTTGCACATAGCTGCTCTGGTCGCATTCTGGACCTCCATCTGCTGGATGTAGCTCTCCAGATAGCTCAGAGGGTCCTCAGTTCCAGAAAATTTATCTGCCAGCATTTTAAATTTTGGGGGAAGCTTTGCTTCTCTGATTAATGTGATTGACCCTTTAGAATAGGCGAAGGATATCTTGGCGGGAAAAGGTGTTTATTACCATTTTAAACTCTTATATTAAGATGGTGTACACGTGGAGTTCACCCACAGTGTTTGGCGAATAATTGGATGTCATCTGTTTGTGGTGTAGCACTTTAGAGCATTGACTGGTGACGCGGCAGGGTACCTCGGGGTACCAGTATTTTGTCGGGGTACTTTGAGGTATCATCTTGGTGGCGCTTGATCAATTGAGATTGTGAGGTACCTCGGGGTACCTCCCCAGTAGCGAGGCAATTGGTTAATCGTACCGAAGTTTTACAAGTATCTTCCTTTCTGCTTGAATGGTAGGATGTGTACCTCGGCGGGTTAATGAGACAGTGTCAAGGATACTTGGTGTTAGCTGGGCGATTCACAGAGGGGTGGGAGTTTCATCCAGCTCTTACCAAGATGTCAAAGTACTTGGATCGTGCTGGACCTGGTACTGCGAGGTATACCACCGTGCCTAAAGCCTATGTAGTACATGGTGGTGTTCTTAGGCTCAAACCATTTGGAAATTTTCTCTTTAACCCCTTGCCAAAAATTGCTATTAACAACCATGAATCTCGAGATGGAGTCTATTTACTCCAACTCTGCCTGAGAATGTTAGGATTATGCTCGATAACAAGAGTGTAATATTGTAATTAACAATCTTTTCATATGAATAAAGTGATTTCTAGTTTAACAAATCTTATAGCATTTATAGTTTAATTATTATAATTGTCAAAAGCAAATAATCATAAGGTCAAAAGACTATAAGAAAGAAGAATTGTTCATACATCTAGATATGTATGAGGTAGACTTAATTCTTTGGTTAGTCTTGAATAATATTCACAACTTAAGATAGAAGGTTGGACACCTTTATCTTGTCAAAGTTGTAGATTCTTTTGCTAGCATTTGAGTGGGATCAAACGTGTTATGATGAGTCTACAATCATCAAAGTGTGGTGTCTTTGGGCAAAAGAATCTAGTGCACTGGGTTCATTGAATATGATCAAAATGAAATACTTTATCTAGAACCGTTAATGGATAAAAGTTTTCATTTGATGACAATCGGAGAGTCTATCTCAATCCTGAGATAAATAATGGACTTATGGTTGCAAGTGTTATCATTTGAGCTATCAATGAGTACGATTATATAGCATAGTCTATTCTCGATAGTTTGGTGGTATTCATTTGTTAATTGATAGAGGACTTCATTTATAGATATGGACATCGTGGCTCCATTTATTGAATGAGAGTAGAATACCATCATATGGATGTTTTGAGGTATTGGATATTAAATTTTAACGTTAAGTTTTCAATAGTGTCTATTGAAACATGGCTTCTGGACAAGTCAAAATATCCAAGTTCAAAATGCGGTCATATGAGTAAATATGGTAACTTGGAGAGCTATAGACGGTCTATGAGCTCTTGGCGATTACTGGTATTCTTCACGAGGATACACTTTCTCCAAAAAGGTTGTCTAGGGTATGAGTGAGTGGTATCAACTTATTCTATCTTTATTTAAGAGTTCAATTTTAGTTCTTTAGTGGAATGAACTAAAATTAAATAGATTGAACATAAGTGAATCATTTGTTGATTGTGATTAGGTTGTGTCTATTGGAGCTTAAATTTAGATAGCCTGCAAAGATCCCCAATCCACACGAACTGGAATGGATCACTTGATATATTCTATCGGACCAATTTAGGGGTCCATCTAAAATTGTAATAAGGCATGAAAACTTGTTTCTTTTTGTAAGAATATGTCTAGTTCACATGTGGACTTTTTATATTAAGGTCCAATAGATTTAATAAAATAAGAAAAATAATATATGGTCCTTATATTTGGTATGAGCGGCAAAGACTATTAAAAATAGCTTAAATATATTATTTTTATTTAATTATTTAATTAAATAGAAATTAATTAATTTGTTGATTATTTAATTAAAAGTCAAAATCTTTTTCCTAGTAGGAGATGGTCTCCTAAAACTATACTATTGTTAGTAGTATAGTTAATGTTAGAGACTATATTTGATAAGTAGATAAATAAAAGGAAATATTTATCTAATCAAATTAGGAAGTCTTTAATATGGTTACAAATACACTATTGAGTCGGATTAGGAGTCTTGGTGTAAGATTTTATTCTTTTTTGGAAAAAGGATTTTTGGTCACCAAGTAAAACTACTTAGTGGTAGAATTCTTCTTTGAAAAGGATTTTTAACCACCAAGTTAATCTATCTAAGGATAGTATTCTTGTCCATCAAGTAATCCTTCTTAGGAAAGAATAAACTCTCCTAATCTACATCAAAGAGGTAAAATTCGGCCAACACATATGTAATATGGGAGATGATAGATTTCCTTTTAGATAAGGATTCTAACTAACAAATAAATCCACCTAAGGAAAGGATTCTTACAAATCAAGTAAATCCTTTTTAGGAGAGGATTTATGATCCTATATATACGTGTATGAGAATTTCGGCCAGCCCCAAGGCAATTAGAGGTGAATTTCGGCCAACCTTATTATTCTAAGAGAAGAATTCGGCCATCATAGGAATTTTGAGGGAGAAAAATCTGATTTTACTCTAGACAAAATTCGTTCATCTCTAAACAATAGTGTTTGAATTCGGCCAAGCAGAGAAAAAAAAGGAACGTTTTTGTTTTCAATAGTATACTAATATCCTTTACATCAAAAGGGTTTTGTGTACAACATCGAATCAAGGTTCATGCGAGTTTCAATCAAATTGATTGATAATTCACAAGTGACCGGACGTTCTTGAATTTTTCTCTTGGAGGATATTTGTAACTAACAAAGAAAAGATTTTGCTTTGTTTCCATCCTCAGATATACAATATAAAGTAAGGGAGCCCACACTCCAAGGTGATTCACGTTCATGATTGGATTGGAAGATCTTGCGGAATCAATTCAGTGCTTGTTCAATCGTCATGAGAAAAAGGTACGATACTTTTATATACGTCAATTAATCTAGGGTTAAGGTTCTCGTTGCATAAAGGGAATTTTTTTTATTTATACGCGAACTCTAATTTCATTTTTATCACGCTTCTGTTGCGTTTTGAACCATTTTTCCCTACAGAGAATTTGTAGACTTACCTGATGGGATAAAATATATAGGGTGTAAGTGGATCTACAAGAGAAAATGAGGAGTAGATGTAAGGTAAAGATCTTCAAAGCAAGGCCAATGGCAAAGGGTTATACCTAAAAGGAAGGGGTTGAAAATAAATAGACCATCTCGTCGGTGGCTATGTTTAAGTCTATTAGGATAATCTTATCAATTACAGCCTATTTCAACTACGAAATTTGGTAAATGGACGTCAAGACTACATTCTTGAATTGCAATCTTGATGAGATAATCTATATGATGAAACAAGAGGGATCGTGTCCCAAGATCAAGAGAAAAAAGTTTGTAAACTGCAAAGGTCTAATGAACTATAACAAGCATCTAGATCATGGAACATTAGGTTTGATACTGCTATTAAAATCCATAGGTTGAGCAAAACATTGATGGGTCTTGTGTCTACAAGCGGATCGTTGACAAGAAAAGAGTTTTCCTGGTACTTTACATAGATGATATCCTACTAATTGAAAATGATGTAGGAATATTATTGGAAGGTAAATGCGTAGCTTGCAAACCAATTCCAAATGAAGGATTTGGGAAAGGCAGGTTATGTTCTAAGGATCTAATTAATAAGGGATCATAACAATTAACTGTTATCATTGTCGCAGACATCGTATATCGATAAGATTCTTTTGAGATTCTCGATGCAGAACTCCAAGAAAGGTAATTTACCTTCCAAGCATGGAGTTCACTTGTCTAAGGAACATTGTCCTAAGATACCTCAAGAAATTGAGGATATGAGATGAGTTCTCTATACGCCAGCAGTAAGTAGTCTGTTTTTTTGCTATGTTATGCATATGGCCTGACATCTGCTTCATAGTGGAAGTGGCCACTAGATTCCAGTCCAACCTTGAATTGGATCATTGGGTTGCAGTGAAGGTTATTCTCAAGTATCTTTAGAGAATGAGAAACTATATGCTTGTATAATTAGGACAGGATTTGATCCCAATAAGATATACGGATTCTGACTTTCAATTAGACAGGTATTTTAGGAAATCCACGTTTGGGTCGGTATTCACCATTAGTGGTAGAGCCATAGTGTTAAGAAGCATCAAGCAATCTTGTATTGTTGATTCCACCATGGAGACCGAATATGCAGTGGCTTGTGAAGCAGCTAAGAAGGCTATATGGATCCTAAGTTTTTGAGTTATCAGGAAGTTGTTCTAGATTTGGATAGCTCATCATATTTTATTGCGATAATAATGGTGTTGTGGCTAATTCCAAAGAACAAAGAAGCCACAAAAGAGGGAAGCATATTGAGTGGAAATATCATCTCATCAAGAAGATATTGCAAATAGGAGACGTGATTGTGACAGTGTGAAAATACAAACACGGTTAAATGCTCAAGGCCAACCTAGAGGGGGGGGGGAGGGGGGGAGGGGGGTGAATAGGTTAGGCACCTTTTTCGACTCCCTTAGAAACAAACAAAAGTTTGTCCCTTTAGATTGCTTGTATCACAATATATATATCAATTAAAGACATTTAAACAATATATAAAACAAGTAAAGTGTGATACAAACAAGTAATCATAACACATATACAATCTATATTATAGAAAAGAAGTCAATTACATATAGAGTTCTATCCATAGTATTCAAATAACAAATACAAATATAAGAGAGATAAGGATAGAGAAAAGTTGACACAAGATATAACGTGGTAAACCTCCGAAGAGGAAACATCCACGGGTTAGCAACCACCGGCAAACAAAATCCACTAGTAGATAAGACAAGTACAATCTCTCAAGTGACCCCTATTGTCAAGACTTCCTTCTCACAAGGCATCTAGGTGATCATGAATGCAAAATACCAACAGGCACGCAACATAGAATGTTATGATCAACACATCCTATGGAAAAATACTAGACATGAGCATGAATGCACAAAACAAATGTAGTCTAGTCAATCTTGCATGTTTAATCCATCTAGATCATGTAAGATATGTTCAACATTAATTACAAATTAGATACATGCATAGATCTAAAACTTGAATCACAAGATATGTTCAATTAACACATAATCAAGTTTAAATCTCATATATCAAAAAATTGCTAAAATCATGTGACAAAGTCATTTAGATTAAAGCAAGAGTTCTAGAGCATATTTCCTATTCATAGATTCAACAAAACACATGAATAGCTCAAAAAAACACAACCACATGTATTATTCTGAGATTTCGGCCAAAGAGAGCCTAATACATGAGAGGAACTATTTTTCACAAAATCAATCAATCAAAGATCATCAAATGGTCCTAGAATCAAAGCTAGCACAAAACAATTCCAAACATGTGAAAACATAGGTAAAATCAAAACCTAACTCAACATGTGAGATTTCAATTGAAACACAATCTAGCTTTAAATAAGTTCAAAACTCAAATAAAAACAATCACAAGACACATATATAAATTGAAGAAGAAAACCCAAGGCAATTGACCAAGTTTTAAAAGAAAACTTTGAGAGAAAATCAATACCTTAGTTGATTTAGTGCAGTCCCGTTGTTGTGAGATTAGACTCTAAAAAGAGCAATAAAACTAACTTAAACCTTCAGAAAAAAGATGGAGAATGAATAGAAAAACACTCTCAACTTTGAATCACTCAAATCAGAGTTCAAATGAAGAAGTTATGGTGTTTTGAAGGTGAGAAAATTTGGGAGAAAATTCTGCACTCGAATTTTTAATCTCTTCTTAGAATGAAATGTGAGAGAGAAGGGATTTATAAAGGAGAGGGAGAATGGACATATGAAATGACCAAAAGGGACAAGAAGCAGCCAAGCTTTATTGCTCCCCGAGATGGCACGTGGGCATCTCGGGAGCAAGCCTTCTGCCCCGAGATGGCCACGCGCCATCTCAGAAAAGAAGAGCTTTGCTGTCTTCTTTTTCCCTTGACCTTCCTTCTTGTTCTTCGACCGTTCTCCGGTCTCCAAACTCGGAATTCAAATCCGTTTATGGATTACAAACCATAACTCTCTCACGGACATGGACATATAAGATAATCAGCCTAAAAAATAATAATTCAACTCGATATACGAAGACGAAGACAATGTATGCAACATGAGTTGAAAGTGTAGTATCTTTTGACTTAGAACTTGAAATCAATAGTATGAGTAACCAAAATGACCGAAACTCAATCTAGAATGATTTAAGACTAAAATCAAGTTCAATATCCATGTTATACAAACATATATACATACAAACACAATTCACACTAGAATGTAAACTACATAGAGATAGTCTCCAATCATGCATTTTCCAAAGCATGTTATTTTCATACCAATGCATGAGCATTCATCTTCAAATGTGTGAATGTGTTATACATGGTGCACAACGATGCATGGATACATATGAATGAATTGTATATGTGTGCCTATAATGGTGCACAACGATGCAGGGACACAAATGTATGAATTGTGTGTATGTGCCTAAGCCTTGTAAGAGAAAGATAAGGTCTTAGTATACCTTTGTAGAACCATATTGCATCCTTTCTCTTTGAATACTTTGAAATTGCTTTGACTAGTTGTTCCTTCTTCTTTGAAGCTTGAATCATCATGAATCTAAACAACTAAATTATTACAGATAAACATCATTTTGATATGGAATTAATGCCAACACAATCTAAAACCTAACACAAAGGTCGCGTTGCATGACAACCTAGCTAATCCATTTACAAAGACCTTAATGGCTAAAGTGTTTGAAGGTCACCTAGAAGGTCTAGGATTACGAGAGATGTCCCACCTACTTTAGTGCAAGTGGGAGATTTTTGAGATTTATACTCTAAAGCTTGTAATATGTAATTGTTATAAAAATATAATAAAGGAATATTCATTATGTAAATATTGATTTATTAATATCCGTACACTTATATCATATGTGCAAAACATCCAAGATTACTGGTTGTAATCTCAAACTGAATATATGTGTGTCATATACAAATGGATTAAGTTTGAAACGTGCAAACTAAAGAGTCATGTAAGTTCCTCATATCTTTGATTGGATCATTTCGTTGACAACCCACATTTGGGATTCATTTGAAAAGGTAGATTAGGACTTATTGCTCGTCATCAAGCTTCAACGGTATCATCATTCTCAAAAGCACTTTAATGGTGTATGACTTAGTACATTGCTTAACTCTTTGAAGAGACTTAGTTGCACACACACTTTATTCTTGATACAAATATTATGGTGTGCTTGATATTAATCTAGAGGGGGGGGGGGGGGGGTGAATAGATTTTAAACAAATTTACCCAATTTTCGTTAAAGGTCAAGATTACGGAAATGCCCTTAGCTAGTTACAATAAAATCACAAGTGTAAAAATGCATAAATATAAATGACACTTGAGATATACGTGGAAACCCTTCAAATGGGAAAAACCACGGGCTGATGAGTGCTCAACACTAGAACATCGAATCCACTAATGGCAAGGAATTATAACCTAATTCCAGTTTAATCCACCACCACTACCTAATTCCGGTATAAGTGAACCTAGTTCATCTTGCTTGTGCTTTAAGCTACCTACTCCCAGAAGCAACACAAGTCTTACTTCTCAATGAAGAGATAAAGTGTCCTAAGTATATATATGATGATATTCAATGAACACACAAGGCTAGGAAACCCTATATGCTTATCTAGGATAATGAGATGACAATTAATGCAATCCTAGATATCAAGTGCTAAATGACATGTTCAAATAGCTTAGCTAAACATAAATCAATCAATCCTATGAAGCTATCACAATACAACACTCAATCATGTCATCACAACAATCTCTAATTTGTATCTAGAAATATTCTAAGAGAATACAATTAATTAAAGAGATGGTTTAGCAAGAAAAAACACTTAACTTGTAAGAAGATAGTGAAGAGCTTACCAAACAAGATGTGATGAAGCAACCCTATCCATAGATGCACTCTAGATGAACTTAGATGATGCAAGATAAAGTTTTGATGCACATGGGAATGTTTTGAGTGATTAAAAATGAGTTCTTGGAAGTGTTTTGCCTTTGAAATGTGTTGTAAGGAAAATATGTTATGTATTGAACTCTTGCACGACCTTAAGGCAATGAGTTATATATATATATATATAAGATCTAAACAAAGTGAGATCTATTTGGAAAAAACTTTCCAGCTTCCTCTGTGTGCGCTGGTAAGGTGCATTGGTCGAGTAGCGCACTGCCTAAAAATTTTAATAGGCGCTGGACGAGTGGTGCTGCATAGTGGCACAACACAAGCTCAAAATCACTGGAACGTTTGCGCTGGTGAGACTGCGCTAGACGAGTGGTGCACCACCAGCGCATGCACATTTTTTCAAATATGCGCGGGTGCAGCAGCGAACCTCAGTGGCGCATGACTAGCGACTGTCCACTGTGAATGTTGCGCTGGTGTGGTGCACTGGTCGAGTAGCGCACCACCAGCAATTCCTACTTCAACACTCAAACAACCATACAAGCAACAAGTACAAGAGTGAAGAAAATGCATCATATTCTAAAAGGCCTAGCATGACATAAACTTTAAGTACAGGATGCAAGTAGATCAACAAGAGTTATTAAAACCAAAATGCACACAAGAAAACAGTCAACATATAAGATCAAGAGTTATGCATGAATATGTGAGTGTGTGCAACTATCTCTTCAAAGTAAGTAAGCACAAGAATTTTACCTTTGGTGCTTCTCCTCTTGAGGTCTTGAGAGCCTAAGCTACCCTTACATGAACCCCAACAATGTGATTTGTTCACGAAATAAGCCAATCAATAAATGAGGACTTTACAATCTCCCCCTTTGTCTATTTCGTGACAAAACCACCACTCACATTGATCCTCACAAAACAAAATAAAACACCGGGAAGATATTCTACATTACAAAGAGATAAACAAAAGAAAAAATTCAAATCTCCAATCTCTTATAGAACTATCAACCCTACACACAAAGCAAGCACAAATACACTTTCCAACCAAGTGCATGTGAGATGATCAAGTGAATATAAAACCAAAGCATTTGCATTTAAGAATATGAAAATGAAAACATGCAATGTATGTGAATGCAATGCTCCCCCTCAACGAGTTACTCCCTCTTTTTGTCATGATATAGTCAAAGGAGAAGTCCCTAACCGGGTCACTCAAGGCAAAGAAAGAAAAGAGTATACAAGATTGTTGCATAATTATATAAGCCACATTTATGCAATCTCAATTGATAGGAGAGACACAAGGAGATTTATTTGAAGACAATGTGTGAATTAAAAAAAATGCTTTGCGTATAAGACATGTTGCATTCAAGTCCAAAAACAATGGTATTTGGCAAAGCAAATGACAAAGGTTTCCAAAAGAATTCAAACCAATTTCACCATTTGTCATGAGAGAAGCAAGGATATAGATTGTTCATAGATGTCAAGTTTTAATAGCACTATATCCAACTTTATGAGTGAAACATGGCATGAGCAACTTTGCACCCTACTTGATTTTTCTGGGAGAATACCAGTATGATAATAGCCATGTTCAACTAATAAAGAAAGAGAGACATTGAGTAAACATTTTAGTCTCACTAGCATTTTTCACACAATGTGTTGCATTTAACAATTGCAATTATCATATCATGCTTTATCATTTTTCATTAGCATGTCATTTAAAGAATCATCATGTCATGGAGATAATTATGGGTCATTCAATTATGTACTTCCAATGTATATCTCCTAGTCCAAAAATGCATGTTTGAACATAAATATGACATGGATTGTAATCAAAGCTAAGTTCACACTTATTTAAGAAAATACAATATACTATAAGTGCAACAAAGTTACTCAAGCAATCAATAAAGAGGCATAAACATATTTAAGAAAAATTGCATGCAACAAGTATACAATAGTTCTCTTTGCTTGAGCTCCCCATATTTGGGGTCAAAGACCACAACACATCACTCCATTAAACAAATCTCAATAGATCTACTAAGAGTCTTGAATCGAGTAGCATCTAAGGGGTTAGTAAATAGATCCGCTAGTTGATCATTCGTACCTATATGCTTAAGTACAATGCATTTGCTCTCAACTAGTTCTCTAACGAAATGATGATGGATGTCAATATGCTTAGTCCTAGAATGCTGAACCGAATTCTTTGAAATATTAATTGCACTCATGTTATCACAAAAGAGAGTAAAAGTACCTTGATTGAATCCATAGTCAACTAGCATTTGCTTCATCCAAAGGAGTTGTGTACATCCACTCCCAGCAGCAATGTATTCATCCTCAGTCGTGGACAAGGAAATCGAATTTTGCTTCTTCCAAAACCAAGAGACAATATTGTTCCCAAGGAAAAAGCAACCGCCCGATGTACTTTTCCTATCATCATAATTTCCTACCCAATCTGCATCACTAAAGCCTACAAGGCTAGTATTAGTGTTAAAAGAGTACTAAATCCCATAGTTGGATGTCTCATTCATATATCAAATGATTCTTTTAACGGAAAAGAGATGAGACTCCTTAAGATCTGATTGGTACCTAGCACATACACCTATACTAAAAGAGATATCGGGCCTACTTGCGGTCAAATAGAGCAAGCTAACAATCATGCCACGATATAAAGTTTGGTCCACACTTTTACCACTAGCATCCTTGCTTAGCTTCAAAGTGGTACTCATGGGTGTATCACAATGTTTGACACTTTCAAGACCAAATTTCTTCAGTAGGTTTTTGGCATATTTAGCTTGGGATATGAAAATCCCATCATCCATTTGCTTAATTTGTAAACTTAGAAAGTAACTTAACTCACCAACAAGACTCATCTCAAACTCATGAGACATGACATCAACAAATTGTTGGACTTTGGTGTCATTTGTGGAACCAAAGACTATAACATCTACATAGATTTGAACTATGAAGAGCTTATCTTTGTTTTTCTTGATGAATAAAGTCTTGTCAACACTACCCCTAGTGTAGCTATTGTCTATGAGATATTGGGTGAGACGCTCATACCAAGCCCTTGGTGCTTGTTTCAACTCATACAAAGCTTTGTTGAGGTGATAGACATGATTAGGGTGGTGAGGATCTACAAACCCTTTGGGTTGCTCAACAAATACTTCCTCTTGCAAGAAACCATTTAGGAAGGCACTCTTAACATCCATTTGTTATAATTTGAGCTTGTGCAAACAAGAAATGGATAAAAGAAGCCTAATGGACTCAATCCTAGCAACGGGAGCAAAGGTCTCCTCAAAGTCAATATCCTCAATTTGAGAGTACCCTTATGCTACAAGCCGAGCCTTGTTTCGTACAATGTTGCCATCCTCATCGGATTTGTTTCTATATACCCACTTGGTGCCTATCATATTGATGTTCTTGGGCCTAGGAACTAGAGTCCAAACCTCATTTCTTTCAAATTGGTTAAGCTCTTCTTGCATGGCAAGAACCCAAAATTCATCTTTCAAAGCTTCATCAATTTTCGTGGGTTCTATTTGAGAGGTGTAACAAGTGTAGCTAATTATATTAGCCATTTAATGTCTAGTCCTAACACCCTCACTAACTTCTCCAATAATGTCATCTTTGTCATGGAGTTTCCTAACCCATGGAGCAGGTTCTTTTGAGTTCAAGGGAGGAAGCCTATCAATAGGTTGCGTTATGTCATCATCAAGGGTAGTCTTTTCAACATTAGAGACATCAACAAACTTCTCCAAAGGAGAGTCATTAACTAAATCTACCTCCTCCTCATGGTCGTTAGATTTGAGCCTAGTATCATCAATAACAACATTAGATGATTCTATAACGGTCATAGTCCTTAGATTGAAAACTCTATAGGCTCTACTATTCAAGGCATAGCTAATGAAGATACCCTCATCACTCTTAGCATCAAATTTGCCAAGTTGATCACGGTCATTCAAAATGTAGCATTTGCTTCCAAATGTGTGGAAGTAGCTAACATTTGGCTTTCTACCTTTCCATAATTCATAGGAGGTTTGCCTAGTGTGGGGCCTAAGAAAGACTCTATTTTCTATGTAGCATGTCGTATTGACGGCTTCGGCCCAACGATTTCTAGGGACATTGTTGCTAAGCAACATCACACGGGCCATTTCTTGAAGAACCCTATTTTTCCTCTTAACAACTCCATTTTGTTGAGGTGTCCTATGAGCCGAAAACTCATGAGAGATGCCTAGACTATTGCAAAAGTTTTCAAAATGGGCATTCTCAAATTCCTTCCCATGGTCACTCCTAATTCTCGTAATGCTTTTAATCTTGGAGTTCATTTCATTTTGAATTTTGGAACAAAGCATTTTAAATTTATCAAAAGTTTCAGAATTTTTCTAAGAAAAAAAGTCCATTTGTACCTAGAGAAGTCATCTACACACACAAAAATGTATCTCTTTCCACCTAAACTCTCAGTTTGCATAGGACCTATAAGATCCATGTGGAGAAGCTCTAGAGGTTCTTTGGTGGTAACATATTTGCCCTTTTTGTGCATACTCTTAGTTTGCTTCCCTTGTTGGCAAGGTCCATAAACACCATTTACCTTTTTCCTAAGCTTGGGAAGGTCTCGCACAACATTGAACTTATCTAAGATTCTTAAATCCCTAAAGTTCATGTGACCAAGTCTTTCATGCCATAACTCTATTTGTTCATCCTTGGACACATTACAAGACACACTTCTATCCTCAAGACAATAGCAATTGTCACTAGACCTTATACCTTTTAACAAGGTTTTTCCATTAGGCAATAGGATAGAACAATCATTTTTCCTAAACAAGACGGAGAGTCCATCATCACTAAGATGTAAAATGCTTATCAAATTGGCTTTTAGACCATCAACATACAAAGCATTGGACAATGAGAGTAATCCGGTAATAAAGATGGTTCCCTTTCCTTTGACCTTCTTTTTGGATCCATCACCAAAGGTGACATTTCCTCCCTCCTCCATCACATGAGTCTCAAAGAAACTCTTATTTCTAGTCATGTGCCTAGATCACCCACTATCCAAATACTAAAAATCACAACAATGAGCTTTCAAAGAAATTTGTGAAACATGGCAAAGGTGTTCAACCTTTCTAATCCACATAGGTGTAGTATTTTCCTTCCTAGTGGTCAATGGAACATGGGCTCTAAATGTCCTAGGATCATGCAAAGGTGTTCCACTTTTCCTAGTGACATGCATCATGGCTCTAGATGTCCTAGGAACATGCATCATGGCTCTAGCCTTTTTCTTCTCTATCATGCTTTCATTCCTACACAATTTGATATACCTAAAGCAATTTGGTCTAATATAACCATCGATACCACAAAAATGACACATAGGTAAAAAGTTAGGAATTATACCATATCCTTGAGGTTGAATTGGAGCCTTCCTATGTCTTTGTGGTTGTCTTGCTTATTGTTGAGAAGCTTTCCTTCTTTGTTGTTGAGCAAGACTTGATTGTTTCCTTGGTTGAGCTTGCATGATAGGTGTCTTCCCTTTGTAAGCTTTTGGTTGAGGGAAGTTAACTTGAGGAGCCCATGTAGAATGAGCTTGAGGTGGGCTTCTTGGTGCCACCTTCACTTGAGCACTATTTGAACACTCTCCTAGATAAAGCTTCTTCCTAGGAGTTTGATGAGGAGAGGACTCATTAAAGTTCATGCTTCTTACAAAAATGGTCTTGCTTGGAGTGGAGGACATCTTGTCATCTTTTAACCCAAGCCTCTTCTTGTCACTTGGCCTCTTTCCAACATCTAACATGTGGTCAAGTTTCTTGGTGCTAGAGTTCATCTTGGCCAACAACTCTCTAGCATCTTCAAGCTCTTTCTTCAACCTTTCTTCACTTCTCTTAGATCTCACCAACACTTCATTTAGTTGGTCAACTTGAGTTGAGAGGTCTAGATTTTCTTCTTTCAATCTCTTGATTTCATTCTTGTTTTTCAACCTTAAACTCTCAAACCCAGTCATGTAGTCCTTGAGATCCATCCTTTCTACACTTCTATTTGTGGATTATGATGAAGATCCATCATCACTTGAGTAGTTTTCCTCTTGACTTTCATTCTCTTCTTCACTAGCATCTTTGCTCCTAATAGAGGATGTAAATGCTACGAAGTTGGCCATGAGATCTTCATCATCCGAAGACTCATTTCCTTCATTGGAGTTATCATTTTCACTCCATGAGGCAGCCATCACTTTTCCCTTTCTCTTGACCTTGTGATTTGCACATTCCGGGGCAAAATGACCTATCCCACCACATTCAAAGCATTGGACTCCTTTCTTCTCGATCTTTTCTTGCCTAGGCTCAAACTTTTTGAAGGGAGCTTTTTTCTTGAAGTCTTAACCCTTGGATCCAACACCTTTCCTCTCAGACTTGTAGAATTTCTTAAACTTCCTTATTAGCAAGGCCATCTCTTTATCTGAGTCATCACTTTCTTCCTTCTCAACTTTGGAGGCTTTCAAACCAATATCATTTTGCTTTTTCGATGGTGTAGGGTTAGGACATTTCCTAAATTCATAAGCTAAAAGCCTTCCAATCACTTCACTTGGCTTCATGTCCTTGTAATTTCTTCCAAAGCCATCACCTTAGACTCAAATCTATCGGGTAGAGATCTCATAATCTTCTGCTTGATCTTTCTATCTGAATAAGGATCACCAAGTTGATGACTTTGGTTCACAATGTCCATCAACCTCACTTTAAAGTCTATGAAACACTCGTTCTTATCCATCTTGAGCAATTCGAATTGCGTTTGGAGAACTTGAAGCTTTGATTCTTTAATCACTTCGGTTCCCTCATGAGCAACTTCTAGGATATCCCATTCCTCCTTAGCTATCCTAGTGTTCTGAACCAATTTGTACTGGTTATCATCCATTGCACAAAGGATGGCATGCATTGCCTTCCTATTCCACTTTGAAGCCTCAAACTCTTATGCATTCCATTGTGCCTTTGGTTTGAGTACATCATCTCCTCCATCTGTAGGAGTCATCATGGGTGGATTGTAGCCATCTTAAACTGCCATCCATGCCCTGTCATGAATTTGGCAAATGTACGACTCCATCTTGCCTTTTCATGAGGCATAATTCAACCCGGTGAGAAGTGGAGGTCTAGTGCTGGAAGCTCTCTCGTTGCCACCGTTTCCATTCATTGTGTTTAATGAATGAATGATATGAATGCAAATGTATGAATGATCAACACACACACAAAATGCAACACACACCAAAATGAACAAGGATCACCTATGTATGTCTAGTAACCTGCTTTGATACCAATTGAAACAAATATTATGGTGTACTTGATATTAATATAGAGGGGGGTGAATAGATTTTAAACAAATTTACCCAATTTTCGTTGAAGGTCAAGATTATGAAAATGCCCCTAGCTAGTTACAATAAAATAACAAGTGTAAAAATGCATAAATATAAACGACAATTGAGATATACATGGAAACCTTCCAAATGGGAAAAACCACTGGCTGATGAGTGCGCCACACTAGAGCCTTAAATCCACTAATGGCAAGGAATTAAACCTAATTCCGGTTTAATCCACCACCACTACCTAATCCCGGTATAAGTGAACCTAGTTCATCTTGCTTGTGCTTTAAGCTACCTACTCCTGGAAGCAACACAAGTCTTACTTCTCAATGAAGAGATAAAATGTCCTAAGTGGATATATGATGATATTCAATGAACACACAAGGCTAGGAAACCCTATATGCTTATCTAGGATAATGAGATGACAATTAATGCAATCCTAGATATCAAGTGCTAAATGACATGTTCAAATAGCTTAGCTAAACATAGATCAATCAATCCTATGAAGCAATCACAATACAACACTCAATCATGTCATCACAACAATCTCTAATTTGTATCTAGAAATATTCTAAGAGAATACAGTTAACTAAAGAGATGGTTTAGCAAGCAAAAACACTTAACTTGTAAGAAGATAGTGAAGAGCTTACCAAACAAGATGTGATGAAGCAACCCTATCCATAGATGCACTCTAGATGAACTTAGATGATGCAAGATGAAGTTTTGATGCACATGGGAATGCTTTGAGTGATTAAAAATGAGTTCTTGGAAGTGTTTTTCCTTTGAAATGTGTTCTAAGGAAAATATGTGATGTATTGAAATCTTGCACGACCTTAAGACAATGAGTTATATATATATATATAAGATCCAAACAAAGTGAGGTCATTCTGGAAAAAAACGTTCCAGTTTCCTCTGTGTGAGCTGGTGAGGTGCGCTTGTCAAGTAGCGTACCATCAGCGCACTGCCTAAAAATTTCAGCAGGCGCTTGACAAGTGGCGCTGTATAGTGGCGCAACACAAGCTCAAAATCACTGGAATGTTTGCGTTGGTGAGGATGCGCTAGATGAGTGGCGCACCACCAGCGCATGCACATTTTTTCAAATATACATGGGGTGCAGCAGCGCACCTTAGTGGCGTATGACTAGCGACAGTCCACTATGAATGTTACACTGGTAGGGTGCGCTGGTCGAGTAGCGCACCACCGGCGCAATTCCTAGTTCAACACTTAAACAACCATACAAGCAACAAGTACAAGAGTGAAGAAAATGCATCATATTCTAAAAGGCTTAGCATGACATAAACTTTAAGTACAGAATGCAAGTAGATCAACAAGAGTTATTAAAATCAAAATGCACACAAGAAAACACTCAACATATAAGATCAAGAGTTATGCATGAATATGTGAGTGTGTGTGACTATCTCTTCAAAGTAAGTAAGCACAAGAATTTTACCTTTGGTGCTTCTCCTCTTGAGGTCTTGAGAGCCTAAGTTACCCTTACATGAACCCCAACAATGCGATTTGTTCATTAAATAAGCCAATCAATAAATGAGGACTTTACAATTCTCATGCATGTTCATTCTGTACTATGTTCTTCTTACTTACACGTGTGCATCTCTTTTTTGTCTACATGTTTCTATATGATGCTTTTTATGCCTTTTATCACACTACACACTTGCACATTTTGCATTTTGAGTTGTGTGTTGAAGTTACCTAGAAAAGAGGATTTTTCTGTTTGCCGAGGCACAGATCACTGGCTATGCATCTGCCTTCACTACGGTACCAACAACGCTTGGTTCCAGAAGTGATATGCTTTAGGGACCGTGGTCTATTCACTCGTTTGCGTAGCAGTCCCTACCGCGATTTTCACTTGGAGGAACTTGTTACCTATGTCATGGCATGTGCAGAAGCATACCAAGTGATCCCTACCGTGATGTTGCCTAGACGATGCACTGCTACATGCACCATGGTCTAGACAACTTTCCCGTGCCACGGTCCAGCTAGATGTAATGACGGCATTTGGTTGCCTTTATTCAAAACAACGTCATTTTTCCTAAAGCTATATATATATATATTCTTTTCTCTTCTTTGCCTCTTTTGAGCTTTAGAATCAATCTTATCTCATTCCTCTTTAAGCTCAAGATTGACTTGCAAGGAAAGAAAGCAAGAGCCCTTTTTTTGTTCATAAACCCAATAACCCATCATTCATTCATGATTCAGCATCATCTAGCTTCATCTAGGATGTTTCTTAGCATGGGTTTTTCATGTACTTAGTTGACTTGGTAAGTAGAAAATCATCTTCACCTATTTTCATGTTCTTGCTTATTAAGAAACCTCCTTTTGACTTTTGTGCATTTAGATTGGGATTCTTATCACAAGTTGAGGTTTTTGCATATTGATGTTTGGGTTGTTGTATTGTGATAGCTATTGCATCTCGGAATTCTTTGATTTCATATAGGTAAGTTGTTATGTATGTCATATAGCAACATAATGACTAGGACTTGCATTTATTGTCAATTTTTAATCCTTCATAAGCTTAAATGAGTTGACCTAGCATTTTTACATCTGGAATATTTCCACATATTCACATAGGTTGCATATTCTCTTCATTGATTGTTAAGCCTTGTGGCTAAGAGGATTAATGCACAAGTTTGTTGATCTAGAATCACTATAAAGGCTTATGGGTAGTAGTGCTGGGTTAGTGACCGGTATAGTGTGACTAGAGGTCAACCTAGGTTGTAATCATCATTAAAACAGTGGATTTACGGATCGGAGTGGCTAAGTATTTAGCCCTTGTTTTTCCCCTTTTAAGCGTTTCCATGTAAAAATCGTATGTCTTTATACTTCTACATTTTTCCTTATTTTATATGCTTATTACTAGGGTAATTGTGTAATATTGAAAAATCAAGAAAATTTGGCAATTAAGTTGTTTAAAACCTATTCAACCCCCCTAGATTTAGATTGTCACACCTTAAGGGAATTTCAATTGGTATCAGATCTGATGCCTAAACATACTTAGGTGATACGTGCTTTGTGTGTAGGGCATTTTACATTTTGGTTTGTTTGATCTTTTCATTTTGTTTACTGCATTGCATTTGCACTCATCTCATACGTAAACCCCAAACACTATAAGTGAGAATGGCAGAGTGATTGGGGGAGCCTCAAGAACAAGAACTCATTTACTCAGTGGGGTGAATTATGTTTCATGAAAGGGCAAGATGGAGTCCTATCTTTGCCAAATAGATGACCGTGCTTGGATGGCAATTGAAGATGGCTACACTCTTCCAAAGATGACTAATGATGATGGAGATGAAGTTATCAATCCTCATTCTTAATGGAGCACACAAGAGCTTGAAGCATCCAAGTGGAACAACAAGGTAATGCATGCCATCCTTTGTGCCATGGATGACAATCAATACAAGTTGATCCAAACCATTAGGAATGCAAAGGAGGCTTAGGAGATTCTAAAAATGGCTTATGAAGGAACCGAAGTAGTCAAGGACTCTTACTTCAAATGCAATTTGAGACTGTTAGGGTGGAGGAGCATGAATGCTTCAATGACTTTCAAGTGAAGTTGATGGACATAATAAATCAAAGCCATCAACTTGGTGACCCCTATTTGGATAGAAGAATCAAGCAAAAGATTTTGAGGTCACTTCCGTCAAGATTTAAATCAAAGGTGATGGCACTTGATGAGAACATTGACTACAAGAATATGAAGCCTAGTGAGGTCATTGGAAGACTTCTAGATTATGAGTCTAAGTGGACTTCCACACCTACACCTCTAAAGAAGGAACATAGTATTGCATTGAAGACCTCCATGGTTGAAGAGGAAGAGGAAAACTCAGATGAGGAGATGGCCCTCATGGTTAGAAGATTCAAGAAATTCATGAGTTTGGGAAGAAAGGAAAGGCCATGGCGGCCACTTGGAGTGATAGTAAAGACTTAGAGGATGAAGAAAAGTCTTTGGATGATTAAGATCGAGTTGTAAACTTCATTGCTTTCTCATCATCTCATAATGGCAAGGAAGTCATGAGTGATAAAGAAGAAGAAGGTGACTCAAGTGATGATAGTACCTCATCTAAGTCCAAGTTTGAATTTAATGAAGAGATGGACTATGAAAAATTCATGAAGTACTTTGAGAGTTCTAGATTGAAGAAGAAGAAAGAGATTCAAAAGTTGAAGAAGAAGGAGATTCAAAAGTAGAAGAAAGAGAATCTTAAGTTGACTTCCAAGGTGACTCACTTGAGTAAGAAAGTGAATAGTGGAAGAGAATTTGAAGAAAGTTTGAAGTTGGGCTTGTCATTGCTAAGAAGAATGAAGAAAACTTGAAGGAGGAGCTTAGAGAGGCAAAAAACATGATTGCCAAGATGACTTTCGGAACCGAGAAGCTTGTCAAGATGTTATGAAGTGGGAAGAGCCATAGTGGTGAGAAAAGCTTAGGATATGTGGAAGGCATGGATACCACTTCCTTGAAGAAGGCAACTTTTGTCTAGAATCAAGAGGTTAAAGAAGTTCAAGTCCCATAACAACCAAAAAGAAGGGTTGAAGTTGGAGAATCCTTAAAACAAGCTCAAGTCTAGGTGCCAATAAAAGCTCAAGCTCAACCACAACAAGCTAGAGTACATCAAACAAGGCATCAACCTCCAAGGATCCTCCAAACTCAACAAAGGACTTTTCATGCTCAATCAAGAAGGGGTGCAATCTCGACTCAACAACAAAGGAGAGTTTCATCTCAACATCAAAGGACAACTTAAAGGAGAAGAAATCCTTACATGTTGGCACAATACTATGTTATGAATTCTTACTTTACTCCTAATTGTTATAATTGTGGTGTTGAAGGCCATATAAGGCCGAATTGTTTTAAGTATATTAATTTGTATTGAATTGAAAGCATGATTAAGAAAAATATGCTTAGAAGAGCCAAAATGCATACACCTGGGAATTTTAGAGCCATTGAACCCAAGGCTCATAGAATTGAAAATATTGTTATTAGGTGGACTTGAAAAGATAAGTATTTTTGCAATGTGGCGTAAGTAGCCTTGAAGGTCAAAGCCTCTAACACTTGGTATCTTGATAGTGGATGTTTTAGGCATATGACTAGAAACAATAGCTTTTTCAAGACTCTTGTGATGAAGGATGGTGGATTATCAGCTTTGGTGATGGTTCACGAAAGAATGTTATAGGGAAAAAAAATCTATCCATTCCCGGTTTTCCCTCCTTGCCCAATGCTCATAATATGGATGGCTTGCAAGCCAATCTTATTAGTATATCACATTTAAGTGATGAAGGGATTTCGATTATGTTTGGTAAAGTTTATTGCTCTATTCTAATCGGAGATGGGCGAGTCTTATTGAAAGGCAAGAGATCATGTGACAATTGTTATTGTCTTAATTCCAATGATATCTCTTGCAACTTGTTGAGTTGTGATCAAGTTAAATTATGGCATCAAGATATTTATATGGTAAAACCTCCTAAGAGGAAACATCCATGGGTTGATACATAACCACCGGCAATAGCATATCCACTATTTCAAATAAGAGTTACACACTCAAGCAATCAACACATGCTCTTCAAGCTATCACTTTTACTCTACCCTTGAACCTAGTGATCTACTAAGCCGACTTCCTATCCAAGACCTCCTGTCTCTAGGAAGATTTTTTGCTCACCTTTCCGGATTCTCCTGACCCTAGCCAAGACTTCTTGCTCAACTATATAATTCCTCCCGACTCTAGTTGAGACTTCCATGCTCAACAATCCGAGGTCTCACACCTCTTGTCGAGACTTCCACTTGCTTAGCTATCCAAGTCCTCCCGACTCTAGCTAAGACTTCCAATTGCTCAAATCAAAGAATCACTCTAAGATATGAGACTTCCTACCTCTTTAAAAGGCTTCTAAGTGATCATGAATGCAAAACGCAAACAAGCACTCAACATAGAAAATGATGATCAACAAATTCTATGGACATGCAACTAGATAGCTAGATTATGCTTTCAAAGAACAATCACAAATGTGTCTAGGAAACCTAAGAATGTTATCAACTAAGAACTAAATCAATGAAATGAATATACCAATTGATGTAGACCTAGTTCTTAGAAAATGAAATTAAATCTAGAAATAGTCAATCAAGCATAAGAACAAAAGATTTCGAGAAACAATTTCATGTTTATCAAGTTTAGCACAAATCAATCAACTTATCACAAATCTAGCTAAACTTGAAAATCATATCAACAAACCACAAAATGATATCAAAATCATCTTATTCAAGCTTCTTAATCAAAAGACATCAATCAATAAGAAGATCTAAGAAGAAAACTAAAAAAAGATGATTTTACCAACAAGGATGAAATCTAGAACTGAAAATCTGAACACAACGGAAATTCTAGACATCCTTTTGTTATGTAAATGATTAGGGTTTGTAGAACTCTTCATGACACTCGAAATTGGTTTTTGAATCAAGTGATTCGGAGTAGAAATGAATAAGTTATCACAAAAACAAAAATCAAAATGTTGAGAGAAAAATTCTGCACTTGTTCTTCAAATTCGTTTTTCTCAACTTCTAACGAATGAGAAGGAAAGAGAGGTTTTTAAAGAGAGAACAACCAAAAGACCATTTTACCCTCATGCCTTAGTGCCTCCCCGAGATGGCACGTAGGTGTCTCAGGGCAGCAAGGCTTTGTGGCCGAGATGGCCACGCGCCATCTCGGGAAGGTGCCAAGTGATGGCTTATGCCATCGCACCTCTCCTATCGCGTTCTTTGACCGTTCTTTGGCCTCCAAACTCCGAATTCGAATCCGTTTGAAGATTATGAACCGGGACTCCCTCAAAGACATGGAAATATAAGATACTCAACCCATAAAGTAAGAATTCGACTCAATATATGAAGACGAAGATAATGTATGTAACATGAGTTGAAAGTGTAGTATCTTTTGACTTAGAACTCGAAATCAATAGTATGAGTAACCGAAATGACCAGAACACAATCATGAATAATCTAAGACTAAAATCAAGTTCAAGATCCATGCTATACAAACATATAAACACAATTCACACAAGAATGCAAACTACATAGAGATAGTCTCCAATCATGCATTTTCCAAAACATGTTACTTTCATACCAATGCATGAGCATTCAACTTTAAGTGTGTGAATGTGTTATATCAAATGATGCGCTACGATGCAGGGACACAAATATATGAATTGTGTGTGTGTGTACTTATGCCTTGTAAGAGGAATAAGAATCTTGATACCTTAGCATCCAAGTAAGCACATATCCTCTTGAAGACGCACTTTGCATGCGAAGTTGCTTTCCTTCCTTGAAGCCCGATTTAATCATGAACAACCTAAGCAACTAAGCAATACAAACAAAGAGTGTTTTGTTATGGAATCAAGCTAACACAAATCTAAAACCTAACAATCTCCCCCTTTGGCTATTCCATGGCAAAACCTCAACCTCCCCATACAATAATCACTTAATTAAAATCATAGTCGATTGCATTCTCACATCCTCACATTACAAAGAGAACCCTAAACTAACATATCTTCAAGTCTTCATGAGTCTTCAAGATTCTCCTTTTTAATCATCAAGGCATCTATGAGACAAGCACAACTAAACAAACAAGAGATCTTCTACAAAGAAGATTGGTGAGATATATCCACAAAATCAAACAAGAATTCATTTATCTTATATAAATGTTCACTTTAAAGCACTCCCTTTAGTTCCTTAACCTCAACATACAAGAATTCTTTACTCCCCCTTAAGAAAAGAACTCTCCCCCTTAATACAAGAATGTCAATAATCCACAAAAAGGTACATTCTCCCATATGTGTTACATTTCTCCAACACATGGTGAGGTAAACATTTCTCCCCCTTTTTGTCAAGGAATAGTCAAATAAACAAACAAGGGATAATCAAGGGAATAGAGACAAATATATGAGATAAGTAACATGCATTCTCAATGTTCAATTATGTCATGTTTTTATCTAAATAAAATCATGTGAACTTATCATAACAGAGAACAAAGTCTAGTACACTATGCTCCCCCTTGATAAGTGCTCTATCTAAGATAAAGATAGGATATTGTTCACAATGATATCAACACAATCACACAATCAAGCAATTTTAAAGAAATTCAATAAAATAAGCTCCACAAACTATGAGAGATACACCAAGATTTTCAATCTCTCTCATAATTCTTTTAAAATTGCTAGCAAATCAAATTCACTTGTAGGAAAAATAAGTGTGTGTATGGATTTGCTTCAAACATATATAAAAGAGTAATTGGATCATTAACATGAAAACCATATCAACATCTATTCATCCTAAGCTTTTCCATAAAAGGTCAAACCGATTATCATCTGGAAATTTTTGCTTTTAAGAGAATAGATTTTAACATATGAGCGTGTGTGTGCATGTGGCTCGTAATCCCATTTCTGTTTTTCAACCCGAGCAATCACAATTTTCAACTATACTCCTTTAAGCCTTCCTCCATTTCTTTTTAGGCTTTGAATCAAAGATTTTTTTTATTGATTCTTTGCAACACTTCTTTGATTTCTTTAAACATAAAAATATACACTTCATGACGGCTTTCACTTATCACAATGGTTTAGCCCTTTCCTACATTGGGTGGCTTCACAACCAAAGTATGTATCCCTTTTCATGAAGTTGCTCGTTTAGTTCTATGTAGTTGCCGAAGCAAAATGGATACTAACCATAGGTCATTTTAAATGTACTAGTCAAAAGACTTCAAGGTGCATCCATAACTCACATATCTTCAAACTCAACTTACTCAAACTAGACATATGAGAGAAGCAAAGTGTGCACTTTTGAAAACCAATTTTTTTAAGGCTTAAAAGCACATGATCTAAAAGCAGTACAAAGAGACTTACTTAATATTTTTACTTCTCAATAGAGTATGTCACTCATCAATCAAACAAGCATTTCACACGTCATATATAAGATCATTGTTAACAAATCACTAAATGATCTTTAGAGAGCAAATGTCATCAAGAACCATATGAAAGCTATACTAGTTCTCTAATATGACATGATACATGATGTAATGCACATATAGAGTTGAAAAGATGAATCAAGAAAGCAAGCTTTAGAGTAGAGATATACCTTAGCAAGCTTTTTCATCAACGTAAAGTCTTCACCCTTCTTATGAGCTCTCTTGGCTTGTTTGTCCTCATGACAACAAGTTGTTGGTGTGTCTTCCCAAGAAAATAAAGACTAAACATCTCAACTCAAACAAATATATAAAATGACTTTCTCCAAAAGTCTTAACAAATTACACCAAATAGATTTCAAAATTGGACTTCTATAAAGTCAACCAACAAATTTTGACCATCGTAGTGAAAGTATGAGAATATTAAGTCCATGTATTGACTAGAGACACCAAGTTTGAATAGTGAATCGAGCATATTACAAATGACTTAGTCAAGCATCAAACTTAGAACTCTTATCAAACAAGAACAAAAAAAATATTCTCATATGTGTTACTCAATCAAGTATGAGAGCACTCACCTTTGCCCATATTAGTCTTAGGTGAACCAACACAAATAACATCATGATCATTACTCATGGCAATATGAAATCTAGAAGATAAATCATCAACTATCTTCTTCATGAAAATATCACTCATTTTAAACTCATTGTTATTGCAATGCACAAATATTTCATCAATACAAGATATATGACCATCATGCTTTTTCACATTCTCATCCATACAAATCTTCTTGACATTCTTCTTCACATGTTTTCCATTATTATGCACAACATTCAATGTTTAATCACTATTAACATGTTTAGAAGAATGACCAGGAACCTTTTTCACATCATGCTTCTTCATCCAAACTTTCCTAGTAAGTTTCTTCACATGATCATGATCAATATTCATATTTTTCAAAGTATCAAAAATATTATCATGTTTAGAATCTTTCAAAGAAGATTTGTTCAGCTCACTAGCATGCATATTATTTCCTAGTTTGCATTGCCTAATATATTCATAACATCTAGGTCTAATGTGACCAATTACATTGCAATAATGACAAACCAGAATAAATTTAGAAAAATTACCTTTTGAGTGTGCATGCTTTGGTTGAGAAGTTGGTTGAGAAATTCCATATCTCTTCTTGTCTTTATCTTTGGTTTTGGAAGAAATAGTAGTTGAGCCTTTTCTAATCAAATTTTCTTGACACCATGCTTCTCATTACTACTAACAACATGCTTTGACTTATTCTTTGGCTTACTATCATGCAAATCGACTTTATTAGTCACATTTTCAAATAAGTCAAACAAAGCATTATCAACCTTTTTATGCATAGTAGTATGAGGCACAACATGTGTTTTCACAAGCAAGTCATCAACAATATTTTTCTCAACATGCTTTTCCAAGGTCTTCCTAGGTCTAGATCTAGATCTATACATGGATGATTGCCTATCACCATTCATCAAAGACATATCATACAAATCATTCTCATATTTGCATTTACGAATGTATTCATAGCATCTAGGTCTTATATGTCCTACCATGTTACAAAAATGGAAAATAGGTACAAATTTGAGAGGTTTACCTTTAGCTTGAGCATTTGAAGTAGTATACCTTCTCACATTGTTACCTCTTTGATGTCCATTCCTTGATGCTTTGTCTTTTGCATGAGAAAATGATGATTTTTGTCTTTGACCTTGTTGAGAATTTCCTTTGTTGCTCCTTGTTGATGTTGAGGCACCTCCGGTTACATCCATGGATTCACCTTTAGAGAGAGTACCTACATTCACTTTACCACTTGCCTTGACAAAAGTAGAATTGTTAGATGAAGGTGTAACATTTTCATTCACATAACCTAATCCTCTTTTGTCACTAGGATGTTTACAAATCTTGATGAGAGTTTCTACTTTACTAGCACTAGATGACATCTTACCTATCATCTTGTTAGCCTTATCAAGTTTATCACTAAGCATTTTCTCTTGACACTCATGCTTACTAATTTTGACTCTAAGCACATTTTCAAGTCTTCTAGCACGATCAAGAGAATCATCTCTTTGATCAACTTCTTGTTTCAAAATTCCTAGTCTTTCATTACTATCTTTCAAGTTATTCTCTAGACTAAGGATTTTGTCTTTAAGCTCTTTATTCTCTATTTGCTTATTCTCTCCTTCCTAGATAAACAACCTCATAGTAAAGTCTTCTTTAAATTCATCTAGCTCTTGAGCACTTTCTTCTATCTTTGAAAAATATTTTTCAATGGTTTCTTTATGCTCCTTAATGACTTCACTTTGCTTGCTTATCTTCTCCAAAGACATATTCTTCTCATTTTCAAGAGCTTTGATTATCGCCACTAAATTGGCATTGATCGACTTTAACTTATTGTTCTCATCATTCTTCTTGACATTTTCACTTGTTAGTTGAAGGATCTTGTCATTGAAATTCGTTTCATCATGATTTGAGGAGAATTCACTATCTTCATTACTTGAAGAGTATTCACTTTCCTCACTACATAAGGAGTCTTCACTACTATCCTCAAATCTTCCTTCATATATGGCTACATGAGCAACACATTTGCTAGATATTCATGAATATACGAGGACTCCTTTTCCTCTTCCACATCACTCATGGATCTAATGTAGGCTTTAATCATACTTTTCCAAAATAAGTAGTTACCACTATTTAAGAGAGGAAGCATAGCACTAGCAGAACCTTTCGGCATAGAATCACCCATAGCACAAAAACAACAAACACTATAAATGAACCTATCTAATTAATTTTAGACACCAGCTCTGATACCAATTGTAAATTCCCTTAACCAATTATAGTGTAAAATATACCTAGAGGGGGGGTGAATAGGTATATGCTCAAATTTTAATCCTCTTTTAAAACACAAGCAATCTTATACAACACTTGGTATAATATACAAAATGATATATGACAAATCAAATGTTCAAGCAACACAAATAAACTAAGTGAAGAAATTAAAGATGCTAAAAATCAACACAAGATATTTACATGGTAAGACCTCCTAAGAGGAAACATCCACAGGTTGATACCACAACCACCGGTAAAAGCAAATCCACTATTTCAAATAAGAGTTACACACTCAAGCAATCAACACATGCTCTCCAAGCTATCACTCTTACTCTACCCTTGAACCTAGTGATCTACGAAGTCGACTTCCTGTCCAAGACCTCCGGTCTCTAGAAAGATTCCTTGCTCACCTTTCCAGATCCTCCCGACCCTAGCCAAGACTTCTTGCTCAAATATCTGAGTCCTCCCGACTCTAGTTAAGACTTCCTTGCTCAACAATCCGAGGTCTCACACCTCTTGTCTAGACTTCCACTTGCTTAGCTATACAAGTCCTCCCGACTCTAGCTAAGACTTCCAATTGCTTAAATCAAAGAATCACTCTAAGATATGAGACTTCTTACCTCTTCACAAGGCTTCTAAGTGATCATGAATGCAAAAACGCAAGCAAGCACTCAACATAGAAAATGATGATCAACAAATTCTACGGACATGCAACTAGATAGCTAGATTATGCTTTCAAAGAACAATCACAAATGTATCTAGGCAACCTAAGCATGTTATCAACTAAGAACCAAATCAATGAAATGAATATACCAATTGATGTAGACCTAGTTCTTAGAAAATGAAATTAAATCTAGAAATAGTCAATCAAGCATAAGAACAATAGATTACTAGGAACAATTTCATGTTTATTAAGTTTAGCACAAATCAATCAACTTATCACAAATCTAGCTAAACTTGAAAATCAAATCAATAAACCAAAAAATGATATCAAAATCATCTTATTCATGCTTCTTAATCAAAACACATCAATCAATAAGAAGATCTAAGAAGAAAACTAAGAAGAAGATGATTTTACCAACAAGGATGAAATCTCGAACTGAAAATCTGAACACAACGGAAAGTCTAGACATCCTTTGGTTATGTAAATGATTGGGGTTTGTAGAACTCTTCATGACACTCGAAATTGGTTTTTGAATCAAGTGATTCGGAGTAGAAATGAATAAGTTATCACAAAAACAAAAATCAAAATGTTGAGAGAAAAATTCTGCACTTGTTCTTCAAATTCGTTTTTCTCAACTTCTAACGAATGAGAAGGAAAGAGAGGTTTTTAAAGAGAGAACAACCAAAAGATCATTTTGCCCTCATGCCTTAGTACCTCCCCGAGATGGCGCGTGGGCATCTCAGGGCAGCAAGGGTTTGGGGCCGAGATGGCCACGTGCCATCTCGGGAAGGTCCCAAGTGATGGCTTATGCCATCGCACCTCTTCCCTTGCACTCCTCTCGCGTTCTTCGACCGTTCTTTGGCCTCCGAACTCCAAATTTGAATCCGTTTGAAGATTACAACCAGGACTCCCTCAAGGACATGGATATATAACATAATCAACCTATAAAGTCATAATTCGACTCAATATATGAAGACAAAGACAATATATGCAACATGAGTTGAAAGTGTAGTATCTTTTGACTTAGAACTCGAAATCAATAGTATGAGTAACCGAAATTACTGGAACTCAATAATGAATAATCTAAGACTAAAATAAATTTCAAGATCCATGTTATACAAACATATAAACAAACAAATACATTTTACACAAGAATGCAAACTACATAGAGATAGTCTTCAATCATGCATTTTCCAAAACATGTTACTTTCATACCAATACATGAGCATTCAACTTCAAGTGTGTGAATGTGTTATACCAAACGATCTGCTATGATGCAGGGAAACAAATTTATGAATTATGTATGTGTGCACCTATGCCTTGCAAGAGGAAGAAGAATCTTGATACCTTAGCATCCAAGTAAGCACATATCCTCTTGAAGACGAACTTTGCATGCGAAGTTGCTTTCCTTCCTTGAAGCACGATTTAATCATTAACAACCTAAGCAACTAAGCAATACAAACAAAGAGTGTTTTGTTATGGAATCAAGCAAACATAAATCTAAAACCTAACAATTCTCACCCTCCCTTATGATTTCAGGGTCAACCCAGATTCCACCACTATAATTGAATTGATAAGTTGTCTGAGGAAGAAATTTGACAATCCTGATAGCATTACAATCGTTATTCCCCATAGGAGGTACGATGTATACAGTCATCTATCCGGAGTGATCCCTATTCACACCACTACTTTTAAAAACATGGTAAGATTGTCTCTCCATCCATCTCTCTACAGGGTGCTTTACGCCCTATAGTTTGCTCCCCTCCAATTGATTCCAGGGTTTTGGAGGCACTTGGTAGGTTTTCTTGTATTATGGAAATAGTAGTGTGAGAAAGAGAACGACAATAGGGAACTGGGACCAGATGAGTTGAGGTTCCTCTTCTAGGTTACTGCTATTTCTTCCGGTCCAAGGGGATAGTTCTATGCTCGGGCGAAAAATAGCCTGAAGTTTATTGTACCAGGCACTGAAAAGAAAGATGCCTCCATAAAGGAGGAATGGGTGGTAGTTGACGGAGACCCGGGGAGCTTCGTTCATATTAGGTGGAGAAAGTCCAAAGTCCCTACCCAGTTCGATGGCAAGCCTATCTGAGAGAAGGCTTCTCTCTCCACAGAATCTAGGGCGATCCTAAAGGCAATTGTCATGCAGAACTTTGTTAACCTAGAATATCCCACCTCAGATTCTTATGATACCGGTAGGGTGAATCGGTATCTGCACATTTCTGCTGCTTCTCTAGGTAAGATGAACCTCTTTGTTTATGTTGATTCCTGTTTCCTCCTTGCTTGTCATTGGTGAATTCTAAATTTTTGTTAATTTTTACAGTTTCTGTTGTTCCATTATCGGTTCAGAAAGAGCCCGGTTAGCTTGAAAGCCAACTCCCTCATTTGCTTCCTTCTCCACCTAGATCTCTCATCGTCCAAACTACTAGGACATCTCCTCCTCCTCCTGCCTTGATTGAGGGGTGGACTCATGTCTGTCCCAGTAAGGGTACCAAAGGTATCTCTCATCCTACCTTTTAGACCCACATATCATATGGATGTATTCGTATCCCGGTTGAACAGGGCGATAAGTTAGGATTATGTCGCTCATGTTGTCACTACCGTTGTTGCTTCTACAACTGTTGCCACTAGTACTATTATTTTCCCCTCTATTGCTACTACTGCTACTATTCTACTTCCCTCTCCTTCTTTAATACCTCTCAAAGTAGAAGGGGGCCCTGATACTGCTACTACCACTACCGTTGTAGCTTTTCAAGAGTGAATCTGATCCTGACTAAGGATTACTAGTCAAAACGAAGTCGTGGACCGGTTCATCACTTCCTATCATGGTTGGAGTCTAAGTCCTATGGCCTCGATGCCTATTGATATCCTGCTCAGCAAGGGGTCTGCCTTCATAGCCGAGGTAAGAAGGAAACGTTCTGCTCCATACTACTTTAATATGATCACGATTGACACTTATGTAATAGCTGAATTGATTGTTGTGACTTGCAAACTTTTAAATACAACGTCGTTGTGAGCCATCAGATGAGTTTCATAAGGAGGCACGCTGAGAACGTTGAGGCCATGTTTGAAAGGGCCCAAAATAAGCATGTTTTGCTATAGACTGAAAGCCAGGGTATGAGTCAAGCCCTGGACCAGACCATCAAATCCCTCGAGGACGCCCAAGGTAGCGTGAAAAGAAACAAATACACATTTGATACCAAAATTCTCCTGTCGAATCGTCCTGCATTGGAGAGGGACTTTGTGAAGGATAAGGTCCAGAAACTAGAAAGAGAGAACCAGGCTCTGTGCAGTAAGGTGGCGAGTTTGGAAGCTGAGGTGGACGCCTCGTTCGGAGACAACTATTTCTATTATGCGTTTCTTGCTTCCTAAGCTCTACCTCCTCCCTTTGATTTGGCCATCATCGTGAACTGGAATAAGGGGAGATCCTGAAGAAGGCTAGGAAGATGTCAGCCTCGGCTATTGATAGAGCAAGACATTCGTGAACCATTGAAGCTGATGAAGGTACAAATGATGATGAAGATCAATAACTTGCCTTTTCTCTTCTACCAAACAAGGGAGCTACAGATACAGATCCTCGAAGATCTCAGATGAAGTTGCATCCCATGCTAAAGAGGGAGCTTTAATCTTGCCTGCTTCCTCATCCAAACCTACAGAGAAAACAAAGAATTAGCCTATTTCTAAGGAGGTGGGGGGCTGTCCAAGCTGCTACCAAGGAGGTAACTAAGCAAGCTGGAGTTAAGATTGCATCCTAGGATGTCATGGTAGGGGTTTAGTATGATCTAGCTCGGTAGAGGCTCCAGCTGAGGCAGTGCGCGCAGTGGTGAAGGAGCAGTTTGTTAATGAATCTATAATTGGGGTAAAAGAGCAGGCATCATGTGATGTAGCTGGGAGAGAGGGCTACAAAAGGGGAGTCGATACGTGAACCAGTAATCTGATACATTATCTTCCTTTACGTTGCCCGAAAATGGGGGTTTGCACCCTATTTGATCAAGTAAAGAGAAACAAACCCATTATTATTTTTACATGGATGTAACTCGAAATGAGGGAATGGGCTCCCAGGTTCGAATGAATGAATGAAAAAGGTCTTCCTTTTTAACTTTTTACTTGTGTCTGGTTAAGCTCTATCTTGGTTGAATTTTTCTTGCTTCATGTCTTAACTTGATCTAGAATCCAATCCCTCATATATACCAAACTTAAATAAAATCTAGTAATGAAGGAAAAAATATAAAATCTACCATGAACCAGAAATCACATAGTCCAAAGGACTGGTACTAACTCCAGGTGCTTAGTAAAAAATAAATCACGTGAGTTATAATACATTAGGTTCTTTGTTTGAGTGGTCTTCTGGTTCCTTCAAGATGTTGCACTCATGGCTTGGACCATCATTGTATCAAAATTTAGGCGAACTAACGTGTACCAAGCGATTGGGTACCAGGGACCTCCTTTTGTCTTGGTACACTATTACTCAGATGATATCTTGACTAAGATGTTCACTGCCATCACTTCAAGTCCCTAGTGCATGTCTGGTTTCAACAAACCTGACAACACAAAACAACTTAAAAATAGGAGAAAGAATAAATTGGAGTAAATAAGTGACCGATACCAGGTTACCGAGGTACTTGGTCAAGGTGTTCCTCGTGGGACCTTCCACCACGTTGATTTTCCTTTCTAGGAGAATCAAGGTACAAGGCATTCCTATTTTGAGGACTTTTGGCATTTAGGCGTAGAAATTTAGTCAAGTTAATCTAGGTATCCCACCTCCTTATACCGGGAAGGCCCGATACCATGGCGATCTTGATCTAGCGGGCAATTATGCATTTACCCTAGATCTTTCTTGGGGGTGTTCGCTCGACAAAGCATTAGGAATGCCATTTTGGCTATACTGGTCTTGTGATCTTGCTGGCAACTATGGACTTCTGCTTAGATCCTTCCCGAGGGGGTCACCCAACCAAGGACAACAGGAATGCTATCTAGCTATCCTGATTTCAAGATCTGCCTGGTAACTATGCACTTATGCTCAGACCCTTCTTGGCGGGGGTTGGTGCCCGGCCGAGGCATCGGGGTAACCATATGGCTTTCCCAGTTCATTGTGATCATGGTTAATTACCATTGTCAAAAACATAAATAAATGGAGATGGAGAAACAAATGGAGACTTTATTGATGATCAAATTAGGAGTACAATGTTTGCGGGGTACCTATACCGGTACTTATCCTAGGTTGATTAGAAGCCTTCATCCTTCTATGGGTAGATCTTCTTTAGGTGGTCTGCATTCCAAGTATGGTCGATAGGACGTCCGTCCATATCTTCTTACTTGTAGGCCTCGCTTCGGACAACTACCTTTACCAGGTAAAGGCCTTCCCAGTTTGGGGTCCGTACCACGTCCGATTACCTTCCAGAGCACTAGGTCCCATTCCTTGAAACTACGGGCTTTAACCTTTTTACTAAATTATCTTATGATCCGGCTATGGTAGATTGCAACTTTTTCTGCCACCTTTTCTTATTTTTCCCCTAGTAGGTCTAACTTCGCCTTTAGCTTGACCTCGTTGCTTTCAGGCTTGAAATGTTGAACCCTGAATGAGGTTTGCTTGTGCTAGATCGATAGGACTTCCCCTATCCTAAATGCTAAAGAGTAAGGGGTTTCTTTGGTAGCGGTCGTTTCAATGGTGCGGTATGCCCATAGTACATCGGGGAGCTCCTCGGCCCATTTACCATATTAGGTCTGTGAGTTTTGTTAGCATTATTCTATATCAAAACAACATTTACTTAGTATTGTTTAGTTGTCTAGGATTCATGATGATTCAAGCTTCAAAGAAGAAATGACAACTATTCAAGCAAGTTCAAGTCTTCAAAGGGAAAAGTGCTTCATGATTCTACAAAGGTATATTAAGACCTTTCTTTTCTCTTTCAAGGCTTAGGCACACACACTTGAAGATGAATGCTTACATCGTTGTACACCATATATAACACATTCACACACTTGAAGATGAATGCTCATGCATTAGTATGAAAATAACATGTTTTGGAAAATGCATGATTGGAAACTATCTCTATGTAGTTTGCATTCTAGTGTGAATTGTGTTTGTGTGTGTATATATTTGTATAACATGGATATTGAACTTGATTTTAGTCTTAAAACATTCTTGATTGAGTTCTGGTCATTTTGGTTACTCATACTATTGATTTCAAGTTCCGAGTCAAAAGTTATGATAATTTCCAGTCATGTTGCGTACATTGTCTTTGTCTTTGTATATCGAGTCAAATTATTATTTTATGGGTTGAGTATCTTATATTTCCATGTCCTTGAGAGAGTTAAGGTTCGTAATCCGCAAATGGATTTGAATTCCTAGTTTGGAGGCCAGAGAACGGTCGGAGAACAGTCGAAGAACGCGAGGGAAGCTCATGGGAGTTGCACCATGGCCGAATGGCCAACAAGAGGTGCAAGCCCGAGATGGCGCGTGGCCATCTCGGCTGCAACTCCTTGCTGCCCCGAGATGCCCACGCACCATCTCGGGAAGCATCTTGAAGGGGCAGCTTTGGTCTTTTCACATATATCTCTTCCCTCTCCTCTATATATCTCTTCTCTCTCTCATTTCATTCTTTGGAAGAAGAAAATGTAGTGCAGAATATTTCCAGATTTTTTCTCTCAACTTTGAATCACCATATCTCTCTCATTTCTTATCCAATTTGAGTGATTCAAGTTGGAGAAGTTTTGTATTGAAGTCCTCTGTCATCTCCAAGCAATCTTGAAGTCATTTGTTCGAGTTTTCTGGTGGATCGCACCATTTTCGTGACTGCACTCGAAATTGTCAAGGTAGTTGTTTATCTTTTGATTTCCTTGATTCTAATGTTCAAATACCTTGGGTCTTCTTCCTACTTGTGTGTAATTGACTTGAACATATGTTGATGAGTGATAGATCTTCAATTAAATTCTAGTTGTGCTTAATTAGAAACTTGATTGTGAGTTAGGTTTTAATCAAACCTATGTTTTCACATAATTGTGAGTTGTATTGTGCTAGCATCTTATCTAGGACTATTTGTGCTTTGATTGACTTTATTTTCATGATTAATAGTCCTATCATGTGCTAGAACTCATTTGTTGAATAGATCTAGGATTAGCACATTTGATTTTATATTTAGAGTTTATTAGAGTTTAATTGACTATTTTGTGAATATATGCTCTAAATGATTGCTAGAGATTTGATTGATCATATCTTGTGTTTCTAGCATTTTTGTGTTAGTACTAAAGTCTTGAATATGTACTTCATGAACATGTTTATTTCAAGCTTTAGCAACATGAATAAAATCTAGGTTTAAAGTGTGTGTTTGGAAATTTGGCATGCTCTAGATTTTTGTTCATGTATAAGATCTAGACAATCTTGTTTTGTGAACTTTATTGTCTATGTCTAGATCTTCATGGAGTGTACCCAATCCATACATTTCATATGCTCATGCATCATCTTGTGTGGTGTCACTTTTGGATTATAAACTAGAAAAATATACTTTGTGTGCTCATTGATTAATTCTAGTTTCCATAGAATTTGTTGATCGTCTTATTCTATGTTGCGTGCTTGTTTGCATTTTGCATTCATGATCACATAGATGCCTTGTGAGAAGAAAGTTTTGACAATAGGTGTGAAACCTATGGTGTTGAGCAAGAAGTCTTGGCAAGAGGTGTGAAGCCTCGGATTATCGAGCAAGGAAGTCTTGGCTAGAGGCGTGAGGCCTTGGATAGTCAAGTAAGAAGTCTTACCTAGGGTCATGAAGATCCGGATAGGTGAGCAAGGAAGTCTTGACTAGAGTCGGGAAGACTCGGATAGTTGAGTAAGAAGTCTTGCCTTGGGTCGTGAGGATCCGGATAAGGTGAGCAAGGAAGTCTTGACAAGAGGTGTGAAGCCTTGGATTGTTGAGCATAAGGCGATAACTTCTAGAGTAGGAAAAGAGGTTAGTTTCTAGGTGAAGGGGTCACTTGAGAGATTGTACTTGTCTTATCTACTAGTGGATTTTGTTTGCCGGTAGCTGCTAGCCCGTGGATGTTTCCTCTTCGGAGGTTTAAAACCTTATCTCGTGTGTCAACTTTTCTCTATCCCTATCTCTCTTATATTGCTAATTGTTAATTGAATAATGTGGATAGAAATTTATATGTAAGTTGACTTCCTTATACAATATTGTTTGTGTATGTTAGATAACTTTGTATCTTGTGATATTTCATTCAAGTTGTAAAGTATCACATTGTAATACTCTAAGTACAACTTATGGAATGTTATCTACATTGAATATATTTGTTCATAAGATACATTGATTCTTGTTGTATGTTTTGTAGACTAAGAGTGGAGATTTGAGCATACATGAATATATTGTTTTCTCATAACAATCATGTTGAATGTTAATTTGTATGCTTATCAAGGTTTTGTCACTAGTCTCGAAAGATTTGTCAAAATTGAGAGACAACCTATTCACCCCCCCTCCCCCCTTCTCCCTCCCTCTAGGTTGTTTAGTATAACCTTGTACACATTCTTTCATACCCTTCTTCTGTTGTAGCTTATTCTTCAAGAGCTTCTTAACTATTTTATTGGTATCCTCTACTAGGCCATTGGATTAGGGATGATCTACCGACGTAAAGCAGAGGTCATTACCTAGGTTTTCACAGAAATCCTTGAACCGTGCATTGTCAAACTGCTTGCCAAGGTTAGTAATAATGATCATCGAGGTACCAAATCTGCAGACAACATTTTTCTTAATGAAGTTGGTGGTTTTTTCCTCTGTTATCTTGGGCAGCATTCCCGTTTCCACCTATCGGGTGAAGTAGTCGATCCGGACTATAGCATGCTTGGCTTGACCATGAACAGTAGGGAGTGGTCCGATCAAGTCAACTCCCTAGATAACAAAGAGATATGGTAAACTGATTGTGGAGAGATAATTCGGAGGTAGATGGTTCAAATTAGAGACCCTCTGGCAGAGTCCACATGACTGTATGAATAGCCTCGCATCATGACACACGGTTGGCCAGTAGTAACCCATACGAAGCACCTGATAAGCCAGTGTTTCTCCTTCAGTATGGTTCCCATATTCCCCAAAATGAACCTCGTTAAGTGCCCAACTAGCATCATCTGGATGTAAGCATCAAAGTAGGGAAAGAGACCTTCCTTTGCGGTAGAGGTGTTCATCAACCAAGCAGTAGCGAACTGAGGTCTTTTTGAGCTTTCGAGCTTGACCTAGGTCTTTTGGGAGCTTTTCTTCTTAGAGGTAAGACACTATCGGATCCATCCAGCATGGGTGACGATCAACCAAACTAACTATATTGCTTGCTACTATGCTGGATTGGGAAATTATCTAGAGAAGTACACCTTTAGGTAGGGTTTGTCCCCCATTCCCAGCTATTTTAGCTAGGATGTCTACTCGATGATTCTCTTGGCAAGGAATCTACACTATCTTGAGCCCCTTAAACTGGGCCTTGAGCTGCTGGACCAACCTGAGGTAAGCTGTCATATTGTCACCCTTTTCCTGGTACAGGTCGGTGACCTAGTTGACAATAAGCTAGGAATCACTCTTCACGTAGAGGTAATCAACTCCCAATTCAACATCTACTCTTATCCCAGCTAGGAGGGCTTCATATTCTACTTCATTAATGGTGGCCTTGAACTCAAACCCAAAACAATGGCAGCATTCCATTTTTTATGGATCAATTAGAATGATACCCGCTCCACTACCCGCTTGACCAGATGCTACATCACTATAGAGGATCCAGACCTTTCAGTTAGTTAGCAAGTCACCGAGATCTTGATCCTTCTGTAGGATAGGATTCGGGTTTACGAAGGTACCAAGATCAGGAATAGTAAAGAATTTGGCCACAAAATATGCTAATGTTTGTGCTTTGATGGTAGTCATAGCCTTGTACTTGATGTCGAACTGAGTAAGTTCAAGAGCCGAGAGTACTAACCTCCCTAATATGTCTGGCTTCTATAGGAACTGGCAAAGAGGTTAATCTGTCACTAACGCAATCCTATGAGCTTGGAAATAAGACGGAGATTCCCCACCAAGATCACCAAGGTGAAAGCGAGCTTCTCAAGAAGTGTGTAATTCTTCTATGGTTTGGTTAAGGTGTGGCTCACATAGTAGATAGGCCACTGAACCCCATCTTCATATTCTTTAACCAAGGCCTAACTCATTGTTTTCTCAGATACAGCTAGGTAGATCTGTAACTCCTCTCTGGGTACCAGCTTAACTGGCAGTGGCAAGCTAGCTAGGTACTTCTATAATGACTAAAAGGTCTGCTCGTTGTCTTGGTCCCACTTCATGTTTCTCCCCTGCCTAATTACCTTAAAAAAGGGTAGGCACTTTTCAGTTGACTGTGATATGAAACAATTGAGTGTTGCTACTCGACCGATCAATATCTGTACCTATTTGAGAGAGCTAGAGGATTCTATATCATGGATGGCTCTGGTATTCTCTGGGTTTGCTTCTACGCCCCTCTCATGGACCATGAATCTAAGGAATTTCCCTGCAATTACCCCAAAGGCACATTTAGCATGGTCCAACCTCATACGATACACCCTGACGATTTGGAAAGTTCGGCGAAGGTGGTCCTAATGCTGGTCAGCCCCCTACGACTTGGTGACCATGTCATCTATATAAACCTTTATCAATCTTCATATCTCAAGCCTTAACAACCGGTTAACCAGTCGCTGGTAAGTGGCTCCTACATTCTTGAGACCAAATGCATAACCTTGTAGCAGTAAAGACCCTGTCCGGTTATGAAGATGGTCTTGTCTTGATCTGCAGGGTGTGTCATGATCTGATTATATCCTGAGAATGTATCTATGAAGCTTAAGAGTTTGTTCCCTACTGTAGAGTTTACCAGCTAGTCGATCTTCAACAGCTGGAAGCTATCTTTTAGATAGGCGCGATTTAGGTCAGTGTAGTTGACACACATACGCCACTTTCCATTGACTTTAGTGATCATGACCACGTTAGCGAATCACTCTAGGTATCGGAAATCTCGAATGAATCTAGCTTTCAATAGTTTATCAACATGTTCCTGGACAGTAGTATTTCTATCAGGATTGAAATACCGCCTCTTCTGTTTGATGGGATTGAAGGCCGGGTCAACTGCTAGCCTGTGAGCCGCTAAGAGGGATTCCTTGCACTTTATCATGACTCCAAGCAAAGATATCATCATACTCACGGAGTAGCTTGATCAATTCTTCCTTCACTCCTGCTTCTAGTGTGTCTTCGATTTTGACTATTTTGGTGGGATCATCCTCCATAACTGGTACTTCCTCTAATGTTTCAACCCGATGGCCACTGACCCACCTTCTATCTTTTTCTATCACTTCTTCAAGCAGGATCTCTGACTCAGGCTCCTCCATTGCTACTTCAGCCTTTCCTATGGAATCTAGGGTATTGAGATCCGCCTCTGATGAAACATGTTCTTGTATAACTGCTACATGTGAAAAAATTTTGGCTAAGGCCACTAGGGTTAGTTGATACGGCATAGCACCTATGGGTTGCCTGCTGGTCACCGTGTACCTCGCCTATCTCGTTTCCCACTGAAAACTTCAGAACGTTAAGGTAGATGAATAGCACCCATTTGAGGGACGACATGATAAAGCCTTCTGAGGATTTCGTTGTAAGCTGACGGGGTGTCCACTACAATGAAATCAATCATCAAGTTCTGTTGGTGTAATCCCAATAATCACTTGTAAAATCTAGGATCTTACAAGTACAATCGAGTCCTCTGTAAATCCATACAATAGGGTGGTGCAACTGTTATAACACCACTGCTTCAGATTGAATTTTTCCAGAAAGGATGTCCACTCTTCTACTTATATCAATCATCACACAATGGACTAGGTAGTTAGCAATCTATACCATGGCCACCATGGGATCATCGTATGGTTGTACGGTGTTGTATATGTCCTCCTCAGTGAAGATAATCTGGGCTGACTAGGAGGTTCCTACTGAGCTCCAATCGAACTTAAAGATATCTCACCCTTCTTCAATCTGGGGTACTTTCATGGTATGGTTCTTTATATAATTGTTTGAGGTCCCAGCTAGGGTAGGTCTTTCACTAATGGTGTGTATGACCTGGATTTGTTGAATCATGTCTTTTTATTTTCCTCTTCTTTTCTCCTCATTCCTTCCCAGTGTGAATGTTTTCCCGTACCTACTGAAGGAATTCCACTAAGTAGTCACCCTCACTAGTGCTTCAATCTGGTTACATATACTGAAACACTCCAAAGTGTTATACCCCACATCCTCAAGGAAGTTACAATATTTGTATCGGTTCCTCGTGTCAGCTTGTGCTTCATAGGACTAGGTTTCTTGAACAATCCTTTATCATGAATGGCGAGGTAAATAATCTTACGGCATGCGTTCAGTGGGGTGTAATGATTGTACCCCTTTTCATCCTACGCTATAGGGGCTACCACTCTCGATGGTGGTGAAGCTCGAGTTAGAGTCTGCCTTACGGGATACCGATCCCGTTGAGGTTGGGAACGTGATAAGAGGTATATAGACTAGTAAGGAGGTCTATTTTGAACCTTCTGTAGCTGTGGCTTAGGTGCCTCCTTCTTTTGGCGCCTGGTAGTTTTCATGTCATCATGTTCGATCTTGACTCTGAGTGCTCATCTATCTTTACATGCTCGAGGGTCATGTCGTAGGCCTCCTGATAAGTCTCTAGTGGATGCTTGGCAAAAGACCGGAATAATCAACCTACCCACAAGTTTCTACTGAAGTTGCCTAGGGTCTCCTTCTTAGTAAAAACCCTCATCTCGATCACCTCCTTGTTGAACCTCTCCACGTGAGACCTGAGCATCTTACCTCACTCTTGAATCACGTACTGCAAGTGGATCGGGTCTTTCGGTCGTGACTTTATCCCCTAGAATTGTGAACAAAAATCAATAGACAATTTAGTAAAGTTGTCCACTCTACCTGCAGGTAAATTTCTCAAACTAAGGGTAGAGGCCCCAACCTGTCGGGGATCGGTACCGGTGGTGGTAGTCTTAACCTGTTATAGAGGGTCGTCCTAGCTCCCGATCTATTCGAATCCGTTGGGGTACTAGGTTCGGCCTGTTGAGGGGAAGGGGTGAAACCCTTTGCAACCAACCGAAGACGGACAGTTTTTATGAAGGCTACAGCTTGTTGCTCTAGAATGGCCTGGCCGATCACCAGGGGGACCGGAGCTTGAGCAGTTACAGTCGGTACTGGAGCATGACTATGGAGCCTAGATCTCATACCGTTCCATTGAGCCTTCTGGGTGGAGGCTACGGATTGGTGCCCAGATGCTTTGGGTGGCCTTGGGAAGATCGAAGTCTCATGATGTTGTTACACCTGTAAAAACTTAAACACGTAATTTAAACTGGGTGTGGAATCTTTCCACAGACGGCACCAAAAAGTGTTAACCAAAAATTTACTTTGGGTGAGGAATCTCTGTTAACACCCTCAAAATCGCTACCTAGGTGGATCACGATCAGAGTAGGTACCTTCCGTACCGATTTAACATGTAGGAGAACGGGATGAAATGTACTGAAAGAATGATAGAGAACTAGAGGTGTTATTTTATTCAACAATAAAGTAAGTACAGTAACATGAAATAACTCTCAATCTCTCTTTTCTCTTTAACTAACTGAAGGTGGCAAACTCATATATGTCGATAAGTGGACACAACAATTAATGGTGATAGCAAGGCGTAATTCTCATTACAGAACTAAGTGACAGCTCTTTAGGTTCTAGGTGTCGATTTTTCTGATCCCCCTCTTCGTGCTATTACCCCTGTATTTATGCAAAGTGTCATTAGGCTTACCAGTCGAAGATCATTAGATTGATCGCATTTCCTTATTAGATGGGATTTTCTGTTTAATATAGTTGCTGTAGAATCGGCTTACAGAGGATATCCTAGAGACAATCATGTTTGATTCCTTTCTGAACACTTTACTATGGTTGTGTGTACGTGGAGCTTGTTACGGTTTGAGAATGACCATGTTTCCATTTATTAATGGCGAGATACCTCAAGGTATCGACATGGTTATGTGGCGCTTGATCATCTCGATGGCGAGGTACCTCGAGGTGCTAGTCTATTGATGAGGTACCTTGTGGTACCATATTCTAATGATGTGGCGCTTGATCAATTTCGACGGGGGTTTATGATCATCTAGGAGCTTCATAGGCATCTTCTTTCCTACTAAAAGGGTAGGATATGTACCACGACCAAGCAACGAAATAGTATCAAGGTACTCAGGTACCTATTGAGTAGTATATGGAGGCATATGAACTTTATTTTGCTTCAACAATGATGATGAGGTACCTCGGTTGTGTGAGACCCAGTACTTCGAGGTAGATCATAGCGTGTAATACCTACCTGGTATTATGAGATGTTTCCTTCCAAGTGCCATAGGTGGAAAATTTCTCTTTGACCCTTTGCCAAAAATGGCTATTAACAGATGGTTATTCAACAAGAGCTTAAAGAATTGAAGATCTAGAATCTAGGAACATCTTTGTATTGTGGAATATTATTTGTTGACCTCCTATCCTTTTTTATGTATTTGTGAAGTTGATTTGTAAGTGATGGTTTTATCACGAAATATCCAAAGAGGGAGATTGTAAGTTCTTCATCTCTTTGATTGGCTCATTTCGTTGACAAACCACATTTTGGATTTATTTGTAAGGGTAGATTAGGTCTTATTGCTCATGTTCAAACTTCAATGGTATCATCAATCTCAAGAGCACTTTAAATGTATATGAATTAGCACATTGCTTAACACTTTGAAGAGACTTAGTTGTACACACACACTCTATTCTCATGCATGTTCATTCTACGTTATGTTCTTCTTACTTACATGTGTGTATCTCTTGTTTGTTTACATGTTTCTGAATGATTTTTTATGTCTTTCATCACACTCCACACTTGCACATTTAGCCTTTTGAGTTGTGTGTTGAAGTTGCCTGGAAAAGAGGATTTTCCTATTTACCGCGGTGTAGGTCACTTGCCTCCACTACGGTACAAACAGCGGTTGGTTCCAGAAGTGGCATGCTTCAAGGACCGCGATCTGTGTACTTGTCTACACAGCGGTTCTTATTACGGTTTTCACCAGAAGGTATCTGTTGTTTATACCACGGCATGTGCACATGCATGCCAAGCGGTCCCTACCATGATATTGTCTAGACGGTGCACCGCTGCATGCACCGTGGTCTGGACAACTTACCCGTGTCGTGGTCTAGCCAACGGTAATGACGGGATTTGGTTACTCTTGCTTAAAATGACATCATTTCATCTAGGGCTCCATATATACATGTTATTTTCTCTTTTTTGCCTCTTTAAAGCTTCAAAATCAATCTTATCTCATTCCTCCTTAAGCTTAATAGTGACTTGTAAGGAAAAAAATCAAGAACCTATTTGTATTGTTCAAAACCAATCACCCGTCATTCATTCATGATACAAGCATCATCTAGCTTTATCCAGGATGTTTCTTAGCATGGGTTTTTCATCTACTTAGTTGACTTGGTAAGTAGAACATCATCTTCATCAATTTTCATGTTCTTGCTTATCAAGAAACCTCTTTTATGACTTTCGTGCATTTAGATTAGGATTCTTATCACAAGTTGAGGTTTTTGCATATTGATGTTTGGATTGCTGTGTTATGATAGTTATTGCATCTAGGAATGCTTCTATTTCATATAGCTAAGTTATTATGCATGTCATATAGAAACATAATATATAGGATTTACATTTATTGTCAACTTTTAATCCTTATATAAGCTTACATGTGTTGACCTAGCATTCTTGCATCTAGAATATTTCCATATATTCACATAGGTTGTGTATTCTCTTCATTGATTATTAAGCCTTATGGCTAAGAAGCCTTGTGGCTAAGAGGATTAGTGCACAAGTTTGTTGATCTAGAATCACTATGAAGGTCTGCGAGTAGTAGTGATAGGTTAGTGACCGATGTGGTTTGACAAGAGGTCATCCTAGGTTGTAATCATCAATACAATAGTGGATTTGAGAATCGAAGTGGCTAAGTGGTTAGCCCGTGTAAGGGTTTCCACATAAAAATTATGTGTCTTTATACTTCTGCATTTTTCCTTATTTTATATGCTTGTTAATGAGGTAATTGTGTAATATTGACTAATAAAAAAATTGGTAATTAAGTTGTTCAAAAACTATTCACCCTCCCCTCTCCCCCTCTCCCTCCCCTTCCCCTTTTCCTTCTAGGTTTAGGTTAACACACATTAAGGGAATTTCAAGTCCATAGAGAGCAAATGAAGCAGGGTAATTTGTTTGTGTTTAATCTACAGTTACGGTTCATTCAATAATGTACGGTTGTCTTATCCTACATTACTCATGACAGTGAAATGGGAATGGAGGTACCTGATATGATGAAATCATATAGGACAGGGTCATGATCTTTATAAGTCTCTCACGAAGATCCGTTAAATGAAGAGATTCATATATATATATATATATATATATATATTGACAAATGATGACTGTATATGGGTGATATTAATTTTGAGTGTCTAACTAACTCTTTTAGGTTGGATTATGGCTTTGACATACTATGGGTGAGATCATAGTAACATTCTCGATCAATAACTTTGTATCTTGGGGCCACGGTTTAGCTTATGGCTAGGAAGGTTTGCACACAATAAAGAATCCACTCCTTCTTGCTAGAAATAAGGACTAAGTTCTCTGAAGGGTTGATTCAGAGCTTAAACAATTAAGAACGCTCTTCTTCTTCCATAATGGAAGATATGATATAATTGTTCATTTGAAAATCAATGGTACTTAAAGGAAAATATATAATTGGAGAGGTATAACGAACTTTACAGCCTAGCTCTAATTGTGAACTACTCATAGAGGATCATACCATATGTAATAGCTATACCGATAGACAAGGAGATTTCAGTCTGTGTAATACATCTGCAGTTTCGAGAGTGCAGCTTTGGGTTTTTAGTAGAGTAATTCCGAGGTTAATAATCATGGAATATTAATTAAAGTGTTTAATTAATATTACTAAGTATTATTGGAGCTCAAAACTGTGGATCCATTAGGTCCCCATGCTAGCCCGTTACGGTTATTGGTAACTAGGGTCAAAGTTAATTAATTGGATAGCTCAATTAGTTGTGTTACGAAAGTGAAATGAATAAATTCAGGGAACTAATTAGATAATATGATTATTTGATTAGTATATTAATAATTGAATTATATTAATAATTAAGTATTATTAATTATTTAATTATTTAATTATTAATAGGAGGTTACAGGTTTGAACCATATCTAATACAAAAGGATTAAAGATAATAAAGCTTATTTTAAATCCTGGAGGTCACATGTTCAAGTATTAATGGTGACCAAATTAAAATAGGATTTAGAATCCTATTTTGACTTGGACTACTAAACCCTAGGATCCTCATATATAAATAGAAATATATCATGAAATAAAAGTGGATCAACCGAAAACCTAATAACAGAGAGAAGTGGGAAAATGTAGAGAAAAAAAACCTTTGCAAGAGTCGGCCGAACTCAATGAGAGGGTTAGGAGTTGTCTTCTTGATTTCTATAACCTTCATCTAGTCCCGTCTGTATTCGTGACGTACCCACACACAAGTTATACGACCATAGGTCATTGCTCGAAAGGCTTGGTGGTGAAATTGAAACCAAAATATCAAGAAAACAATCGGGTATACTTTAAGTTTTTTTTTATATGTGTATATGTACAAAAATCAGGTCTCGGTATATATTCCACTGCTAATTTTAAGTCAAAATCTTTTTTTTTTCGTACATGTTTTGGGTGAAGAAGAACATCATTGTGAAGGTTATAGATTTGAGAGTTCGAAGAAGTATAAGTCAACATGTGGAGAGGTGCTTTCAAGCACTCAGATATTGGCGACCAAGTCTCAACCAGCCTACTGGACGCAATGAGGATTTTAGTGTGGGATGTCCGGGGGTTAGGAAGTCCTAAGGCCGTTTGTGTCCATCAAAATTTATTGCGGCATATGGAGCCAATATTGGTGTTTTTTTATGGAGACAAAGGTTAATAACAACGTATTGGAAAGAGTACGGGTAAATTTGGGTCTTACTGGTAAGCTAATGGTGGATTCATAGGGAAGATGTGGAGGCTTGTGTCTGTTCTGGTCGAGCAAGGTATTGATTGACTTTTTATCCTATACTAGGTATCATATTGGTGTTAAAATCAACTCATATACTTTAAAGGTATAGCGATTCACTGGATTATAAGGTAATCCAGACTCTTAGCAACGGGTCCATGGGTGGGATTTATTGCACCGATTATGTTGGATGAGTTAGTTGCCACGTATTTGTGCTAGAAATTCAATGAGGTCCTCAGTAATGAGGAGAAATAGGGTGGACAATCGAGAGCTATGCGACTTATGGAAGGATTCAGAAATGCTTTGGATTCATGTGAATTGGATGATATGGGTTTTCATGGTCCGAATTTCACTTGGACTAGTAAGAAAGTGGGTGCTAAACCGGTACAAGAGCGGCTGGACAGAGGTTTGTGTTGTAATAAATGGAGACAGATGTTCTTGAATTCTTACGTTAAACATCTGGATTATTAGTGGTCTGATCACCGCTCGATTTTTATTGAAGTCTTGGATGCTGATGATCGGATCGTTGTTAATGCTTGTAGTCGTGGCAGACATTTTCATTTTGAAACGTATTGAGATGAACGTGATGACTGTTAATACAAACACTGATTGAAACAAAACAAAAAAAGAAATAGTCAGCAATTTTCTGGTTCTTCGAGGGACCAGACCTCCACACAGATAAGGTCTATCAATATATTTTTTTGATGCCTTTTTATTCATCGACTGCCATAATAAATACTAGTTACATAGAGTCATTAGAATTGGTTCTACAAAATTAGGTGTGATCCCAACTCCACTTACAGTTTTTTAGCAACTAAACCCTCACAACTATAACAGTTTGACTTATTCAAGAAACCTAGACTTAAACAAAAAATTAAGAAATAAAATAACAATTTCATAAGAAGACAAAACTAAGAAAAAAGCCATGTGCAGAGTATTGATTGTAACAACTCCCTTCCTCTCAAAGAACACCCTTGTCCTCAAGGGTGAGGTCATGGAATTAAGCCTTTAAAAATTCTGTCTTCCCATGTAGCTTCAGCAGGAGAGAGTCCTTGCCAGTGAATCAGTGAATTAAGACCTTTTCTTTTTATTTCCTCGTCCTGCGATCAAGAATAGCCTGTGGAATTGGAAACATTTTATCTCCTTGTCTAACTTCTGGAAGACTGGTATGTATTATATGAACATCCCCAATTATTTTCTTAAGAACAGAAACATGGAACACTGGGTGTATCCGTGAAGTAGTAGGTAGTTTCAGGCTGTAGGCAAAAGGTCCCACCCTTTGCATCACTTCAAAAGGTCCATAATACTTTGCAGAGAGATTTAAATTTTTCCTTGTTGAAACTGATAATTGCCTTTACGGTTGCAACTTTAAATATACAAAATCACCTACTGAACACTTTATTTCCCTATGCTTGGAGTCATGCATTCGTTTCATTATAGATTGAGCTTTCTAAATATTCTCCTTAACTTCCCTTAATATCTGATCACGATCCAAAAGTTCTTATTCTACTGCAGCCAAACGTGTTGTGCCAGGAAGATAAGTTAAAAGAGTTGGTGGACATCTTCCATAGACCACTTCAAATGGAGTTCGCCCAAAAGCAGAGTGCCAACTAGTGTTGTAGCAATACTCTGCCCAAGATAACCATTTCACCCAATCTTTTGGTGTTGAGCTGCTGAAACACCTTAAATACAGTTTTAGCGTCCGTGTTAGGTTTTAGATTGTGTTGGCATTAATTCCATATCAAAATGATGTATACTTGTAAAGATTTAGTTGTTTAGATTCATGATGATTCAAGCTTCAAGGAAAAAGGAACAATTAGTCAAAGCAAGTTCAAAGTCTTCAAAGAGAAAGGATGCAATATGGTTCTACAAAGGTATACTAAGACTTTATCTTTCTCTTACAAGGCATAGCCACACACACACAATTCATACATATGTGTCCCTGCATCGTTGTGCACCATTATAGGTACAAACACACAATTCATACATATGTGTCCCTGCATCATTATGCACCATTATAGGCACACACATACAATTCATTCATATGTGTCCCTACATCATTGTTCACCATGTATAACACATTCACACACTTGAAGATGAATGCTCATGTATTGGTATGGAAATAACATGTTTTGGAAAATGCATGATTGGAGACTATCTCTATGTAGTTTGCATTCTAGTGTGAATTGTGTTTGTATGTGTATATGTTTGTATAACATGGATATTGAACTTGATTTTAGTCTTAAATCATTCTTGATTGAGTGCTGGTCATTTCGGTTACTCATAGTATTGATTTCAAGTTCTAAGTAAAAAGATACTACACTTTCAACTCATGTTGCATACATTGTCTTCGTCTTCATATATCGAGTCTAATTATTATTTTCTGGGTTGAGTATCTTATGTGTCCATATCCGTGAGAGAGTTACAGTTCATAATCTGTAAACAGATTTGAATTCCAAGTTCGGAGGCCGGAGAACGGTCAAAGAACGAGAAGGAAGGTCAAGGGAAAAAAAACAGCAAAGCACTTCTTTCTCGAGATGGCGCGTGGCCATCTCGAGGCAGAAGGCTTGCTGCCCCGAGATGCCCACACACCATCTCAGACAGCAAGCTACTTGGCTTCTTCTTGTCCCTTTTGGTCATTTCATATGCCCATTTTCCCTCTCCTTTATATTTCCCTTCCCTCTCACATTTCATTCTAAGATTAAATTTAAAACTTGAGTGCAGAATTTTCACTCTACATTTTCTCACCTTCCACACACCATAACTTCTTCATTTGAACTTCGATTTGAGTGATTCAAAGTTAAGAGTATTTTTCTATTCATCCTCCATCTTTTCTCTGAAGTTTTGAGTTAGTTTTATTTCTGTTTTTGGAGTCCAATGTCATAAAAACGGGACTGCACCAAAATCAAATAAGGTATTGATTTTCTCTTAAAGTTTTCTTTTAAAACTTGGTCAATTACCTTGGGTTTTCTTCTTCAACATATATAAGTGTCTTGTGATTATTTTGATTTGAGTTTAGAACTCATTTAAAGCTAGATTGTGTTTCAATTGAAATCTAACATTTTGAGTTAGGTTTTGATTTTGCCTATGTTTTCACATGTTTGGGATTGTATTATGCTATCTTTGATTCTAGGACTATTTGATGATCTTTGATTGATTGATTTTGTGAAAAATAGTTCCTCACATGTATTAGGCTCTCTTTGAACGAAATCTCACAATGATACATGTGCTTGTGTTCTTTTGAGCTATTCATGTGTTTTGTTCAATCTATGTATAGGAATATGCTCTAGAACTTTAGCTTTAATCTAAATGACTTTATCACATGATTTTAGCATGTTTTTGGTTTATGAGATTTAAACTTGATTATGTGATTAGTTAAACATATCTTGTGATTCAAGTTATAGATCTATGCATGTATATAGGTTGTAATTAATGTTGAACATATCTTACATGATCGAGATAGATTAAACATGCATGATTGACTAGACTACATTTGTTTTGTGCATTCATGCTCATGTCTAGTATTTTTCATAGGCTGTGTTCATCATAACATTCTATGTTGCGTGCTTATTTGCGTTTTGCATTCATGATCACCTAGATGCCTTGTGAAAATGAAGTCTTGACAATAGATGTGAGACCTATGTTGTTGAGCAAGAAAGTCTTGGTAAGAGGTTGGAGACCTCGGATTGTCAAGCAAGGAAGTCTTGATTAGAGTCGGGAGGACTCGGATAGTTGAGCAAGAAGTCTTGCCTAGGGTCATGAGGAACCGGAAGGGTGAGCGAGGAAGTCTTGACTAGAGTCGGAAGGACTCGAATAGTTGAGCAAGAAGTCTTGCCTAGGGTCATGAGGATCTGGAAGGGTGAGCGAGGAAGTCTTGACAAGAGGTGTTAGGCCTCGGATTGTTGAGTAAGAGGATGGCATTTTCATAAGTAAGATATGAGGGTAGTTTCCAGGTGAAGGGGTCACTTGAGAGATTGTACTTGTCTTATCCACTAGTGGATATTTTTTACCGGTGGTTGCTAACCCGTGGATGTTTCCTCTTCGAAGATTACCACGTTATATCTTGTGTCAACTTTTCTCTATCCCTATCTCTCTTATATTTGTATTTGTTATTTGAATACTATGGATAGAACTCTCTATGTAAGTTGATTTCCTTTCTATAATATATATTGTGTATGTGCTACAGTTACTTGTTTGTATCACACTTTACTTGTTTCATATATTGATTAAGTGTCTTTAATTGATATATATATATTGTGATACAAGCAATCTAGAGGGACAAACTTTTGTTTGATTCTAAGGGAGTTGAAAAAGGTGTCTAATCTATTCACCCCTCATCTAGGTTAGCCTTGAGCATTTAACCGTGTTTGTATTTTCAATTGGTATCAAAGCAGGACACTAGATTGTACTTAGTGAGAGTCTAAGTGATACATACACAGTTTTTTTCAAAGCTTTTGAAGTTATGGGTTTACAAGATTATGTAATGGCGGAAGACGCCTCAAATACTAGGCCACCATTACTTCGAGGCACTAACTATGGGTATTGGAAGTTGAGGATGAAAGCCTACATCTGCTCTATTAATGAAAGGGTTTGGTTGGTAGTGGAAGAAGGTTATAGTCCTCCTACCAAGGTTCAAGAGGATGGAACCATGATACTCAAGCCAATGAGTGAATGGACAACGAATGAGTTTGAGGTTGCTAAGTGGCATCATCGTGCTATGAATGCCATCTTTGGAGGAGTTGATGGGCATCAATTCTCCTACATTCAAAATCTTGAATCCGCAAAGGAAGCTTGGGATACTCTCCAAGTTACTGATGAAGGAACCTTAGCGGTGAAGAAATCAGGGCTTCAATTGTTGGCATCACAATTTGAAGGTTTAAGTATGGGTGAAGAAGAAAAGTTCAAAGACTTCCAATCCTGGCTTCTTAACATTGCTAACCAATGTCAAGCACTTGGAGTACCTATCTCCAAAGAGCGTTTAAATTGGAAAATCCTTAGGTCTCTTCCTAAGAGATTTAAATCAAAGGTGACGGCTATTGAGGAAAGCAAGGATGTGGATAGTATGAACGTTGATGAGTTGCTTGGTCTCTCCAAACTTATGAGATGTGCTTGAAGCCAAGGATAAAGAGTACGGGAATCACTCTCAATTGTATTAAGGAGGAGAGTGATGATGAAAATGAAGAGATGGCTCTTTTGGTTAGAAAGTTCAAGAAGTTTCTAAAGAAGAATGCCAAGCCTGGACACAAGTTTTCTAAGGAAAAGGTAGTTAAGAAAACATCATCTCCAAGAAATGAGAAGAATAGTCAAGCCATGAACAAGAAAGATGTTCAATGCTATAATTGTCATGGTTTCGGTCACTTTGCTAGTTAGTGCACCAAGAAGCCATCTAAGAAAGACAAGAAAGGAAAAGTGTTGGCGGCTACTTGGAGTGATGATAACTCTAGTGATAATGAGAGCTCTAGTAGTGAGTCTTCAAGTAATGAAGAGTTGCTGAGCAACTTTGTAGCTCTAACGACTTCTCATTCTCCCCTAGATATTGATGGTACAATATCTTTGAACAAGAACTTTGATACAAATCATCATGGAAGCTCTAGTTCCAATCCTACTAATCTTGAGTTGTTGGCCAAGATAGAGAAGCTTGAAGAAGATAGAGATAATGCTCTAAGAGAGGTAGTTGAGAAGGATGATTTGATTAAGAAACAACTAGATGAGTTTGTGATTGTCACTCGTAGACTTATTGGTGAGAAAGGTGATATTATGAAGAAGTTTAAAGAACTTGAAAAGATAAACCTTGAGAAGGATAATATGATATCTTCTTTGAAAAAAAAGAGAACAAGAATTAATGGAAGAGATAGACACGGCTAAGGAGGCCATCAAGGACTTAGTGAATGATTGGGTAAGTGTGTCTAGTGTTAGGAATCTTGTCAACTCTCATAGTGGTGAAGACGACTTGATAGTTGAAGAGGAGCCCTTGGAAGTACCACTTCCTACTCACTTGGATGAAGTCATGATTGATAAGAAGTCATATAAGAAGAGAAGATCAAAAGCCAAGAAGAAGTTGGTGAACAAGGTATCTTTTCAAACTCCTAGTGAAGCTAGTTCAACTCCAAAAGGTACAATCTCATCTTTTATTCCAAATTGCCATTATTGTAACACAATAGGTCACATTAAGCCTACGTGTTATAAATATATTGAAAAATGCAAATTAGGAAATGAATCTAGAGATAAGGAGATTAAACTTCAACTTGAACATGCTAAGGCCTTCAAAGTTGAGAAACATGATAATATTGCTAAGCATGAGAAGAAGTTGTGGAGTAGAAAGAATACTAATCTTGTTCAACTTGACAAAGCTTGTGTTGAAAATGTTAAGGAAGAGTGTATTAATGATATTCTTGTTAATCAAGTCATTGAAGGACTTTACTCTTGATTTAACATTATTGTCAAGGATGATATTGGAAATGTCACCCAAGAACAAGTGGTTCAAGGGTGAGTGCTCTTATCACTAAAATAAGAAGACCATGTGAGATAGGTTTGAGGCAATATATCAATTGTGTTGAGAATTCTTGCTTGCTAGCTTTGAATACTCCATGTATTGATATGAACTTAGTTATCTCACATCATGTTTGTTATGATGGTCAAAATTTGTTGATTAACTTTAGAGAAGTTCTTGTGATATATGTGTTGATTGAGTTGAGATATTATGTTTTTTATACTCTTGTTGTGAAACATCATCAACTTGGTGTCATGAGGACATTCAAGGCAAGAGTGCTCATAAAAAGGGCAGAAGTATGATATTTGGTGAATATAATATGCAAAAAGGTATCTCTATACTCTAATGCATGTTGTCTTAGATATTCATCTTTTGATTCAATTTTTGATATACATCTCACAGCATGTCATATTAGAGAATTTTGTATAGCATACATATGGTTCTCATTGACATTTGCTATTTTAGGATCTAATAGTAATATTGTTCACATTGATCTTAATTTTGATGATTGTTTGTGTATAGTATATTGAGTGGCATTACTTTTAAAAATAAGAGCTTTATATTCTTTGAAAGCTACTTATTAGAGAAGTAATGATCTTGAATAAGTCTCTACTTATTGCTCTTAGACCGTATGCTTATGAGCCATAAAATCTTGGTTTTCCAAAATTGCACATTACTTCTCTTTTATATTTTGCTAGTAGGTTGAGTTTACTAATGTATAAACTTTGGATACACCTTGAAGTTTTTGTGCTTAAATACATTTTAAATGATCTATGGTTAGTATCCATTTTCCTTCGACAAATACATAGAACTCAACGAACACCTTTATGGAAAGGGCTACACACATTGGCTGTGAAAGCTACACAATGTTGGAAAGAGCTATACCATTGTGATGAGTGAAAGCCACCATGAAGTGAATTTGTTTTTGTTAAAAAAATTGGAAAAAATCAAAGAAGTGTTGAAATTGAATCATGAAAAGAAAAAATTCTTTGATTCAAAGCCTAAAAAGAAAATGAGGAAGGCTTAAAAAGGAGTATAGTTGAAAATCAAATGAACTCGGGTTGAAAAACAGAAATGGGATGACGAGCCACATGCACACACACGCTCATATGTTGAAATCTATTCTCTTAAAAGCAAAAAATTCCGAATGATAATCGGTTTGACTTTTTATGGAAAAAACTTAAGATGAATAGTTATTGGAAATTGTTTACATGTTGATTATCAAACTACTTCTTGATATATATTTGAAGCATATCTCTCACACACACTCTTTGTTTATGAGTATGATGATATTTTAGCAATTGTTGAAGAATTATGAGAGAACTTGAAAAATCTTTGTGTATCTCTCTTAGCATATGAAGCTTATTTTGTTGATATTTCTTCAAATTGCTTGAATGTGTGATTGTGTGAACATCTTTGTGAACTTTATGCTATCATTGATTTTAGTTATAGCATCTATCAATGGAGAGCATTGTATGCTAGACATTGTTCTCTTTTATGATATGTTCACATACTTCATTTTGTTACATGTTGGCATATTTTGACTTAATGATACTTGTAAGATATTACTCACTATCTTTGTCTTGCATGATGATTCATTCTTAAGTCATATGTCTTTGTTTCTATATCTTTATGACTAATATGCTTGTTTTGTCTTTCACTGACTTTTGTTGTATGTATATAGCATCTTATAACACACAAAAAATGGGAAGATCTAAGATTACCGGAAGTAGAAATCAATTGAATCCCATTGTGAAAGCCAAGTCTATCTCAAAAGGATCCAAAGCTTCAAGGACAAAAGATTTAGGGATCTTTGGAACAAAAAAGATATTTCAAGAGAGAGGCATTGACTTTGGTAAGTGTAAAGATCCTTATATTCTTAAGTGCTTAAAGGATAGAAATTAGGAATCTTGGGTGAGCATGTTAGGAGTTGTAAATGATACTCTTGTTGGAGAGTTTTATCTTGAATATAGAGAAAGTGCCACCTTATTAGATGCTTTGATGGAAATTAGGGGTGTTGTGTTTAGAGTTAACCCGGAAAACATTAACAAGTTTCTTGGGCTATCTAATGATATAGATTCTAGTTTTCTAGATGTGGATGTCATTGAGAATCTAAATATCATGGGTAGAACACTTTGTGACAATGCTTCTTTTGAGTGGAAAGGTAGAGCACATATTAGTCAACATGAGTTAACTAAGGCTAGTACATTTTGGCAACTGCTCATTTGCACTAACATTATTGGATCTTCGAATTCAATCGAGTTGAATAAGGACAAGATGAAAATAGTGTATGCCTTGGTGACTAATCAACCTATAAACCTTGGATATCTTCTCAAGTATTATATTGATAGTGCGGCTTTCTCTACTAAAGGTGATAAAAAGCTTGCATTACCGGGGTTTATAACTTCAGTGTGTTTAGCTCGTGGGGTTAAGAGTAGAGAAGATGATGTGTTAGTTCAACCCTTGGAAAAGTACTATGATAAACGTGTGTCATACTTGTCATATAAGAATAAGGGTAAGACTTGTGATACTTTTGGACTATTTAGTAGTTCTCAAGTTGATAGTCATGTGATTAGAACAAATATTCTTCCAGATTGGGCTATACAATTGAAAAAGAAGGTTGATGAACTTAGTGTTATAGTTGTTCAACAAGATACTAGGATAAAAGAGTTGGAGGAGTGTATTGCTTCAAGTTCAAGACCACCTCTCAAGCATTATGTTAGATCAACTACTCACACGACTTTCTTTGGTGGAACAAGTAGCTAGTATTTGAGTCTTGAGGTTTATTTCTTTACTTTTGGCATCAATTCATATCAAAAAGGGGGAGAAAGAGATGCTAGTTACTTAGTTTCTTTTTATGTTGTTTTTGTGAACTTTGGAACTTTCAATGGCATGTAATAATTAGTCTTAAGATTTGGTTAAGAATTCTTGTGTTTTGGCATGTATTGAGAGGAAGATACATGTATTTGTGGACTTTATTGTATATTCTTATCCATATTATATGTTGCCATTTGTTGTTTTTCTCTTGTATATACATTGTGCTTTGAGATGATTAGTAGGTTGCTTCAAGAGAAGATCAAGATAAAGTTCAAGAGTTGATGAAGTTTAGTTATAGGTATCTAACTCACTGTAATGTGAGGAAGTGATTTTGTGACCTAACTTCATTTTTATATTTGTAGTAAATGTATAGGTGTTTTGATATGGAATTTTCCAAAGGGGAAGATTGTTAGGTTTTAGATTGTGTTGGCATTAATTTCATATCAAAATGATGTTTACCTGTAATGATTTAGTTGTTTAGATTCAAGATGATTCAAGCTTCAAGGAAGAAGGAACAACTAGTCAAAGCAAGTTCAAAGTCATCAAAGAGAAAGGATGCAATATGGTTCTACAAAGTTATACTAAGACCTTATCTTTCTCTTACAGGGCTTAGACACACACACACAATTCATACATGTGTCCCTGCATCGTTGTGCACCATTATAGGCACACACACACAATTTATACATATGTGTCCCTATATCATTGTGATCCGTTATAGGCACACACATACAATTCATTCATATGTCTCCCTGCATCGTTGTGCACCATGTATAACACATTCACACACTTGAAGATGAATGCTCATGCATTGGTATGGAAATAACATGTTTTGGAAAATGCATGATTGGAGACTGTCTTTATGTAGTTTGCATTCTAGTGGGAATTGTGTTTGTATGTGTATATGTTTGTATAACATGGATATTGAACTTGATTTTAGTCTTAAATCATTCTTGATTGAGTTCCGATCATTTCGATTACTCATACTATTGATTTCAAGTTCTAAGTCAAAAGATACAACACTTTCAATTCATGTTGCATACATTGTCTTCGTCTTCATATATCGAGTCTAATTATTATTTACTGGGTTAAGTATCTTATATGTCCATGTCCATGAGAGAGTTACGGTTCGTAATCCGTAAACGGATTTGAATTCCGAGTTCGAAGGCCGGAGTACGGTCGAAGAACGCGAAGGAAGGTCAAGGGAAAAAGAAGACAGCAAAGCTCTTCTTTCCCGAGATGGTGCGTGGCCATCTCGGGGCAGAAGGCTTGCTGCCTCGAGATGCCCACGTGCCATCTTGGGCAGCAAGCTAGCTTGGCTGCTTCTTGTCCCTTTCGGTCATTTCATATGCCTATTTTCCCTCTCCTTTATATTTCCCTTCCCTCTCACATTTCATTCTAAGAAGAAATTTAAAACTTGAGTGCAGAATTTTCACTCTACATTTTCTCACATTCCAAACACCATAACCACTTCATTTGAACTTCGATTTGAGTGATTCAAAGTTGAGAGTGTTTTTCTATTCATCCTCTATCTTTTCTCTGAAGGTTTAAGTTAGTTTTATTGTTGTTTTTGGAGTCTAATCTCAAAAAAACGGGACTGAACCAAAATCAACTAAGGTATTGATTTTCTCTCAAAGTTTTCTTTTAAAACTTGGTCAATTGCCTTGGGTTTTCTTCTTCAACATATATATGTGTCTTGTGACTGTTTTGATTTGAGTTTAGAATTCATTTAAAGCTAGATTGATTTTCAATTGAAATCTCACATGTTGAGTTAGGTTTTGATTTTGCCTATGTTTTCACATGTTTGGGATTGTATTGTGCTAGCTTTGATTCTAGGACTATTTGATGATCTTTGATTGATTGATTTTGTGAAAAGTAGTTCCTCACATGTATTAGGCTCTATTTGGCCGAAATCTCACAATGATACATGTGCTTGTGTTCTTTTGAGCTATTCATGTGTTTTGTTCAATCTATGTATAGGAATATGCTCTAGAACTTTAGCTTTAATCTAAATCTCTTTGTCACATGATTTTAGCATGTTTTTGGTTTATGAGATTTAAACTTGATTATGTGATTAGTTGAACATATCTTGTTATTCAAGTTTTAGATCTATGCATGTATATAGGTTGTAATTAATGTTGAACATATCTTACATGATCTAGATAGATTAAACATACATGATTGACTATACTACATTTGATTTGTGCATTCATGCTCATGTCTAGTATTTTCCATAGGATGTTTTGATTATAACATTCTATGTTGCGTGCCTATTTACGTTTTGCATTCATGATCACCTAGATGCCTTGTGAGAAGGAAGTCTTAACAATAGGTGTGAGACCTATGTTGTTGAGCAAGAAAGTCTTGGCAAGAGGTGGGAGACCTCGGATTGTCAAGCAAAGAAGTCTTGACTATAGTCGGGAGGACTCGGATAGTTGAGCAATAAGTCTTACCTAGGATCATGAGGATCCGGAAGGGTGAGCGAGGAAGTCTTGACAAGAGGTGTGAGGCCTTGAATTGTAGAGCAAGAGGGCGGCATCTTCATGAGTAGGATAGTAGTTTCTAGGTGAAGGGGTCACTTGAGAGATTGTACTTGTCTTATCTAGTAGCGGATTTTGTTTGTCGGTGGTTGCTTACCCGTGGATGTTTCCTCTTCGAAGGTTTACCACGTTATATCTTGTGTCAACTTTTCTCTATCCCTATCTCTCTTATATTGGTATTTGTTATTTGAATACTATGGATATTACTCTTTATGTAAGTTGACCTCCTTTCTATAATATAGATTGTGTATATGTTACAGTTACTTGTTTGTATCATACTTTACTTGTTTTATATATTGATTAAGTGTATTTAATTGATATATATATTGTGATACAAACAATCTGGAGGTACAAACTTTTGTTTGATTCTAAGGGAGTTGAAAAAGATGTCTAACCTATTCACCCCCCACCCCCCTCTAGGTTAGCCTTGAGCATTTAACCGTGTTTGTATTTTCAGTCTGATTCACCATCTCGCTTTGACCATTTGTCTGAGGATGGTAGCTAGAACTGAAATTGAAAGTTGTTCCATTGAGTCTGAACAATTCTTTCCAAAAGGAGCTTGTAAATAGAGGATCTCTATCGCAGACAATTGTTCTTGGCATACCATGTAGTTTATAAATTTTATCAAAAAATACTCGGGCTATTATCATGGCAGTATATGGATAAGAAATAGCAATGAAATGGGAATACTTTGAAAGTCTATCAACCACTACAAATATGGTAGTCTTACCATTAGAAGGAGGTAAGCCATAAATAAAATCCATGGAGATATCCTCCCAAATTTGACCTGGAATAGGAATTGGTTGAAGAAGTCCGGTAGGTGAGATTTGCTCCACTTTGTGACGCTGACAAGTTTCCCAACTGCGAATGAACTCTTTAATTTGGCCTCTCATGCCCCTCCAATAGAAATTGGATAGAATTCTATGCAAGGTTTTCACAAAGCCTTCATGGGTGCTTCCATGGAACTGCTTTATAATTTCTTTTCCAAGTTCAGAATCTTTATCCAAAAACATCTTTTCTTTAAACAATATCAACCCATCTTACAACCTCCAACGGCCCACTTCTTCTCCTATTTCAATCCGCTGGATCAGTTCCTTCATTGAGGGACTGTTTTGAATCTCCTCTTTAATGGCTTCAACCCAGTGAGGAATGGGTTGAGTGATTGCATAATTGCTTACTTGATCTTCTCCATCCTCATGTCTTCTTGACAATGCATCTGCTACAACATTCTATTTGCCTCTTTTGTATTCAACTATGAAGTCAAGCCCTATTAGTTTATACAACCATCGTTGTTATGCATCTGTAGTGATTTTTTGGGACCATAAGTGCTTAAGACTCTGATGATCTGTTCGCACCACAAACTGCCTTCCGATCAAGTAAGGTCTCCATTTTTGGACTGCTAACACCAGTGCCAATATTTCCTTTTCATAAGTGGAAAGTAAGAGGTGTTTCCCATGTAAAGCATGGTTGTAAAATGCAATCGGCCTATCCTGAAACAAGATTGCACCTACACCAAAACCAGAATCATCGCAGTCAATAATAAATTACCTATTGAAATTAGGTAGGGCCAATACCGATGCTCTAGTCATTGCTTCCTTAAGCCTTAAAAATGCTTCATTTGCTAATCCACTCCATTTAAAACCTTTTTTCTCAACATTCTGGTGAGAGGGGCTGCAATCTTTCCATAGTGTTGAATAAATTTTCTATAATAACCTGCCAATCCCAAGAACCCGCGCAAAGCTTTCACAGTCTCTAGTTTAGGCCAACTGAGCATAGCTTCATCCTTTTCAGAGTCTACTGCCACTTATTTCCTTGAGATTACATGGCCTAAGTATTTTACTTCCTTTTGGCCAAATTGAAAATTTTCTATTTTTACACGTAACTGGTGAGTATGTAAAATAGAAAAGACTATATCTAGATGTTTAAGATGATCACTCCAATTTTTACTATAAATTAAAATATCATCAAAAAACACCAAAGCAAATTTTCTCATATAAGCTTTATATACCTCGTTCATGAGAGCCTGAAAAGTGGAGGGTGCATTGGTGAGGCCAAATGGCATTACTAGGAATTCGTAGTGTCATTGATGCATTCTAAAGGTTGTTTTCTCCACATCTATCAGAAGCATCCTCACTTGGTGGTATCTAGAACAAAGGTCCAGCTTGGAAAAATATTGTGCGCCTGCCAATTCATCCAGAAGTTCATCAATCACTGGTATAGGAAACTTATCTTCGATGGTGATCTTGTTTAAAGCATGATAATCAATGCACATTCTCCATGATCTGTCTTGTTTTTTATCCAAAATCACTGGAGATGAATAAGGGCTATTGTTAGACCTAATGATTCCTGAGGTGAGCATCTCATCTACCAACTTCTCAATTTCATTCTTTTGGAAATACGGGTATCGATACTGCCTCGTTGAAACAGGACCTTGGTCTAGTTGCAATGGAATTCGGTGGTCTTGTTTTTGAGTTGGAGGAAGTCTCTTTGGTTCTTCCAAGACTTCTTTATATTCGTTGAGAAGATATCGAATTTTGTCGAGTACTAGGAGTTGTTGCATTTGATCTGCTTCCAAGGAAATTAGTTGTAGAATAATTCCCTTTTGTTTCTGTTTAGATCTTTCCAATTTGGATGCTGTGACTATTTTATTTTTAAAGTTGGACAACCCCTGTAACTTAATTGTCTTCAAACCAAAGCTAAAGGACATGTAGAGCTTTGAGAAATCCCATTGTATAGGGCCCAAAGTTCTCAACCACTGAGTTCCCAATACCACTTTGTGTTAGGTTTTAGTTTGTGTTGGCATTAATTCCATATCAAAATGATGTTTACTTGTAATGATTTAGTTGTTTAGATTCATGATGATTCAAGCTTCAAAGAAGAATGAAGAACAAGTCAAAGCAAGTTCTAAGTCTTCAAAGAGAAAGGATGCAATATGGTTCTACAAAGGTATACTAAGACCTTATCTTTCTCATACAAGGCTTAGGCACACACACACAATTCATACATTTGTGTCCCTGCATCGTTGTGCACCATTATAGGCACACACATACAATTCATTCATATGTGTCCCTGCATCGGTGTGCACCATGTATAACACATTCACACACTTGAAGATGAATGCTTATGCATTGGTATGGAAATAACATGTTTTGGAAAATGCATGATTGGAGACTATCTCTATGTAGTTTGCATTCTAATGTGAATTATGTTTATTTGTGTTTATGTTTGTATAACATGGATATTGAACTTTATTTTAGTCCTAAATCATTCTTGATTGAGTTCCGGTCATTTCGGTTACTCATACTATTGATTTCAAGTTCTAAGTCAAAAGATACTACACTTTCAACTCATGTTGAATACATTGTCTTCGTCTTCATATATCGAGTCGAATTATTATTTTTTGGGTTGAGTATCTTATATGTCCATGTCCGTGAGAGAGTTATGGTTTGTAATCCATAGACGAATTCAAATTCCAAGTTCGGAGGTCAGAGAACAGTCGAAGAATGCGAGGGAAGCTTGTAGGGAAAAGAAGTGCAACCAAGCACTCTTTCCCGAGATGGCGCGTGGCCATCTCCGGACAGAATGCTTGCTGCCCCGAGATGCCCATGTGCCATCTCAGGCAGCAAGCATGCTTGGTGCACTTTAGGGTATTTTGGTCCTTCTTGATTCATTCTTTCCCTCTTCTTTATATTTCCCTTCCCTCTCACATTTCATTCTAAGAAGAAATTTAAAAATTGAGTACAGAAATTTTCTCTATACATTTTCTCACCTTCCAAACACCATAACTTCTTCATTTGAACTTCTATTTGAGTGATTCAAAGTTGAGAGTGTTTGCCTATTCATCCTCCATCTTTTCTATAAGGGTTTGAGTGAGTTTTATTGCTGTTTTTGAAGTATAAACTCACAAAAACGGGACTGCACCAAAATCAACTAAGGTATTGATTTTCTCTCAAAGTTTTCTTTTAAAACTTGGTCAATTGCCTTGGGTTTTCTTCTTCAACATATATATGTGTCTTGTGATTGTTTTGATTTGAGTTTTGAACTCATTAAAGCTAGGTTGAGTTTCAATTGAAATCTCATATGTCGAGTTAGGTTTTGATTTTGTCTATGTTTTCACATGTTTGGGATTGTATTGTGCTAGCTTTGATTCTAGGACTATTTGATGATCTTTGATTGATTGATTTTGTGAAAAATAGTTTCTCACATGTATTAGGCTCTCTTGGCCGAATTATCACAATGATACATGTGCTTATGTTCTTTTGAGCTACTGATGTGTTATATTGAATCTATGAATAGGAATATGCTCTAGAACTTTAGCTTTAATCTAAATGACCTTGTCATATGATTTTAGTATGTTTTTGGTTTATGTGATTTAAACTTGATTATGTGATTAATTGAACATATCTTGTGATTCAAGTTTTAGATCTATGCATGTATCTAAGTTTTAATTAATGTTGAACATATCTTACATGATCTAGATGGATTAAACATGCATGTTTGACTAGACTACATTTGATTTGTGCATTCATGCTCATGTCTAGTATTTTCCATAGAATGTGTTGATCATAACATTTTATGTTGCGTGCTTGTTTGCGTTTTGCATTCATGATCACCTAGATGCCTTGTGAGAAGAAAGTCTTGACAATAGGTGTGAGACCTATGTTGTTGAGCAAGAAAGTCTTGGCAAGAGGTGTGAGACCTTGGATTGTTAAACAAGGAAGTCTTGGATAGAGTTAGGAGGACTTGAATAGTCAAGCAAGAAGTCTTTCCTAGGGTTGTGAGGATCAGGAAGGGTGAGCGAGGAAGTTTTGACTAGAGTTGGGAAGACTCGGATAGTCAAGCAAGAAGTCTTACCTTGGTTCGTGAGGATCCGGAAAGGTGAGCGAGGAAGTCTTGACAAGAGGTGTAAGGCCTCTGATTGTTGAGCATGAGGGCGACATCTTCCAGAGTAGGATATGAGGGTAGTTTCTAGGTGAAGGAGTCACTTGAGAGATTGTACTTATCTTATCTACTAGTGGATTTTGTTTGCCGGTGGTTGCTAACCTGTGGATGTTTCCTCTTCGAAGGTTTACCACGTTATATCTTGTGTCAACTTTTCTCTATCCCTATCTCTCTTATATTTGTATTTGTTATTTGAATACTATGGATAGAACTCTTTATGTAAGTTGACTTCCTTTCTATAATATAGATTGTGTATGTGTTACAATTACTTATTTGTATCACACTTTACTTGTTTTATATATTGATTAAGTTTCTTTAATTGATATATATGTTGTTATACAAGCAATCTAGAGGGACAAACTTTTGTTTGTTTCTAAGGGAGTCAAAAAAGTTGTCTAACCTATTCACCCCCCCCCCCCCCCCCCCTCCCTTCTAGGTTAGCCTTGAGCATTTAACAGTGTTTGTATTTTTGCTCCGTAACCTTCTAAAGGCAAGATAAAAAAATCTGCAATAATTGAAATCTTTTTTAACTTGAGATGAACATTGGTGCACTTGCCTGGACTGACCAACTTTTCACCAGAGGCCACCATGACCTCTAGCTTCTTGTGTTTCTCTAGTTGTAACCCCACATGTTTAGCTGCTTCAAAACTAATGAAATTATGTGTTCTCCCAGAATCAATAAGTACTACCATCGGTTTATGTAATAGAGTGCCTGCAACACACATAGTTTCTAGAGCTCGTAACCCAACTATAGCATGTATAGAGATTTCAGGAGTTCCATCACCATTTTGTCCCTCGTCCTCCCCCTCAATCTCCATCTTTTCATCCACCCCGCTCTCTTCCAAATTGGCTTGTATTATGAAGAGACGCTTGCATTGATGACCAGGTCCGAACTTTTCGTTACAACGAAAACACAGTCCCTTCCTTCTTCTTTCATTAAGTTCCTCGGTTGTCATCTTTTCTATAGGTGTTGTCGGATGAGCACCCTGTGAGAACCTAGGACTAGTTCTTGATTGCGTCGTGGTTCTTGTCATGGTAGAAACCGGATTTTTTGAGCCAATTCTCTTGCCTCATACAAGCATGAAAGACCGATTGATGTGGTCAATGTGGTCGGTCTAGCGGCTTGCACATTTGTACATATATTATCCTTGAGCCCACTAATGAAACAACTGACTTGTCTGGGTGGCAGTTGTCCAACCTTTGTCAATAACTTCACAAAATTTGGCTGGTATTCCAAGACTGTTCCAGATTGTTGGAGTTTTGTTAATTCACCAAAGTAATCTAGAAATTGATTAGTGTTGGGGTTTATGCCCTAAAGATGTAATTTGTAAATAGATTTATGAAATAAATAAAAAGAAAAGTTCAAGTCATTCTTGTCATTTTATTTATTTTATAAACTTGTGCATATATTTAAACATCCAAGATTGCCAGATGTAATCTCGAACTTTGTATATGAGTGTCATATACGGATGGATATAGTAAGAGAAGTGCAATCTAAAGAGTCCATAGATAGCAAATAAAGTTGGGTACTTTATTTGTGGTTAATCTATTGCCGCAGTCCATTCCGTAATGTACGATGATTCTATCCTGAATCATTCATATGAGACATGGGAATGGAGGCACCTTGTATGATGTGATCATATAGGACTGGGCCATGATCTATATGAATCTCTCACCAAAATCCGTTTACCGATGAGATTCATATATATCAACCAATGATGGCTATATGTGGGTGATCTTAATCTTGAGTGTCTTATCGACTCCTTTAGGTTAAATCGCAGTCTTTGATATACCATGGGTGAGGTCAGATGCATTTCCTGATCAATATACTCCGTATGTTGGGATTGCGGTATGGCTTGTGGCTGGGAAGGTTTGTAAACAATAGTGGAATCCAATCCTTCTTGTGAGAAGTAGATGGTAGTTCCCTTAAGGGTTGATTCGGGGCTTGGACAATATGAGCGCTCTCCTAATTCCGTGATGAAATAGGATTTATTTTTCATTATAGAATCAATGGTACTTAAAGGATATATATAATTAGAGGGGGTTTAATGGACATTATGACCCAGCTCTAATTATGAACTACTGTGGAGGATCACATCATGTGTAATAGCTATATCGATGGACACCGAGTTGTATCGGTATGTGTAAAAGCGTCTGCAGTTGAGATAGTGCAGCTTCGGGTCTTTAGTGGAATAACACCGGAGTTAATAATCAAAGAATATTAATTAAAGAGTTTAATTAATGATTCCGATGATTATTTGAGCTCAAAATACTGTGGGTCCATTAGGTTCCCTTGCTAGCCCGATCGATTTAGGTAACAAGGGTCACGGTTAATTAATTGGATTGTCCAATTAATTGTGTTACAAAAGTGACACGTATATATTCGGGAATTAATTGAATAATGAGATTATTTAATTAATGAATGTTAATAGTTAAATTAATTAAATAATTAGATTATTTAATTATATTGATAATTATGAATTATTAATTAACTATTAATTGGAGGGTGTTAGTTGATATATGGATTCAGGTGAAGATAAAATAATATGATTATTTTATTTTATTAAATCATTTATCTAAGTATTTGAATTTAAGTTTAAATTTAAAATACTTATTATCACTTTTAATATATTAGATATATTTAAAAAAGATAATTAAAAGATATATCAGTTATAACACAAGAGATTGCATTGGATGCAAATTGGTGTGTTAGTGTGTACACATATACAAGTGTTTGTATAGGATACAAATATAACAATATATATATATATATATATATATATATATATATATATATATATATACATATATATATAAGCGCATGTGCAGGCGAAAAAAAAGGAGAAGAGTTTGCATTATTTTAAAAAAAAAAACAAAGTTGTTGACTTTTTTTTTATAAAAAATAAAAAATAAAAAAAAATAATACACAGTAATGTTTAATATATATATATATATATTGAAAAATAAAAGTGCACGTTTTTTTTTTAACTATTAAATGTTAACACAAAAGACATATATATATATATATATATATATATATATATATATATATATATATATATATATATATATATATATATATATTAATGGGTGAGACGCACAACTGCACAAGGTAAAAGCAAGTGTTGCATATTGATCAAGAAGAAAGAGTATCTTCAAATCTTTTCTCTACATCCTCCATTCAAGTTTCTGAGATCGTGACGTGCCCACACGCAGTTACCAGTCCCGGGAGATAGCGAGGAAGATCGAGTAGTTCAGACAAGAGCATAACGTAAAGTGAAGGAGCCTCCAAACATTGGTATGTTCTTCTGATTTTATTGATTAAAATTTCTTGTATATACATATTGTATGTATTAGTTCCGAAAAATAATTACGATCCAAAGTCCACAAGTCCCATATACAGATATGATCTGTATAAAAATTTTAAAACCTAGTTCCGCGGCGTGACCGGTGAAAGGGGTTCCAACAATTGGTATCAGAGCCAATTTATTTTTCGGAACTGGAAATTGTTTTCGATGCTCCTGTATGTATGAATGTGTAGGCACCATCTTTATGATTGTATGAATGTTTATAATTAAATTGTTTAATTTAAACATGGTTGATCGTAATTTTTTATGGTACTATGGATTTAGGATTTATGGGTTGTATAATTTTTATTTTATTTATTTTACTGTTATTGTAATGTAAATAATAAAAAAAAATGTAACCTGTAAACGAAAAACTGGAAATCCGTGCGACGTCGGTACTGTTCAGGGCGGCGTTAATGTTCACCGGGGGGTATTGTTCACGGCGTTACTGTTCACCCAACACTGTTCCGGAATTACTGTTCACCGGGGGTACTGTTCACGGCGTACTGTTCACTAGTGGGTACTGTTCACGACGTTATTGTTCACGCGGCACCGTTTACCAGGGTACTGTTCACGCACGGTTCTGTTGGCAAATGTTGCCTAGTGTGTTCCGTGCAAATTTCCCGTTTCAGATTCATGAGATGAATCGGAGTGATCTGAAGAGACTTGAAGTTATCTAAAGTTACTAGAAGACCAAGGAATGCCTTGGAATTTTTTTTATAATTTTATATTCCAATTTCTTAGGTTAAATAATCCACAGTACTCGGTCAATTCATGTATGCTTTATATTATGTGACGATAAAAGCATTGTCATGCATAAGTATGTTATTTAGATTAGATGTGCCTACACAAATATAGTTGATATGTCATTCATGCATCATAGCATGATATTTTATGTATTTTTTGTATTTTTTTTAATGTGATTAAAATGGGTAATATACATAATTGGCTATGAATAATGAGATTAGTTTTTTTTAATGGTTAGAAAACTTGGTAATTCTCATTAATATTAATCTAGTTATTAAAGAGTTTAATAAGTTAGATTAATATGGTCATTTATTGTAATTAGGATTAATATGATTAAATACCTAATGATAAATTATCCAAATAAAGTGTTAGGGTTTTAATCGTTAAAACTTGGTAAACACTAACATAATAATCTAACCCTAGTAAATAGTTTACAAAGGCTTAGATTATTCACTAATAGATTAGATTTTTAATTGTTAAAAATCATTAACAATTTATTAGTTAATTAGAATTTGGTTCTAATTAGTTAATGCACTAGATAACTTGATTAAAGTTAGTCGTTTAATCCTGTAGAGTCTAGGTGCATTAACGGTTAATAGAAAACCCTAAATTTAAAATAGTGAGTGGGAGAGGGATATATGACATATATATCCAGCGGTCTCCATCATTAGTTCAACATCGTGAGATCCGAGTGGGGCCTCGTGACGGCTTTGCTTTCGTCCTCCCTAAGGAGGGTTTCCACAAAGGTTAATACCAATGTTGATTTCCTAACAGATAGGATTTCTGAGGGTATTCGGGATTGACCGACCCTAAGGCGGCAATTCTCGAGTTAAGCTCGTGAGATCTGAAATACTGGGATACACTCACGAAGGTTTTGATTAAGTTTGTTAATTAAAAACCTGACCGAATGAACGATGGGTGAATGATATGGAATAAGAGTTATTCTAGAATATCATTTTATTGAGAATGTCTCGGTCCAACATGCAAAGACTTGTCCGACCCTAAGACGGCACTTCTTTGTGGTAAGTTGGATTGTCGTGGTATAGCAACTAGTTTTAGGGTAGTTCTAGTTCATTAAACATGTTCATGCATCATGTTTAAATTTATGCCAAATCACTCGAAATTGTTTTAAATAAATTACTGAATGAATGTTTTATTTATTTCAGCAATAATGTCTTCTGCATTACTTCAAATTCTTACAAAAGACAAATTAACTAGTGATAACTACACAAAGTGGAAACTTAACATTAATGCAATATTGGTCACCAAAGACCTCAAGTTTGTGCTTACGGAGGAATGTCCTTCAACGTCTGCTGCCAATGCCACACGAACTGTTCGTGAGGCATACGAGCGATGGGTCTCATCTGATGAGAAGACCCGAACATATCTGTTGGCTTCTATGACAGACGTGCTTGTCACAAAGCATGAATCAATGACTTCAGCATTCGAAATCATGGAGTTATTGCAAACCATGTTCGGGCAGCCCTCAGAGCAAAAGCGACACGAAGCCATTCATTCTGCTATGCTCGCTAGGATGAAGGAAGGTACAATAGTCCGGGAACATGTCCTGAGCATGATGTCCTACTTCAATACGGCAAAAGTCAATGGCGAGGCCATTGACGAACCTAGTCAAGTGAGCATCATACTGACGACTCTTTCGAAGAGTTTCGATCAGTTTAAGAGCAACTACGGAATGAACATGTTAAGGTTCAATCTCACACAGTTGCTTAATGAACTCACTACCTTTGAGTCCTTGACTAAGGACAACAAGGGTAAGACCAGTGAGGCAAATGTTACCGAACCATCTTCCTACTCTAATAATAAGAAGAGAAAGAGGTCTACTGGGAAAGTGAAGGGTAAGTCCAAACCCAAGAAAGCCAAAAGCAAGAAGAAGTCCAAGAAAAGTAAATATGATTTACTTGTTCTTGAGTCGTGTTTAGTGGAAGATGATTCTTCACCCTGGATAGTTGATTCGGGAGCCACTAACCATGTTTGTTCTTCTTTACAATGGACTGATTCTTGGACACAACTAGAGGAGCAAGCCTTCTCAATGCATGTGGGGTTAGGGGATGTCATGTCGGCACAAGCAGTGGGCGTAATTAGATTACGTTTTTGTAATAATTATATATTGTTGGACAATGTATTTTATATTCCTGAATTTACACATAATTTGATTTCCGTTTTTAAGTTTTTACGACAAAAATATTCTATTTCTTTTAATAATAAGTTTGTTATTATTAGAAAGAAGGGTCTGAATATTTGTTCAGGAATTAATGAAAACAATTTGTATGTGTTAAGACCGTTAATACATAATACACTGCTCAACACCGAAATGTTTAAGGTTGAAAAACCAAAAACTAAACGACATAAGATTTCTCTAGATAATGACACGTATCTCTGGCATCTAAGGCTTGGTCATATCAACCTTAACCGGATAGACAGATTAGTAAAAAGCGGACCTTTAATTGAGTTAAAGGTTGGCACATTACCTGTTTGCGAATCTTGTCTAAAAGGTAAGATGACTAAGAGACCTTTTACTGAAAATGGGCTTAGAGCTAAAGAACCGCTAGAGCTTATACACACAAACGTTTGTGGACCGATGAATGTTAAAGGTAGGGGTGGTTATGAGTATTGTGTCACCTTAATAGATAACTACTCAAGATACGGATACGTCTACCTAATACAACAAAAGTCGAAAACATTTAAAAAGTTCAAAGAATTCTGAGCTGAAGTTGAGAATCATTTAGGTAGAACTATCAAGTCACTACGATCGGATCGTAAAGGTGAGTACCTTGACCAAGAGTTTGAAGACTTCATGGTAGAGCATGGGATAGTTTCCCAACTCACAGCTCCCGGTACACCTCAGCAAAATGGTGTAGCGGAGAGGAGAAATAGAACCCTAATGGAAATGGTGAGATATATGATTAGTTTCTCATCATTACCAAATTCCTTCTGGGGATATACGTTACAAACAGAGGCATACATTTTGAATGTAGTGTCATCCAAATCTATTCCTAAGACTCCCATAGAGTTGTGAAATTGTCGTAAAGCTAGTTTACGACATTTCCGTATATGGGGGTGTCCAACACACGTGCTGAATAATAGAAATGGAAAGCTAGACTCCAAGTCTGTTGTCCGTCTGTTTGTAGGATACTCTTAGGAGACCAGAGGAGGACATTTCTATAGTCCTGAAGATAACAAAGTATTTGTATCGATAAATGCAACGTTTCTTGAGGACAATTACATTAGTGACCATAAACATCGTTCAAAGATTGTATTAAATGAGTTGGAGCCTGGTGAGACTTGTGCTTTATCAACAAGAGTTGTTGTTCCATAAACATTTAAGAGTGAGATGGTTCCTGATCAGGATAAACTACCATCTAGACGTAGTGAGAGGGTTGTGAGACAACCTGGACGCTATTTAGCTATAGGTGATGGACAATGTGTTATCTCTGCTGATAGTGTTGATGATCCATTGACATTTAAGAATGCAATGGAAGATCCTGATAAAGAGGAATGGCTTAAAGCCATGAATCTCGAGATCGAGTCCATGTACTCTAACTCAGTCTGGTATCTTGTAGACTTACCGGATGGAGTAAAACCCATAGGGTGTAAGTGGTTCTACAGGAGAATGGGAGGAGTAGACGGGAAGGTAGAGACCTTCAAGGCAAGGCTAGTGGCTAAAGGTTATACCTAGAAAGAGGGGGTTGATTATGAAGAGACCTTCTCGCCAGTAGCCATGTTTAAGTCTATTAGGATTCTCTTATCCATTGCTACCTATTTCGATTACGAAATTTGGTAAATGGACGTCAAGACTGTATTCTTGAATGGCAATCTTGATGAGAGCATCTATATGATGCAACCATGGGGATTCGTGTCTTCAGATCAAGATCATAAGGTTTGCAAGCCGTAAAGGTCCATCTATGGGCTTAAGCAAGCATCTAAATCTTGGAACATCAGGTTTGATGATGTGATCAAAACTTATGGCTTCGAGCAGAATATCGATGAGCCTTGTGTCTACAAGAGCATCATTGATAAGAAATTAGTTTTCTTGGTCCTATACGTAGATGATATCCTACTCACTCGGAATGATGTGGAAGTATTGTCTGATGTAAAGGGCTAGCTGGCTAGCCAATTCCAAATGAAAGATTTGGGAGAGTCGAGTTATGTTCTTGGGATCCAGCTTATAAATAGCACTGTCTCAAGCATCATATATCGACAAGATTCTTGTACGATTTTCGATGCAAAACTCCAAGAAAGGTAATTTGCCTTCCAGGCATTGAGTTCACTTGTCTAAGGAACAGTGTACTAAGACACCTCAAGAAGTTGAGGATATGAGACGTGTACCTTATGCATCGGCAGTAGGTAGTCTCATGTATGCTATGTTATGCACGAGACCAGACATCTGCTATACAGTGGGAGTAGTCAGCAGATACCAGTCCAACCCAGGATTGGATCATTAGGTTGCTATCAAAACAATTCTCAAGTATCTTCGGAGAACGAGAGACTATATGCTAGTGTATTCCGGGCAGGATTTGATCCCGATAGGATACACGGATTCTTATTTTCAATCAAACAGGGATTCTTAGAAATCCACGTCTGGATCAGTATTCACCATGGGTGGTAGAGCCATTGTGTGGAGAAGTATCAAGCAATCTTTCATTGCTGACTCTACCATGAAAGCCGAATATGTAGCCGCTTGTGAAGCTGCTAAAGAGACTGTTTGGCTCCGTAAGTTCTTGAGTGATCTGGAAGTTGTTCCAGACCTGGATAAGCCCATCACACTTTATTATGATAACAGTGGTGTTTTGGCTAATTCCAAAGAACCAAGAAACCACAAAAGAGGGAAGCATATAGAGAGAAAGTATCATTTTATTAGAGAGATAATTCAAAGAGGAGATGTGATTGCCACTAAGATAGCCTCGCAAGACAATCATGTTGATCCACTTACGAAGACCTTACCGACTAAAGTGTTTTTGGGGCACCTAGATGGTCTAGGGTTACGAGACATGTCTTACATGCTTTAGTGCAAGTGGGAGATTGTTGGGGTTTATGCCCTAAAGATGTAATTTGTAAATGGATTTATGAAATAACTAAAAAGAAATGTTCAATTCATTCTTGTCATGTTATTTATTTTATAAAATTGCGCATATATTTAAACATCCAAGATTGCCAGATTTAATCTTGAACTGTGTAAATGAGTGTCATATACGAATCGATATAGTAAGAGATGTGCAATCTAAAGAGTTCACAGATAGCAAATAAACTTGGGTACTTTATTTGTGATTAATCTATAGTTACAGGCCATTCCGTAATGTATGATGATTCTATCCTGAATCATTCATATGAGATATGGGAATGAAGGCACCTTGTATGATGTGATCATATAGGACTGGGTCATGATCTATATGAATCTCTCACCAAGATCCGTTTACCGATGAGATTAATATATATCAACTAATGATGGTTATATGTGGGTGATCTTAATCTTGAGTGTCTTATCAACTCCTTCAGGTTAAATCGTAGTCTTTGATATACCATGGGTGAGGTCAGATGCATTTCCTGATCAATATACTCTGTATGTTGGGATTGCGGTTTGGCTTGTGGCTGGGAAGGTTTGTACACAATAGTGGAATCCACTCCTTCTTTTGAGAAGTAGATGGTAGTTCCCTTAAGGGTTGATTCGGGGCTTGGACAATATGAGCGCTCTCCTAATTCCGTGAGGAAATAGAATTTATTGTTCATTATAGAATCAATGGTACTTAAAGGATATATGTAATTAGAGGGGTATAACGGACATTATGACATAGCTCTAATTATGAACTACTGTGGAGGATCATACCATGTGTTATAGCTATATCGATGGACACCGAGTTGTATTGGTCTGTGTAAAAGCGTCTGCAGTTGAGATAGTGCAGCTTCGGGTTTTTAGTGGAATAACACCGGAGTTAATAATCAACGAATATTAATTAAAGAATTTAATTAATGATTCCGATGATTGTTGGAGCTCAAAATACTGTGGGTCCAATAGGTCCTCTTGCTAGCCCGATTGATTTAGGTAACAAGGGTCACGGTTAATTAATTGGATTGTCCAATTAATTGTGTTACAAAAGTGACACGTATATATTCGGGTATTAATTGAATAATGAGATTATTTAATTAATGAATGTTAATAGTTAAATTAATTAAATAATTAGATTATTTAATTATATTGATAATTATGAATTATTAATTAACTATTAATTGGAGGGTGTTAGTTGATATATGGATTTAGGTGAAGATAAAATAATATGATTATTTTATTTTACTAATTCATTTATCTAAGTATTTGAATTTAAGTTTAAATTTAAAATACTTATTATCATTTTTAATATATTAGATATATTTGAAAATGATAATTAAAAGATATATCATTTATAACACAAGATATTGCATTGGATGCAAATTGGTGTGTTAGTGTGTACACATATACAAGTGTTTGTATAGGATACAAACAAAACTATATATATATAAGCGCATGTGCAGGCGAAAAAAAAGGAGAAGAGTTTGTATTTAAAAAAAAAAAAAACAAAGTCGTTGACTTTTTTTTTATAAAAATAAAAAAATAAAAAAATAATGCACAACAATATTTAATATATATATATATAAGCGCGTGTGCAGGCGAAAAAAAAGGAGAAGAGTTTTATTATTTTTTTTAAAAAAAAAAAAAAATCATTGACTTTTTTTTTATAAAAAGTAAAAATAAAAAAATAATGCACAGCAATGTTTAATATATATATATATATATTGAAAAGAAAAGTGCACGTTTTTTTTTAAACCGTCATGCACTGTTAAATGTTAACACAAAAGATATATATATATATATATATATATATATTAATGGGTGAGACGCACAGCAGCACAAGATCAAAGCAAGTGTTGCATATTGATCAAGAAGATAGAGTATCTTCAAATCTTTTCTCTACATCCTCTATTCAAGTTTTTGAGATCATGACGCGCCCACACACAGTTACCACTCCCGGGAGATAGCGAGGAAGATCGAGTTGTTTAGACAGGAGCATAACGTAAATTGAAGGAGCCTCCAAACGTTGGTATGTTCTTCTGATTTTATTGATTACAATTTCTTATGCATACATATTGTATGGATTAGTTCCGAAAAATAATTACGATCCAAAGTCCACTGGTCCCATATACAGATATGATCTGTGTAAAAATTTTAAAACCTAGTTCCGTTTCGTGACCGGTGAAAGGGGTTCCAACAATTAGGACCGAACCTAGAATATGGACCTTCCTTGAATTCTTCCCACGAAACATAAATCAGATCTTGTTTAATTAGTTGAAACCATAATTGGGCGTCTCCCTCAAGGTGAATCGATGCTAATGTAACACGATCCGAATTTGGTGCGCTATGAATCTGAAAAAAATGTTCCGATCTGTATATCCAACTTGTTGGATCCCCTCGTCCGTCATATCTCAGAAAATCCAATTTCACTGCCTTAGGTATGAAACTACTTAATGAACCAGTTGGTCCACCAAATTGATTTCGTTGTCGTCCACCAAACTGTTGTATCGGTGAAGTCGACATCTCCCCAACTTCTTATGTATGGTTACTAACATTCTGCTCAATTCAAACACTGAGTCTATCAAACATCTCTGTTACTTGGCGTAGGATTTCCTTCTGACTATCAGCAAGTCCCTCTACAATTCTCTCGATGCTCTCCATGCGATTCTCAATCGGTTCCATGACCAGTCTCTGATACCAAATTAATACAAACACTGGTTGAAACAAAAAAAAATAGCAGCAATTTTCTGGTTCTTCGAGGGACCAGACCTCCACACAGATAAGATCTGTCAATATATTTTTCTGATGCCTTTTTATTCATCGACTGCCAGAATAAATACTGGTTACATAGAGTCATTAGAATTGGTTCCACAAAAGCAGGTGTGATCCCAACTCCACTTACAGTTTTTTAGCAATTAATAACAGTTTGACTTATTCAAGAAACCTAGACTTAAACATAAAATTAAGAAAAAAAATAACAATTTCATAAGAAGACAAAAATAAGAAAAAAGCCACGTGCAGAGTAGTGATTGTAACAATGTCATATGATTATCGACCAAAGTTGGAACTTGACAGGCGACGTGGGTAATATAGATAGAGTTGTTGCTATGATTAAAAAGTGCACTAATATGCTCTCTAGTTGGAATTCTTCTAATTGCTCATATTTGAAAAGAGAAATTCAGAGGAAGCAAGAGGAGTTATGCAAAGCAAACAACTTGTTTCATCCGGTTGATTGGCAAGATATATGGGAGCTAGGGCAGAGTTTGGACAAATTGTTGGAGGAGGAGGAAGCGTACTAGCATCAACAATCAAAAGTTGACTGGCTTAAAGGGGGTGACTGAAACACAATTTTTTTCAATTGGAAAACTTCCATTAGAAGGACATTGAACGTTATTCATAGGCTTTATAATAAGCAAGTGGTTTGGTGTGTGGGAAAACAAAATCTGCAAGGAATTATTACAGAGTATTTCTAGGATTTGTTTCAGGATGTAGAGGCGCTTACCGCTGATGTTGATTTGTTATTGGACTATTTGGAGCCACGTCTTTCACAGAAGTCTTGTACGTTATTTAGAGACTGAGTATTCAGTGGTAGAAGTCCATAAAGCCATTTTCGATATGGCTCCAACAAAAGCTCCGGGGCAAGATGGACTTTTGGCTTTGTTTTATCAAAAAATCTAGGACAAGGTCGGGCCTAGTGTTACAGAGGCATTTTTACATTGTGTGAAACAGGGAAAGACTCTAGATCAGATTAATAACACCTTGATTTGTCTTAACCCAATAAAACGGTCGATTGAGCAAATTACAGACTACAGACCTATTAGTCTATACAATGTGTTGTACAAAATTGTGGCAAAAACAATGGCAAACAGGCTTCGAGTTATTCTCAGTGAGGTTGTCTTTGAAACACAAAGCGTGTTTAACTTAGGTAGGCTTATCTTGGACAATGCCATAATTGGTTTCGAATGTATGTATACGATGCATACTATTAAGCGCAAAAAAGGATCCATGATTGTGAAATTAGATATGTCAAAGGCATACAATAAGGTCGAGTGGGGATTTCTCACTGAAGTCATGTTAAGATTGGGATTACCGAGATGGTGGGTGGAGAGAGTTATCGGTTGTATTTCCACAATGAGATTCTCTTTTTTGTTTAATGGTAATGTGTGTGGCAAAGTGATTCCAACTCGAGGACTTTGATAGGGGTCTTGTTATCACCATATTTGTACCTTCTAGTGGTCGAGGGTCTATCAAGTATGAATCAAAAGTCTATAGTTTGAAAGAAGTATCCGGAACTCAAGTGTACTAGATTGAGACCGATGATATCGCATTTACTTTTTATGGACAACAACATTTTGTTCTCAGATGCGACGACTAGAGATTGTGTGATTATCTGACAGATTTTGGATATGTATTCTAAAGCATCAGGCCATCATGTTAACTTTAAAAAATCTGTTATGTGTGTGAGCCGCTCGATTTCTTTCGAGAAGGGTGATCGTTTGGCAGAAATTTAAGGAGTTCGATGGGTCGGTTGCCTTGAGCATTATCTTGGACTACAAAGATTCAAAACAAAAAGCAAATAAAGCCTTTTTAACAAAGTTAATGATCGCATCTAGAGTAAAATTAAGGGTTGGTGGTGTAAGCTGCTTTCAGTGAGCGGGAAAGAAGTTCTTATCAAGGATGTACTTCAATCAATCCCTGCTTATTCAATGGGTTTGTTCAAGATGCCGGTTGGTTTGCTTAAAGAGATCCAACGTCTATGTAATCGGTTTTGGTGGGGAAGTACTGAGGAAAAACAATAATATGCACTAGTCAAGTTGGGCCAACATGTACAAACCGAAAGGGGAGGGGGGCCTTGGATTCCGGAAGCTTGTAATTTTCAATTAGGCAATATTAGCAAAGCAGGGATGGAGACTGGTTAGAAATAGAGACTCTTTGGTTGCAGTGTCCTTTGTGCATGTTATTTTCATACTTCTAGTTTCTTGGCAGTTGACTTGTCATCTAGAGGATCTTTTGTTTGATAGAGTATTTGTTACATAGGGAGACTCATATACATATCGACAAATTATGGTTGTATATGGGTGATTTTAATCCTGAGTGTCTTACTGACTCTTTCAGATTAGATCGTGGTTTTTGATTTACCATGTGTGAGATCAGAGTAGCATTCCCTATCAATATCTCCATATCTTGGAATCACAGTTTGGCTTGTAGCTAGGAACGTCTGTACACAATAGTGGAATCTACTCCTTACGAGAATTAGAGAAGTAATTCACTTAAAGGTTGATTTGGAGCTTGAACAATTAATGGAAAAAAATATAATTAGAGGGGTATAATAGACTTTATGACCCAACTCTAATTATGAACTACTCTTGGAGGATCATACCATATGTAATAGTTATATCGATAGACACTGAGTCTTTTAGTTTGTGTAAAAACATCTATAGTTATGAGAGTACAGCTTCGGGTTTTTAGTGGAGTAACTTCGAAGTTAATAATCATGAAATATTAACTAAAGAGTTTAATTAATTTTTCTAATGATTATTGAAGCTTAAGACTGTGGGTCCATTAGGTCTCCTTGCTAGCCTGAAACGTTGATGGTAACAAATGTCACATTTAATTAATTTGATGGTCCAATTAATTATATTATAAAAGTATCAAGGATTTTATTCAGGCAATTAATTAATATTGTGATTATTTAATTAATGAAATTAAATAATATGGTTATTTAATTATGTTAATAATTATAAATTATTAATTGAATTAATTATTTTATGAAGGTCAAGGGTTTGAACCAAGACCAAGGCAAACATATAAAAATAATATTGATTATTTAATCTTTAGCAAGTCATAGGTTCAAGTCACAATAACATTAATGAATTAAATGGGATTTAAAATCCTATTTAATCTAGATCACTTGAAACACTATCTTTATTTTATATACAAATGTAAAATACTAAAATATCAAGATATTTGTTTTTATTATTTGATTTTAAAAACAAGATAGATGTATTTGAATTTTTTAAAAAAAAAAACCTAATCTATTGGATAAATTTATTTGCAACTTTTAAATTCTCAATTAACTTAATTGAGTGATACTTAGAAAAAGAAAGAGAAGAGAAACAGAGAGTGGGTTTGCACCCTAATAGAAAAGAAAAAACATTTTTCTTCTAGGTATATATTGGGTGGCCGAAATCCTCATACTAAAAGCAAGAGTTGTTTTCGTATGTTTCTTCTACCTCTATACAACCTCTTGAAGTTTGTGACGCAGTTGTTAGAAAGTGGGAGATAGCAAGGAAGAACCGGTGGTACAAATCAGAAAGCAAAATAAAGAAGAGAAAGAATAAAGATGAAGGATTTAACCTCGAAGTATGATTTTGAATCCTATCTTTAATTTATTCTTATATATCGTACAGGTTTATTAAGTCGTTTAAATATATTTTTTTTAAAGCTTAAAATTTCTTCTACATTTGGTTCGTAGTATATTTGCTAGGACTTATGCTACTGCTATCCTCTCTATTCCAGTGAGTGATGTACAATGGGAAGATTCGATTTGTTGGCATTTCTCTAATGATAAGGACTGCACAATTCGGAGTAGGTATAGGTTAGAAATTAATCTGATTCACTAGCATGATTTGAGCAACTCTAGAACAGCTGATTCTGTTATTGGGTGCGGGTAGGAAAAACTATGGAGAATTGATATGCCTCCTAAGGAGAGAATTTTTGTTTGGAAAGCTTGTAAAAATTGGATCCTAACTAATGGGAATTTGACAAGGTGGTAAATAGCCATGGATTATTCTTGTCTGGTTTATCATCACGGTTATAGACAACTTGTTACGTGCTCCGTATTTTGAGCAAGAAGACTAGAGGGGACTTGGTCAACTGAAGATGTTATATGGGATTGAGTCATTTGTAGTTATTCATTTTATTTAGCAACCACTTATCTGTTTCTTTTATCTTTCAATTTGCCCGTTACTAAAGTGTAGAGAAATCTAGTTTTTCTCCTAGAATAATGGTGGCAGTTGGTTGTCATTTGTATTTAAGTTTCAGTAGTCAATAAAAGAGGATATGATTTTGGTGTTGATCAACCTTTGAGTTGTTGGGGGGTTTCTATACCCTCAAAGTGCTAGTACTTAATTTAATTCTTTTCATATTATTTCACTAAAAAATTATTGTGTTGTAACATCTTGGTATCAGAGCTGGCATGGAGCAGCTTGAGCAACATATGGAGGACATGGAAAAATCAATAGAAGCAATGTCTAACAATCAAAAAGAGCTTCTATATCAATATACTGAGATGATTGAGCGAATGAATGTCAGAGGTGAACCAAGTATTGAGAAGCAACCTCAAGAGATAGGGATGGGAGAAACTTCATCTTCTCAGCCTACACAAGCCAAGAGGAATGTCTTTCGTGATCAGACTCAACAATTTAACTCATTGAATTGTTTCATACCCAAGACAGTGAAGTTGGATTTTCTACGACAGAAAAAATGATCCCACAAGTTGGATTTGTCGAGCCGAGCAATATTTCCATATTCATGGAATTTCAATACATGATATAGTGCCATTGGCTTAATTCCATTTGGAAGGAAATGCTCAACTTTGGTATCAATTGTGGAAACAAGAGATGGTGTACGTTAACTAGGACAAGTTAAAGACGGTCTCTGTGTCATGTATGGTCCCAACCAATTTATTGATCATTTTGGTGGGTTGACAAAACTTCAGCAGGTGGGTGTTTTTCGGGACTACCAAGCCAAATTTGAATCATTATTGTCCAAATTAGGCTCACTTCCACAACCTCAGCAAGTTAGTTGTTTCATCAGTGGATTAAAGGAGCCCATTTGAACGGATGTTCAAGCTAACAAACCATCAACTCTCACCATAGCAATTGGTTTGGCTAGATTATATAAAGGCAGAGAGATGACTTATCGGAGGGTAACTCCTACGGTGGCTTGATCGACTGCTCAAGCAAAAGTAACACCCACAAATTCCAACTGAGTCCAACCATCAACAATCAAGAGAATGACTCTAGAAGAATTGATGGAGAGAAGGAAAAGGGGGCTTTGTTTCCATTGCAATAATAAGTACGGACCGGGACACGAGTGTAAAAAGCTTTTCATGATCCAAGCAAGTTTGGAGGAGAGTGATGAAGAAGAAGACAGAAATTGAAGGGGAACATGAAGATCAACCACAAGAAGATACACCTACAATATCCTTACATGCTATAGCCGGCTCTCGTGCGCCGAAGATAATGCAAATATGGGGTAGCTTAATTTCTCATTCGGTGGTGGTGTTTATCGATTCCGGCTGTACCCATAATTTTGTAAGCACAGAGACTGCACAAAAGGTTGGGTTGCAGCCAAACTCACATAGAAGACGTGAAGTCATGGTAGCCTCAGGTGAGAGATTAGTGAGTCCAGGCAAGTCTAATCATGTTTAACTGAAACTTAACAAATCCTCATTTAATGTTGATTTCTTTGTCTTACCATTGGAAGGCTATGACATGGTGCTTGGTAATCAGTGGATGAGAACTTTAAGTCCAATACAATGGAACTTTGAAAAGTTATGACTGTCTTTCAAGATTGGTAGCAAAATAATTATTCTAAAGGCATTAACACTGAGGAAGAAAGGGTGATTGACTTCACTCAACTAGCCAAAGTCACCAGAAAAAGACAAGGGGTACTTTTCCAAATTCTGGCCACCAAGAAAACTCCTGCACATGGTATTGATATTCCCAACCACATCCAGAATTTGTTGTAAGAATATAAAGATATAATAAAGGAGCTAGAGTGTCTTCCACCCAAAAGAAGTCGTGATCATCGTATCACCTTATTTCCTGGGTAAAGACAGGTTATGGTAAGACCTTATCGTTATCCACACTTTTAAAAAAAATGAAATTGTACGGTTGATTAAAGATATGCTTGCTTCAGGAATTATCAGACTCCAGGACTAGCCCTTACTCCTCTCCAGTAATGTTAGTTAAAAAATAAAATGGTATGTGGCGGATGTGTATCGACTATTGGGCTTTAAATAAAGTCACGGTTAAGGATACATTCCCAATATCGATGATCGATGAGCTTCTAGATGAATTGTCAGACGCACAGTACTTAACTAAGTTGGATCTTCGATCAGGGTATCATCAAGTAAGGATGCATTCTGATGATGTGGAGAAAACAACTTTTAGAACACACCATGGTCACTATGAATTTCTAGTGATGCCATTTGGACTCACCAATGCCCTATTGACTTTTCAAGCTTTGATGAATGAGGTATTCAAAGATTACTTACGAAAACTTGTTTTGTTATTCTTTGATGATATTCTCATTTACAGTAAAAGTTTAGATGACCATTTGAATCACTTAGAAATTATCGTTACTATTTTGAGATCTAACAAGTTAAATGTGAAGCTTGAGAAATGCCAATTTGGGCAAGAGAAAGTTACATATTTGGGACATATGAATTCAAATAAAAGAGTTACAGTAGATCCTCAAAAAGTGATGTCATGCTCGCTTGGCCTAAATCCAAGACCACCAAAGCCATGCATGGGTTTCTTAGCCTTATAGGCTATTACCGGAAAAAATTGGTGCCTCGCTAACTTCAATGTTAAAGAAGGTCTTTTGAATGGAATGCAACAACGGAGGAGGCTTTTCATAAGCTTAAATCAGCTATGACACAGGCACTGGTATTAGCTCTTCCTGACTTTACTAAAGTTTTTATTATTGGATGTGATTCTTCGAGACTTGGTGTTGGTGCATTTTTATTACAGGACAATCCTATCGCTTATTTCAGCCAAGCACTTCACGGAAAAAATTTACTATTGTCCACATATGAGAAAGAGATATTGGCTTTGGCGCTTGCAGTCCAAAAATGGAGGCCTTATCTTTTAGGTAGATAATTTATTGAGAGAATGGATCATCAAAGTCTTAAACATCATTGGACTCAAAGGATTACCACTACAAGTCAAAAGAAATGGCTATTCAAGCTGATGGGGTTTGACTTCTTTGTTGATTACAAAAAATGAGGTGAAAACGTTATGGCCGATGCACTATCAAGAAAATTTGAAGATGACGAGTAAGTGGGCAGGTTGAATGCATTCTCTTATCCCACTTCACATTGGTTGTATGCTATCAAGGATGAGATAGGGACTAGTCCGGTATTGAAGAACCTTAAAGAGAGAATTGTTCAAGGAGAAGCACTTGGTCCATAGAGGTTATTTGATAATGTCATTTTATTCAAAGACGGAATATATTTAGAGGAAGGATCTCAACTTGTTGCAACCATCACAAAAGATTTTCATGATAGCACAAATGAAGGATACATAAAGACACTTGAACGTATAAAAGCAACTTTCTACTGGAGGGGAATGCGAGCACAATTAAATGAATTTATCCGTAGTTGTGATGTTTGTCAAAGACACAAGGCAGAACAACGCGCATCTGCAGGGCTCTTACAGCCATTACCCATTCCAAATCTAATTTGGGAGGACATAACTATGGACTTTGTAGAAGCTCTTCCCCCGTCGAATTGTAAGACTAGTATCCTTGTGGTTATCGATCGGTTATCAAAATATGCCCATTCCGTTGCTCTTTCTCATCCTTACACTGCATTTGGAGTAGCAAGGTTTTTTTTTAATATATATTTAAGTTGCATGGCCTACAAAAATCAGTTGTATGTGATCGGGATCCGACATTTATGAGTGTATTTTGGCGTGAGCTATTTCTTCTTAATGGGACTTTGTTTAACTTTAGCTCAAGTTACCACCCGTAAACAGATGGTCAAAGTGAGGTCGTTAATAAGACCTTGGATATGTATCTAAGATGCTTCACCAGTGCAAGGCCTAAGGAATGGTTTAGATGGCTATCTTAGATGGAGTATTGCTACAATACTAGTTGGCACTCCACAATGAAGATGACTCATTTTGAGGTTGTTTTCGGTCGAAGTCCACCAAGATTGCTCAATTATGTACCGGCACTGACAAGAGTGGCAGCAGTAGAACAAGAATTACTTACTCGTGATCAGGTTCTTCAAGAAGTCAAAGAATGTATCCAACAAGCTCAAGAGAATGAATAAAGTCTATGACTCCAAGCATACGGAGAGGGAGTTTGCAGTGGGTGACTTAATCTATCTTCGATTACAGCCTTATAGACAATTGTCAGTTGCAATGAGGAGGAATATTGAGCTTTCTACTAAATATTATGGCCCATTCAAAGTCATAGGAAGAGTGAGGAAGGTAGCTTACAAACTGAAGTTGCATGCTACTATTGGCAATTCCAAACCATAAACATCCATAAAACATCAAACCATAATCATAAGATAAACATAGAAATTCTTAGATGAATTATATTGAAACAAATGCAGCAAAACATATATAAAAATACATGAGTGAAAAACAGCTAAGCATAGCTGTCAAAACTAATTACATCAACCCAATACCTGCTGATATAAAAAAACAGAAAAACAGAAAAACCACACCTAACACCACAAACATTGGTGACAGAACCAAGCTAGCTAAAACTAATACAACTTAAACCATTCGAAGCTAACTAAATACATTATAAACTACCTAAACAATAGTCATGACATAACAAATAAACCATAACCGAAAATGAACAAAACAGCAACATATTTGGAGTCTCTTAGAAAACTTTTAAACTTCAACACTCCTCCTTAAAAAATTTCTTGGAGACTCCAAGCTTTGCCCTTAAGACATTAAACTGGCCATAGCCAAGTGCTTTAGTGAGAATGTCAGCCACTTGTTCTTCAGTTCTGCAATGAACCAATTTCACTTCTCCATCTTTTTCAGCCTCTCGAATGGCATGGAACTTCACATTGATATGCTTGGTTCTTCCATGTTGAACAGGATTTTTTGCCATCGAAATAGCTGAAATATTATCACACCATAATACAGTAGGCTTAGCTTGAATAAAGTTTAAATCAGTAAGGACCTTTCGGATCCAAATTGCTTGGTTAGTTGATGCTGCTACTGCTACATATTCTGCCTCTGCTGTTGACTGTGCTACAACTTCTTGCTTCTTGGAATTCCAAGAGAATGCTCCACTTCCAAGAGAAAAAATATACCCAGTCGTACTTTTAGAATCATCAAGAGACCCTGCCCATTCACTGTCCACATATCCAATCAATTCTCCATCAGATTTTTCATACCAAATGCCTAAGTCTAAAGTTCCTTTCAAGTATCTCAAGATCCTCTTCCCAACTCCAAAGTGAGTAAGGCTGGGAGAGTGCATAAATCTTGAAAGAAGACCATAAGGATACATTAAGTCAGGTCTAGTTGCTGTCAAATACAATAGACTGCGAACTAGACTTCTGTAATTTGATTCATCAGCCTTTGCATCACCATCTGACTTGGTGAGTTTTTTGTTGATTGCAAGAGGTGTTGAAACAGGCTTGCAGCTTTCCATCTTGAACTTCCTCAAAACATCCATAGCATACTTCCTTTGTGTCAGAAAAATGCCATCATTGAGTTGATGCACTTCCATTCCAAGAAAGTAATTCATCATACCCAGATCTGACATCTCAAATTCCTTGAGCATACTTTCTTTAAACTTGACAATACCATCATCATTATTACCAGTAACCAGTAAGTCATCAACAAACAAGGAGACAATGATCTTGCTGCCATTCCCATCAGTTTTAACATAAAAAGTAGCTTCATTTTGACTCCTTTTGAAACCATTTTACAGAAAATAAGTATCAACTCTGCTATACCAGGCCCTTGGGGCCTGCTTCAAACCATATAAGGCTTTGTGAAGCCTATAAACATCACTTTCATGCCTAGAAATCACATACCCTGGTGGCAAGTCTACATAAATTTCTTCTTGTAGACTTCCACTGAGGAATGCTGACTTGACATCAAGATGATACAATCTCCATTCATGTTGAGCAGACAAGGCAGCAAACAACCTGATTGTTTCATGTCTTGCCACAGGAGCAAAAGTGTCTCCAAAATCAACTCCTGCTACTTGTGAATACCTTTTTACCACTAGTCTAGCTTTGTACTTGTTTATAGAACCATTTGGATTCAATTTGGTTCTATAAACCCATTTAACACCAATAATCTTTATGTTACTTGGTCTAGGAACCAGCTGCCATGTTTCATTTTTTACAATCATTTTCAACTCCTCCTGCATTGCAATCCTCCATTCCTCTATCTTTGAAGCTTCCTCATAGCTAGAAGGTTCATTCACCATAACATTACATCTCTCATAAATTTCTGCTAAGGATTTTGTCTTCAAAACAGGAGAATCAAACTCAACTGTCAGATCATCATCAACTTCTACATCATCATGTGAATTCTGGTCATTTTGTTCAGCTTGTATAGGCTTCATCTCAAGCTAAATCTCTCTGTTATCTCTCTACACTTGCTTATTTTCCCGATTCCAGTAAGCTCCTTCATCAAACTGCACATCTCTACTTACCAAAATTTTCTTGGTTTGAACATTATACACCCTATAACCTTTTGAACTCACTGCATAACCAATGAAAATTCCCAATTGAGCCTTTTCATCAAGTTTTGTTCTCTTCACATCAACTACATGAGTGCAGCAAATTGAACCAAAGACTTTGATATACTTCACTAAGGGTTTTAGACCAATCTAAGCCTCCAATGGTGTCATACCTTGAACAGCTTTGGTGGCAAGCCTATTTAAGATATACACCGATGTATGGACAACTTCTGTCCAGAAGAACTTGGGCAATTTCTTATCTGCAATTAAGCTTCTAGCCGTCTCTATTACTGTTCTATTCTTTCTCTCTGAGACTCCATTTTGTTGTGGAGTATAAGGAATAGTGAGTTGATGCTTGATTCTCATGTCTTCACAAAAAACATTAAATTTGTTGGAGGTATACTCCCTGCCATTGTCTGATCTGATCACATTTATCTTGCATCCACTTTCCATTTCAACCATAATTTTTAACTTCTTAAATACATCAAAATTCTGAGCTTTGTTGGCCAAGAAATACACCCACGTCATTCTTGTAAAGTCATCAATAACAATAAAAAGTACAGACTTTGATTCAAAGAGTGTATGCTCATTGGACCACATAAATCAGTGTGGACCAATTCTAGTTTATTTTTAGCTCTAGTTACATTTGTTGCTGGAAATGGCCTTCTATGCATTTTTCCATACTGACATGCATCACAAACATCTTCAATTCTACTAATTTCAGGCAGACATTTCACCATGTTATGTGTTTGTACATAAACCAGTGCATTTACATTGAAATGGCCTAACCTTTTATGCCATATAATTGAATTATCATGCTTAGATAATAAGGCAGCATGCTTGACTTGTCTAAAATTGACTAGGAAGCTATTGCCTAGCATTTTAATCCTAGCCACTTCTACATCATAACAATAAAAAATAACACAACAATCATCTTTGAATGACAATGAGTATCCTCTCTTCAATAACTGAGCCACACTTAATAAGTTTTGATATAAATCAAGTATGAATAGCACATCATGAATAACTTTAGTACCTAAATTGGTGTGAATCAGAACATTTTCTCTTCCTGCAACCTGTACCACATTACCATTGCCTAGCTTGACTCTTGTTCTGTCAGTTCTGTCAAGAGTGGAAAATAATCTTTTATCCTTGGCCATATGACTTGTGCACCAACTATCTACATACCACACCTCATTTGAGGCAGCATTGCAAACCTGAGTCACCATGAACAGATGATCATCTGGGGTCTGTTCATTAGTGAAATTTGCTTACTATGCAGGCTGTTTTGTTTACTGATTTGACTTGGCTCTGCAATAGCTCTCTTTGTGTCCCCATTTCTTACAATAATTGCACTGAATTTGTGGCTTCCCTTTGTACCAACAATCTTTTGCAAGATGATTGGTTCTTTTACATGTAGAACAAGATGAAAACTTGTTCCTTGCACCAGCTTCTACGAAGCTACTGTCAAGTTTTGCTTATCCTTTTATATCACCATTTCTTGGACCAGAACATTATTTTTTTTGGTCTTTTTTGAATGGTTGATTCCTTTTGTGTCTGGCTTGGAAAGCACCCTCCATTTCATCACCATTTTTATAGCAAGCCTCTGCTCTTAGGCTTGCAATTTGCTAACCATCTCAGAAACTATCAAAGCCTTGAGATCACAAGACTCTTCGATAGCAGATACTTTTGCTTCAAATTTATCTGGTAAACTTACCAGCATCTTTTCCACAGCTCTGTGGTCTTCAATAGTGTCACCATAGAGCCTCATTTGATTCACCAACTCTAACAGCTTTGATGAATAATCCTTGACAGTTTCTCCTTCTTTCATTCTTAACATTTCAAACTCTCTTTTAAGAGTCACCAGCTTGACTGATCTCACCCTTTCACTGCCTTCGAACCTCTCTTTTAAATCATCCTATATCAACTTTGCAGTGTCAAGATGCATAATGCTTGTGATGACTGAATCTGACAAGGCTGAATACAGGCATGTAACAGCTTTGTCCCTCTTCATCTTTTCTTCTTCATGTTGTTTCATTTGAGCTATTGTTGGGTTAGCTCTTAGAGGAGGAACTTGCTTGTCTTCATTAACATAATCCCATAAACCAAATGCTTTCATATAGGACTTCATTTTGACAGTCCATATTTGATAATTTTCCCCAAAAAACTGAGGCACATGAAGGGTAGCATTGCTTGATGTAGTCATGATTTCACTCATATATGTTTGTCTCTCACTCTCAAATGTTTAGACCTCACTGAATTCTCAAATGAATAGAAAACAAACCACACAGACCCTTAAAGAAAAAGACTCTGATACCACTGTTGCCAATTCCAAACCATAAACATCCATAAAACATCAAACAATAATCATAAGAGAAACATAGAAATTCTTAGATGAATTATATTGAAACAAACGCAGTAAAACATATATAAAAATACATTAGTGAAAAACAGCTAAGCATAGCTGTCAAAACTAATTACATCAACCCATACCTGCTGATATAAAAAAACAGAAAAACAGAAAAACAGAAAAACCACACCTAACACCACAAACATTGGTGACAGAACCAAGCTAGCGAAAATCTAATACAACTTAAACCATTGGAAGCTAACTAAATACATTGTAAACTAACTAAACGATAGCCATGACATAACAAATAAACCATAACCGAAAATGAACAAAACAACAACAGATTTGGAGTCTCTTAGAAAACTTTTAAACTTCAACTGCTACATCTAAATTTTTTCCAATATATCATGTGTTACATCTTAAGAAGAAAATAGGTGATGAACAATCAGTGCAAGCTCAACTGCCTGATCTCGATCAAAATGATCACTTAACACCAATTCCACAAGTAGTACTTGATAGGAGAATAAGGAAAGGTGTGGAAGAGATTCTCATCCATTGGCATGGGTTGTCACCTGCAGAAGCAACCTGGAAGAACCGAGAAGACATATTGCAACAATATCCTAACCTTACCCTTGAGGACAAGGGTGCTCTTTGAGAAGGTGGGAACTTGTTACGTTCTCTGTATTTTGAGCTAGAAGACTACAGGGGACTGGGTCAACTGAAGCTGTTATATGGGATTGAGTCATTTGTAGTTATTCCTTTTATTTAGCAACCACTTACCTGTTTCTTTTAGCTTTCAATTTGCCCATTACTAAAGTGTAGAGAAGTCTAGTTTTTCTCCTAGAATAATGGTTGTAGTTGGTTGTCATTTGTATTTAAGTTTCAGCTAGTCAATAAAAGAGTATATGCTTTTGGTGTTGATCAACCTTTGAGTTGTTGGGAGGTTTCTGGACCCTCGAAGTGCAAGTACTTAATTTAATTCTTTTCAAATTATTTCACTAAAAAATTATTATGTTGCAACACTTTCCACGCACTATAGGGGTGTAAGGGCCTCAAGGATGTAAGAAAAGATTTCAGCCTCGTAACATGTATGTTATGGGAGAATGCTCAGAATGGTGTGGATTTCAAAGACTTGTACTTTACATGCCTTAGGATGTTAGAGGATAGTGTTATTTCTCTCCTCAGCGTTATTTTGTGGCATAATTGGTTCATTAGAAATCGGATTGTGCATGATTTAAGGAGGAATACCTATAGAGACTAGTGAGGGGGTGCATTGGTGTAGAGCCTTTTTGGCAAAATTCCAGGCAACAAACACAACTCAGGATGAGTGTGATAGACTAGAGCCCAGTGTGGTCCATTGGCATCCTCCGAGTGTGAGTGTGTATAAAATGAATTCGAATACGACGATTGATAGGGCTAAGACAGGTATTGGGGTCGGCTTGGTTATTAGAGATCATCTTGGGTCAGTGGTGGCATCTAGTTCCCAAAGGACTGAGGCTGGTTTTTCACAACAGGTTAAAGAGACGGTGGCAATCCTTAGAGTTATGATGCTGGTAGTTGATACTGGTTTGATTCCAACAGTTATTGAGTCTGATACGCTGACAGTTACGTTGTTAACATGGTGGACTCTGGTATTTCTAACAATGCTAATATTGGCTTGGTCATCACCGATATTGGGTGTCGCTTTCATTGTGGTGTTGTTGGCTTAGTTAGTTTCGTCCCTAGAAAGGCAAATAGTGTTGCACATGTTACTGATGTAGAACAAGTGGCTGAGTCCTACATGGCTTGGTGGGACCATTCTAAATCTAAGATTAAATGACCTTAATTGAAGGGAATCGGCGAGATCTTCAGAAGTCAAAACCTTTAGTGTTGAGGCACATCCATTTTCGACCAAATTTCATCATTTAGGCCCCGAAATCGCAATTCTTTCCTTTTTGGGAAATTTCCATTTTTTGTCATAAGTTGACTTTGACAAGCCAGAATCGTCTACCGTTAATTCCGGCTTGTTTATGGTCGTTAGTATATTTTATTTCCATAACTTTTGTGATTTCGCTATTTATGGCAGTTTCGCTATTTATGGCAGCTTTTGATATTTAATCTCGTTTCTTGTCCAACAAGGATTCGGGTTAGGGTCTTTCGCTTTAAATAGCCTTGTAAGCAGAAAGGCTCAAATAGCTTATTATTCTAAAATTTCTAAAGTTTTAACTTTATTCTTGTGGATTCTAGTTTTTCAAAAGAATTTAGAAGTCGGTATAATTCTAGTTACGTTTTCACTGCGTCAATTGGTATCAAAGCACGGATTTGTCGATCTCGATGTCAACTAACGGAGCAGGAGACAGAAACCCTACTGACGGTGATTGTGGGGTGGAAGCCTTGTGGACAGTGGTGGAGGAACAACGACAACAGTTAATGGAGATTGGTGAACTGCTTGTCGGGATGAACCTCAACGCTAACAACAGGCAGCCGCAACCGGATAACAGAGTGCGAGCTGAGGGATTTGCCCGAGGCCAACCTGTCAACAGAGGACGTACCCCTCTTCATCAATCTGATAGCGAGGATGACTCTGAAGATGAAGGAGATAGAGGATATGGTGTTATTCAACCAATGAGACGATCCAGAGAGCATGACGACTACCGGTTGAAGGCAGATCTTCCAAGCTTTAATGGAAATCTGCGAATAGAAGATTTTCTTGATTGAATCACCGAAGTAGAGCAATTCTTCAAGATGATGGAGATTCCAGAAGAGAAGATGGTCAGATTTGTCACCTTTAGGCTCAAAGGAGGGGCTGCAGTCTGGTGAGACCAATTGCAGAATAACAGTCAGCGATAAAGAAAGGCGATTGTAAGAACCTGGCGTAGAATGAAACAGCTAATGATGGGTAGGTTTCTGCCACCAGACTATGAGCAATATTTATTCCAGTTGCTTCAAAATTGCTCGCAGGGGACCAAGTCGGTGTTTGATTACACAACAGAATATTCTAGGCTCTCAGAGCGAAATAATCTGAGTGAAACAGAGGGGCAACGCGTAGCCAAATATCTCAACGGGTTGAGGCCCTCACTTCGAGATAAGATTGGACTGCAAGTGCTGTGGACTGTGGATGAAGCTCACAATATGGTGCTAAAGGCCGAATTGATGGAACTTAGAGTTGGAAACCATGATTTTCGGAGGAACAATCCTGAGTCATCATTCCATAACAGAGACAAGGGTGTTCAACCATCGGTTCCAACGAACCAATCAAAAAGAGTTAATGGAGAAAAGGGTAGTAGTAGCAGTAAAACAAAAGTGCCAGCTAACAGTAACGTGCCAACCAAAAGTAACGTGCCTAGAAATCCGAATCCAAATCCGTATGCTAGGCCTACACCAGGAACTTGTTATAGATGTAGAAAACCTGGTCATCATTCGAATGTCTGTCCTGATCGTGGATCAGTAAATTAGGTAGAAGGATGTGAAGAAGATCTAGATGTTTCTGACTATGAAGAAGAAGGTGACTTGTATGAGGGAGCAGAATTCGCTGAAGAAGATGGTGAGCGGGTTAATTGTGTGGTGCAACGAGTGTTGTACGCACCAAAACAATAGGACCTCAGTCAGCGTAACAATATATTTCGATCTTGCTGCATAATCAGTCAGAAAGTCTGTGACCTGATCGTGGACAGTGGAAGTTGCGAGAACTTTGTCGCAAAGAGGTTGGTGGAACATCTGAAGTTGCCAACCGAGAAACATCCCAATCCATATACAATTGGCCAGATTAAGAAGGGACCGACAGTAAAGGTAACTGATATTTGTCGTGTTCCTATTTCTATTGGTAAGATATATAAGGAGGATGTAGTTTGTGATGTGATTGATAGGGATGCTAGCCATGTATTGTTGCATCGGCCATGGCAGTATGATGTTGATATTACTTATAAGGGTCAGGATAACACTTATTTATTTTCTTGGGGGTCACAAAAAATTGCTATGGCTCCTTCCAAACGTCAGACAGTGCCTAACAAGCCCTCTGTAGTGGAGAAACAGTCTTTTCTAACTGTGACCGGATCCGACACGGAATTCGTGACAGATGTTAAGAATGCACAGGAGATCTATGCTTTAATGGTTAAAGCTCTGGTGGTAGAAGAGAAAGAAACATCGGCCGTAACTGTTCCTGAGAAAATACATCTGTTGCTAGAACAATTCAAGGATATTACTTCAGAAGATTTACCCAACAACTTACCACCATTAAGAGACATTCAGCACCATATAGATATTATACCTGGGGCGAGTTTGCCCAATCTGCCACATTACCGGATGAGTCTAAAGGAGAATGAGATTCTGCGGGAGAAAATAGAAGAATTATTGCAGAAGGGTTTCATACGCGAAAGCATGAGCCCGTGTGCAGTTCCTGCATTGCTGACACCAAAGAAGGATGGGAGTTGGCATATGTGCGTGGACAGTCGAGCTATCAACAGGAATACATGAAGAAGGGTCGGTTTCAGTGGGGAGAAGAAACAGAGATGAGTTTTGCGTTAATCAAGGAGAAATTGTGTACTACACCAGTACTAGCTCTACCCAGTTTTGAGAAGATTTTTGAAGTGGAGTGCGATGCTAGTGGGGTGGGAATTTGAGTTGTGTTGTCCCAAGAAAAGCGACAAGTAGCTTTCTTTAGCGAGAAATTAAGTGAAGCTCGCCAGAAGTGGAGTTCTTATGACCAGGAGTTCTACGCAGTGGTCCGAGCCTTAAAGCACTGGGAACATTACCTAGTACAGAGGGAGTTTGTATTGTACACCGACCATCAAGCTTTAAAGTTTATCAACAGTCAGAAGAACTTGGACAACATGCATGTCAGGTGGGACACTTTCCTTCAAAAATTTCCTTTTGTTATCAAGCACAAATCAGGGGTTCTGAACCAAGTTGCTGATGCATTGAGCCGCCGTGCCACCCTGCTCGTAACCCTAGCTCATGAGATTGTTGGGTTTGATTCTCTGAAGGAGTTGTATGAAGAGGATGAGGATTTCAAGGAAATCTGGTCCAAGTGTATTGAAAAACAGCCTATCAGGGATTTTCATGAAAATGATGGGTATCTGTTTCATGACAATCGTTTGTGTATTCCCAGAACATCTCTACGGGAGAAATTAATCAAAGACTTGCACGGTGGTGGATTGAGTGGACACTTGGGACGAGACAAAAAGGTGGCTAGCTTGGAGGAACGGTATTTATGGCCACAACTGAAACGAGATGTTGGGAATTTTGTACAGAGATGTTACACTTGTCAGGTGTCTAAAGGTCAGTCACAAAATACTGGTCTTTATATGCCTTTACCTATTCCTAACAATATCTGGGAGGACTTGTCTATGGATTTTGTGTTAAGACTACCCCGTACCCAGTGAGGAGTAGATTCGGTTTTCGTGGTGGTTGACAATTTTTCAAAAATGACTCACGTTATCCTTTGTCGGAAGACCTCTGATGCTTCGCACATAGCCCGACTATTATTCAGAGAAGTGGTCCGACTACATGGGGTACCGCAGTCAATTACCTCTGATCGTGACACGAAATTCCTTAGCCACTTTTGGCTGACCTTATGGAAAATGTTCAATACATCTCTGAAATGAAGTACTACTGCTCACCCACAAACTGATGGACAAACGGAAGTGACGAATAGAACCTTGGGAAATCTGGTCCATTGCGTTTGCGGAGATAAGCCGAAACAATGGGATCATGCATTGCCTCAAGTTGAGTTTGCCTACAATAGTGCTATACATAGTGCCACGGGAAAATCTCCTTTTGTTGTGACATATGTGTCACCACCGAAGCACACTGTGGATTTAATTCATTTACCAAAGGGTCCGGGAGTTAGTGTTGCTGCAGAAAACATGGCTACTCAGGCTCAAGCGGTGCAAGCGGAGGTGAGACAGAAACTGGAAGAAACCAATGCAAAATACAAGGCAACTGCAGACAAGCATAGGCGTCGGAAGGTGTTTGAGGAGGGTGACTCAGTAATGGTTTTCTTGCATAAAGAAAGGTTACCAGTTGGGACTTATAACAAACTGAAGCCCAAGAAGTATGGTCTGTATCAGATTCTGAAAAAGATCAATGATAATGCATATGTGATCGACCTACCTAAGACCATGGGAATTTCCAATACCTTCAATGTTGCCGATTTGTTCCAGTATCATGCAGAAGAGCCTCTTTATCCTGAGCCTAACTCGAGGTCGAGTTCTTTGCAAGTATAGGGGACTGATGTAGAACAAGTGGCTGAGTCCTACATGGGTTGGTGGGACCATCCTAAATCTAAGATTAAATGACCTTAATTGAAGGGAATCGACGAGATCTTCAAAAATCAAAACCTTTGGTGTTGAGGCACGTCCATTTTTGGCCAAATTCCATCATATAGGCCCCGAAATTGCAATTCTTTCCTTTTTGGAAAATTTCCATTTTTTGTCATAAGTTGACTTTGACAAACCAGAATCGTCTACCGTTAATTCCGGCTTGTTTATGGTAGTTAGTATATTTTATTTCCGTAACTTTTGTGATTTCACTATTTTTGGCAGTTTCGCTATTTATGGCAGCTTTTGATATGTAATCTCGTTTCTTGTCCAACAAGGATTCGGGTTAGGGTCTTTCGCTTTAAATAGCCTCGTAAGCCGAAAGGCTCAAATAGCTTATTATTAAATAAAATTTCTAAAGTTTTAACTTTATTCTGGTGGATTCCAGTTTTTTAAAAGAATTTAGACGTCGGTCTAATTCTAATTACGTTTTCACTACGTCAAATTCTAGTTACGTTTCCACTGCGTCACACATGTTTTTAGAAATTCTACTCCGAATTTATCAGAGGATCTTTTTTAGATGGAACCTTTCCCTCTGTTTATGGAGAGGTGTGTCATGGGTGATTTCTTAGTGTAGTCATTTTTGTTCTCTTTTTAAAAAAGTTCTTAAAAAAAAACTATTGTGTTGTAAATATTATGCAATTATGTATGAATGAATATCCTTCAATATAGGGAAGTAACTTCCATCCTTATATCTTTTCATTGGCTCCATCATCATGATCCACTTTAAGGTTCACAAAGTTTTGATTTATGTACACTTAATGCATTTTGTGGTTATGACTTGTGAGGCTATATAAAGGAGCTCTTACCATTGTATTTTATGGATGTAAGAATATACTTGAAGAAATAAAGATTCACATTCTCTTTGGACAACCATTTTCTCTCTACTCTTATGTTGTGTTTATGTTATTATTTTATTTTTCATCGTTAATCGTTTTGCAACACGAGTCTCTAACAAATATTGTTGTTTCAATTTCCAGATATGAAATATCTATACCTGAAAACAAAATTCATATGATCCAAATTAAATACTTGATAAGCGATAACAATGGTTGAAACCGAGAGATCCAAGAAATTGTAAAGTATTATCTTTCTCTAATTTTGGACTGAAATAAAATGATTTATATTATTTTCTCTTCTTATTTTTTTTTCATTTCGTTAGGTTGTCAAGAAATTGTAATTTTGGACTGGGGAGACTCGGACGGTGTTAAAGGTTCCCCATTTTTTCTTGTTCCACCCCGTTTTTTCTGTTCCCCTGATGTATGGAACAAGAAAAAACTTGAATTTTGAGATACTGAGCTGACCAGACTTGCTCGGGCTGCAGTTCGCACTTTGGAAAAAAAGAACAGGATTTATCTTTTTAATGAGAAGAAGATGATAGATCTTGACTTCTTTAGTCAGATTTCAGGCTTTCGCAGGCAATGTAAGTGATCTTTCTACCCCCTTTTTTTAAAATGTTGCTTTTTATATTCTGACGCGATTCTCTTTTTTTTTTACCATTTTTTTTCTAAGTGTATGATTCGGACATCGTCTGCGACATTCAAGCTCGTTAGGTGAAGTCAATCCTTCAGGCGAGCCAAAAAGAAGTTTCTCGTCAAAGCAAAGAAGGCATTCCCCCACCCAAGTCAGATGAGGACCCTGATGAGGCTGACGAGCAGATCCCCTAATATGTCCCTGAGGAAGTCATCCAGTCGACCGTAGGGGAGTCTAGTGGTCTGAGTGGCCCAGCTGACCACACTCAGGAATTGCCTGAAGACAGAGGAAGGCAAAGTGATGGTCATGGTGAGGGGCCTAGAGAATCGAGCTCCCCGATTGTGGTTCCTACCGAGCGGATGGACGTTGGTGATGGAGGTAAAACCTCTGATCGAGTAAATGTAGATTCCAACTTTTTTGAATCTTTTCGGGATGATGATTAGGAAGATCCCTCAGTTGATCTCGGCTTCTATCATTCTTGGGCTGAGAAACGGAAGGTGGTATATTCTCCCGCTCGTCCTTATAAGGTTCCTCGGGTGGTTTCATTTATTGATTCCAATGATCAAGACGACGGGGTCAAGATTCCCTCGAGCATTGATGTTAAAGCATCGGTAGGTGCGGAGACTTCTGACCCGAACAGGGGCTCCTTCCCCCCCGAGGTTGAAGGTGTAAGGGCTGAATCTTTGGAAGGTCACTCCTATGCTTCTCCCCAGGATATGCTTAGAGCGATGTCATCTAGTCGGGCTTTCATCGGGGATGATCACTGGAGCCATTTCAGAGATGCTTCTCTGAAGAGCCGTCTTCAAAATATTTTCAACGACGAATCTTATGTAAGTCTTATTCCTAACTCTTATTTCTTCTTGCTTGCTAGATTTTTAATTTTATTCGCTTGTAGATGGTGGCCGAATTTGCTGAGCTGGTTCAAACACAGCAATATCAATCTGATCGAATAAGGCATCTTGAAGCTCAGCTGAAAGAGAGCGAGGGTAGCCGTGCTCGGGTTGAATCGGCTTATCAAAAGGAGTTGGGCTCTGCCCAAGTGTTTACCGACCATTGTTTGGCAAAGCAAATGGAGGCCGAAGAAAGAGCTTCTTCTGCAGAAGAGAAGGTTGTGTCACTTCAAAATTTATTGTCTTCTGCCTAGGAATCGATGCTCAAAGCTGAACAGGAAGCGGAGCAGTCCAAGTCGGCATATCAACAAAAGATCGAAGACTTGGAACGTCAAGCTTTGACAGTCGAGTCCTTATCCAAAGAGGTCAGGCTAGAACTTGAAGTCCAGGGGGTTGATCGTTTTAAAAGATCCTCTGCTTATGATGCCCTTCTCCTTTGAGAATTTCAGTGAGGGCTTGTTTCAGCTGGTGAATTTTTTAAGGTCAAGAATCGGGCAACTGAAAAAGACTGAACCAACTGGGAGTTGTCGATCAAGAACCACGTGGATCGATGTCTAGAATCTCTTCGGACTTAGATAAAAGAGTGGAGAGCTTATTGCCATAGTCGAGGCAAAGAGCCTATCCCATGTATTTGGAGGTCCCATCAGAGCACTCTCTCTAGAATTTTTATGCCAGTCAAGAGTCGGGCATGGAAGGTTTGGTACCTAATGTCGGCCCGATCCCTGGAGAAGGTTACAGCGAATGGATGGATAATTCGGTCGATATAATTACTTGGCCTTCAAATGAAAGTCTCTTTTGAAAGTATGAAATGGTTTCTGACCCGAGCATCGGTAAAAGTTTCAAATCCTCCCAACTTTGATTTACTTTTGTAGAGATTTCACCTTTGTAAAGATTTCTTTGTAAAGATTTGTCTTTGTAAAGATTCACTTGTATAGATTATTATCAATGAAATTCCATGTTAAACTGTAATTCAGAAAACCGAGTGGTTTAATCCGACTCATTGCTCAAGAAATTTGACCAAGTATCTGATCTTAACTTGGTTTTATTATTCGGGGTTACTTCTAACGCCGAATATCTTCCTGAACTGGCTAACGCAATCTTTATGCCAAGTATCTTATTAAACTGGCTAACGTAATCTTTTTGTGCCAAGTATCTTTATTAAACTGGCAATTTTTGTCCGGGTAACTTCACCGAGTATCTTATTAAACTTGGTTTCATTTCCCAATTACTTTCAACGCCAAGTATCTTATTAATATGACTTACGTTAACCGAGCCATCTTGAAACAAATAATTAGATTTACTCGTATTTCATACTCGGGTTATTACCCAAGCATTACATCAAAGCTCACCATGATCATATGTTCGAGTCTTCAAACATTACCAAGGACGTCTCCCTAGTTTTCTGTGCAAGAGTTTGTCGAATCGTTAAGCTTTTTGAACCACTTAATACAGTTACGTATTTCACCGGAATTTTTCCTGACAACGCCCCGAGCCATTCTCCAGAATCTGGTGCATCGGGTTTGCCTTTTTGCTAAGGTCGACTAACCTTGCTCGGCTGGCATGCTCCTTCGAGCTTCTCCGCCCATTCGGGAATCAATGGTCCCGAGTATTCTATTTGCATGTTCTTATTATCATGCTCATCTTTCATATGTTCTTATTATCATATGCTTTATTTTTTGGAAATCCCGAGTTTGATTTTTATTTATAACTGTAAAACAAGCAATGATTTAAATTCCAAAGCTAATAACTGATTGACTAAAATTGTCCTAACTAAAAGGAAACAAAAAATAATTTTAAAGATATAAAATCTTCAGGTATTGGGCATTGCATGGTCGGGGTAAGACCCCTCCATCTGGTCGTGCAATCCAATATGCTCAATGGCCGGCTATTCCTTCAATTTTGTAAGGTCCTTCCCACTTATCAGCCAGGGAACCTGCAGCTTTATTTTTTGTATTCAATGACACTTTTCTGAGTACCAGGTCTCCTAGTTGGAATTTTCTGACCCGAACATGAGAGTTGTAGTGCCGCGCTACTCTTTACTGATATGCCATATTTCGTATTCTGGACTTCTCCCTTTTCTCTTCTAGCTCATCTAGACTTTGTAACAGCATATCAATATTCTGATCTTCATTGTATAGCCTGACCCGGGGTCATGCTTATGATGTTTCTATAGGGATAACAGCTTCTGTTCCAAACGCTAAAGTGAATGGAGTCTCTCCGGTTGAAGTTCTTGTTGTCATCCGATATGCCCATAATACTTCGGAAAGTTTTTCAACCCAACTTCCTTTCTTGGCATCTAGTTTTGCTTTGAGTGTATGCTTGATAATTTTGTTTACTGCTTCAGCCTACCCATTTGTTTGAGGGTGAGCAGGTGTGGCATAGTAATTGGCAATTCGGTACTCTTTGCACAGCTATCTGAATTTCAGGTTATCGAACTGGGTACCGTTGTCAGTTATGATAGTGTTTGGAACTCCAAACCTATAGAGTATGTTCTTCTTCACGAAATTTATGGTATTTGCTTCTGTGATATGCACTAATGCTTTAGCTTCTGTAAACTTTATGAAATAGTCAACGACTACTATTGCATGCTTCGCTCCACCCTCTGTCCTTGCTGGCATTGGGCCAATTAAATCCAAGCCCCACATGGCAAACGGCAATAGGGACATGAGGTTTCTGAGTTGATCAGGGGGTTGTCGGATATCATTAGCGATCCTTTGGCAAGTATTGCATTTCTCCGAACATCGTTGTGCATCCGAGAATAAAGTAAGCCAATAATAACCTTGTGTGCTAAACTTTTACCCCCAGTATGGTTTCCACAAACTCCCCCGTGGATTTGCTATAATATCTGACATGCATCTTCTTCTGATACACATCTTTGGAGTATTCGGGAAAACCCTCTTCTATATAGTTCTCCTCAACCAATGTGTACCTTGCTGATCGATACCTGATACGTTTTGCTTATAGGGGATCTTTTGGGAGCACGCCTTTTTCCAAAAACTTTTTCAGCTGAGTCATTCAATCGTCTGACGGTGTTCGGATTTCTGAAATTTCAAAGTTTTTTGGCTCAGCTGTACTCGGTTTGAGGAGATGTGCAACCGGAATAGTTTTTGGCCTGATTGTGGTTGTTGCTGATGCTAGTTCAGACAAAGCATCTGCCTTTTTATTTTTCTCCATGGGGATCTGGGCAATCTTATATTCTTTGAATTTCTGAAGGAGATGTTTTGCTATGTCATGATAGGCTATCATGCTTTCATCTCTGGCTTGGTATTCATCTAGGACTTGGTTGACAACTACCTGTGAATCGTTAAATATCTCTACCTCATCTTCCCCGAGGGATATGCAAACTCTGAGTCCAACTAGTAGCGCCTCGTACTGGGCTTGATTATTTATTGCTTTGAAGTCAAACCTGATGGCACACTCAACATCATCTCCTTCTGGAGTGCATATTATGATCCCTGCCCCGCTGCCGTGAGTGTTTGAAGAGCCATCGACATATAATCTCCATGGGAAACTTTTGCCCAACATCTTTTTTGCTTCCAAGTTTGGTTCTGTGAACTCTGCTATAAAATATGTCACTGCTTGGCCTTTGAGAGAAGTCCTGGGGACGTACTGGATATCGAATTCACTTAGCTCGATTGCACATTTGGTTAGTCTTTCTGAAATTTCTAGCTTTTATAAAATTTGCTTAAGTGGGCAATCTGTGAGAACCTGGATTTTATGAACCTAACAGTATGGCCTTAACTTTCTTGCTGCTGAAACCAATGCTAGGCCTTTTTTTTCCTATGAATACCTGGTTTCGGCTGGTAAAAGTGCCTTGCTGGTATAATACACTGGCCTTTGTACTCCATTTTCTGTTCTGACTAGAACTGAGGAGTGTCTCTCCCATTTTTGGTTTTGAAAGGATGGGAGCTTGCCCTAAGTACTCTTTGATTTTTAAGAATGCCTGCTCGCACTCTTCGTTCCATTCGAGTCCTCTTCCTTTTTTAATCACTTTAAAAAAAGGAGCACATTTATCTGTGGCCTTTGAGATGAATCTGCCCAAGAAAGCTAGGCATCCTGTTAAGCGCTGCACTTCTTTTAGCGTCCTAGGTGAGGTCATTTTCTCCAGGGCTTGGATCTTTTCAGGATTGACTTCGATTTCCCTTTGGTGAACTTGGAACCCCAGGAACATTCCTGAAGGAACTCCAAATAAGCACTTGTTGGAATTCAGCTTCATTTGGTATCTCCTCAAAACATCGAATGTCTCTCGCAGGTCTGAAGTATGCTTGTCTGCCGAGATGCTCTTGGTCAGCATGTCATCTATGTAGACTTCCATGTTTCTTCCTATTTGTCGTGCGAAGATTCTGTTGACTAGCATTTGGTATGTCGCCTCTGTATTTTTTAATCCGAAGGGTATTACTGTGTAACAGTATAAGACCTGATCGGTTGTGAATGCTGTTTTTTCTTCATCAACCTTGTTCATCCGGATTTGGTTATATCCCGAGTAGGCGTTCATGAAACTGAGTAATTTGTGACCTGATGTAGCATCAACCAATTGGCCTATCCTTGGCAGTGGGAAACTATCTTTCGGGCATGCCTTATTTAAATCTGTGAAATCTATGCACATTCTCCACTGACCATTTTTCTTTTGGACGAGGACCACATTAGTTACCCATTGAGGATAGCTAATCTCTCTAATTGACCCTACAGCGAGTAACTTTTCTACTTCCTGCTGAATTGCCTGACTTCTCTCAAGATTGAATGACCTTCTCTTTTGTATTACTGGTTTTACATTCGGGTCTACCATGAGATAATGAGATAATATTCGGGCTTCTATCCCGACCATGTCTTTATGACTCCAGGCGAACACATCCTTGTATTCTTTGAGCAAATCAGTGAGGCTTTGTTTGACTTTTCCTTCCAAATTGGCTCCGATCTTGATCTTCTTATCTGGCTCATCTTATTTCAAGATTATTTCTTCGATCGGTTCATTTTTGGACTTCTTCAATTCTTCCCATGGATCAAATTCTAATGACAATGACTCTTTGTTCTGACTCGGCTGCGTTATAGTGCATACTTGTTCACCACCATTTTTGTCTTTGTAAACTGACTGGTTAGCTCTTCGGGCCATCTCCTAGGACCCCTTGACTACTCCGACCCCCTGTTCGGTCAAGAATTTGATCATCAAAGCATAAGTAGCTGTTACGGCTTTAGTTTTATTCAAGAATGGTCGACCAAACAATGCATTATACGGCCAATTATCTAAGTCTACTACAACGAAATCCAGTAATACTGTTCTCTGGCAAGTTGATACTCTAATTTTTACTGACAGGTCTGCCATCCTGAGGGGCCTGACCTCAACTCCCCCGAATCCTCTGAATGGGGTATGAAAAGGCTGTAAATCCTTTTCGTCCAACCTGAGTTGATCGTAGACGGTTACATTGAGAATATCTGCCGAACTTCCATTGTCTATTAAGATTCTCCTGACTTCCCTATGTCCAATTAGGGCGCTTATGACCAGGGTGTCATTTGGTCGAAAGTCGACCCCATGCGAGTCAGCTTCGGTGAATATTATTGGGTCCCATTCTTCTTTTACCATTTTCAGGTCTGGTTCAATCGAGTTCATGTTAAAGTTCTGTATTGCCTCCACTGCTTCTCTGATTTTCTCTGTTCGCTCTCGGTTACTTCTTCCAGTTGATGGTCCTCCAAAGATTGTTTGTATTACTTCTTTGACCTAGGGGCTGGCCCTTTGGTTTCGACCGGAGCTATGATCGACCATAGTCTATTTCTTTGTTTCAGTCCTCTCATCCCTTTTCAGGATTATATCCTGTAAGTGTCCTTCCCGAATGAGGGTCTCTATGTAATCTCTGAGCTGGTAACAATTGGAAGTCTCATGGCCAGTTTCTTTATGGAATCTACAATATTTTGTTGTATCTCACCAGGTAAACTGAGATTGTCGGCGCGGCTCTCTTACCAGATTCTTTTCCTCCAGTATGGCTAGGATTTCTTCCTAATTTTTCTGGAGAGGGGTGCAGTTTACGTATTTTCCTCAAAATTTCTCCGTGGTCTGGTCAGTATTACGCCCGTTTTCCCCGTCCTTACTTTTTTCTTTGCTATTTCCTTTTTGTTTTTCTTTCCGGTTCTGTACCTTAGACTCGGCCTCCTTCTGCTCAGGTTTTCCTCCATGCATGTAGCATCCTCCCGTGGCTAACTCTTCTTCTTCGGCCAGTGCATATCCTCCTGCCATGTCCATCATATCTGTATATCTGGTTAGACGGGTCTTTCTTAAGTCAAAAAGATAGTCCATTCTGTAAATTATTGATGAATGCCGTAATTATCGCTTCGTCATTTGCACTGCCGATTTTCGATACCGCCTAGTCCAATCTCCTCAGGTATTTTTTTAGCGACTCATCTTTCCCTTGTTTCAACTGAGAAAGGTAAGCTACTGATTTTTTCCTGTGAACGTTTCCCATAAATTGTCTTAAGAAACTTCTGCTTAATTCACTAAAACTTCCAAAACTTGCTTGGTGCAATCTTCAGAACCATCTTAAGCATGTGTCTCCTAGACTCTATGGAAAGTTGAGACATAATAAGGGGTCGTTGTGGGCATACTGGGCCATAGCACTTTTATACCGACCGAAGTGTTCTTTAGGATTTGTATCCTTCTTGAACTGCTCCACGTACGGCATCCTGAATCTTTCTGGGAATGAAATCCGCAGGATGTTCCTAGTGAATAGACTGTCAGAATCTTCGTCGTATAAGTCATTGCACCAATAACGTCTAACCAATGCGCCCATTTGACTCCTATTGTTTTCAACTTCTCGAGTCAGACTCTGAATTACGATATCTCTATCTTCCACCGGATCTCCATGATGGTTAAACCGCCGAGTGACTATCATTCCTTTTTCTTGCTCTTTGCTTTGCTGTCAAGTCTCACGGGTTGATCCTTGCAGGTGTATGGTTCCGTGATTGCGCTTGCTATGGTGCCGATCACTATCTTCTGATAACGACCGACCCCTGTGTCAGTCATGCTTATGGTGTGTCTAGCGCGGGCTATTTGATCATAGCTCTGCCTCTTGCGTGGTTGCTCCTCTTCGGGCGTTTCACGTCCAGCCTGATTAATTAAAACAGAGTTCCTTCCGGCTTCCGGTGCATCTAGTTCTGGCCCAACTATAACCTAGTGAAGCCTTGTAGGTGGGAGGTTAGGAGGTTGCGCTTCTTCTGTAACTAGTAGATCAACTCCTTCATTTGCCGCGTCTGCCACCAGCTGTTGCAGCCCCTCACAGAAGCGTCGTGTTAGGTCTTCGATGGTCGGAGGGATTTGTTGGATCCCCGCCAGGGATGTTGGTTGGTTCTCGGTCGTTACGGTGAGATCTCGTGAACTACTGCCAATATGGACATTATCTGGAGATTTTTGGATATCCCAGAGACTGTTTCTGCTTCCCGCCATTACATTTAATCAAATTGGAGGTTCACCCCCCTTCTTCTAGCACCAATTGTTGGCATCAATTTCTGAATGAGTAAGAAAAGTCAACAAGATTGGATTTTAGCTGTGATTTCAAAGAGAAAAAGGAATAAGAGTAATTGGACACAAGTTTTACGTGGTAAAACTTCGATGACCGGAGAAACGTCCAAGGGTGGTTGAATAAACAACCGAGCCAAAATCCACTATTGAAAAAGATTTACAACTCTCGATCTCTCTTTTTTATCTCTGTATTTTCTATATCTTTTATGACGAGATTATGGGTCTATTTATATGTGCATAGAACCCTAATCCTTTTTGTACAAGTAATAAAAGATCTTTGTATTTAATTATGATTGGTTTCTTATTCGAAGTCGTCTGTCTTCTTTCCTACCTCGGAGACTTGTATAGAGATTGAATAGGACTTTAGTGATATAGTCCAATTAGGACTTTCCTTACAAATACGTAGGCTTTTTTTGAAAAAATAAAATTGTTGCCTGATTTGGCACCTTTTCTGTTTGGTATTATATTCATCCTTGGAATTCTTCTTTGACGCGGATATCTTTACGTATTTTAACATGATTCTTGGTTCATATGCGAGATGGGCTTCTTTATTCGGGTTTCTTCATGTTTGTCCCGAGTAGAACATGATGTTATTTGGTCCCGAATGACGTCATCTGATCCCGAGTAGGACATGACGTCAGCTAACCCCGAGTGACGTTAACTGATCCCGAGTAGAATATGACGTCAGTTGATCCCGAGTAGGTTTCGTTCAATACTTATTTTTATATTTACTCAGTTCTCTTCTTTGATGACATCTTGCGAGATATTTTCTGAATGCCTATTTGGATGTGGACCTGGCAATTTTATCTTCTTTGTCAATGACGTATACATCTAATAAAATTTACATACGACAATATATATATATATATATATATATATAATATTTCATGTTATGATTATTTTATTTAAATACTTTTTGTAATATAATACCAAAAATAAAATATTTTTGAGTTCAAATCTAAACCGATAAACCAATCCAAACCAACCCAACCTTTTTTGGTTGGGTTTGAATCGGTTTGAAAAATCAAATTGGTTTGGTTTGGGTTGAAGTATAGTCAAACTGATCCATATTGGTCTGGTTTGATGTTGAGTTTCAACCCAAACAAACCGAAAACGCACACCCCTACCTGGAGAAACCAATCTAAAATTGTCTAAAAACAAGGCTCAAGTCTGTGGAGATAAAGCTGATGCATGAAGAGCATGGAAACTATGAAATAGAATCCGTTGAATGTTGCAAGCTTGAGGCTGAATGTTGTAATCCAGAGAATTTTTAAATTCTTAAATTTTGAGAAGCTTTACATTAAGTTGTCAAGTTCTCTCTATTTCAAATTATTGACTTCCAAATACAACTTTCACTTCAAGCATTCTCTAATGATGCAGCAGCCTTGTCATTGGATTACATGGAGGGGTTGGATCGGAAAAAGACCAAGGAAAATGGGCAAATCAATCCTACTAGTCTGAGTGACAAAGTCGGAATGACACGAAACTTTCACAGTTAATGCGGATCCGCGAGATCTTCGAAAATCACGACCTTTGGTCGTGTGGCATACCCTTTTTTAGCCGAATTCCTTCGTTTAGGCCTTAGAATTATCGTTTTTGCCATTTTAAGAAAGTTTAAATTTCACAATAACTTTAGTTTTCCAAATCCGAATCGACTTCCTTCAATTCCGGTTTGCTTAGAATCTTTAGTTTAATTTGTTTCCTTATGTAACTCAAATTTGCCATTTTTGGTCATTTTTGTTATTTCGAATTTTTAGGGCTCAACAGGGTTTTAGAATTAGAGTTAGGGTTTGTTTACTTTAAATAGACATGTAAGCCACTTTTGTAAGGCAGCTTTTTATTATTAATAAAATTTTAGAGAATTATTTCTCAACTATCCAATTACACATCCTTCGTGCGCAAAGATTATCGTATTTGAAGTCTAGTATTCTGTGCGCGGATCAACAGAATATTAGTAGGTTGTTTCTAATTGTTCTTGTAGGTTTTTCTTGACAGAGCTTCCGCTACACCAGTTGGTATCAAAGCCGTGTTCGTTTAGGACGACATCAACATGCCACCGAAGAGACGACAACCAAATCGGATCTCTGTAGAAGAGGCCATCGAACGTGATCGTACGACACAATTGGAGCAGCAGGTTGCGCAATTAACCGAGCAACTGGCCGCGTTAATCGCCAACCAAAATCCCTTCCAACCTCGAATCCCTCACGAGAGTGGTTACGAGAAGGAAAGCGATGATGAGAGTTACGAGGAAGTAGAGGTTCCACAGCACAGGCAACCAACGTGAGACCCGGAAGAGAATCGACGGTGGGAGTCAGGGATGAGAACAGAAGTCCCGGAGTTTCAAGGACTCCTGTAACCGGAAGAATTCCTAGAATGGCTCGGAGTCGTCGAAGAAATCTAAGAGTTCAAACGTGTTCCGAAGAATGCAAAAGTGGCCTTGGTGGCAACTCGACTTCGGGGTCGGGCAACAGCTCAAACTCACCCGACATCGCTCAGGAAAGACTAAGATCACCGATTGGGAAAATATGAAGAGGAAGATGCGAGCCGAATTTTTACCCCATAATTTTCAAAAATTGATGTATCAGAGGTCGCAGAATTTGAGGCAATGAGTGCGAACGGTTGATGATTATACTGCAAAATTTTATCAGCTGCTAGTGCGTAATGATATTCAAGAAACCCAAGATCAGTTGGTAGCCAGATATGGCGGCAGGTTATGCCAACAAATCCTAGATGTGGTGAATCTTTTTGACCCGATCACGGTCTCAGATGCACAACAAAGAGCCTTGCAGATAGAAAAAACCTTGTCGCGAAGAACTGGAGGGGGAACATTTTCAGGCAACAATGGAGGAACGTTTGGCAGAACCGGAGCCAGCAGCAGCAGCAGCAGCACCACCACCACCACGGGTCAGCAACAGCGAACGGTAGCCGCCAGTAGCGGAGGCATTCCTCGTCCAAACACTAACCAGGTACAGTCATTCAACAACTAGGTTTCGCCAAGAACAGTGTCTGGTGGGCTACGATGTTTCAACTGTGGCGAGGCAGGACACCGCCAATCGGAGTGTCGGCAGTTAGGAAAGAGATCAGATTTGTTCAATGAAATAGACGATGGCGGAGAGGGGGGTATGAAGGTTAGAGAAGAGGCTCGGTTTGATAAAGAATGTGCTATCGAAGAAGATTTTGTCGGAGGCGATTATGGTCTGTTGTTGGTAGTACGACGAACTTTCTTGACACCACGAGCTGACAAAAGTGATTGGCTTCGAAACAACGTATTTCAATAAACTTGCACTATTTTAGGTAAGGTGTGCAGATATATTATCGACAGGGGGTAGTTGTGAAAATATTATGGCCACTGAAGCGGTTCAAAATTTGGGACTCAAAACGGAAAAACACCCAAAACTGTATAAGTTGGTATGGATGTAAAAGGGCGGAGAGATAACAGTGTTAAAAAGAGTTCTCGTCTCTTTCTCGATGGGAACCAACTATAAGACCAGGTATGGTGCGATGTGGTCCACATGGACGCATGTCATCTGCTACTCGGAAGACCATGGCAATATGAACGAAAAGTGAAGCATGATGGGTTCCTGAAGACCTACACTCTACGATTTAACAATACTAACATAATGCTATTACCTGGTAAAGGTCTAGAAAAACCCAAATCACTTGATAGTACAAATTTACTTTCTTTTGCTAGGTTTGAGACAGTGATAGAGAAAGCAAAGACAGTGTTTGTGTTGCTAAGCAAAGAAAATGCAGCCCTAGTCAAAATCCCTCAAGATGCAGTTCCACTAATGTCAAAATTCCTAGAGGTGTTTCCTGATGACTTGCCTAAGGGGCTCCCACCCTTGAGAGACATTCAACACCAGATTGACTTGGAACTAGGAGCGATACTACCTAACCGTCCTCCTTACAGAATGAGTCCAGTGGAGCACAAAGAGTTACGGAGACAGGTAGAAGAATTGTTGGACAAGGGTCACATCCGTGAGAACCTTAACCCGTGGACAATACCGGCCCTTCTAATTCTAAAAAAAAATAGGTCCTGAAAGATGTGCGTGGACAGTAGTGCGATCAATAAAATCACAGTGAGATATCGGTTTCCTATTCCCCGGTTGGATGACCTATTTGATCAGATTAGTGGGGCTACTGTGTTCACTAAACTGGACCTGAAGAGCGGATATCATCAGATCAGAATTCGACCCAGAGATGAGTGGAAAACTGTGTTCAAGACTCGAAAGAGTTTGTATGAATGGATGGTCATGCCCTTCGGTTTATCTAATGCGCCCAACACATTCATGAGAGTAAGGAACCAAGCTCTGCGACCATTTATCGGAAAATTCGTTATCGTATACTTTGACGATATTCTGATCTATAGTGCACACCGTGAACAGCACAAACAACACCTTCGTGAAGTGTTAACTGTCCTGCGTGCACAAAAATTTGTTATAGCCACAAGTAAGTGTGTTTTCATAACATCCAAAGTGTTATTTTTGGGTTATATAATTTCGGGGGAAGGATTACAGGTGGATGAGTAAAAAATCGAAGCCGTCAAGCAATGACCTTGGCCCAAAACTGTCACGAAAGTCAGAAGTTTTCATGGTTTGGCAGCATTCTATAGGTGCTTCATCTCACATTTTAGCAGTATCATGGCTCCTATAACTGACTGTATAAAGAAAAATAAATTCGAATGGACTCTAGAGGCTGATGAAGCCTTCAAACTCATCAAGTTACGGCTGACAACAGCCCCTATATTAGTCCTACCAGATTTTTCACAGCCTTTCAAGCTTCACAGTGATGCATATAAGCTGGGCATGGGAGCCGTGTTAAGTCAAGCTAGCAAACTAGTGGCGTTTTTCAGTGAGAAGCTATCAGGGGCAAGATCCCAGTACAACACCTACGACATTGAGCTCTACACTGTGGTTCAAGCCGTGAAACATTGGAGACACTACTTTTTCCATCGTGAATTCATCCTCTTTACAGATCACGAAGCTCTAAAACATCTCCACAGTCAAGATAAAACTTCGGCTAGACATGCAGCTTGGTCAGCTTATCTACAACAGTTCACATTCGTTTTGAAACAAAAAGCAGGTACTTCTAATAGAGTTGCAGATGCATTGAGTCGACAAAGTAACTTGTTGTCCACTATGAGTCTCTCGGTACCAGGTTTTGAATTATTTCGTGAGACACTTGCTACGGACCCGTATTTCTTAGTCATTCTAACAGCTTTGCAGTCCAGAGAGAAATCATAATTTTTATTGGTATATGGGTTTTTATTTAGGGGAAATCAGTTGTGCATTCCCGACTGCAGCTTACGACTGCAAATCATTAAGGAACTAAATGGGGAAGGGCATGTGGACCGAGATCGTACACTCCAATTAGTCAATGCAAGTTATTTTTAGCCTACGATTCGAAGAGAAGTAGAGCACTATGTGGAGCGTCAATGCAAGTTATATGGAGCGTTGTCGAGTTTGTCAAGTTTCGAAAGAGAAGGCCACTAATGCAGGTCTGTATTTACCACTTCCAATACCGACTAAACCATGGACAGAAGTGAGCATGGATTTCGTCCTTGGGTTACCAAGAACTCAACGTGGTTTTGATTCAATTTTTTGTAGTCATGGATAGATTTTTGAAGATGGTTCACTTCATTCCGTGCAAAAAGACCACAGACGCAGTTAGTGTTGCTCAACTTTTTTTTCGAGAAGTATATCATTTGCATGGACTGCCTGATTCCATCGTGTTCGATCGAGACACCCATTTTCTTATCCACTTTTGGCGTAGCCTGTGGAAGTTAGTGAACACACAGCTTGATTTCAGCAATGCATATCACCCACAGACAGATAGACAGACCGAAGTAGTTAACAGTTCCCTGGGAAATTTATTACGCAGCTTAGTAGGTGAGAATACTCGGGCTTGGGATCAAAAGCTTAGCCAGGCTGAATTTGCGCAATCACGCTATAAATCGGAGCACAGGTTTTAGTCCTTTTCAAGTGGTGTACTCGGTCATCCCTCATGGTTCGCTTGACTTACTACCTCCTCCAAACAAGACTCTGATTCATGGGAAAGCTAAGGATTTTGTTCAACATTTGCAGGAAACTCATAAGCAAGTCCATGACAACTTGTTAAAATCCACAGCAAAGTACAAAACTGCAGCTGACAAGAAACGTCGACTGGTGGAGTTCGAGGTGGGGGATGTTGTTTGGGCTATCTTGACTACGGCGAAGAAGGTCGGTCCTTTTGAGGTGATTGGGAAGATAAATCCAAATGCATACCGATTAAAGCTTCCTAGCCATATTCGTACAGCTGATGTGTTCAATATGAAACATCTGGTGCCTTATTTTGGTGATTCTGAGGAGGAAGAGGATACGACGTCGAGGTCGACATTTTTCTACCCTGGAGGGACTGATGCAGCAGCCTTGTCATTGGATTACATTGAGGGGTTGGATCGGAAAAAGACCAAAGAACAGGGGTAAATCAATCCTACTAGTCCGGGTGACGTAGTCGTCGGAATGACGTAAAACTTTCACTATTAATGTGGACCGGTGAGATCTTCGAAAGTCACCACCTATGGTCGTGATGCATACCCTTTTTAAGCCGAATTCCTTCGTGTAGGCCTCGGAATTGTCGTTTTTGCCATTTTAGGAAAGTTTTAATTTCGCAATAATTTTAGTTTTCCAAATCCGAATCGACATCCGTCAATTTCTGTTTGCTTAGAATCTTTAGTTTTATTTGTTTCCGTGTGTAACTCAAATTTACCATTTTTTGTAATTTTTATTATTTCGGGTTTGTAGGGCTCAACAGGGTTTCAGAATTAGAGTTAGGGTTTGTTTACTTTAAATAGGCTTGTAAGCCACTTTTTTTAGGTAGCTTTTTATTATTAATTAAATTTCAGAAAATTATTTCTCAATTATCCAATTACACATCTTTCGTGCGTGAAGATTGTCGTATTTGAAGCCTAGTATTCTGCATCCGTGAACGGATCAACAGAATATTAGTAGGTTGTTTCTAATTGTTTTTACAGGTTTTTCTCGACAGAGCTTCCACTACACCATCTAACAAACAAAAACTTAAAAAAAAAAAAAAAAAACCAATTGATTACTTGTTTGATTTACAATCATCAAGCTTCAAATCAAATTTGTCAAACTTCCCCTTCTCACTGCTGATGTCTCCAAACTTGACATAATATGCAAGAATTTAAATTCTTATATCAACAGCAGCAGTTCTCTCTTAAATACAGGATGATTATGGGAGATTTTAATACTTGAAATAGAATTATGATTTTTTTTTAACAAAGCGATATAACAGAAGATATAGGTGTACATAGTATTTGGTCTATTTTTAATTAAACTAATTTGTTATTATTGATAAATTATTATTAGGATATTTTTATAATTAAATTTTTTTATTAAAATGTGGATATATTTATCGTATGTATGGATGTCAATATAGACATCCAAATTATTATAACTTGCGTGAATTATATACGTTTTTTATACAAAATCTTATTAATATCGATAGAAAATGAATTAGCATACATGTTAAATAAAAAACTCTTCATTTAACACCCATACCAATCCAGATCTCATTAAAAAAAAAAAAAAAACGTTGGATCACGCGCAGTCTCTGTCCTCTTCAAGTGAATATCCATGTTAAAAAGCATGGCAATTGACAACCATTACTATTTTCTTCACATATGCTAAGTTGTTAACCAGCGGTAAAAAAAAAAAAAAAGTTGCAATCTTCTCAAAATCCGCCGCAATCTTATCTGCTCTCTTTAAATTTGTGACTGTGTACAGTTATTTTTCTCTTATTATACTTTCTTTTTATATTGAATAAAGAAAGTATGCAGAGCTAGGTATAAAAATTATAACCGAATTGAACCGAATTGAACCTAAAAATAGTGTTTAGTTCAGTTTATAGTTCTATTCAATTCAAACCGATCTGAAATTTGAAAACTGAAATTTGAAAACCGATTTGAATTCGGTTCAGTTTCGATTTTAGGGTTTGCACATACAAAACCGATCGAATAAACCGAATTGTCTTAATTAATTATTTTGTAAGATTCAATTTTATTATACATTGTTTTTTGATGATATTTTATTTTTGGATAACAATATGTATTACATTTTTTACTCCTATTTAATAGAAATTATGAAGATTTTATATTTTGATTAACCATAAAGATCAAATATGATTGAAATTTTAGATTTGGATTGAAAATTGGGTTGCATTTTGTTTAAATTATTTTTTATGCATTATGTTGTCTTAAAAAAGTTTAATTCTAAATGTAAAAAATATAACTTAAAGGTCAAAAAAAAAACAAAAAAAAAACATATAAAAAAAACTTCAAAACCCAGGCTCAAAACCAAATTGAACCAAACAAAAACGAACAGAGATAAAAGTGTTCGGTTCAATTCGGTTTAGTTCAATTCGGTTTTTAAGTTCAAAACGGTTCAAACCGGTTCACATTTTTAAAAACCGATTCACATTTTTACGGTTCAAACTGATTCACATTGTTTAAAATTGAACCGAACCATATACACCCCTATACACATAGATTCATTAACCCCGACCTATAAAATTACTCCAAAAATCAACTCATGATTTGTCATTGTTATTTCATATGTTCATCGTATCATCCCATTATATTTACGGTAAGGACAGTCCATTTGTCATTATTGTCATGGTATTACACTATTACTCCCATGAGTTTCCTAACTCCTTTATTTAATTTTTTATTAAAAAAAATCCAAATAGTCTTTTTAAATTAACTCAAGATTATTCCACTAAAAGCCTAAATTACATTCTAATAACTCATCATGTTATAATCTAACGCTCGTTTTAATTAAAACTATTGTAATTAAAATTGGGTTTGGTCCTGGACCAACAATAACCACGTAATTAACCCTTTATATAATGCTCGTAATTAAGCTAGGCCTAAAATTATAGTCATATCTTTTAAATTACTCATTCATCCCTAAATCATTGAATGTTCTAATGACAATTTATTGAATAAACTACGAAATAAATACTATCCATGAAATTAAATCTCCAATTAATCGAGGGCATATTCAATAGGTTGTACTCCGTAATAATTCAAAAATGAAATAAATTATGAATATAGATCCATCATTTACTACGTTTAAGATCTAGTAAGTTTATTAAAGATTCTTGCGTGATAGTGAAACTCCTTACCTCCCATGTGTTTTCTGAATAATTAATTAACACCAAAACAGTAAAAAGGGGTCACCTTAATTGAGATTTAAAAAAAAAAAAACAGGAAAAAAAAGTCTAATGTATTAATGCATGAAAGACAACCCAAAATCTATACAAAGAATTGGACGGTATACATACCAAAACTCCATCACATACAGCCATCTACAATTAAAAAAGTAGTTATTTGAAATTGTGTTGATAATTGTTTCATGTTCAACGAATCACAATAAAATTTTCGGTACAGGTAAATGTGTAGATGGTCGATCTACGGTTTGATGTGGGTCGGGTCGAAGTCAAGTTAGATCCAAACAATTTGGTCTAACCTTAGTTAAACCGGATGTATCGTCTATTCCAAATACCTAGAAAAGATAAAATGGACCAAAATAACCAGAAACATGTTAAAAAAGAATAGGGTGGTGATCGATTATTCGATTTTATGGCCTTAGGTGCGAATGGATTGGAAATTACTATTCTGGTGACCTGAGTTAAGATTTTTTGCTAGCAAGCGCGTGATGGAATTAGAAAAGAATTCAGAATTCCTTCTCTACGAAGGAGGGGCTCTATTTATAGGCCTCATAGGGAGGTTGTTTCTTTCTTTTAGGAGAAGAATCAAATTATAGAGATCATTCTGATTTTATGGGATTTGACAGTTTGATAACAACCAACTGACTTGGTCAAATCCACAATTAAAAGACTGATTTTTACTCGATTGGGCCTTGGATTGACCTATCGGGTTTGCACCTACCCTCTTGATTTGGGTTATGCTATTTTTGGTTATCACGAATGCACGTTGAAATACAGACACATGACCACGTTTTAGCATTAAAAACAAACAAAAAATCAAAGAATATAATAGAGATACTAAGAAAAGGAAAGTAGGAAAATTATGACAAATCTAACGAATGATGATTTATTAGCATTTCAGTAGCCAAATGCAAGGACCAATTTCTCATGAATCACACATCCTTCTCATTTCATTTGTATTATTTGAAAATGTAAAAATTTTATATGTTTTTATCTTATAGGTCTCTAGTTTTTTAAAATACATTATGTTAGTTAATTTCATTAGTCAAACTTAATAGAACTAGAAAAAATATTTAAAAATAATTAAAAGAATACATACCACATGTAGGTATTGTACATCAAACTCGGGATATTACTTTATTGAATGTGGATTCTTTACAATCAAATCACATAGGAGAGTATGCACAACACTTGTTAACTTAATTGAAAAAATGATGATAATCTCCTGGTACATAAGTCGGTACATAAGTTGTCATATAAACATGGAGATGATAGTTGTGAAATATCAATAAATAAATAATAAATAAATAAATAAATAAAATAAAAAACCTTTTGTTTGTGTGTTTTGTATGTCACAAAGAAAAACCGTCAAAAACCATAAGAGGAAATATCCCTTTTTAGTCAAAAATTAAAGAGATTTATTGTTTTTATCCAAGATTAGTAATTTTATTATTTTTATCCAATTTTTAGCTGTGAAGATTCAAATGTCCCTTATTTATTCATTTATTCATCATTTGTATTATTATTCATTTATTCATTATATGTTTTATTATTTTTCTTTTTGTCCGGAAAGTTTCTCTTCTCTCCCTATTTGTTAGGTGATGAAATCAATTTCTACATCCCATGCTTTCTCTCTCTTTTCTTGTTCACGGTCTACCATTTTTTTTGTCTGAAATATTTTCTTCTCTTCATTTTCTTCAAATCACCGGTCTTCCATTTTCGATCTTCATTCTTTGTCGTCTTGGGTCTCCCATTTTCGCATCTTCATCCTTCAATTTCCTCAATCGGCTGTCTCCCATGTCCGAAATACAATTAGTTCAAAATTCTCTCTTCAATCTTTACCATTGTTGAAACTGCAAAGTCATTTTCTTTTGTCTCTATAATTCACAAAAAACCTATATAGGAGATTCAGATTTTGGTTCGAATTTCAAGGATTGAGATTTGTATTTCACAGATTTTTGCTTAGGTTGTTATAATGAATCGAGATTCTCCAAGTCCTTCTTCTAGAGGTATGTATTAAAAACCCTATTTTAATTTATTTCATATGCATATGTAATGATAAATTAAGGTTGAAGGAGATGGTTTACTTTGGTGTGTTTAATTGATAAGTCGTGGTGTGTTTAATTGATTTCGCTTGGTGTGTTTCATTTATTATCTCTGATGTGTAATTTGTTCGGTCCTGGCGTGTTTAAACTGCTTTGCCTTGGTGTGTTTTATTTTGTTTCCGTTGTGTTTTTAATGTGGTGTACCTTAGTGTGTTTAAATATGTTTATGTAGTGTGTTTAATTGGTTTTCCCTAGTGTGTTTAATTGGTTTGTCATTGTGTGTTTAAATTTATTTTCGTAGTGTGTTTAATTTGTTTCCCCTAGTGTGTTTAACTGGTTTGTCATGGTGCATTAAATGTGGTGTGTCTTGGTGTGTTTAATTGATCTGTCATGGCGTGTTTAATATGGTGTGCCTTGATGTGTTTTATCTGGTATGCCCTGATGTGTTTAATCGATTTGCTCTAGTGTGTTTAATTTGGTTTGCCCCTAGACATTTAATTATTATTTTTCCTCGTGTATTTAATTGTTGTTTCCCTAGTGTATTCAATTGGTTTGTCTTGGTGTGTGTAATTGTGTTGGCCTGTTATGTTTAATTTGGTTTGCCTTAGTGTATTTAATTTGGTTGCCCTGATATGTTTAATTGGAATGTGTGTCTGGTTTAATAAATTGTAATCTAAATGTGAGATTTTGATTGGTTGGAATGCAAGAATAAACCCAACGAAATTGGTAATCACCTATGGTGGCAAATGGGTGGGGAACTTTTACAAGTTTGGTGAAACAGAGTTTATCAAAGTTCGTAGGAATTTGACGTATGGTGAATTGTCTAAGGTTGTACAAGGCGTTGCGAATGTTGGCTTAACAAGGTTTACCATTGAGTCAAGAACTTTGGTTGATATCAGTGTTAGGCTTAGGCCTAGGCCTGCCAGACCGAAAATTAAAGATGATGGCGATATGGAAATGTTATTGTACGATGGTGGACATGTTCCGGAGGTGTATATTAAAGGGTGTTTATTTTTCCATCTGAAGTCTGAAAGCGTCTTAACAGACATTTCGTTTGTTTTTTTTCAGACCTTAAGTCTAAAATAGTGTCAAAAATGTCTGAAATCCAGTAAGTCGGAAATCGTGACTTAAATCTGAAGTCTGAAAATTCCAACTCATTTTCAACAAAAAAAATTTCCAAAAATACCCTCAAAATGACGCAGTGAAAACGTAACAAGAATTATACCGACGTCTAAATTCTTTTAAAAAACTGGAATCCACCAGAATAAAGTTAAAACTTCTGAAATTTTATTGAATAATAAGCTGTCTGACCCTTTCGACTTACAAAGCTATTTAAAGCGAAAGAACTCTAACCCAAATCCTTGTTGGACAAGAAACGGGATTACATATCAAAAGCTGCCTAAAATAGTAAAAGCTGTCAAAAATAATGAAATTACAAAAGTTACGGAAATAAAATATACTAATGACCCTAAACAAGCCGAAATTAACGGTAGGCGATTCTGGCTTGTTAAAGTCAACTTACGACTAAAATGGTAATTTCCCAAAAAGGAAAGAACTGCGATTTCGGGGCCTAAATGATGGAATTTGGCCAAAAAAGGACGTTCCTCAACACTGAAGTTTTGACTTTTGAAGATCTCACCGATTCCCTTCAATTAAGGTCATTTAATCTTGGATTTAGGATGGTCCCACCAAGCCATGTAGGACTCAGCCACTTGTTCTACATCACAAAATCTTGACAATATTACAAAATAAAAAATAAATAAACTGAAAACAAACGAATGAGGAGTTCATCGGCCTCCAATCTCCCTCAATATTCAACTGGAGAGTGAAGACTGTTGGTCTCCAGTTTTTATTTTTCTTTTTACTATGAAATTTTTTAATTATTTTAATCCTTATAGCAGATCCTCTTACATTTCAAAAAGAAATAAAAAATAAAAAGACAAATCCTTTTTGAAAATGGAGGAGGCATTGGCCCCCTTCTCACCTCCTTTCTGTAAGCGTTCACCCGGAGACGAACCAGTTGATGAAGAGTTTAAAAAAAAAAAAAACTGCAAGCTTTATTAAAGAAAGGGGAGAAATAACCCCAACCACAAACCACAACAAAATAGAGGCAGCAAGCCCCCACACCAGGCAAGCCCAATAAAATCAGCAAAGGAAACAGAGCAAAGACGTCTCCGGTTCTTTTTTTCTTTCAAAAATTATTAGTTGTAGTTATTATATTTCTTGCTCCAAATATTTTTATTTTAATATTTTATTTTATTTTGTAATAATACTTCATTAACTTAATTTTAAAAACACATATATCACTTTAATAATTGTTAAGGATATAAGCGTCCATTTACTAATTTTCAGATATTGATATTCAGACCTTATAAATAAAAAGCAAACATATTATCTAGATTCAGATTTCAACCACTTTTCATATTTCAGTAAAATTCAGATCTGTTTAAATTTTAGATAAAAAAAAAAACCCGGCACAGAGGCTGAAACCAAATAAGGTTGCTAATATGATTATATTACGTTTTTCAGTTCGTAACGATTGGATGGATTGTACTTCAATTAATTAATATAAGCATTAGACTTGCTTGGAAACTTCAATTAAGTAATTTTTTATGCAATGAATTAAAAATAGATGGTTGCAAGAAAGTATATGGATAATACTTGACATGTTTTAATTCAAAATATCTACGTCAAAATATACTACGAGAAGCAAGTGCAAAAAATTTCAACAACAGTTAAACACACAGTGCGTAACAATTAAACACACTAGTACTACAAATTAAATAGACCGGTAATCAAAAAATAAACACACTGGTTTTATTCAACAATTAAACGCACATATGTCCTAATAATAAAACACACATGTACTTAAGAATTAAACACATCAGTGTTATTGAACAATTAAACACATCGATGCTTAATAATTAAACACACTCGTGCTTAATTCAAAGTCAGTTGTATTCTGATTCAAAACCAGCATCCCAACAATGGACATATCAAAGTTAGCTGTATTATGATTTATGCACCAGTAACTAAACAAAACAGTCACTTTACAAAGCCATTTTTAAACTAAAGATCCACAAAATAACACCGGTTACTAAACAAAACAACTATTTTCCCCGGTTTCAGCAACAACGGCTTGTACAATTCCATAGTATGGGTATCCACCTGTGTACAAAAAAAAAAGTAATCAAACAATCGGTTGCCGAAAAAAGAAAGAACATATGATTATCTTCTTATAGCAGACTTCGTTAAAGTAAAAAAAAGATATGACATAATGTGTTCAATGCAATAGATGGATGGGAAGAATTCACAGATGCATTCCAAACTTTTTGGATACTTCATTAAAGTCAAACTTCTTAGAGCACATGAATACAACCATAGATAAATCTGATTATTTTTTGGTAGCCTTCAGTTGGTGTTGAACACATGCTCACCCATGTATTGACCACATGATCATCATCACAATAAACAAACGGGGGGTTATCTTAAATAGCCATAAAATTAAGGTTTCATTCTAGATTATTCATATTCAATAAGTTGATTGTTTTTATCCAAGAGAAAAGTTTTTTTGACATTAATACCCTCAGAGGGAAATGACATGTCATTTATTTATTTAAATTTGAAAATTGAAAAGAAAAAATAATAATAATAAATTTGGAAAGTAAAATTGTAAATCGTAAAAACATAAAAAGAGATCGGTTTTACTGAGATATCAAAAAGGGATCTTAACTGGTTGATTTCCGATGGACGAAGGTCGACGAAGAAGCTATTGAAGGCAACGACTGTTGATTTCCAGCGAAGACAAAGGTCGACGAAGAAGCTCTGTGATTTCCAGCGAAGACGAAGATCGTTATTTCATTTCAGGTGAAGACGAAAGTCGTCGAAGATGAAGAACCATTAAAGGCGAAGTCGAACATTTGTTTCCCTTTGAAGACGAAGCTTTCGTCAGAAATCGACGAAGGTATGTTCTTGGATCCAAAATTTGATTTAACTATGTTTGGGTTATATGGTGTGATTTGGGAAGTTCGGTTTTCCAAACATAATTTTGCTTGCCTGATTTGAATTAGGGTTGTGTGTATTCCAATGGGTGTTAATTTGATTTGTCTTGAGTTTTAATTTGTTCTAGTGATTTGATTTTACCTAACCTAAAAAGAAATATCCGGCTACATCGTTGTAGTTTCATATATGTTTTGAACATTTTTGTTAGTTAGTTTTTTGTTGTTCAGGTTTCTTATTCTATTAGGTGTTTATAACTATACTCATTCCATTCCAAGGGTTATTCGTACCTAGGGTTCTCATTCCATTTAGTTGTATTCTGATTACCAACTGCTGCTGATTGACCATGTTTTGACAGTTGCTTTATAGCTGCTTTACTTTCTTACTCTACTACAAGTTAGGATTGGTATGTTATGTTGGTTGGGTGACTTTGTTGCCTCCCCCCCCCCCCCCCCCCCCTCTCCTCTCATTTTGTTGCTGCTGCTCTGTGTGTTGATGAATATAAATCATTTTGAAAACAAGAATGGTTTATATGACATCGTGTAATGTATGTTATATTACATCATGTATAGTAATGTATATTGCATCGTGTATTGTATAGCATATTACATCGTGTATTGAATTGTATATTACATCGTGTAAACATTCTGGAAATAGTTTGAACTTGAGTATTACAAACTGTTTGAATGCAAATGGTTAGTACTGAGGAAGAAGATCTGGATCAATATTTGGTATACCCAAGGGATACGTGGTCATATAACATTACAATAAAAACTCATTGCAAACATAAGTTCATACGCCAGATTGAAAGTGTGTTGGACAGTTGCGTTGCGTTGGACGAGTTCAGGAGCAGCTGTTTTGGTCATTATTTGGATTTGCCAGCAGGGGGTTATTTCCAAGCCCAGTACATGCACAATTTGTTTTTAATACAAATTACACCTCCCGGTGCTAGCATGAACGAAATGTGGTTCGCTTTGGGGAAGACTAAGGTTAGGCTTGGTGCTAGAGAGTTTTGTTTGTGTACCGGTCTAAAGTTTGGTGAGCTAACAGATATATTTTCAAGGGTATATGAGCATGTTACAGATAGTATACACTTTAGATATTTTGGTGGATCGCGTTTGTTAGTGGACAAAGTTATCGATTTGTTTTTGGTGAAGTCGTTTCAGTGCAAAGGTGATGTTTTAAAGATAGCCCTAGTGTTATTTGTAAACTACATTCTTTTCTGTGTAGATGAAAGGACTCAAGTTTCATATTGGCTTATGACATTGGCCGAAGACACAAATGGCTTTAATATGTTTGCATGGGACCACTTCGTTTTCAAGATGACACTGCATTACATCCGTCAAGGATTCCGGATGCCTAATCCCACAGGTCCAACATGTAGATACAACCTTTATGGTTTTGTTTGGGGTGTTCAGCTATCCTTGACATTTAATAATGCTCTATTTATATCTTTTCTATTTAATGTATAATTAGATTAACTTTTTTTTTTGGCAGTTTTGGGCAATTGAGGCCATTCCAGTGATGCGCCATAAGCTGGGCCATTACTTATGGTCCGGTTATCCACGTTTCGAAAAATTTGATTTCATCACAAAAGCTTCAAAAATACGGGAAACTTGCCAAGAAATGGAGTTAGAAGGAAATGTGAGTTAACATAATTCCTTTTATTTATTTTTTGTTTTACATTTCATATATTGTAGATATTTTTTATGTTACTGACTCTGAACTTTTTAAAATAGTTCACTGGTCGACAAGAGCTTACTCCAACAAAACGTGAGTCGAAATAAGATTATTGGGTGGACGTTGATGTTGATATGTCCATAGGACCACAGTTTGAACCTTCGGTCTTAATTGGTGCCAATGAAGGGGTAGCGTAGCCGTTAGGAAACAACGTTGGGAAGAAAAGGAAAAGACGATATAAAGGTCCCGATGTCCCTACTCAACGAAGACAACGAAGGCCACTAAAAAAGGCAACATCAAGTAGACAGTCAACACGGCATGATTCCCCACCTCCCTTTCCTCAAGAATCGGCTACTCCCTTGCACCAAACCCCATCTGTTTCTATAACAGAGCTGAGAAAACTTATCCGTGAAATTGTAGTGGAAGAAATTGCAAAGTTGTGGAGTGAAGGGTTTCAACATGTTGGGGGGTTTCAGGTATGTTTCCTTCATCTCTTACAAAGTTGTATTTCATTTTCATTTTAATTGATTGTCTTTTTTATTTTTCCACAGAGCGATCATGATTGCATGAATGAGCAAGATCATGGTGATAAACATAATGAAGATTCGTTTGATACAAACTGGAATATGGAGTACAATGGTGATCGCTCAGGAAAAAATGGGGACACAACCAGCCACCTTAGAAACAGTACCCCAACCAGTCATCACTGAAACCGCCACATCACTCCGACCTACCACCACAGAAACAGTACCCCAACCAATCATCCCTGGAACAACCACCTCACCCCAACCTGGCACCACAAAATCAGCCAGTACACCTCCACCAGCCACTACAGAAATAACCATTACACCCCAACCAGCCCTCCATGTAACAACTACCTCACCCCAATCTGCCACCATTGAAACAACCCGTTCACCTAAACCGACCACCAAACCCCCACGAGTCACTACTACCCCCGATCCACCCACCTTACAAACAACTCATACACCACATTCCCCATAACCAACCACCACAACAACCCAACCAGCCACCAAACAAACAACTAGTGCACCTGACCCAGCCACCACGCATTCAGCCAATTCCCAACAACCAGCCATCTCAGCAGCCCTTACTCCTCCCCCTCCAAAAATAATAGACCCTACTGATGTTACCAGGGATCATTTGAGGTCGAAATATAAGCAAAGTCTATACACCGATCCTTTCAGATGACAAAACAGGAAGACAAGCCCAATGAGGCAGTACAAAGCTTTCAAGGCCAGCAAGAAAGATCGATAGTAAGTGTTGAACATGTACTGTTTATTGTCAAGTATGTTGGTAATTATGTTCATAACTGTGTTTAACTTTACAACCGCAACATGGGGATCGAAGCATGTGTAACACAAACGTTTTTCAAAACGTTAGAAGACCCCAAGGAGTGGTTGTCAAATGAACATGTGGATGCATACATCAATGTGTTGCCCTAGCACGGGTGAAGACTTTTCGAAGCATGTTGTTGTACGTGATTGCAATTTCTTTGTAAGAATTACAATTTCTTTTGTTTGGCTTATTTCTTTGTTACTATTATTACTAACTGAAACACCTTTGTTCAGGATGCATTTAGTAAATATTGGGCCTAATTTTAGCCGGATCTGTATGAAAGGTTGGCACGTCAATTTGTCCCAGCTAAGTTTGAGGTTCTTGTAGATTGGATATCGTATGCAATCGGGGAGCAACCCATTTGGGGAACACATTGGGCAAATGTAGAGATGGTTAATTTCTTCTATCATTAGAATTACAGCATTTCTTTAATGAAACGAAGATTTAATAATGAAATTTTGAATAAGAAATATATAACGGATGTTTTTTGTGGCAGATTTTGGTTCCTTGTCATGTGGACAACGATCATTGGGTGTTGTGCAAAGTCAATCTTCTCACTTGGGTCATTACAATATACGACTCTGCAGCATATTTGAAACCGACGAATGGCAAGTTTAGAGAAGAACAGGTGATGCCATTACGGTGAGTATTCCCACTTATTTGTAATCAGTCAGGTTACTACGAGGTTAGTAATCGTGTTCCCCGCAAGCCACTAGATTGTATGAAGGCCATTAGACTGTCTCCACGTCAATTTCCACAGCAACACGATGGAACCAGTTGCTGCATTTTTATGCTCTAAGGAATCGAGAACATAATGCGTAATAAGGACCAGCAGTGAAATTGAAATAAGGTCACCGTCCCCGGGTTGAGGAAAGACATGGCTTTTGAAATATTTGGGTGTTCAATAGAGGAAGATTAGGTTATTTATTTGGATACTGCATTTGCTGAATATTTTGGTAAACATGTTGACTTTTGTGTGGCTTTAGTTGATAGACATTGAACAGATTATCAGACTTAGTGTACATGTGAAGTCAATTTCATCTTCCATTGTTCTAATCGATCGTGTAATGTTGTCTTCATTTTATCGTGTAAAATTTATCTAAGGGCCAAAATATGACTGTTTTGTTTACCTGGTAATATAAAAGGCGATCATTCCCACAAGTAATATGTTATATATATGGTATTTGTTAAAAAAAAATTGAACTAATCTTGATGGTAGCATGAATGGTTAATCCTGATTACATACTTGATGGTAGCATGAATGCTTTTTCATTGTTCAAAATAATCGTGTAATGGTATCTAAATTTTATCGTGTAATGTTATATACATTTCACCATGTAATGTTATCTACATTTCACCGTGTAATGTCATCTATACCTGGTACTTGTTACTGACAAAAAAAGAACTTACTGCCACGATATATTTGGAACTTGGTACATGAATTAACAATAATAAATAAATTAAAGTTCAAACAAATACGTAATCTGATATCAAAAATATTTAAGTTGAAATACAACTTCTGAAATCAACAAGTAAAAAAGGTTCTAAACACCAATAACATCTTCATCATGCCACGAATCTGTTGTGCTAGTCTTCCCGTGGGAGCATGTTAGTTTGTTATGGCCTAGACCCCCACAACCACCACATTTGCGTTGTATACGTGTTTGAGTAGGCTGAGTCTCAGACGTACTTGACACTGTGAATCCGAGGGGTGTTGGACAATTTTGACGATTATGGCCAGCCTGTTTGCACCATGAACATGTTCTAGATTTCTTTCCACGATACTCACCGGATGATGGAATCCTACTCTTCTTTGGCCGGCCAGCCTTCGATACCCATGGAAGAGCATTCACAACTATTGAGCTGATGTCTTGAGGAACACCCCACTCGCTTTTGTGCCCGACTGGTCTAATAACTCCAGAATATGCTTCTACCAAACTGGATTTTTTATAGTGATCCGAGCAAAAATCGATGAATAGTTTTTTACAAGCACGTAAAGCAGCTAAGGCATGCTTACATGGCAACATATCGATTTGGAATTCTCGACAAGTACATGTCCTCTCTATAAGGTTTACCAGACCGTCTTTGTCGCCATCCTTAACCAAGAATTCATTCCCATCGATCGGTCGTACCGTGAACATTGTAGATTCTTCGTTATGCTGATTTAACAAAGTTGTTGCCTATGTCGTCAATTGTCTACGCAAAGTCTCTACATGATTCAGACGATCATGGAACCATTTTTGCATCATATCCTGAATGAACTCGATCAAAACAGCCACAAGCATCTGACGTGCATGTCGTAGACATGAGTTTAAGCATTCTGCGATGCTTAATATCAACATCGCGTATCTTCGTACCGGAGAGTAAGCACGTTACCATTTTTCCTTTCCAATTTTCATGAGATAATCGTATGCATTTGGGTGCACCCGTCGGAGTTGATTCATTTCGACTATAAACTCAGACTCCTTGTAACACTTGGATGCACGCTTAAAAATTCCCGTAACATCTTCCCTTTTGAACCTATTCTTGATATTCATTACCATATGGAAGACACATAAACCATGTGGGGCATTGGGAAATACAATTTCCATTGCCTTTGCAATCCCTTTATGCTGATCGGATATGAACATACAGTCTTTTGGGCATCCGATACAATTGCACAGTTATTTTAAAAACAAGCTCCATGACTTTCTGCTTTCTTTTTGACCAATGCCAAAGGCTAGTGGATACACTTGCTCGTTAGCGTCTTTACATACCGCGACAAACAATATATAAATCTTCCCTTCAAATGAGTCCCGTCAATAGCAATAACATGCCTTATAACCGCCCAAAACCCACGAAGACATGCACCGTATGCGAAGAAGCAGTATCTAAATTCATTATGAGCATTCAATAAATAAGTTGTAACAGTCTCAGGGTTTTCTCGCTCAAGCTTATACAAATAACTTGGAATCTGTTGAAACGACTCGGCCGTCGATCCGAATACAATTGACTCGGCATAATCCCTCGCTCACCAAACCTTACTGTAAAGAATTTGGAGAACATATTCCAACTGCATCTCTGTCATTATATCTTTTGGTTTTAAAGTTGTGTCATTCACCCGAAGCTTGAGAGAATATAATTCACCAATAATCGAAGCACTAGCTTGTCGAAATTGACCATGGAACCCGTCAAGAGTGCAACTGTGTTCCTTGTTATATTTTCGAACCTGCCAATACTCTCCCTCATGCATTTTCGTTGCACCTAACTTGAAGACACAATTGTCATTCTTACAACCTACTTCAAATCTCTTTTTACCGGACCTCTTGATTCTGAACTCAAATCGTTCTCTCAGTGCATAAAACCTCAAATCTTGTTTTAGTTCTTGTTTTGTAGAATAAATCTTACCTTTATAAAAGCGACCATTACCAATCAATGGTTCATCATTGAGAATAGTTTGGATTGAGTAGTTCTCTGCACCGGGAATTATCCAAGGTAGAGGTGCTGCAAATGAATCGCCTCTATCATGCCCGTAACAATCATTATCAACATCCAACTCACAACCATAATCAGCATCACCATCTACATCACTACCACTATCACCATCACCATCACCATCCAACTCACAGCCACTATCACCAATACCATCTAAGTCACAACCACTTTCACCTTCACCATCTATGTCACCACTGTGACTATCAGTATCACTATCATCATCTAAGTCAAAGACACTATCACTATCACTATCACCATCACCATCAACATCAACATCTTGTTCAAATGGGTATGGTTCAGGTAACCCATCCAGTCTATTATCTACAAAGGTTTCAAATTCAGATGTAGTGACATCTACTTCGTTATTAGTTCCAACACCTAATTATGCATTAATTGTGTATGCTGGATCATTAACAGCTGACCTTTTTTGCTTGCTAGATGAAGGTATTGTTGGGGATTGTTTTCCATATAAAACAGATGGAATTGATTCACACATTGTGTTGCTCCAACAAACGAGTCTATATTGAGAAGACAATTGTGAAGTAAAGCTTTATTGTGTATGTAGTTGAGATGGTTGGCCATATGTTTCAAAGTAAGGTTGGCCATTTGGTAGTTGAATAGATTGAGAATATGAATATTGAAAAGGTTGACAATATTGATGTGGTTGAGACAAAAGTTGGAACCCTTGTTGTAGAACAATGTTTGGGGGAATTTGGGCCTGCATTTCTGTCTCAGTTTGCATGCTCCCACCAGCCCACTCATACCTTTCAACAGTTGTTACATATACTTCTGGAATAACTCTCTCTTCAGACATCAAAAATGCCACATCTCTGTCATTTTTTATTCTTGGTATGGCACGCCTCCAACTCGTAGTCATAACAGCCTTTAATTCAATGTTGAAAGTAGATGAATCAATCCTCACACTATCTTCAATTGTATTCATTAACCCATGGTATGTCAAATCAAGAGGAACAAATATCATTTCTGAATCACCACCCTCATAGTTCTGACCAAACCACTAACCACCGTATGAAATAAGCAATCACAACTCTCTCATTACTCTACACAAACAGCATGCCAAAACAATATATTATTACACGACTTAATATACATTTCAATACACTAATAAATGTTAATAACATTACATGATTAAATAAAAACATCTTTACACGATAACAATTTCCGTTGTCCAACGATTCTGGGTTAACAAAACTAGGGTTGGTAACACATTCATAATCGATTTCACGTTCATGACAATTCATTTAAGAGATTCAAAACAAAAACAAAATCGTCGTACCTTCGATTACAAAAGAGTTACAGAGCAAGTTGAGGAATGTGGATCTGCAATGGTTCTGTATCGTAGAGAGCAAATTGAGGAATATTGGAAGATAGACAGCCCAACAAAATGATTCAATAATAGAGATTTAATGTTCTTAGAGAGACACCATCAACTGAGAAACAAAATAAATGAAACTGAAACGTAATTTCAATAAAAATGAAATTGAAACGAGATTTCAATAAAAATGTTTTGTTATTAAATTGAATTTTTTTTTATTAAATTCTAAAGTAAGGGTATTTTCGTAAAGTCATCTATAAAAGTGGGTAAAAACAATCAACTTATTAAAACCGAATAGTTTTGAATTGAAACTTAATTTTATAGTCATTTAATGGAATTCCCTCTAAACAATAACACAACTTTTAACCTAAACCACAAAAAAACACACACACTTATGACTTTGACGAAGATTATACTTCACCAATTAAAATGTACACATCCAAGATCACAATTTTAAATTTAATAAAAATAACGATAATTTAACAACCAAAGTTACTATAAAAAAATAGTTTAATCCTTCAAATTTTCCACCAATATTTTCTTGGCAATCAAACACAACCTTATTAGCTCTGCTTTGTTCATGTATGCATGTATTTATCAAAATCAATTTCGAAATCGAATTTAAAATAAAAGTCAATTTCGAAATCGAATTTCAAATCAAAATCAACTCCATCTCAAATGCTCCAATGCAACCAAAAATACAAAAAAAAAAAAAATTGAAACCCTAAAATCAAATGTAAATAGGAACATCAAACCTTTTCATTTCTTCCACGCCGGTGGCTAGAATCAAATTGTGGTAACTGTCGATCACCTCTCGTCTCTCTCCGGTGGTCACAATCGGTTGTCTCTCGCTTGTCAACAATTCAAGGTCGTCTCTCTATCAGGGTCGGGTCAGGTCTTGCTCTTCTCTCCGCCTTCACCGTCCTCATCGTCAGGTCTTGGTGGTCTTCCTCATTATCTGAACTTGTGGAACTCTAGTCTCTCTTTGTGGTCTGTGACTAACACCGAAACACTTTGATTTTCAAATGTGTCGTTTCTTTTCAACTTTCTTTTTTCATTTTGTTTTTTTATTTCATTTCTTTATTAATTGATTTTGATTTTCTCTTGTTTTTTTTTTTTCAATTCATTTTGACCGAAGAACAATTTTTGTCCCAATAGTATAAATTCCAGTAAAAACAATAAAAATATTAATCTTGAAAAAAAACAATACCCACTTTTTTTTTTTTTTTTGATATATATAAATGGATGGAAGTAGACTGTACAAGATATGAACGGGATGGGAGGTGCTTAATAAATGATCAGGGAAGAGATGGTTCACCATGGAAGGCATCTGGCTCAAACCATCTTGCAGAATCATCGTTGTAAACTCCGGGAATGGATGGATCCCCCGATTCAGGAGTTGATGAGTAGTATGCCTTTTGGCTTGATCCCTCCAGATTGATGAGGAGTAGGGCACAAAAGAGTAGCGATGCTCCAAGATTTACAAGACTATACTTTAATCTACTTACCACTGGCTTCACCTGCATACAAAGGAACCAACTTCAAGACTGAAGAGACACAAAAGGGCTTTAAGACCACATAATATATATTTAGTATCAAATGCCACAGAATAAGATTGACAATCCATGGTTTAGTCTCTAATCACAAGTTCACAAGAAGTAGGCAAGTAGCCAGTTTTAATTGGAAAAAAAAAAAAGATCCACCTCATGATAATGACTAATGTGTGTTATATAACTACTTACTTGAAAAGAACCAAGAAGGCGATCACGAGCCAAAACTTGAGCAGTCTTAACCCAAATCTGTCAAGCAAATTTCTCACAAGTCAGTCACAAGCTTCAATTTTACAAACAAGTTACTTAGAGAAGCAAAAAAAGAAAAAGATACCTGACCGTCATACCAACCAGTCTCTTCATATTCAACAGTGGCGCTAAGCAATCGGTTACCAACATAAGCCCAACCCAGATACATCCTGACAACAGCAAGAGTGACAAACAGAATCCCACTTGAAACAGATCCAACAATTTTGATCAAAGGATCTGAATCACTTCCTACAGCACCAAACCAGGCCACTGGAAGCGCAATAAACAGAGTAAAAGAAGCGCCGGTGACAAATAAGCGTGAGCAGTACTCCACAAGATCACCTAAAGCCCATGAGAAAGGGAAGGACGTTGATAGATTCTGGTACTCGTTTATGGGCTGCTGATCAGCTGGAACTGGGCAATCTGTTTCTGGTAGCGGCGCCATGCTGCTGCTTCCATTTCTGCTTCTAATAATTGATGATGATGATAAGGGCCTTTTCGGAATTAAAAATTGGGAGTGATGGGGTCTATGATTTTGTAATGAGATGATTGGTAATGGTGGTTCAACAGAGAAATGGAATTTGTGGGTCATTGCCATGCTCAGCAGCTTATGGATTATGGATGCCTTCAACCTGTTGTTCCTTGTATCATAATCCGTATATCATATCCACTCAGATATTTTTTATGTTTTTATATATATATAAAAATATTTATTTTGGAAGAGAGCAATGTTAGGCTATAAAAAAATATACCAATTGTCCAGTTGATCATGAAATTATCCCCTATTTTAGCAACCCACATCAAATTTTAGACATTTTAGACATTTTTTTTTAAAACGGCCTAGCATTATTCTTAAAACAAAAAAATAAAAACAAAAATACACTTGCAATAACAGGCTGTTTAAGGTGGCAAATGGTTGATTCGAAATTGGCATTTTCTATCCTCACATACAGATTCAACAATATACAATCACATCTTCCCTGTCTGTGTATCTACAAATTTACAAGCGAAGATAGGGGCTTAAATCCAAAGTGAAAATGCAAGTTAGTTTGAGGTAAATACTATGTCCAATAACAAGTCTCCAATTCTTGTTAGAAAACAATTATGCAGAATAAACAGATCAAACAAGACAAATTCTTCTCTTTTTTCTCTTTTCTTTTTTCCACGAATGCAGAAATGGTATGTTTACAATTCCGGAGTTGGGATTGCTTACCCAAACAAGACCTCCACAGATACAGTAGTTTTACCTTTTTTATAAAAAAAAAAAAATCATTATTTTCTTTTCTTTTTCTTTTTTTCTTTTTTCTTTTAGAACTTGTACATTTTAGAGAAGATGAGGCTACCTCTATATATATATATATATATATATATATATATATAAATGCAATGTTTTGATGGTATCCTCCCCTGCAATTACGCAGTCCTTTAATAGGAGGATCGCCACTCTGATCTGAATTGGTTGTGTTCAGGCCCCCACTTTGAATGAACCAACACTTCCCTCCTACGTTTCCTTTATATAAAATAAAAAATCTTCTAGTTGCTCTAGCTCTTCGAGACAAGAAACAACCTCTTCACGATATTATTACACCGGCACATTGTTAATCACTCTGAGAACTGATTTGTAGAATTTGATCTATCTACATACAAACGTTGAAAACATCGGAGGCGGGACATTAGCTGTGCAAAAGAAGGCCGTAAATGTGGCTCCCTGAAAAATAAAACAAATTCAATCATATGGGGGCACGAATTAAAGTTTGAATCAATAGATTACAGCAACTGCACAATCTACTAAATATGTATGAAAGATATCAGCAATTATGGTGAAAATTTGAACAGAGTAATATTTGAAAATCAATATCTGTGTATAGACTCACTACAAAGTTCTTTAATAGAACAAACAAACAAAAACCAACAATTTCAACAATATCTTTTGTTATCATGCCACTGCAGTATTTACCTTGTGTGTGTGTATAGACACAATAATATTACACAACCCACAATCCTACCCCAGAAATCATCCAAAATGATTTGTCCTTATCTTGTCATTAAGAATATCATCCCAAGAATTTATATGCTACAAGCAATATCTTTATTATCAAGACACTATATTTGGACAATCCAATGCACAAATGTAATATTTTCAAAAGATAAATAGGGGAAAAACACACTAAATAATTTAGCCTTTCTTGTCATGTGCTACCAGGTTGGAATTGATGTCTAGTATGAATTCATAAGCCGTGTGGTCAATGCAAAACATAATTGTAAATCTGACCAACTATGCCAAATATAAAACAAAGAAATTTACAAAAATCTAGAGCTTACGTTTGCCAACAATCACGTATTATCTGTGCAATTGCAGGATCAATGTCCTCTGGAATTTCAAGACGTCTATTCTGGAATCCAACAGCACCAACAACCTGCATTGGGTTCAAACCTTTCCATGGGATACCTAAGGTAGCCAACTCCCATAATATAACACCAAAACTGTACACATCACATCTGCAAACCAGCAACTCTTGTATAAGAAACAAACCAAACTGAAGTTTCCAATAAATAACACAGCCCGTGGGATGGGTAAAATATACACAAATATTGAATTTACTCACTTCTCGTTGGCTGGTTCATTCCTCAGAACTTCTGGTGCCATCCACTCGGGCTGCACTCCAACAGCAAATTTTCAGTAGTATTTTATAAGAAATATGATGCTTTATGATGAAATAATAAGACAGTACAATCATAAAAGAAGTTGAAAGTGTTACCGTTCCAGCCGTAGACTTTGAAGATAAAAAAGTGTGGTGCTTCAAACGTGACAACCCAAAATCACAGACCTACAGAGAAGAAGAAACAAGATGTTGGAAAATTTCAATTGATTTTTATCATCCAAATATGTCAAAATATCTAAATCGAACAATAACCATAATCAGGACAAAATTTGAATGCCAATTTTATTTTATTTAACCTTTACAACCCAGTTCTTGTCCACAAGCAGATTAGGAGATTTCAGATCTCGATGCACGATAGTAGGATGGCTTGTGTGCAAGTAATTCATTCCCTTCGCCTGTAAAGCATAAAGGATCTTTATTTAGAAAGGAAAAACAAAGAGGAGGATCTGAACCAGATTGAATTCAAAAGAAAGAAGATTTTCCAACTTATACCACATCGAGAGCCATTCGCATTCTCCTCTTTTCATCTAGTAGAGGATTGGGACGATGCAGTAGCCTATATAAACTCCCCCTGTGTACCAATTGAAAGAGGAACAAGAAAAGACTATCCATTTACTACAAAAGAAAAACTAATAGCTTTCAGAAGTTTTTGGCAGGAACCGCAACATTTACATAACCTTACAGATACAGTATTTTTCTCAAACGAAAAGGAAAAAACATGTAGAGAACATGAATTGTCTGTTTTTCAATATAAAGCATAGGCAATTATTAGCGGCACAACAGCAAATTTCTCTACAGCAATGGTGGGGATTAGATGTTGATTTCTACATTCAACAAAAGAAAACTTCTGCCCACACACATTAATGCAAGTTAAAATGTATGACAAGCTTAAAAACCAAGATATATATATATATATATATATATTACATGCATATTCTCTGAAATTCATCAATTAAGAAACCAAAGTGAAATTTAGTGCTCATTGAGTTATTGAGAAACTGATACCATGAGGAATGAAAGAAAGACAATCATACAGAAGAATACCGATATGTAAATGATAAGGAAAAGCTCACTTTACTTCATAAGATTTACTTTCAAATTTATAGCACCACCATTAACGAGAGAGAGAGAGAGAGAGAGAGAGAGAGAGTTAAGCAAATGAAGCTTTAATTCATTAGTTCTTAAAACATAAAGATTAAATGAAACCTAACCTAGGGAGGAACTCTGTCAGTATCGAAAAATGTGGCCGCCGAGTAACTGCTCCCATGAAAAGAACAACATTTGGATGTCTCAACCTCAACATGATCTCAACCTACAGAAAGCAGAAGGCAGAGATGATTAAAAGATAATGACCGTCAATTGTTTGGCGTATAAAAGAACAAAAAACACAATACAATAAGTTAATTTCCGGTGCTTACTTCACATTTAAACTGCAACAACGCATCACCCGTAACATCTTGGTCCAAAAACTTCTTCACAGCAACTTCCTGTCATGCAAAAGTACTTTTCTTTTAACACCAACAATCCAACAAAGACCAACACACCGCTACACTTAATAAACAAACATTCAGAAACTTTTATATGACTAATACATTATATCAATGTCTCCTATCAGTAGAAAATTTAAATTTGCACAAAAGTATGAAAGAAACACTCAAGCAGTAGAAAGATTTTCATAAATTTTTCCCCAGGATAAAATGACTGGAAAGAAAAATAATCAGTTGTACTACATCATAAGTTTAATAACATGTCCAAAGTGTTGTGAATCAGCACCCTACAATTATCAAGAAATTAAATGTAACATTGTATAGTATGTTTTTCATAGCAGCTTCAATAACTTAAAGTAAATGAAGAAATAATAAAATAATAATGATGATAATGAACAATCTTCAAAGTATGTAAAACATAACTTACAGTGCCATTCCAATCTGCATGATAGACCTCGCCATACGACCCTGCAATATAAACTTTCATTTGAGACAATTATAGTACAAGTACAACCATTTCACGTTCAAACACTTTATAATTGTAGACCCATGATCCCACTATACAGAAGTATCTTTTTTGGCAAAAAAAAAATCATTTCAAATAAAAAAAAATTATAATGTGGGATAAGTCCCTAATGTTGTACTACGCAAATGGACTTCCAACTCCTAACCAAGAATAAAGAGAAGCCAAAACTATACTAGCTCAGCACTCTACTAAGCACTTTGGGCAATCCAACACAGGTCTGAAAGCCTGGGATGGACAAAACAGATTTTAAGTGCTTGTTTGGCTAGGCTTTCTAATTCAATAGAGGTTAGAAGATTTTAAACCTCTACTGAGCAAAAGCTCATACGGATGAGTTTCACCAAATAGACATTTTAAAAAGAAAAAAAAGTCTACCAACCAAACAACCATAATTTTTTTTTTCAAAAACTCTTTCTAATAGATCTACTATAAATAGACCTTTTACAAATAGAGATTTTTTAAAAACCTAACCAAACAAGCTCTAACCACTCTTGCCCAAGTCATTTGAAAACAGTCTTGAAGAAAGGTCCGAACCTCTTTAGACGGATAGTCAACAATAATGAATAGACACATAGATCCTCCAAGGCAAAGCCAACATATCAGTAGCAGCTTAATACTACCATAATGCTGAACTTAGGTTTACAGATATAGTTTTACTGAATCCAATTAAATCCTTTGGCCCAATAGAACCCCTCAGATTTCTTCAATAATTAACAAAAGTAATCATAACATGAATTATCTCAGGTTATTTGAGAAGTGAGGAGATATACGACTGTTCCCTCCATTGTTTAAAAAAACGTTATTGAGGCGCGACTCAATACTTTTTGCCCAAAATTTGTTACGAGGCGGTAGCCTCAATAGCTGCTTATGAGGCGGCCGTTTCGAAACGGTGCCTCAAAACGTTTATGAGGCTGCGCCTCAATAGTTATGAATGTAAATTGTGAGTTTTTTGTTGGGTTTTAAAATGTTTTAAAGCCCAAATCAGACCCATTTGGTTTTTATGTTGTTATGAAGGCCCATTAAGACCCAATTTAGTTATTAAAAATGCTTTGAAGCCCAAATATAAAACCCATTAGTAAAACTCAATTGAAAGAAGATATTAAGGTTTTTACTAAGTACTAACTTATCGCATCTCATGTTTTTTTCACTTTGCTGCTGCCGTTCTTCTAATCTTCTTCTTCGTTTTCACTTCTTTTTTTATTTTTTTCTTCTTTTTATTTCCTCTTCTTCTTTATTCCTCTTGCATGGTCTTGAACCTTGATCCTTTTTTCTTCTTCTTTTTTCTCTTATTATTAATATATTTATAATATTTATAATATTATCATATCTAGTTATCTACTACTGTTGTAGTAGTGTAAGTTAGTTTTAAACTGTTAATGAAATTTATTTATTTTTTGCATGTTTATGTATTGTTTAAAATTTAAATGCCATATTTCCATGTATAATGTATTGTTTAAATAATTAAATGTTTATATTAAAAAATTATAAATGTACTGTTATAGTGTTATATACTTATATATGAATGTTTTACAAGCTTATAAATTATAAGTTCTAAGTTTATAACTATACAAGTCTATAAGTTACTTATACGTATATGATAAAACGATATAACTATATAACTATAACTATATGAGTATATTAATATATTATATAAGTTATATAACATACTGTTATGTTACTTATGTATTGTACTTCTTTTTAATGTATGGAGTATGAATCGTTGATCTGTTATTATTGTTAATTAGTTATATCATAGTCTCATTATTATTGTTAATCTTCTATTTACTACTTTATATCAACTTATGGACTGTTATTTATTATTTTTACGTGTTTATATATAGATTTTTAGTGTTTTAACTGATAAGCATGTCGAATTCAAAAAGTGGGAGTGTTAGTAAGGGTAAGCTAGATCTGATCTGGCCTGGAAACATTGTAAAGAGGTGGAACGTGATGACGGAAAGTATTACAAGTATGTTGTGTGCAATTATTGCAAACAAGAAATAAAAGGAGGTGTGTCAAGGTTGAAACATCACCTAGCACAAACGCAGAAAGATGTGAGGAAGTGCCCCAATGTACCGGATGATGTTAAAGATGAAATGAAAAAGTATTTAAAGATGAAGGAAAATGCCAAGGAAGCTATAGAACGGAGTTTTGATGAGAGGATAGATACCGGTTCTTATTACCGAACACATGCAACTGGAGATGAAATTCAAGAAATGGGAGGATCTTGTCCAGGTAGCAGTGGTGGGTTAAGTTCAAGAGGAGTCCAAGGACCCCTCGATCGGTTCTTTCCAAGCAAACCTCCAAAGGATGCAAAGGAAGCATCAAAGCTCGTTACATTGGATGTTGGAAGATACATTTTTTAGAATGGAATTCCTTTCAATGTAGCTACAAGTCCTTCATTTGTAAGCATGTGTAGATCGCTTGGAGACTATGGTCGAGGTTACAAAGCTCCAAGCCCTCACGATCTTTCTAGTTGGGTGTTGCGGATAGAAGTGGACAACGGGAAAATTTGCTGAGGATGTGAAAAAGACGTGGAAAGCAACCGGAGTAACAATAATGTCGGATTGTTGGACTGACATTAGAGGATGAAGCTTGCTTAATTGTCTTGTCAAAAATCCTAAAGAAACAGTGTTCTTGAAGTCCATTGATGTGTCTGATGCGGTGAAAGATGCTGAGTTGATATTTAAGTTACTTGATAGTGTTATGGAGGAAGTTGGGGAGGACATAGTAGTTCAGGTTGTGACAAATAATGCCTCAGCTTATAAAGCCGCGGTTAGGTTATTAATGGAGAAAAGAAAGCAACTCTATTACATAAGCGTGCTTTGTTGAAGGGAAGGGAAGGAAAGTGAGCAATTACATTTGTAACCATGGTTGGGTTTTAGCATTGATGAGGGAGCACACAAAACGTGAACTTATTCGCCCAGCACAAAGCATGTATGAGTCCAAGCATGTTTTGGAGCTAATGTTTGTTTCAGAAAAGTGGAAATCTTCTACATTTTCTAAACAGAAGGGAAGGAGGTCCGAATATTGTATTGCAAGATAAACAATTTTGGCCAAGTGTGGTCTATGCTATTAAGACCACACAACCTTTGATCAAAGTGTTAAGGTTGGTTGATGGTGATGAGTCGGCTATGGGGTTTCTTTACTATGCTATGGATGAAGCAAAAGAGGAAATCTCAAAGGATTTAAAGGGAGGATTCGGTGCTTATAAAGAGATTTGGGATATCATAGATAAAATATGGGAGTTTCAAATGCATAGGCATTTGCATGCAGCTTTATATTTCATGAATCCCCAATTTCAATATTCCAATAATTTCTCCACCCATTTTAAGGTTAGATCAGGTTTGTTCCAAGTCATGGAGAAACTAATTGTTGACCAAGAAGAGAGAGAGAGAGCTAGCAAATATCCAATTGGATGCTTATGTTGATAAAATAGGGGTATTTGGGTATTTAATGGCTCAATCAACAATTAAGAAGCGTTCTCCTAGTAAGTAATACTTTTAAAGGTGTTTAATTTTTGAGTTAATTAAATATGTTAATTGCTTAGGAGTTGAATGCTTATTTTGTGTTTAATGTAGCTGATTGGTGGAATACATTTGGACATGAAACTCCCGAATTAAAGAAGTTTGCAGTGAAAGTTCCGAGTCTCACTTGTGCAACTTCGAGATAAGAACATAATCGGAGTACATTTAATCAAGTAATAACTAATTTACAGTTGATTTTTATTTCTCAAATATTAAAATTAAAATAATTTTAATTCTTAGTTTTGAATTGTTTAGATCCTCACAAAGAAAAGAAATCGTTTGTCAACAACAAAGATGCATAAGTTGGTTTACATTATGTACAACAAGAGATTGAAGAATAGACACTTAAGGAGGTAAAGACTCAAGCAGAATGAAGATCCATTGATTGTTGATCATGTGCCATCCAATGATGAGTAGATGGTAGGCGATGATGATGAATTCAAAATTGATGAGCGGATGGTAGGCGAAGCCGAAGATGATGAATTAGGTGATGGGAATCAAGGGACATCATCAAAGAACAGAAAGGATCCTCCAACAAAAGATAAAGGAATAACATTGATAGGTGAAAAGGATGAATGGATAGATCACAACACGAATGATGATGAGGATATAGGCATTCAACATTTTAATGATTCATCACTTGATCTTTTTAATGATGAATGATGATGTTTAGTGATGAAGTCTTTACTTTTTGAACTCTTTTTTATTTTTATCATGTTGTGAACTCTTTTTTATTTTTATCATGCAGTGAACTTGGTTTATTTTTATCATGTTGTGACTTGTGGACTTGGTTTATTTTTATCAAGTTATGAACTTGTTTATTTTTATTATGTTATGAATTATTGGTTGTTTACTTATTTTATGAGATTTAGGTATTTTTTATATATTATGCTATGAATTATTGGTTGTTTTATGAGATTTAAGTGTTTTTTATATAATTTATGTGTTTTATACTATCCTTATTGAGGCTTATGTCTCGCCTCGGAAGAGAAAAACGCCTCAATACTAAAAACGTGTTTTAAAACATTTGTTCTCACTTCTCACTTCTCACTATCAAACAAGACAATATGTTGCCTAAATCAGCAAAACTAGAAAACTGAATAAATGCAAGAATGAAACCTTACCAATACCAATTCGTTCACCAATCTGAAGATCCTCCCACAGAATTTCCCATTCTGCAACATCCCCCAACATAGGGTTAATCCCGTCAGTGAGACCATTACAAGGGGCAGGCAGACCATTATCGATCATTTGCTTCAATTCCCCAGCAGACAGTCTGTTATCATTGACAGATGCACTTTCAGGTTGTCCATTGCAAAACTCAGCTGAAGAAGGCAAGGCAGACCCATGGATTTGTTTCTCATATGAAGCTCTAGCAACAATTCCAGTCAGGTTAACAGGAACATTATTTAATCCTGTAGCATATGTTGGTATTGGTTCATCAGCTCTGTTACCAACAATAACAAAACCATCTCTCGTAGTACCAGAGGACAAAAAAGGATCAGATTTAATGACGTCTGGTTCCTCTTCTTGAGCTGGCTGTTTCCAGTTATTCTCATAATTAAAATTGTTTGATGCCACCCCGATGGAGGTTACAAGGGACTGTTTACAGCTTGGCAACAACTTATCTGATTGACAGTGAACACCATCACCTACATTTTTCCCATTTGCTATAGAGACTTGCTCTTCCCCCATATCCTGTGCGTTAATGTCCAGAAACAAATCTGGGGGAGGTGACGCACCACTCTCTAACAAAACAGCATGTAACTTCTGAGCAAATTCAGGGTTTTTTGCAGCACTAATGACATATTTGGACACATTTTTAACTTTCTTCTTTTGTGCAGATGACGGTTTCCCAGGAGTGCCAGATGAGCTTTCACTTTGCTTGCGTAATGAAGGGAAAAGTTTCCCAAAATCATGCTCAAATCTCTCAGATTGATTTTTATCAGCAAGGTTCCAGGCATCTGGTTTGTCTGCTTACCTACAAATGACACCTCCTCCAACCTCGAGCTGTCAACTTCAGGGATGCTATCTAGGACTGGTGAAACAGCTAGAGCTTCAATTCCTCTGTTGAGCACCAAACAAGAACTTGGGGGCATTTCAGAAGGAAACCCCCTTAAATCTACTCCAGCAGTCTGGAGATGACTGCTGGGTACCTCAGCAGGAATTAATGTGCCAGGAGCACCCATTAGATCAATAATAAATTCACTGCAACAGAGCAAAACAATTATGCCCACCAAAACTTGGATTAGATGAGGAGGAAAGGTGGAAGGAGCAAAACAAATAACATAGAGCGCGCACCTGATCAGAATTAAATGCATTTAATAAACATAATGGGAAATACAAAAATTTAAGAACTAAAAGCAGTCAGCACAAACAATGCAAATTGTTTGTCAACATACAATTACAAAACAATGCAAGTTGTCCGCAGAATAAGGTCCATTAATATTATCTGTCAATGTACAAAACAGATAATAAGTCGTGCTTTATAATATACGAGAAACTGCAAATTGTCCCCAGATCAAGGTCAATTACCTAGTCACACTAATTTTAAAGAAATTTATTAAAAATGTCCACAAATGACTTATTATCAGACTTACCATCCAAATTTCACAAGCTAGCATCATACATTAGAAAAGATAAACTTCCGGTCCAATAGTATCTAGAATAATACCTCGCTGAGAAATGCAACCATCAAGAGAATCAACATACACTGGCAGCATTTATAAATTGGAAATTGCGGTCATTACCTTCCATTATCAATTTTGATCAAATTCACAGCCCCATCATCAGTGCCAGTGTAGTAGCTACCCTTGACCAGCATACATGGAAGATTAATTCTGTCAGCTAGCACCTAGCATAAGAACCATTCATTGATTGACTTCAGCCAATATATCCCAAAATGGACCGAAAATAATCTCATCAAATAAATAAGCCATAAAAGGGAGAGAGGAGGGGGAGGAGGACAGACACTTTATATTTTCACCAATAATTAAGGTATGGCAGGGTAGCCCACATTTTAAAATTGAAGTAATCAGGACAACCAAACTAAGTTAAAAGGTCAATAATAATGTTCTTCATTCAGTTTCACTAAGAAGATAAGAAGAGCTAAATGATTCACAACCTTAAAAAGTAGGGCCCTGTGACGTGAAAGTCCAACATCAAGACACCCAAGAGGAAAAATGTTTGTATTAAGAGAATTCCGTAACTCAGTTCGTCTTGTGATCCACCTTCCATAAATTTCATCAGCACCGCCAACTGGACCACCCATTCTCTCAACAACAATGTCAGCAACTTTCTGAATCAAGCCACTTAAAACCGGACCAAGCTCATAAAAATGGCACTCCACTGATATGTTGTATGTTTTTTTCTCAAGCTCTTGAAGTTTAGGATCTATCAAGCGATTTACCAAAATCACTTCATAATCTAAGTTATCTGAAAGAGATATTGCTTGAAGATCCACCAACAATGGCATCTTCCCTTGCGAAACAGAATTTGAGGTAATTCCATACACATCATAGAATCCATCCATAATTTTTTCATCATAATTTACAGTGTTATAGCTCTGCACAAGACGGATATAGAAATTAGTAAAAAGCCTTCTTATCATAGCTAATCAAATCAATGAATCATATATTTATGGATGAAAAAGACAAATTTATTTAAAGATCATCCAAAGAGATCAAAAAAATATGCCAACTTTCACAAAAACAAAACAAGAAATGACATTATAATTTACCAAAGAGTAATACAACCCAAAAAATTAACCTAAAAATTAACCCAAATGATGTGGCAAATGAGTTGTCATCACCACACAAATCATGGGATGAATGATATGGCAAGGACAAATCACTTGTCACATCATTTGTCTTGGATTTTGGGCTAAATTTTTGGGTTGACTAGCATTAGTGTTTAACTGTTTACTAAATATATGTTTCAATAATCTAGTTCCTAGAAAAACTAAACTTCTCTTAACTGGCCATGATATAACTATAAAACATTCAATAATGTGAGGTAATTCCATACACATCAAATAATCCATCCATAATTTTTTCATCATAATTTACAATATTACTGTATTATAGCACTGCACAGGACGGATATAGAAATTAGTAAAAAGCCTTCTTATCATCATAGCTAATTGAATCAATGAATCATACATTTAATCATGAAAAAGACATTTATTTAAAGATCATCCAAAGGGGATGCTCACTTTCGGAAAAACAAAACAAGAAATGGCATTATAATTTACTAAAGAGTAATACTATACAACCCAAAAAATTAACACGAAATTCAACCCAAATGTTGTAGCAAATGAGTTGTCATCACCACACAAATCATGGAGTGAAGTGGTGAATGATATGACAAGGAAAAATCACTTACCACATTATTAGAGTTGGATTTTGGGATAAAATTTTTTGGTTGACTAGCATTAGTGTTTACTACATATATGTTTCAGTAATCCAGTTCCTAGAAAAACAAATCTTCTCTTAACTGGCCACGGTATACTGGCCATGATATAACTATAAAACATTCAATAAAGTGAGGTAATTCCTTGCATGTCATATAATCCATCCATAATTTTTTCATCATAATTTACAATATCACTGTATTATAGCTCTGCACAAGACGGATATAGAAATTAGTAAAAAGCCTTCTTATCATAGCTAATCAAATCATACATTTACGCATGAAAAAAGACATTTATTTAAAGATCATCCAAAGGGGTCAAAAAATATGCTATGACCTTCGAAAAGACAAAACAAGAAATGACATATTGACATTATAATAATATAATTCCACTAAATATATGTTTCAGTAATCCAGTTCCAAGAAAAAACAAATGTTCTCTTAAATGGCCATTACATAAACATAAATAAAACATTCAATAATGTGAGGTAAAGCAAACAAAAGAAATAAAACAATTACTGGCATAAATATTAAAAATCCATTTTTCTTCATTGATTTCTCAGCAACCAAGAGTTTGAAAAGATACTTTTCAGACAGAAGACTTGACCAAGAAACCTTGACAAATGGATTCAACCCTATATGGGCGCTTCAGCAACCAAACTAGGGCTTTCAAAGATAAACATTATACTCAATTAATTAGAAGACAAACATTACAACTCTGTAATTTTAAAATAAATATACTTCCAAAAGTAACATATAAATTAGTCCTATATAAGTAAACCGAACATAAATGAGCTATACAACTTCAGGATAAAAAATTGATTGCGAGGATCTCACATGGGATGGCCAGTTAAAAGACAACACATGGCATAAGGCAACACGTGGCATGCGACGTCTTTTGAGAGACAGACCCACAATAAGACCGTCCAAACCAATTTTTTCTCCAACTTCAGATGCAATGACTTAGGACACAATTTATCTAGCTATGCCACAGAAAGATACGCACATATCTATAACATAAACAAGTATCCATAATTCCATCAATCAATAAAAATTGCCCAGACTCCCACATCAATGCAATGCTGGAAAAAAATTAACACAACCAATAATAACACATTCAAACACCATAAAACAAAGTTTTACTATTCTAGGTGGAAAAACAATCAATGAAGCTATATGCAATACCAAGGCCAAAGAATCTCAGACAGGATTGAGGGTCATATCCTGTGTACAGGGGAAAGATGGTTTAATGCTAATGCTCTCTTAGCAACAAGCTTTAATATGCAATACATAATCCCAACTATGATCATTTGCAAATTGAGCAAACCATGACATTGCATATTAAATTCATACGTAAAATGAGATCAATAAATGCATATATTACCCATTACAACAACACTTCAACTTTGGAATTACATCATAATTCACATTAATTTGTTGATACATATCAAGGAATACATATTCCCGATTAACTTAATTTAGCAAAATAATTCAAGCAGCAAACACTAACAAACAATTACAAGAACACAAAACCAAGCATGTCAACACAATTGCAAACAGGCTGCACCAACATCGCAACCCAAAAGAGAAGAAATCAATAGCCTAGTATGACTAGAAAAATGGTTTCCAAAATGCAATTAAGAAAACCCTAAACAAGCCAACACGAGGCATAATCTCAAGAGAAACCCACACAAATCCAACCCCAAAATTGGAAAAATGTAGAAAAAGCATACATACTGAGTAACCCTAAAATAGAAAATTAACTATCTATCCAATAATAAACTTGAATTAAAAAAAAAAATTGGCAGTCGAATACCTAGCTAATCAACACTAGTGCATTGAAGAACAAAAGCAAAAACTATTATATATAATAACATCTCATACCCAATATCGAAGCGAGAGGAACTCGACCAGAGCATCAGCGTCAGTGACAGTAGCGGAGCGGCAACCGAGGCTCATCCTCTTGGCGGCATCGATCTGAGCGGACTCGACCTCCTCTCTGGCATCTGGATCTGAGGCGCTAATAGCTAGAGCCAATTGAACCTGAAACTCCTCCTCTAACATACTAAAATCGACTTCAGTATTATCAGAAGGGGTCGGATCATTAACCGGCGATTCAACGGTGGCGATTCTCCCCATTGTAGAGGAACCAGAAGATGATGAAGAAGAAGATGTTGTGGGGTTCTGAGTTGGGCTTGTTGTATTTACGCCGGGTCGGGCTTCATCCAGTCTCTGTTGCTCGTTCAAACCACCACCGATGTGGAGTTTTCTCAGTAGGTGCTTCATTTTCGACATCGATGAACGACGATCATCAACTTAGAAGATGATCTCACTGTCTCTCTCTTACTTTTTTCTTGTTTTATGGCTTCTGGCTTAACCTACGCCCTCTAGTAAGGAAAAAAAGAAAGACAGATTCGCTTAACCTGCGCACTCTTCTTCGTCAAGCTACCACACCCCATCCCTTGACAGACTTAAATTAACCGCTTACCCATTCCCTCCAATACACTGTCTCCCTCTCTCTGTGTAATTTGTATGGAAGTAAATGAGACCTTCCCTTCCATATATAAAAAATAATTTTTTTACAGATTTAATTATTGTACTTGTACTACTAAATTCAACCATGTGTATTTACGCATTTTACAGTGCAACACCAGTCAAGAGCACTGCACATCAAAGATCAGATGTATGGTTCGAATAATTACTTTTATGAACGGAAAGAAAACACTGTCATATATGTTTTCTATGTACCTACCTTGATAATCCTCACCCTTGTCTATCGTCCATGATATGATTTACTAATCATCACCCCTATGTAGATTTGTCCATGGTTCGGTTAAACCGTTCGAAACCGAACCGAAATCGGTCTCTGAAAATTAAAATCGAAACCGAAACCGAAACCGTCGGTTATAAAACCGGTTGGAAACCGAATCCCGACGGTTCGGTTATGGTTACGGTTATGGTTACGGTTATGGGATCTTAAAAACCGACCAAAAACCGCAGGTTAAACCATCGGTTAAACAGTCGGTTTCAAAATTTAAAAAAAAAAACCAATGAAATGCTGACACGTGACAGCATTTTAGAAAAAAATTTAATTGAAAAAAAAAATGTATATAAAATAATATAAATATTAATTTTTGTAAAAAAAAAAAAAAAAAAAAAAACCGAACGAACCGAACCGAAACCGAACCGAAAACCGCCGGTTCCGAAACCGCCCAAAACCGTCCTATTCTGGTTACGGTTCGACCTTTCCACGGAACCGAAACCGAACCGTGGACACCATTACCCCTATGTATGTGTAGAGCATATTTTAAAAAAAATAGAAATTGTTAAAAATAATCACAATTATTATGAAAATTTTATTTTTAACCGCATACGAAAATTTATTTGTTAATATCCACTTTTTTAAGAAATTATATGAATGTCCCCATATAAAAATCATCCTCAAACATTTTCTCTCTTTCTCAGTTTTTTCTCTCTCATTTCCTCTCTCTCTCCCCGATCTCTCTCTTCTTTCCTCTCTCTCCCCGATCTCTCTCTCCCATCGGCGGTGTGCCGATGAACCGTCATCGGCATCCTTGCGAAGGCCGACGAACCGTCGCCGGCCTCCTCTCTCTCACCCAACCTCTCTTCTCTCTTCTCTCTTCTCTCTTCTCTCTTCTTTCTTCTTTCTTCTCTCTTCTTTCTCTCTCTCTTTCACTTACCTCTCTTTCTCTCTTCTTTCCTTTCTCTCTCACACGTCGTCGACAGCTTGCCGGAGTGCCGTCGCCTGGGCTTCACGACTGTCCAGCAACGCCGTCGAAATCCCCCTCCGCCGGCGATTAGATCGGTTGAAAAAAAAAAAGAAAACGAAATACTATAAACCAAAAACATTTCAATTTAGTCAAGATTTCAAGTTTCAACATTTCAATTTATGCAAGATTTCAAGTGTCAAAATTTGAAAACGAAAAACTTTAAAACCCAGAACATTTCAAGTTTCAACTTTCAATTTAATTAAGATTTCAAGTTTCAACATTTCAATTTAAGCAAGATTTCAAGTTTCAAAATTTCATTTTTTAAAACAAGATTTCAAGTTTCAAGTTTCAAGTTCCTAGTCGTGATTTAAAACTTAGTTCCAGATTTTAGTCATGATTACAAGTTTGTTTTCAGTTTTAAAGAAAAAATCAAATCCAATGATATTTTTGTAATTTATGGACATACACTGATTTTCTTAAAAAAAATTGACTATTAACAAATAAAATTTAAAAAGTGGTTACAAACAAAAGTTTAATGTTTCCCATGACTATTTTTTATTTTCTCTCAAAAAATTAAGGGGTCATTTGTTTTTTCCACTTAAAACTTAATGGGTCTGAATCTTAATTATTAAGTTGTTTTTTTTAGTGGTCAAACAACTTAAAAATCCTAAAAAACAACTTAAAATAAAAACTAAAAAATCTTGACTTTTAACTTAATTGCAAATCACTGAATTGCATTAAATGCAATCTAAAATCTTTTCTTCCGATATTATCCCCCCATATATAACATATTTCCAATTTCATCGAAATTACATATGGTATAGAAATCTTTATTTTAATATATTTCTTATTTTAAATAGTTTAAAAATAAAAAAGAACCCAAATCACTGTTCATATTAGTGTTTAATATGGATACTTTATTAGGGGTCAAAAAATTATTGGCACTATTTGAGGGGTTTGTTGTGTAAATATCACCACTTTACTAATGTATGTTTAAAAGGCACCAAAAGAGTCTTTGAGATAAAAATACCTCGAAATATTTTAACAGTGAGGAAGTTGTCATTTTCAAAGTCAGAGAGAAGCAACAGCCAAACCGACGGGAAACTAATCGACGGTGAAGTGACCGGAAGAGCTGTGATTGACAAAGGTAAGATTGGTTATTTTTCCTCGTTTTTGTTGTTGTTAACTTGCATTACATGTTTGAATTGAGTTTTGTTGATAGCAAATGTAGAAACCGGTTAAAATAGAGATGTGAGAATGGTTGTGGTTTAGGTTAGGGTTTGTAATTTGGTTGAATATCAGTTAAGGAAGATGAAATCTAGGTTATCGAGACTTTTTTCAAGAGAATCGAGCTTATTTGTTTAGTCGAGTTTTTTTTTTGTGAAAATTAGGTTTTGGTTAATCGAGCTTTTTTGAAAAAAAAATCGAGAGTTTTTGAAAAGGAATCAAGCTTTTTTGAATAGGTTTCGAGCTTTTTTGAATAGGTTTCGAGCTTTTTGGAAAAGGAATCTAGCTTTTTTGAATTGGATCGAACCTATTTGCAAGGGATCGAGCTTTTTTGAAAAGGGATCGAGCCTTTTTTAAAAGGGATTGAGCTTTTTTGAAAGGGATCGAGCTTTTTTGAAAAGGAATTGAGCTTTTTTGTAAAGCAATCGAGCTTTTTTGAAAGGGATCGAGCTTTTTTGAAAGGGATCGAGCCTTTTTGAAAATGAATCGAGCTTTTTTTATAAATCAAGCGTTTTTGAAAGGGATCGAGCTTTTTAAAAAGGGATTGTGCTTTTTAAAAAGGGATTCGAGCTTTTTTAAAAATGATTCGAGTTTTTTTCAATAGGTTCGAGTTTTTTTTAATTGGATCGAGCTTTTTTATTTCTTCTGTTTAATGATGTTGTATTTCTATTACATTACAGATGAAAATTAGGTTAAGGGATTCGCTTAAAACTCCAGAAGGATACTGATGCGAGGGCAAATTGACACGACACAACCATTTTGATTCCCTCGCCCATATAGACGACGCGTTGAATCGTGTCCTGTAGAATTTGGAGATGAAGACCGCCGGCGGTTCATGGCGTCATGTTTTAGGCATTTCCTAACGATGCATAGGGAGATGAAGTTTTCTTGTGGTATTATCCATCGGTTGCTTTTGAGGGAGTTCCATCATAATGGCCCAACGGATGAGATACACTTCATGTTAGGAAACCAGTCGGTGAGGTTTTCGAAGGTGGAATTTTGCTTGATCACCGGCCTGCGTTTTGGAGTTGTACTAGGGACCACTATGTATGCAGCAGTGGAGAATGGCATACATGAGCGGTACTTTCCTGGAGCCGAGAAGGTGTGCTGGAGCAGATTAGGGGTGTTGTCACCAGCGCAGAGTTCAGAAAGGCGTACGATGTTGTTGGATACACCTGTTCGTTCCCATCTTGTGCTGTTGCAACAAACATTGTACCTCGGAATCGTCCCTTCAAATGGGTACCATCAACGGCAATTACTAGACACATACACTTCCGGAATCCTCTAAGTGAGGCACCAATCAACATGAAGAAGTACAAAAATTTACCATCTTCGTCGCACTGTAAGTCAGTGATTGTGCTGGGATTTTGTTGTTCCAAAATATAACCAAATAATGGAAGCAGTTGGAAGGTTTTCTCATGCGTTCCATATGTCAGTGACAACGCATAATTCAGGGCGGCGTGTGCCTTACTGTACATGATTTGGATTCCATACATTGATTTCATGTCGGCAATTATGTCCTTCGGACGCATTAGTCGACCATCTTGTTGTTGAAGTCTAGGTGCAATAACTTCTCCAATTATAACTGCACTAGCTTGTCGGTGCCGGCGGTGAATTTCCTCTAACGGACAAGTGTGTTCGTTGACAAAACTTCTTACTTAAAAGTATGTGCCTTCATCTCTCCTCACCGCTCTTAACTTCCACGTACAATTTCCCATCAAACAAACTATATGTAATGTTGTCTTATTGGACCTTTTCACCTTCCACTCGAAGTTCTGCCGCATTGCAAAATGGCCTACTAGTCTCTTCAAATCCTTTTTCGTTGGAAAAAATTGGGCTTTATATATCATGTTTGTAGGTTCATCTTCAACCAAGTTCCTGCTTCCACCAATACCAAACGAGTATGATTCTGCTTCTGGAATAACCCATGTTGTGGCATTATCAGAATCATCTGGAGTTACATTAGCCCTCCCCTCAAAAGTCCCAGCTATATCTGGTGTACTGAAACTAAATTTGTGTACATATCTTACACGTCTTTCGGTTTCGACAGGTTCTGCATCATCCTGATTGTCCTCTACATTTTCTACAGAATTGAAATTGCCCTCATTCTTCACCTCATGATTCACCCCAGCATTCAGTGTTGTATTCTCCTCATTGTTGATGCCATTGTAGATCTCATTGTATTGGTGGTTGTACTCTCTACCATTCATCTCAATATGACAACCAAATACATCGTTGAATTGAGGTCCCGATCTATTATCATGAGCGGCTACTTCCGGTGGGACAACACACATGTTTTTCCGACCATCAATCCCATTTCTTTCTGTGAACAACTGGTTGCTTCCGCCTGACGATCGAAATTGTTGGGTGTTATCAGGATTAGGGATATCTTCACCGATGACACCTCCTGTTGGCCTCTCGATTATACTAACACATACTTGAGGGATCACCCTATCTTCCCCTAGCATAAACTAAACATCATCATTGTTTCTTATAAATGTACGACATGTAGTCCCAAGAACAATTGATAGAGACTGTAGCTCAGCACTGTATTTATTCTCATCAAACTTCACAATGGTTTGCACGATCGACACCAGTTCATCGTAACTCAAATTCTTTGACACATACAAACCTTGGTTATCGGAACCTAAATACCTCTGATTTCCGTCTAGTAATTGCTCTTATCGACCGTTGTAAGATATGATTATTCTCACCCTATCCATTGTCCTGTCAAAACCAACATAAAAAACCATTAATAAGAAGAAAAAAAATTCATATTAAATTTTCAATTATAAAGGATTAAATAAAAATCAAAAGTGTAAGATATGAAGCTTTTTTTTAAACTGATCGAGTTTTTTTTGTACATGATCGGGCCGTTTTTGTATATGATAGAGCTTTTTCTAACGGGATCGAGCAATTTTTGTTCAAGACCGAGCTCTTTTTCTACATAATCGAGTTTTTTTATATATGGCTTGAGCTTTTTTTCATATGGCTCGAGTTTTTTTCAAATATGGCTCGACCTTTTTATTTTACGGATCGAGCTTTTTTAATGTGGGATCGAGCTTTTTTTATACTGGATCAAGCTTTTTCGATGAGGGATCGAGCTATTTGTGTGAGAGATCGAGCTATTTGTGTGAGGGATCAAGCTTTTTTTGTCAAGGATCGAGCTTTTTTTTAGGGATCGAGCTTTTTCAGTGAGGGATTGAGCTATTTTTGTGAGAGATCGAGCTATTTTTGTGAGGGATCGAGCTTTTTTTGTCAAGAATCGAGCTTTTTTTTTTGGATCGAGCTTTTTTTCTGATGGATCAAGCCTTTTTTTGAGGGATCGAGCTTTTCTTTTTACTTATCCAGCATCTATTTTTTGGATCGAGTTTTTTTAGAATTTGATCGAGCTTTTTTACAAATGTTTCGAGCTTTTTTTAAAACCTTTCCAGTTTTTATGCCCAAGATTAAAAACTTGTTTGCACCACTACAACTCAACTCGGTAATATATATATATATATATATATATATATAAATATGCATATATGTTCATTCATTCTTTGTAAAAAGTTTACAACTCCAGGACATCAACATAAAAAAATTAAGACAACATGTTCATAAATGTTCATACAGTGTTATACCACACAGAAATACAATAAAAAATGGAAATGAAGATCAGAAATATTAATTTACCTTCTTCTGTAATATCTGGAATGAAGCTCCTTTTCTGAAGAAAAAATAGAGTAGGTGATTGATTTTCAGACAACCAAATTGGATGACAGCCTTTAAAGAATAAAATATCGATTATTTAAAGGCAATTTCGGTAACTCATCATAATAGTTGTTTTTTAAACTTAACTTATTATAACGGTGACATCACTGCAAGGGACCCAAAAAAGGTGACATTCCTCATCATTTCCATTACTTTATTATGATATTATATATATATATATATATATATAGAGAGAGAGAGAGAGTGTGTGTGTGTGTGTGTGTTTTGTACGAGTTTTTCTAATATCCTTTTTATTTTTTGAAAAAAAAAATCTTTTCTTTTATTAGAAAAATGAAGTTTGTTTATCATCAAAAATGAAGATTATGATCATATGTGTTCATATATAATTATTTTTTTTTGGATTATTTTTTTTCCATATTATATGTATAATTGTTTAACATAGGTATAAATGTAAAATTACTTATATTCAGACAGTTTTACTTTTAAAAAACAAACATGTTGACAATATATTCAGATATGAGAAAAAAAAAACAAACATGTCATTCAGGTTCAGATTTCAGTCTCTATTCAGTCATTAGAAAAATTCAGGACTGTTCAGTATTCAGACAAAAAAAGAAACAACCCCTAAGTGTAAGGAAGAGTGGTTGAAGTTTCGAACTAAAATTTTTAGTTTTTAACCTATTTGATATATAAATAGAGAGATATCAAACTTCATATTGTAAGAAATACAAGAAATTATAATTTTGGATTGATCAATAAATTGATGTGTATGAAATTGTTTCATCATTAATTTAATAATTTAAGGTCATCATAGGGGCAAGTAAGCTCATCTTCTTTTAACCATCAACTTTAGACATATTTATATTCATATCATTGTAACGAGGGGCGAATGTAAGGGGGCCTATAGGGACCATGGCCCCCCAACCAATAAGAAAAAAATATTTTATATAAATTAAAATACAAATCATTAAAAAAATAATATATAAAATATAACATATAAAATTAATTAATAGTTTTTGTTTCCATAATTCTATTAAACATGTAAATAGGAAACAAAATCGGTCCATTTTAATATTTTAATTTTCTATTATTTTTTACATTATTACCTAATCTAGTATGTATTATATATATAATATAATAATGTTAGATATCCTACCTAAAATCACAAGTTTTACATTACAACACATGCGATAGCTGGTGTGTCAATTTGAAAGTAGATACACATTAATGATGATTTATCTCACTTATCTATAGCTGTCACACGTGTTGTGATAGAAAAGTTATGATTTGAGGTGTGATATCTAGCATTACTTGTAGTATTATTATTTTTTAGATTTCTCAAATACAATTTAAGTAAATATTGAATTCTTATAACGAGTACCTATTTTATTTATTTTGCTAGGTTAATTATTAATACAATGTTGATTTTTATTAGTTTATTATTTAAATTTTATTCAAAATTAATATAAGTTAATTTGGTTTGACATGAATATTATAAAATTAAATTACAAGTATGTAAATAATTGTGAATTAAATATATCAATAGTACAATGATATTTGTATTAAGCTACTGAAATTTATATTTTATAAGCCATGAATTATTAAAATATTATCATCAGTTATACAGACTATTAAGAATAGGCTCGGGTTTTGCAACAAAATAAAAGTATTTTCTCATACACTCTTTAATTATGTAATTGAAATAAAAATTATGAAGAAAATTAGATTGATGTAATTATAAATAATCTTTTAGATATAAAATAGATGTGTTACATATTAATTAATTAATGTCTATTTTATTTATATATTTATATCATTATTTTTAACACTGAATGGTGTCAAATTTTATTAAAAAGTATCAGATGCGGGATTCTATATTTTATTCTGAGACGAGATTCCTACTAATATCATTTGAAGATTGCGTGTCCTACAATATTAATTTTTATCTTGGTCCCCCAAAGCTAAAATTCTAGTTTCGTCCCCTGATTGTAACAATGATGAATAATAAATTTGTCAAGTGGCTTTATGAAATTGTTGTATATTACTTCAAGTTGAACGAAATCATTCATATTTTATGATAAATCTTAAATAATTTGTATAGGTAGTTAGTTTTATGATATTAATTCCTCTTCCTTTGTTATATTATTTTCATGCTTGGAAGATAAGATAAGAATATAAGATAGATATATGAAGCAATGATGAGCTATTAGAATTCCACATTTTTTTTTTGTTGGATATGGTCACCTAGAAACACCTTCTAAAACTACTTTGAATTTTTCATTGGCCCTTAGTATGACAAAAAAAAAATGTCCACCTCCATGACAATCAATATTTTTCGGTATTTTCTATTTTGTATTTTTGTGTGTATATTTATCGTTTTTTTTTTAAATCTGACAATGAACTCTTTAGCCTTTTAGTAGAATTTACCCTTAATTTCGCAAATTACTAAACTTCAGTTAATGAAACATTTTTCGGTTCATTATTTTTTATTTTCATCTAATGTTATTTTTACATGTACATATTCTATTTATATAACATGATATCTTGTAGAATTTTAACTCTTTTTTGTTAACATGTAGGGAAACATAAATATCTTTTATTGTTCAAAGTGAGTTGTAAGAACACTAATAATATTTAGACTAAAACAACTTCAACTTGTGATTTAAAATTTTGATTTCAATATCTCTACGAGTCTACAACTCATGTGTTTTTAATTCAAGAGTTATAAATAAATTGAAATCTCAACAATTGGATTGAGAGCATATAAATGGTTGAGATATTGAAGTAAAAAGATTTAGTTATAAATTTAAGTTTATTTAACTTGACCCATTATTTATTGATTCTACAATTACATAAGTTATTTAAAAGTCTAAATAATTGCTAATTGTTATGAATGAAATTTACAATGTATTCCATGTTCTTTAGTAGGTTGTCATTGAATTAGTGTTTGTCATCTTATGATTAAAAAAACAAATACGAATTCTTCAAGAATCACTTAAAAATGTTAGTTTTAAAAAAGAGTAGTGTTAACATGTGTCTTTAAAACAGCCACTTTATTACTATAAGTGAAAAATATTTAATACATTATTTATAATATAATAACAATTACAGTCATTGATGTGTATTTATTTTTATTTATAGAAAGAAAATGGTTGTTAAACACCGGCCTTTAGAAAATAATAAATAAATAGTGGAAATGGTGAGGAATGTCACATTTTTTTGGTCCCTTGCAGTGATGTCACCGTTATAATAAGTTAAGTTTAAAAGGCACCTATTATGGTGAGTTACCGAAATTGCCCTTAAGTAATCGATTTTTTATTCTTTAAAGACTGTCGTCCAAAAAAGTTGTCTGAAAATTAATCACATACTCCATTTTATCTTCAGAAAACGAGCTCCATTCCAGATATCGCACAAGAAGGTAAATTAATATTTCTGATCTTCATTTCCATTTTTTATTGTATTTCTATGTGGTATAACACTGTATGAACATTTATGAACGTATTGTCTCAATTTTTTTATGTTGATGTCCTGGAGTTGTAAACTTTTTAAAAAGAATGAATGAACATGTATGCATATTTTTTTGTATATATATTTGGCCGAGTTGAGTTGTAGTGGTGCAAACAAGTTTATAATCTTGGACATAAAAACTGGAAAGGTTTTAAAAAAAACTCGAAACATTTGAAAAAAACTCGAAACATTTGAAAAAAAACTCGATCAAATTATAAAAATGCTCGATCCAAAAAATAGATGGTGGATACGTAAAAAGAAAAGCTCGATCCCTCGAAAAATGCTCGATCCATCAGAAAAAAAGCTCGATCCCTAAAAAAAAGCTCGATCCTTGACAAAAAAAGCTCGATCCCTCACACAAATAGCTCGATCCCTCACACAAATAGCTCAATCCAACATAAAAAAAGCTCGATCCCGTACAAAAAAAGCTCAATCCCGCACAAAAAAAGCTCGATCCCTCATAAAAAAGCTCGATTCCAAAAAAAAAAAGATCGATCCGTAAAATAAAAAGGTCGAGCCATATTTGAAAAAAGCTCGAGCCATATATAAAAAAACTCGATTATGTACAAAAAAAAGCTCAGTCTTGAGCAAAAAATGCTCGATCCCGTTAGAAAAAGCTCGATCATGTACAAAAACAACCCGATCATGTACAAAAAAGCTCGATCAGTTTAAAAAAAAGCTTCATATCTTACACTTTTGATTTTTGTTTAATCCTTTATAATTGTAAATTTAATATGAAATATTTTTTTCTTATTAATGGTTTTTGATGTTGGTTTTGACAGGACAATGGATAGGGTGAAAATAGTCATATCTTACAACGGTCAATGAGAGCAATTACCATACGGAAATCAGAGGTATTTAGGTTCCGATAACCAAGGTTTGTATGTGTCAAAGAATTTGAGTTACGACGAACTGGTGTCGATTGTGCAAACCATTGTGAAGTTTGATGAAAACAAATACAGTGCTGAGCTACAGTCTCTATCAATTGTTCTTAGGACTACATGTCGTACATTTATAAGAAACAATGATGATGTTCAGTTTATGCTAGGGGAAGATAGGGTGATCCCTCAAGTATGTGTTAGTATAATCGAGAGGCCAGCAGAAGGTGTCATCGGTGAAGATATCCCTCATCCTGATAACACCCAACAATTTCGATCGTCAGGAGGAAGCAACCAGTTGTTCACAGAAAGAAGTGGGATTGATGGTCAGGAAAACATATGTACTGTCCCACCGGAAGTAGCCGCCCATGATAATAGACTGGGACCTCAATTCGACGATGATTTGGTTGTCATATTGAGATGAATGGTAGAGAGTACAACCACCAATACAATGACATCAACAATGAGGAGAATACAACACTGAATGTTGGGGTGAATCATGAGGTGGATAATTAGGGTAATTTCAATTCTGTAGAAAATGTAGAGGACAATCAGGATGATGCAGAACCTGTCGAAACCGAAAGATGTGTAAGATATGTACACGGATTTAGTTTCAGTGCACCAGATATAGCTGGGACTTCCGAGGGGAGGGCTAATGTAACTCCAGATGATTCTGATAATGCCACAACATAGGTTATTCCAGGAGCAGAATCATACTCGTTTGGTATTGGTGGAAACAGAAACTTGGTTGAAGATGAACCTACAAGCATGATATATAAAGGCCAATTTTTTCCAACGAAAAAGGATTTGAAAAGACTTATAGGCCATTTTGCAATGCGACAGAACTTCGAGTGGAAGGTGAAAAGGTCCAATAAGACAACATTACATCTAGTTTGTTTGATGGGAAATTGTACGTGGAAGTTAAGAGCGGTGAGGAGAGATGAAGGCACATACTTTCAAGTAAGAAGTTTTGTCAACGAACACACTTGTCCGTTAGAGGAAATTCACCGTCGGCACCGACAAGCTAGTGCAGTCATAATTGGAGAAGTTATTGCACCTAGACTTCAACAACAAGATGGTCGACTAATGCGTCCGAAGGACATAATTGCCGACATGAAATCAATGTATGGAATCCAAATCATGTACAGTAAGGCACACGCCGCCCTGAATTATGCGTTGTCACTGACATATGGAACGCATGAGAAAACCTTCCAACTGCTTCCATTATTTGGTTATATTTTGGAACAACAAAATCCCAGCACAATCACTGACTTACAGTGCGACGAATATGGTAAATTTTTATACTTCTTCATGTTGATTGGTGCCTCACTTAGAGGATTCCGGAAGTGTATGTGTCTAGTAATTGCCGTTGATGGTACCCATTTGAAGGGACGATTCCGAGGTACAATGTTTGTTGCAACAGCACAAGATGGGAACGAACAGGTGTATCCAATTCCTTTTGGGTACGACAACTCAGAAAACAACCTTTCATGGGAATAGTTTTTAAATTGCTTGAAGGGTGCCCTAGGTCATATTGATGAGCTAGTTTTCATTTCCGATAGGCATGCAAGCATTGAAGCAGGGTTTTCTAAAGTGTTCCCTTATGCTACCCATACCATATGTTGGTGGCACTTTGCTGAAAATATCTAAAAGCGATTTCATAGGAAGGATGTTACTGCAATAATGGACAAAGCAGCCCGCACATACACCGAGTTTGAATATAACCAGCATATGGAAGAGTTAAGAAACTTGCACCAAAATGCATATAATTATGAATTTGATGCCGGTCCACACAAGTGGTCCCGTGCATACTGCCCGGAAAGAAGGTACAGGGTGATGACGACAAATGCTGTAGAATGCATAAACTCATGCCTAAAAATTTGCACGCCAACTGCCTATGTTGACTCTGACTGAGTTCATTAGGAATATGCTGCAACGGTGGTTTCATGATCGCTATAGAGCTGTACAAACCATGCGTCATCAGTTGACCGATGCAGTACATCTTGTGCTCTTAAAGCGTGTGAAGAAGTGTGGTTATTTGACTGTAAATCCAGTAGACTGGAACATTTTCTCTGTCAAGCGGTCTAGGAAACATTGGACTGTTGACTTAGCCCGAAAGACTTGTACTTGCAACAAATTTCAAATGGATCATTTTCATGTTCTCACGCCCTTGCGGTGGCAGGGTACATTATTGAAACTTGGACTTCACAACTTTGTGTTCGTACTGATCATTTTCTCGGTGGAGCTGATCGTTTTCAATGTTTTTTACAGGGAGCGAAACTTGGACTTCACAACTTTGTGTGCGGACTACTACAAGAGACAGACACTTATTAACACGTACTCGGTTCCTATTATGTCGGTGGGTCATCCTTCCACTAGGGTTGTTCCATCTGACATTGGTCAGAGGGTGATTTTGAATCCAAACTTCAGGAGACAAGCAGGACGCCCGAGGGCGGGTCTCCATGTCTCGTCTTCGGAGAGGACAACTACACAATCCTGTAGAAGATGTGGACAACCAGGGCATAATTCCAGGAGATGTCCTAATTCACCTATGATAAATAAAGGTACAAGAAGAGGTATTCCCGATGAATACCGCCGCAAGTGTAGCATCTGCCATTCAATTGGACACAACAAACAAACGTGCCCTAACATTGACTCTAATAGGGAATGAATGACAAAGTTTTGATCACATTGAAAACTTTTGGAAGTGTATCAGATTGTAATAATTTGGAATTGCAATAATTACTTATTTATGAATGAATTAATATTAATGAATGAATAATGAACGAATTAATATTCATGAATTAATTACATGTCTGTATACATATAAAATGGTAATATACAACAAATCACTAGGAGGGCTTGGAGTTAGAAAAAATCTCCACAACCATTTTCTCCTAAATGATCCATATGTCGTCCTCTGACTAATCAAAAGGCCTTCGACCTGCCAGTATGTACTCGATAAGTCTCAAAGTATGGGGACCATAGTTACCTCTGCAATTCGGCACATAAAACACCATTAGAAATCGTTCATAAAGAATATCTAAGCACGTGAATGAAATAGAATGTCTTACGATTTCTTTTGTTGGGGGACTGTAGAAGTATGCACCAGGCTGACCGAGAAGGGCTTATTTTCCTGAGGGAACGCCCGACGACCAACTCGTCGTGCTGTGTGGAACCCCGCGTCACTCAACATGGAGGGTAAAAACCACCGTAATGGCCGGACTTGCTGGTGCCTGATCTGATAAGGGACTTCCTGTCTCCAGGGGTCATAAATATCAATCTTTTCGGGACAAAGGTCGACGCTCACCACCAGCCAATGTTGGGCCCCAACATTGCATGGAATCAGCACCTGTAATAGTTTGCATACCGTGTTAGCTGAGGATATATGAACAGTTTTTTTTTAAAATCATCTCCATCATTTAACACTTACCAGGTCAACCTCGTGCCATGGGCGGTTTCCACTCGTGGTTGCTCCACGGACCGTCAAAAGATCCTCTTCCAACCATCGGGACTGTAACACATTCCACCTTACAGTGGTCACAGCAAATGCGAATCACGAGGCATCATCCTATCCCATATGTACAACATAAGTGGTTGTACAAGCATTGACAATATCGTATTAATAATACAAAACCAGAAAATCCGATTCGATTCCCAAATTTTATACCTACTTACATAAAATTGTGTATCCAACACGTTGGTCCTTTGGTTGTACACATTGTGGAATCCTCGTTGACGCTTGCGAATAATATGGAGGTATGCATCCATATGCTGACAAACAATAAAACCACCGTAATTGTTAACAATTCAACAATACTTACACAAACGTTAATATGAAATTTAATAAGTACGTACCGTGTCCTCAAAGTCCATGAAGTTGGACTGCATACGCATGAACCATCCCGCGATAACTGGTGCCAGCACGTCCACATCATGTCTGTTTAATGATTGAATTACCTTAGCTATACATAAATTAGAATAAACAAGAAATGTACATCCATTTGTATTATAAAAAGTTGGACTCACAGTTTCCCGTTGATGTTCCTCTTGAAGGTCTTGTATGCCGCAAGCTGGTCAGAGTCCACTAGTTCGTGGGGGTCAAAAATGTGTTCCACGGACTCGGGTCGTGTCATCAACCTCTTTGGACAGAATGGATCTGTGTAAGGGCTCACCAACTGCCATTTGCGCTTACCTAAATGCTTTAATGTATTGGTCGGGGGAGGGGACCGCTCCGACGGTACATACGTGCTGGGTGGGGGAGGGGACCGCTCCGACGGCACAAACATGCTGGAATGGGGAGGGGATAACTCTGACACCACAGATGTGCTGGGAGGGGGAGGGGGAGGGGGAGGGGGAGGTGGAGGGGACCACTTCGATGCCATATACGTGCTGGGTGGGGGAGGGGACCGCTCCGACACCACAGATGTGATGGGTGGGGGAGGAGATCACTGTGGCTGAATCGATGTGCTAGGAGGTGGGGGGATCGATGTGCTGGGAGGTGGGGGGGACTGCTGAGCCTGGGTGGACCGTTGAGCCTGGGTGGACCCAGATAGGATTAATGTACATGAACCAAGCCTACTCTCACTGGTATGCGACTGAGTTTCCCTCTTCGGACATACCATGCCGGTAGGCTGGTCGTGACTACGTCGAGCTGTCATGTTTGTCTCCCCCCCCTTCCCTCCCGTATACCTATCAGTCGATCCTCCGGGACTAAATAATAGATCAGGAGGTGGGGGGCTATCCCGATGTCTATGCATGGTCGAATCATATCCAGTAACAATCGATGTTGCTGCTGACGATCCTCATCACTCTTCCGGATCATATCCAACAACTCCAAGTGTTGACGTTGTCGATCCTCGTCACTTTTCCTAAGGGCTTCACGCACATCGTTCAACATATCTACCCACGGAGCCTGAAATCATGTCTACATTGTTAGTAAAAAACTATTACCACGTGTTAATAAATAACACTAAACTTTGTTTTCAACTTACCTCTCCATCACGTCCAACGCCCCAACGGGAATCCCCTGCAGATGTACCATGTCCGGGGGTGGAAAACCGAACCCGCCTATGCCTATGCCTATGCCTTTCTAGTTGAGGGCCTATCTCATATCCCTCACTGTCATTGGGCCTTAAACCCCCAGCAGCGGGCTCAGATCCCTCACCGTTAATGGTCCTGTCTGTTAAACCCCCTCATCTGTACCACTGATCCCGCCTAAGGTGGTCTGATCAAGGACCTGAGGCGGCATATCATCCATGTCATCTTCTACATACAGCCCCCCCCCTCCGTCTAGCCAGGCATAGTACGGTGTCTGTCTCTCAGTTAGTGTCGGCACCAGTTCCTTGATCGCAAACATCTGAAATATTAGTTAGAACAATGTTATTGTACAAATACTAACTAATAAAAACATTAACAAAATAAATACATACCCTGGCTTTGAAAATCTTTGCTAACTTCTTCCCTCTCAGTTGTTTGGTCAACTCACACTTCAAAATACGGGGAGTCAGATCAATAACCCTCCGGGCACCGACCTCTTTGGCCAAATCAGGGATCACCTCCAAAGCAAATATCTGCTTCAAAGATAAGTACGATAAGTATCCATACAATTTTGGACACCAACAATAAAGTAAAATTTGTAGTTCGAACTTCTTACCAATATGGCATGAGATAGACCGTATATGTTGTAGGTCTCCACCCTATGTACGTCAGCGCCTTTTTCCTGCTGGCGCCGCTCGAACCCATCTCTTCACCCGTCAAGCACATGCTTGAATGAGTAAATAGAATGCCTATACACTTGGGCACCCCACGGGAACACGTCGAACGCATCGAGCTCCTCAACCAGCCGAAACTGCCAAACTGGAATCTTGAATCTCTCATCCACCCCCATCAGTATCCAGTTCAACATATATAAGAGGCAGAGCTTGACAGCATCGTACGCCTTTCCGGACTCTGCACCGGTGATAACACCCCTAATCTGCTCCAGCGACACCTCATCGGCTCTTGGAAAGTACCGCTCATGTATGCCATTCTCCACTGCTGCATACATGGTGGTCTCTGATACAACTCCAAACAGTAGTCCGGTGATCAGGTAAAATTCCACCTTCGAAAACTTCACCGACTGGTTTCCTAACATGAAGTGCATCTCATCTGTTGGGCCGTTATGATGGAGATCCCTCAAAAGCAACCGATGGATAACACCATCGGAAAACTTCATCTCTCTATGCATCGTCAGGAAATGCCCGAAACATGATGCCATGAACCGACAACGGTTTTCATCTGCAAATTCTACAGTTCAGCGCGTCGTCTATATGGGCAAGGGCATCAAAATGGTTGTGTCGAGTCAATTTTCCCTCGTACCAGTATCCTTCTTGAGTTTTAAGCGAATCCCTCAACCTAATTCTCATCTGCAATGTAAAAGAAATACAACATCATTAAACAGAACAAATAAAAAAGCTCGATCTAATTCAAAAAATACTCGAACCTATTGAAAAAAGCTCGAATCCTTTTTAAAAAAGCTCGAATCCTTTTTTAAAAAGCACGATCCCTTTTAAAAAAGCTCGATCCCTTTCAAAAAAGCTCGATCCCTTTCAAAAAAGCTCGATTCCTTTTAAAAAAAAGCTCGATCCTTTTCAAAAAAACTCGATTCCTTTTGAAAAAAGCTCGATCCCTTTCAAAAAAGCTTGATCCCTTTTGAAAAAGGCTCGATCCCTTTTCAAAAAAACTCGATCTCTTTCAAATACGCTCGATCCAATTAAAAAACAGCTCGAACCTATTCAAAAAAGCTCGAAACCTATTCAAAAAACCTCGGTCCTTTTCAAAATGGCTCGATCTAATTAAAAAAAAAGCTCGATTCCTTTTAAAAAAAGCTCGATCCCTTTTAAAAAAGGCTCGATCCCTTTTCAAAAAAGCCCGATCCCTTTCAAATATGCTCGATCCAATTCAAAAACAGCTCGAACCTATTCAAAAAAGCTCGAAACCTATTCAAAAAAGCTCGATCCTTTTCAAAATGACTCGATCCAATTAAAAAAAAAACTCGATTCGTTTTCAAAAAAGCTCGATTCCTTTTCAAAAGCTCGATTCCTTTTCATAAAAGCTCGATTCCTTTTCATAAAAGCTCGATTCCTTTTCGAAAAAGCTCGATTCCTTTTCGAAAAAGCTCGATTTACCAAAACCTAATTTTCACGAAAATAAAAGCTCGACTAAACAAATAAGCTCGATTCTCTTGAAAAAAAAGTCTCGATAACCCAGATTTCATCTTCCTCAACTGATATTCAACCAAATTACAGACCCTAACCTAAACCACAACCATTCTCACATCTCTATTTTAACCGGCTTCTACAATTGCTATCAACAAAACTCAATTCTAACATGTAATGCAAGTTAACAACAACAAAAACGAGGAAAAATAACCAATCTTACCTTTGTCAATCGCAGCTCTTCCGGTCATTTCACCGTCGATTAGTTTCCCGTCGGTTTTACTGTTGCTTCTCTCTGACTTTGAAAACGACAACTTCCTCACTGTTTTAATATTTCGATGTATTTTTGTCTCAACGACTGAAATGGTGCCTTTTAAACATACATTTGTAAAGTGGTGATATTTGCACAACACACCCCTCAAATAGTGTCAATAATTTTTTGACCCCTAAATAAATATGATCCTGAATTTTTAAAATTAGGACCAAACTACAAAGCAATTGATTATACAAAAGTATATGCATATAACAACTAATAATTAAATAACTAACGTTAATGAAGTTAGTTTCTCTTGTAGAGAGAAAATATATACATATATAGTTTAGCCTGGGTAACAGATATTTTCTGGTGCCCACAACACCGAACATGTTAGGGGTCTTTCAGATGTTTACTCACATTTGGATAGATACCTCCCGATTGATGTCTACTCCTACAATCGGGAGGTGTCTATCCCATAACACCGAGGAGAAAAGTCTTTACATATGCTTGTAACTTGAAAACTTCCGATACTAACATAGAAAGAGACTTACACATCATTTGATTACTTGAGCTAATAGAAGATGTTCTATTTATCATTTTAATTAAAATGAATTAAATTGTCGATACTATAAAAATATCTCTATTCTCTTAAGTTGTAAAACCAAGGGATCGTTTGTTTTTTTTTTCTAAAACCTGAATAGTTCTGATTTTTTTTGAAAACCGAATATGAATGATATGTTTGTTTTTTTTTTCTCATATCTGAATGTGTTGTCGATATCTTTGTTTTTTAAAATAAAATTATTTGAAAATAAGTAATTTTGCATATATATCCATACTAATTAAAAGAAATAAGTTAACATGTACCATTATTTATAAGATTTTATATGTTCTTCTGTAAACAAAATTCAATTTAACAAAACAAAAAAATTATCAGAGAATATAATTTTACATGTTCTGTAAACAAAGTTCAAGTTCAATTTATTGTTTAAAAAAAAAGTCAAGTTCAATATGCACCATAAGCCAAATAAAAAAAGGCTCTTGAATTTATTTTTAAATGGGTTCTTTAATTATATGCGTGCACACACACACACACACACACACACACACACACACACACACACACACACACACACACACACACACACACACACACACATATATATATATATATATATATATATATATATATATATATATATGTGTGTGTGTGTGTATGTGTGTATAATTATTTCATAACATCTCCGAACCACAGAATCTACACAAATTTATTGAGCACTACATAAATAGTTAGATTTTAAAAAATATAGAGTTCTTACCGAGATTTGGTAAGAACTTGTGAAATTCAATTATTTAATCCCATGAAAATTTGTATGAGAGATGATTAGGGTTTTTTTTTCTTTTAAAACCTATATAAAATAATATATATTGTTAAAATAAAGAATATTTTAATTGTAATATAGTGATTTTGAATTAAGTTAAAAGTCGAGATTTTTTATTTTTTATTTTTTATTTTTTATTTGAAGTTGTTTTTTTGATATTTTTTAAGTTGTGACAATTTAAAAAAACAAACAAAACAACTTAATAAATTCAATTCAGACTCATTAAGTTTTAAGTGGAAAAAAAACGACCCTAAGGGTGCGTTTGACACGGAGATAGGACATGACAAAGTAGGACTGGACTGGACTGGACTGAACAAGATAGGACTGGACTAGACTGGACATGACTGGACTGGACTGGACAGGACTGGACTGGACATGTTGTTCTATATTGTGTTTGGAAGACCTGGAAAAAACTGTAAATTGTACTGTTATACGTTTTGTATGGCTTGGACAAGATGAAACAAAATGTTCAAATGACTAGAGTACCCCTCTTATATATATAACAACATAGACTATAATATTATATATTAATATATAATATTATTATATTATATATATATAATATTATTTACTATTATTATATTAATATGGAATATTACATGTATTATATATAATAATATAATATATAATGTTAAATAATATATATATATGTATCATATATATTATGTGTTAATATATGTATATAATATAGTATATAATAATAATAATAATAATAATGTTTAATATATCATATATATATGATATATATTATTATATTTAATATATATATATATATATTAAACATTATTATTATATATTGAATATATATATATTCGTGGAAATGGTACAAAATGTCACTTTTTTTTATCCCTTGCGATGATGTCATCATAGTAATAACTTATGTTTCAAAGACACCTATTATAGTGAACTACCAAAATTTTCCTTAAAAGTTATATTTGTGCTTTCATCTTCAGTTTCAGAAAGATAAGTTTATTTCTCTCTCCAAAAAAGTAGTGTGTTTTTCTAATCTGCAGGTAACTGATTTTTGTGACCTCTCTAATGTTTTGTTATGCTTTTATGAGTGATTTAAGATGTATGCAACAAATGTATGAACATTTAGTCTCCAGAACGTACACTAGGTTTATTTTCTTACTTTCCGAGAATATAGGTCGAGCTTGTAGGTTTGTTATAAATGCTCGAAGTTTTGTAAAAGCTCGGGGTTTTTTAAAAAAGCTCGGTTTTAGCTTATAAGAGTGGTCTAAGATTTTATAACAGCTGCGAGCTTTTAAAAGCTCGATCCGAGCTTTTATAAAAGATGTGAGCTTTTAAAAGCTCGATCCGAGTTGTTATAAAAGCTCATAGTTGTTATATAAAAGCTCGCAGCTGTTATAAAAGCTCAGACCGAGCTTTTATAAAAGCTCGGGGCTTATATAAAAACGCTCGGACCAAGTTTTTATATAGCTCTGATTGAGCTTTTAAAAAAACTCGATTCGAGCTCTTATACTATGCTTATCCGAGATGTTATTGTATTGGATCAATATTTTATTTTGCTTTTTTGAGATTTTAGTGTATTGGCTAGAGCTTGTACTTTGATTATCCTAGTATTTTTTGTTCCGAAGGAATTTTTTTAATTCCGACATTCGTTATTATTTTTGAGTTTTTTTTATAACATTCATTTGGTTTTTTAATTGTTATTTGAAATTGAATTTAGATATTGTTAATGTTAATAATGGTTTGTGATTTTGATTTTGACAGGAGAATGAATCGGGTGAGAATAGTCATCTCTTACAACTGTCGATGGGAGTAGTTACCCGATGGAAGTCAAAGGTTTTTAGGTGCTGATAATCAAGGAATGTATGTCTCAAAGAGTATGACTTACCAAGAGTTGGTGTCGATCGTGGAAACCGTTGTGAAGTATGATGTCGACAAATAAGGTGTTGATATACTGTGTATATCAATGGTTCCTGGGACTACATGTCGCACGTTTATAAGAAACGACAATGATGTTCATTTTATATTGGGGGAAGATAGGGTGATCCCTCAAGTATGTGTCAGTCTAATTGAAAGGGTAACATATGGTGTCTTTGGTGAAGAAATCCCTCCTCATGATAACACTCAACAATTTCGATCTTCAGGCGGAAGCAACCAGTTGTTCACAGAAAGAAGTTGGAATAACGGTAGGAAAAACCTGTGTGGTGTCCCATCGGAAGTAGCCGACCACGGTTAATTAGTCGGTGGCCAATTCGACGATATGTTTGGATGTCAGATTGAGATGAATGATGGGCAGTTCAAACACCATTATAATGACCCACAATGACATAAACAATGAGCAGAACAGTGAACCGAATGTTGGGCCGACACAAGAGATGGATGATGAGGAAAATTTGCATCCGGTTGATAATGTAGCTAACAATGAGGAAGAGGAAGAGGTTGTTGAACCGGAAATACATGTAACAAGTGTACAAAGATTTACTTACAGTGCAGCAGATGTAGCTGAGACTTCCGAGCTCCGGCCTAATTTAACTACATTTGATTTTGATAATGTTAGAATATGGGTTATTCCAGTAGCACAATCATACTCGTTTGGTATTGGTGGAAGCAAGAACTCGGTTCAAGAAGAACCTACAAGCATGATATATAAGGGGTAATTTTTTCCTACCAAAAAGGATTTGAAGAGACTCGTTGGGCATTTTACAATGCGGCAGAACTTCGAGTGGAAGGTGAAAAGGTCAAATAAGACTACGTTACATTTGGATTGTTTGATGGAAAACTGTACGTCGAAATTAAGAACGGTTAGGAGAGAAGAAGGGACATACTTCCAAGTAAGAAGTTTTGTGAACGAGCACACATGTCCTTTGGTGGAGATTCACCGTCGTCACTGATAAGCTAGTGCAGTCATAATTGGAGAAGTGGTTGCACCTAGACTTCAACAACAAGATGGTCGACTAATGCGTCCGAATGACATAATCACCGATATGAAAACAATGTATAGCATCCAAATCTTGTACAGTAAGGCACATCACGCCCTATAATATGCGTTGTCACTGACCTACGGAACACATGAGGAAATCTTCAAATTACTGCCATCATTTGGCTACGTGTTAGAGCAACAAAATCCAGGGACAATAACTGACTTACAGTGCGACGAAGATGGTAGATTTCTCTATTTTTCCATGTCGTTGGGTGCCTTACTCATAGGATTTCGGAGGTGTATGCGACCGGTTATTGCTGTAGATGGTATTCATTTAAATGAAAGATTCAGGGGTACAATGTTTAAACTGTATGCAGAGATTTATTAACCATTTTTCGAGACTTATTGCATGATACCAAGTTCAAGTTTTCATTCATTTTTATTGTATAATCCACACCATTGTTATGTTTTATGATTCCAACTTTATTTTGTTAATATATTTATGTACATGAAAATAGATTGGGTTAGAATAGTTATATCCTATTATGGTCGATGGGAGCAACTGCCAGACAGAAGCTAGATGTTTGTTGTCTCTGATAATCACGAAGTATACGTGTCAAAGAATATGACTTTTGAAAAGTTGTTGCGTGTAGTCCATTGTGGGATATGATCCAAACAAATAAAAAATTGATCTACAATCAATATCAATTGTTCCTGACACTACATGTCGCACATTTATAAGAAACGACGACGATGTTCAATTTATGCTAAGGGAGTATATGGTGATTCTTCATGTATGTGTTAGCTTAACTGAAAGGAGATGTTGAGGTGTGATGGCTGATGGCTGATGGCATCCCTCCTTATGGAAATCCCCAACATTATGCATACGTCAACAGTAGTAATCAAATGTTCACACAACATAGTTGGACCTATAATGATGGAAATCCCTAAGATCCAGAAAACATTTGCAGTGTTTCGCTTACAGCAGTTGACCTTACAGTTGACGTTGAACCTCATTTTGATGATTACTTTGGGCCTCAATTTGAGGCCAATTTAAAGCCAAATATAGTGCCCAATTATGATTATGTAGGTGACCATGAAAACATTGTTGAAGAACCCATACAACGTCAAACTGAAGAAAGGTGTGTATAAGGTCACCGTCCCCGTGGTAGTGCATCAGATATGCCGGGGACATCCGATGTCCCAAAAAATCTTAATCTCTCAGCTTCCGATAATCCATCATTAACTTGGGTTATTCCCGGATCCGAAGTGTATTCGTTTTGTCAAGTGAACAATGCCATGGGATCACATGAACCTAACACCATGATTTACAAAGGTCAATTTTTCCAAATAAAATTGATCTAAAGAGGTTAGTAGGTTTTCATCTAATGAGGGAGAATTTTGAATGGAAGGTGAAAAGGTTTAATAAGTCGGTTCTACATTTGTTGTGCAAGATTAACAAATGTACGTTGAAATTAAGAGCGGTGATGAGAGATAAATGCATATACTTTTTAGTAAGAAGTTTTGTAAGTGAACACAGTTGTCCCTTGGGAGGTCCAGCAGTGCCATCAATATGATAGTGCGGTCATAATTGGTAAATTAATAACCCCTAGACTTCAACAATATGATGGTTGTCTAATGCGACTTAAAGACATAATTACAAATTTGAAAACAAAATATAGCATCCAAGTTATGTAAAGTAAGGCCCATCAAGCCTTACAGTATGCATTAGCATTGACCTACGGATCGCATGAAAAACCGTTCCAACTACTGCCATCTTTTGGTTATGTTCTGGAACAATAAAATCTTGGCACCATCATAAAATTACAGTGAACAGAGGACAATAAATTTTTGTATTTCATCATGGCATTAGGGGCATCAATTAGAGGTTTTCGGCGATGTATGTGTCATGTGATTGTTCTTGACATTACCTTTCTAAAAGGGATATGCACGAGTATAATGTTTGTGACAACAACACAAGATAGCAATGAACAAGTATATCTAATAGCTTTTGGTTACGAGATTTAGAAAACAACGCTTTTTGGGAGTGGTTTTTGGATTGCTTGAAGGGTGTCATCGATCATATTGAAGATTTGTTTTTCATTTCTGATTAACATGTAAGATAAAAGCCAGGATAATTATCGTCTTCCCATATGCAACCCATACTATATGTGATTGGCACTCTTTTGAAAATATAAAGAAACTTTTCCATAGAAAGGATGTATCATAGATAATGTTTTTAGTAGTGAAATCATACTGAGAATTGAAATATAACCAGTACATGGATAAGTTACATAAGCTGCAATGGAATGCTTACGATTATGTTGTCAATGTTGGGCCATAAAAGTGGTCCCGTGTCCACTGTCCCCAACGTAGGTATAGGTTGATGACAACCAATGTTGTTGAGTGCCTAAACTCCTATCGAGAATTGAAATATAACCAGCACATGGTGGAGTTACGTAAGCTGCACCAGAATGCATACGATTATGTTGTCAACGCCGGGCCAGAAAAGTTGCTTGTGTCCATTTTCCCTAACGAAGTAATAGGTAGATGAGGTTGCCGAGTGCCTGAATTCATGCTTGAGATTTGTATAGAAACTACCAATGGTGACTTTGGTTGAGTTCATAAGGGATATGTTGCAACGTTGGTATTACGATCGTCATCGAGTTGCACAGTTCATGTGTTACCAACTAACTAACGCCACACAATTGGTGATCTCGAAACGTATTGTGAAATATAGTTACATGATCGTAACTCAAGTTGATTGGAACATCTTCTTGGTTAAATTGAAAGGAGATCAATGGACGATTAATTTATTGCAAAAGACTTGCACATGTAAGAAATTCCAAATGAATTATCTTCTATGTTCTCATGCACTTGTAGCGGCTAGATAAGTTGGATTTTGTCAATTATTTTTAAGTTCATGATATTTTATTATAAAACATGTAACATGTTTTGTTCCATTATTTCATATAGCGAAACTTGGATTACACTTCCCTTTGTGCAGACTACTATAAGAGGGAAACATTTATGGACGCATATTCAATGCCTATCATGCTGGTGAGGCATCTTAATACTTGGGTTGTGCTTAAATACATAAGACAACGTGTGGTATTACCTATAAAATCTAAAAAGAGCAACGAACAAGTTGGTCCTGGTTGCCCGCAAGAGTATTGATTTCCCTTCATATCAGAGAGTACATCCACACAGAAATGTAAAAGATGTGGAGAAACTGGACACAATAGTAGGCGGTGTACTAACCCTCTGGCACTTCCAGACAGTAGTAGCCAACCTGTCTCTGACCAATATCATCACAAGTGTGGCGTGTGCCACCAAGTCGGGAACAACAAACAAACATGCTCGAACAAGGAAACAAATCCAAGGACCCAGTAATCCATAATGAATAAAGACTTTTATCTTATTTGTACATAAACTTTTAAAATGTTGTCACTTTATTTACATGTACTTGGTAATAGACATCTTATTTGTTCCAATAAGTCTCGGAAAACGTGTGAGGGACTTTTGTTCCGGAACTTTTCATTTATATCTTTTGAGACTTTTCATTTATATGTCTAAGACTTTTGTTTAATATTTCAGGGACTTTTCATTTACATGTTCTGAGACTTTTCATTTATACGTTCTGAGACTTTTCATTTATATGCTCCGAGACTTTTGGTTGTATAATGATTAAAGTGATGATTAAATTAATGCCACATGTACATTTGATGCTTTTTTATTGTAAGGCTTGGCAACCAATTACAAACGGGCAACAGTGTTCAACAATAATATGTATATCCAAAAAAATATTACAATCATATATACATCTAAAAATATATATTATGTAAAAGTGTTCAACAAGCCTTGGAGTTACAAAAAACTTCAACGACCATCTTTAAACATCTTCCTTTCATCTAAATATCTTTCCACTCGAACTTCTTCTTTCTTGCTACTGTGTGCTTGATCAACAACAATGTATGGGGACCATAGTTAACCATGTTAAAAAAACACAACTAATGCTATTTCAATTAAATAAACAATGTGATTTCTACGTCGTCAACATTTTCACTTTTAACTTACCACTTTGATTGTTGTAGCACATTAGCTTTCGCTATTGCGACCATATGTATATGATCGGCATCTACCTTATAGGTCTTCTGGTCACTCGTTTTGTTCATATAAATTCGACATATGACAACATCGTTGATAAAAACCACCGTAAGTAGGCAAACTGTTTTCTCTTATGCTCAAATGGAACCTGCTGTATAAATGGATCGTAAAGGTGGATCGACCGTTTAATGAGATCAATCTTGGCCATAATCCAATGACACCCTCCGACGTTGCACAACACCAAAAGCTACAATGAAATATAAAGTAATTTAAGATACGTTAAACTATAAAATCGAGTACACTTACCGTGTTAACCTCGTGTCATGGCCGACATCCAGGATTTCTGAGTCCGCAGGCCTAAACAAGGGCGTCCTCGTCCCAAGTATGAGTCAGTATGGGCCAGGCCGATGGTGATGTGTCGAATTCACCGAATATATTCACCCACTAGATGTTTAACCATATAAACAACTAAGACTTTTGCAAAATCAGAATGTATTCAACCATGTCTCATAAACAACAAAAAACTTACATAGAATTGTATATCAATGATCTCTACGCTCTGACTGTTGACCTCTAAAAAAGTAAGCTGGCGCTTCCGCACGATGTGCAAATATGCATTCATATGCTGACAAATGGAATCAAAGCTAACGTTAACATACATTCTTTAAAAAAATGTGCCAATGTATAAATACATACTGTGTCTTCCAATTCCGTACGGCTGGTTTTGAACTCTTCAAACCAAGAGACTCCGACCTCATTATCCACATCCACATCCACATCATGCTTGTATCATTGAAGAAGAATACATATTAAAATTTAGAAGTGGTTATCAAAAATCTAGGAAAATATTACCAAAATTATAATGTTATACATTGTCGTTCTGTCATTCTTGAACAACTTGTATGCATTTACTTGTTTTGTAATGATTGATTCAGCAGTGCAAAATTTATAGGCCACAGTCATAGACCTCTTTCGCCTACATGGGTCAGTGTAGGGGGTAATTATTTTCCAACTGAGTTAACGTACCCGTAATGGTCGGTTAATCTACAAACTTGGATTTAATGGATCCTCACTGCCTGAAGCCCCATGTGACATGGGTGTAGTGTCTAAAGAGACAGCAGCAGGGACAAGGACCTGCGAAGCATCTATCTGGCTTGTTGAACCCCCTTTAGACATAACTGTATATACTATAGGGATAGGGTCCTACTGAGCAATACATGAAGCTGCAGGCATGAGCTGACTCTCTCTTGCAGCATATGGCACGGCTGTAGGGTCATGAAAAGCACTATCTAAAGCTGCAATGTCCTATTGACTGTCTGTACCAACATCTGGCACGGCTGCATCAATATCCCACAGAGTGACACATTTGTAATGTCCTACTAAGGAGTAGGTACTGTATCCATACAGGATAAAGCTACAGTCTCATGATGAGCTGTCTTTGTGGGTTGTACAGCTGCAGTGTCCTTCTATGTGTCTATGTCCTGCTGAGTCGTCATATATATAGCCTCATAATCAAATGGTTCATCCGTATGCATCTCAATAGATGTCTCTTAAAGTGTATGTATCATACATACCAACTTTTGGTATTGTTATTGTCAGTCCATGTCATTCTTGTGGACCTCCTCCCATAATGCATTTAGGATATTAATGACTTCGAAAAACAGACGTTCCTAATGGTCTGGTACTGCCTGAAGAAGAAAATCATGCGTCAGGTTTATAATTCAAATTCTTATCTCAAATTGACCTCATAAAATAACAATTTATATACCTCTCGTATAGGAGATCATTGGTCTGTATGACCTATGGTACCTCAACTTGCATGCTTTGTATAGGTAGAGTCAACACCAACAGAAGGTGTTAGGTTTTAGATTTGTGTTGGCTTGATTCCATAACAAAACTTCATTTCTTTGTAATGTTTAGTTGCTTAGGTGGTTCATGATAATAAGAGCTTAAAGGAAGAAAATCAATTTCTCATGCAACGTTCATCTTCAAGAGGATTGGTAATATTCTTGGATGCTAAGGTATCAAGACTCTTCTTTCTCTTAAAAGGCGTAATCACACATACATACACATATCATATATTTGTGTCGCTGCATCGTTGTGCACCATTTATAACACATTCACACACTTGAATTTGAATGCTCATGCATTGGTATAGAATTGACAAGTTTTGGAAAATGCATATATGTAAGTTTGCATTCTTGTGTGAAATGTGTTTGTATGTTTATATGTTTGTATAACATGGATCTTAAACTTGATTTTAGTGAGTCTCGGTTTGTAATCTTCAAACGAATTCAAATTTGGAGTTCAAAGGCCGGAGAACGGTCGAAAAACGCAGGAGGAGCGCAAAGGGAGTGGTGCGATGGCAAAAGTCATCAAAGCTGCACCAACCCAGAGATGGTGCGTGGCCAGCTCGATCACAACTCCTTGCTACCCCAAGATGCCCATACGCCATCTAGGGGAAGCATTAAAGAAGGATGGCATTTTGGTCTTTTCATACTTCTCTTCCTTTCCTTTAAAAACAAAAACCTTCCCTCTCATTCATTGAAGTTGTTAAAAAGTGAAAATTGAGTTTGTAAAAAATTTCTTCCAATTTTTTGATTTTTGTTTTTGTGATATCTTCTTCAATTCTACTCTAATTTGCTTGATTCAAAAATCGATTTTGAGTGTCTTGAGAAGATGTACAAGCATTTCTAGAACCAAAAGATGTCTTGGTTTTACGCAGTGAGCTGATTTCTAATCGAGAATCATCATTTGGTATATATCATCTTCTTCTTAGTTCTTCTTCTTTGATCTTCTTATTGATTGATGTTATTTGATTAAGAAGCATGACTAGGATGATTTTGTTTTCATTTTTTGGTTTGTCATATTGATTTTCGTGTTTAGCATGACTTGTGTTTAATTGATTGATTTCTAGCTAAACTTGATTTTCATGAAATTTATTCTAGAAATACATTGTGCTTGTGTGATTAAATGTTGATTTCTAGGTTGATTTCATTTTCTAAGAACTAGGTTGTATTCGATTGGTATTTCTATTTCTTTTATCTAGTTCTTAGTTTATAACATGCTTAGGTTGTCTAGATTTTGATGAATGATCTTGAAAGTATTATTTAGCTATCTTGTTGCATGTTCATAGATTGTGTTTGATCAACATTTTCTATTTGTCTGCGATTGCACCATTTGAATAGCACTTAGATCATTGCCTTGTGAAGAGTTAGGAAGTCTTATATCTTAGAGTGATTTTTTTTATTTGAGCATTTGAAAGTCTTAGCTAGAGTTGTGAAGACTCAAATAGCTAAGCAAGTGGAAGTCTCGACTAGAGGTGTGAAACTTTGGATAGTTGAGCAAGAAAGTCTTGGTTAGAGGTATGAAACCTTGGATAACTAAGCAAAGAAGTCTTGACTAGAGTTGGGAAGACTCGGATAGTTGAGTAAGAAGTCTTGCCTTGGATTGGGAGGATCCGGATAGGTGAGCAAGGTTGCATCAAGTTCATTGAGTAGGATATGAGGGTAGTTTCTAAGTGAAGGGATCACTTGAGAGATTTTATCATTTTATCTACTAGTGGATTTGCTTTTGCCTGTGATTGTGGAATCAACCAGTTGATGTTTTCTATTCGAAGTTTTAGCACATCAAACTTTTGTGTCATTGTTTGCAATTTTTGTTTAGCATTACTAAAATTGCATTGTTAATAAAAGAAGACTAAAATTTGAGCATATACCTATTCACCTCCTCTTTAGGTATATTTACACTATCAAAACGAAGGGAAATTCGAAAGGTGCATCGTGACACACCGTCTGAGTAGATGGCTCGACTCTCGTGTTTAATATGAATCTGACACGAGTCGGCTTGACTCGGTGTAATAACATCAGTACTCTGCTGCTCGGATGCACGAGATCTGGATATACTCTTTGTGCCTATGTCTGCCTCTCTCAACTCCCCAACATGTTCAGTAGACGCTAACAGATCCTCCTCCCCCCCACATAGTCCTCGCTGAAGCCTCATCAGGGTATATATTGCCTACCTCGTCAATCCCTTGGTAGTACTATAAACCCTTCTCCGCTTCTGTGGGGGTAAGTTATGCTTCTGCGAACATCTAAAATATTATCATAAAAACAAACTTAACATCAAAACTTGGATTGAGAATTATATTCAAAAGTGTATTAGCTAGATTATTATCTTTGTGATGAAAATCTTTGCCAGTATCTCTGCCATCGGTTGCCGAGTCAACTCCCACTTCAGAATACGTGGGAAGGGTTGTTCAACTACCCTAGGAGTCACGAATTGCGTGGTAAGGGTTAAAATAACTTCAAAGGCAAAAACCTACAACACATCCAACGAAAATATGATTGGTTAATTGGAAATCATAACAACTCAATAATTAAATTTTTAGTGGTAATTAAGATTCAAAGGCTCATCAGCAGCTCGTATGCCAACCCGAAAATGTTGTATCTCAAACTACATACAATTGCCTTTTTGAAACTAAATATGGAGTATTTGTACACATGCAAACCCCACGGGAACACATTGAACGCATCCAAGTCATCAACATGGCGCAACTGCCATATAGGGACAAAATATCACTCTTCCAATTAGGTCAAAACACAATTCAACATATACAGAAAACATAGTTTCACTGCATCGGATTGTTATTGCTAGTGACCCTATTCAATCCTTGCTTCAAGTTTGGCAAAAGTGACCCTATCTCGACCACCGAAGTACTTGTGGTGTATGCCATACGGGACATCCTCATACAGCTCTGTGTCCGGGATGGCTCAGAACTTCAACTCGGTGATCAAACAAAACTCGACCCTAGAAAACCAGATGCTATGCAGACCCAACATAAACCTCATCTCATCACTGGGTTCATTATGGTGTAACTCACACAATAGCAAACGATGCACAACACCATCGCCATTCCTCATTGTATGCGTTGAAAATGGCCAAAACTTGACTGCTGATGCATATCTCGCTCTTCATTGTAGGTCTCAAAGATCAAAAAATTCCGAGTTGTGATTTTCATAAAATCGACGAAGTGGAATGATATAGGTTTTAAAATTTTGTTTTCGGACCTTTATACATATACACAAATATAAATAAGGATTCAAGAATACCTTATTGATTTTTTCCTTCGTTTCTTTTCGATCCGTCACCACTAAGCCTTTCGAGCTATGACCCGTGAACTGGTAACTATGTGAGGGCATGTCACGAATTTTGGGAGTACTTAAATTGAGGCTGTAGAGAAATGAGAAGACAACTCCTTGTCCTCTTGATGAGATCCGGCTATGGAAGAATTTGACAAATGTGGGATCAGCCAAAGAAGATTTCTTTTTCTTTTTCTTCTTACCGCGCACCTCTTCTGTATCTCTGCTAGGTTAGGTTATTTTGTTTCCTGATATTATATTCATATATATTATCAAGAGACTAGGGTTTTAGAGCATCTCCAACCTTTGACACTATTTTGTTGTAACTTTACAGTAAAATGCAGCAACGTCCACTCCACCATCTCCAACTCATTGCAACAAATTTTACTTTAAAAAGAATATTCCCTAAATATTCTCTTTTTCATTGAATCTTAACAATTAACATTTCATCCCTCAATTAACATAATATTACGATAAGTTCATAAAATCATAAATTACTAAATTAAGAATATAATTAACTAAAATATTGCATTTAATATTTTCCAAATTAACTAAAATATTGCATTAAATATTTTTCAAAATTAATTATAATTAACTAAAATGATGATAATTAAATAAAACATTACATTCCAATCAGACTCCCCAAGTACAGAATTCCCTACATCAGCCAATCCTGCTTTATCTACATTTTCTCTTCATATAACTGATGAAGATATTGTCAGTAGTTCATCTCAAAGGCCGGTTGGGGTGAAAAATGAAAAATTAAAAAGGATAGAAGAGAAAAAAATATTAAATATGTTTGAATGTATAAAACAAAATAATTAAGAAATCAAGGGGACTTTTCAAAAATCCACCAACGTTAGGGGAAAAAATTTAGAACTATAGTTAATAGTAGCTCAAAATGAGGTAAAAAAATTAGCTGTGAAAGAATTACGGGAGGAGTAAAAGATTTCTTAAAAAGATTTGAAATCCGAACCTGATCCAACCGTACTTGAGTATTGTCAAACTGAACGAACAAGAATTCTGGCAAAAAGAGTTCAACAAGCCCAATGATCTCAAAATACCTCTCATTCTTTTACCCAATATTTCAATGATCTTGGAGGATCCACAAATGATCTCCAAGATTACTATATTGTTGTTGTCATTTTTATTGTATTTGTCACTAATGCTTTTAATGTTTTATTTAATATTTTTGTTGCTTGAATTGTTTTGTTTGATATTTTCTGTTTTATCTTATTAATGACATTTAGTAATTATTGTATTATAAACTTTATTTTAGTTTATTATAAATATTTAATAAAAAAATAAATTAAAACAAATATATATTAACCAAAAGCATTAGATAATTGTAAGGATAAAATTATAATAAAATATATTTAATAGGGTAAAAATGTAATTTAATAATTTTATAAAATGAGGGATCTAATCGTAAAAGCATTAAATATTGTTTCTTAAAGTGTAAATAAAGAAAATATGAGGGACAAAAAAATAGAGACCAACAAAGTAGCGTAATATACAGATTGTGCAACATCTGACGCAACAAAGCGGCTAGAGCTATTTTAGTGCAAAGAATGCAGCTGGGTTGGAGATGATTTTGGCTCAACTTTGGAGAATAGAGCCAAGGTTGGAGATGGTCTTAGTGACCTAGTTAAGATAGCATTCTCAGTCCTATATTAATATATATTGTCATTAAGATTTGAACCCTTGACCTCTTTAAAGGAAATAAAAATAGTCTCTATTATTTTATTCATTTGCTCTTGTCAAGGTTCGAACCTACAACCTCCAATTAATAACTCTCAATTATTAATTTATCAATTAAATAATCATATTATTTAATTAATTCCGAGAATATATCAAAGTCACTTTCGTAACATAATTAATTGGATCATTCAATTAACCGAAAACCTTGTTCCCAACAATCGTAAAAGGCTAGTAAGGAGATCTAATGAACCCACAATTTTGAGCTCCAATAATACTTAGAAAAGTTAATTAAACTCTTTAATTAATAATTCATTATTATTAACCTCGGGGTTATTTCACTAAAACCCGATGTTGCACTCTGGTAACTATAAATGTTTTACACAAACCAAAATATCAGTGTCCATAGATATTGCTATTACATTTGGTATGATCCTTCACAAGTAGTTCATAAATAGAGTTATATCATAAAGTATATTATACCTCTCAAGTTATATCGTTTCCTTTAAGTACCACTGATTCTCTAATGAACAATTATATCCTTCCTTCCTTTACGGAAGAAGGAGAGCGCTCTTATCATTCAAGTCCCGAATCAACCCGTAAGAGAAAAAGTGGATTCCTCTATTGTGTGCAAACCTTCCTAGCCATAAGTCAAACTGTGATTCCAAGATACATAGTTATTGACCAGGGAGTGCTATTCTGATCTCACCCATGGTATGTCAAAAGCCACGATCAAATCTGAAGGAGTCAGTAAAATATTCAAGATTAAGATCACCCATATACAACCATCATTTGTCGATATATATGAATCTCTACATGTAATGGATCTTGGTGAGAGATTCATATAGATCTTGGCTAATGCTATATGATCACATCATATAAGGTGTCTTCATTCTCATATCACCATATAAATAGTCTAGGATAAGACCACCATACATTACAGAATAGACCGTAGCTCTAGATTAACCATAAATAAAGTATCCAACTTTATTCTCTCTCTACGGACTCATTAGATTGCATTTCTCAAACCGAATACCTCTGTATATGAAATTAATATACTCAGTTTGATATTACATATAGCAATCTTGGATGTTTAGCATTTATGATATAAATGTATGAGTCTTATTTATTGAATGAAATAACTACTTCTTTTGTTAATGTTTTTTTAACATTTACAAATTACAAGATTTAGGGCATAAATCCCAACATTCAACCCCATTTTCCACTACTCCATTAAGTGTATCTTAGATTACTTGCGGACTTCTCATATGGTTGTGGTGAGTAATCTTGGCGTCATACCAGTCGGTCTGGGGAGATTTTAACTTGGCCTTCAAATTCCTTATCTGCAATTCACAAACATACAAAATTTAGGTCAGGAAATTTTTCCCAGTAAGTCTCGGAACAAAATAACAAAGTTTCAGAACATATTATAAAAGTCTTTGAACATGCTAAAAATGACTTGGAAACTAATAGCTTCTTGAAAAGTCTCGTGTAAAAATCTCGGAAAGTATTTCAAAAGTCTCGGAACAGGTTATAAAGGACCCAGACACTATAGCCTATTCAAAAGTCTCGAACAAAAGTCTCAAAAAGCGTATACAATAGTCTCGTAAATTATTTAGTATTTTAAAAGTCTTGGGTAAGAGTCTCGGGACATGTTATAAAAGACTCGGAAACTTAGTTTATTCAAAAGTCTCAGACAAAAGTATCGGATATTATTTGAAATGTGTCAGAGCCTGTTATAAGAGACTCAGACACTATTGTCTATTCCAAAGTCTCGGAAAGCATCCACAAAATTCTGGAAAGCTAACCTGAATCTCATAAACAGTTACTATTCATTTTCTTCCCCAATCAAAAATCCCAATTTCAACTCATAAGGGATCATTTGGTATGAGGTAATCAAAATAATTTGATTCCTGAGAAAGTTAAACTCAGTAATGTGATTATTGGGAAACATGTACATATGTGTTTGGTTGTGCATAAGAATATTATGTCAGATTCCTTGGAATGTCAGATTCCTTGGAATGTTAGATAATTGTGTTTGGTTGCACATGGAAATCTTATATTATAAATAATTAGATAATTTAGATAATATATATTAAATATATTATAATATATATTAAATAAAATATATTATTATTAATATTATATAATAATATACTATATTATACTATATATATATTATATGTATTACTATAAATATATATATATATATATATTATTATATATATAGTATATACAATATATATTATTATATATTAATATATATATATATATATATATATATATATTATATTATATATATTAGGCTAATTGGCACTGATGCCCGCCAGACTATGCTCGAATTTGCACCTTACCGCCTATACTTTATTTTTTCGACATTAAACTCCCTGAACTTTCATAAATTGACAATAGTTGACGGAATAGTAACACCATCCATTTTTCTGTAAAGGCAAATTGCACTAAGTTCTCCTTATTAAATATATAGTTGTATCAAACCAAAAACAATATAATAATATAACCCAAATACCCCTCTGACCAAATTTTAAAAATCAAATAGAAATATATATATATATATATATATATATATTAAAAATTAAAATTAAATGTGGATCTCCAACGTCCATTATTAAGATGGATGGTGGATCTCCACCGAATAAAAAAAACTTAAACTTTAACCAACGCACCCCAGTTCATCAGATTCAATCAGCCTTATCATTAGCTTCAAATTAAACCAACCCAGATTCGTCATCAACAATCATGTTATCATCTCTAGATTCTTTATTGAACACACCAGAATTTTGGTTAACTAGAATTTAACACATCATCATCCATAAAAAAAACGACATCTCTAGAATTTTTGTTCACCAACACTTACATACCCATTACCACCACCACCAGATTCTTCGTTCACCTAACACCCACAACCACCATCAAATTCTTCTTTCACCACAACCGCCACCACCCTAATCTGTCATTGAAACCCACCCTTAACCTGCCACTTAAACCGATCGTCAACCAACCTATCTCTACCGTTGCCAATCCCAGCTTTATCGAACCCAGAAACCTCCATAGCCAAAATGAACCCAGATCAATTGAAATGAACCCAAATCTCTTAGCCAAAATGAACCTAGCCAAAATGAATCCAGATCTTTCACACCCAAAAAAAAAAATCAAACACCAACAATAAGAATCATGAGACGACGAGGGTTTGTGGGGTTCAATTTGGTAATAGGAGAGACGACTAAGGTTCTCTAGTTTCACGGTTTAGTGTTGGTGGAATTCGATTTGGGTTTAGCTTTTATTGGTGGCTGGGCTTGGTTCAAGAGGAATTTGAAAGGGAGAAAGGGATTTGACGAGCTAGGGATTGGTTGAGGAGGGATGAGAGAGAGGGGGAGAGAAGAGAATTTTTTTGAGTGGATTATAGGTTTGATGAAAAAGATGAAGTTGGTTTTGTTTTGATTAGGTGGAGATTGAGATTGGATCTCCACCGTCTATCACATTAGATGAACAGTGGAGATCTAATCTGGATATCCACCTAATAAAAAAAAATCTTTAATTTTCATTATTTTTTTTTAATTTTTTTTTAGGTAGAGATGTTGGGGTTTATGCCATAAGCATGTAATTTGTAAATGGATTTATGAAGTAAATAAAAAGAAAAATTCAATTCATTCTTGTTATGTTATTTATTTTATAAACTTGTGCACATATTAACATCCTGGATTGCCGGATGTAATCTCGAACTGTGTATATAAATGTCATATATGGTTGGATACAGTAAGAGACGTGCAATCTAAAGAGTCCATAGATAGCAAATAAAGTTGGGTACTTTATTTATGGTTAATCTATAGTTGTGGTCCATTCCGTAATGTACAATGATTCTGTCCTGAATCATTCATATGAGATATGGGAATATAGGCACATTGTATGATGTAATCATATAGGACTAAGCCATGATCTATATGAATCTCACACCAAGATCCGTTTACCGATGAGATTCATATATATCAACTAATGATGACTATATATGGGTGATCTTAATCCTGGGTGTCTTATCGACTCCTTCAGGTTAGATCGTGGTCTTTGATATACCATGGGTGAGATCAGATGCATTTTCTGATCAATATACTCTGTATGTTGGGATTGCGGTTTGGCTTATGGCTGAGAAGGTTTGTACATAATAGTGGGATACACTTCTTCTTGTGAGAAGTAGATGGTAGTTCTCTTAAGGGTTGATTCGGGGCTTGGACAATATGAGTGCTCTCCTAATTCCGTGAGAAAATATGATTTATTGTCCATTAGAGAATCAATGGTACTTAAAAGATATATGTAATTAAAAAGGTATAACGAACATTATGACCCAGCTTTAATTGTGAACTACTGTGGAGGATCACACCATATGTAATAGCTATATCGATGGACACCGAGTTGTATCGGTCTGTGTAAAAACATCTGCAGTTGAGAGAGTGCAGCTTCGGGTTTTAGTGGAATAACACCAGAGTTAATAATTAAGGAATATTAATTAAAGAGTTTAATTAATGATTCCAAGGATTATTGGAGCTCAAAATACTGTGGGTTCATTAGGTCCCTTTGCTAGCCCGATCGATTTAGGTAACAAGGGTCACGGTTAATTAATTGGATTGTCCAATTAATTGTGTTACGAAAGTGACACGTGTCAGGAGTTGATTGAGTAATTAGATTATTCAATTGATTAAAATGATAATTATGACAATTAATAACAAGATTATTTAATAGTGTAATTAGTCATGAATGGAGGGTTTCAATTGTTATTTATTTTTTGAGTGATGAGATAATATGATTATCTCATTTATTAAATAAAATAAATTATATATATATATTTGAATTTGAATTGTTTTAATTTATATATATATATATATATATATATAATATCTTATTTGATAAATAAAAAATATATCTTTATTTTTAAATAAAGATAAGATCAGTTTTTTAAAAATTAAATAATATATATATGATATTTAATATTTGAAAAAAATCAAGTTTTTGTTATTTAAATTATATATGTGAGATATATTTGAATAATGAGACAACTGATTAATATACCAACACATACAACACATACACGACTGCTTTTGTTTTTTATTTTTTTAAAAGTGAGTGCGTGAGTCAGGTATATATTAGAAGCAAGGCAGTGTGTGAGAAAAAGATATGCAATTGCTTTGATATAATCCAGTAAGTGTGCGTGAGTTATTGTGTGCAAGTGTGTGTATGAAATAACACCAAAAAGAGATAAAAGGTTTTGTGTACAAGTGTTGTGCACTAATATTAAAGAAAGAGTTTCTTATTCTTTTCTCTTCAACATTTTCCTAAGATTCTGAATCCGTGACGCGCCCACACGTAGTTACCAGTCCCGGGATATAGCAAGGAAGATCAGTGGAACAGACCAGGAGCATATCGAAAAGTGAAGGAACCTCCAAACGTTAGTATGGTTCTATTTTAATTTTTTTTTATCATTGATTACAATTTCCGGTATTTACATATATATCTTATTAGTGTAATAATTTTTATATGTATTTATTTCGAAAATAATTACGATTTCAAGTTCACTGGTCCCAAATACAGATTACGATCTATTTTTTAAAACTCATTTCCGCTGTGTGACTGGTGAATGAGGTTCCAACTAGAGATCCACCATCCATCTTAATAATGGACGATGGACATCCAATATGGATCTCTACATTTAAATTTCATTTTTCATTATATATATATATATATATTTCTATTTATTTCTATTTGATTTTTAAAATTTGGTCAGAGGGGTATTTGAGTTATATTATTATATTGTTTTGGGTTTGATGCAATTATGTATATAATAAGGGGAATTTAGTGTAATCTGCCATGACAAAAAATTGGACGGCGTTACAATTTCGTCAACTATTGCCAATTTATGAAAGTTCAGGAATTTAATAGCGAAAAAAAAATATAGGGGGTAAGGTGTAAATTCGGGTATAGTTCAAGGGACAGTGGTGCCAATTAGCCTATATAATATTTAATTTATTATAGATATATTAGTATATATATATATATATTATATTATTCAATTTATATATTACTGTTATTGAAAAATTCTAAGTAACACGACACGTCAGCAAAAGACCAGGGTCGGGAACGTCACGTCATCAAGGCATGATCAAGTTAAGTCAACATAGGGGGGACCAAGTGAACCCGACCGAGTTGTCAAGATGGTCGGGACTAGGGTAAGGTTGAACTACCTATCGGGGGAAAACAAGGATGATCGGAAAAAATAAATGATCAGACGCACGACACGTAGATTAAAACCCAGATTCAATAATATCACGACTCAAACACGCAGAAAGAAGAGTCCAACTTGAACAAGGTTTCTAGAAGCCTACTCTGATAAGGAAATAAGCTTTCTCATAAACACAAAAGTTGGATTAAACAAGGGATGCAATACAACCAGGGCATGATCAACGTGAAACAAGGAAAATGGAAACACACAACTCCAATAAGTTAGAATTTCATGGAATCACAAGAACTTTCCTTACTTGTACATCAAGAATTATGGTTCTATACATGTATATATAGACCCAAAAAACACCCAAAAGGTTTAATGTAATTTTTCAAGAAAAGACAAGAGTAATTGAGTGTGTAATCTCTTTTTCATATAGTGTATTTTTGTTGCTACAATCGGCAACCGTGGATGTTTCCCCGCATTGAGGTTTTACCACATAAAATCATGTGTCTTACTTATTTTTCTTATTATCTTCTGTTTATGCTTAACCATTACTTTGTTTTAATTGTGTGACAGAAGACTGATCCAAAAATCACCGTCAATAATTAAAATTAATTTATATTAATTATTTTTTTAATTTAAGGTGGGCCCCGCGATAACAGGTGGGTTTCATATTACCCCTTTGGAGGGTAATGTGATGTGATTTCCATGGTTATCACTTTTCTGGAAATAAAAAAAATGCATATGTAGTAACAAACATCAGAATGTTATCATATTCCAATTCTCATACAAACATTACACCATAACAAACGGCTCCTAAAACTTACAAAATCAAACCCTTGGATATAGATTTAACAATTCAACAATACAAATTGAATGAATACACCAACAAAACACAATCGAATGAATACTTCAAAATGGTTTAAAAATCAATCATACCTCATTTTTTTACAGAGATCGAAACCCGTTACAGTCGTCGTTTGTCATAGGAAAGGTCGTTGACTTCACCGTAATCTTAGTTGTGGTCCACCGTCTCCGCTCGAGTGGTCACCTGGGTTTCAACGGAATTTTCTCCCTCTACTCGCAAACTCTCTCTCTCTCTCTGTAGAGTGAAAAGTACTGTATTTTTTTTAACAAAACTAAGTTTAAAAAACTAACGTGGAGGTACAATGGGATATTTTTGGAAGATACTCATTTTTGGTGCATTTTAAACATAAATTTTTAAAATGGAGATTTTTGGACTCTGTGGTATACCGTGTATAAATATATGAAATCATATCGATTTTTATGAATTTTGATATAATTTTTTGTGTGTAGATAATAAGTTTAACGAAATCTACTTACAAATAAAATTTTAGAATTTTTCAAGCACCAGAACTATTTATCCCGATTTTGTAAATATGAATACATTAGAAAAAATGGGAGAAATATAGGAATTTTTTTAAAAAAATAGTTCTAGTGCTTAAAAAATTCTTAAATTTTATTCATAAGTAGATTTTAATGAGTTTATCGTCCACACAAAAATTTTGATCAAAATTCATAAAAATCGATATGATTTCATCAATAGGTCTGTTCTTAAGATCAAACTGTAAATGTGTAGTTCTATTTTCTATATCAACTCTTATAATTATCTACTCTCTTAACACCGGGAGGAAAACACCGTACACATCTTTATATATCATATTTTATTTTAAAATATCTATTTTCTATTTTTTTTATGGTATCTATCTATCTATTTAGATTAAATATATTTTTTTAAACTTTTTATTATCGATAGGATTCAAATCGTTGATTTAAAAATCATTTAATCATATCTCAAGCTCGTCAATTTATCAACGGAGCTGCACCTCTAGGTTAATATTTTCTAATGTTTTTTTATTTTAAAAAATATATATATCGAAGACATTAATAATCCAGTTTGAGTATGAACCCAATAAGGTTGACAGTTTTGTCGGTAATATTGGAACACAGACGAAGATTACGGCCTACACAAGTGGCTGACAAGAATATGGTTATGATATTGACTGTCTCATTGCTCATCACACTTGCACCTGCTACAACTGGCCACGCGGGGTTCAGAATCTTCTTCATGGAGAGCAGATTATAACCATCGCATCTCCGATCAATTTATCATGAAAAGATAATTTTTCTTTTATATCATATTTTTTACGTATTCATATCCAATTTTATATTAAAAAAAATCTTTAAAGAATATTCTTTCGATATATATTTATTAATATATATTTTTAAATGTATTAATTAATAATTAAATTTGATATATTAAATTTATATATAATATTGATATCATTATAAAGATTTTAACGAAATCTTATTAATAGTATATTTTTAAAAAAATATATATTAATAAAATTAAATATTTAAGGGTTAAGTTAATAATTATTAAAAATATATAAATCGATGTAATGTTGATATGACATATGATATAAAAAAAAAGAATGTTCTGTATACATACGTGCTTACCAAATTTAATGGCCCTGTACCTCCATCAAATTTATTTGGTGGGTTGGTTGAAGATTTTTTTTGATTTTTTGATTTTTTTGATTTTTTGTTTTTTTTTGTTTTTTTGATATATATGGTATATTGGTTGGAATTGCTCTTAATAAATATTCAAATAGTAAGTTTTAGGTTACACCCTTAGAGCAACTCTAATCCAATACACCAAATATTACATTAATTTGTCATAAAAAAAGTATCTTTCTTATATCAAATTTTTTTCCACTCCAATGTATCAACACTAAATTTTATACCAGAAGAACATCTTTAAATAATATTATCCCAAAATATATTTTATACAATATTAATGTATATGTATTACTAAATGTAGTAATTAATAATTAAATTTAATAAATTATATATATTATATCAATATGTGTATCATTTTAAAGATCTCAACGAGATCTTTTCAACGGTATATTTTTTTGAAAATACATATTGTTATATGATGATTTGATTCTCCGTTATCTAGTCGGTCAGTATATGAGGTGATAGTACGAATAGAATGAATGATTCCATTTTATTCAATATTTGGAAAGCCAAGATTAAGCTTTGTTTCGTAGTAACAATTTGGAAGAAAACATATATCTGAAATAAGTTTATAAGAAATTCTGATCCCCTTTCAAAAGATAAAAATGGGGTTTAAATCTTCTGACAGATGTGGTTGCATGTATGTTCTTCATTGGTTGGGAACCGGACCGTCATAAACAGGTTTTTGGGAGTTCTGACTTATATGGCTATGTGTCGCCTTCTGATTGGAGAGTTGTTGATCCTATAGTGTCAACATGGGGTGAGTTATGACTCCCACCGGCACCTGGTCGGATGCAGCAATAGTTTCGGAGGGTGTCATCGAACTCAGACCAGGTGTACTCCGCTCAAGGAGTCTGTGGGCATGTGTCTGTAGCAATGTTGTATTGGTGGACGTCATATAGGGACTTCTGGTCGGTCGCATAAATATGCCCAACACATTAACATAATTAGGTGTGAAGATTAAATTAGGAATTAAAAAAAAAACATTGATGTGATAAGGAGTTGGTAAAAAAAAAGGGGTTGGTAAACATTTTAGCTCCACCAATTTTTTTTTTTTTTGGATGTGGATGCTGTATTGGTTCGATATGATTTTTTTTTAGTATGGATGATGTATTGATTGGAGTAACTCTTACAGCCAAATAGTTTTTTTTTCATATTTTACAATTTTATCTATATCAATGTTTATATATTTTTCAATCAAATATAATAAAATGATATCTAATTTCTCACTCCAAAAAGTAAAAACACAATGTAAATATATCTGAAGTGCAGTTTAATATCAGTCACTGCAAAAGATAAATTGAGAGGAGAGGTGAGCAACGATAATTACATTATTTAAGTTGCAATTAGCAACTAATTGTTATTTAAAGCAAATGATCATCATTATATCGAGAGAAGGAATGGAAGTCACAAAGCTTCATTAGGGCATAAGAGTACGTACGAATAGATTATTTACATCGAAATCATAACGAATTCCAACTTCCGGGTTTGCTGCCAAGAAACCTTGCATTGAGGGGCACCACAATCATCAAAGATTAAGCAGTTGCTGCAGCCTGTTCTTCGGCAACCTGTGAAGCTGGTTGAAGTGTACAGATGAGGTTGCGGTCACCGTACACATTATTCACACGTCCTGATATCAGTCCAGAAAATTCAAGAGTCAGTTAAATCAAGCTAGCTACTAAAATAAAAGATGTTAAGTTAATGCTTCTATGCTACAAGTGACAAGTTCAAGAGCACTCAGATTAGACACTGAGCCTACTAAATCGAACGAAAACATATATGGAATGCAGCCATGCAGGTCAATGAGAAATTTATGGCACTGAGAATCTGAGATCCTTGTTATGTCAATATTTTATTAGGTGAAAGGAAAAGAATATTAGAAAAATAGCCAAGGTACACCATTACAGACAATGGAGTTCTGGTTTATCAAAATAATTGCAGTCTGATGATGGCTAACCTAAATGTGAACATGTTGGTCTTATAAGGACATTAAATTAGTTTATGCAAACAGAAATAAAATCTGAGTGATGATAATGTGTAGACAAACAGTTATGTTATAATTTTGAGAATCACTGATTTTGATGATGCAGTTGAGAGTGGATAAGTGGTCAAATGGACATGCATACCTGTACTGGGCCAGAACTTCGACCCCCGGAGCCAAGAAGCAGGGAAGGCTGCATATTCCCGAGAGTATGGTTTTGTCCATGAATCTCCCATGAGCAATGATGGTGGATGAGGTGCTCCCTGCATTTGTACATTTTAGATGACAGCTCCAAAGTTCATAATTCGACAAAAATAGTCATGGTGACGAAACAAGCCGCTCACCTTTAGAACATTGTTGTTGATATCAGCCTTTCCATTTTCAATCAGTGCGATTTCTTCCCTAATGGAGATAAGAGCATCACAAAACCTGTCTAACTCTGCCTGCAAATATATTAAATTTGGTGGGTAAGAGAGAGAAGAAGTAGAAGAAGAAGAAGTAGAAGAAGACTAGTTGAAAAGACGGATCCTTTATTTTATACCTTGCTTTCACTTTCAGTAGGTTCAATCATGAGGGTGCCTGGAACAGGCCATGACATTGTTGGTGCATGAAATCCATAGTCCATAAGACGTTTGGCAACATCTTCAGGCTCTATCCCAGCAGTATTCTGTAGTAAAAAATGCTTGCAATGAGTTGCAATAATAAACAGTAGCCAAAAGAGAAAACTAATTAAAACAAATGTCTAATGAGAAATACCTTAAAGCCTCTTAAGTCAATGATGAATTCATGAGCGACGGTTCCATTGACACCACGGAAAAGAACTGGAAAATGGTTCTGGTACACCATATCAATCACCAAGACAAATATAAAACTAAGTCAAAATTTCCAAACTTGAATAGGTAGCAACATAAAAGCTAAAGGGTAAAGCAAGATTGTGAATGACATGCATACATCACTATGTTTACAAAAGTCTGAACGTTAAATTTTGACACCTTATCAAATTGAAGTTGTTAAGATGACAATAGTGACTATATTCTTTGTATAAGGATAAGAAGGTTTCAGTAATGCCATATTAATAATTATAGATCATAAAACAAATGATACTCAAGTGAAAAGAGGAACCTCCAAACGTTTTGCCATGTAGTTTGCATTCAGAATAGCTATCTTTGAAGCATCAGTAAGGCCATTAGATCCCATCATGGCTATGTATGTATAAGATATTGGCAAGATAAGTGCAGAACCCCAAGGTGCAGCAGAAATGGTACCGAGGGGTTGGGACTTCTCAGGGGCAGGTATACCGCCTGTGGATACCTTCATTATCACAACAAACAAAATTAAAAACTGAAGACAAACATATTGCACCAGCAGACTACACTAGTAAATACCTCGAACAAGAAGATGTCAGTAATGAATACTAAAAGTCATCAGTTTCGTATTTGAATGATTTTACATGATACATTCAATCACTTATGGGATTTATTAAATCAAAGAAGCAGAACTTCTTTAGCTAATCATGGTCATTTGATTTGTTCTTGGAAACATAGATGATAAAGAATAGATATGTATGGATGGCCTCGATTGTGTATCTCTGGAAGAAGGGATGGTTATGTATCATACGTCATTCCTTATAAAATTAGTCCAAAATCTAACTCAACAATGCAATTTTCTCCATGTAAGAAACATGAGTAATATATGAAACAAAAGATCCAAGTATATGAATGTAAGAGAGTATGTACCACAGGATGTGAAGGCAAAAAAGGTGCCAAGTGTTTCTTTACACCAATAGGACCCATACCAGGACCACCACCCCCATGTGGAATACAAAATGTTTTGTGGAGATTGAGATGACAAACATCAGCTCCAATGTAACCAGGGCTTGTCAGACCCACCTGTAAAACCCAAAATTTTAGCACAAATTTATTTGAGATTCTATTGATGTAAAACAGATGGAAGTTTCACCAACATGCAGAGATGTATACAAAAATTAATTTTCACATGATGTCTGAAGATCATAAGAAAAGCGTGATCGTGTTTAATATAGGTTGATGCTTTTATAGCCCATGCAATTATGCAAATGACCCATTCCCAGTCTTATGGAAGTTAAATCTGCAGGTTTAAATTTTGACTACCTTAATATCCCAGAAATAAATCCCACATTCCCACTTCTACCCAGCAAATGAGATAAAAAATTAAATCTATTAATTCATGCTATTCTACAATATGAACCCCTGAGAATTAAAATCATCACTAAATGAAAGTTCAAAATAACATAGAATGGAAACAGACCTGTGCATTCATGTTCGCACCATCCATATACACTTGACCTCCATTATCATGAATTATCTTACATATCTCATCAATACCTTCTTCATAAACTCCATGAGTTGAAGGGTATGTGACCTGAAATTTAAATTCATATCGGATAACAAATGAACAGAGAACATATCTCAAGCAAAGTTTCCCTTTGATGTTTCCTATTTCTGGCACAGGATTCAAAAATACATACCATAAGAGCTGATAGGTTGTCCTTATTAGCTTCAGCAGCCTTTCTTAATTCTTCAATGTTGATGTTTCCCTTGGCATCAGTTCCAACTGCAACAATCTTCATTCCACACATTGCAGCACTAGCAGGATTTGTCCCGTGTGCTGAAACAGGTATAATGCACACATTGCGGTGGTGGTCACCTCTTGCCTAGAGTTTTTAATCAGCAAATCAGTCAAATCATTGTAAAGAAAACTAAGGAATGTTTCAGGTGATATATTGTGAGGTCTGAGGACTTATAGACAGCTGAAAGAAAATACAACAAGATTCATAGAAACAAGACAATGCTATATAGAAGACAGCATCTCAAATGGAAAATGCATTCTCGCAACTTTTTTTTTTTTCACTCCAGTGGCTAAGGGAACAATTTGTTAAAAATGGCTTAATTCAACATACCTTATGATATGCACGGATAACCATCAGCCCAGCATACTCACCAGCAGCACCAGCATTTGGTTGTAAAGAGAAAGAGTCAAAGCCAGTAATGATACACAGAAGGTCACCCAAATTATTAAACATTTCCTGCAGAAACAGAGAACCATATTTAATCAGAAATAATTTATAACGGGACATAAAAAAGATCACACGTGTGGAACTTCAGTACAAAGATATGTGTTACTAACTACCTGATAACCCTTAGCCTGTTCAGGAGGGGCAAATGGGTGCATGTCAGTGAAGTTAGGCCACGTCACTGGCATCATTTCAGTTGTTGCGTTCAGTTTCATTGTACAAGATCCCAAAGGAATCATACTGTGGCATAGTGAGAGATCTTTTGATTGTAGCCGATGAATGTACCTAAGCAACTCATGCTCTGTGTGATACCTAATAATAAAAAAAATAAAAAAATAAAAACAAAGAGAGAACTCAGAGCAAACTCTAAATAGTACTCTACAGGTATTTGAGTACTAGAAAGGACTATACGTGTTAAAGATGGGGTGTGTCAGAAAAGGGCTCTCCCTTGTTAGTCCATAAGGAATTGCATTCTGAACCTCTTTTGCAAGAGATGAAGCAGTGAATGGAACCTGAACGTTGAAACAAAAAAGGCACCAATTAGATGTAAAATAATTGTTGTCGGTAACTACTAGACCCAAAGCTAAAGCCGATAGGAAATGACCAACAATAGTGTTTAAGCACTCTTAACATACCCCCTCACTTGCAAGACCAACGGGCTTGCCAAGTGCCTCGAGTTCAAACACAAACACACAACAAATTAAGATAACAATTAACAAATTCAAATATAATCATATGAGGGGACTCCAACCCAAGACTCCCTAGTAGACCCAAAGGCTTAAGCTGATAGGAAATGACCCAACAACCTTATTTAAGCACTCTTACAATTGTAATTCTTTTGTAAATAATCTGCATAGTAAATAATTATAATACTCACCGGTTTTCCACCAGCAAAAACTTTGAAAAGCTTATCAACATCCTCCAAGGTGGTTGTTTCATCAAAGGAAACAGTGATCTGAGGGACAACATAACTCCAATGATCACATGGCCAATATCGTTCTTAACCGATCGATACAACAAATAAAAGTCATACTTACAGTGTTGGGGTCTTTGACGCGAAGATTTATTTCACTCTTGTAAGCAGCATCAGCAATGGCATGTGCATCTGCACACTTCACCTTCACCGTGTCAAAGAAGGGAAGGCCATGGACTTCTAGTGTACCGAGTTTTTTCAGCCCAAGTGAAAATGCCCCAGCAAGTCCATGAACCCGTTGAGCAATGGTTTTGAGGCCTTCAGGTCCATGATAAACAGCATACATAGCAGCCATGTTCGCAAGTAAAGCCTAGATAAAAGCAAGTATTATTCAACCAAAGCAAAGCCAATTCATTATGAAAACTTCAGACAAAAAATATGGCATTCTTTTTCAACTTGAAGTCTTGAACACAAGTAGTCCCAATAGGAAAAACATAAATGCAATTGGAAAAACAATAATCTCTTACTTGAGCAGTGCAGATGTTGCTGGTAGCCTTGTCCCTGCGGATATGCTGCTCCCTAGTCTGCATTGCCATACGCAGTGCAGGTTTCCCTGAAGAATCAACACTAACACCAATAATTCTCCCTGGCATCATCCTCTTGTACTCTTGGGAGGTAGCTAAAAATGCTGCATGAGGACCTCCGTATCCCATTGGCACACCAAACCTCTGAGCTGAACCAACAACAATATCAGCTCCAAATTCACCCGGGGGCTTCAACATTGTCAATGCCAACAAATCCGATGCCATAACAACCTTAACCCCGTTAGCATGAGCATTCTTAATAAACTCCCCATAATCCAAAACTTCACCCTCAGTACCTGGATACTGAACCAAAACCCCACAAACTTCTCCCGATTTGTAATCAATATCTTTAAGATCCGAAACAACTACTTTAAGTTCGAAACCATCCGCTCTAGTTATACAAATATCAATTGTTTGAGGGTGGCAATTACTAGCAATAATAAAAGTCTTCTTCTTTCCCTTCATTATATTATTACACATAGCCATTGCCTCAGCAGCGGCTGTTCCTTCGTCAAGCAGGGAAGCATTCGACATAGGCAATCCGGTAAGATCCGTAATCAAAGTTTGGAAATTAAGCAAGGACTCAAGTCTCCCTTGAGATATCTCAGCCTGGTATGGTGTGTACTGTGTGTACCAAGCCGGATTCTCCATTATATTCCTCAAAATCACAGGTGGGACATTAGTGTTATAGTACCCCATACCTATATATGACTTATAAACCTTATTCATTGCTGCTAATTTTGTCATGTGCTCAATCATTTGCCCTTCAGTTAATCCCCCATCAAACTTAGAAAATTTCATTGAATCAATACGAATAGATTTAGGCACAGTAGCATCAATAAGTGAATCAAGACTATCAAAACCACACAGCTCAGACATTTTGGTTTGGTCTTCTGGGGTAGCTGAGTTATGGCGACGAGGGAAAGTATCACTTGGTTTCAGTGCCTCAACAGAAATGGACCGAGTTTGTGACCCAAGACCATCATATGACACATTTCTAGATGGAAACAAATCCGATCTTGAATTCTTGGAAACAAATGGTGACAAGGAAGAGACATACCTTGAAGGAGTGTACAAAGCAGATGATTTGGATGAATTCAACAACGACGATGATGATTCATTGTGGTGGCGGGATTGTTTGGAATCATTAACCAGGCGTTTCAGGATTGCCCTGTTAGCGAGCCGCCATGCACGCTCCATTGATGCACAGAGTCACAGAGAACGAAAATCTAAAAATGAAAGTTTTAAAAGAAAGCAAAGCAAATGGGGCTGTTGAAAAGCATAAAAGGGTTCCACCTTCCAAGAATTTTATTAATTTGGTTCCTCAGAGTGAGTGGGGAGGTGGGTTGGTGGATACACAGTGATACTTGTCTAGACGTGAATATTTTACGTACGTGTGTGTATATATATAAAAATATAAAATGAAGATTAAAAATTAAAAAATTAAAATTTTTGATGACTTCAAGATCTGGTGGTGGTGGTGGGTGATGACACAGTACCTATGTAGAAAAAGACAGTTTTTGAACTTATCATATTACACTGTACAAAAGGATACAAATCTGAAAGAACATGTATGGAAGAAATTGAAGCAAAAAAAGATTGAGATTCAATGGATCAAAATGCTTACTGGTTTTATGGCAGAAAAATCCCAGGTTCTTTGGTGGCTGATTCTCTTTCACAATCAGGTTATCTCTTTATGTCTCCACTCAATTCCCATGTAAAGATATTATAAATTTTGTAGGGTTTAGATTTTTTAATTCTGAAATAACAAAACTCACTCGTAAGTAGAAATGACACGGTTCGGTTCGTCAATATTATAATTTTTTAGGGTTTAGATTTTTTAATTCTGAAATAACAAAACTCACTCATAAGTAGACATGACGCCGGTTCATCGGATAAATCGAAATCGGTATCGGGACGGTTCCGGTTCCGGTTGCCTTTAAGAAACCGTCCGGTTCGAACCAGATTGAAACCGACGGTTTCACCATATATATATAATTTTATTTTATTTTAATTTAATTTTTAATTTATCATTTATTTATGTTAATTTATTTTTGTCGGGTGACCCAATATAATGTATTTACAATTTTACATATCTAATTTTTTTTATTAAACAAGATTAAATATAAAAAAAAAAAGAAATTGAACAGTCAAAATTGTCGAATCGAAATCGAAACTGATCGCAATCGGAATCGAAACCTCCTAAAACCGATTTCGGTTTTGATTCCCCTTTCCTCAGAACCGTAACCATAGACTCCGAACCGGAATCAGAACCGATTTTATATCTACTCTTCCGTCATTACTTTGTTTATTTGTCTTTTGTCTCACATGACAACCATAGTTGTTGGAACAAAAAATTTAATTGAAATTGTGGTGGGTCCCCTTGAGAGATTTCGGTGGTGGACGCCCGGAGGGTATAATTGAGAAATTAAGGGATCAACCTTGGAAAGATATGTCTATGGCTGACATTTTACGTCATACTACCTAATAAATGTGGTCAGGTTTGTTCTTCTTGTTGATACGGTTGGTCGATTTTGATGCTAACCACAGCCCTACGATTTGAAAACCAACGGCTGAGATTTCGTTAGAGTTATCTTATTATTTTTGAAAACCAACGGCTGAGATTTCGTTAGAGTTATCTTATTATTTTTAGAAATGGAATCCAGAGCTTTGGGAATTGATATAGGCCCAGTTTGACATTGCTTCCCCAGCTATTTTTGGGGTCAAAAGTGATTCTGGACCTAAGACATGGTGTTTGGCAAAATCGCTGGGAAGTGCTTTTGGTCACTTTTAGCTTCTTCCAATTGAGTTTTTAAGAAGCTACAAATACATGCTTTTGGATTTTGGTTTCTGCTTTTAGAAAACGCGCTACAGTGATATTAAATGAAATTTTACTAACTTTCCAACTTTATCCTTACTTTTAATGAAATTTAACAAAAAAAATTGGACTTATATTTTTATACAAAAAAAATGTTACAATAATTGTATAAAAAATTGGGATAATTAATTCAATAAAGTAGAATAAAAATGAAATTAAAAAATTAAGTAGAATAAAAAAAAGAAATAAAGAAATAAAGAAATTGGACTAATTAATTAAATAAAGTAGAATAAAAAATGGGGCTAATTAATTCAATAAAGTACCATAATTATATAACACTTAATACTAAATACAAATAAATAAGAAAAATGTAAAGTATAGCACATTAGTATCATTTAGATGTCTATGTCCTTTTAGTAATTTTACACAGTCACAACACTTTTTATTTCAGTTTACTAAACACATTGAAATTACTTTTAGTTCTCACAACACTTTTAAAAATCGGTTTACCAAACACTCAGCTGATTCCCCTCACAACAATTCCAAAAGCAATTCCCCCTACAACAATTTCAAAAGCACTTCTCTCCACAGCACAGCAATGCCAAACTGAGCCTTAGTTGATCTCTCTCTACTTTTAAGTGGGTATCTAATTGGGAATGGCATTATGATTTATGGGACAAAACTATTATTGTTTTTTATTTTGAAAAGTGAGAAAATCTTTTTTTTTGTCAGTTGTTGAAATTTCTTATTTTTCAGTTGCTGAAATTTCTTCTTACGGAAACAAAATCTACCTTATTTTCACCAAAAAAACAAAAAATGAAACAAAATCTACCTTTATTCTATATATATATATATAAAGAGAAGAGAGAGAGCATGCCATAGCATACTTGTACTATCTCATCGGAGATTATGATTATATATATTAGAATAATCCGAATAATTTATCAACTTAATATTATGGATGAGCTGTCAAAATCTTATACATAATGAGATTATATAATAGATGATAAGATTTTGACAATTCATATACCACTTGATTTAAACATAGATTTGGACAAATTTTTTTGGTTCCGACGGTTCTCTAACATTCTAGGGGTCAAAATCTATCATAATACTTGAAAAGAAAAAAAAAATGGACAATACCTTACGTAGTTGGTGTGTGCACTTCCCCTCTTACATTTGAGATGAGGTTAGAATCTCATTATACATTAAAAGTATGTTTGAAGAATTTTCATCTACTGTTATGAGAATAAATATTTGAAGAATTTAATGTTTGATCTCGATAAACTATTGCCGCTCAATGTGAGATTTCACAAACAAATTAACAACAACGATATGAATAAGTGTTTTAAGTTCAAATCCACGTTTATGCTTCAAACAATTTATGTTCAATTGTACATACTTAATATGAAAATCAATTTGACGAAGTTATAACAAAATCCGTTAGGTTTAAAGAAAGAAGATCATTTGGAAACAAATATACAGGCCATAAACATTATTGAAGGGTAAAAAAATAATAGAACTAATTTACTGGAATTTTATGGATTTTCATTAAAAAGAATGGTATTATTTTTTTTACTTTGACTCCACTCAAGTATTATTCACGTAGCAGACGGAAATAAGAAAAATCACTTGGTCGAACCTCGACGTACACTCATACGAATCTTGATATAGCGACCGGTAGTTAACCAAGCATGAACCGCCATGCAGGGACCATCATTTCCTAATCATCTTTAGAAAATGATTCTCTCGAATCCTCATAGAGCATATGGAATCCATGATAGACAAATATTCCAAAAGAACAATTTTATTAAAATTAATCGAAATGTTATAAATAATAAATCTGACACTTGCGCACATAACCTCCTAGCAGAAATGGTTGTGTACCTCTCTTCCACACTTAGTGATCAGAAATTCGAGTCCCACCATGTGCATTTTACAAGCATGTGTGAAGAGTTTTCTCTCGATTTGTGGGAGCAGCCTCTTTCCGGTAAGCATGTGTGAAGAGTTTTCTCCCGATTTGTGGGAGCAACCCTCTTTCCGGTTGTAAGAGTTGTAGTTCATATGTAACATCTCCCTCTAGAGGAGTAGTATTCCAGACCATTTTTGTAGAGTCTGATTAATCCCACGGGTCCCTAGTAGATCTATTAGAAATAGAGTTATATATATATATATATATATATATATATATATATATAGTTGTTTGGTTGGTAGACTTTTTAAGAAAAAAAATCTATTTGGAGAAGCATCTCCTCATGAGCTTTTATCTAATAGAGGTTTAAACTCTACTAGCATTTACTCAATTTTAAATAAACAATCTCAAAAGTTCAACCAAACAACTCTAAGAAACTCGAATAACATTTACTCAATTTAAAATAGACAATCTCAAAAGCTCAACCAAACAACTCTAAGAAACTCGAATAGACGTTTGTTGACATTTTGAAACAGTAAAAAACTAAACCAAACAAGCACTAAATCTTATCAAGAAAGGTAATTTTGATTTATTTCCTAAAATTAAAAAGGAAAAAGTAATCCTAATTAAAAAGGAAACCTAAACAATCCGGAAGAAAGAATCTCCCTAAATTGAAAATATCCCCTAAATCACTCATAAAACATAAAAATAGGAAATCCTTCGAAAGTGTCCTGCATCAATTTTGTTTTAATATAATAGTTCATCCAATAAAAATTCATGACTAAGCGCTTCCCTGTGGTGAAAGTATTTGTAAACATGAGAGCATAAATTTGACAAGCTTTGTTATTTTAGTAGCATGACAACTTGAGGTTGTTGGTGGTCAACATAACATAAGGGAAATGGCCACAACAACAGTTGGATTTCAAAGATCATCGCAGTGGAAAGAATGTCGGGATTGTTACATACAATATGTGTATAATTATAAGAAAAATACACTCAACTCGCCGTACTATTTGTTGTAACTTGGAGAAGACCGGCAAAAGGAGGAACCGATGAATAAAAACTCTTTTTGTTTTTCTCACTTTGTAAAAGTACCTCATAATGGGATGAATAAATGAATAACACGATTTGCTATTTATAAGGTTCAGGCTCCTATCTGGATGAGATACTTTAAATTTAAATTATTATTTAAATTTAGTATCTTTTTTATTTATATCTCAAATATCCATTTTTAACTTATGAGTTCAAAAATCAAACTTATCAGGTGGTATATTTATCTGGTCAATTAATTTAATTAATTACCATACTCTTCTTACCACTTGGGTGTGATTTTCCAACATCTCCCAATCACACAAGTGGAATAATATAAACTTTACAGAGTCATGTTTCTCAAACTTTTGGAACCAATCACAGATTACTTATACAAGCAAACACATAGTGTGATTGATGAACAATATTCTACAAATGTATTGGAGCATGCAATTTGATATTTCATATATCAAATTCATTGTTCATATGTGTTCCAGATTTAATTTTCATTAATTAGTCCAAATATACCTAACCCCTCAGTATATAAAATCATGCTTGACTATATCAAATTTTTGTGTATTCACAATTGTATCCTTATCTATCATAGACAATACAATTGGTCGACAATACCAAAAATTAATGAAGAAATATTATATCTTCCCATCAAACACTTGTATATCAATTTCAAAGATAAATGTTATCCTAGTCGTGTTTCATAGACCGAATAGTACCATAGTCATAGAAAAGCACACTAAAGAAGATAACATTGTTTTGTCACTTTGATATCAAAGTCAACAGTCAAAAGGACACCATTTGAGGTTTATTCAAACCTCAAAAAACTTACACAATGAAGAAACAGAGATTCATTCTCTCATTTTTCTTTTTGATCACATAGCACACATGATATGAATCATGTGCTATTGTGAATGTCATTCTCATAAAGAATATGTATGTTTAAACTATTTTCTGTACATATCTGAGTTCAGTCTTTATATACAGCGACTGAACTGAGTTTATAAAGCTCACATTTTCTTAGTCAGGCGCCAATTGTGTTCTCACATCTGACTTAATTAGGTTTCATGATTGTGGGGTTGTATCATGATTTATTCAAAAGAATACAAGATCCTCATATTGACATGGTCAAGACGACATATTCATATATACATACGTATATATATATATATATATATATGTGTGTGTGTGTGTGTGTGTGTGTGTGTGTGTATCTCATTTCAGGATACAATCTTAGCATTTGAGGCGACCGAACGTGTAAGAATGCCGTTCTCAACCTGACGACATATTTAAATAACATTTGTGTGAAATATATGCTAGCAAAGGAAAAAAGATTTATTTATATATAATAGTGAAATTCAAACAAATCATCATGATTACAATCTACATAGCCCTAAAGACTTAGCATGTGATAAGCAAACATATCTAGTCACTGTTTTGGTAAATGGGTCGGGTACCATTTCATGGATATGTATTGAATAATCACTTCCTTTTTTCCTATGACATCTCTAATAAAATTATATTTTGTCTCTGTATGTTTGGATTTACTGTGATATTTTGAATCCTTTGTGTAAGCAATGACTGCTTGATTATCAAAGTAAATTGTTACTGGTCTTGAAGCACCGGCAACAATCTCTAGATCTATAATGAATCTTTTGAGCCAAACACCCTCTTGTACTCTCACGAGGGACATAAGTCCCAAGTAAATTTGTATCTATTTCAATTGGAGTGTTTAGATTTACATCATCATTAAGATCATCCAATTTAAAGAATCAAACATCTTTATCAACTTCACCTCTGTTTGGAAATTCATTTTTCAAGAAATTGACATCTCATGATTCCAATTCAGTCACACTTCCATATTCTCACCTATCAGTACATATCCTTTGGAATGCTCAAAGTATTAATAAAGATATACTTTTTTCCTCTAGCACCAAATTTTCCATATTGACTGGATAGATCATGAGCATAACCCGCATACCCTCAGGGTCTCAGGTTTGTTAAAACAGGTTTTCTACATGTCCTTAACTCATATGAGGTGGAAGTGACTGATTTTGAAGGCACACAGTTAAATATATAGGCCGTAGTCAATAAAACATCTCCCTTGTATGATCCTGGTTGATTTGATTGCGCCATCATAGACCTAACAATTTCCAATAATGTTTTATTCCTTCTTTCCAATACACCATTTTGTTGCGGAGTGTAAGGAAAAACCAATTGCCTTTCTATACCTTTCTCATTACACAATTCCTTAAATTGATTGAAAAGATATGCTCAAAACTTTATTTTCTCGTCTAATTGATTTTCAACTAAATTCATAAATATTTTAAAGCAATCCAATGATTCAGATTTATGAGAAATCAAATAGACATAGCCAAAACGTGTGAAATCATCTATTAATGTAATGAAGTAGAAAGCTCCTTACATCGCTCTTACATTCATTGGACCACATATGTCTAAATGAAATGATTGAAATGGAATTTCAGCTCGAGTTCCTTTACCAAATGGTTTTTTTGTAGTTTTTCATGCTAGACAATTCTCACAAATAAACATCTTTATTCTAGTGAGTGAGCCCAATAGACCTTCTTTGGCCAATCTGCTCATTCTATCTTGCCCAATATGACCTATTTTAGCATGCCAAGTATAAACATCAATATTATTATATGCAGATATTAAGGAACAATTACTATCGTTATTAATATTGTTAAAATCGGTATCCGAAACCATGAAACCATTTAACAAATAACCAGTACCAATTTGAATAGAATTCAAATAAATATTCAAATTATTCCCATGAAAATTTAAAATATAATCTAGGCTAAAAAGAATAGTTCAGAGAATAAGTTTCATCGGATCTCTATTGCATACAACACATCTTGGAGATAAAGGGTTTTGCCATTGCGAAACTCTAGTTTGCACGTGCCTATACCATTGACTTCCACTTTTGAGTTGTTTCCCACATATATCCACTTCGTTCCTTGTAGGATCTGACGATATTCAATAACTGCTCCCCGGTCTCTAGCAACATGGTATGTTGCTCCTGAGTCTATAGTCCATAAAAGACGAAATTCATTAGTAAAACAGTTCAAGAAACTTAAGCATATTTGTTTATGGAATTGGATTTTACCTTTTTTGGCTTAGTGCATTCACGAGTGAAGTGACCCAGTTGCCACTGTTGTTACAAGTTGCCTTAGTCTTATCCTTCTTAATTCTAGCACGCTGGCCTCTCTTCTGATTTCTGTTCCCAGTTTTATTATTGTTGACACTAGGACCTTTTCCCTTTTGGAAATGTTTATTTCCTCCATTGTGTTTTGGGATTGAAGCGTTACGCGAGTTCAGTGTCACCATATAAAGCTAGGTAGAAGCCTTAGCAGACCCTAGGCGCTCAGTTTCTAGTTTCAGCTAGCGCGAGATATCCTCAAAAGTTTTAATGCTATCATTGTGCATCATGTTGATCTTTATGTGCTCTCAGGTATCAGGGAGAGATCAGATAATAGCTTGAACTTGTTGCTCGTCAGTCAGGACATGCTCATCATTTTTCAATTCGTGCATCATGTTTGACATCTGTCGTAGGTGTTGCCTTATCGTATGATTTTAGAGCTTCTTATATGTTTCGAACTTGATTGTGAGCTTCCTAAACTTAGTGGTTGAAGTACCACCAAACTTGTCTTTCAGAGCAATCCACATTGCTTGAGTAGTTTCATACTTCTCAAACTCACACATAAGGTCATCAACTATACTGTTCAGCAACGTTATGCGAGCTATGCTGTTTTTTCTTTTCCAGGCTTGGTAATCCTTTGTATCCCTTCTATGTTGAGTAGTTGTTCCTATTGCAAGTTCAATCATGGTGTTGATTATTGTTTTAAGAGCCTTTTGCTCTGTAAGGATGTGTTGAACCTTGCAGTTCCAAATATTCACCATTCAGTTACTCTTCTTTGTTCTATTCGGCTATAATATTTTTGGTAACAGAAGACATTTTCTATAATTTAGATAAAAAGATGTATTTTTTTAGCGCAAACATAGTTCAGATTCATACTTCTATTATTGCATCAAATATTTATACTAAGAAATATAATAGAAAAATATGTAGCAATAGATTCGAAAATCACTTGAAGCTTTTAATCATCATCTAGTTCTAATATTAAAATTAGTATATAGTATTAGCGAATTTTGTGCAGTTACAACAATTCTAACAATTCATAGAACTCTCACTAAGTGAATATAATTATTATTAAACAATAACAATCAAGCATGATTCAATAAGTTCAAAATAAAAATTTAAATAAACATAAATATACCATAGAGTTCATAATGTAAATATAATAACTAGTTTTGAAATAAGGAACTTGAGCTTAGTTCTATCATGCCTATTGTAGAAACATTTATCACATTGAATACATAATTTCTCTGACTTCTTAACCCTACAACTGCCACTTTTCCAAACCCTGGACCCTTTTCGCGAGCGTAATGACCCATGTGTTTTACGCTACGAAGGTTCGGAAACGTGCTCTAAGAGATGCAATACATAGAGCCGATATCAAAGATCATTGCACCAGGAAGGATACCGGGATTGTTACATACGATCGGTGTATAATTACAAGAAAAATATACTCAACTCACTGTGCTATTTGTTGTAACTCAGAGAAGACCAGCAAAAGGAGACCGATTAATAAAAACTCTCTGTGTTTTTATCACTCAGTAAAAGTACGATCAGAATGAGATAAATAAATGAATAGTGTGCTTTGCTATTTTAGGGTCCAGACTCTTATCTGGATTAGATATTTTAAATTTAAATTATTATTTAAATTTAATATCTGTTTTATCTATATCCTAAATATCTAGCTTTAACAGTTGAGTTTGAATTTAATTGAATTATCTCTGTAGTTCAAAAATCAAACTTATCAGGCAGTATCTTTGTCTAATCAATTAATTTAAATAACTACCATACTTTTTTTACTACTTGTGCGTAATTTTCCAACGATAACCTTTGAAGAAAATGAAAATAAATGGAGAGGTACAGGTTGGAATGGTTGAAGATGTCTCTCCCTAACATATATAGAAAAGAAAAGCCCTCGTGATCTCAAATGAGTGTCAGTTAAATATGAAAGATATACATATATAGGAATATAACTCATTTTATATTGGAATCAAATACAAAGAAAACGACATAGATAGAGTATCCTTCAATTAAATATTATGAATGTATTCAAATTAAGTCGCCATGTCTTATTCTTATTAGGGGCCGGTTTGGTATTACTTTTGAAAAGCTAAAATTAGATTATTTTATAATTTTGATATTGTTATATGTAAATTTTATCGAATATACATGTCACTGACAGATAAGACAATCCCTAAAGAAGATTGCCAGAAGGGTATCCAAGCTGGTGTCTAGAAGACCATCCAAGACATCAAGGAATAAGAACCCGAGTAAGTCTGAGTACCGGTACTCAGCACGTTCAGTACCACTCGGAACAACATAGAAACCAGAGTAAGAAGTTCAAATACGTGATCCATGCAAATGAAGAGGCCCAAGAAGAAATTGGTGATGACACCAATATGCACCTGTATCAAAAGGTGGAACAAGTTTAGAAGGCTTTTACAAGGATAATGTACCAAACAGGAAGCAAGTCCAAATCAGGCAACGACTCTATTATTCTAGAAGATTGTATGTCGATTAGGAAAATAAATTCTAAATCAGATTGTGTAATTAGAGTCCCACGAAGATTCAGATTCAACTCAAAAAATCTCCGGAATAGGAAATAAGATAAAGACGACTCCAACAAGCAACCATCCATAATTAAATACAAATTCTTTTTCTTACTTGTACAATAAGGATTCGGGTTCTATGCACATATAAATAGACCCATAATCTCATTATAAAAAAGATATAGAAAAAAACAGAGAGACAGACTCAAGAGAGAGACAAGAGAGATTGAGTGGTGTAATTCATTATAATTAAATAGTGGATTTGGCTTGGTTGCGCAGTCAACCACCCGTGGACGTTTCTCCGATCACCGGAGTCTTACCACATAAACATTATTGCTTACATTACATTCATTTTCTCTTTCTCTTTTGACAGGTCATAACAAAATCCAACGTTGTTGACTTTCTCATCCATCGAGAAATTGACGACAACAATTGGCGCTAGAAGGAGGTGCTTGAACCTCCGATCTGTTTTAAACAATGACTGGTAACGGAAGCAGAGACAGTTCAAGGGACATCCAGAACTCTCCAGATAATACGTATATAGGTGGGACCGCTCAGGATCCCACCATAATCACCGGGAATCAATCGATATCCCTGACTGGTATCCAACAAGTCCCTTCTACCAGTGAGGATATATCGTGTCATTTTTATGATGCACTGCAACAGTCACTAACAGATGGGGTGCGAGAAGGAATAGATCTTTTGGCCGCGGGAGGGGCCCATCCACCAAATCCTCCATCACCTTTTAGGCTCCGATCAATTGTAGTTGGGCTAGGACTAGATGCACCAGTATCTATAGGGATTCAGGTCCAAACAACCAGACTGGGGGTATGACACACAACCAGGATGAGAATCATGAAACACCTGTAGAAGAACGGCCATGCCAATGGCAAAGTCACGGTTAGAGGGGCCATGATAGGCACCGTAAATATGATTGGTGAAGAGACCGGTCATCGTCATCAGAAGACAGTGTCCGACACCATCGAAAGCGGTACCGTGGAACCATACGCTTACAAGGGTTAGCTTATGAGGCTCGGAGACAAGATGAAGAGAAGATGGTGATAGGTATGAAAGTCACGCAACGGGTCGACCATCGAGGAGAACCGGTGGGCAATAGAGATATCGTAATCAGGAGCCTGACCTGAGAAGTCGAGAATAACAGACTCCAGATGGATGCACTGATCAGGTGATATGGATACAATGAATTGTCTGATGATGATTCTGACAGCTCTTTCACCAGGGACATCTAGCGAACCCCCATTCCTAGAGAGATTCAAGATGCAACACGTGGAACAGTTCAAGAAGGATACAGATCATAAAGAACATATCAGACTATACAAAAGCACAATGGCCAAGTATGCCCGCAACGACCTTTTGTTATGTCTCAACTTTCCACAAACTCTTGGAGACACATGTTCGAGATGGTTCGGAAGATTGCCACCGGCAAGTATTGGGAGTTTCAACGAGTTAAGCAAAAACTTTTCAAGACAATTCCTAGGCAACGTGCATAGGAAAAAGTTAGTAGCTTACCTTTCTCAACTGAAACAAGGCCCAGCATGCCCACAATGACCTTTTGTTATGTCTCAACTTTCCACAAACTCTTGGAGACACAGGTTCGAGATGGTTCGAAAGATTGCCACCGGTAAGTATTGGGAGTTTTAACGAGTTGAATAGAAACTTTTCAAGACAATTCCTAGGCAATGTGCATAGGAAAAAGTCAGTGACTTACCTTTCTCAACTAAAGCAAGGGAAAGACGAATTGCTAAAAAAGTACATGGGGAGATTTGGCCATGCGGTCTTAGAAATCGACAGTGCAAATGACAAAGCAATAATCGCTGCATTCATAAATAACTTACAGAACGGGTGACTGTCCTTCGACTTAAGGAGAGCTCGGTTAACTAGATATGCAGACATGATGTACATGCTGGAGGATATGCATTAGCCGAAGAAGAGGAGTTAGCAACATGAGGTTGCTACATGCATGGAGGGAGACCCGAACAAAAAGATGCCGAGTCAAAGATACAGAACCATAAAGGAAAACAGAAAGGAAATAACAAAGAAAGAAGCAAAGATGAGGGAAGTGGACGTAATATTGACCAGACCACGAAAAAGTTATGAGGAAAATATACAAACTACACCCCACTCCGGAAAAAGCAAGAAGAGATTTTGGCAATATTAGAAGAAAAGAATCTGGTGAATAAGCCGCGTCGGCAGTCGTAGTTCGCTCGATGAGACATGACAAAATATTGCAAGTTCCATAAAGAAACCGGCCACGATACCAAATGTTACTAGTTTAGAGACTACATGGAGACTTTCATTCGAGAAGGACATCTGCAAGATATAATCCTAAAGAAAGATGAGAAGTCAGGAATTTAGAAAGAAACGAAGGCGGGAGATCATATTTCTGGTAGGAACAAAAGGGTCAATCCCGAAGCAAATGAAGTAATACAAACCATCTTCGGAGGACGATCAACGGGAATAAGCAACAGAGAGCGGACACAGGAAATCCGATAAGCAGTGGAAGCAAGGCAGAATTTTGATGTTCATTCTGTCGAGCCTGATCCGAATAGAATAAAGGAAGGATGTGACCTTATAATATTCATTGAAGCTGATTCACATGGGGTCGACGTCCTACAAAATGATGCTCTCGTCATTAGTGCCCGAATTGGCCATAGAGAAGTTAGGAGGATATTAATAGACAATGGTAGCTCGGTGGACATCCTCAATGTGGCTGTTTATGATCAGCTCAAATTAGATCGAAAGGACTTGTAACATTTCCATACCCCGCTTTGAGGATTCAGAGGAATCAAGGTTAGGTCTCTCGGAACAGTAAAGCTACCCGTGAAGATCGAAATAGCTCCTTGCTAGAAAACAGTGTTACTCGACTTTGTGGTGGTAGATCTAGACAACTGGCCTTATAATGTGTTACTAGGTCGACCTTTCCTGAACAAAACAAAGACATTAACAACTACCTATGCTCTGATGATCAAGTTCCCAACTGAATGGGGGAAAGGAATAATCAAGGGGTCACAGGAGATGGTCAGAAGAGCTAATCTCTCGGTTTACAAAGACAGAGATAATAGTGAACATCAAGTTTGTACCTTAACACAACCAGATCAGACCAAACAAGAAGAATCACTGTTGTTCGCGTTCAACCCAAGGGAAGAACCGGAGACATCAAAGGGTGAACCAATAGAGGAGGTGGTCTTGAAGGAAGATGAACCGAATAAGAAGGTCAAAGTTGGGGTCAGCTTAGAAGAAAAGGTTAAGCTAGATCTTATTAATTTGCTTAGAGAATACAAAGATGTGTTCGTATGGAGTCATGAAGACATGGTGGGGATAGATGCCCCGAGTGATATCACATCATCTGGCGGTAGATCCAAATGTGAAACCTGTAATACAAAAAAGAAGATCTTTCAACCTTGAGAGAAGTCGGGCGATCAAGCAGGAGGTGGAAAAATTACTTGTTGTGGGGTTGATCAGGGAAATCAACTACCCTCAGTGGGTAGCAAATGTGATTTTGGTCCAAAATAAAAATGGCCACTGGAGAATGTGCATGGACTTCACGGATCTAAACAAGGCCTGCCCAAAGGACAATTTTCCACTTCCGAGAATAGACCAACCGGTCGATGTTACATCGGACCATGAATTACTTAGTTTTATGGATGCTTATTCGGGATACAATCATATCCGAATGAATAAATTCGATGAAGAAAAAACAACATTCACGACCGATCTTGGCTTGAACTGTTATACAGTAATGCCCTTTGGGTTAAAAAATGCAAGGGCAATATACCAAAGATTGGTCAACGGGATCTTCGCTCAACAAATAGGAAGAAAAATGGAAGTTTACATCGACGACATGTTAACCAAAAGTATCTCGGCGGACAAGCACGCTTTGGACCTCTGCGAAACATTCGATGTCCTGAGAAGGTATCAGATGAAGTTAAATCCGACCAAGTGCCTATTCGGGGTCCCCTTAGGAAGGTTCCTCGATTTCCAAGTGCACCAAAGAGGGATTGAAGTAAATCCCTAGAAGATCTAGGCCCTTAAAAAAATGACTTCACCAAGGATGCTAAAAGAGGTACAACGCCTGACAGGATGCTTAGCTTCCTTAGGCAGATTTATCTCGAAGGCCACAGATAGATACGCTTTTTTTTAGAGTGATCAAAAAGAGGAAGAGACTTGAATGGAATGAAGAGTGTGAACAAGCATACCTGAAAATCAAAGAATACTTAGAGCAAGCTCTTATTCTTTCAAAACCTAAAATGAGAGAAATACTTCACCTATATTTTTCCCTTACAGAGTTAGCAGTAAGCTCGGTTTTAGTCAGGACGGAAGACAGGATACAGAGGCCAGTGTACTATACCAGAAATACCCTTTTTCCAGCCGAAACCAGGTATTCACAGGCATAAAAAATGACTCTAGCATTGGTTTCGGCAGCAAGGAAGTTGAGGTCGTACTTTCAGGCACATACAATCCAGGTTTTCACCGATTGCCCACTTAAATAAATCCTTCAGAAACTAGAAATTTATGGGAGACTAACTAAGTGGGCGGTTGAGTTGAGCGAGTTCGATATTCAGTACATAGACATGACATCACTCAAAGGCCAAGTGATGGTTGATTTTATAGCAGAATTCACAGAACCAAATCTGGAAGCAAAAAGAATGTTGGGCAAGAGTTTCTCATGGAGGTTATATGTCGATGGTTCCTCGAATACTCATGGTAGCGGGGCAGGGATCGTGGTATGCACCCCGAAAGGAGATGATATTGAATGTGCCATGAGATTTGATTTCAAAACAATAAATAACCAAGCTGAATATGAGACATTGCTTGTAGGGCTTAGAGTTTGCATAGCTCTCGGAGCAGATGAGATTGAAATATTCAGTGACTCACAGGTAGTCGTCAACCAAGTCTTAGAAGAGTACCATATTATAGATGAACGTATGATGGCTTATTTGGGCATAGCAAAACAACTCCTTCAAAAATTCAAGGAATACAGGATTGTCCAAATCCCTAGAGGATAAAATTATAAGGCAGACGCTTTGTCTAAACTAACATTTGCAACAACCACAATCAGACCAAAAAATATTCCGGTTGCACATCCTCTCAGACCGAGTATAGTTAAGCCGAAAAAATTTGAAGTCTCAGAAATCTGAACACCGTTAAACGGTTGGATGACTTTGCTAAAAAGATACCTGGAAGAAGATATACCCCCGGAAGATCCCTTAGAAGCAAAACGTATCAGGTACCGGTCAACAAGATACACAATGATTGGAGGAGAACTGTACAGAAGATGGTTTTACCGAACACTCTTAATATGTGTATCAGAGGAAGACGCACACCAGATACTACTGGAAATCCATGGTGGAGTATGCAGAAATCATACTGGGGAAAGAAGTTTGGCATACAAGGTACTCAGGTAAGTCTTTTATTGGCCTTCTTTATTTTCAGATGCTCAGAAAGTTTCAATACTTGTCAAAGGATCGCCAATGATATTCGGTAGCCCCCTGAGCAACTTTGAAGCCTCACATCCCCATGTCCATTCGCCATGTGGAGACTAGACTTAATTGGTCCAATGCTAGCAGGAACAGAGGGTGAAGCTAAGCATGCAATTGTGACTGTTGATTATTTCATGAAGTGGGTAAAAGTTGAAGCGTTAGTGTATATCACGGAAGCAAACACCACAAACTTTGTGAAGAAAAATATACTCTACAGATTTGGAGTCCCAAATACTATTATCACTGACAATGGCACCCCGTTCGACAATAAAAAATTTAGGCAGCTGTGCAACTAGTACCAAATTACAAATTATTATGCCACACCTGCCCACCCTCAAACAAATGGACAAGTTGAAATAGTAAACACAATCATCAAGCACACACTCAAAGCAATGTTAGATGCCAAGAAAGGCAGTTGGGTTGAAAAACTTCCTGAAGTATTATGGTCGTATTGGACGACAACAAGAACTTCTACAGGAGAAACTCCATTTTCTTTGGCAATCAGAACAAAAGCTGTCATCACGGTAGAAACATCGTATATGTCGCCTAGAGTAAGACTATATGATAAAGATCAAAATGTTGACAGTATGTTACAAAGTCTAGATGAGTTGGAAGAGAAAAGGGAGAAATCCCGACTGTGAAATGCAGCATATCAACAAAGAGTGGCCCAACGCTATAACTCTCATGTTCGGATTAGGAAGTTCCAGTTAGGAGACCTGGTGCTCAGAAAAGTATCATTGAACACGAAGAACAAAGCTGCGGGATGATTGACTGACAAATGGGAATGCCCATACAAGATTGAAGGAATAGCTGGTCATAAGGCATATTAGATTGCCTGACCAAATGGAGGGGTTTTACCCCGATCGTGCAACGCCCAATATTTAAAGATTTTTTATCCTTGAAATTTATTTCCTTTTTTTAGTCAAGATAATTTTGTTAGCCATGATATTTTTTAGCTTGAGATTTATCGTATTGTTAGTTTTGCAGTTGTGAATAAAAACCCAACATGAGATTCCAGAAATCTGAGCACATGATAATAAGAACATGTGAAAGATGAGCATATGTTAACAATATGTAGAAATTGATTGCATAAAAGATAAAATGCTCGGGGCCATTTGTTGACGTCGATTTTTGGATTATGCCAAAAAGGCCAACAAGGATAGGATTTCGGCTATTGATTTAAAGAGAAAGAGATGCAGAGAGAGTAACAAAGATAAGGTTTATGTGGTAAAACTCCGATGGCCGGAGAAACATCCACGGGTGGTTGAAGGATCAACAAAGCCAAAATCCACTAAGAGAATAAGATGTTTACAAGCTCTCGATCTCTCTTTTTCTCTTTGTATTTACTATAATTGCTGTATGCTATATTGCCTATATCTTTTGGAACTAGATTATGGGTCTATTTATATGCTTATAGAACCCTAGTCTGCTTTGTACAAGTAATACAAGATATTTGTATTTAATTGTGATTCGGTTACTTTCTTGAGGTCGATTTGTCTTCTTTCCTGTTTCGGAGTCTCTTATGGAAATCAAGTGGGATTCTAGCAGTGCTGTTCAATTTGGACTTGTTTCCTTATAAGAATGCAGTCTTTTGTAAAGAAATCAAGTTATTTCCTGATTGGGGACTCTTCTTATTTAATACTCTATTTCATTTGGGATTCCTTCATAATGGTTATCGTCAAGTATTGAATGACAATCCATATGAAATAAGCACCAAGTTCTTACTCTGGTCGTATTTATTCCCGAGTAAGAGTAATACCTGATGGTCCCAAGTAGTACCGTTTGAGCCTGAGTAGAAGTGTTATTTAACCAATCCCGAGTGCTGTTAGCTGATCCCGAGTAGGTTTTATTCAGTATATGCTTACTCGGGCTTTTCTTCTCCTTAGTGATGCCTCATAGGATATTTCCCGAATGCACATCTGGGGGTCCACCTGGCTATTTTTTCCTTCCTGTCAATGACGTGTATGCTTTGTAAAATTTACATACAACACCATTAATTTGGCAAAAATCTCGAATGGACGGAGAAGCTCAAAGGAGCATGCCAGCCGAGCAAGGTCAGTCAAGACCTTAGCCAAAAGGTAACCCGATGCACCAGTTTCTAGAAAAAGGCTCGGGGCACCGTCGGGAAAATCCTGGTGAGATGCGTAGCTATGTTGACCAATTTAAAGCTTAACGATTCGGTAAACCCTTACGTAGACAAAACTAGGAGATGTCCTCAGTGACTTGCGTAAGGACTCGAATGTATGATCGTGGTGAGACTCGATGTAACGTTCTGGTAGCAACCGAGTATGAGACAAGTATAAATTTACTTGTTTTTTTTCTCAAGATGAATTGGTTAATAACATTAGCCATTTTAATAAGATACTTAGCATTTGAAATTGCATTAGCCATTTTAATAAGATACTGACACTTGAATTGCATTAGCCAGTTTAATAAGATACTTGGCACATGAAATCGCATTAGCCAGTTTAATAATATACTCAGCATCTTAAGAGTAGCTCAAACAACGATATTAGCCAGTAGCCAGTTAATATAGAATATTAAAAACATTCGCGACAAACAACTACACAAAAATGGAATTTTATTAATCAAATAAATCTTTATAAATGCGCCTAAGGTAGGGCTGAAGATTTGGAACCCTTATCAATGCTCGGATCAGGTACCATCTCATACTTATGAAGGAGACTCTCATTCGAAAACCAGGCGATTGAGTCGACTGAATCATCCATCCATTCGATGTAATCCGTTCTAGGGACCGGTTTAACATCAGGTTTTGACCCATCCACACCAGTCTCCTGACTAGTATAAAAGGTCGAAAGAGAATGCTTGGATGGAACTTCCAAATGCATAGGATGGGGTTCTTTGCCTTGACTACGATAGTAAGCTCTCCACTCCCTCATCTAAGTTCGAAGAGACTCTAAGACAGATCCACATGGTTTTTTATGGACAATTCCCAATTAGCCCGAGCTATATTAGTCGTCTGGTTCTTACTTTGAAGAACTCATCTGCCGAAACCAACCCCGTTGGAACTCCCTAAGGAGCAGAACATCGTAAGTCGGGACCTTTTAAAGCGATCAACCCCTCGAAATTCAAGTTCCAGCTTGGCTTCTTTTAAAAGGGACTCAACCGTCAAGGTCTGGCGCTCAAGGTCTTCAATCTTGTGCTCATAGGAAGACTTTGCCTGTTCAGCTTCTTGTTTAGCTCGAAGCATAGACTCATGGGCAACAAAGAGTAAGCTTTCCATATATTTAGCCTTTTCTTCCGCAATAGAGGTATTTTCTTCAGCCTTCATCTGTTTAGCCAAGCAATGATCAGTAAACTCTTGGGCAGAACTCACATTCATTTGATAGGCCGACTCAATCCGAGCACGATTGTCCTCACTCTCTTTTAACTGAGCTTCAAGACGCTTAATCCGATCAGCTTGATGTTGTTGCGCCTGAATAAACTCAGCAAATTCAGTAACCACCTGCAGGAAAGAGTTAAAAATTTAAGCCAATGAGCATTAAAGCAAGGGTCGGGATAGAATAATTATATAGGACACACTATTGAAAATGATTTGAAGACGATCTGTCGGGGAACCATTCTTGAAGTGGCTCCAGTGGTTGTCCCTGATGAAAGTCAGACCAGATGACATCGTCCTCAGCATATCCTAGAGGGTGGGACACATAGAATTAACCGAGGATCCTACTCCTGCATCAACTTCAGGGGGCAACGAATCCCTGTTTAGCTTGTCCTAAGTTTCCACTCCTTCCCAAGGCGTCTCATCATGGGCACTTGGGGAAACTCTAACATCGGCGTCATCATCACTCGATTTAACAAATGACACCACCCGAGGAACTTTTTGACGATGAGCGGGAGAATCAACGACCTTCCTTTTCTTGACCCGAGTACGGTGGAAGCCGATGTTAGCTGTAGGATCTTCTTGATCTTCAGTAATATCTTGGAAGGATTCAAAAAGATCGGGGTAAAGGTTAACCTGCTCATCTGGGGGAACAGTAACTCTTTCCTCATTCCCGATGGCAAACCGCTCAGTAGGCACTTCATCGACTAAGGAACTAGGCTCACCAGACACTGCACCACTGAGATGCTCTCCCTGTCTACCTTCATCCTCGAACACCCTCGGGGCACAATCAGTTCCAAAAGGACATTCGGATCGCTCGACTTCCCTACGGTCGGCTAAATGAATTCTTCTGGAATATACTCAGGAACTCCCCTATTCACTTCAATGGATTCCTCAACCGACTCATCGTCAGAAGAAGCAATCCCTTCTTTATTTTGGTGAGAAGCCTCCTTATGGCTTGCTTGAGTAAATGATTAAACCTGGCGAGCCTGAACGTCGCAGATGATGTTCGAGACATACACTATATACAAACGAGTTAGGAAAGACATAACAAAATAAATAAAATGTAAACAAGAGATTCTACTTACGACGTTTGTGATAATCCAAAATCTGAGGAAAGAAGCCGAGAGCTATCATTTTCTTCTTATAAAAAAGATAGGACTTTCATCTTTTCTTCAGAATACACGTAGTCGCCCATGCAAGGTTAGTCAACTCGGTATCAGTGTAAGTAGGCCACGATGTGTTCCAGTGATCGGGAGAGCAAAAGAAACGGGGAACCTTCAACACTTCCCGATCTTCCCTAAGTCTGAGCTCAATCTCAGGTCCTAAGTTCCCTCTGTTAAAAAAACTAGATATTCTTCCAGTGCTTGTTTGAGATAGGAAAACCCCACACAAAGCCTTTCTTCTTGGTGTCCGAGGAAATATCAACCCCCTATTCCCCTTCATCCCCTTAGGAATCCAGATATCCGGTTGGATGGATCGAAGAAAGTAAGTTCCAGTCCGACCAGATTACCTTAGAGTATAAAAGTGTCTAATTTCATGAGGAGAAGACGGTGACAAGTTCATTCGGCTCCACATGTGCCACATACACATCAGGATCATTTAGTTGTTTGGGGTAAGTTGGGCTGGAGCAATCCCCGCCTCAACAAGGAACCAAGCAATGAATGGCTGAACGGGAAGAGTCACACCACAACAGAGCATGGATCCATAAATTGATACCATGCCCGATGGAGGGTTCCACGCGGCTCTATTATCTACATGAGACATTAAGACCGAATCGTCCAGATAAAATCGAGCGCGATACCTTTCAATTTCTACTTTCCCGACAACCTTTGGCTCAGTATCATATGCACTCGGGAAATCAAGTGAGAAAGGAATTCAAAATTCACTATGCTCCTCTTCAACATCCTTCTCATCAACTACTTGCCTTTTAATCTGAATACCACTTGAACCGTGTTTGTGAATAGTACGGTTACTCTGATGCTTTCCCATCCGAGATCAAAGAGGAACCCTATAATCAACAATAAAAAACTCAGAACTGGAAGAAGATTCAAGGCTAGAACTTAAACGAACATCAGGATAAATCCTAGAAACATCAACGTTTAGAAATGGGGATCATCAGGGGGAATTCCCCCTAGTAACCTACGAACACAGGAGACCAATTGAAAATCTCCACGCTCAAGCGCTTCGAAAGCTATAACAAAAAGGTGCTGTCGTGAAACGGGATCTATCTGAACTGACCTTTGAAGCAGATACGAAGAAACCAGGAAAAGCTTCGATGAAGAATCCAGACGAATCCTTATGTAAGAAAACCTGGGTTATTTGCTTCTGTCTACAAAAAATGAACCGGAACAACCTCTTTTCAGTTTAAATAGACTATTTAAAAGGTCAAAGACATGAAACCCTAGAGTCTCAAAAAGCAGAAAAAATCAAAAGAAGGATTTGATGATGTAGGCGGCGTATCAGATAATCCACAAGTCGCGTCTCATAAATGCTACCAGAGAAATCGAGCAGTTAAAGGACACGTGTCGTGGAAAGAACTGACCAAGCCATCATAATTTCAAAACGTCATAGTCACTGAGATTTCGCATGAAGGGACAAATTGCACATGCGTGGTAACCATTAAAACACATCATTAATGTAAAGCGTTGTTTAAGGATTTTTATTCCTGTATTAATGAGGTATAAAAGGTCAGAAGGTCGATTAAAATACTTTTGCCAAGAACAAAATCCTACTCGGTAAAAATATTTTAAGGGGTACTGTTATATGTAAATTTTATCAAATATACATGTCACTGACAGATAAGATAATCCCTAAAGAAGATTGCCAGACAGGTATCCAAGCTGCATCTAGAAGATCATCCAAGACATCAAGGAACAAAAACCTGAGTAAGTCCGAGTACTGGTACTCGGCACGTTCACTACCACTCAGAACAACATAGAAACCCGAGTAAAGAAGTTCAAATACGTGATCCACGCAAATGAAGAGGACCAAAAAGAAATTAGTGATGACACCAATATGCACCTGTATCAAAAGGTGGAACAAGTTTAGAAGGCTTCTAGAAGGATAATGTACCAAACATGAAGCAAGTCCAAATCAGGCAACGACTCTATTATTCTAGAAGATTGCATGTCGATTAGGAAAATAAATCCTAAATCAGATTGTGTATTAGAGTCCCACAAAGATTCCGATTCAACTCAAAAGATCTCCGAAATAGGAAAGAAGATAAAGACGACTCCAACAAGCAACCAGCCATAATTAAATACAATTACTTTTTCTTACTTGTACAACAAGGATTTGGGTTCTATGCTCATATATATAGACCCATCCATAATCTCATTATAAAAGAGATACATAAAAAAACCGAGAGACAGACTCAAGAGAGAGGCAAGAGAGATCGAGTGGTGTAATTCATTATAATTAAATAGTGGATTTGACTTGGTTGCGCAGTAAACCACCCGTGGACGTTTCTCTGATCATCGGAGTTTTACCACGTAAACTCGTGTCATTATTGCTTACATTACATTCTCTTTCTCTTTTGACAGGTCATAATAAAATCCAATGTTTTTGATTTTCTCATCCATCGAGAAATCGACGTCAATAGATATAAAATGATGTTTGGTAAAACTTATAAAAATGAATAATTGAAAATCTGACAAGTTTTGACAGTGATTTTAAGAAGTAGTTGGAGGTTACTTTTTGAAAGTGATTATTGAATAATTTATTTCAACATTTAATGCATCTTTTGAAATATCATTATTATCCTTATGAAATCAAGTTAAAATCTTATGTACCTTATTTCATTTCAAAATTAAATATTCTATTTAAATATTGATTTTATTTATAAAATCTTTTAAAAATATTTTTATTGTTCTTATGGATTTTTTTTCCAATTTATATATTCTACTTAAATATTGATTTAATATATATAATTAATGAAAAAAATGAAATAGAGTGCTAAACCCGTGTATATTTTAGTCATTGTAACTAGTCCTGACACTTTTACAATAAAATTACCAAATATATATACTGCTTTTGAGCTATACAGTAGTTTTAAATATTTAATTAACCAAATATCTGCTAATTAACTTCACAGCTGATTATTCATTCAGCACAACTAACAGTGATTATTATAAAAGTTACAGCAACACTAAACTGGCTCTAAGGAAGTGTTGCCAATTCAGCTTACATATGATGCAGGATGTAAACGTACGTTGTGATAGTATTAAGGCAAAATTTATAACTAGCTCTCAAATTATTGGTAATTTCAAAAATAGACCTTTTGGAATCAGAAAGTGTAGTTCGGTTCGATTTTCCAATCGGTTTTGGTTCAATCCAGTTTAAATTTGTGAAACCGAATTAGTTTTGGTTTTAAACCAGTTTGATCCAAAAACCAGTTATATAAAGAACAAAAAACTATAAGGTGTTTTTGGATTTGTTTGTAAAAACAGTTTTTTATTTAGAAAATAAAAAACAGTTGTAAAATTGTTCATTTATCTTTTTTCAAAAACTCAATTTCAAAAATGAAAAACAATAATTTTTAAAATTTATAACTAAAAAGAGCATCTATTCTTTGAGTTGAGCTTTAACTCATAGTTTACATCGATTGATTAGTTGCTCTTTCTATTTGTGATGTTCATGTATTGGACACACTTAGACCAAATCTTTCATTATTGAGTTCAAGTCTTGTAATTTTTGTTAAGACGGATTGGGTAAACATTGACGTTAACAGGCGAGTTTGGTATTGTTTTTGAATTGACATTTTTGAAAACTATTTTAAAAAATGAAAACCATGTTTTAAAAATGTAATGTGTTTAGTAATGTTTTTTTAAAAGTAGTTTTCTAAAATGGAAAATGATATAATTATCTTTGGTTGTTGTTTCTAAAATGGGTAAAGTAGTTGTTTGAAGGGAAAATTTATGATTTTTTTTGAAATGATGTTTGAAACTGGTGAAAAACAATAAAAAACTTATTTTTAACTTTTTAGTTATAACGTAATTTTTTTTTTCAAAAACAAAATTTATGAAACATGTAACCAAACAACATTAAAGTTGTTTTATGTTTTTGAAGACAAAAAAAAAAATTTAAAAATAATTTCAAACAGCACCGGATCACTAGTAAAAGACCCGCAGGATATAATAAGATTACCCAATGGTTGTGTGAACTTAAAGGTAACCAGTAGTGGTGTAGGTGTTAGGGACATAACCTTTCAATTATTTTTATTATTATGATTTGATGTCAGCCCAACTTAAGTGACAAGTGATGTATTCACCCTATAATTCCTATAACTCATAAGAGAGTAATACTATTTTGTCTAAATTTGGTGTCAAAATAATATGGCAATACTACAATCCATTCATTTTAAAAAAAAGTATTACAAGAACTATTATAATAAGACTGTCAGAACTTGCCGAGATCAAACAATATATGTGTGGCCCGGATATCTACTCCCATAATGGGAGATGATTACTCCTACATCCTAGGAAGAAAACATCTCACACATGCTTGTAAAATATGTATGGTGGGATTTGAACCCTCACCACTTATGTGGAAGGGAGATGCACTTCCAGCTCTACTAAGAGGTGATGTGCACTACAATCCAGTCATTTAAATCATACAAATCTAATCAAATTTAAATGAATGAATTGTATTGTTACCACAACATTTGGACAAAGTAGAATTGTTGATTCATGAGATGATATTGAAAATGACATAATAATGATAAATTAATTACCTACCAAACCATTTACGTTAATTGTTTTAAATTATGTAAGATAATATGAGATTAGTTCAGTAGTAAAACTCATCACGCTTGCATCACGAGATTGTGGTTTGAATCTTTCTCCCACTTAAAAAAAACCCTAAATTTATGAAATAGTGTAATTCTTAAACAAAAATGTTTAAAATTATGTAGCATTATTGATAACCAAAGAGTGATAATATCTGCACATCTGAAAAACACAATGTCCACACATTTTTGTAAGTACACATTAAATTTTTTGAAAGATGAAATATTTTAAGCACACCTCACATATTATCAAATATATTCTTTTTAATTTTAAAAAATATTGTAAATAAACTATATATAATAGTAGTAATAATAATAATAATATATTCTTATATGGAGGAGCCACACCTTAGGCAGCCCCTCTTGTTTCTTTTTGATGGAGTAGGTTGCTAGCCTGCTACCTTCTCCATCGTTTCTAATCTAGGATGGAGTAATGAAGACAATCTCCTCCATCCTTTCAGGCTTGGGAGAAGGCTGCTATTCTCCCACTTTTTTATTTACGTTTTTGTTTTTTTAATGATTTAGTAAGTTTTTTTTAAAGCAAATCATTAAAAAAACAACTACACAGCCTGAACATCATCCAACAAAAGTTGTAATAATCCAATGAGATGTATATTCTAACCAGATTGTTGATGCCCAAAATTGGATCTTGAATTTGGAGTTTCTAAACAGCAATGAATGATTGAGGGTGAATGAATTGAAAATGATATGTCAATCTATCATGTGGTGTTCATTAGAAACCTTGAAATTGAATAAATATGTTACATGATGAACAATGAAATATTACATTACTGACTATTATACAACGTTCACCAAAAATCCAAAATTTTAAAAAACTTCAAAATTGATTTTGAAAACCACAATATAATCTAAAATAGTATCAAAACCCATAAAATATACACAAATACAAATGATTGTTAGCAATTAAAAGCATTAAAAACTCACCGCACGGTGACCGGAAGGAAGAAAAAGGGATTTTGAAGAGAGAAAGTGAAGAACTAAGAGAGAAGAAAGAAAGAAAATAATAATAAAAAAAACTCTAGGAATATTTTCGTCATTTTCAGGTTAGTTTTGAATAGTTTTTGAAAGTTGTGGTTGAATTTAGTTTTATTTTAAAAATAAGGTTATAAGTGAATTTTGATTTTAAAAATAGGTTAGATTTTTCTATTTCATCGTTTTTTATGTCTATTTCACATTGGTGTAGGTTTTTACCCCCAACTATTTCATGTGGCTTTAAGCTTTTTTTTTTATTTCTCTATTGTTTCATGTTGCTCATGTTATTTTTTCCTAAAATTTCACATTGCAAAACAACAATATTTCACAATTCTTAGTAATGCTTTTTCTCATTGTGAAATACTAGAGATTGTCTAGCATTCTAAAATTTCAATTTTTGTTGGACTTAATCTTCAAATATTGCAACATACTACATAAAAAAAAAACTCATCAAATGCATGATGTTTCAAAGATGATAATTCAATTAAAGATTTTTACATATTTTTTTTAACAACATACTTTATTCAAAAGAGCTAAAGAAAGCCAGAACAAAGGAACAAACGAACCGATTACTAGGCCTAATGAAAAAAAAAGCTACACAAAACCCACAACAACCTAAGCCCAACAACAACAAAATCAAAAATAAAAACACACATTTCTTAACCTAAAACAAACCAGCAAATCATGAAGACACAACATTCGTGTTGTTCTTACCAAAATTATGAGTAATATGATCCCTATCACCTTTGTCCTTAATCTTGAGCTGAACATCAACCTCATGCCCATTCTTTTCTTCTGCCATGTGATCTGTAATTGAAGAAGGAAGCACACCATCTCCTTTCCTTGAGATCAAACCCAAATTTTCCTTATTTGGATATGAGCTCAAACCATCTCTAGCACTTGCCGAATTCGGGCTTGGAACCCTTTCCAACCAAGAGCTATCAATCAGAGCTAAAAAAGCCACCGGAGATGGGACTTTAGAAATCTTAACACAAAAATAACCATTATCAGCCATTACCTTGATCTTGTTAAGAGAAGACTAATTTAACGGGAATAAAACTAAAACTCTTCCTCTATCAAATCTCTTATTTAGTAAAGTATCTTCTTCGATCATCAAAGGTTCACCTAGAAGCCAACCAATCTTGTTGAAAAAAATTTCATTCCAGAATCTCAAATGGACTTCAACACAATCTGTCCATGCTAGATTGGTTTAAGGACTAAAAGAGTTGGACCATTTCACCATTAAAGATAATCTGTCATCCTAGAAAAATCTGTTATTTATGAAGCTCTCCTTTTCAAATTATAATTCTAAAACCCAAAGAATACTTTTGTCCTCTAAATACATTGAAGAGGATGAGAAACCTCTCGACCTTAACGAAGATTTACACTAGAAACAACAGTGAATTCCTTAAGAGTACCCACTGCACACCTTGAAAGCCACTCATCTTCATTGTTACTCCTATTCCACGACATTTCTATCACCTTCTCACCCACGTGTATGTCATCACTAACATAGCATTTCTGGTTTCTTGTCACAACCCCCACAAATGACCGTTTTCCTTTAAAACCGGCCTTGTGTAAACTTCCTCATCCATCCTTATCACTCATCATCAACAACCCTTCCATTACATACACTCTATCTTTCTTATACATTGATAGTCTTTTACTTTTCCAACCATACGAGGCCACCTTTGCTCTTATAGGCCAACCATGAACGAGCATACCGTTTACCATTTTTACTACCTTCGTCGCTTTATCCATCATCCCAAAATGGATAAACCTGAAGCAACTCCTTCGAGAGCACTTTTTTAAAACTAAGATCATGTCCTTCACCTTCCCAAAGGGCTTAAAAAAAGGCCCCACGAACGCATCAAATCCATACTAGGATTCAGATTGTCTATGAATCCTTCCTCCAAACCCAACCATTAAAATCAACCTGACTCTCTTCACAACCAAGGAAATCATACCTTCTCTCTCTAACTTTCTCTCTTTCTTGATAATTAAAACATGGATATTTAAGATTTTTTTAGGTCAATTTTCAAAAATCTCAACCACTTAAATAATGTCACCCTATTAACTTGCTCTTGAGTATTTTTTTTGTGGGTCTAAATCTAATTATGTTTGTGTTTAATAGGTATTTGTTGAGAATTTATAAGAGAAATGTGATAGAATAGTGATTGAGTGAGAGAAGAAAAAGAAGGAAGAATGAGTGAAGGTAGAAGATGCTAGGGGTGTTTTTGTAAACTTTTGACTGTGGGGTGATTTTTTTTTTTGGCAAGTAACATCAAGCTATTGAATGTGATTAAAAACAATTTTTCATAAAATTATAAGGTTAAATTTGACAATTTTCTCATTTTCAATATTCATGGAGGAATTATGTTGAACAATTAATCTTTACCTTATGTTTTATTTTGTTGAATTTCTTAATGAAGCATACTCTAATAAGCTTCTAGTGTATTCAATTCGGATTCTTGAGGACATTTAAAGACATTTTTTAAGTGACAGATTTTTAAGAATTTCTATAGACTTTTATAAATCCACATGGACTTTCGTTGATTTGTTTAGACATCCATCTCAGACTTTTATGGATTTGTTTAAATATTTTTCTCAGACTTTCATGGATTTGTTTAGACATCTATCCAGATTTTTATGGATTTTTTATCTCAGACTTCTATTATAGATGGATGAATTATACCAGCATATGACTCAATCGGCCTAATCAGTCAACCGAAGAGAAACTCCATTTTCACAAAGATCTCAACTTTCATGATAAACCCAAAAATATAACTTATGAATACATAAAACTTCACATATGAAAAAACGTTGCACACCAAAAAAAGTAACGATAATGATTTTCATTCAATTACTAAAGTCAACACAAATGAAAGAAAGTGACATAGTTTATAACAATTTTGAGAGCAAAATCAAAAGGAAAATACTCAATATTCATAACTCATCTTCATTGATTCTTATTATTAGTCAACTAATCATATAAACAAAGAATAATCATCTAATCGAACAACCAAGCAAAGCTATACATAAAATATTGAAAAAAAAAAAGCATAACCCTAACTCAAACCTTGTCACAACTTACCACCCATTGATCCACGATTTTTAATTTATTTTCTACGGCTATAAATCTTACAAAATTTCACATGGAAAATCTAAATACATATTACATACTACAGTAAAATTATCAATGTAATCCATGATCATTTGTATATGAAAATAATCATTCTTTTCTTGTTTTCCGAATCTGTCAAACAAAAATCAATATTAACATTTGTCAACTCTAATAATTATAATAAATTTTATACTCATTTATAAATCTTGAAATTTTACAGAATAACAGTAGACATAATATTCTATCTACATATAATTTTTATAATTTTTTAGATAGAAGAACCCACCCAAATAAATTTACAAATTCTGGCCATTTGTCAAAATAGAGGGCTTCGTATACTTCGAAAACACAATTGAATAGGCTGTAAATCATCATCATGGTTTCTACTTTCATCAAGTTAAGCATATCAAGAATCATAACCTATAATATTCTAGAAGTTCAACCATGAAAGAGATAAACAAAGGAAAATCGAAGCAACAAACCTTAGCAACAAGAAAAACTCAAAATCCTTAAGGAGAAGACTGAACTTATTATGACCTTTGATATTTATATCTCTCACCATCAAGTTCATCAAAATCCATGACTTAAGAAAATTCTTTAAAATCTAGTCCCAATTGAATACACCTTGATTTTTGTAGACATTTTTAAAGTCTCTTTTTAATGCACCCTGATTTGGAAGGACTCTTTAAAAGTCTATATAAATCTGAATTGAATACCACTGGATTAATATAGACTCTTTTAAAGTCTTAAAATGTCTGAATTGAATACACCAGGATTTATAAAATATTTAAATGTGCTCGAGAGTCCTAATTCAAAACACCCTCTAAATGTCTTTTTTATTTTTATTTTTTAGATATATCATTTGAAATTAAGGATAGTCATACAAATTTGTAAAAATGAAAAAATTAAAATGAATATGAATCAATTTTTCGCGGCACGCACTAGCAAAATAATGTTCTTAAATTTAATAATTGTTTTTTTTTCTTTTTATGATTTACATTTAATTTGCATTTATCTACGCCCAATTATTCAAATAGAGATTTGCCCAAGCATACAGGTAACTGCGTATAACGCCTCTTGAACCCTTTCACGTTATTATGATTTATATTTAAACTGTTTTCATCTACTCTTAACTATACAATAGACAAAAAAAAAAAACCATACAAAAGAGAGGACTACTTATATGAACGATTCGATTATCTAAATCAACTATATAAGGAAAAAGTCCCTACACATGTTGGAAAGTAGGGTTCAAAAAACAAATGATACTTTTTAGTGGTGGTATTTCAACACCGTCACTGCTTTAATAACTTATGTTTAAAAGACACCAATTATGGTGAACGAACAAAAATACCCTCAATAGTTGTTCCACATCAGATTTCTTTCATTCATTTTATAGTGACAGGGTTGTGAAGTAGAGAGATAAATTCTAGTTGAAACTCAGACAATTTTTTTGAACGGCGACAGAGTGACGCTACGTACACGCATTCAGAGGTCGAGCTATTTTGGTTTTTGAGACTTATTGAAACATTCCAAGCTTTTTTTTAATGGGGTCGAGTTTTTTTGTAAGGGATCGAGTTTTTTTTTGTTAAGGATCGAATTTTTTTTTTGTAAGGGATCGAACTTTTTTTGTATATGATCGAACTTTTTTTGTAAGGGATCAAACTTTTTTTTTTTTACATGATCGAGCTTATTTTGTAAGGAATTGAACTTTTTTTTTGTAAGGAATCGAGTTTTTTTTAAAGGGATCGAGCTTTTTTGTACATGATCGAGTTTTTTTTTGTACATGACCGAGCTTTTTCTATGAGGGATCAAGTTTTTTTTTATACATGATCGAGCTTTTTTTATAAGGGATCGAGATTTTTTCGTTAAAGATCGAGTTTTTTTTTTTTTTTTTAACATGATCGAGCTTATTTTGTAAGAGATTGATTTTTATTTGTGAGGGATCGAACTTTTTTCGTTAAGGATCGAGGTTTTTTTTTACATGATCGAGCATATTTTGTAAGGGATCGAGTTTTTTTTGTGAGAGATCGTGTTTTTTTGTTAAGAATCGAGTTTTTTTTTCGTTTTACATGATCGAACTTTTTTTTAAAGGGATCGAGTTTTTTTGTACATGATCGATTTTTTTTTTTACATGATCGAGTTTTTTTTTTTTTGTTTTTTTTTTTTTGTGAGGGATCGAGTTTTTTTCTTAAGGGTTTGAGCGTTTTTTGTCCAAGATTATAAACTTGTTTGCAACAGTTTAAAAATGCTTGTATCAATGTAAAAAAGCTTAGACAAATTAAAAAAAATATTCAGACCAATTAAAAAATAGCTCGTAAACATATCAAAAAAAACTCGAACCAATGTAACAAAATCTCTAACACATATACAACAACTCGTAAACTTATAAGAAAAAAATCGATTTTCAGGCAAGTTTTTTGGAGATAGAGGGAGAATTTACTACTTTCAATGATCAAAGTGTGGAAATGGAAGTATAAAGAGAATTAAAAATTGATTATTTATGGACAATATGGGTAGTTCACCATAATAAGTGTCTTTAAAAAGGTGTCATTTCTCACAATTTCCACTTGGTAAATATATACGATGATACTTGAACCCTCACAACAAACATTAAAGAAAATATGCACACAGATCGAACTAATAGGGGGTGTGTGCATATTGATGGATGTGGTTTGTGGTTGAACACATTAGATGTATTATTACCGTAATTATTTGAATTAATTACTAAAAGATGAGCAATAAATAGAGAAGCAAACTCACATTAAGTACTTTAGTTTGCAGCACTCTCAAAAGATTTCTATTTCGCTCTTGGCCTTAGGCACTTAGAAAAGATATAAAATAAGTGTAATATTCCTGATTTGATAAATCAAGAAGTCTAACTTTGAATGAAGCCACAAGATAGTTCCATAAGCAGGATTGCAGCTTCTTCCACATCTTGTGGAAACACCTGCTTTAAAGCAGAAGAATTCTTGCTCAAACTTAAAGCAAAATCCTTGAAGCAAAGGTTTCTTCGGCTGATCTGATCAGCTGGAGGATCTTGAGGCTGGCAGTGTTTCTTGTACTGCCCAACAATATGGCTTGTGCGTGATTTCTTTTCCTTGTGTTGAATCTTAATCTTTGTAAAACCAGTGTCAATGGTGGCCGCAGTTGTGGCGTTTCCAGCTGCTGCCACTGCTTCCATCGCTCTTCTCGCCTTTCGTTGTCGAATACCACATGCGTTGCAAAGTGACTGAACCAAAGACATTAATGTTAAAGATCTCTCAAGAAAGAAAGAAAGAAATTGACAAGATACCGGCCAATAAAGGAAGAAAAACAACCTTGGGACCACGAGGGCCGCTTCTCCAAAGGGGTGTGGTGGTTGTGTTACAGTCTGAGCACACTCTCACAGTGCTTTTGTTATTATTGAGCGAGTTGATAATTTCATTACTTTCTTGAAACTGATATTCAAGTTTTTTCATAATTTTCTCTGATTCAGTGGTTCTGCTAGTGCAATTTGTGTTCATCATTTTTTGCATTAGCCTCATCTTGGAGGACATCCATTTAGGCGATGACCCATTTTCACTTGTACTACTTCCATCTCCAATAACCTCTCGTTTACACTCATTGTTTATATTATCTTGCTGCGATGAAGACGAAGAAAATACTTGCACTTCACTTGATCTATGATGAGATGAGTACTGATTGACCTAAGATCAAAGGAAGAGATCAAGACGATCAGATTGACTGAAAACAATTTGATCAAACTGACAACATAAAATAAAATTAGTTGATCATCATCATGAAATATTGGCAAGAAACCAAATCAGAGATGTAAAAACTAAAATAAGATTAATAAAGGCTCAAGCAAGCAAAGATCGAAATTAAAGGAATATTTATGCTGATTACATGAATATTAACACTTCGGTGTACTATTTACATATCTTTATATGATCATGATCATACGATTCCCATAAATTAAACAGAAAGAATAATTAACAAACACTTCATGGAGTTTGAGATAATGAAGAAGTTTCAGATAAATAAGGGTCACTAAAAGATCAAGTACTGTAAGAGAAAATTAGAGGAAAGAAGTTAAGCAAGTAAATTGGAGTAACTAAATTGATGTGTGTAAGTACTTGCCTTGAATTGATGTTGTTGTTGGGGAGCTTGAAATTGAATCAATCTTTGATCATCACAAGAGAGTTGATTATCATGTGATGATAGGCAGAGATGATGATGATGATGATCAAACTGTTGGAAATCATGATGATCTTTTTGATCCAATAGTTTACCAAAAGGAGAGGGTGGTGGGTTCGGAAAGACAGTAGTCATAGTGAGAGAGAGAGAGAGTCCAGCGAAGATGGATAATAAAGGATAGGGTAAAGAATGACAAAAAAAAAAAAACCTAAATACATGCGGTTTAAAGGGTGTTATATAAACCAAGTTGAGAAGAGGCCTGAAAGGCATTCACGTGACTTGATGTCAACCAAATAAAACCAAGTTAATACAAGACAAACTAAAAAGGAGGCCGGTCTAGAATGCTACTACTCATTCCTCACTCACGTATGACAAAACCCTATCTGCACTACTCTTTTAAGTTTTACCGCTCTCCACTCTCCACTCTCCAGTAACAATATGTTTTCAAGCATTTAAGTTGTTCTGCCCTACACCATCACATGTCTGTATTTTTCCCTCGAGTTGCTGATCATCACAACCTATTTATGCATTCTAGACTTTTTTTAATACAAAGAGTGCAGTACCCTCTTAAATATCAAGTGGTATCAATGATTACAGGTAATTTTTATGTTTTCTGTTTTTTCTTTTTCTTTTTAAATATTTAATTTCATTTGAAAACGAGAAATTGATTTTCATGTTTTCGGAAGCTCAAAAAAAGCGTCTGGTAGTAATATTGGAAGAGTTCCGATATTGCCATCCATAGAAGTAAACTAATACATACGGTTTCTTCTTACAATTCAATGTTTTTCTTTTTACACTTCATTTCTAAAGACATTTCTTTTTAAAAATTTAAATTTAAAATAATTATAAAGACTTTTTTTTTCCTTCAAAATTATCCCTTTTATTTTGATACTCCTATTCTAAAGACACTCCACTTAAAAAAAAAAAATCAAAAGAAACTCTATTTTATTTTAAATTACCTGTTTTAATTACATTTTTTTAGAAGATTTGAAACGGGAAATAGGAAAGAGATATGAAATAATCAAAAAAAAAAAAATAGAGAATAAAACTAAATAAAAGTGAGGAGATCAAAATAGTAAAAAAAATGTTTTGGAGATCCATTATGTGGAAATAGGAAAACAAAATTTGTTTTTCTCTTTTGAATTTTAAGTTGAGTAAAAAAAAGTTCTATTGAGTTAAAAAATAATTTTAAATCTATTTTCCGGAAAAAAGATATATATATATATATATATATATATATATATATATATATATATATATTTCTAGTGATGGTGATCATTGAAAATTGGTGGTATTTGAGAAAAAAAATTGATTTCATATTTGGTTGAAATGAAAAACAGAAAATCCTTTTATATATATATATATATATAAACTGGTGATGATAATGATAGAGGGTTTGCTGGTGTGTGAAAAAAAAAATATTTTGAAAAGAAGAAAAATATATTTTATGGTTTGTAAAACAGGAAAAAAAAAATACAAAAGTGGAAAAAATAAACAAGAATGGAAGAAAACTTGTTTTTTTTTTTAAAATGGTTTGAAGTGTCTTTAGAACTTTATTGCATTGTTTAGTAATTTTAATTCAAGTTAAAATTATTATTAATAAAAAAATTAAAATTGAGTGTAAATAGATAATTAATGGATTGTCAATAACATTTCTTATAGTACACTCATATTTAATTATAAAAATATTCCAATAGAAATTAACCAAAAAGGACAAATTAATTTAATTAAAAATATAATAAATTAAACATTGGATATAGATATTGACATTCATAAAATTTATTAGCTTACCCATTTTTATAAGTACACCCATATCTAAAATTTAAAAAATAAATATTACTATAAGCACTCATTATTATGCCAATAGTACCTTTATTGAAATAAATATATTCATTTTAACACATATTATTTATAAACGCTTTTAAATTTTTATCACACCCAATTTAAATAAAAAAAATCATATTATTTTTGGAATCAAATCGTTTTTTAATTATGGTCCAAATTTACTTTTAGAAATATCTCGAATATAAGAGCTTTATAAAAAGGAATATATGGAACCGTATATGGGATCAAGAGATTTTCAATCTGAAATTCTCTTATTTATACAACTATCCTAAAAAAATTCTTATTAATATCTATGGCTATCTAAAAAAAACTTGTTGATTCATAACTATACATAAAAGAAAGACAAAAACAATATGATAATCATATAATGATGTGAAGGTTTGATACTTGAAATAAAATTAGAGTTTATCATAAAAACTTGGGTTTATCATTTTTTTTAAAGGTAAGTTTGTTTTTTCTTTGATAAAGAAATATAGTTGAAGATATATGTGTAATTAATGAGTGTATATAGTATTTTAATTATTTTTAATTAAAGTAACTTGTCCTTATTGGTAAATTCCTATTGGGATATTTTTGTTATTAATTTTTTTAATAAAATATGGGTGTAATAATAAGTTTTATGGGTGTCAATATTGGTACCCTTAAACATTATGTACACTTATTAATTACATCCATATCTTCAACTATATATCTTTATTAAAAAAAAACTTATTTTTTTTTTACTTTTTTTTTTAAAAAAACTTACGGTAAACCCTAACTTTTATGATAAACCTTAATTAAATTCTAATTTTATTTTAAGTATCAAACTTTCCCGTCATCAAATTATTATCATATAACAACGTAATGAAAATAGAATTTTTAGAGAACTCTGATCATATAGAGGTAGGTATTATTTTACCTCTTTTGTCGTTTTTATGTATAATTATGAACTTTATCAAATATATATATATATATATATATATATATATATATATATATATATATATATATATATATATATATATTTAAAGATAGTCGTAGATATCAATGGGTTTTTTTATATAAAGATAACCGTATATATAAGATAATTAGATATTGAAAATATCTTGACTGCATATGCATTCCAGTTCTACATCTTCCCTTTCATAAGGCTCTTACATTCGAGATATTTTCCAAAGTAAATCGGATCATCAATAGAAAAAGATTTGATTCAAAAAACAATATGATTTTTTTTTATAGAAATTCGGTGCGTTTATAATTTAAAAGGGTTTATAAATAAAAATATATTAAAATGAATATTTTAATATATTCATTTTAGTAAGGGTACTATTGGCATTATGATTTGTGTTTATAGTAATATTTGTTTTTAAAATTAAGAAATGCTATTAACAATCCATCAATTATATATTTACACTCCATTTTTTTTATTAATGACAATTTCAACTTGAATTAAAAATACTAAACAAAATAAGAAAGTTCTATAGACACTTCAAGCCATTTTCTTAGAAAACAAGTTTTTTTACATCTTTAATTTTTTTTCTTGTTTTACAAACTCTAAAATATCTTTTACTTTTCAAAATATTTTTTTTCTCACACTACCAAACCTACTATCATTATCATCACCGGTTTTTTTATATAAATATTTTTCCTATTTTTGGGTTCATCCAAATTTGATATCAGTTTTTTTTCTCAAATACCATCCACACTCAATCATCACCATCACTAGAAAATATAAATATTTAAAAAAAGTCTATAAAAATGTATTGAAAATTATTTTCTTACTCGATAGAATTTTCTTTACTCAACTTAAAATCTAGAATAGAAGAGAAGAGAAGTATTGTTTTTTTTTTCCATAGATTTATCTCTAAAAGAAGTTTTTTTTTATTGTTTTGATCTCCACACTTTTATTTAATTATATTATCAGTTTTATTTTTATTTTATTACTTCACATATCATTTCTATTTCCCGTTTCAAATCTTATAAACATAAGTATTCAAAACGGTTAATATTAAAATAAAATGGAGAAAATATTAGAAATATCATTTTTTTTAAATGAGTATCTTTAGAATAGAAATATTAAAAGATAAAAGAGAAAATTTTAGAAAAAGAACGTGTCTTTCGATTATTTTCTTAAATTTTTAAATTTTAAAATGAATTGTCCTTATAAATGACAAGGAGAAACTCTCTTTAAATTTTAGACACGGTGTTCTTATTAAAATGGGTGGACTTATTATTTTTATGGTTGGAAAATACTTTGACACTGACTAGTCAGTATCCAAGGTACAAAAATCAACACCAGTCCTATTTATTTAATATCAGACACTTTAAATGATTTTTTTAAATAATCAAAATATATGGTAAGTATTTTAGATACTGACCGATTAGTACTGAAGTATTGTCTTTTATGATTGGTAATATCCGCACCCATATTAAAATAGTAAATGTGTGGTTAAATTATATATATATATATATACTATTCTTAATAAAACAATTTTTAAATATTGATTTGTATTTTACCTTTTTCAAAAAAATTATAATAAAAAATATATTTAATTAATTATGAGAAAAACTTATATCATTATAATTATGATTTGTTGTGTTTTGAGAAGTTAAAAGTTATATATATTTTTATTAAAACAAATAAATGAATATATATTATTTGACAAATGGGGACACGAAAAATTGAAATGAGAACACCGAAAAGAGAGAGTCTTGGGTGCATCCGATGCACCCAAGTTTTCTTAGGTTAAGTATAAAAATAAGAGATTATTTTTTTTAAAAAAATTCAATCTTGATAAAGATTTGTTCAATCTCGTTATTTTCAATTGGTGTAGTTTTTGGTTGTAGTAAATTAAATTTTAAGTCTCAAGTATGTAGATGTTCTGTTTTATTGACCTTATGAACAATTTTTTTTTTCTTTTTACTTTTAAGTTTGTTTTGTAAGACATTTGATGTGAAATTTTTGGGATTATTTTCTCTCATCTTTCTAATTTTTTTTTCTTTTAGAGAGGATATATATAGTTAAATTTTAGGATATATATTCTAGTAAATGGAGTATATAATTCAATGTATTTGATAATGCAATTATTTTGTATTCTTGTAAATGGAGTATATATATACTTCATTGTATTTGATAATGTAATTGTTTTGTTTTATTAATATAATGTGTTTATATTCAATTTTATTGATTTTCTGTAATTATGAAATATTAATGTTGGATTCGATGACCGTTTAAAACCGTTATAAAATAACGTTTATGACGGTTTTTTAACTTTCATAAAAAAACTTTTTTCTAGTAGTGATAAGACCTGATATTTTCCATTTATTATCAATTAGTTTTGTATACTTTTATTAAGTATCAAATTATTCTCAATTACAACTTTTATTAGTTAACATTAGCTATTGTAGGAATTTTTTTTTAAATAACTATTATAGGGGTAAAAGTGTATTTTATTTCTAATCAATTATAAGATTCACACATGCATGTACATAATGCTTTGCCATGCAAAAGATAAAATCCCTTTAAAATCAAATTATTTAAATAAAATAATAATTAAGAGAAAAAATATTAAACAAAAAAAAACAAAAAAGGAAAAAATATGGGTTTGTTTTGGGTGATTTTATCTTTCTTTTTTTTGTAATTATATTGGTTAACTAAGGGTTAAACTGTACTTATACATAAAACACCGAAAATCAATTTTATTCAAATAAGACAAATCAAGGATGTTAAGGGCCCGTCCTGTAAGCATTTTTCAGTTGCTGATTTTCGAAAATAAAAATAAAAATGAAAATGAAAACAGTGTTTTTGGTTTCAGTTTCGAATTCCGAAAACGCGTCTGGTAGCATATATTGAAAGCTGTATTTTGAAAATGAAAACGGAAAAAACGCGTCTGGTAGGTTAACTGAAAAATATCAAAAATTGATTACATAATTAACCAATATAATTTTTGTATTGTAATTTTTAAATTAAACAAAAGTAACACATCAAAAATTAATTCAAAAATATATATCAGAAAATGAATTAATCAAAACTAAACTCTTAAATTATAAATAAATAATTACAATATATATATATATATATATATATATATATATATATATATATATATTACTATATAATAAAAATATAACTGTATATATTATATTAATATATATATATATATATAAATCTATATTATAATATTATATATATATGTATATATATATAATATTATTATATATCATATTTAATAATATATATAATCATATACTATTTTTATAAATATTATATATATTATAATATTATATAATATTATATATTAATATTCAATAATATTATAAACTATATTATAATATATAATATATTATATAAAATATATTATTTTATAATATATAATATTATAATATATATATATATATATATATAATAATTATAATGTATATATATATATATATTATTGCATGAATGCTTTTAGTTCTAGTTAGAAAGTAATTATTCTTGTCCCATCTTTTATCATAGCTAAATGAAACGCATAATAGAACTAAATGAAACAAAATGAAAAACAAAATGTTTTTTATATAAAAAAGTGAAAAACAAAATGAAAAACAAAAACGAAAAACGAAAAACGAAAAACATGTATTTTGTGTTTTTCAAATCTTTCACTTGTAACACTGATTTTTTTTTATTTTTTTTTTCGTTTTTTGAAAAAAAAAAACGGTTAACGAACGCGTTTTCGAAATCGTTTTTGAAAAATAAAAACGAAAACGGATTGAAAAACAGCTGCAGGACGGAGCATAATGTACTCTTACAAATTATGTTAAACTTGAACGTCATATTTAATGGAGGTTTGATTTAAGAGGGACAAATTTAATCACTTTTGAAAAGTGACGGACTCATTTTGTACGATATATTAATATTATTTTCGACGGCAGAGAGCTCCACGACCATCTTATAAAGAGTATTTAACTTCGTTTTCCCCACCAAACGGCCATTCCTCAACGGCCTAAACAGGGTACTCACTTGAAAATACCACCGGAGACTGGTGGAGATCTTAAGCCAAAATCTGGTCAGTACGTGGCGTTGTTAAACCTGAGTTTATCTTAGCCAACAACATTCTGGTTCCGGATATGTCCAGGTATTCCAGCAGATATACAAGACTAGAAAACCAAAATCCGTTCTGATATGCAGGGTCCTTATAAGAGGCAAGCATAGAGCATACTGAGACTTTGAAGACGAATCATAGATCAATATATAGGGCTATCTGAAGATTGGGATGAGAGAAACTTTAGAAAGTCATATGAAAACAAACACTCAAATTTATTCTGATTTTTCTGACTGGTTTACATAGAGAGCAACACTTCCTTATATAGGGAAGGGTGTCTCGGAAGGCCTAAAACATGTGGCTAGCAAGCATATCTTACAAAAGAAGGCCAAAGGAGATGGCCGACATACAACAATAATTTTACAAAATTCAACAAAGCAACAGGAAGCAGTCTGGCAGCCGGTAAACACACCAATAATTATACAGATAAAATAAGTATGAAAAGCTACGGACTGCTGAGATTACAGGTGGCGTGATATTCGTTGTCCAAGTCAAGAGCCCCATAAATGGAACAAGGCCACATGTCAGCTTGGTCTTGGGAGTCCAGTAGATAAGTATTCTGAAAAAGGTGCCAGCTTCTTGTTGGGTCCCGTGGTACATCTGGAAGGATAAAAAGAACGTCTGTTTTGTCATTATTAATGTCACAGAGGAAATTGAGGAGAGGAATCTGGATACCGGTCTGGTACAGTCGTTCGTAGTCGTACATAGTATCCCATTCGTAGCTGGTATTAGAGGTCTAAAGGAGCAGGGTATGTGGATTGTGCCCGTAGGGCCAGCTGAAAATCCAAATACAGGATACCCTGGCGGCTGGTTCTGGGTCCATTTTCCAAAGATGGTATTGACCCATAAGCCTGGTAAGATCAGAGCGCCAGACGGATAAGGGATTGAACTACTATAAGAAGGTTTGGAGGTCATGAGAGGTCGGGTTCTGGACAAAACAGTATAAGGCCTGGAGAGGAAAAACTATGGCAGGATGATGGAGGACTGATAAACACCATAAGAACCATAACACCTGTTTGGAGTAATAGTAGAAATGTGGAGATACAAAAGGGTCAAGGAACGGTTTGGTGGGATTGGCTAACTGGTGGTGGCAACCTTGGTCATTGATACCGGCAAGGTATATTGGGAGATATGTTTTTGCAAAATCTTGGACCTGTTGGACAGAGGGTAGTTGGCCTGGTAGAAGGGTAGCCATAAATTCTGGTGGGAACGAAAGAGGTGGTGAAGCAACAGGCGGAGCTGATGAGGATGAGGCCTGAGGTGATATCATGTAAATCAAGGGGATTGGTCCAGTACGGAAGATTAGGGTGACAGGGTGAGGCCTTGAAAGCATATCTGGGATGATGTTGTTGTGTCCCTTAATGTGCTTGACTAAGAAGTCATATCTAGAGAACCAGTCTTTGAGCCTCAGAAGCTGGGGATTTGGAGGGAGCTTGTTGTGGAACTCGAGGACTTTAGGGAAGGATGAGTTATCCATTTTGATGATGAAGTTCTTTATTCTGAGGTGGAAATCAAACTTGGAGATCCCATTTCTTACTGCGAGGATTTCCTTGTAGACCGTGTGATAGTGCTTTTGAGCGTCCTTGAACTGTCCACTAGCATAGCCACAGTAGTGGCATTTTCTGTTGGATTCTTCAAAGAGGACGGCTCCCCAGAATTGGTCACTAGCATTAGTTTGTAGGATGAGCTGTCCCGAAGAAGGGATATGAAGGGGGAGGGGTTTTTGAGAGACTTCCTTTAAGTGGGCCACGACTTTGAAGTGAGAGGTATCCCACAAAGGGGGATCCTTCTTGAGGAGCTTGGACAAGTTTTTCGTGTAATGACTCGCATGGGGGATAAAGTCTCTGATGTAATTGACGATGCCAAGGAATTGCTGAACCTGTTTTTGTGAAAGGTTCGAATCTGGGAAGACAAGGAGTTGTCTTGCCAGGTGAGGTCCAGGGACATAGGACCCATCTTTGATTTTCATGCTAAGGAATTCAATTTCAGAAACACCAATTGAGCTCTTCTTATCGGATAGCATGATCCCATACTTGTCAATGATCTGATGGAATTGTTGTAGGAGCTTATCGTGGTATTCCTTGTCAGGTGAAAATAACAGGATGTCGTCGATGTATAGTAGGGCAGTATGGAGGATAGGACGAAAAATCCTGGTGATGGCCTTTTGAAAGAGCGAAGGGGCTGTCTTTAGGCCAAAAGATAGGACTATCCATTGGTACTAGGCATTCGGGAGGCAGAATGCCGTCTTGGGCCTGTCATCAAGATGGATACCGATCTGCCAGAAGGCTCCTTTCAAGTCAAACTTGGAAAAAACATTGGCACTAGGGAGCTGGGAAAACAACGTGTTGGCTCTAGGGACAAGGAACTTGTCGTCAAGAAGGAAGAGATTGAGAGGCTTGTAGTCAATTACGAGTCTTTTCTTTCCTCTGAGTTGTTCTGACCTTTTTTCAACGTAGAAGGCTTGGCAAGCCCATGTGGAGGAGGTAGACTCTATCAGGCCCTGCTTGAGGTATTCTCCATATTCTTCGAAGGCTATGGATATGTCAGAGGGGGACATCCCAGAGTGGGATGCTTTTGTTGGGTTGACATCCTCATTGAATTTGAAGGGTAGCCTGATGAAAAAATCAGGGTTTTTCCACAGTGGGTGCGGATGTTTGAAGTCTGCATGGCTGTTGGTACAAAATTGTAGGAGCTTTTCTTGAATTCGGTGGAAATCAGGATTGATGACGATGAGGGGGAAAATCTTAGGGGTATCGATGAAAGGCTTGAATTCCCTTTTGTAGCGGTTTCCACTAGGGAGGATCCTGATAGCTCTGGGTTGGATGTAGATGTCCCATCCGATGAGGATATCCTTGTCAGAAAGAGGTGTTCCAATGACATGAATCCAAATGGTGAACGAGGGGAAAATTTGGATGCCAACCTTGTGTTTGGAGATCAGGTAAGTAGTAAAGATTTGTCCATCTGCTGCTAGAAACTCATTTTTTTCTTCTTTCCAGGCATCTGAAGGTAGGACGTTAGGATTCATCATCGAGGAGTGTGCTTCAGTATCGAAGTAGGCAATAATAGGGACTGGCTTGGAGTACTTGGTCGCTAGGATTTGGATTTTAACCTGGGGGCCTGTACTACCAATGCTGGTGGCCTGGTAGGCCTCTGAAGGTGAATCAGGATCTGTATATTCTGAGGGAGTGCTGGAGTCGTCTGAATCTTGAACCATAAAAGAGGTCAACTGGTTAACGTCTTCTTGTTCTGAGAAGATAGATTCAATGTCCGCATCGGAGGGGATTTCATCAGCCACCTGTCTAAGCTGTTGGATGAGCTTAGCTGATTTTGCTCTCTTATTAGGACATTGCTTGGCATAGTGACCCTCTTGTCCAGTGGCAAAGCATTTGTTGGATTTGTTCCAGGATCTCCTGACCTTCTTCCTATAATATTTATATTTTCTATTTCTCTTGGGGTTTGAGGAATCCCTTTGCTTTCGGGGCTGGTTTCTGGAAGGGCTTCTTCTGTAGGACCTGTTTACTTTGTAGTTGCAGTGTTCTGTGGAGTTGCAATTGAGGTGGTATGTAGGAGGAAATCTGCAATACCTATCATACTTTCTACCTTCTTTGATCATTTTTGCAAAGCCTCTTTGTGTAGCACAGAGCTTGTCTAATGTTGTGTGGGTGAACATGTGGATTTCTCCTAGAGTGATGTCTCGAAGGCCTTTGCCTAAGAATTCAATTAGCCTTTGGAGTTCTCCTTGAAGCACTGTAGGGAGAGAGTTCAAGTACACCTGTTTTAAGGTTTCATCGTTGATTCCCCCGAGTGCATGGTACCTAAAAGACATGCGCCTGTAGTGGTAATCTATGTCTTTTTTATCTAGAGAACATCATCGCATTTTGAAGAATTATTGTCTGGTCTGTTTGTAAAATTGAGAGGCATCTCAGAGGAATTCTTGGAAAACAATCCCCATTGCTTGGGATACGGACCCACATCGGACCAGCTGTAATTGTCTGTATTCTCCGAGAGCTTGGTACCAATCTCTGAGAGATCAGGTAAATCTGGAAACGAATTCCCTCAAGATGGTTTCTGTGTTATTTTCTCGCTTTATTGCTTGCAGGTCGAGCCATGCGGTCATTTCTGACATTCTTTTTCTCTATTGGCAAGGAGCTATTTCGTCAAAGTTAAACCATGGACCGTTTGTGGGTTTCTGAGGAGCCTGGGCTCTGGGTCCATGTTCTGGCGGTCCATCAACCATAGGAGTTGGTTCTTCAGAGGTTTCTCTTGGGAATTCAGATGTGTCAACTGTCTGAGTGGATGGTTGAGGGTCAGTTCTGGATGCTAAGAAGATCTTGGAAAGATCTGGCAATGTATCTAGGTTTGAGTAATTTGCATGATCTGGAGATTTCGGAGAGTCCGAGGAACCTGGGGAATATGTTTCCCACGAAGAAGGGGATTCATAAGAGGATTCTGTGGGTTCTGTAGGAGTGTAAGAGGTTTCTGAAGAGGAAAAATGATGAGAAGCTGCATAAAAGGCATGCTTCCGGTGATCTGGTGGTGTATGCTTGTGGTGGCCCGGTGTCTTCTTCTTTCGGGGAGACGTTCTTTTAGCTTTGCTTGAAGATGACTGGTCAGGATACTGAGATAAAGGCTGGTATTTTTTGAAAAGATCTCCGGTTGACTTAAAAAACTGGGCATGGTTAGGGGGCCTGGAAGGATGGGGTGGCTACTGAGTTAGGAAGATCAAGGATGGAGAATATGGATGTGGCCTTGGGATATAAGGTGTGCTGGTGAAGTGGTCCCGAGTTATTTGATCTAACTGATCCTTGAGCTGTCTGATTTCTCTTTCTTTGCTGTCAAATTCAGGGCCAAAATATCCTAGATTTATGTACTGGTGGAGATCAACATCTAACCGAGCAACTCTCGACTGTAAGTTTGTATACATGTTGCGTAGGGACTAATCTAGATGTTGGAGGTGGTGGTCATGTTGAGAAACATGGTGTGAGACCTGGTCAATCTTTTGATCAATAGAGTGGAGGACTCTATTTTGGACTGTGGCATTACGGGTGTGCCAATTGAGGACCTGTTCAGCCTGGGAAGGCTGCTTGAGGGATCCATCAGGTAGGACTTCAGTAGACTGAATGAAGGGTCTAGAAAATAAATTTCTTTCTGGGTTCGAGGAGGATTCCAGAGGTGGAAAGTTCTTATCATAACTGGAAGCCATGAAGTAGGGAATGAGAGCCGGAGAGAAGGTAGGATTTTTTCTGGCTCATTTGGCTCATCTGGGAGTAGTCTTTCATTTTTCAAAATCTCGAGGGCTCTATCATAGATAAAGAGGGGTTTGTTTTTTATTGGTAACAAACCATTCCAAGGATTGTGAGGATCTTTTGGATCTCGGGAAGGACGGGTTGGTTTGCAAGATGACCTTGTGGGTTTGGAACAAGTTCCGCATTCGCAGTCTGTATCACACATTTCTGGGTCAACGTCCCATATGAAATGGCCGTTGATCTTGTTAGTATAAACGGGTGTCCCATCATGTTCTAAGCAATGAATTGGAATTTCTTTTTCTGAGGTGACGGGTCGGATCATGAGGACTTGGAACACAGGGGGGCACTGGGTGGTGTTGCTTCTATAGCTGGAGTGCCAGTTACTTGTGTAGCAGAAGTGTTGATTTGTTCATAAGTAGTCTGGATGGAACCATCAGATAGTTTGACGAACTTGGTGTCTGTAGCGACAACAGGGGTAGTATTCTGGAAGGCCTTCTCATAGTTAGTGATTCATTTGAGAGGCATGATTTCTGTGAGCTTTTCTCTGGGCAACTGCTTAGGAATCTGGATAATAGTGGGAACTTCATCTTCTCTTTCGGCTTTTATGAAGATGTTATCTCTGGTAGGTCCGGGGATAGGGAGATCCAGGGCATGGTCTTGAAGTCTGTAAGCAATCTGATGATGCAGCATTGCCATGTAAGAGTTAGGCATCATGGGGGCTCCTACTATTTGGAGTTGAATCTTGAGACAGTTGTGAAGATTCTGGTCCCTGAGAGGGATGTTGAAATTGGGATAGTAGGTGAGTGAAATGCTTCCCGCATGAAGAGTTGATTGGCACGTTCCGATGATTGCGTGTTCGTACTGTTTGTAGATCGTGTTGAGAAGAACAATTCTGGCGGTGACTAGAAGTCCTTTCCTACCATGTAGGGTGAGGATTATCCTTATGACCCCGATATGCAGATGAAAGTATCCTCCTTTAATCCACTGGTCATTCAAGGGTTGACCAATTTCTAGATCGACATATTGTTCAGTTGCAGAGGCTGGGATCAGATAATTATCCAGGGCCGTGGATTGGACATACTCCTTTATCGGGGGAGAACAGTGTTGTACAAGAGCTGTGACCCTCCTAGAGAGGGATCTATTGCGCTTAAACACAATGTAAGGGTTCAGTAAGGGGAGAACGGTTTCAGTGATCTGTGCAGATTCTGGAATATGTGTATATTCAACAAGGTTCTGGATTTTGTTTGTTTGAGTTTGGCGAATAGAAATAGCAGAAAAAAGTCTAGATGGAGTGTTATCAGATATGTTGTTTGCCATGGTTTTGGGAGGTCCTTTTCTTCACCTAGCTTACATCTATCACTATGATTCAATCTTCCTGAGAAACAGGGAGAGGCTCTGATACCATTGTCGACGGCAGAGAGCTCCACGACCATCTCACACAGAGTATTTAACTTCGTTTTCCCCACCAAACGGCCTTTCCTCAACGGCCTAAACAGGAAATATAAAATATATTATTTTATAATATATAATATTATAATATATATATATATATATATGATAATAATAATTATAATGTATATATATATTATTATTACATGATTGTTTTTAGTTTTATTTGGAAATAAATTATTATGGCATATATATATATATAAGAGGGGAATTTTGGTCATTTGAAAATTTTATCATGTTTTGTCCTAACCATTTCAAACGTATAATAATACAATTAATAGTTTAAAAAATGATTTTCTTATATAAAAAAAGTGAAAAACAAAATGAAAAACAAAAACAAAAATAAAAACAAAAAACAAGTATTTTGTGTTTTAATTTGTTTTTCAATTTTATTACTGGTTTTGTTTTTCATTTTTTTTTTGTTATCTGAAAATAAAATGAAAAACGTTTAACGAACGTGTTTTCGAATTTTGAAATCGTTTTTGAAAATTAAAATTAAAAACGGACTGAAAACAACTGCAGGACAGGGCCTAAGGCTCTGTTTGATATTGTTTTTAAGAAATTAAAATTTGATTATTTAATAATTTTTAAAAATGATTATTTGAGAATCTGGCTGTTATTTTAAGAAGGGAATTACTTTTACAAAGTGATTCTGAAAGAATGATAGATTTAATAAATTTTTAAAAGATTAAATTATCTTTATTGATTTAACAAAAATACAATTATATTTTAGGTTTAATTTCATATATTACAAGCATGTTCATCATTGATTGTTTCCTTAACAACTTAAACTGTCAATTATCATTGCCTTTCGGTCATTGCCGCCGATGCTCTTCCGATCATCGATATCGTTAGCATTTTTCTTGTAATTTATTTTTCTTTGTTATATATGTTTTTCAAAGAAATTTTGACAAACTCGAAGAAAAAACAAATCTAAGAATATTGTTAAGTTTCAGTTGTGGAATTTTACTAGGACTGCATGAATACATATTACTTTATTAGGGTTCGAAAAAAATAGTACTATTTGGAGTGGCTGTTGTGTAAATATCATCACATTAATAATTCATGTTTAAAAGGCACCAATTAAGGTGACCAGACTAAAATACCCTGAAAAAGTGAGTTGTTATCTTTTTCAAAGTGAGAGAGAGAAAAAGTAGAGTGAGTGTAAATTAACGGGAAGTGAATTGACGGCAACGATTAATCAGAAGTTGGAGATCAGTGGAATTTCGACAGTTCACCAGAAAATTTGCAATCAATAGAGGTAAGTTGAGTTATATTTTGTTAACATTTTGGCTTTTGATAAGTTGTTGTGCCACGATCAGTTGTGTGTTGATTGAAAATGTAGATTATGTTTGATTTGTTGATCTGAGAATGGTCATGGGATAGGTTAGGGTTTGAAATCATGTTGAATTTTTGTTGAGGAAGATGAATTTCTAGGTTTCCGAGACTTTTTTGAAACATTCCAAGCTTTTTTTAACCTAATCCGAGTGATTTTTAAACATCTCCGAGCTTTTTGTTTGGTAAAAGTTGGTTTGTTTAACTTTGACTCTCCGAGACTTTTTGAAACTTGTCAAAGTTTATTTTGAAACAAATCTGAGTTTTTTTGAAACACATCCGAGCTTTTTGTTAAGGAAAATGAGGTTTGTTTAACTTTAAATCTCCGAGCTTTTTTTAAACACATCCGAGCTTTTAATTTTGGAAAATTTGGTTGGTTAAACTTTGTAGTGTCCGAGCTTTATTGTGAAACTTTCGAGTTTTTTTTAAAGCTCTGAGATTTTTTCTTTAAAAGGTTTGAGTTTTTTTTAAAGCTCCGAGAATTTGTATAAAAGCTCTGAGCTTTTCAATACTATGTCCGAGAGTTTTTTTTTACTTTCCGAGCCTTTTACAGTATACTTATGTATTGTTTTTGAGAAAATAAAGATGAATAATCGGTTGAAAGATTTGCTTAAAACTCCAAAGGAAGAATGGTACGAAGGCAATCTTACTCGCCACGACAGTTTTGACACCCTTGGACAGACAGACATCGTGCTAAACCGGGTCCTTTAAATTTTTGCTATGAAAGACCGGTGTCGGTTCATGGAGTCGTGTTTCGGGCATTTCATAACGATGCATCGTCATAAGAAGTTTTCGGTGGGCGTTATTCGTTGGCTGCTTAGATAAGAGCTACATCATGATGGCCCAGTAGATGAGATGTGCTTCATGTTAGGGCATCATTCGGTGAGATTCTTGAAGTTAGAATTTCGCTTGGTCACTGGATTGCAGTTCGAAGCCGTACCGGACACAACGATGTATGCTATAGTAGAGAATTACATATAGTAGTTGTACTTTCTCGGTATAGATAAGTTCGACTTCGAACAACTGAGAATTATTTTGCGCCTCGATATTTTTCACCAATCGTACGATTTTGTGAAGATCTGCCTTCTCTACATGCTGAACTAGATACTTATGGCTTTGGACGAGAAAGAGAAGATTCCAGTATGGTAGTTTCGGCTGGTCGAGGACCTTGATGCTTTCGATTCATTCCCGTGGGGTGCCCATGTGTACATGCACTCCATTTATGGATTCAAGCAGGCACTTGACGGGCAACGTGAGCAGTTTGAGAGACGCTAGCAAGCAAAGGACGCTAACGTACACCCGCTGGAGATGTACAATATTTACGGTCTATCTCTCGCCTTGTTGGAAAGAAATTTGAATTACAACATTTTGATTATTTATCATGTATAAAATTTTATGGATTGTTATCGTACTTATCTTTTATGCAGATATTTGTTTTCGATGTCATTCTCGAGCTTGACATCTAATTCAAGACCCGGAGGGCTACCGACCTGTCTCCCCGTATTCTGAAGTGGGAGTTAAACAAACAACCTAGAGAGGATAAGTTGGTCATGATTTTCACAACGAGGGTAAGTAATTTATTTGTTAATGTTTATAGTTGTTACTATGTATACAATTACAATGGTTTCAGATGTTTGTGAGGACGGAACTGGTGCCCACAGCAGCTGAGAGAGGTCAACTATACTTCACAGGCATAGACGAGGGGGCAGTCTATATACGCCTGCTGATACAGTCGGTGTTGCGGTACCGTATTTGGATTCTGTAGGCCATACGAATACCGGACAAAGTGATACAGAGGGTTCGAAGTCTGAGTTTGGTGGTGGGAGTCCCCAAAGGCACATTGGGGATATGTAGGGTTTAGAGTCATGGTTGGGTGGTGGAAGTTGGTAGCGAATAGGCGGGAGAATCCAAGATATGGAGGATTCCGTCGCTGCTTTACGGGAGAATCTCTGGAAGAGTAATGAGAAACGAGATAGGCAACATAAGGAGGTGATGGACTATGTTCAGGAGTTGTGGGGTTCGACATCACAATTAGACAGGGATGGTCTACCGTCCTATGACTGAGACTCCAAACCAAGAGACAGGGACGAGTGTCGTAATCATGACGAGGGGATAGACCCTCCAATCAGACCTAGAGACAGTGACGGGCGATGTAGGCATGACGAAGGGATAGACCATCCCACAAGACCTCAGACGTAGGGTACCAGGACTGGAGTTATAGGATGAGATCAGGAGACACCTACCGAGGGTTTACTAAAGTTTCACCTGCTTATGGAGGTCCAGGAGACATCGTCCGGTCCACGGGGATAGAGTCCTTCCTCCACTTAGGTCCATTCGATCACATTGCTCTCTATAGTTTGATCGTATCCCCCATCCATCCGATCGCAACCCTTCCCCCATGGACACCTCTCGTCGATCTAGTTGAACCGCTTCCACCAGGGATACCTCTGGTCCATCCCGTCACACCTTTCTACGCAATCCTCTTCCCAGCATACCCTAGTGGTCCACGGTCAGCATAAGCCACGAGCTCGCAAGCGAGGGTGGCAGTTGTTGAGCCCATACACTGACCCATGTCGGCCAAGGAGGCCAAGGATAGTGGTCTAGGCATCAGATCAGGCATTCACAGCCAATGCTTTGGTAGACCTTGACCAGATTGCCGCTTACAAAGAATATAAGAGGAACGACACCAGGGAATTGCAAGTCTAACAGTTTTTATTGAAACACCTTTGTAAATTATATGGTTTTCTAACTTTCTGAAAAAAATATACAGACGTGATGTGGATCTATTGGAACCAGTACTTGCCCCTCGGTTCCAGCGGTTGTAAGAGAACTTCATGGATTTGTTTGACACAGTACATAGTTTCACTTGAAATGTCTTTGACGTTATGTATGGTATCATTGTAACACATACTATTTATATTGTCAACATATGGACGTGTACCTACATATTTTATGGAAGCGTCGTCGAGCATACCCCTCTATGTACAGTCGGAGGATGAACGTACTGGGTACTCAGTTTTTTGTAAGTGTTTATAATGTAATGGTTTTGTATAAACGTTTTTATGTTTTTTCGTGTTTCTAACTTTTCTGTAAATTATTTTTATACAACCATTGTTGGAGTATGAGTGGGGTAAAATCATGTATCATGATGATCAAGAGGAAGTAATAACGAATGGGTGGTCTGTGTTGAAGTATAGGCGATCTGCTAAAGACCTTATGATTGTACGTGGATTACTCCCGACAGGAAACCGCCCATGGCACGAGGTTGACAAGTAAGTATTATACATTTATGGTTTACAACTCTGTTTAATAAATAATCTTACTTTATCAAATATGTGTTATACAGGTTTTTATTCCGTGTAACATTGGCCATCAGCATTGGCTCTTGGCCAATGTCGACCTCACTGTCGGGAGGATACACCTTCTAGACCCATTTAGATAGTTAGTCCCTGTGCATATCAGAAAACAGCAGGTCACACAATTGAGATGGTTATTGCTCTCCATGTTGCACCAAGGCTGGTTTCATGATGCTAGATCCCTAGACCAGCCAAAGTTCAACAGGTGGAATAAGCCGTTTGGGGTGAGCATGGTGTTTGCATCAATTGTGGCATAACATAATACAGGGTATGACTGATTGAACATCAAATTAACCTAATGTTGGTTTTATTAACTTTCCACTGTAATGTTTGTTCATGTGGTGTATTGTAAGGGTAACTGTGGTGCCCATATGTTGAGATTGATTGAGTATATACTGGCAAACAATGTTGATTATGATTGGACATAAGACGATATGAGCACAATCAGGGAGAGGATGGCTGTGGAGGTTTTTTGTAACTCCCAACCCTAATTTAGGTTGTAGTTATTAAAGTACAAAACAATTAAAGTAATAAAATTAATTATTTTATTTTGATTCAAATTGTTTTAATCAGTTATAGTAGAGCAACACACATTTCATACCTCTCAGATTAAGAAAACGTTAAATTAACAAGCCCATTGAATTAAACGTTAAGTGAATGAACAACTCAAACTTTTCCAAATAATTAAATGTCTTCATTCATTGCACGGTAGAGTCCCTGTCAGGGCACGTTTGTTTGTTGTGTCCAACTAAATGACAGATGCTACACTTGTGCTGGTATTCCTCAGGAACAACACTGCTCTGACATTCATTAATCAAAGGTGGGTTAGAACACCTCATGCTATTTTGACCTGATTGACCCCATTTTCTACACGATTGTGTGGTTGCTCTATCTGAAGACGAGGTATGTCGACCCGCCCTCGGGCATTCTGATTGTCTTTTGGAGATAGGATTCAATACCACCCGCTCAGCGATGTCGGATGGCACTACCCATTAATAAGGATGGCCAATAGGCATAATATGAACCGAATATGCATCAATAAGTGTTTGTCTCTTGTAGTAGTCCGCACATAGAGATGTGAAATCCAAGTTTTGCTCCCTGCAGCAACAGTGAAAATTTCCTTAGAATAAGGGTTCAATTATACAAAGTGTAAACTGTTTCTAGTAACATACCTTGTCGCTGAGAGTGTATGCGAACATGGAAACATGTCAATTTGAAATTTGTTGCACGTGTAAGTCTTCCGGGCAAAGTCAACAGTTCACTGTTTCCCAGACCGTTTCATGAAGAATATGTTCGAATCAACTGGATTGATGGTCATATAACCGCACTTCTTGACACGTTTCAAGAATACAAGATGTGCAGTGTCGGTCAACTGATGATGCATGGATTGTACAGCTCGATAGCAATCGTGAAACTACCTCTATATCATATTACTAAAGAACTCTGCCAGTGTAACCATAGGCAGTTACCATGCAAATTTTAGGCATCAGTTTATACATTCTGCAACATTTGTTGTCATCACACTATACCTTCGTGCAGACCGGCATAATTGACATAATCATATGCGCATTCTGGTGCAAGTTACGTAACTCTTCCATGTGCTTGTTATATTTCATTTCAGTGTGCAAACTAGCTGCTTTGTCCATTATGACAGCAACATCCTTTCTGTGAAATTGCTTATTAATATTTTTATAAAAGTGCATGCAACAAATGGTATGGGTGGCATCAGGGAATGCTTTAGAAATCCCTGCTTCAATTATTGCATGTCGATTGAAAATAAAAACCGAATCATCTATATGACCAAGGGCACCCTTCATGCAATCCAAAAACCACTCCCATGAAATGTTTTTTTTTGAGTTGCCGTACTTAAAAGCAATTTGATACACCTGTTCGTTCCCATCTTGTGCAGTTGCAAAAAAATACTGTACCCCTGATTCTTCCCTTCGAATGGGTACCATCAACTGCTATAACTGAATGCATACACCTTTGGAATCCTCTAAGTGAGGCACCCAATGACATGAAATAATAGAAAAATTTACCATTTTCGGTGCACTGTAAGTTAGTGATTGTTCCGGGATTTTATTGTTCTAACACGTAGTTGAAAGATGGCAGTAGTTGGAAGCTTTCTTCATGCGTTCCATAGGTCAGTGACAACGTATAATACAGGGCTTGATGTGCCTTAATGTACATGATTTGGATGCCATACATTATTTTCATGTCGGCGATTATGTTATTTGGATGCATCAGACGACCATCTTGTTGTTGAAGTCTAGGTTCAACCATTTCTCCAATTATGATTGCACTAGCTTATCGGTGGCGATGGTAAATCTTCTCCAATGGACAAGTGTTGGAATATTATATGATACACCATTGATCTGACAATGTTGGAAGATTAGAGATAAAATGCCACAACGTGGGTTATTTCAGAACTAGAATCAAACTTGTTTGGTATGGGTGGAAGCAGGAACTTGGTAGAAGATGAACCTACAAGCATGATATATAAAGGGCAATTTTTTCCTACTAAAAAGGATTTGAAGAGGCTAGTTGGGTATTTCGCAATGTGACAGAACTTCGACTGGAAGATGAAAAGGTCCAATAAGACAACGTCACATCTGGCTTGTTTGATGGAGAACTGTATGTGGAAGTTAAGAGCAGTGAGGATAGATGAAGGGACATACTTCCAAGTAAGAAATTTTGTTAACAAACACACTTTTTCGTTGGAGGAGATTCACCATGGCCATCGACAAGCTAGTGCAGTCATAATTGGAGAAATGGTTTTACCTAGACGTCAACAACAAGATGGTCGACTAATGCGCCTGAAAAAGACATAATCGTCGACATGAAAATGATGTATGACATCCAAATCATGTACAGTAAGGTGCATCAAGCCCTCGATTATGCATTGTCACTGACCTATGGAAGGCATGAGGAAGCCTTCCTACTTGCCATCATTTGATTATGTGTTGAAATAAAAAAATCTAGGCACAATCATTGACTTACAGTGCGACAAAGATGGTAAATTCCTTTACTTTTTCATGTCATTGGGTGCCTCACTTAGAGGATTTCGGAGATGTATACATCCAGTTATTGCCGTTGATGGTACCTATTTAAAGGGAAGATCTGTGGGTACAATGTTTGTTGCAACTTCATAAGATGAGAATGAACATGTGTATCCAATTGCTTTTGGGTACGGTGACTCATAAAACAACCTATCATGGGAGTGGTTTTTGGATTCCTTGAAAGATGCCCTTGGTCATATAGATGATCTGGTTTTTATTTCTGATCGACATGCAAGCATTGAAGTAGGGATTTATAAGGTGTTCCCCCATACAACCCATACCATATGTTGCTGACACTTTTCTGAAAATATTAAGAAGCGATATCACAGAAAGGATATTGCTGCAATAATAGACAAAGCAGCCCGAATGTATAGTGAGTTGAAATATAACCGGTAAATGGAAGAGTTAAGAGTTACGAAACTTGTACCAAAATGCATATGATTATGTCAATACTGTTGATCCACACAAATGATACACTGCCTTGACAGAAGGTGCAGGGTCATGACAACAAATGTTACAGAAAGCATAAACTCATGCCTAAAATTTGCGTGGCAACTGCCTATGTTGACTCTGGCAGAGTTCATTAGGAATATGCTACAATATTGGTTTCACGATCGCTATAGGGCTGCATAGTCCATGCATCATCAGTTGACCGTCGTAACACATCTTGTGATCCTAAAACGTGTGGAAAAGTGCGGTTATATGACCGTAAATCCATTCGACTTGAATATATTCTCGATAAAACGGTCTGAAAAATAGTGGACTGTTGACTTAGCCTGAAAAACCTGCACATGTAACAAATTCCAAATAGACCATTTTCCATGTTCTCATGCACACACTGCCATAAGGTACATTCGAAGTTTTAGTGTACGCTTAACATTACTGAAACATGAATCTTATCATTTTCATTGTTTTTGTAGATAGCGAAACTTGGATTTCACATCCCTGTGTGCGGACTGCTACAGAAGACAGACACTTATTGACGCGTACTCGATTCTTATTATACTGGTTGGACATCCTTCCATCTGGGTTGTGCCATTTGACATCGCTGAAAGGGTGGTTTTGAATCTAATCTCCAGGAGACAAGCAGGACACCCGAGGGCGGGGTGACATGTCTTGTCTTCGAAGAGGATAACTATACAATCGTATAGAAGATGTGGACAACCAGTGCATAATTCCAGGATATGTTCTAACCCCACCCTTGATTAATGAAGGTCTGATCAGAGTTGTTTCTGAGGAATACCATCGCAAGTTTAGCATCTGTCATTCAGTTAGCCACAACAAACAGACATACCCTAACAGGGACTCCACCGTGGAATGACTTGAGGCATTTCGATTGATGACATTGTGAAAATTTGTAATCTTATGACTTGTTCATTAACTTAAATTTTAATTAAATAGGAGTTTCAATTTGTGTTATACTTGTGATTCTAGAAACAAAAAAAAAATTAAATTATTTTTCAATTCAATTGTTTTTGTAGAAAAAAATTCGTAAATATTAAAAACAATTACTACAAAAATCTAATCGGGCCGGGATTTACAAAAAATCTCAACAACCATCTTCTCCCAAATGATCCTCATATCATCTTCTGACCAATCAAAATCCTTCCTATCCGCCAATAAGTACTCTATCAATCTCAATTTATGGTGACCACAGTTACTCCTGTAGTTGGACACATAAGCATGTGTCAATAAAACAATAGGTTTTTAATAACACAATTTCGAAGTTAATGAAAAAAATTCTTACGGTTGGTTCTGTTGGGGGATACATGTTTTGGACACCACGATGACAAAGAAGGGCTTATTCTTCTTGGCGAACGTCTCATAGCCAGCTAGTTGCGCAATATGAAACCCGACCTGATGCAACATTGAGAGTAAAAACCAGCTCTAGGGGTCCAGTATGAACATCTTCTCGATGGTGAGGTCGGCGGTCACTAAGTGCCAATGTTGGTGCCTAATGTTGCATGGTATCAGAACCTATACATGTAACAAGGACCTATACAAAGACATTTTTATTTTCAAATTACAAATCAAGTAACACTTACCATGTCAACCTTTGTACAAGAACTGCTTCCACTTGGGGCACCACCATGTACCGTCGTAAGGTCCTTATCGGACCACCAGAACTTCAGCACATTCCACCGTGCCGTGGTGATATCCCCATGAGCATCATGAGACATCATTCTCCTCCACTGGTGCTCCAGGAATGACTGTACAAACATTTGATAGATAAAAAGTTATAAATTACCAACATGCGTAATCATTACGTATTAAATACTTACAAAAAACTACGTATCCAATATGTTGATCCTCTGGTTATACACAGTTAGGAATGCTCGCTGACTCTTCCGAAGAATATAGAGGTACGCGTCCATATGCTAGGAATATATACGAGTTATAAACTGTTAGGAGTGTATCATGACTAAAACAAACTTAAAATAGAAAATTGCCTAACGTACGTACCTTGTCCTCCAACTCCATGAAGTTGACCTGGATTCGATGGAACCATCCACCATCAACTAGCTCTAGCACGTCTACATCACATTTGTATAAATTTCCCATTAGCTACACAATTAATTTATTTAACAGAAAATACTGGCATCTAAATAGATAAAATTTTACTTATCGTTCCCTCTTTATGTTCCTCTTGAAGGCTTTGTAAGCCTCCAACTGGTCAGCGTCCACCAGTCCGTGGGGATAAAAAACGTGGTCTACAATCTGGGGTATTACCATCACCCTTTTAGGCCTGTAGATATCGGTGTACGGGCTGATCAACTGCCAACCGTGCTTGTGTATGCGCCTCTCGAGTCTAATTCCCCCCTTAGGGTGTGCTGCGATGAGGAACTCTGTCACCGTAAATCGGGTGGATGGGACTGTTGAGACTCGATAGATATAAGGGGTGGAGAGGGGGATAGAGAAGTGGTGCTCCATTGATGGAGAAGGTAGGGGGACGGTTGGCACTGGATCGATGAGTGAAGTGAATGGGACAACTGGTGCTAGATCGATGGGGGAGGTGGAGGGGATGACTAGTGCTCGATCGATGGGGGAGGTGGAGAGGATGACTGACACTCGATTGATGGAGGAGGTAGAGGGGACAGCTGGTGCTTGATCGATGGGAGGTCCGAGAGAACTGTTGTACTTGTAACAGGCCTTGTATCCCCAGTACGCAACTGAGCCTCAATCAATGGAACTGCCACCCCGGTATGTGGATCCTTCCGACGTCCACCAGTCTTGTCATCCCTCCGATTTACCCACCTGTCCTGTTTCCTGGAGTAAAGTTTGGATCAAGACCATGTGGACCATCTCGGTACGTATGCGTCCTCGAGCCCTGAAGCCCCCCGATTAATACGAGTAACTCCCAGTGCTGATGTTGTCGATCATCCTCGCTCTTTCGGATCATATCCAATAACTTTCGATGCTGTTGTTGTCGATCATCCTTACTCTTCCGGAGGACTTCATGTAACTCGTTGAACTGATGGGATCATGTCTGCATTGTTAGTACTAAAACTATCAACATGTCACATTAATAAAAAAAATTATCATATCAACTTACCTCTCCATCACGTCCAACACCGGCACTAGAATCCCCTCTAGATGTAACAGGTCCGGGGGTGGTAAATCGAACCTGCCTATGCCTCACTCACCGAGGATTCGGCTCACATCCCATATTGTCCATGGCCATGAAACCCGTACTCTCCGGGTCAGAAGCTTCCATCTCACTAGGTCTCTGACCCCCATCCTCCTGGTCGAAACCCTCTGTCCCACTGCCCCGCCAGTGGTAGACTAATCAAGGACCGAAGCCGGAAGCTACAGCCTGTCTTCCGCTATAAACAGGCTTCCCTTCTCGTTTTGCCCTACGAAGTACAGTGCCTCTGTCTTAGCTGCTATGGGAACGATTTCCGTCCTCGCAAACATCTGAAAGCTTAGTTAGAATAATGTCATTGTATACTTATTAACTAATTTAAAGATTAACAAATAAAAAAAGTACCCTAGCATTGAAAATCTTGGCCAACTTCTTCCCTCTTGGTTGTTCAGTTAACTCCTACTTCAAAATACGGGGAGAAAGGTCTGTATCCCTCCAGACGTCGAACTGGAGACCCAGATCGGGGATCACCTCGAAAGTAAATATCTGCATCAAAGATAAGTACGATAAGAATCCATAAAATTTAGAACACGAAAAATAAAGTACATGTTGTCCTTTAGAGTTCTTACCAACATGGCATGAGATAGACCGTAAATGTTGTATGTCTCCACCGTATGTACATCAGCGCCCTGTGACTGCTGGCATCCCTCACGTCGTCGGGGTAGCGCATGCTTGAATGAACAAATAGAATGCCTATATACGTGGGCACCTCACCGGAACGCATCGAAGGCAGCGAGGTCTTCCACCAGTCGAAACTGCCAAACTGGAATCTTGAATCTCTTGTCCAACCCCATCAGTATCCAGTTCAGCATATATATGAGGTAGATCTTTACATCATCGTACGCCTGCTGGAAATCTTCGAGGGTGACAAAAACCCTCAACTCCTGGAATGATACCTCATCGGCTCTAGGAAAGTACCGCTGATGTATGCCATTATCCACTGCTGTATACAGGCTCGTGTCCGGCACGACTCCAAAACGAAATCCGGTGATGAGGTAAAATTCCACCTTCGAAAACCTCACCAAATGGTCCCCTAACAGGAACCACATCTCATCTGTTGGCCTGTTATGATGTAACTCTCGCAACAACAGCCGATGAATAACAGTACACGAAAACTTCATCCGCCAGTGCATTGACATGAAATGCCCAAAACAGGACACCATGAACCGACGTCGGTCCTCAACAAAAAAATCTTCGGGGACCCGGTTTAATACATCCTTTATACGGTCGAGGGCGTTAAAATGGTCGTGTCGAGTCAGTTTTTCCTCGTACCAATCTCCCTCTGGAGTTTTAAGATAATCCTTGATTCTTTTAAAAATATGCTATATTCTTTCAAAAAATGCTTGAATCATATTAAAAAAAAGGCTAGATTTGGCTACAAATATACTCGATTTAATTAAACCTATTTTTTTTTATGCTCTATTCTTTGAAAAGAATGCTCAATTCTTTCAAATATATGCTCGATTTGGTTACAGATATATTCGATTTAATTAAACCTATTTTTTTTTAAATGCTCGATCCTTTGAAAAATATACTCAATTCTGTCAAAATTATGTTTGATTTGGCTACAAATATACTTGATTTAACTAAACCTGATTTAAAAAAAAAATGCTCGATTCTTTCAAAAATATGCTCGATTTTGCTACAAATCGAGCAAATTTAACTAAACCTTTTAAAAAAAAATCCTCGATCATTTAAAAAATATGTTTGATTCTTTCTAAAATAAGCTCTATCGTATTCAAAAAAATGCTCGATTTGGTTACAGATATACTCGATTTGGCTACAGATATACTCGATTTAACTAAACCTAATTTTCAAAAAAAAAAAAATCATCGAAACTCTATCAAATAAGCTCGATTCTACTACAAAAATGCTTGGGTCTTGGTAAAAAAGTCTCAGCTATCTAGATTTTCATATTCTTCAACAAATATTCAACCTCTTTTCAAACCCTAACCTTAACCACAACAATTCTCAGCTCCCTAAATCAACCGTAATCTTCAAGTTCAATCAACAAAAACCATTTCTAACATGCAATGCTACTTCTGAACAACAAAATCAAAACTAAAATCAAAATCAGCTTACCTTGATCGATTGCAAAACTTCTCGATCGATATTCCACCGCTCTCCGGTCACTCTGCCGTATCGTCGTCGTTGATACAGTTTTGGTCACTTGAAAGTCACTGATTTTTTTTTCTCTCCACTTTTTCTCTCACACGTTGAAAACGACAACTCACTTTTGGGGTATTTTGGTCTCGACACCTTAATTGGTGTATTTTAAACATACATTATTAAAGTGATGATATTTATTCAAAGGCCTCCAAAATAGTGTCAAAAATTTTTCGAGCCCTGTATAATTTATGTATTGATTGTATGCATTAAAGTATTAATCTCCGATATTATTCGAAATCGATTTAGTGATCCATAGCTACATCTGAGGAATTTTAGATCAGTTGTCCTTCGAATGAGAATAGTCATCACTCAGGACTTGGCAATTTTAAGATCGTCTCTATTTGTTTAAGTTTTATTTTCTCCATGAATGAGAATAGTCATCACTGCATCTTTACATATATATCTTATTATTATTATTATTATGTTTTTTTTTTTATGGTTTCTTTAACTATGATGTGGACGGTGGAGTCACTCACACCATCTCTATAGCAAATAGGGTTTGAGAAAAGTATTTTTTTTTTCTTGAATAACAGTAAATATTGCAACGGTACAAATTGTTAGATATATGCCCTAGAGAAAAACATGTAAAAATAATTCTGTATTATTTTTGAAATAAATCAATGTTATTTATCCGTGGTGTAGCAATATATATTAAATGAGCATTGTTCGGTTAATTATAAAATATATTTGATTCATACGTATTGGCGCAAATACACGTGGATGGATATGAATCGAAAGTTCTTTATAGAACAAATAATATTAGTTCTAATCGTTTGTGGATCTGGGCAATTTACCAAGTGATGTTGAAACACTTGTGACTTATGGATTCATATAATAATGGTGTCTCAGTTATCTGAGTGAGAGTCTTCACTTGAGGTTAAAGAAAATACATTGAACCGGACTATGCATGTGAAACAATTTATCTCCAAAAGCTCATACTTCTAAAAGATTTGGAACTAAAAACTCTATTAGGAGATGTTTTTCCAATATAGAGGGGATCACCCCCTCCGAGCATGTGTCCAAGCAAGTTGGGACTTTGGGATAGCCAATTGACCGTCAAATATGATAGATAGATGTGATATTAATTTTTAGGGATAAATTCAAGCGATTTTTTTTTTTGGAAGGTGTTTGCCTCGTTTTGTAAATACTAATCCCAAAACAAACCTGTCCGGTATATGTAATTCAGAAATCAACAACACAAGAAAATCACGTTAGAAAATAGTGTTAGAACCTAGGCCCGTGTTTGACATGGTGTCCTTATGACAATTTCACCGGGCAACACCGTATGTGTTAGGCGATTGTCTCCTAGGATACAACGGTTCAACAATGGTAGGCATAAACACTATCCACTACCCACTACCCACTACCAACGAACTCAAACTGAGTTTAAGAATTGCTTTGTGCTCTTCTTATTACTAATTGACTATCACAGTGAATGAAAATCACAAGCACAGGCTTTGGCCATCTTGAGATATATTTTAAGAATTGGCGTAGCCATTCAGCCTCCTCACCGCAATTATCTAATGCTATAAACTCAAAATCCATGGTGGATCTGGCTATACATGTTTGTTTGGAGGATTTTCAAGATACCGCCCACCTCCCAGTGTGAATATATACCTACTAGTGGATTTAGACATCCAGTTGGCATTAGTGTATCCTTCATATCAGACATCCAGTTGGCATTAGTGTATCCTTCTAGGACAGCTGGATATCTGGTATAATGCAGTCCATGCTTACGAGTGAATCATAAGTAACTTAAGTACTCTTACTATTTGTTATTGGTAAAATCTGAAGAACGATGAGTCAACATAACTACCCAAAGATACGGGAGATAGAGATGCCATGTCACAAAAAGTCATCCTTCCTAAACCTACCTAAGATAACCAAAGATGGTCTCATGACACCTGGTCGGGGTTGATGAGACGGTCGAGGTAAAACCCCGGTCAGGATTGAATAACCGATTAGGGTGAATAAAGCTTGGTCGGGTTTTGATAGGTGATCAGCGGATTGACATGTGGATTCTTCCAAGCACATGCAGAATGAATCCTACTACAGAATGAATCCTACTACAGTAGGATGTCTTGAAACACACCTTGATAAGGAAGTGAATTTTTCTATCAATGCCATAATCCAAATTGGCTAAAAGACCTAATGCATGAAGAACGCAAAACAGGAAAGAAGAATAAAATGACTCAAACACATAAACTTTATTAAATTATATAGCACAAATTAGGGTTCTATGCATGTATAAATAGACCCTAATAATACCCATGAAGGGGGAAATAAAGAGGAGAGAGAAGATAAGAGATTGAGTGTGTAATCGATTATTCATAGTGAAATTCTTTCTTTGTCGATTTCCGGCAACCGTAGACGTTTCCCCTTACATAGGGTTTTACCACGCAAAATCTTTGTGTTTTCTTTAATTCCTTAATTGTTCATAATTTACAATTGTGTGATCTCATATACTTTCTGTTCGACGTGTGATTCATCCAAAAATCACTGTCAACAATTGGCGCTGACGAACCTCCGCCGTTATAATTAATTAGGCATTTAGTAATACAAAGTAAAATCATGGCTGACAAAGATTTGTCCCCGCGTAACATTGATGTCTCACGAGAGGCGAATATCATGGACGCCGATGCACCGGGAACAGATTTACCATCAGGAACTCCACCATCAAGCAGACAGGATATCGTCACAACCACGGACTTGACTATAGGGATATCTCCAGATGCATTTAGACAAGTTCAAGAATCCCTGCGGAGAGTCATTGATGATGCCACTAGACAGGGAATTAGCATAACTGCACCTGTAAATCTGAGTTCACCATACTGTTGGGGTTTATGCCCTAAAGATGTAATTTGTAAATGGATTTATTAAATAAATAAAAGGAAAAGTTCAATACATTCTTGTTGTGTTGTTTATTATATAACTTGTGCATAAATTTAACATCCAAGATTGTTGGATGTAATCTCGAACTGTGTATATGAGTGTCATATACGGATGGATACAGTAAAAGACGTGTAATCTAAAGAGTTCATAGATAGCAAATAAAGCTGGGTACTTTATTTGTGGTGAATCTATAGTTACGGTCAATTCCGTATTGTACGGTGATTCTATCCTGAATCATTCATAAAGAGATATGAGAATAGAGACACCTTGTATGATGTGATCATATAGGACTAGACCATGATCTATATGAATCTCTCACCAAGATCCGTTTACCGATGAGATTCATATATATCAACTAACGATGGCTATATGTGTGTGATCTTAATCCTGAGTGTCTTATCGACTCCTTCAGGTTAGATCGTGGTCTTTGATATACCATGGGTGATGTCGGATGCTATTCCCGATCAATATGCTCCGTATGTTGGGATTACAGTTTGGCTTGTGGCTGGAAATATTTGTACACAATAGTGGAATCCACTCCTTTTTGTGAGAAGTAGATGGTAGTTCCCTTAAGGGTTGATTCGGGGCTTGGACAATATGAGCGCTCTTCTAATTCCGTAAGGAAATAGGATTTATTGTTCATTATAGAATCAACGGTACTTAAAGGATATATGTAATTAGAGGGGTATAACGGATATTATGACCTAGCTCTAATTATGAACTACTGTGGAGGATCACACCATGTGTAATAGCTATATCAATAGACACCGAGTTGTATCGGTCTGTGTAAAAGTGTCTACAGTTGAGAGAGTGCAGCTTCGGGTTTTTAGTGGAATAACACCGGAGTTAATAATCAATGAATATTAGTTAAAGAGTTTAATTAATGATTCCTAGAATTATTGGAGCTCAAAATATTGTGGGTCCATTAGGTCCCCTTGCTAGCCCGATTGATTTAGGTAATAAGGGTCACAGTTAATTAATTGGATTGTCCAATTAATTGTGCTACAAAAGTGACACGTATATATTCGGGAATTAATTGAATAATAAGATTATTTAATTAAAGAATGTTAATAGTTAAATTAATTAAATAATTAGATTATTTAATTATATTGATAATTATGAATTATTAATTAACTATTAATTGGAGGTTGTTAGTTGATATATGGATTTAGGTGAAGATAAAATAATAGGATTATTTTTATCTTACTAAATCATTTATCTAAGTATTTGAATTTAAGTTTAAATTTAAAATACTTATTATCATTTTTAATATATTAGATATATTTGAAAAGGATAATTAAAAGATATATATCAATTAATAACACAAGAGATTGCATTGGATGCAAATTGGTGTGTACATGAAACAATAGTCAAAAGAAGAATTTGCATAGGATGCAAATACTTAATACATATATGATATATATATGTAAAGCAAGCAGTGGCGTGTAAGAAATATATGAATGAAGCCAGGCGTTAGATATATATATATATATATATATATATGTGCATGCGTTATATATATATATATATATTCGTGAAAAATGAAGCAAGCGATAGATATATATATATATATATATATATATATATATATATATTGTTTCATGTTTTGTGTGTTTTTGAAACACATAGAAGAAAGAGTTTCTTCAATTTCTCTACATCCTCCATTCAAGTTCCTGAGATCGTGACGCGCCCACACGCAGTTACCAGTCTCGGGAGATAGCGAGGAGATCAAGTGGTTCAGACAGGAGCACATCGTAAAGTGAAGGAGTCTCCAAACGTTGGTATGTTTTTCTTTTCTTTATATCGATTTCAATTTCCTGTGTTTACATGTTGTATGTATTAGTTCCGAAAATAATTATGTTCCAAAGTTCACTTGTCCCAGATATAGATATGATCTGTATATAAAATTTTAAAACCTAGTTTCGCTACGTGACCGGTGAAACAGGGTTCCAACACATACCAGCTCTTTACACATGTTGTAGCCCAAGGACCTAAGGTGTGCTCTAAGATCGTGGCAACTGCTCCAGGTGCACCCTAAAAATTTGGAAGAGACAGGGCAGAGAAACGGGGCAACAGAGAACGCTCGCGTAAAAGAAACAACCCACACCAGGATAGAAGAGCAGAGGAACGTGAGGAGTCAAGCTCACGAGAGGATATCGTAGGGTACGACGATTTAAGACAATACTATAAGCAAGACGACAGGCATGATGGATAGAGTAAGATGCTCCGATCGAATTCAAATGATGACGAGCGTGCTCCCAGAAGGCAAAAGGACCCGTATGGGCTCACAGTACACCCAAGGTTAGATAGGTGTGGCGATCCAGAAGGAGAGCGTGAAGTTCTTCTTAGGAGGAGAGAAGCTTTGGAAAAAAAATTAAAGTCAAGAAAACCCTCTGGTCGGGAATTTTGGGAGTTCGTTATCTGATGCCATAAGGCAGGCTCGTTTCTTGGAGAAATTCAGGATGCCGCATGTGGAGCAATACCGATCCGTAGGAACATGTTAGAAGATACCAGAGCACTATGGTTCAGTACGACTATGATGATGCCCTTTTGTGTCGTATGTTCCCTCAGACATTGGGAGATCAGGGATCCAGGTGGTTCGGAGGATTTTTATCAGAATCCATCAGAAGTTTCGAAGGTTTGACGTGAGCATTCACTAGAAAATTTATGGGAAATATCTAGTGAAGGAAATCGGTGTCAGCACTTTTTACCTTGAGGCAAATAAAAGATGAAAAGTTAAAAGACTATTTAACCAGGTCTTCGTAGGAGTATCAGAAGTTCAGAACCCTAACGATGACGCGGTGGTGTCCACGTTCATAAACTGCTTGTAACACAGTCATCTAACTTTAGGCCTGAGACAGTGGGGGTCGATCACATATGCAAGCATGATAGATTATGTTGGGGGATATACCATGGCAGAAGAAAAATAGATTGCCCACGGGGGTCGTCCAACCAGTAGTCAAAAGAGCCAAGAAAGCGGTTTGAAAAACAATGGTAAGAATGACTCGAACGGTAATGGAGGAAAATGAAAAGATGGGCGAAAAGATGATGATAAAACAGGGAGGAACCCAAGGTGCCCATACACCAATTATACCCCGTTAGCCAAAAAGTAGGAGGAAATCCTGAATATAATAGAGGACAAAAATTTGTAAAAAATAACCCCGAGACAGTTAAACTTCGCTAGACGAAATACTACCAAGTACTGCAGATTCCACCAGGAAAATGGCCACAAAACCTCCAAGTGTTACCAACTCAGGGATTACATTAAGAAGCTAATCCGGGAAGTGCATCTTACTGTTGTCATTCTCAGAAGGGAAGAAGATCGACAAAAGGATCTCCATACAGGGGATCAAGATAGGAGTTACAGGAGCCCAAAGAAAGACTTAGATAGCGGGGCAATCAACACCATTTTTGGTGGCCCCAATACCGGAAGCAACAGTCAAGAAAGGATGTCTGAAGTTAGGAAAGCCATGAATAGCCAAAGAAGTATGAAGGTAAATCATCTAGGTCCCGATCAAAAGAAACCAAAGCAAGGATTGGGACCAAGAATTTTCACTGAAGCAGACACACACGAGTGGGAGGTCAGACCAAACGATGTGATTGTTGTGTCAATCTGCATCGGACACATGCAAGTAAGACGAATACTGATCGACAACCACAGCTCGACAGACATTTTGAGCGTAGAGGCGTTTGACCAACTCGAGCTACAGAGGAATGATCTCCAACCACTAAAAGTTCCATTGAGGGGTTTCGGAGGAGCCGAAGTCAGGGTATTACGGGCTGTTAAACTACCAGCAGAAGTTGCAAGTTTTCCTTGTATGAAGACAATATTGCTGGACTTGGTGGTCGTAAATGTTAAGAATTAGCCATATAACACTTTGTTAGGTCGACCCTTCCTGAACAAAATAAAAGCCGTAATTGCAACCTACATGCTCATGGTGAATTTTTCGACCGAAGCTGGGGTAAGGATCATGAAAAGCTTACAGGAGTGGGCCAGGAAAGCGAATCTCGTCGTGTACAGGGAAAAGGTAGAGTTGGGAGTAATGCAAGTGGTGTAGGGAAAAAACGGTTTAGAAATGCAGCGGAAGCGTGATAAAAAATGAGATTAGGGTTTGCGTATAAATAAAAATTTTCCCTTTTATGCAACGAGAACCTTAACCCTAGATTAATTGATGTATATAAAAGTATCGTACCTTTTTCGCGTGACGATTGAACAAGCGCTGAATCAATTCAGCAAGATCTTTCAATCCAATCACGAACGTGAATCACCTAGGAGTGTGGGCTCCCTTTCTTTAAATTATATTCTTAAGGATGGAGACAAAGCAAATATCTTTTCTTTGTTAGTTACAAATATCCTCCAAGAGAAAAAATCCAAAAACGTCCGGTCACTTGTGAATTATCAATCAATTTGATTGTAACTCGCGTGAACCATGATTCGATGTTGTACACAAAACCCTTTTGATGTAAAGGATATTAGCATACTATCGAATATAAAAACGTTCCCCTTTTTCTCTACTTGGCCGAATTCACACACTATTGCTTAGAGAAGATTGAATTTTGTCTAGAGTAAAATCAGATTTTTCTCCCTCAAAATTCTATGATAGCCGAATTCTTCACTAAGAAAAATATGGCTTGGCCGAAATTCCTCTCTAATGCCTTAGGGCTGGCCGAATTCATCATCCACATATATATATATATATATAGATTCATAAATCCTTTCCTAAGAAGGATTCACTTGGTTAGCAAGAATCCTTTTCTTAGGTGGATTTATTTGGTAGTTAGAATCCTTATCTTAGAAGAAAACTAACTACTCCTTTAACTATATATTGTGTTGGCCGAATTTCCCTTGTTTGAAGTAGATTAGGAGTGTTTAATCTTTCCTAAGAAAGATTACTTGATGGACAAAAATCCTATCCTTAGGTAGATTAACTTGGTGGTTATGAATCCTTTTCAAATAAGAATTCTACCACTAAGTAGTTTTACTTGGTGACCAAGAATCCTTTTCCAAAAAGAATTCTTTCCTACACCAAGACTCCTAATCCTACTCAATAGTGTGTTTGTAACCATATTAAAGACTTCCTAATTTGATTAGATAAATAACTACTTTTATTTACCTACTTATCAAATATAGTCTTTAACATTAACTATACTACCAACAATAGTATAGTTTAGGAGACTATCTCCTAATAGGAAAAGATTTTGACTTTTAATTAAATAATTAATTAATCAACAAATTAATTAATTTCCATTTAATTAAAAAATGATAAAATAAAAATAATATATTTAAGCTATTCACCATGACCTTTGCCGCCCATACCTAGTATAAAGGCCATATATTATTTTTCTCATTTTATTAAATCCATTGGACCTTAATAAAAAGTCCACATGTGAACTAGACCTATTCTTACAAAAAGAAACAAGTTCACATGCCTTATTACAATTCTAGATGGACCCTTATTGGTCCGGTAGAATATATTAAGTGATCCATGCAAGTTCGTATAGATTGGGGATCTTGGCGGGCTATCTAAATTTAAGCTCTAATAGACACAACCCAATCACAATCAACAAATGATTCACTTAGGTCCAATCTATTTAATTTTAGTTCATTCCACTAAATAACTAAAATTGAACTCTTAAATAAAGATAGAATAAGTTGATGTTACTCATTCATACCATAGACAACCTTATTGGAGAAAGTGTATCATCGTGAAGAATACCAGTAATCGCCAAGAGCTCATAGACCGCCTATAGCTCTCCAAGTTACCATATTTACTCATATGACAACATTTTAAACTTGGATATTTTGACTTGTCCAGAAGCCATGTTTCAATAGACACTATTGAAAACTTAACGTTAAGATTTAATATACAATACCTCAAATCATCCAAATGATGATATTCTACTCTCATTCAATAAATGGAGCCACGATGTCCATATCTATAAATGAAGTCCTCTATCGATTAACAAATGAATACCACCAAACTATAGAGGATAGACTATGCTATATAATCGTACTCATTGATAGCTCAAATGATAACACTTGCAACCATAAGTCCATCATTTATCTCAGGATTGAGATAGACTCTCTGATTGTCTTCGAATGAAAACTTTTATCCATTGACGGTTCTAGATAAAGTATTTCATTGTGATCCTATTAATTGCACCCAGTGCACTAGATTCTTTTGCCGTAAGACACCACACTTTGATGATTTTAGACTCATCATGACACATTTGATCTCACTCAAATGCTAGCAAAAGAATCTACAACTTTGACAAGATAAAGGCGCCCAACCTTTTATCTTAAGTTGTGAATATTATTCAAGACTAACTAAAGATTTGTGTCTACCTCATACATATCTAGATGTATGAACAATTCTTATTTTCTCATAGTCTTTTGACCTTATGATTATTTACTTTTGACAATTATAATAATTAAACTATAAATGCTATAAGATTTGTTAAACTAGAAATCACTTCATTCATATGAAAAGATTGTTAATTATAATATTACACTCTTGCTATCGAGTATAATCCTAACAAGTGGATACTGTCAGAAAAGATAAAGACCTACAAATAGACCCAACAAAGGCAAAGCCGAGACGCCTATCAGGTTCGACCTGTAACTGAGAGAGGTGCCAGAGAGTGGCAAAGGCCCGAAGAAACCAACTATGGAAGTTGCCATGAGCAACGACGACCCGATGAAGACTATTAAGCTTGGGTCCCAACTAACGAAGCATGATCAAAGCAAGATGTTCGAACTCCTAAAAGAATACAAGGATGCGTTTGCCTGGGAACACGCGGACATGCCAGAGATCGATTCGAGGACAATTTCACATTACTTAGCAGTGAATCCCGATCAGAAACTAGTTATCCAAAAGAAGAGACGCTTCAACCTAGAAAGAAGCAAGGCGATCAAGGAAGATGTGGATAAGCTATCAGCCGCAGGATCTATTCAAGAAGTGAAATATCCCGACTGGATTGCCAACGTCGTCCTGGTGAAAAAGAAAAACGGTCAGTAGAGGACGTGTTTGGATTTTACCGACCTAAACAAAGCATGTTCGAAAGACAGCTTCCCTTTGCCTTGGATTAACCAGTTGGTAGACGCAACGGCCGATCATGAACTATTAAGTTTCATGGAAGCATATTCAGGTTATAACTAGATCAGAATGTTCAAACCAGATGAGGAAAAAACCTCATTCACAACTAACCAAGGGATGTATTGCTATAAGGTCATGCCATTTGGATTAAAGAATACTGGGGCAACTTACCAAAGACTGGTAAATAAAATGTTCGCTCGACAAATTGGCCGGAATATGAAGGTATACATGGACGATATGCTCACCAGAAGTTTAACATCTGGAAATCATCCAACCGACCTATGTGAGACGTTTGAGGTACTGTGAAAATATGGGATGAAGTTAAATCCAAAGAAGTGCATATTCAGAGTACCATCAGACAGGTTCCTAGGATTTCAAATTCACCAAAGAGGGATCGAAGTATACCTAGAGAAAATAAGAGCCTTGGAAGAAATGAGGTCTTCCAAGACACTGAAGGAAATCCAAAGATTGACAGGTTGCCTAGCGTCCCTGAGTCAGTTTATAACTAAATCCACTGACAAATGCCTACCCTTCTTCAAAGCAATTAAGTGAGGCAAATGCGTAGAGAGGAATGATGAGTGCGAGCAAGCGTTCAGAAAAATCAAAGAATACTTGGGAAAAGCTTCGATATTATCTAAACCACTTCAAAGGGAATTGCTCTATCTTTACCTTTCGGTTACAAATGTGGGGATAGGGTCGGTACTACACAGATTGGAAGAGGGAAAGAAGAAACTTGTATACTACACCAGCAAAGCTCTGTTACCTGTGGAAACAAGATACTCTCCAGCTAAAAAAATGGCTTTGGCCTTGGTAACAGCAACGAGAAAGCAGATACCTTACTTTTAAGCTCACCAAATTGAAGTATATACTGACTGTCCGTTGAAACAGATTTTATCAAAACCCGAGGTGTCGGGAAGGCTGACTAAGTGGGTGGTAGAATGGAGTGAGTTTGTCATAGTCTACTCGCCAAGAGCGACGATCAAAGGACAAGTTGTAGCGGATCTGGTCGCGGAGTTTGCTGAGCCGAACAGTGAGGTGATCAAAATGTTAAGAGAAGATGACCTGTTTGCTTGGAAACTACATCTAGATGGATCGTCAGACACGCATAGCAGCAGGGCTGGTATAGTTATATCCACACCAGAAGGTGACCGGGTGGAATGTGCCTTGCGATTTGAGTTCAAAGCTACTAACAACATGGCAGAGTATGAGGTGCTTCTGGCAGGCCTTAGGGTATGCACAACACTGGGAGCCGATGAGTTGAAAATATTCAGTGACTCTCATGTGGTAGTCAATCAAGTTCTAAATGAATACCAAGCCAATGATAACAACATGGCCGTTTATTTAACTATAACCAAGACACTCCTCGAAAGGTTCAAAGCATACAGAATCATCCAGATCCTGAGGGATAAAATTGAGAAAGTGGATGCGTTGTCAAAGTTGGCATCAACCACCAATGTATGGTAAAAAACGATCCTGATCATCCACCTGCAAAATCCAAGTATCGAGAACAAAAATCAAGCCTAAGCGTCGGAGGTCGAAGTGATTGAAGAAGAACAAACTACCTGGATAAAACCGATTAGAGAATACTTAGAGAAAGGGGTGCTCCTGACGGAGACAACTGAGGCAAATCATCTCAGCTATAGAGTCACAAGATATTCGATAGTAGAAGGAGAGCTATATAGAAAAGGGTCCTCCAAAGCCTTTAAAAAATGTGTGGACCCGATCAGAGGTAAGAAAATATTAGAAAGTATCCACAGGGAAGTCTGTGGGAATCACTCGGGTGGCAAAAGCGTGGCACATAAAACGCTTAGGCAAGACTTTTATTGGCTGACTCTATTTGGGGATGCACAAGGTGTTGAAAATTAGTGCGGTGGCTGCCAAAAGGTAGCTAACGATATCTGGAGACCACCCGAGCAGTTGAAAAATTTGATATCGCCATGGCTATTCACCATGTGGGGAATAGATCTGATTGGTCCGATACCAACCGCAACTAAAAGAGGGGCAAAGTATGCTATAGTGGCCATCGACTACTTCACAAAATGGGTTGAAGCGGAAGCACTAGTACATATCACTGAGGCTAACACGACCGATTTTGTGAAGAAAAATATCATCTATCGGTTTGGAATCCCGAAAACTATAATCACAGACAACTAGACTCAATTCGATAGTGACAACTTCAGAAATATTTGACAAGACTTCGGGATAAAGAACTATTACGCCACACCAACTCACCCACAGACTAATGGCCAAATGGAGGCGGTGAACAACATAATCAAGCATACTCTGAAGGCGAAGCTGGAGGGAAGGAAATGAAACTGGGTATCAAATTACACAAAGTCTTATGGGCTTATCGAACTACAGAAGGGACTTCAACAAGGGAAACACCTTACTCGCTGGCGTTTGGGAAGAAAGCAGTGATTCTAGTTAAGATAATTCACAAATTCCCTAGGGTACAACTCTTTGATCCTGAAGGAAATGTAGAGATGATAAAACAAGACTTGGACGAGTTGGAAGAGAGAAGAGATATGTCTGGGGTAAGAAATACCATCTACCAATAGAGGGTAGCAAGGTATTACAATTCGCATGTCAAGGTTAGAAGATTCCAACTTGGAGATCTAGTTCTGAGGAGGGTGACACTTAATACAAAGGCAAACCCGTAAGATCGTTAGCTGACAAATGGGAAAAACCATACCAAGTGGTCAAGATAGTAGGACTTGAAGCATATCGACTTTCTCGACCCGAGGGAACCGAGCTGCCTAGGCGATGTAATGCATAATATTTAAAGATCTTCTACCCATGGGGAAATTCATACATTTATTTTTATTATTTACTTCCATAGTTTAAGCTTTAAATTATTGTTAGCTAATTGTCTTTTATCTTTTGATAAATCAATAAAAATCCCTAGGGGTGTAGTTATAAAATATCAAGCACAGTGTTCGAAACCAAAATTCACTCGTAAGAGCATTTACAGGACACCTCAAAATATCGGTTGAGACCGATAAGGATCCAAAGGGGCCCAGTGAGGGGGCTGAAAGCATTAGTCATCAAGACAATGCACACTCATCGAAACTAAGTGGGTGCACATGAAGCATTATTAGGGCACCTTTGGGTATATAAACCCGACGAGATACACCATGAGTTGGATAAGGTGTGAATTCTACCAATAAGATAAGGCAGAGATAGCCATAGATGGTTATAAAGTTGGTGGGACAAGTTACGCCTTATTACAACGAATCTTGATCAACAGAATATCGGGAGACGTCCTGGTCACCTAGTTGACAGATAAAAGATGAAAGTCTATAAATATAACTGCATAATTGGTTTACAAATGAACATTTCTCAACAGAAAGATATACAACAAAAAATTAGGAGCAACCAGAACCCGAGTGGCAAAATATAGAAGATCTACCCAAGGTAAACCTGAAATCGTTGCAGAGCACGGTTCAGTTCTTGAAGGGTGATTGACCACCGAAAATCAGACAAATAAGTCGATCATTACATGCAGACTTAGAAGAATGGGTTATCAATCCCAAATAAACGATATACAAGTGGTTCTGCTTAGCCTAACTCATGATTATCAAACTGGCATGGGTCAACATGCATAGTTCAGGTTGTGTTGGCTTGGAGCCTTGTCCATCACATCCATTTCATGTGATTTCTTCCTTCGCGAATCACCGCTTCCCCGATGATACCTTTCAGACCTATCTCGTTCACGTCTTCCCTGATCTAATGCTTCGGAACTGGACCGCACTCGACCGACCCTTTATTTGGAATGGCCCCAATGATCACTTAGAGCCCGGGGAGGATGGCAGTCACTTGTACCAGCCTGTTCTGAGGGGACATATGAGGAATGGCGGTCAGATTCATACGTATGTTCCACCAGATCATGTTTAGGTGGAGCAATTCCCTGAGCAACCTGATCGGCTGCAACCTTCGTACTGACCCGATCAACATGCTTGGCCTTCTCAGCTTGATCACCTGTGGTGATGTCCACATCGTATACTGAAAGGAAAAGTGCCACACGATAATCAATAATCGACGTAGAGGAAAGGTATGCATAACAGTTTACATTAAAAGTAAAGCAAGGATGACTCACATCATTTACGACGAGCAAAAATCGTGAGAAAAAGCCCAGCCTCAATCAAGTCTGCTTGAACATAAAGGAAACGACGATCCCTTTCTTCCTAAGAGGTCTCAACCATTTTGACAACAATCTCATCCTGGCTCTTTGTCAGATAGGGGGAGGTTTTGTTCCAATGTTCAGGATTGCAAAAGTGCCTTGGACCTCTGTTTCGTATTAGCTCTTTTACGGGGTAAGCGACGACCACTTCATCCCAATCACCTCCAACGAAGAACCAACTGTTCTTCCAGTACTTGTTCGCTGAAGGGAACCCCAGCTAAATCCCATATGATCTTTGTCCGATGGGGGTACAGGTTTCCTCTTATATCCATAAGGAATCCATGAGCTTTGAGATGTGGATTGAAGGTAGAAATTCCCCCCACTATCAGATCGGTTCAGTGTATAAAAGATGTGGATCTCTTATGGTGTCGGGGGTTGTTTTTCCTCAAGCTTTTTCCATATATGCCCCAAACTAACCAACACCCGGCAAGAATTAGGGGTCAGTTGGGCAGGAGCAATGGCAGCATTCGCCAAGAATCGAGCGATAAAATGTTGGAACCCCGTTCACCGGTAAGGCAGCGGAAATGGATTTTAAAATTTTTATACAGATCGTAATCTGTATCTGGAACTAGAGAACTTTGGATCGTAATTATTTTCGAAACTAATATATATAAAAATTATTACACTAATAAAATATATATGTAAATACAAGAAATTGTAATCAATAATAAGAAGAAGATTAATAGAGCCATACCAACGTTTGGAGGCTCCTTCACTTGTTGTAATGCTCTTGATCTGTACCACCAATCTTCCTTACTATATCCCGGAACTGATAACTACGTGTGGGTGTATCACGAACTCAGAAATTTAGGAGGATGTTGAGGAGAAAAGAATAAGAAACTCTTTTTTTATATTTGTGCACAACACTTGCACACAAAGCCTTTTCTCTCCTTTTGATGTTATTTCATATACACACTTACACACAGTAACTCTCACACGAACAATATCATATTTCTAAGAGAACTGATAAAAATGTCATATGCATATGTTTCTCTTCTTTTTATTTAACAGCCACGCACACACACTTTCACAAACTTTCACAAACGCATTTTTGAATTGATGCATATATTTGACTTTTGTATTGATATCTGATATCTCTCTTTTCAAAGAATAATATATCAAATATATATATATATATATCTTTTGTTTGAAAACGAATCATCTTCGATTCGATTTTTTAAAATCAAATATATAATATTCAAAAATTTGATCAAATCTATATTTGATTTATAAAAACTTTCAAATTAAAAATATCTCATATATTTTATTTGGTTTTATTTGAATTCAAACTATTTAAATTTAAAAATTAAATATTTAATTTAATAAAATAATCATATTATTTTATTTTATTCAAAAATAAATATCAACATACACCCTCCATTTAGTGATTAATTACAAAATTAAATAATCTTATTATTTAATTTATTTAATCACCATTATTCAATAATTAAATAATCTCATTATTTAATTAATTCTCGAGTAAATACGTGTCACTTTCGTAACACAGTTAATTGGATAATCCAATTAATTAACCGTGACCCTTATTACCTAAATCGATCGGGTTAGCAAGGGGACCTAATGGACCCACATTATTTTGAGCTCCAATAATCCTCAGAATCATTAATTAAGCTATTTAATTAATATTCCTTGATTATTAACTCCGGTGTTATTCTACTAAAAACCAGAAGCTGTACTCTCTCAATTACAGACGTTTTTACACAGACCGATACAACTCGGTGTCCATCGATATAGCTATTACATATGATTTGATCTTCTACAGTAGTTCATAATTAGAGCTGGGTCATAATGTCCTTTAAACCCTTCTAATTACATATATCCTTTAAGTAACATTGATTCTCTAATGGACAATAAATCTTATTTCCTCACGGAATTAGGAGAACGCTTATATTGTTCAAGCCCCGAATCAACCCTTAAGGGAACTACCATCTATTTCTCATAAGAAGGAGTGGATTCTACTATTGTGTACAAACCTTCCCAGCCACAATCCAAACCTTCCCTTTGTCCAAAACGATGCTGTTTCGTGTAGGGTATAATATATATATGTTCTCTTCTCTTCTCTTTGGCTTGTGGAGTCCAAGAAGCCATTTTAATGAGATCAAACAATTTTTAGAGAGAGAGAGAGAGAGAGCTCCCAAGAACTCATTTTGACTCAACCAAACTCCAATCCATGAGCTCTCTAGAACTCATTTTGACTCAACCAAACTCCAATCCATGAGAATCTAGCATCTTCTTGCATATTCCAAGTATGGATTTCTCTTGTTTTCATTGACTATGTAATCTATACATGACCTAGAATTTATTATTACTTAACTAGGCTATGTTTACCTAGAAAAAACAGTAATTACTCATTGAATGTATGCTTTTATGTTATATTGCATTTATAACATGTTTGAGTTGTTGTTTGTTGGTTGAGATGTTTGTTTTCATGATAGCTAGCATTTAGGACGATTTTACTCTTTTAGCTAAATCTCTATGCTTTGCATTTAGATATTGTTTAGGACTCATTGATTGTATTTTGTGATTGCATTATAGTTCTTGCTATGCTTAATGACAACTTATGTTGAAATGGCTTTGTTTGATAACTAGGATATAATGTTGCATAACTATATCTAGTTAAGTCTTTATGAACATTAATTTAGATATTGATATTTAGGAATTGTACTTAGTGACATTCTTAAATTCCTAGATAAGCATTTAGTGTTGCCTAATATTACTTGCATGTTTGAATATTTTATCATATTCACTTAGATTGTGTTTGACTCTTCATTGAGGTTAAGTCTTGTGACTAATTGGTTAGTGTACAAGCATGTTGATCAAGAATCACTATTAAGGCCTTCTGGGTAGAGTGAAAGGGGTAGTAACTGGAGGGTATGACAGGAGGTCAACTTAGGTTGTAAACTTTCATTCAATAGTGGATTTGAGGATCGGATGTGTGGCGCACATATCAACCCGTGGTTTTTTCCATTTGGAGGGTTTCCAAGTAGATATTATGTGTTGTTATTATTTTAAGCACAATTAGTTTTATCCCATTTGAAGGGTTTCCACGTCGATATTATGTGTTGTTATTATTTTAAGCATAATTAGTTTTATTGAATGCTTGTTTATTTAGGGTAATCTGTGTTAATAATGATTAATAACGCTTGTTTATTTGGGGTAATCTGTGTTAATAATGATTAATCGAAAATTTGATAATTGATTTCCCCCACCTATATGGGAATTTTCAATCTAAGAGATTTTATGGCAATTTTCAATCTAAGAGATTTTGTATTTATTGAATTTTAAGAGAGGTTTTGATATTTAATTTACAAATTGGGTACCTCGTATTTTGTATATGACCAGTAGTTTTCCTATCAGTACGTACTGATATATCTTACATCGGTATGTTGCATGTGAACCATTGATTATGGAGAAGTTTTGAAAAGTGCATATATTTTGAGTTAAAACATGTAAATCTAACGGTCTACATTAAATGCACTGACGAATTTATATCAGTACACACTGACTTGAAAATTTTCGGTATATGATACATCGTTTTTTTTTTTTAAGAATATATGATACACCATTGATCTGACAATGTTGGAAGATTGGAGATGAAATAGAGAAGATTATTTATATACGGAGATATGAAGAGAGAGATCTGGGTATGTAGATTTGCAGCATGGCAGCATCTTGGGTTCTAAATGCTGCCAAAAGACATCAAATTACTCGAGCAGGCTCAGGACAGTGACAGCCTGATTTCAGTCCCCACACCTTTTGCCATCAACCTTTCTTCTCATCTTTCCTTCCGATTAACACCCTCACTGGAACAACAAATTTCAACTTCTGTCTCTTAAATTAATTTCTATGTATAAGTTCTTTTATGATCTGTCATTTTGATTTCTTCTTCTTAATTTGTTTTCTTAGAGAGAGGCTAAGCTATCAACAGATTGAACAAAAGGTCTCCATACACCCACGACATGGGTTTTGAATCTTTGATGTACTGCTTCTACTTGATATTTGTGATCAACAAGTTCCAAAACTTTAGTACATTTTGCATATAGGTTCAAAACAACTTAAATTATATCACACATCATATTATATGAATAACCAATAACCAATTATATAAGATATGCATAACACGTGACATAATATAAATGGATTTCACTACAAAAAAAATGGCCATCAGCGAGGGCTAAATGCCGTCGAAAACGATGGATTCCCATCAAAAATACGTTTTTTCGACGGGAAATTGCCGTCGAAAATACGTTCGTCAGAAATAAACTTTTATCGACGAGCTGTCAAAAATACCACTTTTTTCGACGGTAATGGCCGTAGTAAAAAATGAAAATGATCGTCGATAATAATATTAAAAATGGACGACGAGCCGTCGAAAATACCTCTTTTTTCGAAGGTCATTTACCGTCGATAATAGTAATAAAAAATAGTCGAAATTAGTTGAATTTTGATACTTCATCTCCTCTTAGACCCTTCTTAAAGAACCCCCAAGATCAACTGGGTACATCCCACATCACCCTGATCCAGGGTTAAATTCCAAATAATTCATGCAATTTCCATGGTTTGAACCATGGACCTTGAAGATGGTAAATGATGCTTTTACCTTTTTACTATAAGTTTATATCTGATATATTTTGCATATTATCTATATATAAACTATTGATAAATTTTACACATGATCCAATTGAATTTATATTTTACATACTTTTTAATATGTTATGATATTGTGTTTCAAATTAAATATTTTTATTAAAATATTCTCTTATCTGATAGAAAAGTATGACTTGATTTTATCATTTTGCTACAACTACATATTTTAATAGGTAATGCATTTTATATAGATATATTTTTTAAAATCAATATTTTAGTGAAAAATTAATAATTTTTATTAATTAATAATTTAAACTCATTTCAAAAAAGATTTATAATTATTTTGTAAAATATACAAATAGATATTAAAAAAAGGTTTTTTTAGAGCATTCGTTTTTTAATTTTTTTTTAATATAGTCAAGTTTAGTAGACATAATTAAAAATAACCAAATGTTTTTGTAATTACTAAAAATTTTGATATATTTCATACTTGATTAATTTAGCCCAATGTGTCCTTACGTTTTTTTAAAATTAATTGATATTTCAAAATTGAACTAAAATACTTGGTGAAAAAATTTTATAGAGTGATTTCGCTAAAAAATAGAGTGACAAAAAAATTATTACCTATTTTGATATATTTAAAATATTGACTTAGAAGTCATTTTTAATGTAGTATATAAGTTATCACATACATAGATATATTCCATTACAATTTATCAATTTATATTATAATATTTAACTAATTATATTTTTCATGACAATACCGTGACAAATAATAATAATAATAATACCAAATTATTCGACTATTTCTAATGGTCATTAGGCCATCGAAATTTTAATATTAATTCGTTCATCATTTTCGACGATATTTATGCCATCGAAAATGTAGGTCATTTTTCGATGGCACATATATTGTCGTCGGAAATGTGGGTCATTTTCAACGGTACATATAGCGCCGTCGAAAATGTGGGTCATTTTCGAAGGTACATATTTTGCCGTCGAAAATGTGGATCATTTTCGACAGTTTTTTTGATTATTTTCGATAGCCTTTTACTGTCGAAAAAGGCTGAATCACCAACGGCAATTTAAACCGTTAAAAATAGTTAATCGCTAATAGATATTTTTTTTAGTAGTGTTTCGACATATAAGGTATACTGAAACTTTTCTACCATAAATACTCAATATATAATTTATTTATTGATTGCATGCATTAAGATCTCCAATATTATTAGAAATCGATTAGGTGATCGATCGCTACATCTGATAGGAAATTTAGATCAGTTATCCTTCTCTTTTCCTTTTTTCTTGAAAAAAATATATAAAAATATTGTATACCACATTAATAGTTGAGTCTACTGATCAGATTTGGATCCTTTCATAACCTAAACTTTGAATTGTTTAAACATTTTATTGGTCAAGATTATAGATTTTTGGCGACCTATAAAAATTTGGGCTCAAAAAAAAAATAACACCTTTTGGAGGTGACGTTTCAACACTATCACTGCTTTTATGACTTATGTTTAAAAGACACATATTATAGTGAACGGACAAAAATGCCCCCAATAGTTGTTTCATCAGAATATTTGATTCTTTTTTTTACAGTGAGAGTTATGAAATAGAGAGAGAAAGTTTCATTGAAACTCAGGCGCTACGCAGACTCATTCGGGGGTCGAGCTCCCCTCCGAGCTCGTGATGGACGAGCTGCCCGGTCAGCTCGCGGGGGGGCAAGGGGCAGCGCCCCCGGAGCTTTTTTTTTCTAGTCAGTACTTAATATGTTCAAAATATAATTACAAAAGGCTCAGAGTCTTTAGTAAAAGTCTCAAACCCAGTAAAAATCTCGAGCTTTTTTGGTAAGGGTTCGAGCTTTTTTGCCAAGTGTCCGAGCATTTTTTTACTTGATTCGAGACTTTTTGTCAAGTTAAAAAAAAGCTCGGGCACTTGGCAAAAAGTCTCGAATCAAGTGCAAAAAAGCTCAAGCATTTGATAAAAAAACTCGAAAAAAAAGCTCGGACACTTGGCAAAAAGTCTCGAATCGAGCTTTTTTGCTAAGTGCCCGAGCTTTTTTTTACTTGATTCAAGACTTTTTGCCAAGTTAAAAAAAAGCTCGGGCACTTGGCAAAAAGTCTCGAATCAAGTGCAAAAAAGCTCGGGCACTTGACAAAAAAGCTTGAATCGAGCTTTTTTACCAAGTGTCCGAGCTTTTTTGCCATTGATTCGAGACTTTTTGCCAAGTTAAAAAAAAGCTCTGGCACTTGGCAAAAAGTCTCGAATCGAGCTTTTTTGCCAAGTGTCCGAGTTTTTTTGCACTTGATTCGATACTTTTTACCAAGTAAAAAAAAAGCTCGGGCACTTGGCAAAAAGTCTCGAATCGAGTTTTTTTGCTTAGTGCCCGAGCTTTTTTGCACTTGATTCGAGACTTTTTGCCAAGTTTAAAAAAAGCTCGGGCACTTGGTAAAAAGTCTCGAATCGTGCTTTTTTGCCAAGTGCCCGAGCTTTTTTTTAACTTGGCAAAAAGTCTCGAATCAAGTGCAAAAAAGCTCGGGCACTTGGCAAAAAGTCTCGAATCGAGCTTTTTTACCAAGTGCTCGAGTTTTTTTGCATTTGATTCGAGACTTTTTGCCAAGTTAAAAAAAAGCCGGGCACTTGGCAAAAAGTCTAGAATCAAGTGCAAAAAAGCTCGGGCACTTGGCAAAAAAGCTCGATTCGAGCTTTTTTGCCAAGTGCCCAAACTTTTTTGCCAAGTGCCCGAGCTTTTGTTTACTTGATTCAAGCTTTTCTGACAAAATAACTCGAAGACAAATCAAAAAAACTTGGAAGAGTATAAAAAAACTCAGAATCATATCAAAATAGCTCGGACACTAATAAAAAGGTTCGAAGTATTTTAAAAAAATCTCGAACAGAATCTGGAGACTAAATGTTCATACATGTTCATACAAAGATTGAGACAACAAATTATAACGAATGAATACATTGTTAAACCACACATAAATATATGATAATGTATAAAAGAAGATCACAAACATATGTTATTTTTTTTAACAGAATCTGGAGAAAGACAAGTTTTTTGGAGAGAGAAGAGTTGTAGATCGATTTTCAAACAACTATTTTGGAGAGAGAGGAGTTATCGTTTTCAAAGTGTAGATAGAAGCATAATGAGAATAAAAATAAATTATTTAAGGGTAATTTGGATAGTTCACCATAATATGTGCCTTTTAAACTTAAGTTATTAAAACGGTGATATCATTACAATACATATAAAAAGGTGACATGCATTAAATTTTTTAATGCCCAATTTTATTTCAATCTCCATCGGATTACTGCTAATTGTTTTCAGCTGTTCATCCAATCTCCTAATCTATCGGCCATCAAAATACTGAAACTTTGATAAACTCAAGACTTGGCAATTTTAAAATCGTCTCTATTTGTTTTATTTTTATTTTCTCCATGAATGAGAATAGTCATCACTCATCACTGCCAACCGCTTTACATATCTTTTTTTTTTTTCTGGATTTCTTTAACTATGATGTGGACGGTGGAGTCACTCACACCATCTCTATAGCAAATAGGGTTTGAGAAAAGTATTTTTTCTTTCTTGAATAAGAATAAATATTGCAATGGTACAAATTGTTAGATATTTGTACCATATATGCACCAGAGAAAAACATGTAAAAATAATTATTTATTATTTTTGAAATAAATCAATGTTATTTATCCGTGGTGTAGCAATATATATTAAATGAGCATTGTTTCGGTTAATTATAAAATATATTTGATTCATACGTGTTGGCGCAAATACACGTGGATGGATATGAATCGAAAGTTCTTTATAATGAACAAATAATATTAGTTCCAACCGTGGTGGATAAGGGCAATCTCTCCCAAGTGATGTTGTAAAACCCGTGACTTATGGATTGATATAATAATGGTGTCTAAGATAGGGGTCAAAAAATTATTGGCACTATTTGAGGAGGGTGCTATGTAAATAACACCACTTTATTAATATATGTTTAAAATGTACAATTTAATGTGTTTAGATGAAAATACCCCGTAATATTAAAACAGTGAGAAATTTATCGTTTTCTAAGTCAGAGAAAAGGAACAGTCAAACGGACGGGAAAGTAATCGACGGTGAAGTGACCGGAACGAGATTACACGAGAACAGCTGCGATTGAGAAAGGTAAGATTAGTTTTTTTTCATCGTTTTTGTTGTTAATTTGCATTACATGTTAGAATTGAGTTTTGTTGATAGAAATTGTTGAAACCGGTTTAAATAGAGATCTGAGAATGGTTGTGGTTTAGGTTAGGGTTTGTAATTTGGTTGAATATCAATTGAGGAAGATGAAATCTGGGTTATCTAGACTTTTTACAATAGAATCGAGCTTATTTGTTGTTGAGTCGAGCTTTTATTTTCGTGAAAATTAGGTTTTGGTAAATCGAGCTTATTTTGTAATGTTTCAAGCTTTTTTTGAATTGGATCGAGTTTTTTTAAAAGGGATCGAGCTTTTTTGAAAAAGAATCAAGCTTTTTTGAAGAAGAATCGAGTTTTTTTTCAATAGGGTCGAGCTTTTTTTGAATTGGATCGAGATTTTTCATCATGACATCGAGTTTTTTTTTAAATAAGATCGAGTTTTTCTTACATATGATTGAGCTTATTTGTTATGAGATCGAACCTTTTTGAAAGGGATCGAGCGTTTTCATCATGGGATCGAGTTTTTTTTACATAGGATCCAGCTATTTTGTTATGGGATCGGGCATTTTTTCATAAAATTGAGTTTTTTTTAAAGGGTCGAGCTTTTTTGTCATTGGATCGAGCTTTTTAATCCTTGGATCGAGCTTATTTCTTACTGGACCGAGTTTTTTTTTTAATTGGATCGAGCTTTTTTGTCCTTGGATCGAGTTTATTTCTTATAGGACCGAGCTGTTTTTACATTGGATCGAGACTTTTAATTTTGGTTACGAAATTTGTTATGTTTAATGATGTTGTATTTGTGTTAGATTGCAGATGAGAAATAGGTTGAGGGATTTGCTTAAAACTGCAGAAAGAGACTGGTACGAGGGCATATTGACTCGACACAACCATTTTTGATGCTCTTGGCCATATAGACGACGCGCTGAATCGGGTCCCTGCAGAATTTGCAGATGAAGATCGGCGTCGATTCATGGAGTCATGTTTCGGCCATTTCCTAACGATGCATCGAGAGATAAAGTTTTCAGGTGGTGTTATCCATCGGTTGCTTTTGAGGGAGCTGCATCATAACGGCCCAACAGATGAGATGCAATTCATGTTAGGGAACCAGTCGGTGAGGTTTTCGAAGGTGGAATTTTACCTGATTGCCGGATTACGGTTTGGAGTTGTACCAGACACGACCAAGTATGCAGCAGTGGAGAATGGCATACATCAGCGGTACTTTCCTGGAGTTGATGAGGTCTCGTTGAAGGAGATTAGGGGTGTTGTCACCGTCGCAGAGTTTGGAAAGGCGTACGACACTGTCAAGCTCTATCTCATATATATGCTGAACTGGATACTAATGGGGGTGGATGAGAGATTCAAGATTCCAGTTTGGAAGTTTCGGTTGGTTGATGATCTCGATGCGTTCTCGTGGGGTGCCCATGTGTACAGGCATTCTATTTTCTCATTCAAGCATACGCTTGATGGGCGACGAGATGGGTTCGAGCTACGCCAGCAGGAAAAGGGCCCTAACGTACACACGGTGGAGACCTACAACATATATGGTCTATCTCATGCCCTATTGGTAAGAACTTTGAATTACAAGTTGTACTTTATTGGTGTTGTCCTTAATGTTATGGTTAGTTATCGACTTATCTTTGATGTAGGTATTTGCTTTCGAGGTGATCCCTGATTTGGCCAAAGAGTTCGGTGCCTGGAGGGTTACAGATCTGACTTCATGTATTTTGAAGTGGGAGTTAGCCAAACAACCGAGAGGGAAGAAGCTGGCAAAGATTTTCAAAGCCAGGGTATGTATTTAATTTGTTAATGTTTTTATTAGTTAGTATTTGTACAATTACATTGTTCTAACAAATATTTCGGATGTTTGTGAGGAAGGAACTGGTGCCCACACCAGCTGAGAGACAGGCACCGTATTATGCCGGGCTAAATGAAGGGGGGGGGAGCATGTATATAGAAGATGATAGGGATGATATGCCGCCTCCAGTCTTTGATCAGACTACCTTTGGCTGGAACAGTGGTACAAAGGGTGGGGGTTTAACAGACATGACCAGTGACAGTGAGGGATCTGAGCCCGCTGGTGGGGGTTTAAGGCCTAGTGACAGTGAGGGATATGAGACAGACTATCAACGAGAAAGGCATAGGCATATACGGGTTCTGTTTACCACCCCCGGACATTTTACATCTACAGGGGATTCCAGTGAGGGCGTTGGACGTGATGGAGAGGTAAGTTGAAAATAAGGTTTAGTGTTTTTTATTAACACGTGTTAATAGTTTTGTACTAATAATGTAGACATGATTTCAGGCTCAGTAGGCAGATCTGTTGAACGATGTGCGTGAAGCCCTCCAGAAGAGTGAGGAGGATCGACAACGTCAACACTTGGAGTTGGTGGATATGATCCAGATGAGTGATGAGGGTCGTCAGCAAGGACACCGAGTGTTACTGGATATGATCCAGGGGCTTTAGGGGTGTGTACACACTGGGGATGGCCGCCCACCTCCTGATGCAGACTTTAGTTTCGGAGACTGGACTGATAGGGATACGAGGGGGACAGACATGACATGTTGGTGTAGTCAGGACCCGCCTACCGGGAGAGGGTAGGTCCGGAGAGGCAACTTCAGTCGCATACCAGCGATAATAGGCTTGCTTCACTTACAACAATCAGGTCGGACCTCCCAGCTATCCTATCTGGGTCCATCTAGGCTCAGGGGTCCCCCCACCTCCCAGCATATCGATTCAGCCACAACGGTCCCTTTCCCTACCCAGCATGTCTGTGGCGTCGACACGGTCCTCTTCCCTACCTAGGACGTCTACGGCGTCAGCCCGGTCCGCTCCCCCACCCAGCATGTAGACCCAGGCTCAGTGATCCCCTCCCCCACCCAACATGTCAACCCAGACTCAGTGGTCCACTCTCCCACCCAGGACTTCGGTGGCTTCGGCCCTGTGTTTTCCCCCACCAAGCATGTCGACCCAGGATCAGCGGTACCCTCCCCCGGATAGCATGAAGACCTAGGGTCTGCGGTTCTCTCCACCGCTCATCATATCGATTCAGCCTCAGCGGTCCCCTGCACCGCCCAACACATCGACCGAGCTGCAGAGCTCATTAGAGGCTGGACTACCGCATATGAAACGTTTGGTTAAGCGCGGATGGCAGTTGATGAGCCCTTACACAGATCCATGTCCGCCAAAGGACACGACCCGAGTCCGTGGAACACATTTTTGACCCCCACGGACTAGTGGATGCTAACCAGCTTGCGGCATACAAAGCCTTCAAGAGGAACATCAATGGGGAACTGTGAGTCCAACTTCTTCTAATGAAAATGGTTGTATATTTAATGTTTATTCAAATTTACCTAAAGCTAATTCAATCATTAAACAGGCATGATGTGGACGTGCTGGCACAAGTGGATGCCGGATGGTTCATGCGTATGCAGTCCAACTTCATGGATTTGGAGGACACTGTACGTACTTACATGATTTCATATTAACGTTTGTGTAAGTAATGTTGTATTGTTATCAATTCATTAGTTATATTGTTTGTCAGCATATGGACGCATACCTTCATATGCTTCGCAAGCGTCAGCGAGGATTCCCCACTGTGTACAACCAGAGGATCAACATATTGGATACAAAATTTTATGTAAGTAGTTTTAATTTTTTGGAATTTAATCGTTTTTTATGGTTTTGTATTATTAATACGATATTATCAGTGATTGTATGTACAACCAATTATGTTGTTACAGTGGGAGAGGATATTGCCACGTGATTCGCATGGGGCTGTGACCACGGCAAGGTGGAATGTGTTACAGTCCCGATGGTTGGAAGAGGACCTTCAGACTGTCCGTGGAGCAACCATGAGTGGAAACCGCCCATGGCACGAGGTTGACCTGGTAAGTGTTAGAACATGGAAATGATTTAAAATATAAACTGTTCGTATATCCTGACCTAACACCGTATGCATACTATTACAGGTCCTGATTATATGCAACGTTGGGGGCCAACATTGGGTGGTGGTGACCGTCGACCTTATTCTCGGGAAGATTGAGATATTTGACCCATGGAGACAGGAAATCCCTCATTATATCAGGAAGCAGCAGATCCGGCCATTACGGTGATTTTTACTCTCCATGTTGAATGATGCGGGGTTCCAAACTGCACGACAGGTGGTCGTCGGGCGTTCCCTGAGGAAAATAAGCCATTCTCGGTCAGCGTGGTGCCTACTTCTACAGTCCCCCAACAAAAGAAATCGTAAGACATTCTATTTCATTCACGTGCTTAGATATTCTTTAAGAACGATTTGTAACGGTTTTTTATGTCTCCAATTGCAGAGGTAACTGTGGTCCCCATACTTTGAGACTTATCGAGTACTTACTAGCGGGTCGTAGCCCTTTTGATTGGTCAGAGGATGACATGGAGATCATTTGGGAGAAAATGGTTGTGGAGATTTTTGGTAACTCCATGCCCGCCTAGTGATTGGTTGTTTATTACCATTTTTTATGTACAAAGACATGTAATTAATTTATGAATATTAATTCATTCATTATGAATGAATTAATATTTCATTCATTAATATTAATTCATTCATTAATAAGTAATTATTGCAATTCCAAATTATTGCAATCTGATACAATTCCAAATGTTTACAATGTGCTCAAAACTTTGTCATTCAGTCTCTATTAGAGTCAATGTTAGGGCACGTCTATTTTTTGTGTCCAATTGAATGACAGATGCTACACTTGCGACGGTATTCATCGGGAACACCTCTGCTTGGACCTTCATTAATCATATGTGGATTAGAACATCTCCTGGAATTATGCCTTGGTTGTCCACATCTTCTACAGGATTGTGTAGTTGTCCTCTCCGAAGAAGAGACATGGCGACCTGCCCTCAGGCGTCCTGCTTATCTCATGGAGTTTGGATTCAAAATCACCCTCTGAGCAATATCAGATGGCACAACTCAAGTGGAAGGATCTCCCACCAGCATAATAGGAACTGAGTACGCGTCAATAAGTGTCTGTCTCTTGTAGTAGTCCGAACACAAAGTTGTCAAGTCCAAGTTTCGATCCCTGTAAAAAAACATTGAAAACGATCAGCTTCTTAATATTTTCAACAAAGTGCCAACAACATATGGTATGAGTGGCGTAAAGGAACACTTTAAAAATCCCTGCTTCAATGCTTGCATACCTATCAAAAATGAAAACTAGCTCATCAATATGACCTAGGGCACCCTTCAAGCAATCCAAAAACCATTCCTATGAAAGGTTGTTTTCTGAGTCGCCGTACCCAAGAGCAATTGGATACACCTGTTCGTTCCCATCTTGTGCTATTGTAACAAACATTATACCCCGAAATCGTCCCTTAAAATGGGTACCATCAACGGCAATGACTGGTCGTATACACATCCGGAATCCTCTAAGTGAGGCACCAATCTACATGAAAAAGTACAAAAATTAGCCATCTTCGTCGCACTGTAAGTCAGTGATTGTGCTGAGATTTTTTTGTTCCAAAACGTAACCAAATGATGGAAGCAGTTGGAAGGTTTCCTCATGCATTCCATATGTCAGTGACAACGCATAATCGAGGGCGGCGTGTGCCTTACTGTACATGATTTGGATTCCATACATTGATTTCATGTAGGCGATTATGTCCTTCTGACGCATTAGTCGACCATCTTGTTGTTGAAGTCTAGGTGCAATAACTTCTCCAATTATGACTGCACTAGCTTGTCGGTGGCGGCGGTGAATTTCCTCTAATGGACAAGTGTGTTCGTTGACAAAACTTTTTACTTGAAAGTATGTGCCTTCATCTCTCCTCACCACTCTTAACTTCCACGTACAATTTCCCATCAAACAAACTAGATGTAATGTTGTCTTATTGGACCTTTTCACCTTCCACTAGAAGTTCTACCGCATTGCAAAATGGCCTACTAGTCTCTTCAAATCCTTTTTCGTTGGAAAAAATTGCCCTTTATATATCATGCTTGTAGGTTCATCTTCAACCAAGTTCCTGCTTCCACCCATACCAAACTAATATGATATTGCTCCTGGAATAACCCAAGTTGTGGCATTATCAGAATCATCTAGAGTTACATTAGCCTGAATGTTGGAGGTCCCAGCTATATCTGGTGTACTGGAACTAAATCTGTGTACATGTCTTACACGTCTTTCCGTTTGTACAGGTTCTTCATCATCCTCATTGTCCTCTACATTTTCTTCAGAATTTAAATTGACCTCATTATCCACCTCATGAATCAGCCTAACATTCGGTGCTGTATTCTGCTCATTGTTGATGTCATTGTAGATCTCATTGTATTGGTGGTTGTACTGCCTACCATTCATCTCAATTTTACAACCAAATACATCGTCGAATTGAGGTCCCAGTATATTATCATGGGCGGCTACTTCCGGTGGGACATCACATATGTTTTCCAAACTATCAATCCCACTTCTTTCTGTGAATAACTAGTTGCTTCCGCCTGATGATCGAAATTGTTGGGTGTTATCACGATGAGGGATATCATCACCAATGACACCTCCTACTGGCCTCTCGATTTGACTAACCCATACTTGAGGGATCACCCTATCTTCCCCTAGCATAAATTGAACATCATCATTGTTTCTTATAAATGTACGACATGTAGTCCCATGAACAATTGATATAGACTGTAGATCAACACTGTATTTGTTCTCATCAAACTTCACAATGGTTTGCACGATCGACACCAGTTCGTCGTATATAAAATTCTTTGACACATTAAAACCTTGGTTATCGGAACCTAAATACCTCTGATTTTCGTCGGGTAATTGCTCCCATCGACTGTTGTAAGATATGACTATTATCACCTTATCCATTGTCCTGTCCATCATCAAAAACCATTATTAAGAAATAAATATTTAATATTAAATTTACAATTATAAAGGATTAAACAAAAATCAAAAGTGTAACCGATCGAGCTTTTTTGTACATGGTCGAGCCGTTTTTGTACATGGTCGAGCCGTTTTTATACATGATCGAGCTTTTTTGAACGGGATCGAGCTTTTTTGTTCAGGACCGAGCTCTATTTGTACATCATCGAGCTTTTTTTAATATGGCTCGAGCTTTTTTTCATATGGCTCGAGTTTTTTTGTGAGGAATCGAACTTTTTTTGTGAGGAATCGAGTTTTTTTTGTGCTGGATCGAGCTTTTTATGTGAGGGATCGAGCTTTTTTTTAGGGATCGAGCTTTTTTTCTGAGGGATCGAGCTATTTTTTGAGGGATCGAGCTTTTTTTACGAGGGATCGAGATTTTTTACAAATGTTTCGAGCTTTTTAAAAATGCTTTCCAGCTTTTATGCCCAAGATTTTAAACTTGTTTGCATCAGTTCAAATCAAGTCGCCAAATATATATACAAAAAAAATGCATACATGTTCATTCATTATCTTTTTAAAGTTTACAACTCCCAGACATAAACAAAAAAAAATTGAGACAACATGTTCATAAATGTTCATACATTGTTATACCACACAGAAATACAAGAAAAAATAGAAATGAAGATCAGAAATATTAATTTACCTTCTTGTGCAATATCTAGAATTGAGCTCGTTTTTTGAAGAGATGCCTGGAGTAGTTGATTGATTTTCAGACAACTTTTTTGGACGACAGAGGCTTTTAACGAATAAAGAATCGATTATTTAAGGGCAATTTCGACAGCTCACCATAATAAGTGCCTTTTAAACTTAATTTATTATAATGGTGACATCGCTGCAACTCACAAAAAAAAAAGTGACATTTCTCACAATTTCCACGTCTAAGTTATCTGAGTGAGAGTCTTCACTTGAGGTTAAAGTATTAGTGTATTGAAAATACATTGAACCGTACTATACATGTGAAACCATTTGCCTAAAGAATACTGTCCAAGTGGATGAGGAATAACATAGAAGTTAAGTTTGAGATGTATAACATAGAAGTTATATTTTAATTTGTTTTTAACTATTTTGTAAAAATATTTTACCAATAACCTTATGAGTTATGAATCAACGGCTTATCAATATTTTAACCATTTGAAAGTGGCTGACATCAACTTTTAACGGAAAATGTGACTGCAGGGGGAAGAATGGAGATAAAACAAATTTATAGGGAGGATTTTAGATAATTTTGAAAGTAGAAGGGTTTACATGATTAAAATATTTTTTTTTAATTAATGATTAATAATTTTTCTTTAAAAGCTTATATTTTTAAAGCTTTACTTCTAAAAGATTTGGAACTAAAAACTCTATTTGGAGAAGTTTTTCCGATATAGATGGGATCACTCCATCTGAACCTGTGTCCAAGCACGTTGGGACTTTGGGAGAACCAATTGACTACCAATTATGATAGATAGCTGTGATATTAATTTTTAGGGATAAATCCAAACGATTTTTTTGGAAGGTGTTTGCCCCGTTTATCTATTCCAAATTTGTCAATCTTGTTTAAATATTTAATGAAACATCCCTGGTGTTTAGGTGATATTCCATGAAGCCACAACTCATACAATAATTGCACAAACATCGAAGTTTAGGTGATATTACATGTAGCCACAACTTTTACAATAATTGCACAAACATCTCCTAAAACAATGTTGACTCGGTTTTATGACCATTGACTCAATAGTTTGAGGGTAAAAATGATTTTATGTAAAAAAAATAAAACTATGGAAAATATGAGACATCCTCGAACAAGGTTATAATATAAAATTTATCAAATTAAAAATTATGACACATGGGCAAAATTTATAAAAATTATAAAGAAACAGCAAGTTTTATTAAAACATGTGGGGGAGAAGGTGCCTCCATAGGAGCTAGGCACATAAAATTTCTTAGATTTCAGAGTCGTTTGTTTTGTCCACTTAATATTTAATGGGTATGAATTAAACTCATTAAGTTGTTTTGTTCTTTGTCTTTTTTTTTTTAAAAAAAAGATCAAACAACTTAAAAATATCAAAAAACAACTTAAAAAATAAAGTAATAAATTATGACTTTTAACTTAATTCTAAATCACTGCATTACAATTGAAATATTCTATTCCAAGTCTATCCTTCCAAATAAGATACATTTCTAAATTTACCCTAATTTGTTAAAGCGTAGAGATCTTTCTTTTAACATATTTATTATTTTAAACAAAAATCCTAATAATTTCCTATAGAGACCGGTGCATATAATTTGAAAAAAAATCAGTAACCTTTTTTAGATTTGATTTCCGATGCATATGATTTAGGAAACAAAAAAAAAATGGTTTCATCAAATACACTGAAAACGTGGACAACATGCAAATTAACTTGAACTTTTTTTGACAACAAATTGAACTTGAGTTTTGTTTTCAGAACATACAAAATTATAGTTTTTGATGTATTTTGTTTTGTTAAAGAACTTTGTTTGTAGAAGAACATGCATCTTAAATACTTTTAATTAACATGGGTATAAATGTAAAATTACTTATTTTCAGGCAATTTTACTTTTAAAAAATAAACATGTTGACAATACATTTAGATGTGAGGAAAAAACCAAACTAACATGTCATTCAAGTTTATATTTCAGTCACTATTTAGTCTTAGAAAAATCCAGGACTGTAAATCTTCAGACAGAAACACTGTTAATAGTCATTTTGGCAGGGGTTCAAAATAAAATTTTCCACCTAACTGGTACCTGGTAAGACATGCTTTCTTATCACGGATAAGGCTAACATGCTACCACCAACCTTGAAGTACTAGTCTCTGCACCACCCAAAGATCAAGACTAGCTAGCAGCGAGACAACTCCTACCTAGTACCACGACACCAGTCCATGACTTGTCCAGGATATTTCCTACCAATCACCTGGGTACTGAGAAATCTTCACCCTAATATCTAGGTATCTCTTTCGGCCAGGTACCCGAGTACCTCGATATTACCTCGACTCTAGTTACTGGGTTCATGACGTGCCAACTAGGTAAGAAGGAAGCTAGCGAGAAAGCTACAGAAGGATCGGTCAAGCACCATGCCACCAGACCGATACTCTGAGGTACCTCGTCATTCGATATGCAGAATCATGGTTTCTTCTTCAAGTTACAGAATTGACTTCTCTGCCATTAAAGCACAATAATACGACTAGATAGATCAACAGATTCACTATTTATTCAAATTTAAGCCCAAACGAAAACCTGACATAATCAACAGGAGTAATTCATGCTTAATTTGATTCTCCATCAACGCCGATCATTTCTAGTAACATGACCAATCAATTGGTCTAAATTACAGGGATTTGTTTGACGATGGGGAGATTAAATAGAGGCACCCGGATTCAGACAGGGTATGGAAAAAGGAGAGAGAAAAAAGGCAGAGCTTTTTCACCATTTTTCTAAGGATTTAGCCACATTTCGACATGAACGAGTTCGCCATCTCCAACAGTTTTGAGAGAACGAGAGAGAGAGATAGAAAGCTCAGTGAGATCAAAATTTTATCGATTACATGATCATTGTAATCCATTGAGGATATATCCTTTACTTTGATTAATAAAACAGTGCTTTGCATTTTCACTTCCTCTCCCTTCAATCTTCGGTGAATCTCCTTGGTACGAAGTACCTACACCCCCAGCCTTTATAGGTAGCATGTTGAGGGTGTTAACTAATTTCCTTTCCTAAAGTAAATTTTTTGTCAACACTCCTTGGCACTGTCTGTGGGAAATTTCCACACCCATCTTTTGAAAGCCATTGAAGTTGCGCTTTTGCTTTCACTACATACATCATGAGACTTCGGTCCTCTTAGTGGCAGCCTGAAGCATCATGACACCAATCCATAGCCTCCACCAGGAATGTTCAAAAGAAAGAAAAGAAGTTAAAACATAATAAACTTGCTCTGGAACCCCCTACTACCACACGAGTCACAACCCAGGTCCCAACTGCCCTGGTGGTCAGCCAAGCTATTTGGGAGCAGCAAGCTGTGACCTTTGTGGAAAGAGTATGCCTCAGGTTATTCGCTGAAGGAATCACCCCGTAACTCATAACGTTGAAGGCTTGAAGTGATACCTATATACTAAGTACTTGGGACCACCGCCATCGGTACTGGTCCACGAGAGGCTGGGGTTTTTTCCCTCAGTTCTAGTCAGGTTAGGGCCCGTACCCCGAACACCAGATATACCGGTGAGCTACCACCCCTGATAGGTAAGGTCAACTCTTTACATCCCACTTAGGGAACCTTGTTAGCCAGTACAACCGGTAGCCGTTGGAGTGCTACCTCGATCCACTATGGAAAGGAGTAAGAGAAGCGCCCGAGACAACCCCCCTCCCTAATAGGAGAACCGGGATGAAGCCTCTGTATCATCGATGAGTCCGGTAATGAGGATTCTGAGGTAGAGTACAAGAACACAGGAAACAAGCGCCTACGGGAATAGGCAGCTCGGATTGTAAAAAAGCTCCATGAATTGATGAAAGGGAAGCACCGGGAGAACCAAAAAGATCCATTGGGTAAGATAAATGGCATATTCTCCATAAGGATCATGGAAGAAGAACTTCCCCCCAAGTTCAAGATGCTTGTTTATAAATATTCTAGGTCAGAGGATCCCTTGAGCCATCTAGAGAGCTTCGTACAACAGATGGAGGTCCAGAACACTACCAGGGCCGCCATGTGTTAGATGTTTCTGCAGGGAAAAATAGGTTCAAAACGTTTCGGAAGCGTAAAATTAGGGTTTAGTATATTTAAAAATTTTCCCTTTAACGGAAAGAATCTTAATCCTATATTAACTATTGTATAATAAAAGTATCGTACATTTTTCTCGTGACAATTGAACTAGCATCGAATTTAATCCGCAAGATCTTACAATCCAATCAAAAATGTGAATCACCTAGGAGTGTGAGCTCCCTTTCCTTAAATTGTATACATGAGGATGGAAACAAACAAAATTTTCTTCTTTGTTAGTCACAATAATCCTCAAAGAGAAAACCCAAGAACGTCCGGTTACTTGTGAATTATCAATCTACTTGATTGAAATTCAAGTGAACCCATTCGATTTTGTACAGAAAACCCTTTTGATGTAAAGGATACTAGTGTACTATCGAAAACAAAACTTTCCCCTTTTCTCTTCTTAGCCGAATTCACACTATCTCTGTGAGTTGGTCGAATTTTGTCTATAGCAAAAACCTAAATTTCTCTCTCTCAAAATTCTCTAGCTTGGCCGAAATTTTCAACATAAATTAAGATGCTTGGCCGAAATTTTCAAGGTGTATATATAGGTATACAAATCCTTTCCTAAAGAGGATTTACTTGGTGTACAAGAATACTTTCGTTAGGTGGATTTACTTGGTGACCAAGAATCCTTTTTCAAAGAAGAATTCTACTCTACACCAAGACTCCTAATCCAACTCATTAGTGTATTTGTGACCATATTAAAGATTTCCTAATTTGACTAGATAAATAATTCATTTTATTTATCTACTTATCAAATATAGTCCTTAATATTAATTATACTACCAACAATAGTATAATATTGGGAGACATTCTCCTATTAATAATTTTTTTTAACTTTTAATTAAATAATTAATTAATTCATTTCCATTTAATTAAATAATAAAATAAAAAACAATATATATGGGCCAATATTTTTTTTTCTATTTTATTAAATCCATTGGACCTTAATAAAAAGTATACATGTGAACTAGACCCATTGTTACAAAAAGAAACAAGTCTACATACCTTAATACAATAGATACAATCCAATCACAATCAACAAATGATTCATTTAGGTCCGATCTATTAATTTTAGTTCATTCCACCAAAGAACTAAAATTGAACTCTTAAATAAAGATAGTATAAGTTAATATTTCTTACTCATACCCTAGACAACTTTATTGGAGAAAGTGTATCCTCGAGAAGAATATCAGTAATCGCCAAGAGCTCATAGACTGCCTATAGCTCTCTAAGTTACCATATTTACTCATATAACAACATTTTGAACTTGGATATTTTGCCTTGTCCAGAAGCCATGTTTCAATAGACACTATTGAAAGCTTAATGTTAAGATTTAATATCCAATACCTCAAAACATCCATATGATGATATTATACTCTTATTTCATAAATGGTGCCACGATGTCCATATCTATAAATGAAGTCCTCTATCGATTAACAAATGAATACCACCAAACTATCAATGATAGACTATGCTATATAATCGTACTCATTGATAGCTCAAATGATAACACTTGCAACCATAAGTCCATTATTTATCTCAGGATTGCACTTTTGTTATGAGTGAAGGAATGGAATGAACGGGCGGGTAAGCTGTATCTTCTAAAAAAGCTTCTTTTACCTCGTCAGGGATCAAGCTTTTCGAGAAAGTTTTCATTGGCCGGCTAGCCCTAGATCTTAATCTTTTGACTTGTAGAATATCGAAATGGAAGTCATATATAGCCTATTAATTATATATATATATATATTATATTAGTAGTCAGCGTAATAGCTAGTTTTTGTTAGTTAGTAGCATCGGAGACTCTCCGATTGTCTTCAATTGAAACTTTTATCCATTGATGGTTATAGATAAAGTATTTCACTGTGATCCAATTCAATACACCAAGTGCACTAGATGTTTTTTCCCAAAGACACCACACTTTGATGATTTTAGACTCATCATAACACATTTGATCGCACTCAAATGCTAGCAAACGAATCTAAAACTTTAACAAGATAAATATGCCCAACCTTTATCTTAAATTGTGAATATTGTTCAAGACTAACTAAAGAATTGTGTCTACCTCATACATATCAAGATCCATGAACAATTCTTCTTTTCTCATAGTATTTTGACCTTATGATTATTTACTTTTGACAATTATAATAATTAAACTATAAATGCTATAAGATTTGTTAAACTAGAAATCACTTTATTATATATGAAACGATTGTCAAAAACATTATTACATTCTCGCTATTGAGCATAATCCTAACAAGACGTGGATCTGAAAGTTACCGGCAAGTAGTGTTGACTCATTCACCAAACTATCTAGTGATTTATCTGCACAGTTTTAAGTGATCAAGCTGCGTCCAAAGGACCCCATCCATCTGCATTACATAGTCCGGAGCGAGCCGCTCAGATATTACGTAGAGAGATTCCACAAGAAGTTGATTCAGATGGGAGTCTTCATAGAAAAAGAAACCCTAGCCAACTTCAGAAGGAACCTCTATAATGGCAGGCTATTCCGATCGTTCACCATGTGACCACCAACGACAAACCAGGAGGCCTATGATAGGGCGCTCGAATAGGTGGAGATAGATGAACATCTTCACTTCAAGATTGAGCATGACGACCTAAGAGTTGGCAAACGTTAACAGAAAGAAGCACCCAAGCCAGCACCAATTCAGAAGGCTCAGAATAAACTTACCAACTAGCCTACATATCATCCCCCACCTTTCCAACCTTAGTGGGAGTGGTATCCTACGTGGAGAACCTCACTAAGGGCTTCACTTCCTCTTAGAAAGGTAGCTCCGATAGGCCAGGAATAAAGGGGGTATAACCACTACACCCCCTCAATGCATCTCACGAGATGATCTACCACTACACCCCCCTCAAAGTTACCGGCAAGTAGTGTTGACTCATTCACCAAACTATCTAGTGATTTATCTGCACAGTTTTAAGGGATCAGGCCGCGTCCTAAGGACCCCATCCATCTGCATTACATAGTCCAGAGCGACCCGCTCAGATATTACGTGGAGAGATTCCATAAGAAGGTGATTCGGATGGGAGTCTTTATAGAAAAAGAGACCCTAGCCAACTTCAAAAGGAACCTCTGGAATGGCAGGCTATTCTGATCGTTCACCATGCGACCACCAACGACAAACCAGGAGGTCTTTGATAGGGCGTTTGAATGGGTGGAGATAGATGAACATCTTCACATCAAGATTGAGCATAACGACCTAAGAGTTTGCAAACGTTAACAGAAAGAAGCACCCAAGCCAGCACCAATTCAGAAGGCTCAGAATAAACTTACCAACTAGCCTACATACCATCCCCCACCTTTCCAACCTTAGTGGGAGTGGTATCCTTCGTGGAGAACCTCACCAAGGGCTTCGCCTCCTCTTAGAGAGGTAGCTCCGATAGGCCAGGAATAAAGGGGGTACAACCACTACACCCCCCTCAATGCATTTCACGAGATGATCTACCCTGCTATTCATGACAAGAGACTACTGAAGAAGCCCAATCCCATGAAATAACCTGATAACATAAAGAATCACTACAAATATTGTGACTTCTTAGAAGATATAGGACATAACACCTACGAATGTTACAGCCTGCTCAACAAGATTAAGGCCCTAGTGAGAGACGGCTACTTAGATGAGTTCCTACAGCAGGTGCGGGATAGCTTCCACATGGGGAAGAATGTGTAGGCTGAAATCAGGAAAGACGTTGAGAGGATGCAAATGAAGGGAAAATACATGATGCAACAGATCCAGGTCATACACACCATTAGCGGGGGAACAACTATGGCTGGAACTTGCCATAACTCAAGGAAGAACCATGCTAGAAAGGTACCTTAGGTTGAAAAAGTTTAGGACATTCTTAAGGTCATCCAGAGATCAGCAGGTACCACCCATTCAGCTTAGACAGTCTTCACTAAAGACGATGTATACAATACCGTGCAACTGCATATGATCCCATGATTGTCACGGTCTATATCACTAATTGCCTAGTCCGTTGTATGTTAATAGATACTATTAGCAGCGTGGACATCCTCTTCAAAGATATCTTAGATAGGTTTAATCTGAAGCAATACTTCTACAACAGCTTCACCACCCCACTGTACGGGTTTACCGGGGACTCAATAGTACCAGTTGGGTCGAAGATTTTACCCGTTATTGTTAGAACTGCTCCCTCCAACAGATCCTCATGACCGATTATGTGGTAGTTGACACTTCGTCAGTCTACAATGCTATTTTAGGGAGACCATTCTTGTCATTACTCAAGGGGGTGATGTCTATCTACCACAACGTCATAAAATTCTCTATAAGAGGTCAGATAGGTGAGATACACGGCGATCAGCAGGCAGCTCACAATGTTACACCATATTAGCTAACCCAACAACGTTGGCCAAGCTAGGTGCGTAGGTAGCTGTCGTGTAGTAGCGGACAGAAATGGATCTCAAAATCCCAGATGCCACGGGAGAGGAACCAGAGGTAGAGACTATGGTGGATGAGGAGGTAGAGGATGACATTGGTTGGGCCAGCGGCTACGTAGTTGATGTGTTAAAAGAAGTACCGATCAGGGAGAACGACCCTCTAAAGTGGTCAAGCTTGGATCCGGTATAGAGGAATGAGTGAAGGAAGGATTGATCAGGCCTTTCCAAGTGTATAACAGTATCTTTGCCTGGCGTCATAACGAGATGCCAAAGATCCTTATCACTTTGGCATCTAAGAAGAAAGCAATCGACCTCACTTTCAAACCGATGACAAGTTAGCATTCGACCTCACTTTCAGACTGATAAAGCAGAAGAAACTCTAAAAGAAATGCCACGGTTCAAGATGAGGTCGACAAGTTCCTGAAAGCTGGGTTCATCAGAGAGTCTCGATACCTTGAACAGATCGTAAATGTTGTAATGGTCACCAATGCAAATAGGAAGTGTCACATGTGTGTTGATTATACAGATCTCAACAGCACCTGCCCAAAGGACAGTCTTTTCCTACCCAAGATCGATCAATTGGTGGATTTCACCACAGGAAACAAGTTCCCTTGCTTTATGGATGCGTTCTTGGGGTAGAATCAAACTATGATGCACCCTGCTGACCAAGACAAGACAAGTTTCATCACCGGGCAAGGCCTATACTGTTACAAGGTAATGCTTTTTAGTCTCAAGAATACAAGTGCCACTTACTAGTGATTAGTCAACCGTTTGTTTAAACAGAAGATAGGAAGGACGATGGAGGTCTACATTGATGACATGATCACTAAGTCCCAGCTAGTAGAGCAGTACAAGGACCACCTCCAAATATAAAGAGAAAATCAGATTTGACTGAATCCAGCCAATTGTGCATTTGGGGTAGCTACAGGAAAATTCCTCGGGTTCATGGTCCATGAGAAAAGCATAGAAGCCAACTCGAAGAAGATCAAAGCTATCATGGACCTCGAATCTCCCACCTCTCTCAAGCTACATGTTCTAATTGGTCGAGTAGCTGCCCTTAACCGTTTCATGTCTTGACCCACCGACATATGTCTTCCCCTCTTCAAGGTAATCAAGTAGCGGAGAAACATGAAGTGGAACCAGGACCGTGAGCGGGCTTTCCAATCTATAAAGGAATACCTAGCAAGCCCACCACTGCTGGTCAAACCGGAACATAAAAGGAACTGTCGATGAGTTTAACGTAACTAACAATGAAACTGACTACGAGGCTCTGCTAGGCAGTTTACCTCCATGTCATAAGTGATTTGCAACTGGTCGTCAACCAAGTCACCGGGCTTTATCAAACCAAAGGAGATAACATGACACCTTACTTGCAACTGGTTTAGCAACTCAAAGCTCGATTCAGAGGGTTCAAGATCGAACAGATTCCTTGCCAACAGAACCATCGAGCAGATGTTCTGGCCATAGAAACAGCTAGTGGAGGACAAGCTTTGCCAAAAGGGGGGAGCCCTATAGGTTTTCCCCCATTCTGGACTTCCATGTTGGATGGATCCTATTATGGATTGCCTCCAGGAGGGAAACCTTTCAGAAGACCCTCATCGAGCTCACATGATCAAGAGGCTCTCGGTTCGATTCTCCTTTATTGATTGGTATCTGTACATAGATGCAGGTTTTTACCCCTACTCCGATGCCTTTATCCCGATGAAGCTGCTTGGGCTTTCAGAGAAGTCCACTCAGGGGACTGTGAGAACTATACGGAGGGAGAAACACTGGCTTACCAGGTGCTCAGTATTGGATATTACTAGCCGACCTTGCACCGTGACGTAAGGATGTTTGTACAATCATGTGAACCATATCAGAAGACAGGAAACTTGAACCATCTACTAGAGAGGCTCTTCTCTATCAGTTCTCCATGCTGCTTTTCTATTTAGGGAGTTGATTTAATCAGACCTCTCCCAACCGCTCCTGGTCAAGCCAAGCATGACATGGTCGCGATTGACTACTTCACCCAGTGGGTAGAGGCAGAACCCCTCTCCAAGATAACAAAGGAGAACACCACTAAATTCATCAAGAAGAACGTGGTGTGGAAGTTCGGTACCCCGATGACCATTATCAATGACCCTTGAAAGCAGTTCGACAATGCGAGGTTCAGTGAGTTTTGTGACAGTTTAAGTATTGATCTCCATTTTGCCTCCGTACCTCTCCCACAAACAAATGGCCTAGTAGAAGCTACGAATAAGACCATCAAGAAACTCTTGAAAAGGAAGATGCAACATAAAAAGGGTAAAGGTGCAGAGAAGCTTCCCGACGTACTCTGGGCATACTGACCAGTAAGAGGATCACAATCAGTGAAACCCCCTACTCATTGGCTTTCTGGGTGGAAGCGGTCCTACCTATTGAGCACAAGCTCACTTTGTTCAAGGTCCAACATTTTAAACCAGAGAGCAATAAGGTCAAGCTAAGGGCCAAACTGGAACTTCTATAGGAAAAAACAAGACAAGATGGCAGAGAGAGTAGAAAACTACCAGAGCCGGATTACGAGGTACTATAACAGGAGGGTTAAAGCCCATAATTTCAAAGAGGGGGGCATTGTGCTCCGGAAAGTGACCCAGAACACCAGTAACCGGTCAGACGGGGTGCTAGCTCTAAATTAGGAAGGTCCCTACTTAGTAAGGGTATTGGTCTGAAATAGAGCCTATAAGCGAGAGGATATAGATGGACGACCCATCGACCACTCCTGGCATGCTGATCACCTGAACAGGCTTTACCCGTAGGAAGTTGGAACCATCATGCCAACACAGAAGCATCCAGATAGGCACCGTTATTTGTACTATAAAAACATTTTGTAAAACTCCAGTTTATTATCAATAAAGTCTTCATTTCTCTCATTCTACGGTTGCTCTTTTTTTGCCAAGTGTTCGCCATAGATGTTCACCGTGATGACCATGAACCAGGAATGTCAACATTACTACCTCGATACCTTGGTCGGGATCCACCCCCCATTAAGAGGGTCTAAGCGTAAGAGAATAGTTGTCTGATAGATCTCGAGACCAAGATAAACTTCCTGATGCCATTGGTCGGGCGACCCCCTAAGGAAAGGTCTGAGCGTAAGTACATAGTTGCTAGCTAGATCATGTGAGTAGGATAGCCACGTGGACATCCCGATGCCTTGGTCAGGCTATCACCCCTAAGAAAAAGCAGAGCGTAATGGCACAGTTTCCATCCAGATCACAAGACCAAGGTAACTAGATGGCCCTCATGAGGCCTTAGTTAGGCTACCACCCCCAAGAAGGATCGAGGACGTAAAAGCATAGTTGTCTGTCCTGATGGCGCTTGACTTGATATTGGATTTTCCAATGAACAGGGATGCTAGGTACCTTGATTGTCCCAGAAAGGACAATCAACTTTGATAAGGTCCCTGTGGGATCATTTTTAGAACCTCGAAAACCTGGAACTAAATAATTATCACATGACTTTTCTCCTTCTCAGTTTTAATAGTTTTCTTATGTGACAGAAGTATATAGGGGACTAGACACAATGATGGATGATACCATACTCATGCTACCATTTGGATATCAGAATACCACGTTTTTAGGAATCCTTGATACCTAGACTGTGGCAAAAGGTTATCTCACCAAAGGGAGAAGATGCTAGCTACAAGATTTGATCATGCCATGACATTATCTAGATACCAGGGAACCATGAATATGAAAAACCCATGCACCTAGGTATGTTGAATTGGGTTTTCACCCAAGTGCCAAAGCTTTCCAGACATGGGTGCTTGGTACCATGATCCTCCCAGAAATAATGATAATTGTTGATAATTTTCCTTAGGGAAATTTTCTAAGAATCACCTTGACTGAGTCCCTCGATGACTTGGTACCAGTCACCTGACATGCCTACCTCTTTATACTTGATAGATTTTAAGCTTTTTATGTGTTACCAGATATTTGTTAAAGTCAAGTATGTGTAGGGGATTGCTTCCCAAATTAAACGTTTAGCCGGGTTTAGAGTTAGTCAAGCTTGGCCGGAGTAGAGGACAATCATATAAAAAATGGGGAATTCTTACTTATCAAACCAAGGGAGCCTATCCCTTAATATCCGGCTACACACTTGTAAAAAAAAGTAGATACATGAAATGATTAAAGGGAACCATTCTTGTTCAAGCAGGGTGCCCACCCCTTTTCCGAGCAACATACAAAGCTTATCACACTGGATCATGGGTGAATCTCCTCTTGGCTTTCCTCTTTTCCTACTCTCTCTCCAGTAACCTGCCCCTCTGCCCCCCTCTACAAGCTTAACACCAACACCTGGCTCACCAGCTACTTATTCAGTCACCTTCTTGACTATTGCCTGCTCCACAACCTCTTCAATGGTAGCTTGTGTTAGGATTATGCTTGATAGCAAGAGTATAATAATGTATTTGATAATCTTTTCATATTAATAAAGTGATTTCTAGTTTAATTATTATAATTGTCAAAAGTAAATAATCATAAGGTCAAAAGGCTAAAAGAAAAGAAGAATTGTTCATACATCTAGATATGTATGAGGAAGACACAATTCTTTAGTTAGTCTTGAATAATATTCATAACTTAAGATAATAGGTTAGGTGCCTTTATCTTGTCAAAGTTATGGATTCTTTTGCTAGCATTTGAGTGGGATCAAATGTGTTATGATGAGTCTAAAATCATCAAAGTGTGGCGTCTTTAGGCAAAAGAATGTACTGCACTGGGTGCATTGAATAGGATCACAATGAAATACTTTTTCTAGAACCGTCAATAGATAAAAGTTTTTCATTTGAAGACAATCGGAGTGTCTATCTCAGTCCTGAGATAAATGATGGACTTATGGTTGCAAGTGTTATCATTTGAGCTATCAATGAGTACGATTATCTAGCATAGTCTATCCTCGATAGTTTGGTGGTATTCAATTGTTAATCGATATAGGACTTCATTTATAGATATGGACATTGTGGCTCCATTCATTGAATGTGAGTAAATACCATCATATGGATATTTTGAGGTATTGGATATTAAATCTTAATGTCAAGTTTTTAATAGTATCTATTGAAACATGGCTTCTAGACAAGTCAAAATATCCAAGTTCAAAATGTGGTCATATGAGTAAATATGGTAACTTGGAGAGCAATAGGCGGTCTATGAGCTCTTGGCGATTACTGGTATTCTTCACGAGGATACACTTTCTCTAATAAGGTTGTCTAGGTTATGAATTAGTAACATCAACTTATTCTATCCTTATTTAAGAGTTCAATTTTAGTTATTTAGTGGAATGAACTAAAATTAAATAGATCGGACCTAAGTGAATCATTTGTTGATTGTGATTGGGTTGTGTCTATTAGAGCTTAAATTTAGATAGCCCGCCAAGATCCCTAATCCACACGAACTTGCATGGATCACTTGATATACTACTGGACAAATTTAGGGGTCCATCTAGAATTGTAATGAGGCATGTGAACTTGTTTCTTTTTGAAAGAATATGTCTAGTTCACATGTGGACTTTTTATTAAGGTCCAATGGATTTAATAAAATAAGAAAAATAATATATGGCCCATATACATGTGTTGGGCGGCAAGGCTATTAAGATTAGCTTAAATGTATTATTTTTATTTTATTATTTAATTAAATGGAAATTAATTAATTTGTTAATTAATTAATTATTTAATTAAATGTCAAAATATTTTTCTATTAGGAGATGGGCTTCTAATATTATATTATTGTTGGTAGTATAATTAATATTGAAGACTATATTTGATAAGTAGATAAATAAAAGGAGTTATTTATCTAGTCAAATTAGGAAGTCTTTAATATGGTTACAAACACATTATTGAGTTGGATTTTGGTGTAGGATAGAATTCATTTTTTAAAAAGGATTCTTAACCACCAAGTAAATCCACCTAAGGAAAGGATTCTTAACAACAAAGTAAATCCTTCTTAGGAAAGGATTTGTGATCCTAATATATATTCTTATGAATTTCGGCCAGCTCATATATATATAAGAGGATAGAATTCCTTTAAGAAAAGGATTCTTAACTACTAAATAAATCCACCTAATGAAAGGATTCTTGCCAACAAAGTAAATCCTTCTTAGGAAAGAATTTGTGATCTTATATATATACCCTTGTGAATTTCTGCCAGCCCTATGATTTCGTAGAGTAAAATTTTGGCCAACCTAAGGTTTTTCTAAGAGAGAATTTTTCTTGGCAAGAGAGAATTTTGAGGGAGAAAAATTTAGTATTTTACTCTAGACAAAATTCAATCAACTCCAAGTTATAGGGTGTGGAATTCGGCCAAGAAGAAAAGAGAAAAAGAAAATGTTTTTGTTTTCGATAGTATACTAGTATCCTTTACATCAAAAGGGTTTTGTCTACAACATCGAATCAAGGTTCACGCGAGTTTCAATCAAATTGATTGATAATTCACAAGTGGCCGGACGTTCTTGATTTTTCTCTTGGAGGATATTTGTAACTAACAAAGAAATAGATTTTGTTTGTTTCCATCCTCAGGTATACAATTTGAGGAAAGGGAGCCCACACTCCTACGTGATTCACGTTCGTGATTGGATTTAAAGATCTTACGGTTCAATCGTCAAGAGAAAAATGTACGACACTTTTATATAGATCAATTAATCTATGGTTAAGGTTTTTGTTATTTAAAAGGGAATTTTTTTTATTTATACGCAAACCCTTATTTTAATTTTATTAAATTTTCTCACGCTTCCCTTGCGTGTGTTGTATTTTTCCCTTCTGCCTGCTCTTCCACCACCTCTATAGGAGCAGGGCAATCCTCTGTTGTTTCAGCAGGTGTAATAGGAAAGAGCAAGACTATCTCCTCGACCTGGGGTGCAACTTCAGTTGGGGACTTCAAGGAAAGATCTACAATAATAGCTCCCATGACTGGCAAAAGAGATGAGATAGGCTATTGATCTTCATCATTGTCTATACCAACAACCCGAGAGATGCTTGTCTTTTCAATGGTGGGAGCTGCCTTTTTTCTACTATTCACCATTATTCCCTACCTATCCCATTTTTCTATGTTGCGCAGTTCGATAGGAGGGGGTAAGGCTTGAGTTACCTAGAAGGCAACATAAAAATAAACATCACCAAAGGAGGCGTCTACCTCGGACTCCAAGCCTGCTACCTTAGCCCGTAAAGCATGGTTCTCCTCCTCAAGTTCCCTGACCTTCTTTCTTACATTATCTCTCTCTAAAGCCCGACATTCAGACCTGAGTTTCTCCATGTCATATGAACGTTTGTACAGCTCTGAGCTGTATTTGGCTTCTTCAAGAGACCTCTCAGCCTTATCTAGGGATTGGTTCAACTCTTTATTGGCAGCCTGTGAATGGGCGAGCTCTTTTTGGGCTCCCTCGAGTCCTGCCTCTACAGCTTCAACATGCCCAATGAGAGAGGTAATCTGATGGCTCATAGCAACATTAAACTTGAAGGCCTGCAAGATGCAGTGGACATGTTAGCTACCACTCGGACACACAAATGAGGTAAGAAGGGGTAGGATACTTTACCTCGGCTATGAGAGCTGAACCCAGGTCATCAACAAATCCATGGGTATGGAAGTCATTGCCCCCAAACCCTTTACCAGAGTAGAAAACTATAAACCGATCCAGGACTTCATCATTGCCAATAATCCTCGGCCTGGATCAAGACTGTTCATGAGGAGCCACAACAGCAGTGACCGTAGCCGGATCAGCGCTTCCTCTTGTCCTAGTAGGCGCAGCAGTAGACGGAGAGGGGAAATAGTAGTAGCAGTAACAATGGTAGTTTATGTAGTTGCAGTAGTGGTAGAGGTAGTAGTAATAACAACAAAAGAAGTAACATTAGAAGCGGATGAGTTTTAACCGATCACCCTTCCTAACTTGGATACAAACACATCCATCAGTTATCCGGGTCGAGGGGGTGAAGGTTGAGGGTCCTTGGAACCCTGGTCTAGATAACTGCACGACTGCTTTATCTAGCCAGGGTAGAAGAATGAGGGGTTCTAACGATCCGAGTGATAGGAGACCCTAGAGGATGTTGGAATTATGCTTGATAGAATAGTGTATAATGTATTTGACAATCTTTTTATATTAATAAAGTGATTTCTAGTTTAAAAAATCATATAGTATTTATAGTTTAATAATTATAATTGTCAAAAGTAAATAATCATAAGGTCAAAAGACTATGAGAAAAGAAGAATTGTTCATACATCTAGATATGTATGAGGTAGACACAATTCTTTAGTTAGTCTTGAAAAATATTCACAACTTAAGATAAAGGTTGGGTGCCTTTACCTTGTCAAAGTTGTAGATTCTTTTGCTAGCATTTGAGTGGGATCAAATGCGTTATGATGAGTATAAAATAATCAAAGTGTGGTGTCTTTAGGTAAAAGAATCTAGTGCACTAGGTGCATTGAAAAGGATCACAATGAAATACTTTATCTAGAACCGTCAATGGATAAAATTTTCATTTGAAGACAATCAGAGAGTCTATCTCAATCCTGAGATAAAAGATGGACTTATGGTTACAAGTGTTATCATTTGAGCTATCAATGAGTACGATTATCGTCCTGTCTATTCCTAAACCACCAAACTAATGAATCTACTCAGGAGTAAAGAGATGAGTATCAGTAGTGGAAGTCTTCAAATGAGATGACTAAATGTACATTACATTATGGCCATAATCTCCGAAGTGTTGCAACATCAACATGAAGGAATGGAGACTTCTACCGATATAATGATGTCTCTATAGGAGATATCAGTTATGAGGTCTAGGGCGATTAAGAGGAGAGGCAGTGTCTGCTTTCATGAATCTTAGGATTAAACCTGGACAGACTGTGAAAGATCACATGATGAAAGTCATAGCACATCTCAACATTGTTGAACTGAATGGTGTTGAGATATATGGTGAGACAAAAATTAACATGATTGTAACCTCACTTTCAAATTCCTTTGATCAATTCAAGTTGGACTACACCTTGAACAATAAGGAAAACATCTTGCAAGGCCTGATACATGATGATTAAGGCATCGAGAAGATCCTTGTGAAAGGTAAGGGTCAAGAGATTCATATGGTTGGTAAAGTTGCTACTGTTAAGACCCGTTAGAAGGTCAAGAAACAACAGCAGAAAAAGAAACTTGGGCCTTCTTAGAAGAAGACCAAGAAGGTAACCAAGATCAAAGGGAAGTGTTTCCTTTATGGTGAAAATGGTCAAAGGAATAGACTGAATAAGAATGAATTCAACTTGCATTTAGGCAATGGAGCATTGGTGTCTACTATTGTAGTGAAAGATATTAGAATCAATTTAGATTCTTATAGGCATTTAGTTTTAATAAACATTTATTATGTACCACAACTCAAGAGGAATTTAAATTTGGTATCTTGTCTAAATAAATTTGGATATTCGGATACTTTTAATAAAGGTTTTATTATTAGTAAGAATAACAAATTTGTTTGTAAAGGTACATTGGAAAACGATTTATTCTACTTACATAGAAATATCTCTCACTTGTTAGACACAGAATCAACGGAACCAAATCATAAAATAGTAAAATTATCAAATAATGAAACCTACCTATGGCATTTGTGCCTAGGTTATATTAACCTTAATAGGATTAAAAGATTGGTAAGTGACGGACCTTTAAGTGACTTAAATGTTGATGATCTACCAACTTGTGAATCTTGTTTGGAAGGTAAAATGACCAAAAGGTTGTTTACGACCAAAGGCACAAGAGTCATCGAATGTTTAGGATTGATATACACTGATGTGTGTGGACCTATGAGCATTCAAGCTAGAGGTGGATATGAGTACTTTATCACTTTCATGGATGATCACTCAAGATTTGGCTATGTGTATCTCATGAGACATAAGTCGAATGCTTTTGACATGTTCAAAGCATTTAAAGCTGAAGTTGAAAATGAGCTTGAGAAACGCATAAATATCTTGAGGTCTGATCGTGGTGGAGAATATTTATTTGATGAGATTCAGCAATATCTTATTGATAATGGGATAACTTTTCAGTTTTCTGCATCAGGCACACCTCAACAAAATGGGTGGCAGAAAGAAGAAATATAACTATTTTGGACATGGTTAGGTCTATGTTGAGTTATTCAACGCTCTCTAATTCTTTTTGGGGATATGCTTTACAAACCGTAATGTATATTCTAAATGATGTATCATCTAAGTCGGTTCCTAAAACACCGTATGAGTTATGGACCGGGCGAAAGCCTAGTTTACAACACTTAAGGTTATTTGGATGTCCTGCGCACGTGTTAAAAGGTAAGACAGAAAAGATGGAGTCCGTTCAGAAACATGCATATTTGTAGGGTATCCAAAAAGGAACAAAAGAATATTATTTTTATAGTCCTTCAGATCTTAAAGTATTTGTTTCGACAAATGCTAAATTTCTGGAAGAGGACTATATGAATAATTTTTTGCCTAAAAGTATAATTGTCTTGAATGAGCTTTTAGGAGATACAATTCCACAAGTGGTTTCGCAACCAAGCCCAATTGTAAGTTCCATACCAATAAAAATTCAACAATCTACCATACCTCGTCGTAGTAGGAGGGTTAGTAGACAACTCGAGAGATACATCAGTCTAAGAGAATCTGTAGAGAATCTTCCGAACAACGATGATCCTTATACGTACAAGGAAGCAATGAAAGATGTTGATTGTCGCCATTGGCAAAAGAAAATGCAATCCAAAATTGAATCTATGTTAAAAAACAAAGTCTGGTCTCTTGTAGACTTGCCTAAAGGGATAAAACCCATCGGGTGCAAGTGGGAATACAAGAGGAAAAGAGGAATGGATGGAAAGGTGAAAACCTTTAAAGCTAGATTGATAGCTAAATGTTATACACATAAGGAAGGTATCAATTATGAAGAAACTTTTTCTTCTGTGGCCATGCTTAAATCCATTAGGATACTCTTATCCATTGCGGCATCTCTAGACCTAGAGATTTGGAAAATAGACGTCAAGACAGCTTTCTTTAATAGAAGTCTTGACGAAAGCTTCTATATGATGCAACCAGAAGGATTCATTGAAAAAGGCCAAGAGGAAAGGGTATGCAAGTTGCAAAGATCCATATATGGATTGAAACAACCATCCAGATCCTAGAACATAAGGTTCGATCATGCCGTGAAAAGTTTTGGATTTATTCAAAACTTTGACGAACCTTGTGTATACAAAAGGATTTAAGGGGACAAGTTGGTTTTCCTAGTTCTTTATGTTGATGATATACTACTCATCGGAAATGATACAGGCGTATTAACATTAATAAAAGAATAGTTAGCGAAACAATTTGATATGAAGGACTTAGGAGAATCAAGTTATATTCTTGGTATCCAAGTTATAAGGGATAGAAAGAATAGAACGATTGCATAATCTCAAGCTTCATACATAGATTAAATCTTGTCTAGGTTTTCCATGCAAGATTCCAAGAAAGGTATGTTACCTTTCATACATGGAATCAAACTTTTGAAGGAACAAGTTCCTAAGAATGAGCATAAAGAGCAATTCATGAGTAGGGTTCCATATGCTTCGGCAATTAGAAGTATCATGTATGCAATGCTCTGCAGTAGACCATATATTTGTTTTGCTATAGGCATAGTTAACAGGTTTTAATCAAAACCTGGTCCTGATCACTGGACGATAGTCAATCATATTTTCAAGTATCTCAGAAGAGCAAGAGATTATATGCTTGTATACTCCGGAGGGGATTTAATTCCCGTTGGGTATACAGATTCTGATTTTCTATAGGATTTTGACTCTAGGAGATCAACATCAGGATCTATGTTTACTATTGGAGAAGGGGCAGTCATATGGAGGAGTATCAAGCAATCTTGTATTGTCGATTCCACCAAGGAAGCCAAGTATGTTGCCGCATGCGAGGCTGCTAAAGAGGCTGTCTGGCTCCACCAATTCTTGATTGACTTGGAAGTGGTTCTTAATGCGAATAAGCAGATCACTATCTATTGTGACAATAGTGTAGAAGTGGCTAATTCGAGATAACCAAGAAGTCATAAGAGAGGGAAACACATTGAAAGAAAGTATCGCCTTTTGAGGGAAATTGTGCATAGGGGTGACGTGACGATTACCAAGATAACGTCAGTAGAGAATCTAGTGGATCCCTTTACAAAGGCTCTTCCAAAAAAGAGTTTTGATGGGCATCTAGAGAACATGGGGATGAGAGAGATGGCACATTTGTTATAGAGCAAGTGGGAGATTGTTGGGATTATGCTCGATAGCAAGAGTGTAATAATGTATTTGGCTTTTCATATTAATAAAGTGATTTCTAGTTTTACAAATCTTATAGCATTTATAGTTTAATTATTAAAATTGTCTAAAGTAAATAATTATAAGGTCAAAAGACTATGAGAAAAGAAGAATTGTTCATACATCTAGATATGTATGAGGTAGACACAATTCTTTAGTTAATCCTGAATAATATTCACAACTTAAGATAAAGGTTGGGCGCCTTTATCTTGTCAAAGTTGTAGATTCTTTTGCTAGCATTTGAGTGGGATCAAATGTGTTATGATGAGTCTAAAATCATCAAAGTGTGGTGTCTTTGAGCAAAATGAAATACTTTATCTAGAACCGTCAATGGATAAAAGTTTTCATTTGAAGACAATTGGAGAGTCTATCTCAATCCTGAGATAAATGATGGACTTATGGTTGCAAGTGTTATCATTTGAGCTATCAATGAGTACGATTATATAGCATAGTCTATCATCGATAGTTTGGTGGTATTCATTTGTTAATCGATAGAGAACTTCATTTATGGATATGGACATCGTGGCTCCATTTATGAAATAAGAGTATAATATCATCATATGGATGTTTTGAGGTATTGGATATTAAATCTTAACATTAAGCTTTCAATAGTGTCTATTGAAACATGGCTTCTAGACAAGGCAAAATATATAAGTTCAAAATGTTGTCATATGAGTAAATATGGTAATTTGGAGAGCTATAGGCAGTCTATGAGCTCTTGGCGATTACTGATATTTTTCACGAGGATACACTTTCTCCAATAAGGTTGTCTAGGGTATGAGTAATAAATATTAACTTATACTATCTTTATTTAAGAGTTCAATTTTAGTTCTTTGGTGGAATGAACTAAAATTAATAGATCGGACCTAAGTGAATCATTTGTTGATTGTGATTGGATTGTGTCTATTGGATCTTCAATTTAGATAGCCCGCCAAGATCCCTAATCCACACGAACTTGCATGGATCACTTGATAAATTTTACAGTACCAATTTAAGGGTCCATCTAGAAATGTAATAGGGCATGTGGACTTGTTTCTTTTTGTAACAATGGGTCTAGTTCACATGTGTGCTTTTTATCAAGGTCCAATTGATTTAATAAAATAAGAAAAGTAATATATTGGTTTGTATATATGTGTTGGGCGGCAAGGCTATTTAAAATCGCTTAATTATATTATTTTTATTTTATTATTTAATTAAATGGAAATTAATTAATATGGTAATTAATTAATTATTTAGTTAAAAGTCAAAATCCTTTTTCTAGTAGGAGATGGTCTCCTAATATTATACTATTGTTGGTAGTATAATTAATGTTAATGACAATATTTGACAAGTAGATAAATAAATAATTAGAAAATCTTTAATATGGTTACAAATACACTATTGAGTTGGATTATGAGTCTTAGTGTAGGAAATAATTCTTTTTGGAAAAAGATTCTTGGTCACCAAGTAAATCTACCTAAGGATAGAATTCTTTTGTGAAAAGGATTCTTAACTACCAAATAAATTCACCTAAGGAAAGGATTCTTGTCAACCAAGTAAATCCTTCTTAGGAGAGGATTTATGATCCTATATATATTTCTCTTAAAATTCGGCCAGCTCATACAATTCTTCGAGAGGATTTTAGGCCAGCCGTAGTATAATTTAAGAGAAGATTTCGGCCAAGCAAGGGTTTTCTTTGTGAAGAGAATTTTGCTACCATAGAATTTTGAGGGAGAAAAATCTATTTTACTCTAGACAAAATTCGATCAACTCTAAGAAATAGTGTGAGATTCGGCAAAGAAGAAAATGAAGAAAGAACGTTTAGTTTTCGATAGTACACTAGTATCCATTACATTAAAAAAGTTTGTAAAGTCCTCATTTATTGATTGGCTTATTTCTTGAACAAATCACATTTTTGGGGTATTATGTAAGGGTAGCTTAGGCTCTCAAAACCTCAAGAGGAGAAGCATCGAAGGTAAAATTCTTGTGCTTACTTGCTTTGAAGAGATAGTTGCACACACTCACAAATTCATGCATAATTCTTATTCATATATGTTGAGTGTTTATACTTGTGTGCATTTTGGTTTAAATGACTCTTGATTGATATATTTGCATCTTGTAGTTAAAGTTTCATGTCATGTTAGGCATTAGTATAGGATGCATCTTCATCACTCTTGGACTTGTTAAAAATGTGTGTTTGAGTGTTGAAAAATTAAGTTGTGCGCTGGTGGTGCGCTACTCGACCAACGCACCTCACCAGCGCAACATTCCAGTAAAACACCGCTTGTCTTGTGCCACTGAGTTGTGCCGCTGCACCCACACAAAGTTGAAAAAGTGGACAGTGCGCTGGTGGTGCGCTACTCTACTAGCGCAGCCTCACCAGCATAACATTCCAGTGTATTGTCACATGTGTTACGCCACTGGACTGCGCCACTCGTCCATCGCCTATTGTAAAATTAGGCTATGTGCTAGTGGTACGTTACTCGACCAGCGCACGTCATTAAAGCACATAAAGGAAGCTGGAATGTTTTTTCCAAAACAACCTCACTTTGTTTGGATCTCATATATATATAACTCTTTGCTTTAAGGTCGTGTAAGAGTTTAGAATATCGTATATTTTCCTTAGAACACATTTCAAAGGAAAAACTCGTCCAAGAACTCATCTTTAAACACTCAAAGCATTCCTATATGCATTAAAACTTCATTTTGCATCATCTAAGTTCATTTAGAGTGCATCAATGGATAGGGTTGCTTCATCACATCTTGTTTGGTAAGTTCTTCACTATCTTCTTACAAGTTAAGAGTTTTGCTTGCTAAGCCATCTCTTTAATTATTTGTATGCTCTTAGAACATTTCTAGATACAAATTAGAGATTGTTGTGATGCCATGATTGAGTGTTGTATTGTGATAGCTTCATAGAATTGTTTGATCTATGTTTAGCTAAGCTTCTTGAACATGTCATTTAGCTCTTGATATCTAAGATTGCATTAATTGTCATCTAATTATCCTAGATAAGCATATAGGGTTCCATAGCCTTGTTTGTTCTTTGAATCTCATCATATATTCACGTAGGACTCTTTATCTCTTCATTGAGAAGTAAGACTTGTGTTACTTCCAGGGAGTAGGTAGCTTAAATCACAAGCAAGATGGACTAGGTGTACTTATACCGGGATTAGGTAGTGGTTGTGGATTAAACCGGGATTAGGTTGTAATTCCTTTGCCATTAGTGGATTCGAGGTTTTAGTGTGGCGCATTCATCAGCCCGTGGTTTTTCCCATTTGGAGGGTTTCCACGTATATCTCAAGTGTCTTTACTATTTCCGTATTTATTACACTTGTGGTATTTCTGTAACTAGATAGGGGCATTTTCTTCAACTTGGCCTTTAACAAAAATTGGGTAAAATTTATTTAAAATCTATTCACCCCCCTCTAGATTAATATTACACACCATAATATTTGTTTCAATTGGTATCAGAGGAGGTTCCTAGACATACATAGGTGATCCTTGCTCATTTTGGTGTGTGTTGCATTTTGTATGTGTATTGATCATTCATACATTTGTATTCATATCATTCATTTATTAAACACAATTAGTGGAAACGGTGGAAATGAGGGAGCTTTTAGCACTAGACCCCGATTTCTCACTGGATTGAATTATACCTCTTGGAAAGGCAAGATGGAGTCGTATATTTGCCAAATTCATGTCAGGGCATGGATGGCGGTTGAATATGGCTACACAACACCCATGGAAGTGTGGATAGATGGATCTCAAGTTATGATGGATCTTCATCACAATCCATAAATGGAAGTGTGGATATGATGGATCTCAAGGACTACATGGCTAAGTTTGAGAGTTCAAGGTTAAAAACAAGAATGAAATCAAGAGATTAAAAGAAGAAAACCTAGACCTCTCAACTCAAGTTGACTAACTAAATGAAGAGTTGGTGAGATCTAAGAGGAGTGAAGAAGGGTTTAAGAAAGAGCTTGAAGATGCTAGAGATTTGTTGGCCAAGATGAACTCTAGCAGCAAAAAACTTGACCACATGCTAGATGTTTTAAAGAGACCAAGTGACAAGAAGAGGCTTGGGTTTGAAGATAACAAGATGTCCTCCACTCCAAGCAAGACCATTTTTGTAAGAAGCATGAACTTCAATGGGTCCTCTTCTCATCAATCACCTAGGAAGAAACTTGATCTAGGAGAGTGTTCAAGTAGTGCTCAAGTGAATGTGGCACCAAGAAGCCCACTTCAAGTTCATCATACAAGGGCTCCTCAAGGTAACTTCCCTCAACCAAAAGCTCATAAAGAGAAGATACCTATCATGCAAGCTCAACCAAGGAAGCAATCAAGTCTTACTCAACAACAAAGAAGGAAAGCTCCTCAACAACAATCAAGACAACCACAAAGACATGGGAAGGCTCCAATGCATTCTCAAGGTTATGGTATGATTCCTAACTTCATTCATACATGTCATTTTTGTGGTATTGATGGTCACATTAGACCAAATTGCTTTAGATATATTAAATTGCGTAGAGTTGAAAGCATGATAGAGAAGAAAAAGACTAAAGCCATGATGCATGTCACTAGGAAAAATGGAACACATTTGCACGATCCTAGGACACTTAGAGCCCATGTACCATTGACCACTAGGAAGAAAAATATTGCACCTAGGTGGATTAGAAAGGATGAACACTTTTGCCATGTTGCACGAATTGCCTTGAAAGCTCATTCTTGTGATTTTTGGTATTTGGATAGTGGGTGCTCTAGGCACATGACTGGAAATAAGAGTTTCTTTGAGACTCTTGTGATGGAGGAGGGAGGAAATGTCACCTTTGGTGATGGATCCAACAAGAAGGTTAAAGAAAAGGGAACTATTTCCATTTCCGGATTACCCTCTTTGTCCAATGCTTTATATGTTGATGGTTTAAAAGCTAATTTGATAAGCATTTCACATCTTAGTGATGAAGGACTTTCCATCTTGTTTAGGAAAGATGATTGTTCTATCCTATTGCCAAATGGACAAACCTTGTTAAAAGGTATGAGATCTAGCGACAATTGCTATTGTCTTGAGGCTAGATGTGTCTCTTGCAATGTGTCAGAGGATGAACAAATTAAGTTGTGGCACGAAAGACTTGGTCACATGAACTATAGGGATTTACATACCTTAGATAAGTTCAATGTTGTGCGAGGCCTTCCCAAGCTTGGGAAAAAGGTGAATGGTGTTTGTGGACCTTGTAAACAAGGGAAGCAAACCAAAAGTATGCACAAAAAGGGCAAGTATTTATCCACCAAGGAACCTCTAGAGCTTCTCCACATGGATCTTATGGGTCCCATACAAACCGAGAGTTTAGGTGGAAAGAGATACATTTTTATGTGTGTAGATGACTTCTCTAGGTACACTTGGACTTATTTTCTTAGGGGGAAAATCTGAAACCTTTGACAAGTTTAAAATGCTTTGTTCCAAAATTCAAAATGAAATGAACTCCTAGATTAAAAGCATTAAAAGGATTAGGAGGGACCATGGGAAGGAATTTGAGAATGCCCATTTTGAAAACTATTGTAATAGTCTAAGCATCTCTCATGTGTTTTCGGCTTCTAGGACACCTCAACAAAATAGAGTTGTTGAGAGGAAAAATAGGGTTCTTCAAGAAATGGCCCGTGTGATGTTTCTTAGCAACAAATTCCCTAGGAATCTTTGTGCTGAAGCCGTCAATACGACATGCTACATAGGAAATAGAGTCTTTCTAAGGCCCTATACTAGGCAAACCTCCTATGAGTTATGGAAAGGTAGAAAGCCAAATGTTAGTTATTTCCACACCTTTGGAAGCAAATGCTACGTTTTGAATGACCGTGATCAACTTGGAAAATTTGATGCTAAGAGTGATGAGGGTATCTTCATTGGCTATGCCTTGAATAGTAGAGCTTATAGAGTATTCAATCTAAAAACTAGGACCGTAATGGAATCATCTAATATTGTCATTGATGATACTAGGCTCAAGTCTAATGACCATGAGGAGGAGGTAGATCTAGTTGATGACTCCCCTTTGGAAAAGGTTGTTGATGTTTCTAATGTTGAAAAGACTGACCCTGATGATGACTTAACACAACCTATTGATAGATTTCTCTCTTGAACTCAAAAGAACCTGCTCCATGGGTTAGGAAACTCCATGACAAAGATGACATCATTGGAGAGGTTAGTGAGGGTGTTAGGAATAGGCATCAAATGACTAATCTAATTAGCTACACTTGCTACACCTCTCAAATAGAACCCAAGAAGGTTGATGAAGCCTTAAAGGATGAATTTTGGGTTCTTGCCATGCAAGAAAAGCTTAATCAATTTGAGAGGAATGAGGTTTGGACTCTAGTTCATAGGCCCAAGAACACCAATGTGATAGGCACCAAGTGTGTATATAGGAACAAATCCGATGAGGATGGCAACATTGTGCGAAACAAGGCTAGGCTTGTAGCACAAGGATACTCTCAAATTGAGGGTATTGACTTTGAGGAGACATTTGCTCCCGTTGCTAGGATTGAGTCCATTAGGTTTCTTTTATCCATTTCTTGTTTACACAAGTTCAAATTATATCAAATGGATGTTAAGAGTGCCTTCCTCAATGGTTTCTTGCAAGAGGAAGTGTTTGTTGAGCAACCGAAAGGGTTTGTGGATCCTCACCACCCTAATCATGTCTATCACCTCAAGAAAGCTTTATATAGGTTGAAACAAGCACCAAGGGCTTGGTATGAGCGTCTCACCCAATTTCTTATAGACAATGGCTACATTAGAGATAGTATTGACAAGACTCTATTCATCAAGAAAGACAAAGATGAGCTCTTTATAGCTCAAATCTATGTTGATGATATAGTCTTTGGCTCTACAAATGACACCAAAGTCCAACAATTTGTTGATGTCATGTCTCATGAGTTTGAGATGAGTCTTGTTGGTGAGCTAAGTTACTTTCTAGGTTTACAAATTAAGCAAATGAATGATGGGATTTTTATATCTCAAGCTAAATATGCCAAAAACCTAGTGAAAGAATTTGGCCTTGAAAGTGTCAAACATTGTGATACACCCATGAGCACCACTTTGAAGCTACACAGGGATGCTAGTGGTAAAAGTGTGGACCAAACTTTATATCATGGCATGATTGGTAGCTTGCTCTATTTGACCGCAATTAGGCTCGATATCTCTTTTAGTGTGGGTGTGTGTGCTAGGTGCCAATCGGATCCTAAGGAGTCCCATATCTCTTCCGTTAAGAGAATCATTCGATATGTGAATGGGACATCTAACTATGGAATTTGGCACTCTTTTGACACTAATGCTAGTCTTGTAGGCTTTAGTGATGCAGACTGGGCAGGAAATTGTGATGATAGGGAAAGTACATCGGGCGGTTGCTTTTTCCTTGGGAACAACCTTGTCTCTTGGTTTTGTAAGAAGCAAAATCCAATTCCCTTGTCCATGGCTGAGGCCGAATACATAGCTGTTGGGAGTGGATGCACACAACTCCTTTGGATGAAGCAAATGCTAGTCGACTATGGATTTAATTAAGGTACTCTTACTCTCTTTTGTGATAACATGAGTGCAATTAATATTTCCAAGGATCCAGTTCAGCATTCTAGAACTAAGCATATTGACATCCGTCATCATTTCATTAGACAACTAGTTGAGAACAAATGCATGGTACTTGAGCATGTTGGTACTAATGATCAACTAGCGGATCTATTTACTAAACCCTTAGATGCTACTCGATTCAAAACTCTTAGTAGATCTATTGGGATTTGTTTAATGGAGTGATGAGTTGTGGTTTTTGACCCCATAAAGGGAACTCAAGCAAAAAGAGCTATTGTATACTTGTTGCATGCATTTTTTTTTTAAATATTTATGCTTCTTTATTGATTGCTTGAGTAGCTTGGTTGCACTTATACTATAGTATATTGTATTTTCTTCAATAAGTGTGAACTTTGCTTTGATTACAATCCATGTCATATTTATGTTCAAACATGTATTTTTGGACTAGGAGATCTACATAGGAAGTACATATTGAATGACCTATAATTATCTCCATGACATGATGATTCTTTAATGACACGCTAATGAAAAATGATAAAGCATAAATTGATGATTGCAATTGTTGAATGCAAAATATTGTGTGAAAAAACTAGTGAGACTAAAATGTTGCATCAATGTCTCTCTTTCTTTATTAGTTGAACATGGCTACGGAAAAATCAAATAGGGTGCAAAGTTGCTCATGCCATGTTTAGCTTATAAAGTTGGATATAGTGCCATTAAAATTTGATATCTATAAAAACTCTATATCCTTGCTTCTCTAATGACAAATGGTGAAATTGGTTTGAATTATATTGGAAACCTTTGTCATTTGCTTTGCCAAATACCATTGTTTTTGGACATGAATGCAACATGTCTTGTATGCAAAGAATTTTTTATTCACACATTTTCTTCAACTAAATCTCCTTGTTTCTCTCATATTAATTGAGTTGCATAAATGTGGCTTAAATAATTATGAAACAATCTTGTATGCTCCTTTCTTTCTTTGCCATGAGTGACCCGGTTGGGGACTTCTTCTTTGCCTATATCATGACAAAAAGGGGGAGTAGCATTGACCTAACATTGTGGTGTAAAGGGGAGTAGCATGTTGGTAGCATGTGTTGGCTTTAAGAGGAGTAGTACTTGTTTTAGGGGGAGATTACATTTAGGGGGAGTAACCCTTTGAGGGGGAGCATTGCATGATGTGGTGCATTACTCATATTCCTATATGCAAATGCTTTTGTTTTCTATCCACTTGATCATCTCACATGCACTTGGTTTGGAAAGTGTACTTGTTGTTTGCTTTGTGTGTAGGGTTAATTATTCTACAAGAGATTGAAGATTTGAAGTTTTTTTTTTATGTATATCTCTTTGTAATGTAGAATATCTTCCCAGTGTTTTATTTTGTTTCGTGAGGATCAATGTGAGTGGTGGTTTTGTCACGAAATAGCCAAAGGGGGAGATTGTAAAGTCCTCATTTATTGATTGGCTTATTTCGTGAACAAATCACATTTTTGAGGTATTATGTAAGGGTAGCTTAGGCTCTCAAGACCTCAAAAGCAGAAGCACCGAAGGTAAAATTCTTGTGCTTACTTGCTTTGAAGAGATAGTTGCACACACTCACAAATTCATGCATAATTCTTATTCATATATGTTGAGTGTTTATACTTGTGTGCATTTTGGTTTAAATGACTCTTGATTGATATATTTGCATCTTGTAGTTAAAGTTTCATGTCATGTTAGGCATTAGTATAGGATGCATCTTCATCACTCTTGGAAATGTTGAAAATGTGTGTTTGAGTGTTGAAAAATTAGGTTGTGCGCTACCCGACCAGCGCACCTCACCAGCGTAACATTCCAGTGGAACGCCGCTTTTCTTGCGCCACTGAGTTGCGCCGCTGCACCCTCGCAAAGTTGAAAAGTGGGCAGTGCGCTACTCAACTAGCACAGCCTGACCAGCGTATCATTCCAGTGGATTGTCGCATATGTTGCTCCACTGGGCTGCGCCACTCATCCAGAGCCTATTGTAAAATTAGGCTATGCGCTGGTGGTGTGCTACTCGACCAGCGCACGTCACCAGCGCACATAGAGGAAGCTGGAACATTTTTTCCAAAACGACCTCACTTTGTTTGGATCTCATATATATATATATATATATAACTCTTTGCTTTAAGGTCGTGTAAGAGTTCAGAATATCATATATTTTCCTTAGAACACATTTCAAAGGAAAAATTGTTCCAAGAACTCATCTTTAAACACTCAAAGCATTCCCATGTGCATAAAAACTTCATCTTGCATCATCTAAGTTCATTTAGAGTGCTTCAATGGATAGGGTTGCTTCATCACATCTTGTTTGGTAAGTTCTTCACTATCTTCTTACAAGCCATCTCTTTAATTATTTGTATGCTCTTAGAACATTTTCTCGATACAAATTAGAGATTGTTGTGATGACATGATTGAGTGTTGTATTGTGATAGCTATGTTTAGCTAAGCTTCTTGAACATGTCATTTAGCTCTTGATATCTAGGATTGCATTAATTGTCATCTAATTATCCTAGATAAGCATATAGGGTTCCCTAGCCTTGTTTGTTCTTTGAATATCATCATATATTCACTTAGGACTCTTTATCTCTTTCTTGAGAAGTAAGACTTGTGTTGCTTCTGGGAGTAGGTTGCTTAAATCACAAGCAAGATGGACTAGGTTCACTTATACCGAGATTAGGTAGTGGTGGTGGATTAAACCAGGATTCGGTTGTAATTCCTTTGCCATTAGTGGATTTCAGGTTCTAGTGTGGCGCATTCATCAACCCGTGGTTTTTCCCATTTGGAGGGTTTCCACGTATATCTCAAGTGTCTTTACTATTTCCGCATTTATTACACTTGTGTTATTTCTGTAACTAGATAGGGGAATTTTCGTCAACCTGACTTTTAACAAAAATTGGGTCAATTTTATTTAAAATCTATTCACCCCACCTCTAGATTAATATTACACACCATAATATTTGTTTCAGGTTTTGTGTACAACATCGAATCAAGGTTCACGCGAGTTTCAATCAAATTGATTGATAACTCACAAGTGACCTAACGTTCTTTGTTTTCTTTTTGGAGGAATATTGTAACTAACAAACAAAAAGATTTTGTTTGTTTCCATCCTCAGGTATACAATTTAAAGAAAGAGAGCCCACACTCCTAGGTGATTCACGTCCGTGATTGGATTGGAAGATCTTACGGATTCAGTTCGGCGCTTGTTCAATCGTCACGAGAAAAAGGTACGACACTTTTTATATACATCAATTAATCTAGGGTTAAGGTTCTTGTTATTATAAAGGGAAAATTATTATTTATACTGTAACCCTAATTTTTGATTTTTTTTGCTTCCGTTACGCGGTTTTTCCCTTCAGAGGAGTAAGATAAAGGGAAAAGGGCGGATCATCAGAAGATGACGGCTCTCACTGGATCGGTAGAGAAATTGTAAAGAATATATGAAACAAGAAAGAATTAGGATCAACCAAGACCAGTTGAAAAAGCACAATGAAAACGAAATAGAAAGTGACATCTACCTGGGGAGGCAAGGGAGATAGGTAGGTATCGGTCCACCCTGCCAGTATATAATGGGCTGAAGTAGGGTATTGTAAGTTTACGAAGTTCTGGTCAACAATAGCCTTCAGTATAGACTTCGACTCCATAGAAAGGGTTGTCTTCTCCCATATTGGTTTACCACTGAACTGGGTAGGAACCCTATATTCAGTATCACCGATGTGTACTAAACTCCCCCAGTCGTCACCAACCAAGACCCATTCTTCATTCAAAGGGGCTTCCTTTTTGGTAGCTCCAGGGAGGTTGAAGTTAAAAATATTTTTAGCTCGGGCTTAGAAATGCCACTTGGACCAGGAGACATGATAGCAACTTGGAAGATGAACTTCAATTCATCTGATCCTGGTTCCCCTTTGACATCATCCTTCTCATATTGCTCCTTCCATAACACAAGAAACCAAAACAGATGCCTTTAGAATCCCGGGGCCAGTTGGAAGGGAGCAAGCAGTAAGGCATGAAGTGCCCTACGGAAAGAAGGATGTAGATGTAGATGTAGCACGACACCACTCTCAAAGGCAGTAGTGTAAATAGGGAGAACGCCTGAGAAAGAGGTGTACACATTATATCCCTTAAGTGGAATGGTAAATGTGATGCTATCAGGAATGGGGAATTTCTTCCTCAGACGACCAATCGACTCGACTGTAGTGGTTGAGTATGGGATGACACGAAAGTCATAAGGCAGAACAAACGTCCCTCTAGACAATCTTGTCTCTAAACCGACTGGATTTCTACTAGATCCAACCTCGCCAAAATCCTTGCCTGAATCCCCATTGAAAATCTCTAGTGGGATATCCGGATTGTTTGAAAAGCCGGTCCCAATAGGGATGTTCCTGCTTGAGCGGTGGTACAACAACTGAGGGGCATCGCTTTCACCGCTGTCTTCCTCCTAGACCCTCTTTCTACAAGCGAAAGTTGAGGAGTCACCCTCTACGAGATGGTCCATGCGGTCATGATCGGAGTTAGACATGGTAATAGTTAGAAATTGGTTGGATGGTTGAAAGAAGGAAGTCGAAGAAGACAGAGAAGATATTAAGGTTTTTTGAATTTTGAAGAGAAGGTTTAGAAGTGTGAAGACCGTGAAGAGAGTAACGAGTATAAATAGTGGAATGGAACAATAACTGGTGAAGGGAGCGTGATCGATGAAATAAGATTTTTGGCCTCGATACATGCGTGCCGAAAAAATATCTCCTTTTTCAAATGGGAAGCCTTCACCTTGCTTGACACGTGACCATTGCATTTAATGAGAAAATTTATTCCCAAATTCTGGTAACCAGTTGAAAAACGAAAAATTTCCCAAACAATTCTAGAAATCTGACTTCAACCCCAATTAGTCACCGGTGTTCAAGTCAGAGGGACTTCTATTAATAGCCATTTTTTTACAGGGATTCAAAGTGAAATTTTCCACCCAACTGGTACCTGGTAAAACATGCTTTCTGATCAGGGATAGGGCTGGTATGCTACTACCTACCATGAAGTACTAGTCTTTACACCACCCAAAGATCAAGACTACTCAGCAACGAGATAATTCCTACCTAGTACCATGACACAAATCCATTACTAGTCCAGGATATCTCCTACCTGTCACTCATGTACCGATAAATCTTTACCCTAATATCTAGGTAACCTTTAGCCCGGTACTTGAGTAGCTTGATATTACCTCGACATTGATTTTCGGGATCATGACAAGCCAACCAAGTATGAAGGAAGCTAGCGAGCATGATCTAGAAAGAGCGGTACAGTGTTGACTTCGCCAAGTTACAGTGTTGAGGTACCTTGTCATTCGATATGAAGAATCATGGTTTCTTCTCCAAGTTACAGTGTTGACTTCTCTGCCATAAAAGTGCCATAATGCGACTGGATAAGTCAAAAAATTCCCATTTATTCAAACTTAAGCCTAAACTGAAACCTGACGTAATCAATAGGAGTAATTCTCACGTAATTTGATTCTCCGGTCAACGTCGATCATTTCTGGTAACACGGCCAATCAATTGGTCTAAATTATAGGGATTTGATTGACAACAAGAGGATTAAATTAAGGCACCAGGATTCAGATAGGGGGTGGAAAAAAGAGAGAGAAAAGAGGGCGACCTTCTTTACCATTTTTCTCAGGATTTAGCCCCTTATCGACACAAACGAGTTCACTATTTTTAACAATTTTAAGAGAAAGAGAAAGAGAGAGAGAGAGAGAGATAACTCAGTGAGATCAAAATTGTATCGATTACATGATCATTTTATTCCATTGAGGATATATCCTTTACTTTGATTAATAAAACATTGCTTTTTTAGTAGTCTCATTTTCCCTTTGTTTCCCTGTAATCTCTTATGAAACTCCCACCCCGCTGCCTTCCTAGGTAACGAGTTAAGGATGTTAACTCATATTCCTCTCCCAAAGGTATTTTTGGGTCAACAAACACAAACAACCACGAACTCTCCAAATAATCTGACTTAGTTTAATTAATTTGTGATTCATATATAGATTGGAGTGTGTTAATGGGGTTGTAGAAAAGAAAGAGAAAGACTTCTCTGCCTCTCTAATGTTTTTTCTTTCTCTGCCTTAGTAGGATTGCCATATACTTTATGATCAACTAAGGCCATCTCCAATAAAGAGTGGAAGTTATAGTTATATTTGGGTCTCAAATAGTATTTTGAGTGATACTTATATGTATTTTTGCTCCAGTGTTACTGAGAGTGATATTTTTGTAACAAATTTAATTATGCCTAATTTATAATAAGTGATCAATAAATTGTAATTTGTAAACATTATTGTTGATAAATATAATACCATTGTAAATTTCTCAATGTGATCTTTAAAATGGTACTAATATTTAATATATTTAATATTTATAAATTATTACCAATTATGTTTGATAACATTAAAAAATTCAATTTTTAAATAAGGAAACATCATAAAATCTAAATTTCATAGATTAGGAAACAATGAACATAAACACAAACATAATGCAAATTTGTATTATTAGAAAATTTAGGAACTCAAACTATGGATGAATGTGATGTAAAATTATGTAGGAATGGAGTATATATATACACAATGTTGAAAAATTAGTCGTTGGAAGGCTTTTTATATTTTTCTACAATTTTATTTTGGTTTTTTTGTTGATTTTTTTTTTGGGATAAAATATCTTTATTTCAAATTTAATGTTTGAAAAACTGTAGACCGTTGTTATATGTATACTTTTGTCGAATGTACACACCATTGACAAGGTGGATAGTCCTTTAAAAATTACCAGGTAGACATCCAAATAGGCATCCATAAAGTACCTATCAAGACATTGCAAAGAAATAAGAACCCGAGTAACTGAGAATACAAGTATTCGGAAAAAACCATGACCTACTTGGGACCAAATGATGACATGTCCTACTCGGGACAGATACGAGAAACTCGAATAAAGAAATCCAGCATATAATTTACACGTGGAAAAACCAAGAGTCATGCTCCAATACGCAAGACATCCATATCAAGAAGAATTTCTAGAAGAATAAAATACCAAACAAGAAACAAGTTCCAAACCAGGCAACAACTTTACTTCAAGAATATTACATAATTATAAGGAAATAAGTCCTAAACAGACTATATCACCAGAGTCCCAATCGATCTCCATGCAATCTCCAAAATAGGAAAGAAGTTAAAGACGACTCCAACAAGCAACCAATTATAATTACAAACGAATTCTTTCATTACTTGTTGTACAAGGATTAGGGTTCTGTGCATATATAAATAGACCCATGATCTCATTGTTAAAAGGAGATAGAACAAAAAGTATATGACAAATCACTAGAAGAGAAAAAAAAGAGATTGAGTAGTGTAATTATTTATTTCAATAGTGGATTTTGGATCGGTTGTCTATTCAACCACCCATGGAAGTTTCTCCTATCACCGGAATTTTACCACATAAACTTGTGTCGTTATTATTCACATTACATTCTTTTTCTCTCTTTTTGACAGGTCATAATCAAATCCAATCATGTGGACCTTCTCATCCAACGAGAAATTAACGTCAACAATTGGCCTTAGAAGGAGGGGCCGGACCACTGATCTAATTAAGCAATGGCTGGTAGCTGAAGCAAAAACAGTTATGGGAATATTCAGAAATCTCCAGATAATGCTCACATAGGCGGGAGTACACAAGATCCCACCATAACCCCCGAGAGCCAACCAGCACCCGTGGTTGGTATCCAACAAATTCCTCCTACTAGTGAGGACATAACACGTCATTTCCGTGAAGCACTGCAACAGCTACTGACGAACGCAGTAAAAGAAGGGGTGGATTTATTAGCTACGGAAGAGGTGCATCCTTCAAATCCCCCACCTACAAGGCTTCGCTCGGTTATAGTTAGGTTGGAACCAGATGTACAAAAAGCAGGTAGGAACTCGGGTCAAATCAATCAAATTTGGGGTATAACACGCAACCAGGATAAAGGACGAGAGTCAGATGGCCCAAGATAGACACCACAAATATGACCGGCGTAGGGATCAATCATCATCATCAGAGGATAACGATCGGCACCATCACAAACGTCGTCATGGAACCATACATCTACAAGGATTAGCCTATAAGACTCGGCAACAGAGTGAAGAGGGGCTGGAAACAGGTATGACGATCACCCGACAATTTAACCATCATGGAGAACAGGTGAGAGATAGAGATGTTATGATTCAGAGCTTGACCCGTGAAGTCGAAAACAACAGGCTTCAAATGGATGCATTGGTTAGGCGATATGGATACAACGAGTTGTCTGATGACGATTCACATAGTCCTTTTACAAGGGACAACCTGCGAACCCCTTTCCTAGAAAGATTCAGGATGCCACACGTGGAACAATTCAAGAAGGATACAGACCCTAAAGAACATGTTAGGCGATATAAAAGTGATACGGCTCAATATGCCCACATCGACCCTTTACCGTGTCTCAACTTTCCACAAACTATGGGAGATACAGGCTCAAGATGGTTCAGAAGATTGGCCTTAGTAAGTATTAGGAGTTTTGACGAATTGAGAAAGAGTTTTTTAAGACAGTTCTTAGGCAATATGCATAGGAAAAAGTCAGTCGCTTACCTTTCTAAGCTAAAGCAAGGGAAGGATGAGTCACTGAAAAAATACCTAGGGAGATTCGGCCAGACGGTCTCAGAAATCGACAGTGCAAATGAAGAAGCCATAATTATTGCTTTCATAAACAACCTATAGAATGGACGGCTGTCTTTTGACCTGAAAAGGGCTCGTCTGACCAGGTATGCAGATATGATGGATATGGCTGGAGGGTATGCTTTAGCCGAGTAAGAGGAGTTATCGACAGAAGGTTGCTACATGCATGGATTCAAGCCCGATCAAAAAGATGCAGAGTCAAAGGTACAGAACCACAAAGGAAAATAAAAAGGAAACAGTAAAGAAAGAAGCAAGGATGGAGGAAGTGGGCGTAATGCTGACCAGACCACGAAGAATTTCTGAGAAAAATACACAAACTACACCCCTCTCTGGAAAAAAACAGGAAGAAATCCTAGCAATATTAGAAGAAAAAATCTGGTAAAAGAGCCACGCCAACAGTCTCAATTTGCTCGGTGAGACACAACAAAATACTGCAGATTCCATAAGGAAACCGGTTATGAGATCTCTAAATATTACCAACTTAGAGACTACATTGAGACTCATTCGGGAAGGACACCTCCAAGATATAATCCTGAAGAAAGATGAGAAGTCAAAAACAAAAAAAAAGACCAAGGCTGAACATAGTTCTAGTCGGAACAAAAGGGCCAGTCCCGATGTGAATGAAGTAATACAAACTATCTTTGGAGGACCGTCAGCTGGAAGGAGTAAACGGGAGTGAACTTAGAAAATCCGAGAAGCGGTGGAGGAAAGGTAGAATTTGGATGTCAACTCCATCGAACCAGACCCGAAAAGGATAAAGGAAGGATGGGACCCGATAATATTCATAGAGGCTGACTCACAGGGGTCAATGTCCGACCAAACGATGCTGTCGTCATAAGTGCCTGAATTGGTCACAGGGAAGTCAGGAGGATTTTAGTAGACAATGGCAGTTTGACTGACATTCTCAGTGTGGCTGTCTATGATCAACTTAGGTTGGACCGAAAGGATTTGCAACCTTTCCATACCCCGCTCAAAGGATTCGGGGGAGTCAAGGTTAGGTCTCTTGGGACAGTCAAGCTACACGTGAAAATTGAAGTAGCATATTGTCAGAAAACAGTGCTACTCAACTTTGTAGTGGTAGACCTGGACACCTGACCTTATAATACGCTGTTAGGTCCACCATTCTTGAATAAAACTAAGGCACTAAAAACTTCCTACACTCTAATGATCAAATTTCCAATTGAATGGGGGGTAGGAGTAGTTAAGGGGTCTTAGGAGATGGCCAGAAGAGCTAATATGTCGGTTTACAAAGATAAGGACAATAGTGAAATAAGTGTGCACCGTAACACGATCAGATCAGATCAAGAAAGAATCACTATTGTTTGAGTTCGATCCAAGGGAAGAGCCGAAGATATATAAAAGTGAATCAATGGAGGAAATAGTCTTAAAAGAAGATGAACCTGATAAGAAGATCAAAATCGGGGTTAATTTAGAAGAAAAGGTTAAGCAAGACCTTGTTAATCTACTTAAAGAATACAAGGATGTACTCGTCTGGAGCCATGAAGATATGGTAGGAATAGATGCCCGAGTTATGTCACATCACTTGGCGGTAGATCCAAACACAAGACCAGTAATACAAAAGAGAAGGTTGTTGAACCTTGAAAGAAGTTGGGCAATTAAGCAGGAAGTGGAGAAGTTACTCACAGTAGGATCAATCAGAGAAATCAACTACCCTCAGTGGGTAGCAAATGTGGTCATGGTCCAGAAGAAAAATGGCCAGTGAAGAATGTACGTGGACTTCACGGACCTGAACAAATCCTGTCCAAAAGATAGTTTTCCACTTCCAAGGATAGACAAACTGGTCGATGCAACATCAGGCCTTAAATTACTTAGTTTCATGGATGCCTGCTCGAGATATAATCAAATCCAGATGAATAAGGCTGATGAGGAAAAAAACTGCATTCAAAACCGATCAAGGCTTATACTATTACACAACAATGCCTTTTGGGCTGAAAAACATCGGAGAAACATGCCAGAGATTGGTCAATAGGATCTTTGCTCGCCAAATAGGTAGAAACATGGAAGTTTACATAGAAGACATGTTAACCAAAATCATCTCGGCAAATAAACATGCTTCAGACCTACGGGAAACATTCGATGTCTTGAGAAGATATCAAATGAAGTTGATTCCGAACAAATGCTTATTCGGAGTTCCTTAAGGAAGGTTCTTGGGTTTTCGAGTTCACCAGAGGGGAATTGAAGTAAACCCTAAGAAGATCCAAGCCCTTCAGAAAATGACTTCGCCAAGGACACTAAAAGAAGTGCAACGTTTGACATGATGCTTAGCTTCCTAAGGTAGATTTATTTCAAAGGCCACAGATAGATGTGGTCAGTTTTTTAAAGTAATCAAAAAAGGGAAATGGGTCGAATGGAATGAAGAATACGAACAGGCATTCCTAAAAATCAAAGAGTACTTAGGGCAGGCTCCCATCCTTTCAAAACCTAAAATGGGAGAAACTCTTCACTTATACTTGTCAATTACAGAATTAGCAGCAAGCTCAGTTCTAGTCAGAACAGAAGATGGGATACTGAGGCCAGTATACTACACCAATAAGGCTCTTCTTCCAACTGAAACCAAGTATTCACAGGCAGAAAAAATGGCCCTAGCATTGGTTTCGACAGCAAGGAAGCTGAGGCCATACTTTCAGGATCATACGATCCAGGTTCTCACCGATTGCCCACTTAAGCAAATCTTATAAAAACCAGAAATTTCGAGTAGATTAACTAAATGGGCAATCGAGCTGTGTGAGTTTGATATTCAGTACGTCCCAAGACGTCTCTCAAAGGCCAAGCATTGGAAAATTTCATAGCAGAATTCACAGAACCAAACCTAGAAGCGAAAAGTATGCTAGGCAAGAAATTCTCGTGGAGGCTATATGTTGATAGTTTCTCGAACACTCATGGCAGAGGGGCAGGGATCTTAGTGTGCACCCCAGAGGGAGATGATGTTGAATATGCCATGAGATTCAACTTCAAAGCAACAAATAACCAAGTCGAGTTCGAGGCATTACTAGTTGGACTCAGAGTATGCATAGCTCTAAGAGCAGATGAGGTCGAGATATTCAGTGACTCGCAGGTGATCGTCAACCAAGTTCTGGATGAATACCAAGCTAGAGATGAAGGTCTGGTAGCTTATCGAGACATAGCAAAATAACTCTTTAAAAAATTCAAAGAATATAAGATTGTCCAGATTCCCAGAGAAGAGAAAGAAAAGGCAGATGCTTTGTCCAAACTAGCATCAGCAACAACCACAATCAGGCCAAAAACTATTTCGGTCGCATATCTCTTCAGACCGAGTATAATTGAGCCATAAAACTTAGAAATCTCAAAAATCCTAACATCGCCAGATGGTTAGATGACTCTGCTAAAAAGATACATTGAAGAAGGCATGCTCTCGGAATATCCCCTAGAAGCCAAACGCATCAGGTACCGGTCAACAAGATACACATTGGTTGGAGGAGAACTGTACAGAAGGGGGTTTTTCCGAACATTCCAAAGATGTGTATCAGAGGAAGATGCATATCTGATTCTACAGGAAATCCATAGCGGTGTATGCAGAAACCACATTAGGGGAAAAAATTTAGCACACAAGGTACTCATGCGAGGTTATTATTGGCCCTCTTTGTTCTTGGATGCACAACGATGCTCAGAAAGTTGCAATACATGTCATAGGATAGCCAATGATATCCGGTAGCCCCCTGAACAACCTAGAAGCCTCACATCCCCATGGACATTTGCCATGTGGGGCTTGGACTTAATTGGCCCAATGCCGACAGGAACACGGGGTGGAGCAAAGCATGCGATAATAGCCGTTGATTATTTCATGAAGTGGGTGGAAACAGAAGCATTAGTACACATCACGGAGGCAAATGCCATGAATTTTGTAAAGAAAAACATACTTTATATGTTTGGAGTCTCAAGTACTCTTATAACTGACAACAGCACCCAATTAGACAATAAAAAATTGAGACAGCTGTGCAACGAGTACCAAATAGCAAATTATTACGCCACACCTGCCCACCCTCAAACTAATGGGCAAGCTGAAGCACTAAACAAAATCATCAAGCACACACTCAAAGCAAAGTTGGACTTTAAGAAAGGCAGCTGAGTTGAAAAACTGTTGGTTCCAGGAACTAGAAATCGGTATCTGCGTAGCAGAAGGGCGGTGAGCCCAGTTTTAAAAAATTTCATAAAAGCAAAACCGCTTTAGCCGGATCATTATGATTATATTAATTCTAATATTTAACTATAAATATTAGGGAAAGAAATTGTTACCCTTGTAGACTTTCCGTGATTCCCTTGATCCAAGTTCTTCCACTTTAAGATCTTCGTGATTCCCCCAAACCAAGTTCTTCCACACCGAATCTCTAACTAAAAAGAACCAACGGGTGTGCGTCTCGGTATTCAACAGAAATTTCGACTCTCGAATTTCTATTCAAGTTGTGTACTCAACTCTTGAGACACCAAGAAAAACATTCAGAGATTCTCTCACAATATTCTTTAGAGGCTAGTTGAAAATACAATCACGGTTAAATGCTCAAGGCTAACCTAGAGGGGGGGGGGGGGGGTGAATAGGTTAGACAGCTTTTTCGACTCCCTTAGAAACAAGCAAAAGTTTGTTCCTCTAGATTGCTTGTATCACAATATATATATTAATTAAAGACAATTAATCAATATATAAACACAAGTAAAGTGTGATACAAACAAGTAATTGTAACACATACACAATTTATTCGATAGAAAGGAAGTCAACATACATAGAGAGTTCTATCCACAATACAAATATTAGAGAGATAGGGATAGAGAAAAGTTGACACAAGATATAACGTGGTAAACCTCTAAAGAGGAAACATCCATAGGCTAGCAGCCACCGGTAAACAAAATCCACTAGTAGATAAGACAAGTACAATCTCTCAAGTGACCTTTTCACCTAGAAACTACCCTCTTATCATACTCTAAAAGTTATCGCCTTATGCTCAACAATCTGAGGCTTCACACCTCTTGTCAAGACTTCCTTGCTCACCTTATCCAGATCCTCACGACCCAAGGCAAGACTTCTTGCTCAACTAAGTCCTCACGACTCTAGTCAAGACTTCATTGCTCACCTATCCGAGTTCTCCCAACTCTAGGCAAGACTTCTTGCTCGACTATCCAAGGCTTCACACCTCTATCCAAGACTTCCTTGCTCGACAATTCAAGGCTTCACACCTCTTGCCAAGACCTCTTGCTCAACACCATAGGTCTCACACCTATTGTCAAGACTTCCTTCTCACAAGGCATCTAGGTGATCATGAATACAAAACGTAAAAAAACACGCAACATAGAATGCTATGATCAACACATCCTATGGAAAATACTAGACATGAGCATGAATGCACAAATCACATATAGTCTAGTCTACCATGTATGTATAAACAATCTAGATCATATAAGATATGTTCAATAATAATCACAACCTAGATACATGCATAGATCTAAACTTGAATCATAAGATATGATCACTAAATCTCAAGATCAAGTTTAAATCACACAAACCAAAAACATGCTAAAATCATATGACAAAGTTAAATAGATTTAAGCAAAAGTTCTAGAGCATATTCCTAATCATAGATTCAACAAATCACATGAATAGCTCAAAAGAACATAAGCACATGCATTATGTGATAAATTCAGCCAAGAGAGCCTAATACATGTGAGGAACTATTTTTCTCAAAATCAATCAATCAAAGATCATAAAATAGTCCTAGAATCAAAGCTAGTACAATACAATCCCAAACATGTGATAACATAGGCAAAATAAAAACCTAACTCAACATGTATGATTTCAATTGAAACTCAATCTAGCTTAGAAAGTGTTCAAAACACAAATAAAAACACTCACAATATACAAATATATGTAGAATAAGAAAACCCAAGGCAATTGACCAAGTTTTAAAAGAAAACTTTGAGAGAAAATCAATACCTTAGTTGATTTAAGTGCAGTCCCGTTTTTATATGATTCGATACCAAAAAAAGCAGTAAGATTAACTCAAAACTTCAGAGAAAAGATGGAAGATGAATATATGAACACTCTCAACTTCGAATGACTCAAATCGGAGTTCAAATGAAGAAGTTATGGTGTTTGGAAGGTGAGAAAATTTCTGCACATTTGATTTGAATTTCTTCTTAGAATGAAATGTGAGAGGGAAAGAGTTTATAATGGAGTGAGAAACTTGGACATGTGAAATGACCAAGAGGGGTAAGAAGAAGTTAAGCAAGCTTCCAGCCCGAGATGGCGCATGGGCATCTCAGAGCAGCAAGCCTTCTGCCCCGAGATGGCCACGAGCCATCTCGGGAAAGAAGTGTATGCTTGCTTTTTTCTCCTTCGACCTTCCTTCGCGTTCTTCGACCGTTCTCCGGCCTCCAAACTCGGAATTCAAATCTGTTTGCTGATTATGAACTGTAACTCTCACACAGATATGGACATATAAAATACTCAACCTAGAAAATAATAATTCGACTCGATATATGAAGACGAAGACAATATATGAAACATGAGTTGAACGTGTAGTATCTTTTGACTTAAAACTTGAAATCAATAGTATGAATAACCGAAATGACCAGAACTCAATCAAGAATGATTTAAGACTAAATCTAAGTTCAATATCCATGTTATACAAACATATACACACACAAACACAATTTACATTAGAATACAAACTACATAGAGATAGTTTTCAATCATGCATATTCCAAAACATGTTATTTCCAAACCAATGCATGAACATTCATCTTAAAGTATGTGAATGTGTTATACATGGTGCACAACGATGTAGGGACACATATGAATGAATTGTATGTGTGTGCCTATAATGGTGCACAACGATACAGGGGCATAAATTTATGATATGTGTGTGTGTGTGCCTATAATGGTGCACAACGATGCAGGGACACAAATGTATGATATGTGTGTGTGTGCCTAAGCCTTGTAAGAGAAAGATAAGGTCTTAGTATACCTTTGTAGAATCAAATTGCATCATTTCTCTTTGAAGACTTAGAACTTGCTTTGACTTGTTGTTTCTTCTTCCTTGAAGCTTGAATCATTATGAATCTAAACAACTAAATCATTACAAGTAAACATCATTTTGATATGGAATTAATGCCAACACAAACTAAAACCTAACAATCTCCCCCTTTGGAAAATTCCATATCAAAACACCTATACATTTACTACAAATATAAAAATGAAGATAGGTCATAAAATCACTCCCTCACATTACAATGAGTAAGATTCCTATAACAAATCTTCACCAACTCTTGAACTTCATCTTGATCTTCTCTTGAAGCAACCTACAAATCATCTCAAAGCACAATGCATATACAAGAGAAAGACAACAAATGGCAACATATAATATGGATAAGAATATACAATTAAGTCCACAAATACATGTATCTCCCCCTCAATACATGCCAAATACAAGAGTTCTTAACCAAATCTTAAGATTAATTATTACATGCCATTGAAAGTTCAAAAGTTCACAAAAACAACATAAAAAGGAAACTAAGTAACTAGCAACTCTTAACAACTATTTCTCCCCCTTTTTGACATGAAATGATGCCAAAAGGTAAGAAACATACCATGAGACTCAAATACTAGCTACTAGATCCACCAAAGAAAGATGTGTGTGTAGTTGACCTAACATAATGCTTGAGAGGTGGTCTTGAACTTGATGCAATACACTCCTCCAACTCTTTTATTCTAGCATCTTGTTTTTCAACTATAACACTAAGCTCATCAACCTTCTTCTTCAAATGTAAAGCCCAATCCGGAAGAATGTTCATGTTAGTCACTTGACAATCAACTTGTGAACTACTAAATAGTCCAAAAGTATCACATGTCTTACCCTTATCCTTATATGACATGTATGACACACGTTTATCACTGTACTTTTTCAAGGGTTGTACCAACATATCATCTCCACTACTTTGAACACCACGAGCTAAACACAAAGAAGTTATAAACCCCGGTAATGCAAGCTTCTTATCTCCTCCACTTGTGGAAGCCGCATTATCCAAATAAAACATAACCAAATCCCCAAGGTTTATAGGTTGATTAGTCAATAAGGCATATACTGTTTTGATATTGTTTTTATTCAACTCGGTTGAATTCGAAGATCCAATAATATTTATGCAAATGAAAAGATGTCAAAATGCACTTGTCTTAGTTAACTCATGTTGACTAATATATGCTCTACCTTTCCATACAAAAGAAGCATTGTCATATAGAGTTCTACCTATGATATTAAGATTATCAATGATATCAACATCTAAAAAGTTTGAATCAATATCACTTGATAGCCCAAGAAACTTGTTAATGTTTACTGGGTTAACTCTAAACACAACATCCCTAACATCCATCAAAGCATCCAATAAGGTGGCACTCTCTCTATATTCATGGTAAAATTCTCTAACAATAGTGTCATTCACTATTCCTAGCATGCTCACCCAAGATTCCCAATTTCTATCCTTAATGCATTTAAGAACATAAGAATCTTTACATTTACCTAAGTCAATGCCTCTCTCTTGAAATATCTTTTTAGTTGCAAAGATCCCTAAATCCTTTGACCTTGAAGCTTTTGATCCCTTTGAGGTTGACTTGGCTTTCACAATGGGATTCGATTGATTTCCACTTCCGGTAACTTTAGTTCTTCCCATTTGTTCTTGTCAAATAAGATGCTATAAACATACAAAAGTGAGTGAAAGACAAAACAAGCTTATTAGTCTCAAATATATAAACAATGACATATGACTTAAGAATGAATCATCATGCAAGACAAAGATAGTGAGTAATATCTTACAAGTATCATTAAGTCAAAATATGCAAACATGTAACAAAATGAAGCATGTGAACATATCATAAAAGAGAACAATGTCTAGCATACAATGCTCCCCCTTGATAAATGTTATAACTAAAGTCAATGATAGCTTAGAGTTCACAAAGATATTCACACAATCACACAATCACACATTCAAGCAATTTGAAGAAATATCAACAAAATAAGCTTCATATGCTAAGAGAGATACACAAAGATTTTTCAAGTTCTCTCATAATTCTTCAACAATTGCAAAGATATCATCATACTCATAAACAAAGTGTGTGTGTGAGAGATATGCTTCTAATATATATCAAGAAGTAGTTTGATAATCAACATGCAAACAATTTCCAATAACTATTCATCTTAAGCTTTTTCCATAAAAAATCAAACCGATTATCATTCGGAATTTTTTCTATTAAGAGAATAGATTTTAACATATGAGCGTGTGTGTGCATGTGGCTCGTCATTCCATTTCTGTTTTTCAACCCGAGCTTATTTGATTTTCAACTAAACATTTTTTTAAGCCTTCCTCCTTTTCTTTTTAGGCTTTGAATCAAAGATATTTTTTTTTTATGATTTCATTTCAACACTTCTTTGATTTTTTCCATTTTTTTTACATAAATAAAATTCACTTCATGATGGCTTTCACTCATCACAATGGTGTAGCTCTTTCGAACATTGGGTAGCTTTCACAACCAATGTGTGTAGCCCTTTCCATGAAGGTGCTCGTTGAGTTCTATGTAATTGCTGAAGCAAAATGGATACTAACCATAGGTCATTTTAAACATACTTAAGCACAGAAACTTCAAGGTATATCCAATGTTTACATATAAGTAAACTCAACCTACTAGCAAAACATATAAGAGAAGCAAGGTGCAATTTTTAGAAAATCAAGATTTTAAGGCTCATAAGCACATGATCTAAGAGCAATAAGTAGAGACTTATTCAAGATCATTACTTCTCTAATGAGTAGCTTTCAAAGAATATGAAGCTCATATTTTCAGAAGTAATGCCACTCAATATACTATACACAAACAATCATCAAAGTTAAGATCAATGTGAACAATATCACTATTAGATCCTGAAATAGCAAATGTCAATGAGAACCATATGTATGCTATACAAAATTCTCTAATATGACATGCTATGAGATGTATGTCAAAAATTGAGTCAAAAGATGAATATCTAAGAGAATATGCATTTGAGTATAGAGATACCTTTTTGCACATTGAGTCACAAGATATGTTCAATCAACACATAATCAAGTTTAAATCTCATATACCAAAAACATGCTAAAATCATGTGACAAAGTCATTTAGATTAAAGCAAGAGTTCTAGAGCATATTTCTTATTTATAGATTCAACAAAGCACGTGAATAGCTCAAAAGAACACAAGCACATGTATTTTAGTGAGATTTTGGCCAAAGAGAGCCTAATACATGTAAGGAACTATTTTTCACAAAATCAATCAATCAAAGATCATCAAATAGTCCTAAAAACAAAACTAGCACAATACAATCCCAAACATGTGAAAATATAGGCAAAATCAAAACCTAACTCAACATGTGAGATTTCAATTGAAACTCAATCTAGCTTTAAATGAGTTCAAAAATCAAATCAAAACAATCACAAGACACATATATATGTTGAATAAGAAAACCCAAGGCAATTGACCAAGTTTTAAAAGAAAACTTTGAGAGAAAATCAATACCTTAGTTGATTTGGTGCAGTCCGGTTTTTGTGAGATTAGACTCCAAAAAAAGCAATAAAACTAACTTAAACCTTTAGAGAAAGGATGGAGCATGTATAGAAAAACACTCTCAACTTTGAATCACTCAAATCGGAGTTCAAATGAAGAAGTTATGGTGTTTGGAAGGTGAGAAAATTTGGGAGAAAATTCTGCACTCAAATTTTGAATCTCCTCTTAGAATGAAATGTGAGAGGGAGAGATATATAAAAGAGAGGGAAATAATATAAGCAAAAGGACCAAAATTCCCCCTTTGAGAATGCTTCCCCAAGATGGCACGTGGGCATCTCAGGGAAGCAAGGAGTTGTGGCCGAGATGGCCACGCGCCATCTCGGGCTTGCACCATTTGATGGCCTTTGGCCATGGTGCACACCCCTTGCACTCCTCTAGCATTCTTCGACCGTTCTTTGGCCTCTGAACTCATAATTTGAATCCATTTACGTTTTACTGACCGTAAATCACTCATGGACATGGACATATAAGATACTCAACCCAGAAAAAATAATTTGACTCGATATACGAAGACGAAGACAATATATGCAACGTGAGTTGAAAGTGTAGTATCTTTTGGTAGAATTTGAAATCAATAGTATGAGTAACCGAAATTACCGAAACTCAATCAAGAATGATTTAAGACAAAAATCAAGTTCAATATCCATGTTATACAAACACATGTACATACAAACACAATTCACACTAGAATGCAAAATTCATAGAGATAGTCTCCAATCATGCATTTTTCAAAACATGTTATTTTCATACCAATTCACGAGCATTCATCTTCAAGTGTGTGAATATGTTATACATGGTACACAACGATGCAGGGACACATATGAATAAATTGTATATGTGTGCCTATAATGGTGTACAACGATGCAGGGACACAAATGTATGAATTGTGTGTGTGTGCCTAAGCGTTGTAAGAGAAAGATAGGATCTTAGTATACCTTTGTAGAACCATATGTCATCCTTTCTCTTTAAAGACTTTGAACTTGCTTTGACTAGTTGTTCCTTCTTCTTTGAAGCTTGAATCATCATGAATCTAAGCAACTAAATCATTACAAGTAAACATCATTTTGATATGGAATTAATGCCAATACAATCTAAAACCTAACAATCTCCCCCTTTGGCAAATTCCATGTCAAAACACCTATACATTTACTACAAATATAAAAATGAAGATAGGTCACAAAATCTCTCCCTCACATTACATTGAGTAAGATTCCTATAACTAATCTTCATCAACTCTTGAACTTCATCTTGATCTTCTCATGAAGCAACCTACAAATCATCTCAAAGCACAATGCATATACAAGAGAAAAACAACAAATGGCAACATATAATATGGATAAGAATATACAATTAAGTCCACAAATACATGTATCTCCCCCTCAATACATGAATTCTTAACCAAATTTTAAGACTAATTATTACATGCAATTGAAAGTTTAAAAGTTCACAAAAACAACTTAAAAAGAAACTAAGCAACTAACATCTCTTTCTCCCCCTTTTTGACATGAAATGATGCCAAAAGTTAAGAAATATACCTAAAGACTCAAATACTAGCTACTTGTTCCACGAAAGAAAGTTGTGCGAGTAGTTGATCTAACATAATGCTTGAGAGGCGGTCTTGAACTTGAAACAATGCACTCCTCAAACTCTTTTATCCTAGCATCTTGTTGAACAACTATAACACTAAGTTCATCAACCTTCTCCTTCAATTGTATAGCCCAATCTGGAAGAATATTTGTGCTAATCACATGACTATCAACTTGAGAACTACTAAATAGTCCAAAAGTATCACAAGTATTACCCTTATTCTTATAGGACATGTATGACACACGTTTATCACAATACTTTTCCAAGGGTTGAACTAACACATCATCTTCTCTACTCTTAATCCCATGAGCTAAACATAATGAAGTAATAAACCCTAGTAATGCAAGCTTTTTATCACCTCTAGTAGAGAAAGCCGCACTATTAATGTAATACATGAGAAGATCTCCAAGGTTTATAGGTTTATTAGTTACCAAGGCATACATTATTTTGATCTTGTCCTTATTCAACTCGGTTGAATTCGAAGAACCAATAATGTTAGTGCAAATGAATAGATTCCAAAATCTACTAGCCTTAGTTAACTCATGTTGACTAATATATGCTCTACTTTTCCACTCAAAAGAAGCATTGTCACAAAGAGTTCTACCCATGATATTTAGATTCTCAATGACATCCTCATCTAGAAAATTAGAATCTATATCATTAGATAGCCCAAGAAACTTGTTAATGTTTTTCGGGTTAACTCTAAACACAACACCCTTAATTTCCATCAAAGCGTCTAACAAGGTGGCACTTTCCCTATATTCAAGATAAAACTCTCTAACAAGAGTATCATTTACAACTCCTAACATGCTCACCCAAGATTCCCATTTTCTATCCTTTAAGCACTTAAGAACATAAGAATCTTTACATTTACCAAAGTCAATGTCTCTCTCTTGAAATATCTTCTTTGTTGCAAAGATCCCTAAATCTTTTGTCCTTGAAGCTTTGGATCCTTTTGAGGTAGACTTGGCTTTCACAACATGATTCAATTGATTTCCACTTCCGGTAATCTTAGTTCTTCCCATTTTTTCTTGTGTTATAAGATGCTATATAAATATAACAAAAGTGAGTGAAAGACAAAACAAGCATATTTGTCACAAAGATATAAAACAAAGACATATGACTTAAGAATGAATCATCGTGCTAGACAAAGATAATGAGTAATATCTTACAAGTATCATTAAATCAAAATATACCAACATGTAACAAAATGAAGCATGTGAACATATCATAAAAGTGAACAATGTCTAGCATACAATGCTCACCGTTGATAAATGTCTAAACAACATTTTGATATGGAATTAATGCCAATACAATCTAAAACCTAACACTCTCTCTCCATTGTTAAAATTACAAGAACACACTTCATTTTTTTTTTCTTCATTGAGGATTGTATATAAAGAGAGAGAACTAGGGTGGTTGGAAAAATGAAGCATAGAGTAGGAGCTTCATTTCAACTTGGTTTAAAAGAATGTGTGAAGAAAACAACACACAATTTTATTTTATTGTCAAAGCAAGAAGTCTTCATGGTGGCGTTGTAAAAACACAAACTAGAACCATGAACATTTGCTTTTATTGTTATTTTCTTTTCTTCACTTTTCTTTGACAAGAGCTTAGCTCTTTATGATAACAAATATATTTTTTTTTTAAAAGAAAAACGTTTGTGGTGGGTGGTGCATAAAGTCACCACAACCCACCAAAAACAAAGAAAAAATATATACATAAAATAATGAAATTAATATTTTATATATAATAAATAATCTAATTATTATATTATATATAAATAAATAAATAATCAAATATTATTTAATCAATAAAACAATACATAAACTCATTTATGTATAGATGATTAATTCTAAATTAATCACTTAGCCTCATTAGTCATTATACCTTAATATTCAATACAGTGTTATGGAGATAGCATGGGGACACATGGATCTATAATTTCAAGCTCCAATAAATCTTTAATATTTAATCAAACTCTTTAATTAAATATTAGATTTATTAATTCCAGATTTATTTCACTAAAAAACTGGAACTGCACTCTTGTCAATATAGAATTAATTACTCGAATAGGAATCAAACAGTCCGTTAATATAACCATTACATAAAGATCAATCCTCCACAGACAGTTCATAATATGAACTAGGTTCAAATCCGTTGACCTCCCAATTACATATTTATCCTTGAGTTCCCGTGATTCTTTAATGAACAATTATTTATGATTTTATCATAAATTGAGCGCTCTATTGTTCAAGACCCGAATCATTTACTCAAGAGAACTGTTTGTCTGCTTCAATTAAGAAGGAATGGATTCCATCTTGTATATTATCATTCCTAGCTAAATATATCATTATGTCTCCAAGATAAAAGGTTTTAGGTTTAGCAATATGAGCAAAGCATACCAAGTAAGTCAAAAGACACAACTCTACAAGTAGAAGTCTGTTAAATACTCAGGATTAAGATCATTCCATATATGACCATCTTTTTGATAAATGAGAATACTTTGTTTCAAGACGGAGATTATTAAATATTCCAATTTATCGTATCCATGTCTTGTATAATCTTATTATACAAAGTACCTTCATTCTAATGTCACCACATCAACAGTTTGGATAAAACTGTTCCATTCTTAATGGAAATGAACCTTACTAGTAATTTTAATTAATTAAAGATCCCAACTTTAATTAACAATTACAGATAATTAAGATTATTATATCGAACATAATCCTCATGTATATAACAACTTATATACTATGTTTAATATTACATTTTATTAATCATGGAATTTTATGTTATTAATACAATATTAATAACATTAAATGTACACAAATATAAAATGAAATGTTAATCCAATTATTATTACACCAAAAAAATTAACAACATTCGTTTTAAGAGCACTTTTCTCAACATAAAATTCCTGAAGTATTATGGGCATATCGGACAACAGTAAGGACTTCTACAGGAGAAACGCCATTCTCTTTTGCATTTGAAACTAAAGCTGTTATCTCGGTAGAAACTTCATACATGTTGCCAAGGTTGTCTTCAGATCTAATCTTCAGAACAGACACATCACCACGATGGATAATCTCCCTAATCAGGTGATACTTTCGCTCTATATGCTTTCCTCTTTTGTGGCTTCTAGGTTTTTTTCGAATTAACCACGGCCCCACTGTTGTCACATTAAAGTGTCATGGGTTTTTCCATGTCTTGAACAACTTCCAGATCAGATAAAAAATTTCGGAGCCAGATTGCTTCTATAGTTGCTTCACATGCAGCCACGTATTCAGCCTCCATAGTGGAATCAGCAATACAAGATTGTTTGATGCTTCTCCAAACTACGGATCCACCACTAATGGTAAACACTGATTCAGACATCGACTTTCGACTATCTTTATCTGATTGAAAATCAGAATTAGTATAACCAATAGGAATCAAATCCCTACCTGAATATACTAGCATATAGTTTCTCGTTCTCCTAAGATACTTGAGAATGTGTTTAACTGCTACTCAATGATCTAATTCTGGGTTAGACTGATACCAGCTGACTACTCCCATTGCATAACATATGTCAGGTATAGTACATAACATAGCATACATAAGACTGCCTACTGCAGAGGCATAGGGAATGTGTCTCATATTTTCTTCCTCTTGAAGTGTTTTGGGACACTGCTCTTTAGAAAGAGTAACTCCATGATGAGAAGGCAGATTACCTTTTGTTGGAGTTATGCATCGCAAACTTGATTAAAATTTTATCAAAGTACGATGCTTGGGACAATGCTAACAGCTTGTTCTTACGACCTCGTAGATGTTGGATCCCAAGAACATAACTTGCTTCTCCCAAATCTTTCATTTGAAATTGGTTAGCTAGCCATTTCTTTACACTTGATAAAGATTCTACATCATTCCCAATGAGAAGAATATCATCAACGTAAAGAACTAAGAAGACCACCTTCTTTTCTTTAATGTACTTGTAGACACAAGGTTCATCAACATTTTGATCAAATCCATATGATTTAACCGCTTCATCAAATCTAATATTCCAAGATCGAGAAGCTTTCTTAAGTCCATATACGGACCTTTGTAACTGGTAAACTTTTTGCTCTTAGCCTTTAGCAATGAACCCATCTGGTTGCACCATATAGATGCTTTCGTCAAGATGTCCATTCAGAAAAGCCGTCTTGAAGTTCATTTGCCATATTTCATAGTCATAATATGCGGCAATGGATAAGAGTATGCGAATGGATTTGAGCATAGCTACTGGCGAGAAAGTCTCTTCATAGTCAACTCCTTTTTTTGGGTAAAACCCTTTGCCGATAGCCTAGCTTTGAAAGTTTCCACTTTCCCATCCAATCCTCTCTTTCTCTTGTAGATCCATTTACAAATAATAGGCTTAACCCCTTCGGACAGGTCTACAAGTTTCCAGACTGAGTTGGAGTACATTGACTCCATCTCTAGATTCATTGCTTGTTGCCAATTCTCATTGTCGAAATCTTCCGTTGCACATCGATATGTCAATGGATCATCTTTACCAAGATCAAAAATTATAGCTTGTGCTTCTCCGATTTGTTCATAGCGAATAGGTTGTCTCACAACCCTCCCACTACGATAAGGTGGTAAATCATTCTGATTTTGAGTTGTGGTCTTCTCACTTTGTCGTTCGACAACAGTTGTTGTTGTTTGTCTGATCTCATCAGAAAGTAACTCATCAAGTATAACTTTACTACGAGGTTTGAAGTTTTTCATATAGTTGTTTTCAAGAAAAGTTGCATTTGTCAATACAAATACTTTATTATCTTAAGGACTATAAAACAAACCTCCTCTCGTTCCCTTTGGATATCCTACAAATATACATACTTCAGTTCGAGGTTCCAACTTCCTAGTCTTACCCTTAAGTACATGTGCAGGACACCCCCATATGCGAATGTGTCTCAAACTAACTTTTCTACCATTCCATAACTCTAAGGGTGTCATAGGTATGGACTTAGAAGGAACTAAATTAAGTATGTATACAGAAGTTTATAATGCATATCCCCAAAATGACATGGGAAATGATGAGTAACTCAAAATGGATCTCACCATATCAAGCAAAGTTCTATTTCTTCTTTCCATGACACCATTTTGTTGCGGTGTCCCAGGTGCAGTCAATTGGGACAAAATCCTATGTTTGATTAAATGATCCAAGAATTCTGTATCAAGGTATTCACCTCCTCGATCTGATCGAAGAGTTTTAATCGATTTATTTAACTGCTTTTCAGCCTCAGCTTGGAATTCCTTAAACTTTCCAAAAGTGTCAGATTTCTTTTGCATTAAATAAATATAACCATACCTAGAATAATCGTCAATGAAAGTGACGAAATATTCATAATCCCCTCTTGCTTGTACGTTAATCGGACCGCACACGTCAGAATGTATCAATTCAAGAGGATTTTTGGCTATTTGACCTTTTGCTGAAAAAGATCGTTTTGTCATTTTACCTTCCAGACAAGATTCACAGACTGGAAGAGTGCCAACTTTTAGCTCTCGTAAAGGACCTTCCTTTACCAATCTTTCAATCCTATTTAGGTTTATATGACCCATTCTAAGTTGCCAAAGGTATGTGTTATCATCAGGAGAAATCTTTTGCTTTTTAGACTTTGGTTGTTCGACTTTGAACATTTCAGTGTTAAGCAGTGTATTGGAAGTTGGTCTTAAGAAATAAAGACCATTATCTAAAGTTTCAGAACAAATATTTAAACCCTTTCTAGAAATAATAACAACTTTATTATTAAAAGAAACCTTAAATAGTTGTTCATACAGTCTAGAAACAGAAATCAAATTTCTACTAAAACCAGGAATATAATAAACATTGTCCAAAACAAGAAATTTATTATTAAAGAGAAGTCACACTTCTCCCACTGCTTTAGCCGACACCATAGCCCCATTACCCACTCTTATCGTGTAGTCCCCATTGGCTAACTCTGTTGCAGAATTAAGCATTTGCATAGAACAACAATCATGGTTAGTCGCTCCTGAATCAACTATCCAGGAAGACATATCATCTTCAACTAAACAAGCTTCTAGAACAAGTAAATCTGATTTACCTTTCTTTTTAATCTTGAGCTCTTCGAGGTACTTTTTACAGTTCCTCTTCCAGTGACCATCTATGCCACAGTGGAAACATTTTCCTTTGGCCTTTTTGTCAGAGCTCTTTGCCTTGTTGTTGTTGTTATTTTTCTTAGCTTTGAAATTGCCCTTTTTATTTTTCAACTTGCCACCTCCTTCATTCTTATTCTTCCTCTTTTTTGGACTTTCCAGAAGAGGAAGTTATAGCTTCTACAACATTTGCCTCACCTCTTTTTTCATTCAAAAAGGATTCGAAGGTTTGAAGCTCGTTAAGCAACTGAGTCATGTTGTATTTCAATTTATTCATGAAATAGTTGCTTTTAAATTGAAGGAAGTTAGGGGATAGTGTTTCTAAAATCATCCCCACTTGTGTGGCTTCATCGATTTCAGTGCCATGAACTTCAGCCTCATTTATGTGTTCAATCATTTTGAGCGTATGCTCACAGACTGAAGTACCCCTTTTTCATTCTGGCATTCATAAGAGCCTTAACAGCCTTATGACGAGATTGTTCAGAAGGATGCCCAAAATTTGCCTGTAGGGAGTCCATAATCCCTTTTGCGGTTTCAACCGATTTGTGCTTACACCTAAGCACATCAGACATGCCTGCTAATAGGTAGCAATGGGCTTTGTTGTTGGCATTTTGCCAACGGTCATCGGGTCATATGCTTCAGCAACAGTTGGTGATGACTTGGCATGAGGGCGTGGAGGACATTCCTCTGTTAGGACAAACTTGAAGTTTTCACATACAAGCACGATGTTCATGTTATTTTTCCATTTGACAAAATTTTCACCGGTCAGTGTTTCAGTCATGAGTATCTTGACTATTGGATTGGACATGTTTGGTCTGCTAAAATTAATAACAATCATTCACATTTAATTTACATCCACAGTATATGTATATATCACATATATAAACTTTGGTAATGTAAATATGATGCATGATGCATACAGAAAATTATTTACTCAATTACCACAATAATCCAATTTTCACAAATAACGTGTCGTCGTAGGATAGGTCACGTAGTCGATAATTGAATTGAGACTTTCTCAATTAATAAAAGTTAAATAAAAATATCTCATATTTTCAACTTTCATTAACCACCATTGAATTTAGTCAAGAATCATAATTAACTAGCTTAATTACATCTTTTAAGTGTAACCTACCATTTCAGATTTTTCAGATTTTTCAAAATTAACTCAAAAATTGCCGTCGTAGGGTAGGTCAATTTTGAAATACATCTTAAAATCCTATCACATGGAAGACAACCTTGCTATTGACTAAAATGGACACCCTCCGTAGGGAGAACGAAATCAAGGCATCTCAAGGCGCCATTTAAATCTCACGGTGTTGTACTAATGGTAGAGACTATGGGTAATATTGTCATATTACCCTCTCTCACTCAATATTTTAAATTGTTGTATTTTAATTACAAGATATCTAATATTATGTAATAGTAACAATTTTTATGAATACAAATCTATTTCTAATCTAAAACAATTTCAGAATAGAATATGTATGCATGACATGTCATAACGATTCCAGTAGGTACTAATTAATAGAGATGACATATTATATGCATGAACATATTATATAATTATCACATATAATATAATATGAAAAAGAAAATAAGAACTAAATGAATTTTGGCCGAGTTCCTTTGGATATTTAATTTACAACCCAAAAATTAATCAAATTACAAATTTGGTCTTGTTGTAATTTCTGTCCTTGATGCGATCCAATCTCATCGGTTTGCTGATAACACCGTCTTCTTAGATTTTAAATTTTACAAAAAAAATCCTATACCACATCAGGTTTACAATTTTTTAACTAAAAATTGAAGAAACGATGTACAATTAAAATTAATAATAAATCCAAAGGAACCATATAATTAACGACCAAAATCATTTTATTTACCATTCATCACATGAATAAAAAAAATCATTAAATCATATCTAATGTATAGTGCTTACTATCGGAATCAATTCTAATATTATAATTAATATGAACAACAACGTGGCTCTGATACCAATTGTTGGTTCAAGGAACCGAAAATCAGCATCCGCGTAGCAGAAGGGCGGTGGGCCCAGTTTTAAAAAATTTCATAAAACTAAAACCGTTTTAGCTGGATCGTGGTGATTATATTAATTCTAATATTTAACTATAAATATTGGGGAAAGAAATTGTTACCCTTGTAGACTTTTCGTGATTCCCTTGATCCATGTTCTTCCACTTCAAGATCTTCGTGATTCCCTCAAACCAAGTTCTTCCACACCGAATCTCCAACACAAAAGAACCGACGGGTGGACGCCTCGGTATTTAACAGAAATTTCGACTCTCGAATTTCTATTCAAATTGTGTACTCAACTCTTGAGACAACAAGAAAAATATTGAGAGACTCTCTCACAATATTCTTTAGATGCTAGTATAAAAGAAAACTTTATTTTTCTTTCTATATAGTTCTCTCGTTACAATGGATTAGGAACACTTCTTTGTTGCTCTCTCTCCCTTGTTAAAATTACAAGAACACAATTCGTTTTTTTTTCTTCATTGAGGATTGTATAAAAAGAGAGAGAGAACTAGGGTGGTTGGAAAAATGAAGCATATAGTAGGAGCTTTATTTCAACTTGGTTTAAAAGAATGTGTGAAGAAAACAACACAATTTTTTTTTATTGTCAAAGCAAGAAGACTTCATGGTGGCATTGTAAAAACACAAACTAGAACCATGAACATTTGCTTTTATTGTTATTTTCTTTTCTTCACCTGTCTTTAACAAGAGCTTAGCTCTTTATGATAACAAATATTTTTTTTTAAAGAAAAACGTTTGTGGTGGGTGTTGCACAAAGTCACCACCACCCACATAAAAAAAAATTAAAAAATTAAATAATTATTTTATATATATAATAAATAATCTAATTATTATATATATATATATATAATTAAATAATCAAATATTATTTAATCAATAAAACAATACATAAACTCATTTATGTATAGATGATTAATTCTAAATTAATCACGTAGCCACATTAGTCATTATACCTTAATATTCAATATAGTGTTAAGGAGATAGCATGAGGACACATGAACCTATAATTTCAAGCTCCAATAAATCTTTAATATTTAATCAAACTCTTTAATTAAATATTAGATTTATTAATTCCAGATTTATTCCACTAAAAAACTGGAACTGCACTCTTGTCATTATAGAATTAATTACTCGAATAGGAATCGAACAGTCCATTGATATAACCATTACATACAGATCAATCCTCTATAAACAGTTGGTAATATGAGCTAGGTTCAAATCCGTTTTCCCCTTCTAATTACATATTTATCCTTGAGTTCTCGTGATTCGCTAATGAACAATTATTTATGATCTTATCATAAATTGAGCGCTCTATTGTTCAAGACCCGAATCATTTACTCAAGAGAACCGTTTGTCTGCTTCAATTAAGAAGGAATGGATTCCATCTTGTATAATATCATTCCCAGCTAAATATATCATTATGTCTCCAAGATACAAGGTTTTAGGTTTGGCAATATGAGCAAACCAGACCGACTAAGTCAAAAGACACAACTCTACAAGTAGGAGTCTGTTAAACACTCAGGATTAAGATCGTTCCATATATGACCATCTTTTCGATAAATGATAATACTTTGTTTCAAGACGGAGATTATTAAAGATTCCAATTTATCGTGTCCATGTCTTATATAATCTTATTATACAAAGTACCTTCATTCTAATGTCACCACATCAATAGTTTGGATAAAACTGTTCCATTCTTAATAGGAATGAACCGTACTAGTAATTTTAATTAATTAAAGATCCCAACTTTAATTAACAATTACAGACAATTAAGATTATTATATCGAACATAATTCTCATGTATATAACAACTTATATACTATGTTTAATATTATATTTAATAATCATGGAATTTTATGTTATTACTACAATATTAATAACATTAAATGTACACAAATATAAAATGAAATGTTAATCGAATTATTATTACACCAAAAAAATTAACAACATTTGTTTTAAGGGCACTTTTCCAATAAAAAATTCCTGAAGTATTATGGGCATATCGGACAACAGTAAGGACTTCTACAGGAAAGACCCATTCTCTTTGGCATTTGGAACTGAAGCTGTTATCCCGGTAGAAACTTCATACATGTTGCCTAGGGTCAGGCTGTATGATGAGAACCAGAATGTTGATAAGTTTTTACAAAACTTAGATGAGCTAGAAGAGAAGAGGAAGAAATCCCGAGTACGAAATACAACATATATAGCAAAGAGTAGCTCGACACTACAACTCTCATGTTCGGATCAGGAAATTCTAGCTAGGGGACCTGGTGCTCAGGATAGTATCAGTAAACAAAAAAAACAAAGCCGCAGGCTTCTTGACCGACAAATGGGAAGGCCCGTACAAGATTGAAGGAGTAGTTGGACATGGAGCATATTGGATCACCCGATCAGATGGAGGGGTTCTACCCCGGCCATCCAATGCCCAATATTTGAAGATTTTTTATCCTTGAAATTTGTTTCTTTTAGGCAGAACAATTTTGATAGTCGGGATTTTTTTTTTTTTAGTTTTTAACATTATATCATTGTTAATTTTGCAACCCAACATGGGATTTTAGTTATTGTTAATTTTGCAGTTATAAAGACCCAACACGGGTTTCTAGAAATCTAAGCATGATAATAAGAACATGCAATAAAAAACAAAATGCTCGGGACCATTAATTTGGAAAAATTCTAGAAAGGGCGGAATAGCTCAAAGGAGCACGCCAGCCGAGCTAGGTCAGTCGACCTTAGCCAAAAGGCAAACCCGATGCACTAGATTCTGAAAAATGGATTGGGGCACCATCGGGAAAAAACCCGGTGAGATGCGCAATTGTGTTAAGCAATTTAGAAACTTAATGATTCGGTAAACCCCTGTGCAGACAAACTAGGAGACATCCTCAGTGATCTACGTAGGAACCCGAACACATGATCGTGGTGAGCCTCAATGTAACGTTCGGGTAGCAATTGAGTATGAGGCACGAGCATAAATCCACTTGCTTGTTTCGAGATGACTTGGTAAATTGTAAGCCAGTTTAATAAGAAACTTGGCACAAAGAAGTTACAATAGACAGTTTAATAAGATACTTGGCAAAACTTGACGCAAGTTGCAATAGCCAGTTTAATAAGATATTTGGCGTTAGAAATTATCCGAGTAACAAAACTATGTTAAAGATACTCGGTGAAATTACTCGGGTAATAAGTTAGCCAGTTTAATAAGATACTTGTCGTTAGAAATTATTTGAGTAACGAAACTATGTTAAATAAGACTGAAGTTATTTAGACAAAAAGTTAGCTAGTTTAAACAAAATACTTGGCATTCCGAATAAAGCAATTGGCAAGAATATAGAACTTCTCATTGATGAAAAATTTTACATCAAAAAATTTACAAAAATGACTTAAGGTTGGGACGAGGATTTAGAACTCTTGCCGATACTCGAGTCAGACACCATCTCATACTCATGGAGGAGACTTTCATTTGAAGGCCACAAAATTTTATCTACAGAATCGTCCATCCACTCACTATAATTTGTCCTAGGGATCGGACCAATATCAAGCGTCGAACCATCCACGCCAGATTTCTGACTACATAGAAGGTCGAGAGAGAATGTTCAGATATGACCTCTAGATGCATAGGATTGGGCTCTTTACCTCGGCTACGACAGTAAGCGCTCCATTCCTTCATCTGAGTTTGAAGAAACTCCAGGGACTGGCCCATATGATTTTTGATCAACAGCTTCTAGTTGGTTCGAGCTTTATCGGTTGCCCAATCCTTGACCTTAAAAAAATTGTCAACTAAAACTAACCCTCGTTGAAATTCCCGAAGGAGACAGAGGTCATAAACCTAAGACCATTTGAAGCGATCAACCCCCTGGACCTAAAGTTCCAGCCTAGCCTCCTTTGATAGGGATTCAACCATCAAAGCTTGACGCTCCAAGTCTTCAATTTTCTGCTCATAAGATGACCGAACCTGTTCAGCCTCTTGTTCAGCTTTGAGCATCGACTCCTCGGAAGTAGATAGTAAATTTTGGAAAGATGCAACTTTCTCCTCTGCCACGGAAGCTCTCTCCCCTGCCTCCATTTGCTTAGACAAGCAATGATCGGTGAATTCCTGAGTAGATCTCACCTCCCTTTGATAAGTCGCCTCAACCCGAGCACGACTATCCTCAGTTTCCTTTAGCTGAGCTTCAAGACGCCATTTCCGATCATCATGATGTTGTTACATCTGAACTAACTTAGCAAACTTGGCCACCACCTGCAAGGAAGATTTGAGTTAAAAATCTAATAGACAATAAGATATAGACGAGGTAGAAAACTTATGTAAGAAGCGTTGTTGAAAATATTTTGAAGTCGATCTGTTGGAGAACCATCCCTGAAGCGGCTCCAATGATCATCCCTAATAAAAGCCCAACCAGAAGACATTGCCCTTAGCATATCCTGGGGAGAAGGGTAAGAAGAATCTCTCGAGGATTTTGCCCTTACATCTTCAACCATAAATGGTAAAGAGTCACTGTTTATGTTTGAAGTTTCCGCTCTTTCTACAGACGCTTCGACTTGAACGCTCAGGGAAACTCTAACCTCAATATCATCATCACTCGACTCAATGAATGATACCACTCGAGGGACTTTAAGAGGACGAGCAGGAGAGTCGGCCATCTTCTTTTTCTCTGTCGGAGTACGATGGAAGCTAAGGTCAGTCGAAGGATCTTCCTGATCATCAGCATCTTGGTAGGATCCGAAAAAACCAAGATGAAGATTTACTTGTTCATCTGAGGGTTTATCTCCATCCCCAATAATAAACTGTTCAGCAAAAACCTTGTCAACAGGGGAGTTTGGTTCACCTGGCCCCTCGCCACCAAGACGATCTCCTCGCCTGCCTTTATCTTTAGTCATCTTCTAGGCATTGGCAGTTTCAGCAGGGCCACTCGAACCACTAGATTCCCCCACGGTCGGCTGAATGACCTCTTTAGATACGTACTCTGTAATTTGCTCACTAGCCTCATCAAACTCTTCATTTGATTCATCAGGCGGAGCAATACCTTCCCCGTTTTGGCGAGAAGCTCTTTTTGGCTCGCCTAAAAAATCGATTTCACCCGGCGAGCTTGGACGTTGCAGATGATGTCCGAGTCATAAATTACACAAGTTAGAGATGAAAAACCAAGTAAGAAATAATAACGTATACGTAAAATAGAAATGAGAAAATTTCTACTTACATCGTCTACGATAATCTGAAATCTGATTAAAGAAGCCAAGTTCTATCATTTTCTTTTCATTAAAAAGATAGGACATGCTCCTCTTTTCCAAAGTACGTACAACTGCCCGAGCAAGTCTAGTCAACTCGGTATCAGTAAAAATAAGTTTTTTCTTGTTCAAGATGTTAGGAGAACAGAAAAATGGGGAACCCTTAGCTCTTCCTGGTCTTCCCCAGATGAGAAAGTGACCTCAAGACCCAAGTTCCCTTTATCAAAAAACCAGATGTTCTTCCAACGCTTGTTCGAAGAAGGGAATCCCCACACAAAGCCTCTCTTCTTGAGGTCTGAAGAAATATCAACTCCCTGTTTCACTTTTGCCTCCTCAGGGACTCAGCAATCTAGCGGATTTGATATAAGAAAATAAGTTCCAGTCCGACCAGATTGCCTTATTGTGAAGAAATGCCTAATTTTACTTAGAGAAGGCGGCGATAGGTTCATCTAGCTCCACATATGCCACATACACATCAGGATTCTGTAGCTGTTCAGAGCAAATTGGGCTGGAGCGATCCCCACTTTGGCGAGGAATCAAACGATGAATGGTTAAAGTGGAAGAGTCACACCACAGCAGAGCATGGACCCATAAATCATCACCATACCCGGAGGTGGGTTCCATACGGCTCTATCACCAACATGAGTCAATATGACCGAGTCATCTAGGTCAAACCGAGCACGATACTTCTTGATTTCATATTCCCCGACCACATTTGTCTCGGCATCATATCCACTCAGACGTTCAAGAGAAAAACAGATACGAGATGTACTGTGTTCCTTCTCAAAATCATTTTTATCAGTTATTTACCTCTTGATTTGGAAATTGCTTGAGACATGTCTATGAACTAAACACTTGCCCTGATGTTTTCCCATCCTCGATCGCAAAGGAACCCTGTGATGATAAGAAATAGAAGATTCAGAACTAGAAGAAGATTCAGAGCTAGAACTAAAGTGAGCATCAAGATGAAGCCGAGAAATATCAACATCAAGGAAATGAGGCTAGTCAGGAAGAATTTCCCCCAATAATCTATGAACACAAGAAACCGATTGAAAGTCTTCGAGTTCGAGCGCTTCGAAAGCTATTACAAAGAGGCGATGACGGGAAGCTGGGTTCATCGAAACTAAACTTTAAAGTAAATGTAAAGAAATCTGGAAAAGCTTCAATAGAGAGTTGGAAGATGAAATCTTTGCGTAAGATATCTGGGTTGAGTATTTGCTTCTGCAAAAATGAACCGGAGCAGCCCCTTTCAGTAAAACATTTAAAGGGGCAAGGATAATAAACCCTAAGGTCTCAAAAAGCGGGAAAAATCAAAATAAGGATTTGATGACGAAAGTGGCGCATCAGCTAACCCACAAGTCGTGTCTCATAAATGCTACAAGAGAAACCGAGCAGTTAAAGGACACGTGTCGTGGAAAGAACTGACCAAGCCGTCAGAATTTCAAAACGTCATAATCATTGGGATTTTGTGTGAAAAGACAAATTGCACATACATGGTAGCCATTAAGACACGTCGTTAATATGAAGAGCTGTTTAAGAATTAATTATTACAGTATTAATGAAGACAAAAAGCTAGTCGGGAATTGGATTAAAATACTTTTGCCAAGAACCAATTCCTACTGGGTAAAAATATTTTAAGAGAGTATTGTTATATGTATACTTTTATCGAATGTACATGTCACTGACAAGGTGGATAGTCCTTTAAAAATTACCAGGTAGACATCCGAATAGACATCCAGAAAGTACCCATCAAGACATTGCAAAGGAATAAGAACACGAGTAAATGAGAATACAAGTATTTGGCAAAAGCCATGACCTGCTCAGGACCAAGTGATGACATGTTCTACTCGGGACAGATATGAGAAACCTGAATAAAGAAATCCAGTACATAATTTACACATGGAAAAACCAAGAGTCATGCTCCAATACACAAAACATCCATATCAAGAAGAATTTCTAGAAAAATAAAATACCAAACAGGAAACAGGTTCCAAATCAGGCAATAACTTTACTTCGAGAAGACTATATAATTGTAAGGAAATAAGTCCTAAACGGACTATATCACTAGAGTCCCAATCGATCTCCATGCAATCTCCAAAATAGGAAAGAAGTTAAAGACAACTCTAACAAGCAACCAATTATAATTACAAATGAATTCTTTCATTACTTGTTGTACAAGGATTAGAGTTCTTTATATATATAAATAGACCCATAATCTCATTGTTAAAGGGAGATAGAACAAAAAGTATATGGAAAATCACTAGAAGAGAGAAAAAAGAGACCGAGTGGTGTAATTCTTTATTTCAATAGTGGATTTTGGCTCGGTTGTCTATTCAACCACACGTGGACGTTTCTCTGATCACCAGAGTTTTATCACATAAACTTGCGTCGTTATTATTCACGTTACATTCTTTTTCTCTCTCTTTGACGGGTCATAATAAAATCCAATCCTTTTTTTTACCTTCTCATCCATCGAGAAATCGACGTCAACAGTCGTTCATCTCCAATAGTCAGCAAAAGGGGATAAGAGGGAGAGACAAGTAAGAACAAAGAAAATATAACTAGGGACTGTTTTACTAAAAAAATCTAGAGTAATACAGGTTAGGGAACAACAATGAAAGTTGTGATTCTAAGATAATCCCACTATATTGACATCCGGGTAGGGGGTTAGGAGTCATGACCTTCATGTCGGTGAACATCCTGTTCACCAAAGGCTCTGCTCTTCTGGTTGAGGAAAATACTGTTCCACCCTTCCTTTTCCTTGCTTTGCACTTTCCGGGTATCTAAGAGATTGTTAGTTCATGTGTCTTACCTGGCAAGCCTTCAAGTTCAACGTGGCTATGAGCCAATATGTAGACTCTCTCCAGGAACGAGTTGACACTAGGGATGGCAATGGGTCGGGTCCTACAAGATCCAGACCTAGACCCGCCAAACATTTTGGGACCCATACCCATATATTTTTTATGGGTTCAGGTTTAGGTCTAGACCCGTGGGTCCATTCGGTTTTGGGTCCAAACCCATAGACTTGCAATCAATAAAATAATGGTGTTCATTCTTTTTACTGATCAGTTTCATCTCTTCATTAGTTTTCATACTTTTCATAGGTTCTAACAAAAATTAGAAAGAAGAAATGCCACTGTACACAAGCAACAAAAATCCCATTCTCATTAATTTTTGCTCAACAAAACAGTGCTAGATCTGAATAAAATAAAGTTTGGGATCAAACGACTACAAAAAAAACCCTAAGATCTCCACCCAACCTAAATCTGAACTCATTCAAAGACCATCACCAAGCAACCTTCAACTGGAAAACAATTGAAAAAATTGAAAAAATATATATATATGTTTTCAAGAAACCGAATTTGAAACAACCACAAAACCATAAATCTATTGATGTCGATGTCACCAGTTCTCTTCAAACAACCAATGAACCACCAAACCTTTAAATCTCACCAAAAGTAAAACTAAAAAAATAAAATAACACTCCACTGAATCATCAAACCTTCAAATATCACCAACAGCAAAAAAATTTAAAACATAGAATAACACTCTTTAATCATCTTCTTCTACATTGTCTTCAGTCGCTTGATGCCATAGCATCATCCTATTCACTCTCTTGAAGCCAATGTCATCTTTGGTGTAAACCATCCAAATTCCAAACAAAAGATGGGTTTAAGGAGAATAGAGAAGCGTGAGAAAGAGACATTTTTTTCTTTTATGTCTATTTTTGACAATAAATGTTAGAAATGAGGCGCGACTGGCGGCAAAAGACATGATCAGTCTATAGAAGAATGGAGGTGGAGATGTCGAAATTGAGAAAGGAGGTAAAGAACTCGAGATGTCAAATCGAAAGGCAGAGAGGCTAGAGAGAAGAGAAAGGAGATGTATGCAATTTTAGGTTGAGACTTTAGAGTTGGAAATTTTAGATTTAGGGATTTGAGAGTACATTATATATATATATATATATTGCTAGACCCGACCCTAGATGCAAACCTAACATGGATCCTCTAAATTAGAACCAGACCCGACCCGTACGGGTCAGGTTATGGTTGGGAACCGCAAGTCCAGGTCCAATTGTCATCCCTAGTTGACACCGTTGAGACTAAGCATGGAGCAGCCATGGTGGGGCTCACCAATACGTAGAAAGTCATTCAAGCTCTGAACTAGGACCTAGAGGAGATTGAAAGGAAACTCGATGTGACCAGATAGGACTATCAACGAATGAAGCACTCCTCGATCGGGAGGTTCTCAAGTCGGAGCACCGTGCCTTTTAAAGGGATGGCCAGAAGAAAGGGTTAAAGAGCTTGAAGAAGATAACCGGGCTCTATGCGCAAGCCAGATTGGCTTGGAATCCAAGATGGATACCTTTTTTGAGGAGGGGTACTTCTATGCAGCCTACCAGGTGGCACTGACTCTACCTCTCCCTTTTAACATGAGCATTATTGAAAAATGGGGCAGGAGAAGATACTTGAGAAGGCCAGTAGGATGGGTGCACCTACTTCCACCGTGGTGAGCCCTTATTTGATTGTTTTTGTTGATGAAGATGATGATGAAGACAAACAACCCAACTCTTCTCTCTCTAGATGGTGGAACAAATCCCTATGCGAAGGCCTCAGATGTTATAGAGGTTCAAGCTAAGGTGGAGTTTCTGTTCTACCAATCTCTCCATCTAGGCCTGCTAAGGATGGGGGTGACTTGGCTAGTCTTACTAAGGACATTGCAGTGGAGCAATCTGACTTGGCTGCTTTGGAGGAGGTTCAGTCTGGCCAAGTCCAAAAGAAGTCCCCAGTTGATGTGGCACTAACAGAGGTAGAATAGCAGATAGCAGGTGAGCCGCCAGCTGGTCTAGATACAAGAGCTTTGGCTGGTGACGCTACGATTGTTGAGGTAGGTGTTGGAGGAAGAACATGAGGAGATATGAATCAAAAGGAGGTTGCTGCATGGCCCGTTCTAGAATCTAGTTTTTTAATTTATTATCTAGCCCCGTAAAAGAGGGTGAGCTCCCTACAAGATCTAATGTACCAGCTCTATCTCTATTTTTTTAGCATATATGTGGCCCACAAACGGGGGATGGGCTCTCTGAAAGATCAGTGAAACAATCCTTTTGTTTTCGTTGATATCCATGCCTAATTGAACTCTATCTTGGCTGAATCAACTTGGTTCTAAATCAAACGTGTCTTGTTCCAAAAGCAGTCCCCTGTATGCATCTGACTTAACAATATCTGGTAAAACATGGAAATTTTAAAATTTATAAAGTATAAGAAATTAGGCACATCAGGTGACTGGTACCAAGTCATCGAGGTACTTTGTAAAAATAAGTCTCGAAAAACTTCCTTAAGAAAAATTATCAACATTGATTATTCTTTCTAAAGAATCATGGTACCAAGTCTCTATATTCTGGGGATCTTGGTACTTAGGTGATGTAAATAGCAATTTTTTTAAAAAAGACCAAAGATAAATTTTTCACCCATTTTCTATGTACAACCTATTATCGGTTAATGCCTACCCGCTACTATCAACCTTTAGATGCTAGGATCTACACTACCTAAGTACCCCGAATCTACTGTTTGGAAGAGGATAGAAATTCACGTCTCTAGAAACTACCGGGTACTGGGATAAGCTAGTACCCTGGTACTTTTTGTTACACATCTTGATACAAAGATGTCTGACTGGTACCCGAGTACCTCGATACCACCATCTGGGTAACATCAGCATCTATTGAAAATGCTAAATATTGGATTAAGCAGGTACCATGATACTTCCTACCTAGCACCTTGACACCACAATGATGGACTGATATCCAAGCATCTTGATACAGTCTCATAACCTATTCCAGGTACGTATCTTACCCATCAAGTATGAAGGAAGTCAGCCGGAAAGCTCTAGGATGATTAGTCAAGCGTCACACCACTAGACTGGTAGCCCGAGGTGCCTTACCATCAGCATACAGAATCATGATTCTTCTATAAGCTACAAAGTTGATTTCTTCACCATTAAAGTGCCATAATGCGAACATATAGGTCCATGGATTCACCATTCATTTGAATTTAAACTTGAATGGAAATTTGATGAAATCAACGGGAGCAATTCATGCCTAATTCGATTTCCCACATTAACGCCAATCTTTTCCAATAACAAGACCAATAAATTGTTCTAAATTACAGAGATCTAATTGATAATGAAGAGGGGTTAAATGGGACGTCAGGATCTAGACAATGTATGAAAAAATTGGGAGAAAAAAGGCATAGCTTCTTCGCCATTTTTCTCAACTCGGGATTTAGCCAGTTATCGACAGCCACGAGTTCGCCACCACCAATCTTTGTAAACGAGAAAGATTGAGTGAATTTTAAGATCATTGTATAAGTCCTTCAATAAAACAATTTTCTTAGATTATATATCTCCATATATTGTCCTGTTTGAAAGCCATTTTATATCCATCTTCCCATGACCACCTTGTCAACTAGATACGAGGTATCTACTCCGACTGCAACCTACTGGGCAACGGTCTTGAGGGTATTGATTGAAATTCCTCACCTTGAGCAAATTCCTGGTAATTAGGTGAAACTCTAGTAGAACGAATCTAGGTACCAATGATTCCCATGTTCCTGGTCCCTTGATACTTAGGTGATACCGTTTCCGAGGTACCTAGTGTTCCTGTGTCAAGTCCCCTATGTATTCATGACTTAAATGAAACCTGGTAGCATAAGTAAACTTAAAAACTGGTAATGAGAAAAATGCGTAATAAATTACTAGTACCATGTTACCGAGGCACTTAGTCAGAGAGATCCCTAAGGATCCTTATCAAAATTGATTAACCTTTCTGGGAAAATCACGGACCAAGAAACTAATTCTAGAAGTTTTTGGTACCTAGGTGACAATCTAGTTGAATTCATCATACAAGGTACCTATCATTCCCACATAGGGAAATCTATTATCCGGGCGATAGCGATCTGGGTAGGCAACTCTGCTATTACGTCATGGATCCTTCTTGGGGGTGGTAGCTCAATAAAAGCATTAGGAATGCCATTTGTTATTCTTATCTTGAGGAAGCGACGGGAAACTAGAGCTATAACTTCACAACCTGTATCTGACAGGCAACTATGCTCTTACATGCAAACCTTTCTTAGGAGTTGTAGCCTGGCCAAGGCCTCAGGAATGCTATTTGGCTCTTTCTGGTCTTGAGGAAGTGACCGGTAACAAGGGCTATCTAGCAGGCAACTATGCTTTTATGTCCAGATCTTTCTTAAGGGTGGTAGCCCAACCAAGGCATCGGGAATGCCATATGGTTCTGCTCGGTTTTTGGCGATCACGGTGAACTTCTATGGTGAAATCTTGGTGATATAATTGATACAAATGTAGATAAAGAAAAAAAAGGGAATTTTATTCATAATCAAATGGTTATACACTTCGTTATATAAGTACCGATACCTATCCAAAATGCCTCCAATATGGTTCGTATTGGGACTTTAACTCTTCTACGGGTAAAACCTCTTCATGTGGTCTGCATTTCAAGTACGATCGATAGAGTATTCATCCATGTCTTTCAGTTTACAGACCCCGCTATGGATTACCATTTTTACCAGGTAAGTGTATTCTCAATTCGATGGTAGTACTCCATTCGACCGGTTCAAGGCTACAGATTACCATTTTTACCATTTTGGGTTACCTTTCTAAGTACCAGGCCTTCCTCTTTGAAGCTTCGGGCTTTAATCTTTATGTTGAAGTACCTCGTATTTTGGCTCTGGTAAACTTCTACTCTTTCCACCACCCTATCTTGTTTTTTTTTAGGAAGTTCAATGTAACCCTCAACTTGACCTTGTTGCTTTTCAGGTTAAAGTGTTGGACTCTGAGAAGGTCTGCTTATGCTTGATAGGTAAGACCACCTCTACCTTAAAAGCTAAGGAGTAAAGGGTTTCTCTGGTCGTGGTCCTCTTGGTGGTGTTGTAAGCCTAGAGTACAACAGGGAGCTTCTCTGCCCACTTTCCATTATTTTTCATTGTCGCCTCTTCTTTAGGAGCATCTTGATGGTCTTGTTCATAGATTCCACTAATCCATTGGTATGAGGGTGAGCAACAAATGCGAAGCGGAGGTTGATACCCAGGTTGTCACAAAATTCTCTAAACCTCGTATTGTCAAACTGTTTGCCGAGGTTAGTGACGATGATCATTGGGGTACCAAACTTGCAAACCACATTCCTCTTGATGAATTTGGTGGTATTCTCTTCCATTTTCTTGGAAAGTGGACCTACTTCTACATATCTGGTGAAGTAGTCGATCGTGACTACGACATGCTTAGCTTAACTAAGAGAGGTAGGGATAGGTCTGATCAAGTCAACCCCCCAAATAGCAAAAAGGATATGGTGAGCTGATGGAGAAGATCCTTTTCGGTGGTAAGTGATTTAGATTGGAAGACTTCTGGCAAGGCCTGTAGGATTGTATGAACTATCTTGCTTCGTGGTGCAGAGTTGGCTAGTAGTATTCCATACGTAGTACCTAGTAAGCCAGTGTCTCTCTTCTTGCATGGTTGTCAGAATCCCCTGAATGGACCTCATTAAGCACCCAACTAGCATCATCGGGGTGCAAGCATCGAAGTAGGGGAATGGACCTTTCTCTATGGTAGAGGTACCCATCTACCAAACATAAATGAGTTGAGATCCTTTTAAGCTTACGAGCATGGTTAGGATCTTCGGGGAGTTTTTTTTTCTTCTTGGAGATAGTCCGCGATAGGATCCATCTAACATGGGAGTTGGTCCATCAGGTTAACTTCCTTTCCATCTGTTACACTGGACTAGGGAATTACATGGAAGGGTACCCCTTAGGTAGGTTTTGGCCCTCGTTAGCAACTATCTTGGCAAGGACTTCTACTCGATGTTTCTGTTCACGAGGTATCTACTCTATCTTGAACTCCTTGAACCGAGATCTAAGCATCTGAACTGGCTCGAGGTAGGCTGCCATGTTGTCAATTTTAACCTAATAGAGTTTGGTTACATGGTTGACGATCAGCTGTGAATCAATTCTAATGTGGAGATAATTTACCCTGAGCTCGACTGCCACTCTCATCCCTACTAGCAAAGCTTCATACTCTGTTTCATTTTTGGAGGCATTGAATTCAAAATAAAAACAATGGCAACATTCAACCTTCTCTGGATCGGTTAAGACGATTCCAGCTCCACTACTTGCCTAACCGGATGCTCCATCCGTATACACGATCCAAGCCTCTCGTTTAGTTGGCCAATTTGGGGGTTTCTGATCCCTCTAGGGAATTAGGTATGTGCTTAAGGTGGTACCAGGGTCAAAAACCATGGAGAACTCAGCCACGAAGTCTGCTAAGGCCTGAGCTTTGATCATGGTTCTAACTTTACACTTGATGTCATACTGAGTGAGCTTGAGGGTCCAAAACACCAATATTTTTGAAAAATTTAGCCTTTGTAAGAATTGGTAGAGTGGTTAATCGGTCATTACCGCAATCGAATGAGCCTAAAAGTACGGGCAGAGCTTTCTGGTGGAGGTTACTAAAGCGAATGTGAGCTTCTATGGGAGAGTGTTGTTCCTCTCTTGTTTAGTTAAGGCATGGCTCACTTAGTAAATGGGTCACTGGACCCCATCCCCATATTCCTTAAACAAGGCCCATCTAACAGTTATCTCTGATATGGCTAGGTATATTTACAGTTGTTCCCTGCGTATTGGTTTGACTAGAAACGATTGACTAGATAAGTACTCCTTCAGGGACTGAAAAGCTTGCTTCCTATCTTGGTCTCACTTCATGTTTTTCCCTTGCTTGATAGCTTTGAAGAATGGGAGGCACGTATCCATGTATCGCGATATGAAGCGGTTGAGAGCTGTTATTCAATCATTTAAAACCTATACCTACTCGAGAGAACTTAGAGACTCGAGACCCAAGATGGCCTAGATATTCTTTAGGTTAGCCTCTATTCCCTTTTCGTGGACAAAAATCCAAGGAACTTTCTTGCTACTACCACGATGGTGCATTTGGCAGGGTTCAGTCGTATCTGGTTCTTTCTTACTATCTGGAAGGTCTGACGGAGGTGGTCATGGTGTTGTTCTACTACCTGGGACTTAGTGATCATGTCATCGATGTAAGCCTTTATCGTCTTTACTATCTCCTGCTTGAATAACAAGTAATGAAGCTGGTCTTGTTTTGATCAGTGGGGTACATCATGATTTGATTGTATCCCAATAATGCATCCATAAAGCCAAGGAGTTTTTTCCCCACAGTTGAGTCCACCAGTTGATCAATCCTCGGTAGAGGAAAACTATCCTTAAGGAAGACGCAGTTAAGATCTGCATAATAAACGTACATGTGCCACTTCCTATTAGCATTGGTGATCAATAACATATTGGTGATCCATTTCGGGTATCGGAATCCCCAGATGAATCCACCCTTTAATTACTTGTCAACCTCTTCATGTATCGCGACACTTCTTTCATGGTTGAAGTGCCGCTGACTTTGCTATACTGGCTTGAAGGTAGGGTCGACTACTAGTCTTTGAGATGTCAAGGTGATAGGAATCTCAACCATCTATTCATAGCTCCAGGTAAAGATATCTCTATATTCACGAATGAGTCTAACCAGTCTCTCCTTCACTTCTATTTCCAACGAGCCTTCAACCTTGACTAACTTGGAGGGATCTTCTTCGCTGATCGGTATCTCTTCCAATTCATCGATTAGGTGACCACTAGGCCACCCCTATCTTCATCTACCTCATCTGCAATCGAGACCTCTACCGAAGGCTCTTCCTCTAGTACCCCAACTTCTCATGTGGCATATTGAGTTATGTGATCTTTAACTGATGATTCCCATTCCCGTATAATAGCTTATGTGTGTACTGTTTAGCTAGCACTGCTGAGTTAGCAGACACTGCGTAGCACTTGCGAGCTGCTTGTTGGTCACCCCATACCTCGCCTACCTTGTCTCCAACCAAAAAATTCTGGACATTATGTAGATAGACAAGACTCCCTTAAGAGTTGACAAGAGGGGTCTTCTAGGGATAGCATTGTAAGTAGATGGGGTGTATACTACTACGAAATCAATTATGATGTTCTGCTGGAGTGGTTAGCTCCTACTATCATCGGTAGGATCTTTGACCCGACTGGTATTAGTGAGTCCTCAGTAAAGCCATATAGCAGGGTGGTGAAGCTGTTGTAAAAGCACTGCTTCAAATTGAACATCTCCAAGATGTCTTTGAAGAGGAAGTCCACACTGCTACCAGTGTTTATCAAGATACAGTGGACCTGGCAATTAGCAATTTGAACGGTGACAACCATGGGATCATTATGAGGTTGCACTATACTATACACATTTTTCTCAGTGAAGATAATCTAAGTTGATTGGGAGGATCCTACTGATCCCAGATGACATTGAGAATGTCTTTTCCTCCATCGACCCAAGGTACTTTCCTAGCATGATTTTTCTTAGAGTTGTTGGAAGTTTCTGCCAAGTTAGGTCCTCCACAAATGGTTTATGACCAAGAGCTGCTGTATTAGATCTTTTCCTTTCGCCTTCCATTTTTTTACTTATTCCTTGATTTCTGTATTTTTCCAGTATGGATGCTATCCCGCACCTGCTGTACGAATTCTGCCAGGTTACCACTTCTCACCAGAGCCTCAATCTAATTATATAGGTTGTAGCATTAGAGGTGTTATGTCCCACATCCTCGTGGAAGTCATAATTTTTGTAGCGATTTCACGTATCAACCAGTGCTTTCATGGAACCGGGTATCCTGAGTTGCCTCTTATCACAAATGATGAGGTAGATCATCTCATGAGATGCGTTTAGCGGAGTGTAATGACTGTACTCTTCTTCATCTCAGGATATCTGTGTAACCTCCCTAGAAGGTGGTGTAGCTCAAGGTGGGGTTCTTCTTACTGGATACCGCTCCCATTGAGGTTAGAGAGGTGGGTACGGTACATAGACCGATTGAGAGGTCTGTTCTGAGTTTTTTGGATCGGTGCAGGCTTGGGCACTTTCTTCTTTTGGCGATTGGCACTCTTTAGGTCCTTATGCTCTATCTTGACCCAAAACTGCTCATCCATCTCCACCTGCTCGAATGAACTATCATAGGCCTCCTGGTACGTCTATAGTGGACAATTGGTGAATGACCGGAATAACCTACCCACCAAAAGGTTCCTTTTGAAGTTAGACATGGTTTCTTTCTCTAAAAGACCCTTATCTGGATCACCTTTTTATAGAATCTTTCAACGTAAGATCTAAACGATTCCCTTCGTTCTTTGACCATGTGTTCCAAGTGGATAGGATCCTTGGGACGTGGCTTGATATCCTAGAATTGAGCACAAAAATCACTAGACAACTTAGTAAAGGAATTAACACAACATGTTGGTAATTTTATGAACCACGTTTTGGCGTAGTCGGTTAGCATGGTTGGGAACATTCTACATATGGCGGTCTGGGTAGCATTTTTGACCTCTATCTGTTGCACAATCTCTCCAAGTGGCTCAGGGGATCCTTTGTCCTCGAGTATTTATTTCCAGGCATATTAAACTTTAGGGAGAGCTCCGCCTCCTTGATCATTCTAGAGAACGGGGCGTTTATCTCTCCCAAGGGATCCTTCCGATTCACTCAATGTTTTCCTTTTTTTAATTCATGGATTTGCTTTGTCATCCTAGATTCTTGGTCCTGTAGATGATTATTCATAGTGTTCTTGGACTCGACCTCAGAATCCTTATTGTCATACTCTTCTGATGCTATGAAAGCCTCATCTTTGTTATCCTTTTATGGGGTCCCCGGGCATTTTTTTTGCATCCTTCTATAACAAATCGAGGTTGCCTTTTAGCTGCCAGCTGAGCCGGGTAACGAGGTTCCCTTGGTGAGATGTTAAAGGCTGACTTTCCTAATGGGGTTGACAGCTTGTTTGCCTATCCAAAACTAGGGGCAAGGGCCCTAACCTATCACGAACCGAGGACAGGGGCATTGGCCTTTCATTGATCGGTACTAGTGGCAGAGGTCCCAACCTTTCGAAGGCAGGTAGTTTGGTACCTGGTCAACTTGTATCACTCTTAGCTTCTAACGCTGCGAACTGAGGGGCGATACCTTCCACGGCTAATCTGAGGTGAACATTTTCCATAAAAGTTATGGCTTGCTGCTCCTAGTTTGCCTGGTCTACTACTGAGGCGGCTAGGACATGGTGGGTAGCCCGTGTGGTAACATGTGGTGCGGGAACTGGGTTTTGATGCTTCGACTTCTTACCTTTCTTTAGAGCCTTCCGTGTGGAAGCTATAGAATGGTGCCCTAATGTCTCTAGCTGTATTGGGAGGATCAAAGTCACATAATGTTGTACTATGTATAAACAAACACGTTATTTCATAGGCATTCAAAAAGGGTGTGGAAACTTTCCACAGACAACGCCAACAAGCGTTAGCCAAAAATTCACTTAAGGTGAGGATTTCCAATTAACACCCTTAAGATCGCTACCTGGTAGGTCGCAGTCGAGGTACCTAGATGGTTGAATAGATGGGGAGATAAGAGAGAGGTATGTGAGGACAATGTGAATGTAACTGGGGACTGCTTTATTCAAAACTTGAACAATACAATTACAATGAGGAACAACAATAAAAATGGTGATTCTGAGATAGTCCTACTATACTGCCTCTTAATCTCTCTCACTCAAAACACAATTGGCGATTACGAAATCGTGCGTGTCTATAAGTGGCTAATTCCAAGATGGTGAAAAAAACTCTCTCAAGTGGTGAAAACCTTTTTGCTTTTGATCTCTTCATTTTTTCATGTCTTTCCCTGAACTAGGACGTTATTTATATCCTCTCGTTTCTTACCCATTGAATCCCTGTAATTTAGACCGATAGATTGGCCATGTCATCAAAATTGATTAGCATAAATGGATGGCGTCGAATTACATAGGAACTACTCCCGTTGATTACGTCACATTTCTGTTTGAGTTTGAATATAAATTATTGGCAAAATTGTTGACTTATTTGGTCATAATATGGCGTTTTAAAGTCAAAAGAGTTAACTATACTGACTTCCTTTCCTGGTGGCGTGGTGCTCTGATGTACCGTTCTGCTGGCATGGTGCTGTTCTTCCTTACTTTTCCGACGGCACTTTGTTTGCTTGGCAGGCAGGATACGTACCTTGAAAGGGTTACGGGGTTACATAATGGTTCTCGGGTACCAGTTAATCACCTTTTACTTCAAGGTTCTAGGTAGGGCGTATACCCCGAATGGGTTACAAACCGGTGTCAAGATTTTTGGATACCGGGCATGTATTCTGATACCTAGGTTTTGCTTGAATTGTGGTAGTATTGGTGAACTAGCGCTATCCTCTTCCCACATGGTAGTATCAAGGTACCTAGGTATTACGGGGACTGGTCTCGATGTTGTTTCTACCGGGTCGATTCCGCCATGCGTACCTTACCAGGTATCAAGCTGTATGTTCTAGCAGGTGCCAGACAGGTGGAAAATTCCACTTTGGTCCATCGTCAAAAGTATCTATTAACAATAACTTAAACATTACATTTCAGCAAATAAAAAAGAAATTGCATAAAAATAAAAGTACATATTGATCATCATCTAATTATCTGAATTAGTATATTCATCCCACAAATTATCCATGAAGGCATTTCATAGTGCAATGTTAGCCTCTTTATGCCTGATTTCACTATGTCGAACTAGGAATTCTTGAACTCGAGTATTTTCATCTAACATCAACTCAACTTCTAGAGTTGGTGCTTACATATGTTCTTCAATTGATGCAACAACATCACACTTATTCTCGATTATCATGTTGTGCATAATAATGCACGTAGTCATTATATCATGTAAAACATTTTTATAATAAAAACGCGTCGATCCTGCCACAATTGCAAACTATGGTTGGAGAACTTCAAATGCACATTCTGTGTCTTTTCTACATCCTTCTTGTTTCATTACGATTTTTTTTTCCGATCACGTGGATAATGAATAGTTTGTGCAAGCGTAGACCATTTTGGGTATATACCATCAGCTAAATAATAACCCATATTATATTTTTTTCCTTGCATGACATAATGAGTTGGAGGAGCAATACCTTGAGCGAGGTTGGCAAAAAGATAGGATGCCTCAAACACATTAATATCATTGTTTGTAACTAGCAAACCAAAATATGCATGCCATATCCTCAGATCATAATCAACTACGGCCTTAGAATAATAGTTAGGGATCCACTAAGACCTGCATATTATCCTGCCCAAGCCGTTGGATAATTTTTCTACTTTCAGTGTATCCAAATTAAACTACCCACATTCCTGGAAAACCACGATATTTACCAATATGGAGTAATCTGGCAACGCCAGTAGCGTTAGGTGATCTTAGATACTCACCTGCAAATTCCTCTACAATAGCACGACAAAATCTCTTCAAACTTTCAATTATTGTAGACTCTCCTATTTTAATATACTCGTCAGTAGCGTCCGCTTGACAACCATGTGCCAACATTCGAAATACTGCTGTTATTTTTTGAAGAGCATACAAACCCAATCTACCTACACTATCTTTTCGTTGTACAAAGTAGTTGTCACGAGCTTCCACTTTTCAACAATACAAAGGATTAAACTTCTACCCATTCAAAAGCATCGATGGAATATTTGATTGTTATATTATGGGTTCTCAGTAAAGTAGTCGTAGAACAAATGATGATCAATACTTTTCCGGTCTCGATTGATCACTATATGCCAGGAATTGAGCCTCCATGGGTCATTGGGTTGTTTTGTTGAGTGATATATTGAGTGATGGCCAGTTGGATGTTACCATGTTGGGCAAGTATCACTTCTTGTTATGTTTCAATCACTTCAAGATCTGCCATAAGTTGCTCTTCCTTATCGTCGAAAAAGGAAGATGAAGATGAAGATAAAGATGAGAAATTAGATGGTCCTCCATTATTGAAATTCATTTTTGCTTGGAGTTGAATTGAATGAGTTTTAGCAGACTTTGGTGTAGGATATTTGTTATTGTGAAATATATTATTCTTGATAAGAAATCTAAGCTTGGCTAATTGTCAACCATTCGATGGATTGCATCACCATGTGAACCGTAGGAATAAATCTAAAAAATAATCTCTTATATTTATCCATATGGCCGACAATAGCTACAAGCCAACATGGAAAACATAGATACGAACAAAATAATATCTAGACTTCAAAAATGTTTTTAGAGCACCTCTCTAAAGTAATATCTCAACTTTTCCAGAAATCTGATTTTCACGTTTTCTAAAATTGGAAGTTAAGATATCTGAGCTATTAAATGCCAACCATTGAATGGATTGCATTACCATATGAACCGTAGGATTAAATCTCAAAAATAATATGTTAACCGAAAATTCCCACTAGGTGAAAAATCTTGATTAACACCCCCCAACCCAGTTACTCAGAAGGCAGCGGGGGGTAGGTACCTCGTACCTTGGTGATCATGTATGAATATGAAGGATGATGCGGTAGATAAGAACAAGGAATCCTACCTGTCGGGCTTCGTGCATATGAAGGAGATATAGGGAGCTCGAGGTTCCCTTGTTGGGGTAAAGGGGTTGATCTTAGTCCCTAGTCCTTGGTATCCGGTCTCCTCCCTAGGTGTCCTCGATCCATGTAACAAACAAGGAGGTAGGATTAGTGCTCATCAATGATGTAGATGTGCTCATGAAAGACTGGACCACCCGGTAGCGATTCTTCACCTCTAAGTGATTTCGGTCAAGGTCAGAACCCGTCCTGGTACCCAGAGCTCGGTCTTAGACCCTGATTTCTTCTTATAGTTCCCCGACCTACAAAGTGAGTAAGAAGGGGGGCTTGTCTGGCTTCTATGTCAGATCCTTGTCTGCTTCCGTATGAAGGGTGCATGAGAGCTCATCGACTCTCTTTAGTTGGGTCTGGATAGTTTCTCCCCATCTTGATATGCGACTTTCGCATGTAGATGGGAGAATAAGAGCATTAGGTTCAACGAGGTAGGAATCTAGCTCATACACATACATGCATAATATAGGAGATAAAAAGGAGAAAGACAAGTCTTATGTAGAGAGAGGTGGATTGACCAAGGGGGAAAAAGCTTCACAAATGATCACATGCTGAAAAAGCAGTATCCAGAGGAAGGAGAAAGATATATATATATATATATATATATATATATATATATATATCAAGCGGTGCTCCTAAAAGCTTACAACAATGGAGAAATAATACAACCATTGTGCTTCATAGAGCTTACAATAGTGATCGAGTGTTATCTGATAATGGTACATTCCTGGTAAAGGGACACATACAATGATGATATAGGAAGAGCTTAGATGAAGTATGTAGACTTGCCTCGGGCTTGTCGATTTTGGGATTAGAGATGAGATATCATATCTGAGATATGAGTCGTGTAATTACAGGTGTATTTATACGTGGTGTAACTACCCTATCGTGCAAGTCTCAAATTCTTGAATTGTTCTCCTTTCCTTATTGAACACGATTCTTTATTTAATGTAGTTAATCGACTTGTATCTAATATCTTGGAGAAGATGTGTTTGTTTCCTCTTCGAGATCTTCCTTGTTTCCCACTCCATTAATTTAGCCAATCAATTCGTAATCATAAGAGGTAATGATTGAGTTGACTTATTAATGGTGTTATTAAGGAGTTTACTGATTTAATGTCATTGATTATCTTCATTAGTAGGGCTGAATACATTCATTAATACAGTTGACCTCATTAAGAGGGTTGACTACCTCCATTAATACGGTTTGACATCAATAATAAGGTTGACTATCTACATTAATACAATTTGACGTCATTAATAGGGTTGACTATCTCCATTAATATGGTTTGACCTCATTAATAGGGTTGACTACCTCCAAATATGGTTTGACCTCAGTAGTGGTATCGTAAATGTCATGAAAGTCAACCCTCTCTTCCTATGCTATTTGGAGGAGAACTTTGGTTTCGTATGTCACTTTGGTGATGTACTTTTTAGAGGTTATCTGAGGTGATGCTTGGCCAATCTAGTGTCGATGTATCCTTGAGTACTGCTCTTACTACTAGAGACTTGATTTAACCATGCTGGGATCTACAGTGGATCTTACCCTAATCGTGTTGGCACTTTTTTATGATGATGGGGCTTTTGTGGGCTTCTTTCTGCTCGGGCAAGTTAAGATTAGACCTTGACGAGGCAGAAGGGCATTTGCAAGACAAGTTTGGCACATTGAAGGTCTCTTGGTGAAAGTAGAGATGGTGGTATGCTCTAGAAAGGTGTCGTGAGATACCTCAGCCTCGGGGAAGCCAGGTTCTTTCACGTTGACCTAGCTTCGGGATTCTATCCTGGCATAGGGAGCTTGACGTGGTCACATCGGGTTTATTTGGTGAGCCTGGATGCATTTAAGATGCTTAGATGGGATGTGAAAATTTCCTTTAGAATGTGTGTGTCTAAACCTATAGGGTGGGTGAATAGGTTTAATCGAATCAATTACCGATTTTTTGATTAATCAATATTAACACAAATTATCCAAAATAAACAAGCATTCAATAAAACTAATTATGCTTAAAACACTAAAAACACACAATATTTACATGGAAACCCTTCAAATGAGAAAAACCACGGGCTGATATATGTGCCATACTCGATCCTCAAATCCTCTATTGAATGAAAGTTTACAACCTAGGTTGACCTCTTGTCACACCTTCCAATTACTAACCCTTTCACTCTACCCAACGAGCCTTAATAGTGATTCTTGATCTATTTGCTTATGCACTAACCACTTAGTCACAAGACTTAACCTCAATGAAGAGTCAAAACAACCTAAGTGAATATGATGAAATATTCAAACATGCAAATAGTGCTAGGCTACACTAAATGCTTATCTAGGAATCCAAGGATATCAATAAATGCAATTCCTGGATATCAGTGTCTAAAAGCAAGTGCTAACTAGATATAACTATGAGAGACTAAAACCTAATTATCATATAAAAGCCAATCAACAAAAGTTTTCATGAACATGGCAAAGCGCAGTCAATGCAATTAACAAGTGCAATCAATTAGACATAAACAATATTCTAAATGCAAAGCATAGAGATTAAGCTAGAAGGGTAAAATTATCCTAATTGCTAGCTATCACAAAACAATATTCTCAACCAACAACCAACATCACAAGCATGTCATAAAAGCTTTTAAACATAAGAGCATGCATTTGATTTTCAATAAAAAAAACTAAAACCTAGGCATACATGTCGTAGTAATGAAATAATGAAGTCTAGGACATGTAGAAATTACCTAGTCATGAAACATATGAAGACCCATGCTTGAAGGATGAAGAATGATGCTATATGCTCATGGATGAAGGTTTGGTTGAGTAAAAGAGTGTTCTTGGGAGTCTCTCTCTCTAGAAAAGCTAGGTTACACAACAATGACTGCTTTTACTCCTTCAAAAAACAAAGAGAGGAGAAAAGAACACATATGTATTGTACCCTACACGAAACTGCATCGTTTTGGATGAAGGGCAACTAAATCCCATCACGATCGCTGTCTTGACCGCGGTACAGGCAAGTGTCCAGACCGCGGTACAGAGAGCAATGCAACGCCTGGGAACCTCCGCTTAGGAGACCGTTGTGCATGCAATAAGCACAAGCTGTGGTAGCAGCAGTGTGCAATGCCTGAAGAACACCGTTGTGCAGACCGCGTCAAAGGCAATGCACAGGGAGCGGTCCCATCCGCAATTAATGGAAAATCCTCTTCTAAGAGAAAACTAGATGCATCAAACACCCAAGCAAGAGTTATGGTAGAAAGGCATACAATTAAGGCAATTAGGCATTCATGCAAGATGATCAAAACATGCATGAGAGTGTGTGTGTGCACTAAAAACTCTTCAAACAAGGTTAAGCAAGTGATTTACCTTTTGAAGCTTGAGCTAGGTCTTGAACAATGATGGCCTAAACTACCCTTACATATTAATCCCTAAATGTGGTTGTCAACGAAATGAGCCAATCAAAAACTGAGGAATTTACAATCTCTCCCTTTAGTTTTTTTTGTCACAAAACCACCATTCATAAAATATTCTCACAAACATACAAAACAAAAGACTAAGGGTCAACAAAACATTTTTCTACAATACAAATAGATGCCTAAACACTTGATCTTCAAGTCATCCATTTCTTGTTGAATCAACATCCTTACAAAACAATATAACTACACTTTCCAAGACAAGTGTATGTGAAGTGATCAAGAAAGATAAAAAAAAGAGCAATACGCAAACAACAAAAACAAGCACCATGCAATAACAATGCGAATGGAAATTCTCCCCCTAAATTGTTTAACTCCCCCTTAACGAGTCAAACTCCCTTTATATGCAACTCTCAACTCCCTCTTAAATCATACCATTCTCAACTCCCCTTAAATCTACACTACTCCCTTTTTTTGTCATTAGATAGACAGATGAGTATCTCCTTAAGATGACATTAGCAAGGAGAGCTTATGGCACAAGACATATGCATAATCATATTAACAAATTTATGCAACTCAATTAAGAAGAGAGAATCAAAGAGTATTATTACATAAAAATGTGTGAACGAATGCTTTGCATACAAGACAATTTGTATTCAGGATCAAAACTTGGTATTTGGCAAAGCAAAATAACAATGGTTTCCAAGAGAATTCAAACCAATTTCACCCCTTGTCATGGAATAAGTAAGATATAGATTGCAAAATAAATTCATTTTAAGAACAACTATTTCAAAATTTACAAGCAAAACAAGACGAGCGACTATTGCACTCTTTTTGATTTTTCCGGGTGGAATGCCCGTATGATAGTAGCCTTGTTCGACAAGTAAAAAGAGAGAGACTTTTGGATTGTAAAATCCTTGAAATGGATACAAGATCCTTATTGATTGAAGTCTCATAATTGCTTTCACACACACATTTTGCATTCATTTTTTAGCATTCAATAATTTCATCATGCATATTACTTTAAAGCATGTCATAGAAAGAATCAACATGTCATGGAGATCAATTATAGGTCATTCAAAATGTACTTCCCAATCAATTCTCCTATTCCAAAAATGCATGTTTGGTCATAAATAAGACATGGATTTCATGTAAAGCAAATTTGCACACTTATAAAAAATATGTACGCCTAATCATCTCAAGCAATTAATAAAGAAGCATAAATATTATCAATGAGCACAATGCATTGCCAATTTGCTCTCTTTGCTTGAGCTCCTCATATGTGGTTAATCAAAACAAGTCAATAGGGGATATGAGTCCCTATAGACTTACCAAGTCCATTGGACCTAGTTGAGCCTATAGGTGAACCCTTAGCACAATGCCATGTGAGTTCATCTTTTCTAGTCCAGTTAGGTGACACATTGTCATTCCTAATGGTCAAGATCATCATATTACTCATAGGATCATTAACACTAGCTTTCCTAGGCACATACATATTGGCTCTAGCTCTTTTTCTTTTAATCATGTTCTTAGTTCTATACATGTTAATGTTCTTGAAGCAATTTGGTCTATTATGACTATAAACACCATAAAAATGACATGAAGGAATAAAATGAGGGGTCATACCATTCCTTTGTGAGGACAAAAGTGCTTTCCCATGTCTTTAGCTTTCCTTTTGTGTGGTTTTGGTTCTCTTCTCCCTTGCTATTGAGTTGGAGAAGATTGCTTCCTTGGTTGAACATGAAGGAAGTGCCTCTTGGCTTGATGGCATTTAGGTTGAGGGACAGTTGCTTGATGTTCTCTCATTGGTTGAGCCTGAGCTTGAATTCTTGGTGCCATCTTGACTTGGACATTTCTAGAGTACTCTCCTAGTTCAATTTCTTCCTTGGATGGAATGAAGGAAGAGGCTCTTTGAAGTCCATGCTCTTGATAAATACCGTCTTGCTAGAAGTTGAGGTCTCCTTGTCATCTTTAAACCCTAACCCTCTCTTATCACTTAGCTTCCTACCAACTCTTAACATATAGTCAAGCTTCTCCGTACTCAAAGTCATCTTAGCAATCAACTCTCTAGCTTTTCTAAGCCCCTTCTTCAAGCTTTCTTCCATCTTTCTCCCATTCTTCACTTTTTCACTTAAGTGAGTCACTTCGGTTGATAGCTTGAGGTTCTCTTACTTTAGCTTTAGAACATCTTTCTTTATCTTCAACCTTGAGCTTTGAAAATCCTCAATGAACCCTTCAAGGTTCATACTCTCTACATTTCCATTTTTATAGTGAGATAAGGAACTCTCATAACTAGAGTCATCACTTGTGGCTCTTGTTGTCACATTTACAACACCTCCATAAGTAGCTTCATCAATCACACTTCTAGCTCCTTTATCTTCAATTTCCCCTACAGAGTCACAAATTAAGGCCTTGTTGCCTTTTTCAATATCTTCTACAAGGGACGCTCCAAAAGCCGTGTAGTTGAGAACTGCCTCTTTATCACTTGAGGAATCTTTTTCACTTCCACTATCGCTTATGAGATGGACACCACCTTTCCGTATTTCATCTTCTTCGAATTAGCACACTTGGCGGCTATGTGACCGAACCCACTACACTCATAGCATTGAATGCCTTTTCTTGTAGGCTTTTCTTGCCTTGGCTCAATCTTCTTCTTTGAGTCATTCTTGTGAAGTTTCATAAACTTCTTGAATCTCTTCACCATAAGAGTCATCTCCTCATCTGAGTCATCCTCCTCCATCTCTACTTTGGATGTCTTCAAGGCTACATTCTTTTTCTTCTTAGGAGGTGTAGGTGTAGAAGTCCACCTAGACTCATAGACTAGGAGCCTTCTGAAAGAATGTGTACAAGGTTATACTAAACAACCTAGAAGGGGGTGAATAGGTTGTCTCTCGTTTTTAAAGAAGCTTTCGAGACTAGTGACAAAACCTTGATAAGCATACAAATTAACATTCAACATGATTGTTATGAGAAAACAATATATTCATGTATGCTCAAATCTCCACTTTTAGTCTACAAAACATACAACAATAATCAATGTATCTTATGAACAAATATATTCAATGTAGATAAAATTCCATAAGTTGTACATAAAGTATTACAATGTGATACTTTACAACTTGAATGAAAAATCACAAGATACAAAGTTATCTAATTTATACAAACAATATTGTATAAGGAAGTCAACTTACATAAAGAGTTCTATCCATAGTATTCGAATAACAAATACAAATACTAGAGAGTTAGGGATAAAGAAAAGTTGACACAAGATATAACGTGGTAAACCTCCGAAGAGGAAACATCCACGGGCTAGTAGCCACCGGTAAACAAAATCCACTAGTAGATAAAACAAGTACAATCTCTCAAGTGACCCCTTCACCTAGAAACTACACTTCTATCCAACTCATGAAGATGTCGCCCTAATGCTCAACAATCCAAGGCTTTATACCTCTTATCAAGACTTCCTTGCTCACCATATCCGGATCCTCATGACCCAAGGCAAGACTTCCTTGCTCACCTATCCGAGTTCTCCCAACTCTAGGCACGATTTCTTGCTCGACTATCTGAGTCCTCCCGACTCAGCCAAGACATCCTTGCTTGATAATCCAAGGCGTCACACCTTTTGCCAAGACTTCTTGCTCAACACCATAGGTCTCACACCTATTGTCAAGACTTCCTTCTCACAAGGCATCTAAGTGATCATGAATGCAAAATGCAAACAAGCACACAACATAGAATAAGATGATCAACAAATTCTATGGAAACTAGAATTAATCAATGAGCACACAAAGTATATTTTTCTAGTTTATAATCCAAAAATGACACAACAGAAGATGATGCATGAGCATATGAAATGTATGGATTAGGTACACTCCATGAAGATCTAGACATAGACAATAAAGTTCTTAAAACAAGATTGTCTAGATCTTATGCATGAATAAAAATCTAGAGCATGCCAAATTTCCAAACACACACATTAAACCTAGATTTTACTCATGTTACTAAAGCTTGAAATAAACATGTTCATGAAGTACATATTCAAGACTTTAGTACTAACACAAAAATGCTAGAAACACAAGATATGATCAATCAAATCTCTAGCAATCATTTAGAGCATATATTCACATAATAGTCAATTAAACTCTAAAAAACTCTAAATATAAAATCAAATGTGCTAATCCCAGATCTATTCAACAAATGAGTTCTAGCACATGATAGGACTATTAATAATGAAAATAATATCAATCAAAGCACAAATAGTCCTAGATAAGATGCTAGCACAATACAACTCACAATCATGTGAAAACATAGGTTTGATTGAAACCTAACTCACAATCAAGTTTCTAATTAAGCACAACTAGCATTTAATTGAAGGTCTATCACTCATCAACATATGTTCAAGTAAAATACACACAAGTATGAAGAAGACCCAAGGTATTTGAATATTATAATCAAGAAAATCAAAAGATAAACAACTACCTTGACAATTTCGAGTGCAGTCACGAAAATGGTGTGATCCACCAGAAAACTTAACAAATGACTTCAAGGTTGCTTGGAGATGATAGAGGACTTCAATACGAAACTTTTCCAACTTGAATCACTTAAATCGGATAAGAAATGAGAGAGATATGGTGATTCAAAGTTGAGAGAAAAAAACTGGAAATTTTCTGCACTACATTTTCTTCTTCCTTAAATTCAAATGAGTGAGAGAAGAGATATATATAGGAGAGGGAAGAGATATATGTGAAAAGACCAAAGCTGCCCCTTCAAGATGCTTCCACGAGATGGCACTTGGGCATCTCGGGGCAGCATGGAGTTGCAGCCGAGATGGCCACGGGCCATCTCTGGCTTGCACCTCTTGTTGACCTTTCGGCCATGGTGCAACTCCCATGCGCTTCCCTCTCGTTCTTCGACCGTTCTCCTGCCTCCGAACTTGGAATTCGAATCCGTTTATGGATTACAAACCGTAACTCTCTCACGGACATGGAAATAAAAGATACTCAACCCAGAAAATAATAATTCGACTTGATATACGAAGACGAAGACAATGTACCCAACATGAGTTGAAAGTGTAGTATCTTTTGACATAGAACTTGAAATCAATAGTATGAGTAACCGAAATGACCGGAACTCAATCAAGAATGATTTAAGACTAAAATCAAGTTCAATATCCATGTTATACAAACATATACACACACAAACACAATTCACACTAGAATGCAAACTACATAGTGATAGTTTCCATTCATGCATATTTAAAAACATGTTATTTCTATACTAATGCATGAGCACTCATCTTCAAGTGTGTGAATGTGTTATACATGGTGCACAACGATGCAGGGACACGTATGAATGAATTGTATGTGTTTGCCTATAATGGTGCACAAGGATGCAGGGACACAAATGTATGATATGTGTGCGTGTTCCTAAGCCTTGAAAGAGAAAAGAACGGTCTTAATATACCTTTGTAGAATCATGAAGCACTTTTCCCTTTGAAGACTTGAACTTGCTTGAATAGTTGTCATTTCCTCTTTGAAGCTTGAATCATCATGAATCCTAGACAACTAAACAATGCAAAGGAAATGTTGTTTTGATATAGAATAATGCCAACAAAACTCACAGACCTAACAATCTCCCCCTTTGGCAAATTCTATGTCAAAACACCTATACAAAATACTAAAACACATAAAATGAAGATTGGTCACAAAATCACACCCTCACATTACAATGAGTCAGTTCCTAAAGACTAATCTTCAACAAGTCTTGAACTTCTTCTTGATCTTCTCTTGTAGCCACCTAAAATCAACTTAAATCACAAAGCATATCCAAGAGAAAGACACATATGGCAATATACAATTATGGCAAGAATTAAACATTTAAATCCAAAATGAATCATGTATCTCCCCCTTAATACATGCTATCTCAAAGATATTCTTATGTCCAAAATGAATCATGTATCTCCCCCTTAATACATGTTATCTCAAAGATATTTTTAACAAAATGAAATCACAATATTACATGCCATAAGAAGTTCAATACTTGAAAAATATTCAAAGAAGATATGCTAAAACAATATCATATTTTTCCCCTTTTTTGACATAAAATTATGCCAAAGAAAAAAAAAATGATATCTTGAGATCAAATAATGAAAAACTTGGTAATCTCACATAATGTTTGGAGATGGATGTCTTACTTGAAGAATTGATTTATTTCAAGCTTCTAGCTCCCATATCTTCTCCCTTGATTCTATTTTGCTTTTCCATGTTAACCTATCAAAGGTTATTCAAATATATACACCACAACAAACTCATCAAGGTATGGTGAATCACAAATGCATAAATTTTACTCTTAAGCATATAGGTCATTTCTACCAAGTTCAACAATGCATTAACAATCATATTAACCCCAAATATGAAAGAATTGGTATCAACGACAATCATACCAACCTCAAACAAGAAAAGATTTGATTACAACCACAACTACTATCATTCAAAGTAAGGAGGAATTTTCTGCAATTACAATCAATTAAATTGATTAAAACCACAATTACTATCACCCTATGCAAGGAGGGATTTTCTGCAACTATAACCAATTGGATTGATTACAACTACAATTACTATCGACTCCAAACAAAGAGGAATTCACTATAACTACAATCAATAGAATTAATTACAATTACAATTACTATCGACTCCAAAACAAAGAAGAATTCATTGTAACTATTCTCATTTCAATTTCAAGAATGAAGGAATTGATTGCAATCTTAACTACTATACAACCCTAAATAAGGAGAAGTTGACTGCAAATACAATCATACAATTATTACAAAAATGTTTCATGCATTGTTTGTGATTAACAATACAAAGGCATATGGTAATACAAAGAATCATCATGCAAATCAAGAAATATGAAATAGCATCTACAAGATTCATTATATCAACCAAAGAATATGCAAACATATATCAACTTGAAACATGTGAACAAATCATAAAAGAGAACAAAGTCTAGCATACTATGCTCCCCTTTGATAAGTGCTCTATCTAAGATCAAAATAGAATAATGTTCACAATAAATCCACACAAGCACACATTCAAGCAATTTTAAAGAAATCCAACAAAATAAGCTCCACAAACTATGAGAGATACACCAAGATTTTGAATCTCTCTCATAATTCTTCTAATAATTGCTAGAATATCAAAATACTCTATAAGCAAAAGTGTGTGTGTGAATTTTGCTTCAAGTATATATAAAAGGAGTGATTGTGATATCAACATGCAAACCACTTCATCACCTATCCATCTAAAGCTTTTCCAATCAAGGTCAAACCGATTATCATCCGAATTTTTGCTTTAAAGATAATAGATTTCAACATGTGAGCGTATGTGTGCATGTGGCTCGTCATCCCATTTCTGTTTTTCAACCCGAGCAATCACAATTTTCAACTATACTCCATTTTAAGTCTTCCTCCATTTCTGTTTAGGCTTTGAATCAAAGATTTTTTTTATTGATTCTTTTTCGACCCTTCTTTAATTTTTCATACGTAAACATAAATTCTTCATGACGGCTTTCACTCATCACAATGGTGTAGCCCTTCCCTACATTGGGTGGCTTCACAGCCAAAGTGTGTACCCCTTTCAATGAAGGTGCTCGTTGAGTTCTATGTAGTTGCCGAAGCAAAATGGATACTAACCATAGGTCATCTATCATGTACTAAGCATTAAAATTTTAGATGCATTCATAATCTACACATTTTGAAACTCAACTACTCAAACTTAAACATATAAGAGAAGCAAAGTGGAATTTTTGAAAATCAAGTTTTATGGCTCAAAAGCACATGATCTAAGAGCAATAAGTAAAGACTTATTCAAGATCATTACTTCTCTAATGAGTAGCTTTCAAAGAATATGAAGCTCATTTTTTCAAAAAAAAATATGCTACTCATCATTCAAGCAAGCATTTCAAGTATCATGAGTAAGATCTTTCTGAACACATCACAAAAAGATCTTTAGAGAGCAAATGTCAATAAGGACCATATGAATACTATACTAGTTCTCTAATATGACATGCTATATGATGCAATCCAAGCATAGAAATGACTTTCTCCAAAAGTCTTAACAAGATAATCACCAAATAGATTTCATAAGAGTAACTTCTCAAAAGTTAATTAATGGATTTTGACTATCAAAACAAAGTTAAGTGAGATACCTAAGTTTGTGACTAAACGTGGAGTATTCCAAGCTAGCTTGCTAGAATTCTCAACACACTTGACACTTAGCCTTAAAGCTAACTCACATGTGCTACTTACACTAGAGGTAAGAGCACTCACCCTTGAACTATTTGTTCTTGGGTGAACTTTCACACAAACATCATGATCATTTCTTATGGCAAAAATATATCTAGAAGATAAATCATCAACTATCTTCTCTATAAAGATATTACTCATGTAAAACACTTCATTATTGCCATCAACAAAGATATTATCAAGACTAAACATATGATCATGTGAAACACTCATTTTCACCCAAATCTTCTCAACTATTTTCTTCACATGATTATCATTATCACACATAAAATTCAAAGTGTTATCATGCAAGAAACATTCATAGAAGATTTTTCACATCTCATTAGCATGCTTCACATTCCCTAGTTTGCATCATCTAATATACTCATGACAATATAGCAAAATTAACAAACCGGAATAAATTTTGAGATGTTACTACTTAGGTGAGAGTGTACCGATGGTGAAGACTCCTTAATTTCCATGATTTTGCACTTGACCTTTTTAAGACATGGCCTTTGAAATCCTCTTGTTCCATAGTGACTTGCCTTTAGTTATAGGAGACTCCACTTGCTTATCTACAATGCTTATGTCACTTGAATCTCCATGAAGATTACCAAACTCTTTGGCCTTCATGATTGCCACACTCTTCTTCCTTGCCTTCGATCATTACCTTTAAGAAATAAAAGCAAATTATTAGCAAAATCATTTGTTAATCTATCTAACATACGAGCCTCTTCTACCATCTTCTTTTCTAGACATTTGATCACTTCATTCTTCACTTCAACTTCCTTTAACGCTTCATCTCTTTCCTTGCAAAGAGTTTGAACTCTTGCCATCAAGTAGAAGTTTGTGGTCATTGATATGCAATTCTCTTCATTGAGTTGCAAAGACAAGTAATCATGTCTAGATCGATCATCTTTACTTTTGTCACTAACTTTCGTTTCAAGCTTATCAACAAAATTGTTAGTAGACAAATGAAATATAAAACAAGAAGAACCTTTTTCACAACCAACGAAGGAGGACAACCAAAAATAAACAATTGTAGACTAAAGGTTGATATCCATGATTAGTAAATAACCTTGTAGATCCCGAATAACACTAACTACTTTAAGTGACCCGATCTAATACCAATTGAAAGAATGTGTACAAGGTTATACTAAACAACCTAGAGGGGGGGGGGGGGGGTGAATAGGTTGTCTAACATTTTTAAAGAATCTTTCGAGACTAGTGACAAAACCTTGATAAGCATACAAATTAACATTCAACATGATTGTTATGAGAAAACAATATATTCATGTATGCTCAAATCTCCAATCTTAGTCTACAAAACATACAACAAGAATCAATGTATCTTATGAACAAATATATTCAATGTAGATAAAATTCCATAAGTTATACTTAGAATATTACAATGTGATACTTTACAACTTGAATGAAATATCACAAGATACAAAGTTATCTGACATACACCAACAATACTGTATAAGGAAGTCAACTTACATAAAGAGTTCTGTCCATAGTATTCGAATAACAAATACAAATACTAGAGAGTTAGGGATAGAGAAAAGTTGACACAAGATATAACGTGGTAAACCTCCAAAGAGGAAACATCCACGGGCTAGCAGCCACCGACAAACAAAATCCACTAGTAGATAAGACAAGTACAATCTCACAAGTGACCCCTTCACCTAGAAACTACCCTTTTATCCTACTCATGAAGATGTCGCCCTAATGCTCAACAATCCGAGGCTTCACACCTTTTGTCAAGACTTCCTTGTTCACTTTATCCGGATCCTCATGACCCAATGCAAGACTTCTTGCTCAACTAAGTCCTCAAGACTCTAGTCAAGACTTCCTTGCTCACCTATCCGAGTTCTCCCAACTCTAGGCAAGACTTCTTGCTCGACTATCTGAGTCCTCCCGGCTCTAGCCAAGACTTCCTTGCTTGACAATCCAAGGCTTCACACCTCTTGCCAAGAATTCTTCCTCAACAACATGGGTCTCACACCTATTGTCAAGACTTCCTTCTTACAAGGCATCTAAGTGATCATGAATGCAAAACACAAACAAGCACGCAACATAGAATAAGATGATCAACAAATTCTATGGAAACTATAATTAATCAATGAGCACACAAAGTATATTTTTCTAGTTTATAATCCAAAAATGACACCACAGAAGATGATGCATGAGCATATGAAATGTATGGATTAGGTAAAGTCCATGAAGATCTATACATAGACAATAAAGTTCACGAAACAAGATTTTCTAGATCATATGTATGAATAAAAATCTAGAGCATGCCAAATTTCCAAACACACACTTTAAACCTAGATTTTATTCATGTTACTAAAGCTTGAAATAAATATGTTCATGAAGTACATATTCAAGACTTTAGTACTAACACAAAAATGCTAGAAACACAATATGTGATCAATCAAATCTCTAGCAATCATTTAGAGCACATATAATAGTCAATTAAACTCTAATAAACTCTAAATATCAAAATCAAATGTGCTAATCCTAGATCTATTCAACAAATGAGTTCTAGCACATAATAGGATGATTAATCATGAAAATAATATCAATCAAAGCACAAATAGTCCTAGATAAGATGCTAGCACAATACAACTCTCAATCATGTGAAAACATAGGTTTGATTGAAACCTAACTGACAATCAAGTTTCTAATTAAGCACAACTAGAATTTAATTGAAAATCTATCACTCATCAACATATGTTCAAGTCAAATACACACAAGTAGGAAGAAGACCCAAGGTAATTGAACATTAGAATCAAGGAAATCAAAAGATAAACCACTACCTTGACAATGTCGAGTGCAGTAATGAAAATGGTGTGATCCACCAGAAAACCTGAACAAATGACTTCAAGGTTGCTTGGAGATGGTAGAGGACTTCAAAACAAAACTTCTCCAACTTGAATCACTCAAATCGGATAAGAAATGAGAGAGATATGGTGATTCAGAGTTAAGAGAAAAAAACTGGAAATTTTCTGCACTACATTAGAGAGAGAAAAGACATATAAAGGAGAGGGAAGAGATATATGTGAAAAGACCAAAGCTGCCCTTCAAGATGCTTCCACAATATGGCGCATGGGCATCTTGGGTCAGCAAGGAGTTGCAGCCGAGATTGCCACGTGGCATCTCGGGCTTGCACCTCTTGTTGGCCTTTCGGCCATGGTGCAACTCCCATGCGCTTCCTTCGCGTTCTTCGACCGTTCTCCTTCCTCCGAACTCGGAATTCAAATACATTTGCGGATTACAAACCGTAACTCTCTCACGGACATGGAAATATAAGATAATCAACCCAGGAAATAATAATTCGACTCGATATGCCAAGACAAAGACAATGTATGCAACATGAGTTGAAAGTGTAGTATCTTTTGACTTAGAACTTGAAATCAATAGTATGAGTAACCGAAATGACCGGAACTCAATCAAGAATGATTTAAGACTAAAATCAAGTTCAATATCCATGTTATACAAAAATATACACACACAAACACAATTCACACTAGAATGCAAACTACATAGAGATAGTTTCCAATCATGCATATTTCAAAACATGTTATTTCCATACTAATGCATGAGCATTCATCTTCAAGTGTGTGAATGTGTTATACATGGTGCACAACGATACAGGAAAACATATGAATGAATTGTATGTGTGTGTCTATAATGGTGCACAACGATGCAGAAACACAAATGTATGATATGTGTGTTTGTGCCTAAGCCTTGAAAGAGAAAAGAAAGGTCTTAATATACATTTGTAGAATCATGAAGCACTTTTCCCTTGGAAGACTTGAACTTGTTTGAATAGTTGTCATTTCCTCTTTGAAGCTTGAATCATCATGACTCCTTGACAACTAAACAATACAAAGAAAATGTTGTTTTGATATATAATAATGCCAACAAAACTCACAGACCTAACACCTTCCAATCACTTCACTCGGCTTCATAGTCTTGCAGTTTCTTTTTTCTTCCAGTGCCGTCATCTTGGATTCAAATCTCTTGGGGAGTGACCTCATGATCTGTTGCTTGATCCTTTTATCCGAATATGGGTCACCTAGTTAATGGCTTTGATTTACGATGTCCATCAACTTCACTTGGAAGTCATTAAAGCACTCATCCTCTTCCATCTGAATTGTCTCAAATTGCATTTGAAGGACTTGAAGCTTGGAGTCCTTGACCACTTCGGTTCCTTCATGAGCCATTTGTAGAATTCTCAAGTCTCCTTTGCATTCCTAGTATTTTGAACCAACTTGTATTGATTGTCATCCATGGCACACAAGATTGCATGCATAGCCTTGTTGTTCCACTTGGAAGCTTCAAATTCTTGTGTGCTCCATTGAGATTTAGGCTTGAGTACTTCATCTCCATCATCATTGGTCATTTTCAGAAGGGTGTACCCATCTTCAATCGTCATCCATGCACGATCATCTATTTGGCAAATATAAGACTCCATCTTGCCTTTCCATGAGGCATAATTATCATCCTTAAGCAAATGTGGTCTTATACTTGATTCTCCCTCTTTACTCATCCCAAGCTCACTCATAGTGTTTGGGTTATAAATGAATGAGATGCAAATGTAATGCACCACACAAGATTCAAACAATAAAAATGCAAAAGCAAGACACACATAGAGCACTGATCACCTAAGTATATCTAGGCACCTGCTCTGATACCAATTGAAAATTCCCTTCAAAATGTGTGTGTCTAAACCTAGAGGGGGGTGAATAGGTTTTAATCGAATCAATTACCAATTTTTCGATTAATCAATATTAACACAAATTACCCCAAATAAACAAGCATTCAATAAAACTAATTATGCTTAAAACAATAACAACACACAATATTTACGTGGAAACCCTCCAAATGGGAAAAACCACGAGCTGATATGTGCACCACACTTGATCCTCAAATACACTATTGAATGAAAGTTTACAACCTAGGTTGACCTCTTGTCACACCCTCCAGTTACCTTTCACTCTACCCAACGGGCCTTAATAGTGATTCTTGATCTATTTGCTTGTGCACTAACCACTTAGTCACAATACTTAACCTCAATGAAGAGTCAAAACAACCTAAGTGAATATGATGAAATATTCAAACATGCAAATAATGCTAGGCTACACTAAATGCTTATCTAGGAACCCAAGGATATCAATAAATGCAATTCCAAGAGATAAATGTCTAAATGCAAGTGCAATACCTAACTAGATATAGCTATGAGAGACTAAAACCTAGTTATCATATAAAAGCCAATCAATAAAAGTTGTCATGAACATGACAAGAAGAAATCAATGCAATTAACAAGTACAATCAATTAGACATAAACAATATTCTAAATGCAAAGCATAGAGATTTAGCTAGAAGGGTAAAATCATCCTAATTGCTAGCTATCACAAAACAATATTCTCAACCAATAACCAACATCACAAGCATGTCATAAAAGCTTTTAAACACAAAAGCATGCATTTGATTTGCAATAAAAAAAAACTAAAACCTAGGCATACATGTCATAGTAATGAAATAATGAAGTCTAGGACAAGTAGAGATTACCAAGTCACGAAACATATGAAGACCCATGCTTGAAGGATGAATAATGGTGCTATATGTTCATGGATAAAGGTTTGGTTGAGTAAAAAAGTGTTCTTAGGAGTCTCTCTCTCTAGGAAAGCTAGGTTACAAAACAATGGCTGCTTTCACTCCTTTAAAAACAAAGAGAAGAGAAATAACATATATGTATTGTACTCTACACGAAACGGTATCATTTTGGATGAAGGGCAACTAAATCCCATCATGACCGCTATCTTGACCGCAGTACAGGCAAGTGTCCAGACCATGCTACAGAGAGCGGTGCAACGTTTGGGAACCTCCGTTTGGGAGACCGCTGTGCATACAACAAGCATATGTCGCGGTAGCAGCAGCATATAACACCTGGATAACACCGCTGTGCAGACCGTGTCAGAGGCAATGCACAGAGAGCTGTCTCATCCACAGTTAAGAGGAAAATCCTCTTTTAAGGGCAAACTAGATGCATCAAACACCCAAGCAAGAGTTATGCAAAAAGGCACACAATTAAGGTAATTAAGCATTCATGCAATATGATCAAAACATGCATGAGAGTGTATGTGTGCACTAAAAACTCTTCAAACACGTTTAATCAAGTGATTTACCTTTTGAAGCTTGAGATAGGTCTTGAACAATGATGGACTAAACTACCCTTACATATTAATCCTCAAATGTGGTTGTCAACGAAATGAGCCAATCAATAACTGAGAAACTTACATTATGAATTGCTCTTGCAAGATCATGTGGTATCTTGACCTTGGGGACCTTGATACCCCATTATATAAGCCCAAATTTGGATCCTTACATGAAGGTTGAGAAGTAGAAAATCTCCTTTGGTCCCTAGCCAAATTTGGCTATTAACAGAAGTCCCCATTGACTTTAACACCGGTACATAGTTGGGGTTAGAGTCTGGATCTTGTACTGCTTAAGGATTTTCCTATCTCTTTTTACTAGTAGCTATTACTTTAAATGAAAATCGTTCTCAGCATGCTTGGCTCAGACGAATCATGGTACAAGCATTCCTGCTTTAAGAATCCTGGTATTTAGGCAAAAAGATCTTGGTAGGTAACTAGGGCCACTTTCACATCTGGTCTTTATACATAGGCAAAATGTAGGCGAATCCAGACCTGCAGAATAAATGAGTGGTGGCGGACCATAGACAGGGATGTTCCCTTGGTGGAATTTTTGACGCTCTAGTCAATGTAAAGTTTGATAAGTAAGAAAGGTAAGATATGACAAACCGTATTGTTCGATCATGTGGAAATAAGCTCATGTGGCTATTCTGGGTACTTAGCATTCATTTTTCAGGAATCATTGTACTTAAGCGAACAGTCGAATTGATCCTAGTAGGCAATTATGCCATCCAGATAGGGTTGGCCCGGCCAAAGCAGCACGATGACCATTTGGTTGTCCTGGTCTCGTGATCTAACAGACGACTATGCTCTTACGTTCAGATCCTTCATAAGGATGGTAGCCCGACCAAGGCATCAAGAATGCTGGCTAGCTATCCTGGTCTCAAGATCTGAATGGCAACTATGCTTTTATACTCAAGCCTTTCTTGGGGGTGGTAGCCCAACCAAGGCATCAGGAATGCTAGATAGCTATCCTGGTCTCGAGATCTGGATGGTAACTATGCTCTTACACTCAGTCCCTTCTTGGGGGTGGTAGCCTAACCAAGGCATCAGGAATGCTAGCTAGCTATCATGGTCTCGAGATCTGGACTGTAACTATGCTCTTACACTCAGACCCTTCTTGGGGGTTGTAGCCCAACCAAGGTATTAGGTGAGTGAGGTGGCTTCCCCGTCCAATCCCAGGTCTCGAGGCGATCATTATCAAAATACCATGGTGATCCTCCTAGAGGGATTAATCCGGTCTAGGGTATTAGGAGTGCTGTGTAGCTATTCTGGTAATGGTGATCCTCCTGAAGAGATTTCATATGGTCTAGGGTATCTCGATCATAGGCGAATGGTGATCATAGGAGAACTATCACGGGGATCAAAATCAAAGGAGATACAAACTCATGGCGTTACCAATACGAGGTTGTATCAACGCAAGGTGGTATCAGTTGGTAACCAGCCTCGCTCTAGGAGATTTTTCACGAGTAGAATCTCTTGAATCGATCTGAGTCATGAGTGTAGATGATAGAGTGACCTTCCCTAAAAGACATTTTTCATTATGAACTGGTCACTAGGAGAAATCATCCCACGCTGGGATCAAAGCCCCTTCTAGAGGGGTACCATAGAGAATAATAAGCTCCTAGTCCTCAAGCGATTTAACTTGTTTTGGGGTAGATAAGAATATTCAATAATTATAATGGAGCTCGAGACCCTACTGTGAGTGAATCAGGTCCTCTGGGCATTTCCCAAACAGATCGGGACAATAATGGCTCAGTAAGGCATTGAATGGCACGGTACAAATGGAGAAGAGCCATCAGTATGATAATCTTCGGGAGCATGTTGATGCTACTAAAGTTGAGCTCGTGCAAGCCAATAAGGATGGATATTTCTTTGTAACCTACCAGGTTGATCAGGCTCTACCTCTCCTCTTAAGTGTCATTGATGGATGGAAAATAGAGGAGATCAAGAAGAAAGTTGTTGAGATGGCTGTGTATGCTCCCACCATAGCTGGCAAGTCTTGGGCTGCTAAAACAAACCCTGGTTCAAACTCTCATGTTGTAGCAAAGAATCAATCCAAAGAGGGAGCTTCAGAACATTCTACCTCTCCACCTGGACCTGCAGAGGGGGTACTGGACCAGACTGAAACTACCAATGATGGGGAAGTTCAGACTTGTTTGGTTTAAAAGGGAGATACCCAGGTTGACCCAACCCTGATGAGGGTTGTCGTTCATGCTGGCATAGCAAAGGTGGAATACATCTCTATTGGCTCTGCTCAAATAAAAGCCACTTTTGAGGTGGTTGTGCATGTTGTAGGTGAGCCCCTAAGTGATCCAGAAGTATGTGCTTTGGATGGGGAAACTGATCTCTCAAGGAAGGTCAAAGTAGAAAAAGGATGAGCTAACCACGGTAGCGAGGGGTGCAATCATTCTGAACGAAACTCTGACCAGAACTAAGGCAAACATGGCTAATGATTAGGTAGACAGGGAGTGGATCTAACATGCATATGATCTGGAGAGACTCGACTCCATGCGACATGCCTTACGAGGACTGCTCTGAAGAAGGAGAAAAAAATCTAAAAGAAGTGTTCTAAACTCTATATAGCAGTGTGGCTGTCTTGGAAGCCAAGGTGGGCACTTTATTTGCTGAAGGACACTTCTACTTTGCTTTCTAGGCAGCTCGAGCTCTTCTTCCCTCTGACCTGATCATCATTGGAGGACATATACCTTACGTAGATCATGGAGAAAGATGGGAGTTATCTGGGTCTGCTCTGACTGAAGTCGGACCTTCTTAAGTTGATGGGTGTGCAGATGATGAAGAAGACTTGGTACCCATTTCCACCCCCATGCCAAGCCACACTAGGGTAGAACCTGTCTCGAAGTTCCCTATTGCAAGGTAAAGGATGTATGAGGGGCTTTAAACATGCTTACCTCTTTATCTAAATAAGTCAAGGTAGAGGTCTATATTAATCCTACCAAGGATGGGAGGTCTGAACTGGTCTGGCTGATATGGGCCGCTGTAAAAGTTTGGGATGTAGGAGGAGCTTAGAACCTGTGTATCTATTAGTCTGAATCTATCATGGAGGTTGAGATCCATACCGATCTTACCAAGGAAAATGAGGTCCATACTGATGCCATAGTGGTGAAAGAGGTCTCGATCGATCCAGATGGAGAGAAGATGGTCAAGGTTAACTCAAGTTGATCCAACCATGGTGGTGGAAGCTCGATCCAAAGTAACGGCTCTAGGGGATGGTGAAAAGTAGCAGAACCAGAGAGGAATGAGCTGCTATTGTCGAGGAGACTAACCAGGGAGATGGATCGGGATCATGGTGGCTCACTAGGGTGATAAATGGTTTGATACAAGAGGAGATGAGCCACTAGTATTATATTGGTCCAGAGGCAAGCTTGGGATCCAAGGAGTCCCCAGTAACTGAGAGAAGGCTCTAGACCCCTTCGAACTGAGTAGAAACCATGGCGACTCACTAGGGCATTGGATAGCCCTATATAAATGGAGAGGGGCCACCTGCCTAATACCGGTTCAAAGGCATGCTTGGGATCCAAGGAGTCCCCAGCAATTGAGAAAATGCTATGGACCCCTCCGAAATAAGTAGGAACCATGGTGACTCCCTTGGGCATTGAATGGCCAAATATAAGTGGAGAGGGATCACCTGTCAGGTACCGGTCTAGAGGCATGCCTGAGATTCGAGAAATCACCCATCAACTGAGAGAAGACTCTAGACCCTGCTGGAACAAACCGGGAGCTCGTGGCTCACTTGGGTGTTGACATACCCGGTATGAGAAGTGAAGAGCCAATGGGCCTTACAACGGGACTGCTACTCCTCAGGCTTTCTTAATCATGTAGGAGGCATCAGCAAATGTAAGAAGCCTCTGGGCACTCCTTGATTAGATCGGAGCTTTGGTGGCTTGGTAGGGCGATGAATGGCCCGGTAAACATAGAGCGAAGCCATCGGCCTTGTAGCGGTGCTACTGCTCTAGAGGCATACTTAGGCACGTAGGAGGCCTCAGCAAATGTGAGAATCCTCTAGGATCTCCTTAATCAGATCGGGCTTCTATGGCTTGTTACGGCAATGTTTAGGCGGTACACTTGGAGCGAAGCCACCGATCTTGTAGCAGTAGTACTGCTACAAAGGCTTGTTTAGGCACGTAGGAGGCCTTACCAAGAATGGGAGGCCTCTGGGCACTCCTCGTTCAGATCGGGCTTTGGTGGATCAATAAGGTATTGAATGGCCCAACACAAATAGAGAGAAGCCACTGGTGTGGTACTGGTCTAGAAGTATGCTTGGGAACCTGGAAGTCCCTAGCGACTTAGAGAAGGTACTAGACCCTATTGGAATGAACCAGGAGCTCAGTGGCTCACTCAGGTGTTGACCAACCAGGTATGAGAAGTGAGAGGCCACTAGGCCTTGCAGCGGGGCTGCTACTTCGAGGCTTGCTTAGGCATGTAAGAGGCCTCTGTAAATGTAGGACACCACTAGTCTTTCCTCTATCAGATCGGGCTTTGATGGCTTGCTAAGGCGATGAATGGCCCGATAAACATGGAGCAAAGCCACTGGTCTGGTACAGGTCTAAAGGCATGCTTGGGATCCTAAAAGTCCTTAGCAATTGAGAGAAGGCTTTGGGCCCTGTTGGAATGAACCGGGGGCTTAGTGGTTTGCTTGGGCGTTGACAGACCCAATATAAGAAGTGAGGAGCCACCGGGCCTTACAGCGGGGCTGCTACTCCCGAGGCTTGCTTAGACAAGTAAGAGGCCGCAGCAAATGTCAGAAGCCTATGGGCACTCCTTGATCAAATCGGATCTTCGGTGGCTTGCTAGAGAGATGAATGGTCTGGTACACATGGAGCGAAGCCACCAGTCTGATACTGCTCTAGAAGCATGCTTAGGATCCTAGAAGTCCCCAGGAACTAAGAGAAATATCCAGACCCTGCTGGAATGAACTAGGAGCTTAGTGGCTCACTTGGGCATTGATTGGCCCGGTATACGAGGTATGAAGCCACTAGTCTTCTACTGGTCGTGCTGCTCCAGAGGCTACACAGCTGAGTTGGCTTCTTTGATTCATGAGTTGACCTACTATCGCTACCTAGGAGCTTCTGAAGGGTGGATCCGGTGACATGAGTGGATCTGTATGACCAGGTACAAGTCCAATGGATCTGCTGGATAGGAGGTCTACCGGTAGCAGAGCAAATCTTCTGTAAGAAAGTAGGAGATGTGCATCTCTACTGTATAAAAGCTCTCGATGTATCGGAATGGTTCAGCTGTGAATGAGATCTTCAAGTGGGGAGCCACTGTTTTGGAGCTCCATGATTATATGAGAAGGATTGCTTCATAGGAGCAGTATAATAAACCGGTTCCACCAGGAGTCCCATGTACCATATTTGCTCCACAATAAACGAAACTTGTTAAACCAAAAAATGAGCACCACACGTGGTGCGTAGGCGATATAGACAAACATGGAGAAAGGATTCATAAACAATGACTGATAAATCTATCACCTTAATAGTATAAGGATGCTTATGTAATGACATTAAAGCTTTTAAAAGTGGTGTGCAAACTTCCCATAGACAGTGCCAGAAAGTGTTAACCGAAAATTCCCACTGGGTGAAAATCTTGATTAACACCCTCAACCCAGCTATCCGATAGGCAGCGGGGGGCAGATATCTCGTACCTTAGTAATCTTGTATGAATATGAATGATGGTGTGGTAGGTAGGAGACAAGCCATCCCACATGTAGGGATTCATGCATATGGAGGAGATATGGGGAGCTTGAGGTTCCCTTGCTGGGGTAAAGAGGCTGATCCTGGTCCCTGGTTCCTGGTATCAAGTCTCCTCTATAAGTGTCCTAGATCCAAGTAGCGAAAAAGGAGGCAGGATTGGTGCTCATCAATGATGTAGATGTGTTCATGAAAGAGTGGACCAGCCGGTAGCGATTATTCACCTTTATGTGCTTTCGGTCAGGGTAGGAACCCGTCTTGGTACCCGGAGCTTGATCATTGACCCTAATGTCTTCCTGTAGTTCTCCGACCTATACAACGAATAAGAAGGGGGGCTTGTCTGACTTCTGTGTCGGACCCTTGTCTGCTCCTGTATGGAGAGAGCATGAGAGCTCATCAACCCCCTTTAGATGGGTCTGGATAGTTTCTCCTCATCTTGATATACGAATTTTACATGTAAATGGGAGGATAAGAGCGCTCGATTCAGCGGGGTAGGGATCTAGTTCATACACATACATGTATAATACAGGAGATAAATAGGAGAAAGACAAGTCTTATGTAGAGGGAGGTGGATTGACCAGTAAGGAAAAAGCATCACAAATGATCACCTGTTGAAAAACCCTAAGGCAGTATCCAGAGGAAGGAGAAAAAATCTTCCTTACATATATATATATATATATATATATATATATATATATATATAGTGGTGCTTCTTGGAGCTTACAACAATGGAGAAATAATACAGCCATGGTGCTTTTAGGGAGCCTACAATAGTGATCGAGTGCTATCTGATAACGGTACGTTCCTGGTAAAGGTACACATACAATGATAATATAGGGAGAGCTTAGATGAAGTATGTAGACTTGCCTCGGGCTAGTCGATTTTGGGATTAGAGATGAGATATCAGATCTGAGATAGGAGTCGTGCAGTTGATGGTATTATAGGTGTATTTATACGTGGTATAACTACCCTGTCGTGCAAGTCCCGGATTCTTGAATTGTTTTCTTTTCCTTATTGAACACGATTCTTCATTTAATGTAGTTAACCAATTTGTATCTAATATTTTGGAGAAGATGTGTTTGTCTCCTCTTCGGAATCTTCCATGTTTCCCACTCGATTAATTTAGCCAATCAATTCATAATCATAGGAGGTAATGATTGAGTTGACTTATTAATGGTGTTATTAAGGAGTTGACTGATTTAATGTCGATGATTATCTCCAATAATAGGGTTGACTACCTCTATTAATACGGTTGACATCATTAATAGGGATGATTACCTCCATTAATACGATTTGACCTCATTAATAGGGTTGGCTATCTCCATTAACACGGTTTGATGTCATTAATAGGGTTGACTATCTCAATTAATACGGTTTTGCCTCATTACTAGGGTTGACTACCTCCATTAATACGGTTTAACCACATTAATTGTATCATAAATGTCATGAAATTTAACCCTCTTTTGCTACGCTGTTTGGGGGACAAATTTGATTTTGTATGTCACTTTGGCGATATACTTTATGGAGGTTACCTGAGGTGACGCTTGGCCTATCTAGTGTCGAGGTACGCTCAAGTACTGCTCTTGCTACTGGAGACTTGATTTAACCATGTTGGGATCTACAGTGGATTTTGCCCTAATCGGGCAGGTTGAGATTAAACCTTGACTAGGCATGAGGGCATTTGCAAGACAAGTTCGACACTCTGAAGGTCTCTTGGTGAAAGTAGAGATGGTAGTATGCTCTAGGAAGGTGTTATGAGATACATCGGCCTCAGGGAACCCAGTTCCTTTCGCATAAACCTAGCTTCGGGCATCTATCCTAGCATAGAGAGCTTTATTTGGTGAGCCTGGATGCTTGTAAGATGCTCAGCTGGTATGGGCGGCCTCGCCTTGCTTCTGCAGGATCACTTGGTAGCTCGACCTCGGGGACCTTGATATCCCGGTACATAAGCCCAAATTTGGACCCCTGTATGAAGGCTGGGAAGTGGAAAATTCTCCTTTGGTCCCTAGCCAAATTTGGCTATTAACATAATATTTTGTCTTTGTCCATGTGGCCGGCAATAGGTGCAAGCCCACGTGGAAAAAGTAGATATGAACAAAAACTTTTTAATTCAAAAAAAATAATTCAGAGCACCTCTCTGTAATAATATCTCAACTATTCCAGAAATCTGATCTTCACTTTTCCTAAAATAGGAAGATAAGCTATCGGAGCTATTAAAGGCCAACTATTGGATGGATTGCATCACCATTTGAATCGTATGATTAAATCTAAAAAATAATATCTAGACTTCTCCAGAATCCTTATCTTCACCTTTCTAAAAGTCTAAGGATAAGAAATCTGAATTTAAATGTCAACCCATGGATGGATTTCCTCACCATCTGAACCGTAGGATGAAATCTGAAAAGAGTACCTCCTAGTTTCTATAAATATCAACCCCAGCTAAATTAAACATATCCCTTCAATTCTCTGATACCTTCAAATCACTATCTCTTCAAGTCACTTTTTTAGGTCGATAAATGTTGATATTTGAGACCCCTAATTTCTATGTTTTATGTTATGTTCTTGAGTATAATTGAACATTTTAATGTGTTTGTTGAAATTGTGTAGAAGATAGCTCTTGTAGTGATTTTGAAGACAAAAAGGTGATTTTTAGTGAAGTTTGGAGAAATGCCTCTACAGCACATCCAACTTGTGAAGACCATATCTCTCACCTCAGATCGAACCAAGTTAAGATCTACATGTTTTTGGAAATTCTCGGAAGATTAGTTTCCGAAAAACTTTACGGTTTGTCAATCAGAGTTTTCTAGAGGAAGTTATTACTGTTTTAGTAACCAAAGGTCAGAGCTGGAGAAGTCTACCGCGAGTTAGACCGTGGTTTGTGTAACTCGCCTACGTAGCGACCTAGGCAGTGGTAACCAGCAGTGGCGTTACGCAGTTTGGACCGTGGGCGACCTAGGGAGTGATCCAGACCACGGTGATTACGTATTTTGATGGATTTCAACGCCGAATTGGTCCATAATTGTCCTAAAACTTCCCAACTCAAATCCTCATGAGTTTAGAAGATAAAGACATGTTTAGGAAACTTCCTAAACTCAAATTAGAAATCAATCATCCAAAAAGGAAATCCAATTTAGGAAAGGTTTCTCATTCCTTGTTCAATTCTACTTTCCTACTTGTTGTATTTCCTACTTGTTGTATTTCCTACAACAAATCAAATTGGGAATCTACAAGGAGAAGTCACCAATAAATACCAAGAGTTCTCTATAAGAGAGAGGGATCATTGAAGATTGAAGATTAAAGATCTTTCATAGTTTTTATTTTCTCTCTTCTTCTACCTTTCTTTACTTTTAATGTTTTTATTTGCTTTCATAGTTATGATGTGTAACTAAACTTTTCATAGTTAGGGCTAACTTGAAGCCCTAGACATGATTCTAATTCCATGGACAAATTATTTTAATGAAGTATTATTTTTCGTACATGATGATTTCAATTTCTACAAAATAGTTGTTATTCTATTTTTGTGTTTCTTTGATTGATCACCTTAGGAGCATGGTTTTAGGATCTATGTTGTAGGATAGAGTTTGAATGCCTTACGTACATATTCTTGCATGCAACAATTAATTGGAATAAGACCTAATAACTTCATCAGTGTTGGATGTGGACTATTAGATTTACATACTTTGACTCAAAGTGTATGCAATTATCAAAGTTTCTCTATGATCAGTGGTCCACACGCAACACACTGATGTAAGTTATATCAGTGTGCACTAAGGAAAAAAGGACTATATATATGTATACACACACACACACACTACAAATTGGAAAAGCACAAGAAAAATACATATTCTCAAAAGTAAACATACAAAACAAGAAACATGACATCAGACATATACATACATATATATATATATATATATATATATATATATATATATAATCCTTTTCTCCTCGGTGCGTTCTGATATAACTTATATTAGTGTATTACATTTGGACCACTGATTATGTAGAAGTTTTGATAAGTGTATACACTTTGAGTCAAAGTATATAAATCTAATTGTCCACATCCAACGCACTGATGAATTTATATCAGTGCGCAATGACTTGAAAATTTTTATATATATATATATATATAGGGTTACCTTTCGGTGAAACATGACAGAATACAATTTTAAAGAAAAAAATCCATGGCACATGCTTGGAAAATGACATTTTAATTTGTTGTCCACCTTTAAACCCATGCAGCCGGTCACCATTTGATCTCTCCAATTCAAATTAATGATACATCTTTCTGTTTCCCAAAGCAATAAATCTCTTATCTTTAAATTTGAAACACATTCATTGGATTTCAAATTTAAAAAGCAATGAATGTAGTATTGAATATCAAATTTAAAACGCAGCCTTATTGGTCAAACCTCTCATGCATGCATGATGAATTTATTATGGGCCTCGCATGCATGCCTAAATATTTACGAAGCGTGTGTTTATTCCATCGAACCTGAAAACAATATTTGGATTGGCAAATAAACTTTTATATGCTTAATGAATAGAGTGATCACATTATCTTATTATTTTTATACGTACACACCCTTTTACTGTTAACAATTCAAAAGTTGTGCTATGATTTGGTCTGTGTAAAATAAACAATAAGGTTACAAATCCAAGTGAACATAATTATTTATAATCGAGCATTATTATTTATATGCAATCACAATTATTTATATGCAATCACATTACGGTTACAAATCAAAGTGACCACAATCTTGTATATTCGATCAAACATATATCAGTTTCATTTCATTTTTGAAATTTTTACGTTGAACGGTTCGCTTAGCTGATATAATCAGAGAGTGATCACATTCTGGTTATAGTAATCACAAATACATTTATGATCGTACTTAAACACCACATTCGTCTTTATACATAAATACTGTCAAAATCCACGGTTTTCTATAATATTCGAAATTAGAAGTCAGATCACCCCTAAATGTTATTCATTATATAGTATATTTCTATAAGTAACGTGTATGTTATGATTAATTGCCTCCAAAGAGTGCATGGAATAACGTAAGAGATATCAGTAGGTTTTTCACCCAATTGACTAATTTTAATAAATAAACAGTCGTCCACCCATACGTGATTCCTAATTAATCACATAATTCGTCTCTTCATCTCTTCATATGTTAATTTGCTCATTTGTTCAATTGTTCATCTTTTCACCCCCACTCTTAAAGCCGAAAAAGCTTTACACTTTTGAACCCCTATAACAATATCCTCCATTGAAGATACCGAAACTGAATTGCATACTATGTGCACCAAAAAAATATCATCCAAATTGTAAAAGGCTTGACTTCGCAACAACGAGATTGCATTGAAGATATGGGATTTAGGGTGCTGTTGAACGTTAACTACCTTGTATTCCACCTCCCTTTATGCGAGATGTTGCCAAAATCCATTGCACTAGAGATAAAGGAAATTGTGCTACATGGAAAATCGATTCCAATGAGGGAGTTCGACTTTGAAAAAGTGATGGGGTTACCTAACGTCACTAAGGATGTTGAGTGTGACATGGATGAGTTTGACGAAACATGCACTAGGATAAAGAACGTTCTGGTTAAAAAAAAGTAAGAACATGTTTACTTTGTCAAGCTTGAGGAAGAAACTAAAGAATATGAAAGATACAGATGATGTTTTCAAGATTTCCTTCATTTTGTTTACGATCTCCAACTTGTTATGCCCTCTGGAATCATAAAAAATCAACGAAGCATTGCTCACACGACTAAAGGATCCTAGACTAATAAGACATAATAAGTGGGCAACATATTATTTTTTGTATCTAATGGATAGTGTTAGAAAGTTCAAGGATGGAGTTTCAAGAAATTTTCAAGGTTGCATTCCGTTTCTTCAGATCTTTTATTAGGGATGTATTTCACAAAAAACAAGTGTATGTAAATAGGGTCCAAGTATCTTTGGTTGCTTGGAGCAAAAACAAGGTTGCATCACTTCATAAGTTGGTGGCCAAAGATAATTATTTTTACAACTTCAATAGAGGTGGACGAGCCATGAGAGAGTATGGTTTGTCATTTTCAATTTAATTCTCCATGTTTTTTTTTATTTCACCAACCCCTCTCCATGCTTCAGTAGAGGTGGATGAGTCATACTGGGCTGTAAAGCACCAGGGTGTTGAACACAAAGTAGAAAATCTTAAAGTAAAAGTTGCTTCTATTGAACAGTCAGTCAAACATCTTTCATCCGTCCAAAAACCTGTCAAAATACAAGCTTTGGTGGAAAAAGCAGTCGCACCCATGTTAGAGAGGTTTAAGGTTGACATGTTGAAATTAATTACAAAACAATCCAATGAATTTGACCACGTCACTTCCCATGAGAGAGTATGGTTTGTCATTTTCAATTTATTTCTCCATTTTCTTTTCTTTCAACAACCCCACCCCCTTCACACACACACACACACTTGTATAGTGTACTGTTTCGATTGGGAACATCCTTTTGGAATATATCAATGACGAAATCTTTGATTATTTGTATACCCATTTAGAAGACGGTTGTCATCAACTCGAGTACGGAGTCTCTCCCTCTCCCCCCCTCCCACACACACACACACTAGTATAGTGTACTGTTCGATTTGGGAACATCCTTTTGGAATATATCAATGACGAAATCTTTGATTATTTGTATACCTATTTAGAAGAAGGTTGTCATCAACTCGAGTACGGAGTCTTTTTCATGTAGCCCGTACTTAAGTAGACAAAAGACACAGCTGCAACTCACTATTGAAAAGAAAAAAGTTCCAGTCAGTAAATCTAAGGTTGAAATCCATTTGAAACATGATTCTAGAAGGATGAGAAAAAGATTATTATTTCCCTTAAACAGCCATCTCTCATCATTTTTGGATGGTGACATTCATTTGTTGAACGTTCTATTTGATCACCTAATAAAAGAGAATGAAAGGTAAAACCGATTTCACTTCACTGTTTTTTAATGTTTGTCACGTTTGTCTTTAATAAATTACTGTGGTTAGTGTTTTATATTTGTTCCTTTTTTTCATTGATGTGTAGTCATCATATGTTGTCAATAATCATATAAAATATTAGCTTATGTCAATTAACTGTGTTCATTCAGTAAACCGGTCATTGGGAACGAGTATTTGTGCCTATGTCGGAAAGATGTTCAGGAAAATCTATTCCCGAAAAATAGTTCAGTGATACAGTGAATCATGCTACATAAATTTTTTCTTACATATTTATCCCTATATATCCAATGTAATCAACTGATAAAAATTTATCAACTATGCAGCTCATTAACATGGCCTTGTACAATCTATCCTTTGACACCTTAAAAAATGTGTGGTATCTATCAAAATACATTTCAGTTACTTCATTTTTTAAATTATTTGTTTAAATAGATATATGGACTTTATTGCCGTAATGAATTGCATTGTAACATATATATGTTTAGGTTCTTACATCCCATTCATGAGTAGGTTTACACAACAGCGGACAACGCTACTTGGTTGAACGAATTGACATCAGTGGAAAGTGTCACCAATCTCAAATTTTACGAGGGATATGAGCAGATTTGTGACAAGATTTCTATTCACATGAACGACAGCAATCGGCACTGGTTCTTATTGGTCAAAAATGCTTCAGGCAAAATAGCTTAAGTATGGGATAACTTACCTGTGGATGAGAAAAACATACAAATACTGGAGTCGGTAAAAAAAGTTGTTAGTATCCTTAAATACCTATTCATTTACACAAGAATTCATTTTTTTAATGTAAAAATGATGTGATATGCATCTTGTGTTTCTGGACCGATACTTTTTTGAATGTCACAATTTAAAGATGAACTTCAAATTTTTTACAGTCAATGCCTTCGCCCAATGTCCAATACAACCTAATGATTTTGATTGTGGTCTATTTTTGATATCCAACTGTAAGTAGGGTTCAGAGAGCTAGTTCAATGAGACTAATGTATGTGAGTTGTCTACCGTTTTTTTTCTGGTTTTGTCCTATAAATGTTCAACTCTAACTCTTTAAATACAATTCAATACAACTCTAAGTATCATAGGTTCAAACTTGCTCTGGATCTTGCAAAACATCACACAAACTGACTGCTCATAAATCTAAATGCAACTTCACTAGTAGAACAAGCAAGCTTCTTTACGGTCCCACCAAAAATCCACGGATGAGCTAAAAGGCTCGTGATGTGATAACAAGGCAAAGAGGATTAGAGAAAATATAGCTGCAGATTATACAAAAGGTCTTCAATTTGGTTGGACATCTCGATGTCGCAGCAGATGATCGCGATCGTGAATGTATTGTTGCTGGGTAAAATGCTAGCTTTTAGATTTTTCATTCAAATGGTGCCTCTAATACATAACTTACCGTTGACATTATAAGCAAGATGACCATGCATTGTGCATTAACGTTTTATTTTTTTAGATATGGAGTTTGGATAGAAAATGAATACAAATTTAACTTTAAATAGTTGCAGTGGAGATGTGCATATTTTTTATATTTTTACCATATTCAACAAGCAAACTTTTTGGACCTAACTCAATTTATGAGTTACTGTGCACGCATTGCACCAACGAGTTTTGTAACATAACAAAATGTCATAATATAACAAAAAGTTCTATCTCAATAAAATCTTTAAGTTTTTGGACCCATCTCAATTTATTGGTCACTGGTTTGAAGAATTACAAGTGTTATAGATATTTGGTTTGATGAATTTGAAGACTTAATTAGGAAGTGTCCATGCACTACGAGCTTTTTTTATTTAACTGTGAATTTATTTCAAGAGGCAAAACAAAGCCTAGCAAAACAAACAACACAAGTCACAGAGACACAATCAGAAACGAACAACATAAAAACACAGCCGACGCAAGAGACCAAAACAAACAACAAACAAACACAAAAGCTAGGATATGAAAATATTTGTTTACCACACTTGTAAGTAAGTTTGGTTTCATGTAATTAAGTTGTCATATTTCATTTATGATACATCTGTTGCACACTAGTAAGAGACCGTCAGCTGCCAAAAACCAGATCAAACATAACAAAAACAACACCATCAATCCGAGAGACTTAACTATGCTATTTTCATTCATATTATAATATGTGTGAATATAAAATACAAAACATGTAAAAGATGTTTTCAAACACACAATTATTCTAAAGGAAAGAAAAGAAAAGATAAAAAACAACATTTAAATAATTAACAATAAAATAAAGATTACATAAAAAAATGCTAGATTACATTACTAAATCGAAACGTCATTCAATAAGTAATAGCAGCTGATCACATTCCTCCATTAACTTATTGACTTCATTGATTTTAGCTTCCACCTCCATCTCTAGCTTCATGATGCAGATATCGGCATCTATAACCTTCTTGTTCTCATCCCTCCAATCCACTTCCAGCTTCATTCAGCGTAGGTGCTCTTTGACTAGTGCACCCTCAACAATTCCTTTCCTCTTCGATAACAAATCATCAATCTCATTGCTGATGGAATCATTGTAAGTTATTTTTCTATATTTTCATAGAGAACTTAGTTATGTACAAACCTTAAGTGGCTTTAATAGTTCAACACTCCTTTTATATTATTAATAGCAACTACTAATCTATTCATTAATTTAATATTTATTTTTATTGTAGAAGTACTTAACGTCGCTCCTAGCAGCGTGTATTGAACAGCCCAATGACAAGCATCATTATTTGATGGTTAATATTCTTGACATGATTAAGTATCGATTTCTAAACTTTGCAATATCGGTTAGGGTAGTTGTATGCACCGTAATGATGCTCATTTCTATAATGACAAAAGTTAACTAGTTTTTTCATGTTAATAATTAACACGAGATCATATATTCAACTACGAAATTACCAACTATAAAAGTGATGACATATATATTTTTGCGTTCATTATAATAATAAATCAACCTTTTCTTTTTCATAAATATTTCCTGTTGTTTTGATTGTGTTTTAACTAGTAAATTGGACCTAACTCCCCAAACGTGATGATCACTCATAAGGTTACCGTAATCATAGATGATATTTTATTCAAAGAGAAATGGAGTATGAATAGAAGTTATTAGATGACATTACCAAGAAGATAGAACAACCCAATAGCATACATGAAGTTGTTATTATAATGTTGACCAGACCAATGACATCTCAATTACGAGTTTTAAAAAAAAAAATTGAACTGCAAATTTATTTCAAGAGGCAAAACAGAGCCCAGCAAAACAAACAACATAAAGGCACATAGGCACGACATTAAAACGAACAACACAGATGCACATCCCACGCAGAGACCAAAACAAACAACAAACAAACCCAAAAACAAGGATATGAAAAGATTATTGATCACGCATGTAAGTATTCAAGTTATAGCAACAATACCCAATATTGAGGGCAATGCATGTGTCACCAATTGAAGATTTGTAAGATTATTTTTATGTAATTAAGATGTCGTATTTCATTTATGATAAATCTGTTACGAACTTGCAAGAGACCACCAGTTGCCAAAAACCAAAGCAAACACAACAAAAATAACACCATCAACCTAAGAGACTTAATTGTGTTAATTTCAACTATATCATAACATGTGTGAATAATAATATACAAAACATGCAAAAGATGTTTTCTAACAAATAATTGTTCTAAACGAAAGATAAGATAACAAACAACATTAAAATAATTAACAATAAAACAAAGATTACATAAAGAAATCCTATATGACACTACTAAACCAAAACACCGTTCAATAAGTAGTAGCTGATGATCACATTCCTCCGTTAACCTATTGACTTCATTATTTTAGCTTCCACCTCCATCTCTAGCTTCATGATACGGATATCAGTATCTACGACCTTCTTGTTCTCATCCTTTCAATCCACTTCCAGCTTCATGCAACGTATACGCTCTTTGGCTAGTACATGTAGGAGTTGTATGTAATTAAACATGTATATTCATATTAAATACATAAGCATGAATTCGTACCTGAATTTCCTGAATCCATTTAATAATCCAAGAAAACCAACCTGAAATAAAACAGAGAAAATAGTTAAAACAATAGAGAGTCTTCTACTCTCTATTCACCTTTCTCAGTTTGCCTAATGGGGAGACAAATTTGTAATACGTTCTTATGTGAGTAAGAGTAGGGACCCCCTATATATAGTATAACTTCCTAGAATCCTAACCCATAGAGGATTCTCAAAACCCTAATAGGATGGCTAGTCCTAATAGGAATACTAGGCCCACACATATACAATAGCCCATACCATATCCTACATTTATTTAATGTAGCTAAGATGCACCGAGCCCAACAAATATCGATCACAATCAAACGGGCTTTTCTGGTCAACTCTTACTTACTTAAACAATCCAATCAATTCGTTTTTTCATAAACATAAAATATAATGGCATATGTTGCTCACAATTTTATAAGAACCTTACATTCTCTCACTTGATCTACATAGACATTATTATTTTAGATTTAAAAATTCATTTTAGAAAACGACTCTCTGAATTGACAAACAATTATATGTGGCCACAAGGAATATTGAAGAGAGTAACACTTTCCCTCTCCTTAGTCCAATAGAACATCAAGTATCAAACTACATAGATCATTACATCTTTAATCAACATAAGACCATATGTAATCAAAATACCCTTAGCTCTACCTACCCGGGTAAAATGGTTTATATGTGTGGCATGGAAATTACATGCAAATGTGATCATGTCTATTTTCATATAGGTCCCACTTCGTATAATACGAAGCAGCTTAAGACGAGCAAACTTAATTTCTTAAGCATTTTACACTCATTGGCCAAACACTTTGACCATGAGTTCAACCTCCCTTGAGACGGGCAAATCCTTCTTTCTTAAGTAATATTCACTCATCGGTGCAAACTTTATACCAAATGAGTGAATTGCCCCCTTAAAGCCAAAAGCTTTGAGATATCCTGCCACAAAAAACATACATGCGCGCATATCATGGCAAATAATATACATATACAATGTACAAATATATTCTCAAGAATAAATAAAATTTTATTAAACAGAAAACTGCAGTTAATTTAAAAACAAAACATAACTCCCACTAACCAAGCATATCATAACTATCTACCAACCCTATACGGGTAACATGCCCTTTAAAAACCTTCGGAGATAGTCCCTTGGTTAGGGGATCAACTATTATCTCTTCCGTGGCAATATGAATAATAGAATATTGCAACTCTTGAACTTTCTCTCTAACCTCAAGATACTTGATCTCCATATGTTTAGACCTTGAAGACCTTTTATTGTTCTTAGAGAAAGAAACTACTACGGAATTGTCACAATAGATTGTCAATGGCTTAGAACTGGAATCGACAATCTGTAACCCTGAAATGAAATTCCACAACCAAAATGCTTGGATTGTTGCCTCATAACATGCCACAAACTCAGCTTGTATAGTAGATGAAGCTGTAAGTGTCTGCTTGACACTCTTCCACAAAATGGCTCCATCAGCCAAAATAAACACAAAACCTGAAGTGGATTTTAGATCATCTGTACAACCAGCAAAATCCGCATCTGCATAGCCAACAACTTCCAATAGGTCTGAACGCCTATAAGTGAGTATGAAATCTTTTATTCACTGTAGATAACGCATAACTTTCTTTGCTGTTGTCCAATGATGAATGCCAGGATTACTTTGAAATCTGCCAAGTACACTAATTGCAAAAGCAATATCAGGACGTAAACAAACCTGTGCATACATCAAACTGCTAACCGCAGATGAATATGGGACATCTTTCATTTGAGAATGTTCTAGCTCATTCTGGGGACACCGTAGCTTCATAAGTTTATCTCCTTTCACCATAGGTACCTCACCTGGGGAACAAGCACTCATGTTAAACCTCTCTAGTACCCTATCAATGTAAGCCTTTTGAGATAATCCAAGCAAGCCAATTGACCTATCACGTTGTATCTCAATACCAAGGACATAAGAGGCTTCCCTAAGATCCTTCATTGCAAAGCTACGAGATAGAAAATTCTTGGTATCATGCAGCAACCCCAAATTATTACTTGCGAGCAAAATATCATCAACATAAAGTATAAGAAAAATAAAATTGCTCCCACTGACCTTGAGGTATATGAAATGATCCATCGAATTTTCAACAAAACCATATGATGTAACGATTTCAAAAAATTTCAAATACCATTGCCTTGAAACTTGTTTCAGACCATAAAAGGATTTTCTGAGCTTACAAACCATATGTTCCTTTCCAACCGCCTGAAAACCTTCAGGTTGCATCATGTATACATCCTCTACGAGATCTCCATTTAGGAAAGCAATTTTCACATCCATTTGATACGGCTCTAAATCAAAATGAGCAACTAAGGCCATAATAATCCTAAAGGCATCTTTCGAAGAGACATGCGAAAAAGTCTCGGTATAATCAATACCTTCCTTTTGACTAAACCCTTTCGCTACAAGTCTAGCTTTATGTCTCTCAATATTGCCTTTAGAGTCTCGTTTAGTCTTAAAAACCTATTTGCATCCAATGGGATTGCAACCATCAGGCAGTTCAACCAAATCCCAAACACGATTTGTATCCATGGATCTTAGTTCATCGATCATAGCATCCATCCATTTTGACGATTGATGGCTCTAAACAGCTTGATTATAATTTCTAGGATAGTCATCCACTCCTAAGTCAAAATCATGCTCCTGTAAATAAACAATATAATCATCAGGAATGGCAGATCTTCGAAATCTCTGAGATCTCCTTAAAGGAACATCAACAACTGGTTGTGGCTCATCAACGACTAGCTGGCTCGGGCTCATAAATAACTTGTTGAGGTTCAACAATAACTGGTAAGGGCTCATCTTCTTGTTCAGAGCTATCATCTCTTCTTACCATGTCATTAATGTACAATTCCGCCTCTCAGAAACTTCATTCTATTCAGGTTCACCAGGCATAGTGTATTGAGCATCAATCCAACATTCTTATAAAAACCTCGCAAACGGACCAGGATTCTGACTAGCTTCACCATACCTACCATAATATTCACCCCCACGATCAGATCTAACACATTTAATCTTTCTTTCTAATTTCAATTCAACCTCAGCCTTATATATTTTGAAGATATCTAAGGCTTCGGATTTCTCGTGAATGAGATATATGTAACCATAACGCGAGAAATCACTATAAAAGAAATGAAATATTTATATCCACCAAGTGCGGCGAGTGAAAATGGCCCACATATATCGGTATGGATAATTTCCAACAGATTTTGACTTCTGGTAGCCCCTTTCTTTTTAGCTCTTGTAATTTTACCCTTTAAACAATTAACACAATACTCAAAATCTGAAAAGTCAAGTGAATCAAGAATACCATTTCTCACTAGTCTTTCAATTCGATCTTTGGATATATGGCCTAAACGTTTATGCCATAGCATGGACGAACAATTTTCTCTCCGGCGTTTAGATCCAATGGTAGAATTTATCACAGCAGCGGAACGAGAACATTCACCAACTAAATCAGTATGTAAATTCAATTTATACAAACCATCACACAAACAACCAGAACCAATGAGAAAAGAACCCTGATAAATAACAAATCCTTTATTAATGAATTCAAAACGATAGCCACTAATATCAAACTTAGAAATGGAAATCAAATTACGTCTGAGAGAAGGAACAAAAGCAGCATCAACTAAATCTAAAAACTTTCCTGAAGCTAAAGGTAATCTAACAACTTCTATAAACTCAACAAAAGCCTTCTCTCCATTTCCTATGAAAACGACAGCTTCTTTATCCCTTGGTTTCCTTTTGCTTCTGAAGCCCTGTAAAGAATTCGTAACGTGAATAGTAGCTCTAGAATCAACCCACCAAGAATTTAAAAGGACATCAACCAAATTAGATTCAAAACATAGGAGAGCTAAAGGGGTACCTTCTATGTGTTTCTTAAACTTGAAGCAATCCTTTTTCATATGGCCTTTCTTGCTACACCAGAAACACTTGCCTTTCATGTCATCATCCTTAGCCTTATTGAACCCATTAGTCTTGCCAGCTTTCTTTCCATGATGTTTAAACTTCTTACCCCCATTGAACTTCTTCTTACCCTTGTTGCTGTGAGTAACCATATGAGCACTTTGTTTCTTACTTTTGCGAATAATCTCTTCCTCCTGAACCAAAATTGCAGTCATTTGGTCCAAAGTCCATTCAGTCTCTTATACATTGTAAGAGGTTTTCAGAACATCAAACTCACTTGGAAAAGACTCAAGGACATGCCATACAAGGTGAGAGTCAGAGATCTCAGTATTCAGATCCCTTAATTTCATGGCCATATTAGTCATCTTCATAATATGCTCACGAACATCACCGGTACCATCATAAACCGTTGTCGCCAGCTGGCTCAAATACTTTCCCCTCTTAGCCTTGCTTCGCTTCTTGAACTTGCCACTCACAGCTTTAAGAAAAGCTTTTGCATCCTTACATTTTGGAATACTCTTCTTAATGGTTTTTGCAATGGATAAGCGCATGATCATCAGACATTTACGATTAGACTCTTTCCACTTCTTTCGATAAGACCTCTGTTTAGCAGTACTCTCATCGGTGAGTTTAGAAGGTTTCTTCTCACGTAAAGAAAGGTCTATCCCCCAAAGAGCTAGAACAGCAGTGAGAGTCTCTTTCCATTCCACGAAATTAGTCTCATCCAAAGGTTTAATAGCAGACAATTGCGAAGCAAAGTTGTTGACATTAAAAACTGAATATCAAAACAAAGGATTTCATACATATAAGATAACAGTCAAAACATTTATATAAGTAAAATTCAACATGTGATTAGGCAAAGATCATTACATTCTATAAATGAATTCCTCAAGATGATGAACCTCCTACGGAGAAGAACATCACCTATCACATGTGATAACCCTCATACGGAGATGATTAAAACATGTATATAGTTTCCATTATTGCAGTTCTATAGATGAATACCTCAAGATGATAAACCTCCTACGGAGAAGAACATCACCTATCACATGTGATAACCCTTCTATGGAGATGATTAGCACAAGCATTTTCATCTTTGCAGTTTAAATTTAATAATAGATTACCGACGAATAGCTCAAAATCTTTAATGATTAGTCACTACGTGAAACATAATCATCCAAATTACGAGAGTATTCAATCAATCATTAAAACTATCAAATTAATAATTGTCAGCCAGCTAAATTCTTAAAATTTGAAATGATTAGCCACTACATGAAAACATAACCATCCGATTCACGAGAATATATAAAACAGATTATTAATTCAACAAAATAATCGATATGAAAACTTAATGATTAGTCTACTACGTAGAAACATAACCATCCGAAATCACAAAGATTATCAACTGCACTTTTTCCCAAAACCTCTTTTGAAAAATTACAAAAATTGATACTGATTTTGCTAAATTACATAATGGCCCTCAAGATTTGGCAATTATAAATCGACCCCTGAATTTTATGAAAATTACAAACTGACCCAGTAAGTTTTTATAATTATAAATTGACCCTAAAACTTTTGAAAATTATAAAGTGACCCTGTAAAGTTTCATTAATTATAAATCGGCCCCTAAACTATTTTGAAATTGCAAATTGGTCTAGTAATTTTTGGTAATTGTAAATTAACCCCACAATTATATCAAAATTACAAAAAGGCGTAAATTAATTGCAAATCAGTCCCTCAAGAATATCAAATTCTCAAAAGTTGGCCCAAGCAAAACCAGCCGTGGAAACCTAGACCTTGCGTTCGTCGTCGCCTTGACTGCCCGTCTGTTGCCTGAAGCAACATATGGCGGCCCAACCTCGATCCACAAGTCACGGATCTCAAACGAAGAAATCTCGGTGTGGATTGTGATCGATCTGCCTCCAGGCACGAGTCTTGGGCGATCGATTCGCGTGGTCGTGGGTCTAGGACGATCGACTTGCACCGTCGATCACAGAAGGTCTGGTTCGTCTCCCAAATCTCATGGGTTTGGAGCGTGACCCACGATAGAAACAGTTGGGTCTTGTTTTGGGTGAAGAACAGTCGCATGGAGGGATGGTGGCGTTGATCACATATGAGCAAACAGGTTTAGGTTTGCTGGAATTGGGGCGTTGACCAGAGAAGAAAGGGACGATTGGTCTGGTTCGTCTCCCAAAACGCGTGGGTTTGGAGCAAGATTCATGAAACTCAATGGGTATGACCCAAGTTTGGTGAAAAACCAATGAACCAAGATGGAGAACAGGTATGATGAGAAACCCAGGTTTGCATGGTCAGATCAAACAGCTACCAGATCAGGTGATCTGATTATAGAACCCAAACCTCACGAGATCAAGAACATATCTATATCTGGGTTGATCAAATCTAAATCCTAAATACTTGTTCATCTAGTAGTCGAATCCTATCAGGATCTAGATACCGATCATCAAACAACAATTTCTTTTTTTTTTTGTTTTACGGATTCAACATATTGAATATTGTATCTAGATCGGTAGATGAATAATAATAATAATTCAGTATTCAGCCTATATAAAAATACGAATGCTTTGATACCACCGTAGGAGTTGTATATAATTAAACATGTATATTCATATTAAATATATAAGTATGAATTCGTACCTGAATTTCCTGAATTCATTGAATAATCCAAGAAAACCAACCTGAAATAAAACAGAGAAAATAGTTAAAACAATAGAGAGTCTTCTACTCTCTAGTCTCTAGACACCTTTCTCAGTTTGCCTAATGGGGAGACAAATCTGTAATACATTCTTATGTGAGTAAGAGTAGGGACCCCCTATATATAGTATAACTTCCTAGAATCCTAACCCATAAAGGATTCTCAAAACCCTAATAGGATGGCTAGTCCTAATAGGAATACTAGTCCACACATATACAATAGCCCATACCATATCCTACATTTATTTAATGTAGCTAAGGTGCACCGAGCCCAACAAATATCGATCACAATCAAACGGGCTTTTCCGGTCAACTCTCACTTACTTAAACAATCCAATCAATTCGGTTTTAAATAAACATAAAATATAATGGCATATGTTACTCACAATTTTATAAGAACCTTACAGTACATCCTCAACAATTCCTTTCCTCTCCGATAACAAATCATCAGTCTTAGGGCTGATGGAACCATTGTTAGTCATTTATATATATTTTCAAAGAGAACTTAGTTATGTACAAACCCTAAGCGGCTTTAACAGTTTAACACTCCTTATATATTATTAATAGCAACAACTAATCTATTCACTAATTTAATATGTATTTTTATAGTAATCGAAGAAGTACTTAACGTCACCCCTAGCAACGTGTATTGAACAGCCCAATGACAAGCATCAATATTTGACGGTTGATATTCTCAACGTGATTAACTATCGATTTCTAAACTTCACAATATCAGCTAGGGTAGTTGCACACACAGTAATGATGCTCAATTTTTTTAAAGATAAAAGTTAACTCTTATTTTCATGTCAATAAACATCGTGTTATCAGATATTAAATTGTGAAATTGCAACAAGGATCACATTTATAATTTTGCGTTCAATAATCGGTTATGAAGTACTTAATGTTACCCCTAGCAACGTGCATTGAACAACCCAATGACAAGCATCAATATTTGACGGTTGATATTCTCGACACGATTAATTATCGATTTTTATACTTTGCAATATCGGCTAGGGTAACTGCATGCACCTTAATAACGCTCATTTTTTTTTATTGACAAAAGATAACTCATTTTTTCATGTCAATAATTAACACATGATCATATATTCAATTACAAAATTACCAACTATAGAAGAGGATCACAAATATATTTTTGTGTTCATTGTAATAATAAATCACTTCCTTTTTATAAATTTTCACTGCCATTTTGATTGTGTTTTAACTACTGAATTGGACCTAACTTCCCAAACGTGATGATCACTCAAAAGGTTACCAGAATCATAGATGATATTACATTCAAAGAGAAATGGAGTATGAACATCAGTTATTATATGACATTACCAAGAAGAATGAACAACCTAATAAAATGCATGAAGTTATTATTATACTATTGACCAATGACGTACATTAGTTAACTGAACAACAACATCTATGTATGATTTGTATTACAGCATTTAACAACCCAATTGTCTGTTTTACTTTTTCAAGGTTCATATTGTTTATGTACAAAATTTAATCTCCTTTTTTAACATGTCTTCAACGGAGCTCTGTAATTTCATAAAAAAAGTGGGTTTTTGATCTTATTAAAGACATTCATGAAAACAAATTATGAACCCACAATTCGAGCATCTAAAATTGAGATTGGTTATCGATCAAAGAAAACATAGAAAAAAAAATCCCATTAATTAATGATTTCAACAAACATGAGAACACTATATCATTAATTAGGACACATACAACATAATGGAAATAAAAAACTAAAAACAATCTCATTCTCTTTTCTAGCTCCAATCAAGGCGTTCGAGACGTCTCTATAGAAGGTTTGCGTGATCTATCAAAGAGTAGATCTGATCTGCAAGACCTGTGACTTCCATTTTGAGTTGCAAGACGTGCGCCTCTTGATTATGTAATCTAGTATTTTCAACCATCCATTGACGATGTAAATTCCTACAACGATGACACTCATCCTCCAATGACTTCTCCACAATAACGATCTGATCCTTCTTCAACAACATGGGGTCTATGTTGCTAGAATCCATCCTTTCTAGGTTTTGTCAAACGAAAATGTATAGTATAGTAGACTCATATTTATATAAGAGGATTATTTCATGCAGTTAATGATTTGTGAGTATTTCAAGATAGTGATTGTTGAGCAATTAAAGGTTTAACGACTTTTCATTACATACATTGAATGTTAAATTATACATTGAATAAAGTGTGACTACAAACCATTTATTTAACTGAAGCATATAACCTGTTCCACCAACGTGTTGGTCGTAACCCACCAACGGTGTGCTATGAAGCTCAATAGTGTGTATAACAGTCTATTGTTCGTAACCACTTCTCTTTCATAATTTTTCTCTGCCATTTTTGATTGTGTGTTAACTATTAAAATGGATCTAATTTCCCAAACATGGTGATCACTCATAAAGTTACCATAATCATAGATGATATTTTATTTAAAGAGAAATGGAATATGCACAGAAGTTATTATATGACATTATCAAGAAGACTGGACATCCCAATAACATGCATGAAGTTATTATTATACTATTGATCAGACCAATGTCATACATTGTTCAACTTTTTTAATATGTCTTCAATGGAACTCTATAACTTCACCCCAAAAAAATTGGTTTCTGATATTATTAAAGACTTTCATGAAAACAATTTAAAACGATCAAATATTTGACAAAGATTTAATAATTCTTATTGATATTTTTAGTTTTTTACAAAAAAGGTTGTTATGCATTTATAAATACAAATCTTCGTATTATCAATACTCTATATAATATGATTATACCGTTTCGGTAGTGATTATATAAATATATATATATATATGCAATCACAAAAGTTATGGTTTTTTTAAAACGGCTTATTAAAGGGCCCAAGAATGCTAGAACAGAAGGAACATAACAAACAGTCCAACCACCAAGAGAAAAGCAGCGAGACACAACAAGAACCGAGAAAAAGAAAAAAAAAACACCACCCAATATTATAACAATACAACACAGAGAAAATGAGCCACCTCAGAAAACATTCCACTCCAATCTATCAACAATAGAAGCTATGAATTATGGATTCCATTGAATCTGTACAAAAATTGTTATCATGCATTTAGCAATAAAATTTCGTAGGCTTCTCACTCTCTGCTGGCTCACCATCCTCACTTACAAGACCACCATCCTGACTATCATCTGAACTACTTCCCTTAGTAACGGTATCATTATGTTCCAACTTTGATGACGAGTCAAATGATTCATCCATGGGTGTCTTTGAAGTCACGGCATCAGGTTTCTGTAAACAAACCAAAATACATAACATGAAATCAAGATCAATTCAAGTCGTAAACAATACCGGGAATTATAAATAACTTACAAATACAAATCACCCAACCAGAGCAAAGGTACTTTCGAGATTGTCAACTTGCTCTCCATGATATCTTGGGTCAACCCAAAAATCATCTCCAATAGCTCTTTTTCTTGGTCAACGGGAACATGTACAACAAAAAACTATGTTATATACTAAACTACCTAAAACAAATCTCCAAATATAATTTCATAAGAAAAAGAGCAACTCAACAACTCACAAATTTTATGTGTTCAGGCACCAGTGGGTAAGGACTGTCCTTAGGTATTTACAGTAGTTGCCATGTGCATCTGAACCCCTTGCGATGCATGAGAGGGAGTGCCCAATTTGGTACCTCGACATGGCCAATGGAATTACGGTTTAGTTCACCCTACTAAGATTTAAATACAACAAAATAAGAACATTTTCAATGTTTGTGAAAACCAAGTCCATTACTAGTGTCGTATGTGAATTTTACCAAGCATACACGTCATTGACAGGAAGGAGAAAATAGCCAGGTGGACGCCCAGATGGGCACTCAGGAAATATCCTACGAGGTATCATTAAAGAGAAGAAAATCCCGAGTAAGCATATATAGAATGAAACCTACACGAGATCAGTTAACAACACTCGGGACTGGTTAAACAACGCTTCCACTCGGGCTCAAACGACGTTACTCGGGACCATCAGGTATTACTCTTACTAGAGAATAAATACGACTCGAGTAAAAACTTGGTGCTTATTTCACAAGGATTAAGTCATTAAATACGCGAAGTTATCCATCAGGAAGGAATCCCAAATAAAATGGAACATTAAGTTAGAAGAGTCCCCAATCAGGAAATAACTTGATTTCTTTACGAAGACTACATTCTTATAAGGAAACAAGTCCAAATTGAACTACACTACTAGAATCCCACTCGATTTCCATAAGAGACTCCGAAACAGGAAAGAAGACAAATCAACCTCAAGCAAGTAACCGAATCACAATTAAATACAAAGATCTTGTATTACTTGTACAAAGCAGATTAGGGTTCTATAAGCATATAAATAGACCCATAATCTGGCTCCAAAAGATATAGGCAATATAACATACAGCAATCATAGCAAATACAGAGAGAAAAAATAGAGATCGAGTGCTTGTAAACATCATATTCTTATAGTGGATTTTGGCTTGGTTGATCCTTCAACCACCCGTGGACTTTTCTCCGGTCATCGGAGTTTTACCACGTAAAACTTGTCTTCGTTACTCTCTCTGAATCTCTTTCTCTTTGAATCAATAGCCAAAATCCAATCCTTGTTGGCATTTCTGACATAATCCAGAAATTGACGTCAACAATTGGCGCTAGAAGAAGGGATTGAACCTCCGAACTTGTTAAAAGTGATGGCAAGAAGCAGAAGTAGTTCAGGGAATGGCCAAAAATCACCAGGCGATTTCCATGTTGGCAATACGTCACAAGATCCTGCAGTAAACACAGAAAACCAGCCCACGCACCTGGCAGGAATCCAGCAAGTTCCTCTAACCAACAGAGATCTTACGCTGCGTTTCCAAGAGGCCATGCAGCAATTGGTGACGGACGCAGCAAGGGAAGGGATTGATCTACTGGCTGCAGGAGCACATACTCCCAATCCTCCACCCATAAGGCTCTGTTCGATGGTGGTTGGGCCAGGAATAACTATGCCAGATACCAAAAGGAACTCTTCCCCAATCAACCCGGCTAGACAGAAAACACTTGAAAAGGAACATCACCAGAGGCTGGACCACAATCAAACAGTACGTGCCAGACATCGTAAATACGACCGGTGCAGAGGTCGGTCATCATCAGAAGTAAGTGATCAACACCATCGCAAACGTCATCATGGAGTCACACGAGAGGACCGGCATCAGAGTGAAGAGTCTGAGGAAAGAATGACGATAACCCAACGGTTTAACCGTCAATGAAGTCCGATGGGGGACAGAGATGTCACGATCTAGAGCCTAACTCAAGAAGTTGAGAATAACAGGCGACAGATGGAGGCACTGGTCAGACGTTATGGCTGTAACGATCTATCTGACGATGACTCTGACGGTCCATTCACCAGGGAGATTTTGCGAACCCTTTTCCCATAAAGATTCAGGATGTCGCATGTGGAGCAATTCAAAAAAGATACAGATCCAAAGGAGCACGTTAGACGATATAAAAGTGCCATGGCTCAATATGCCCGCAGTGACCCCCTATTATGTCTCAACTTTCCGCAAACACTGGGGACGCAGGGTCAAGATGGTTACGAAGACTACCCCCGGTGAGCATCGAAAATTTCAGCGAGCTGAGCAGGAGCTTCTCAAGGCAATTCCTGAGCAATGTTCACAGGAAGAAGTCGGTGGCCTACCTCTCTCAAATGAAGCAGGGGAAGGACGAGTCATTAAAAAAGTACTTGGGCAGGTTCGGCCAAGCAGTATCAGAAATTGGCAGTGCTAATGATGAAGCAATTATTGCTGCCTTCACCAATAACTTGCAGAATGGATGACTATCCTTTGATTTGTGAAGAGCACGGCTGACTAGGTATGCCGACATGATGGATATGGCAGGAGGATACGCTCTGGCCGAGGAAGAAGAGTTAGCTACAGGAGGAAGCTATATGCATAGAGGAAAGCCCGAACAGAAGAATGCCGAATTCAAGGGGCAGAATCAAAAGGAAAAACGGAAAGGGAACGGCAAGGAGAAAAATAAGGATGAGGGTAATGGGCTCAATGTCGAACGGTCCACAGAGAAATACCGAGACAGATATACCAATTACACCCCTCTTCTGAAAAAACAATAACAAATTTTAGCCATCTTGGAAAAGAAGAATATAGTGCAAGAGCCACAGCGACAATCACGGTTCGCCCGGAGAGATACAATCAAGTATTGCAGGTTTCACAAAGAAACCGGGCATGAGACTTCAAAGTGTTTTCAACTCAGAGATTACATAGAGACTCTTATTCGGGAAGGGCACATGCAGGATGTAATCTTGAAAAAAGATGAGAGATTAGAAACTAAGAAAGAAGTCAAGGTTGATCACAACCCTGGACAAAATCAAAGAACCAGCCCCGAGGCCAATTAAATAATACATACAATTTTTGGAGGACCCTCTACTGGGAGAAGCAACCGAGAACGAACTCAGGAAATCAGAGAAGCAATAGAAGAAATAGAATCAAGGAATAACTTCGACGTTAACTCGGTTGAGCCAGACCCAAGAAGGGTAAAGGAAGGATGGGACCCAATAGTCTTTACAGAGGTAGATTCCCATGGCGTCGATGTTCGACATAATGACGCTTTGGCTATAAGTGCCAGGATTGGCCATAGGGAAGTCCGGAGAATTTTAATAGATAATGGGAGTTCAGCAGACATCTTAAGCGTGACCGTATACGACCAGCTAAGACTAGACCGAAAAGACTTACATCCTTTCCATACTCCATTAAGAGGGTTTGGGGGGATAGAGGTCAGGTCACTCGGGAAGGTAAAACTACCTGTGAAGATCGAAACGGCACCATGCCAGAGGACTGTCCTGCTCGAATTCGTGGTAGTTGACTTAGATAATTGACCGTATAATGCATTATTGGGCCTACCATTCCTGAATAAAACAAGGCCGTGATGGCCACTTATGCATTAATGATCAAGTTCCCAACAGAACAAGGGGTTGGGATAGTCAAGGGATCCCAAGAGATGGCCCGAAGTGCAAACCTGTCAGTATACAGAGACAAGCATGATGCTGAACAAGTGTGCACCATAATGCAATCAAATCAGTGTTAAGAATCCTTGTCATTCGAACTGGATCCAAGGGAGGGCTCGAATGAATACAAAACAGAATTGGTTGAAGTAGTACTTGAAGAAGACAAACCGGACAAGAAAATCAAGATCGGGGCCAATTTGGATGGAAAAGTCAAGTAAGACTTAACCAATCTGCTTAGAGAGTACAAAGATGTATTCGCTTGGAGTCACAAAGATATGATCGGAATAGATGCCCAAGTAATATCCCACCACCTCGTAGTTAGCCCGAATGAAAAACCGGTAATACAAAAGAGAAGATCGTTCAATCCTGAAAGAAGTCAAGCAATCAAACAAGAGGTGGAAAAGCTACTGGGAACTGGATCAATTAAAGAAGTCAGCTACCCTCAGTGGGTCGCCAACGTAGTCCTCGTCCAGAAGAAAAATGGACAATTGAGGATATGCGTAGATTTCACGGATCTAAACAAGGCATGTCCAAAGGATAGCTTCCCACTTCCAAGGATAGACTTGCTGGTGGATGCCACAGCAGGTCACGAATTGCTCAGCTTCAAGGACGCTTACTTGGGATACAATCAGATCCGGATGAACAAAGCTGATGAAGAGAAAACAGCTTTCACAACGGATCAGGATTTATTTTGCTACACAGCAATGCCCTTCGATTTAAAAAATGCAGGTGCTACGTATCAAAGGTTGGTCAACAAAATCTTCACTCGGCAAATAGGAAGGAACATGGAAGTGTACATTGATGACATGTTGACTAAAAGCATCTCGGTAGATGAGCATGCCCGGGACCTCCGAGAGACATTTGATATTCTAAGAAGATACCATATGAAATTAAACCCGAACAAATGTTTATTCGGAGTCCATTCGGGGAGATTCTTGGGTTTTCAAGTCCATCAAAGAGGAATCAAAGTTAATCCCGAGAAGATCCAGGCTTTGCAAGAAATGACCTCACCTAAAACATTGAAAGAGGTACAGCGCTTAACAGGGTGTTTAGCCTCCTTGGGAAGATTCATCTCAAGGGCTACAGACAGGTGCGCACCTTTCTTCAAGATAATCAAAAAGGGAAAGGACTCTAGTGGAATAAAGAGTGCGAGCAGGCATTCTTAAAAATAAAAGAGTTCTTGGGACAAGCTCCTGTTCTCTCAAAACAGCAAAAAGGGGAAATACTTCAGCTGTATCTGTCAATAACCGAGCTTGCAGCAAGTTCAGTCTTAATCAGAACAAAAGATGGAGTGCAGAAACCAGTGTATTATACCAGCAAGGCACTCGTACCGACCGAGACCAGGTACTCAGAGGCAGAGAAGATGGCCTTAGCATTGGTTTCAGCAGCAAAAAAACTGAGACCATATTTTCAGGCCCATACAATCCAGGTTCTCACCAATTGCCCATTAAGATAAATTTTACAAAAACCAGAAATATCAGGAAGACTTACCAAATGGGCAATCGAGCTAAGTGAATTCGATATTCATTATATCCCCAGAACCTCCATCAAAGGACAAGATGTGGCAGACTTCATAGCCGAGTTCACAGAACCAAACCTGGAAGCAAAAAGACTCTTGGAAAAGAGTTTCCCATGGAAAATGTATGTTGATGGCTCTTCAAATACTCATGGCAGCGGGGCAGGGATCGTAGTTCTCACCCTAGAAGGAGATGATGTTGAACGTGCCATGAGATTTGATTTTAAAGCAACCAATAATCAAGCCGAGTACGAGGCATTGTTAGCTGGAATCAGAGTCTGCATAGCTCTCGGGGCAAATGAAGTTGAGATATTCAACGATTCACAGGTAGTTGTCAACGAGGTTATGGACTAATACCAGGCCAAAAATAAAGGTATGATAGCCTACCGTGACATCGCGAAACAGCTCCTCCAAAAATTTAAAGAATACTAGATTGCTCAGATCCCTAGTGATGAAAATGAAAAGGCTGACGCATTGTCTAAATTAGCGTCAGCAACAACCTCAATCAGACCAAAGACCATTATAGTTGCACATCTCCTTAAACCGACTACAGCTGAACCTAAGCATTTGGAAATTTCTAAAATTTGAACACCGTAAGACGGTTGGATGGTCCAGCTGAGAAGGTTCCTGGAAGAAGGCATGTTTCCGGAAGATCCGGTATTAGCAAAGCGCATCAGGTATAGATCGGCTAGGTATACCATGATCGGAGGAGAATTATACAGAATGGGGTTTTCCCAAACTCTCCAGAGATGTGTGCCGGAAGAAGATGCACATCGAATACTTCAAGAGATCCACGGAGGGGTTTGCGGAAACCACAGCGGGGGTAGAAGTCTGGTGCATAAGGTACTCAGGCAAGGCTATTACTGGCCTACGCCTTTCTCAGATGCACAACAGTGGTCGGAAAGTTGCAATACCTGTCAAAGGATTGCCAACGATATCCGACAACCCTCAGAAAAGCTCAGAAACCTAACTGTCCCATGGCCATTCGCCATGTGGGGCCTAGACTTGATTGGGCCAATGCCAGCTGGGACAGTGGTGGAGCAAAGCATGCCATAGTAGATGTCGATTATTTTACAAAATGGGCAGAAGCTGAAGCGCTGGTGCATATCACAAAAGCCAACACCACAAATTTTGTAAAGAAAAACATACTTTATAGGTTTGGAGTTCCGGACACTATAATCACCGATAATGGCACTCAGTTTGATAACCAAAAGTTCAGACAGTTGTGCGAAAAGTATCAGATTGCTAACTACTATGCGACACCAGCTCATCCTCAAACAAACGGGCAAGTAGAAGCAGTAAATAAAATTATCAAGCACACCATTAAAGCAAAGTTAGATGACAAAAAAAGAAGCTGGGTTGAAAAGCTTCCTGAAGTATTATGGGCATATCTGACTACAGCAAGGACTTCAACAGGAGAAACTCCATTCATCCTAGCGTCCGGAACAGAAGCTGTCATCCCCGTAGAAACATTGTATGCTTCCCCCCGGGTTAGGCTATACGATAAAGAACAAAATATTGATACGCTACTATAAAGTTTGGATGAGTTAGAAGAAAAAAGGGAAAAGTCCCGAATAAGAAATACAGCATATCAAGAAAGAGTGGATCGCCACTACAACTCTCGTGTTCGGATCAGGAAATTTCAGCTAGGAGACTTGGTGCTCAGGAAGGTGTCATTGAACACAAAAAATAGAGCAGCAAGATCCCTGGCTGACAAATGGGAAGGTCCATACAAGATCGAGGGGATAGCTGACCATGGAGCTTATTGGATTGCTCTACCCGATGGAGGGGTGTTACCCCGACCATGAAATGCCCAATATCTGAAGATTTTCTATCCTTAAAATATATATATATTTATATTGAATATTTTATTCTTTTTTCTAGTCAGGACAATATTGGTAGGATAAATATTAAACTGTAATTTAAATCTGTCGATTTTTTACAGTAATAACTAAAACTACTCGGAATTTCCGAAAGGATAGCATCTAGTTCAGGATTTCCAAAAGAAGGCAAATGATAATAAGAACATATGGAAGCAGAGCATGATAATAAGAACATGCAAATAGAATTCTCGGGACCATCAAATCTTGAATGGACGGAGAAGCTCGTAGGAGCATGCCAGCCGAGCAGGGGCAAAATGAGTTTCGTAAAAAGGCAAACCCGATGCACCAGACTCTGAAAAAATGCTCGGGACGCTATCGGGAGAAATTCCGGTGAAATGCGTAGCTGTGTTGAAGCAACTTTTTAAAAAAGAGCTCAACGATTCGGCAAACCCTTGCGCGTAAAAACTAGGGAGACGTCCTTGGTATTGCGTAAGGACTCGAACGTATGATCATGGTGAACCTTGATGTAACGTTCGGGTAGCAACCGGATATAAAACACAAGTGTAAAATTCTGTTTCAAGATGACTCAGTTAATAATAAAGAGCCAGTTTAATAAGATACTTGGCAATTGAAGTCATTCTGGTAACAACCGGTTTAATAAGATACTCGATTAAGTTACCCGAACATTGAAGAAGCCAGTTTAATAAGATACTTGGCAATTGAAGTCATTCGGGTAGCAACCAATAGAAGTCATTCAGGTAGCAACCGGTTTAATAAGATACTCGGTTAAGTTACCCAAACATCGAAGAAGCCAGTTTAATAAGATACTTGGCAATTGAAGCCATTCGGGTAACAACCGGTTTAATAAGATACTCGGTTAAGTTCCCCGAACATCGAAGAAGCCAGTTTAATAAGATACTTGGCAATTGAAGTCATTCGGGTAACAACCGGTTTAATAAGATACTCAGTTAAGTTACCCGAACATCGAAGAAGCCAGTTTAATAAGATATTTGGCAATTGAAGTCTTTCGGGTAGCAACCGGTTTAATAAGATACTCGGTTAAGTTACCCGAACATCAAAGAAGCCAGTTTAATAAGATACATGGCAATTGAAGTCATTCGGGGCAACAACCAATTTAATAAGATACTCGGTTAAGTTACCCGAACATCGAAAAAGCCAGTTTAATAAGATACTTGGCAATTGAAGTCATTCGGGTAACAACCGGTTTAATAAGATACTTGGTTAAGTTACCCAAACATCGAAGAAGCCAGTTTAATAAGATACTTGGCAATTGAAGTCATTCGGGTGACAACCGGTTTAATAAGATACTCGGTTAAGTTACCTGAACATCAAAGTCAGTTTAATAAGATACTTGGCAATTGAAGTCATACGGGTAACAACTGGTTAAATAAGATACTCGGTTAAGTTACCCAAACATCGAAGAATCCAGTTTAATAAGATACTTGGCAATTGAAGTCATTCAGGTAACAACCGGTTTAATAAGATACTCGGTTAAGTTACCCGAACATCAGCCAGTTTAATACAGCACTCGGAAACAATCAGCAATAAACAGATCAAGACCATTCAATTGAAAATAAAATAGAATTTTATTGCTCCTAAAATAATGGTTACAGTTCAAAGAATGGTTCCGTACAAGTAAAAAAAAAATCATAATTTTCTACAATTCTACAAAATTAAGGATGCGAGGATTTCGAGTCTTTACCAATACTCGGATCTGGCACCATCTCGTACTCATGAAGCAGGCTCTCATTAGACGGCCAAGTGATATCATCGACAGTATCATCCATCCACTGGTTATAATCTTCGCCCAGGACTGGCCCGACATCTGGGACTGCACCCTCAACCGACTATTGGCTTGTATAAAAGGTAGAGAGAGAATGCTCGGACGGAATCTCTAAATGCATGAGATGGGGCTCTTTGCCTTGACTACGACAGTAGGCTCTCCATTCCTTCATCTGAATCCGAAGAGATTCCAAGGACCGGTCCACATGATGTTTGATTGACAGCTCTCAATTAGCTCCTGCTTTCTCGGTCGCCCTATTCTTAACTTTGAAGAACTCGTCGGCCGAAACAAGCCCACGTTGAAATTCCCAAAGAAGTAGGGCATCATAAGTAGGGGATCTCTTAAAACGATCTACCCCTTGGATTCCAGTTCCAACCTGGCCTCTCAGGAATGGGATTCAACTGTCAGCACTTGGCGCTCTAGATCTTCCATTTTTTGGTCATACTCCGACTTCGCCTGCTCTGCCTCCTGCTCGGCCTTGAGCATGGATTCTTCAGCAGAAGATAGAAGATTTTGAAGTGATGCAACCTTCTCCTCTGCCAGAGATGCCTTATCCTCGGCTTCAACCTGCTTCACCAGACAATGGTTGGTAAATATTTGTACAGAACCGACCTCCTGCTGGTAAGCTTTCTCGGATCGAGCATGGCCCTCCTCACTCACCTTCAGCTGAGCCTCTAGACGCCTTATTCGATCAGCTTGATGTTGCTGCGTCTGAATAAGCTCAGCGAATTCGGCCACCATCTGCAAAGGAATATACTTAGAAATCTGGCAGATGCAAAACAATAAAGGAGTCGGATTAAACTTACATAAGATGCACCGTTAAAAACATTTTGGAGACGTTCGGTTAGGGAACCATCCTGAAAGTTGCTCCAACGGTCTTCCCGGATAAAAGCCCGACCGAGGACATCTCCTGTAGCATATCCTAGGGAGAAAGGAATAAAGGAACCCTCGAGGGTTCAGCTCCCAGATTTCCAAACTTGGGAGCAGGAGAAGCCCTGTTCGGCTCTAAGGACGGAGAATGAATCCCCGAAGGTTCAGCCCCCATATCTCCAACTTCAAGGGTAGAAGAAGCCCTACTCGGCTCTGAAGCGGCTGCATCTACTGATGCTCTAGCACTAACACTCGGGGCAATCTCATCCATAACATCTTCGTCACTGGAGTCAATAAATGAGACTACCCGAGGAACTTTGAGAGGACAAGACGGTGAACTAACTGCCTTTCGTTTCTCACCCCGAGAACGGTGGAAGTTAAGATCAGCAGTAGGATCTTCCTGCAGATCGTCCCCAAAAGACTCAAAGAATTTGGCATCTGCAGGCACTTGATCCGTCAAGACGTTACCACCATCGCCGACTTCAAACTGTCTAACAGGCTCTTCACACGGGCCTTCACTCTGGCCATTTGGACCAGCAGAATCCTGAGTAGGAGGCTGAGCACCCTGAACAACGCACTCGGGAATTCGTTCCTCAGCAGTGTCAGTTTCCTCATCAGGCTCGGGTGGAGCAATACCCTCATCGTCCTGACGGGAAGCTTCCTTTCTACTCGCATGTAGAATTGCCTTCACCTTGCGAGCCTGAAGATCGCTGACTACGTCAGTATCGAACACTAGTAAAAAAAATTATGTTAGAAAAGAAAATGAAAAGCTGAAAAATACAACAGAAAGGGCGCCGGGTTACTTACATCGCCTGCGATGGCCCGAAATTTGTCTGAAGAAGCCGAGCTTTATCAAGTCATCCTCTTTGAAAAGATAGCTCTTGCTCCTCTTCTCCAGAGTACGAACAGCTGCCCGAGTCAGCCTCTTCAGCTCAAAATCACTATAATCAATTATTTTCTTGTTCCACACTTCGGGGGAACAGAAGAAACGGGGAACAGAAGAAACGGGGAACACTCAACACTGTTTGGGAATCCCCAGATCGAACAGTGACGTCGAGCCTAAGAGCCCCTCCAGCGAAAAACCAACTATTCTTCCAAATTTTGTTGGATGTAGGGAATCCCTATATGAAACCCTTCTTTTTTAGGTCATCAGAAGCATCGACCCCCCGATTCACCTTTGCTTCTTTGGGGACCCAACCGTCCGAAGGAGTAGACGTAAAAAAATAGGCCCCCGTTTTGCTAACCTGCCTCAGCGTAAAGAAATGCCTGATTTCATTCAGGGAAGGTGGCGAAAGGTTCATTCGACTGAACATGTGCCACATGCACAAAAAGACTTTGTAACTATTCGGGGCCAACTGAGCTGGGGCTATCCCTGCTTCAGCCAAAAACTAGGCAATAAAAGGCTGAAGGGGAACTGTGACGCCGCAGCAAAGCATGGATCCATAAATCGCGACCATGCCCTCAGGAGGATTCCACACGGCTCTATCCCCTACAGCAACCAAAGTGACTGAGTCGGGCAAGTCGAATCGGGAGCGGTATTTTTCTATCTCAGCTGGCCCGACCACATTCGGCTCAGTATCAAAGCCACTCGGGCGAGTATCAGAAAAAGAAAGACGAGACGCCCTGTACACTTCATCAACGTCACCATCGTTAACAGTCTGTTCCCTGGTCTGAACGCTACTCGAGCCGTGCTTGTATACCTTACTTCTGCTCTAATGTTTACCCATCCTTCGAAAAGATACCCTGTGATCATAAATATCATAATCAGAACTAGATGGAGAACTCGATACAGGGCTGAAAGTGACGTCAGGGTGAAGCCCAGAAACATCAACCTCTAAGAATGGAAGTTCATCTATTGGGATAGGCCCCAGTAATCGTTTAATGCAAGATACTAACTAGAAATCCCCACGTTCTAATGCATCAAAAGCAATTTTAAAGAGACGATGGCGGGAAGATGGCCCCATTAAAACTAACCTTGAATTGAGATTGATGCAAGATCTTCAAACGGAGAATCGTGAACTTCTGGATAAAGAAATCTGAGTTTAAAGAAATTTCTACTGAAATTTTTTAAGAATAAACCAACAATGTCTCTCAGCAAAGAATTAAAAGAAGAGACGGCACGAAACCCTAGGATTTCAAAGCGAAAAAAAAAACTTATGACGAAACTCGATGACGTAGGCAGAGTTTGGGGAAACGTAAAAATCATTTCTCATAAGTGATATTGAAAAACGAAGAGACGAGGACACGTGTCGAAACAGGAAGTAGCCTTCGACCGTCAGAACTTTAAAACGTTGCCATCATTTAAGATCTCGCGTGATGAAGCGAATCGAAATTACAGGGTCACCATTAAGACGCGCCATTATGACAAGACGACTATTCTGACAAGTGAAAATTAAGATGATTAAAATACTCTTGCCCGAAATGAAATTTACTCGGCAAAAATATTTTAAGGGGGTATTGTCGTATGTGAATTTTACCAAGCATACACGTCATTGACAGGAAGGAGAAAATAGCTAGGTGGACGCCCAAATGGGCGCTCAGGAAATATCCTACGAGGCATTATTAAAGAGAAGAAAAACCCGAGTAAGCATACATAGAATGAAACCTACTCAGGATCAGTTAACAACACTCGACACTGGTTAAACAACGCTTCCACTCGGGCTCAAATGGCGTTAGTCGGAACCATCAGGTATTACTCTTACTTGGGAATAAATACGACTCAAGTAAGAACTTGGTGCTTATTTCACACGGATTAAGTCATTAAATACGCTAAGATATCCATCAGGAAGGAATCCCAAATAAAATGGAACATTAAGTTAGAAGAGTCCCCAATCAGGAAATAACTTGATTTCTTTACGAAGGCTATATTCTTATAAGGAAACAAGTCCAAATTGAACTACACTACTAGAATCCCACTCGATTTCCATAAGAGACTCCGAAACAGGAAAGAAGACAAATCAACCTCAAGCAAGTAACCGAATCACAATTAAATACAAAGATCTTATATTACTTGTACAAAGCAGATTAGGGTTCTATTAGCATATATAAATAGACCCATAATCTGGTTCCAAAAGATATAGGCAATATAAAATACAGCAATCATAGCAAATACAGAGAGAAAAAAGAGAGATCTAGTGCTTGTAAACATCATATTCTTATAGTGGATTTTGGCTTGGTTGATCCTTCAACCACCCTTGGACGTTTCTCAGGTCATCGGAGTTTCACCACGTAAAACTTGTCTTCGTTACTCTCTATGAATCTCTTTCTCTTTGAATCAATAGCCGAAATCCAATCCTTGTTGGCTTTTCTGACATAATTCAGAAATCGACGTCAACAACTAGTATTTATCCTATGGTACTTCCAGTCGAAAATGAATTATTCAACAAATTCGAATAAACTCACCACCTCAGCAGACTCTAAGAAATTGTTCGTATCCATATGGAGATGATTCGTTGTAACATCATGAGGTCCTAGAGGTTTCCATGCCTTGATTCAGCTTTTTACCGGTAACCCACCCAAAACTTCAGTTTAGGCAGCTCGACATTCTGTTGTTCTGTGATCCATTGACCTTTTTTCTTTCCATGCTTTTTCATTATATTTGGTGATAGGAACAACATCGATGCGATGAGAGTTGTATTTAGGGATTCAATTTGTGAATCGAAGACAGATAGAGGCTTTATGTTTTATAAAGTTAAAAAAATGGATTAAAAAAATTATATTTTGGGTTTGCAATGAAAATTGTTTTAATAATAAATTTAAGGGTTGTGCAACCCTTACACATGGCTTTGTTCTAAATTCAGACCAACCCATGTCAACTGAATTGACCAATAGAAAGGAAACATTTTGAAAAGTTGAATATTAAAAGTTTAAAGGTAAGAAATCCCTAATCAGTATCAATTAGTACAATATATACAGGTTGTGCATGCATTACAAATGGCAATGTTTTAAATTCTGACTAACCCATGTCAACTGAAACGACCAGTAGGAAGGAAATATTTTAAAAAGTTGAATATGAAGAGTTTGAAGCTAAGAGAATCTTAATCGGTATCAATTAGTATAAAGTAATACTGATTTATTCAAAATATGATTCTGATCACATAAAGTTTATAATTAGAGGTTGATATAGTTACACTTAAATAATATGTTAACCATCATTACAAAATATGTGAATATCAAAATAATAGTGTGCGCAAAGATACTAACTTTGTGATCACATAAAGTTTTCATAATAAGATTCTAATCACATAAAGTTTGTAATTTTAGGTTGATATATTTATACTTAAATAATATACTGACTATCATTACACAATATTTGACTATCAAAATAATAACGCGTGTATAGATACTAAGTTTCTTGTCACGGAAAGTTTTCCTAACTATAATATTAGGTAGATAAGTATGTGATCAGACGAGTCTATAAGACAAAATAGTTGTAGCAACTCTTACACAACATTGATTACTTTGATGATAGTCTAGATGACTTCCTTAGGGTGACTACTTTTGTGGCGTTTCCTTTATCTGGTTTTCTAACCTTCTTATTTGGATCAGCACCTTGCACAATGTCCTTGCTCTTCTTCGGTGTGGGAGACTGGTTTAGGTTGTCGGTGGGTACAACTTACACAATGTCCTTACTCTTCTTCAGTTTGGGAGACTGGTTTAGGTTTTTTTTGGGTGCATCACAGTCTAGAGTGCCTTTTCTCTTCTCCGGTTTGAGAACCTGATTTAGGTTATCGTTGGATGCATCACTATCTATAGTGCCTTTTCTCTTCATTAGTCTTGGAACTTGCTTTAGGTTCTCCAAAGCTGCATCACTGTCTTTCATTTTGTCTTCTTTGGTTTCAAAAGTTGCCTTAGCTTCTCATTGGTTGCATCACTGTCTAGAATTCCTTTTTTCTTCTTTGGATTGGGAGTTTCAAGTTGGTTCTTATCGGATGCAGCAGTCGGTATTTTTTCCTTACTCTTTTTTGGTTTTTTGGCTCACTTTACCTTCTCGTTGGAAGGACCACTTGGTAGAGGTTATGAATCAATCGTATAGGTATCAGTCACTTGTTCAAGGTTCCTTTCCAACTAATCGATAATGTCTTCGTCCTCTATCCCCATATTATAATCTCCTTATCCTGACTCAGCTGATCCTCTTCAATAGAATCTGTGCCTACACAATTATTTTTAAGATATATTGTTAATGTTGTTAAAAACACCGTGCAACTCGTAATGACCTATTATAATAAAACAACTTAATATTACACAGCACCCAATTATTTGGATAATCATACGCACTTGTGACTGTTTTGTTACCGGATTTGTTAAAAATAATTCTTGGGGAACCTGAGTCATCTGACTGGTGGCATGCCCCCTCACTCTCTACAAGCTCACCATCCTCACTTACACGCCAACCGTCCAGATTATCATCAAAACTACTTCCTTCACTAACTCATTCATATGGTTCTGATTTCCGTGATGAATCAGACGATTCATCCATGGGTGTCTTAGAAGTAACCATTTTCGGCCCGCATTTTGCTCCCCCTGAATCCTTTATAAGCTCCATAAAGCTCTCAAAAAGTAACCTTCTTTTTAGTGATATCAACCATATGCTTCCCAAACCACCAGATCAGTTCATCTCTCTTCTTGTGAGCATCCAAGTCGCACTCCAATGGCTTTTCAGAAATCGTTAAGCCTGTAATTGAGGTGAAATCTAATGGGGTCATCTTCAACTCCCCAAATTCAACGAAGTGAAATGTGTGAGTCGTATCCCACTAACGGTCTGGCAATGCCTTCAATACTATTCTATTTCTGCTATAGAATTCATCCCTTAAAACTTTGACAAATTCACCAAAACCAGTGTCTAAAACCTTCACCTTTACGGCATCGGGCAATTCATTATACCATGATTTGCAAAATGAACTGTTTTCCCATCCTCTTATTCTGTCATGAATAGGCTGCATTTACAAAATCATGATTACAAATATGAACAGAAAATTACTTGACCGCCTATTTATACAGATTGTAAATAAAGAATAGGCTTGTGCACATTTACCAAAATGTGTTCGTTCTTATCCACATAGGGATGATTCTTTATAACATCCTGAGTTCTGCACGGTTTTCATGCCTTGTTTCTATATTTTACTGACCGTAAGCAACCCATAACTTCGGCCTCAGGCAGCATTTCATCCTGCTGTTCTGTGATCCTTTGATGCTTTTTTGCTACATGCTTTTTATATATATTAAATATGAAATCTCTACAAAACACTAACATAAGCTATAATGATATTCATCATAAAATAAGAGATATCAACAAACAGTTAAGAACAAGAAAGGAAAAGTTCAAAGATCGAGTTCTTGTTGATTGCAACTTCAACAAACAGAATTCAAAACCATTATGCTTAAATATCAATTATCACTACAAACCTATCAAGATAAAAAATTATAGAGCAGAAGATAGTTGACAAGAGAATGTGAGATGACCGTAGTTGCGTGGGTTGTGGAGTGCAGACGACGTCCTAACAGCAATGAGAAAGATGAAAGCACAAACGAGCGGTGAAGAAACAACAGTTAGGGTTCATAAATTTTTTGAGTGTTTTGTATATGGAAGGACTTTGTCTTTGAATATTTTGTTTTGTTTTTTTCCTAAATGAAAACATGGGTTTGGCTAAGTTGCCGTTAACGGTAAGGTTACTGGGCCAAATTTCAGTTTTCAGATTTCAATCCAATGGTGTATAAAAATTAATAATTTGAAACTGAAAATAAAAAAGTAACCAACTCCTTATCCTCTCTATCACATAAATATCCGGTAATGTTGCTGGTAACAGCTAGATAGCATGTTGCTGGTAACAGCTAGATAGCAATACCTAAGAAAACATATAATTAATATTGTTTTAATTAAGGGCACGTTTTCCTAGGGAAAGGTTTCTGAATTTTGTTTCTTTTTTTTTTTAATTCTATGCAAACAAGGATTTATCACTTATTACCCCTATAAACAGAAACTTGCCCAACGTGTGGTCATCATAATTCAAATTTACATTGTTAAGAAAATTAATTAAGTGATAGCTGTCTTTTTAGTTTCCACTAATGCTTCACTTCTTTGAGAAGATAAATAAAATAATTGAAGGCTTATATTAGTGTTCGATTAAGTGTTTCTAGGGAATGGTTTTTGAGGGTTTATCACTTGTTACCCCTATAAACAAAAACTTGCTCAATGCATGGCCATGATATGTCAAATTTACACAATTAAAAAAATTAATTAAGTGATAAATGTCTTTCCACAAACGCTCCACTTCTTTGAAAAGATAAAAAAAAATCAAGGCTTATATTACTAATCAATTAAACGATATTGTGTTTCTCGATTATTTATAGTAATCACATCAAAAATTGGGTGATCTAAATTACAAAATAATAGACAGGCAAAGTCATACTGTGTTGCAAAGTCTAAGAGTCTGATCAATATTTATCATATATATATATATATAAACATTGTTGATGTCATAATGAACATCAAACAATGTTGATGTTCATTATGACATAAACAAAAGCAGAATCACTAAATATTTTTTAAACCTTCAAATATTATGTAACATCAGATCTTACTAAAATAAATCCCAATCATATAAAAAAAACAAAAAATTAACTAAGTTTGTTCACATCACTTTGCTTGAAGTCTACTTGACTTCCCTGGTGGTTGACCTAGATTCATAGCATTTGTTTTAGCTCTATTTGTACCTTTGGCAATATTTATGTTGGGGGATTTCCTCAGCTTCTCGTCCGGTGCAGCAACTGGAATAGGAGCTATATACAACATGGGGGCATCAACATCTTTCTGAAGGGCTTTTTCTAAGTCTCCAGCAACGTCTTCTGCTTGTGTCCTCAGATTGACATCTATTGTACCCTCAGTTTGCTGTTCCTCAATAATAGCATCTTTGCCTACAGAATTATATTGTAACATAGCAACATTACACATCGTGTCAGGGGATTTACTCAGATTGGAAACAATATATCACTCCAATTTCTAAGTTCAATAATTCCTCATGACTTTATAAGAAAAACAATATATCAACAAATACACAAAGTATTCTAAGGTGCCAAATTATTGGGAAAATAAAATCTAAGTAGACTCTTTTAGTGTACAAAGGAAATATAAGAGTAGAAAAATGAGAGCAAGGTTTTTCTAGCAGTATAAAACAGTCTCACTAGTTTTCCTTTCCTGTGTTTTTTTTTGGTAATATTAGTGGTGTAAAACAAAACGCAACTTTCACTGTTTTGCTCTAGTGGTCATTTCCAGTTAAATTCCCATTCCTCGGTTGACTTGAAACTTCCTCTCGCATTGAGTCCACAAAACCTTGTAACGTAAAATTTGTATCGTCAGACATCAACCATGACGTCTATATATATACCTTCCTTAGCGGGAGAGGAATTATCATTTCCGTTCATTTATATTCTCTTCAACAGGGGACCCGTGTTGTTGTCGTTCTCCAATATCCGTGTCATCGTCACTTTTTTTATAACCAGAACTGTTGGCCTCGCTAACCCTATTAGAAGGATCTGACTTTGTTGAGGACTCAAACGTTCCATCTGTTTGATCCACTGGTTTGTTCAAAGTTTCCCCACTTTGTTCTGTAAACAATACCAAAAAAACTTATACAGATAACAAGATGAATTCAAGTCGTAAATAAACATAACTGAGAAACTAACAATTGAATGTACCATACCACCCGTTCATTCGATCTTCATGACTTGATCATATTGTCCCTTAATGAGCAATTTCGTTAGCCCAGATATCACAGTAGCTCATTATTTTGGTCAACGAGCACCTATAAGGCCAACAGTAATGCTATATAATGAACTAGCTACGATGAATGTGGATTTATACTTCACAAGACGCAAAAACTAAACTACTCACATATCGATAGAGAGTAAGCACTTTTATGTAGGGGTTATCCCTCGGTATTTGCATTAGTACGCATGTGAAGTTGGAGTCTTTGCATTCCACGAGGGGGAGTTTCCAAGGCGGTAACTCGAAACGGCCGATCAATTTGGGATCCAACACATCCTACTGAGATAAAAATACAACAATATCAAAAACATAAAAGCATGGACAATTAAAGGGTATTATACATTACACGTTAAACTAGCCTCATCAATAGGGTAATGCTTGAACTTTATGTGTCGCTTTACGAAGTCCCTATAGTTTCTTACACCATCAACATTTGGCTTTAAGAAATCAGAAGCAGCTAACCCCCCATCAACACCTTGGCCTCATCAACAGTAATCAGGTAATCCCTCAGCATAGATGTTGGTGGGACTTTGGGTACAAGGGGTGAAGTCAATCCTAAGCTTTGAACACTCAGTCGCTCTCCCAAGTACAACGTATACCTGCATTGCCCATCTAACAATATTCTACACTTGGTGGTTCGTACATAAGGAGGTAATTGTTTATCAGCTTTACTCCATCGGAGTATATTAACCTAAAACAAAACAAAATTTTAACAATATTAATCAGAGCACAACAGGTAAATAGTTATGAACAACAAATTAAGATTTAGAGATAATTCCAACTTTCTCTTCAATGCTCTGCTTTCATCCTTCACTTTCAGGTTCCTCAAACTATCCATTACATCAACGTACTTTATTTTCTTCCCTCTACCCCATCTCAAGGCCAGAGGGTAAGTTTTATCATCTCTCAAACATTTCACTGAGTCTACGATTGGCTTGATATACTCACAAGCCCACTCCTGCATATATAGCAACCAACACAACTAGAAAGAACATAAAAATGATAAAGAAACATGATGTAATCACTAAAATTTAAAATACAATACGTAGAAATCATTGCCTCCCAAGAACGTAAAAACCACGGTACTGTGATTCTTTCTCACAGCAACATCCATGTTAAAAATACAAACACGGTTATTGCTAAAGGCTAACCTAGGGGGGTGAATAGGTTAGACACCTTTTTCGACTCCCTTAGAAAACAACAAAAGTTTGTCCCTCTTGATTGCTTGTATCACAATATATATATTAATTAAGGAGAATTAATCAATATATAAACACAAGTAAAGTGTGATACAAACAAGTAAATGTAACATATACACAATCAATATTATAAAGGGAAAGTCAACATACAAAGAAGATTCTAGCGACAATACAAATATTAGAGAGATAGAGATAGAGAAAAGTTGACACAAGATATAACGTGGTAAACCTCCGAAGAGGAAACATCCACGGGCTAGCAGCCACCGGCAAACAAAATCCACTAGTAGATAAGACAATTACAATCTCTCAAGTGACCTCTTCACCTAGAAACTACCCTCCTATCCTACTATAGAAGTTGTCACCCTATGCTCAACAATCCGAGGCTTCACACCTCTTGTCAAGACTTCCTTGCTCATCTTATCCAGATCTTCACAACCCAAGGCAAGACTTCTAGCTCAACTATCCGAGTCTTACCGACTCTAGTCAAGACTTCCTTGCTCACCTATCTGAGTTCTCCCAACTCTAGGCAAGACTTCTTGCTCGACTATCCAAGGCTTCACACCTCTAGCCAATACTTCCTTGCTCGAAAATCCAAGGCTTCACACCTCTTGCCAAGACTTCTTGCTCAACACCATAGGTTTCACACCTAGTGTCAAGACTTCCTTCTCACGAGGCATCTAGGTGATCATGAATGCAAAACGCAAACAAGCGCGCAACATAGAATGCTATGATCAACACATCCTATGGAAAATACTAGACATGAGCATGAATGCACAAATCACATATAGTCTAGTTAATCATGCATGTGTAATCAATCTAGATTATGTAAGATATGTTCAACATTAATCACAGACTAGATTCATGCATATATCGAAACTTGAATCACAAGATATGATCAACAAATCACAAGATCAAGTTCAAATCACAAAAACCTAAAACATGCTAAAATCATATGACAATGTCAAATAGATTTAAGCAAAATTTCTAGAGCATATTCCTAATCATAGATTCAACAAATCACATGAATAGCTCAAAAGAACATAAGCACATGTATTATGTGAGAAATTCGGCCAAGAGAGCCTAATACATGTGAGGAACTATTTTTCTCAAAATCAATCAATCAAAGATCATCAAATAGTCCTAGAATCAAAGCTAGCACAATACAATCCCAAACATGTGATAACATAGGCAAAATCAAAACCTAACTCAACATGAATGATTTCAATTGAAATTCAATCTAGCTTTGAAAGTGTTCAAAACACAAATCAAAACACTCACAATATACAAATATATGTAGAAGAAGAAAACCCAAGGAAATTGACCAAGTTTTAAAAGAAAACTTTGAGAGAAAGTCAATACCTTAGTTGATTTAGATGCAGTCCCGTTTTTGTATGATTAGACAATAATAACAGCAGTAAAAAAACTCAAACCTTCAGAGAAAAGATGGAGGATGAATAGATGAACACTCTCAACTTTGGAACACTCAAATCGGAGTTCAAATGAAAAAGTTATGGTGTTTGAAATGTGAGACAATTTAGAGAGAAAATTTCTGCACACTTGATTTGAATTTCTTCTTAAAATGAAATGTGAGAGGGAGAGAGAATATAAAGGAGTGGGAAAGAAGAAAGCAAGAAAGACCAAAATAGCCTTCTTTAGAAGTGCTCCCCCGAGATGTGGCGCGTGGGCATCTCGGGGCAGCAAGGTTGTGCGGCCGAGATGGCCATGCGCCATCTCGAGCATGCACACCTCTATGGCCTGTTGGCAATGGTGCATTCCCTTTGCGCTTCCCTCTCGTCCTTCGACCGTTCTCCGGCCTCCGAACTTGGAATTCGAATCCTTTTACGGATTACAAACCGTAACTCTTACACAGACATGGACATATAAGATACTTAACCCAGAAAATAATAATTTGACTCGACATATGAAGACAAAGACAACGTATGAAACATGAGTTGAAAGTGTAGTAACTTTTGACTTAGAACTTGAAATCAATAGTATGAGTAACCGAAATGACCGAATCTCAATCAAGAATGATTTAAGACAAAATCCAAGTTCAATATCCATGTTATACAAAACATATACACACGTAAACACAATTCACACTAGAATGCAAACTACATAGAGATAGTTTCCAATCATGCATATTCCAAAACATGTTATTTCCATACCAATGCATGAGCATTCATCTTCAAGTGTGTGAATCTGTTATGCATGGTGCACAACGATGCAGGGACACATATGAATGAATTGTATATGTGTGCCTATAATGGTGCACAACGATGCAGGGACACAAATGTATGATATGTGTGTGTGTGCCTAAGCCTTGTAAGAGAAAGATAAGGTCTTAGTATACCTTTGTAAAACCAAATTGCATCATTTCTCTTTGAAGACTTAGAACTTGCTTTGACTTGTTGTTTCTTCTTCCTTAAAGCTTGAATCATCATGAACCTAAACAACTAAGTCATTACAAGTAAACATCATTTTAAAATGAAATTCATGCCAACACAAACTAAAACCTAACAATCTCCCCCTTTGGCAAATTCCATGTAAAAACACCTATACATTTACTACAAATATAAAAATGAAGATAGGTCAGAAAATCACTCTCACATTACAATGAGTAAGATTCCTATAACTAATCTTCACCAACTCTTGAACTTCATCTTGATCTTCTCTTGAATCAACCTACAAATCATCTCAAAGCACAATAAATATACAAGAGAAAAACAACAAATGGCAACATATAATATGGATAAGAATATACAATTAAGTCCACAAATACATGTATCTCCCCCTCAATACATGCCAAATACAAGAATTCTTAACCAAATATTAAGACTAATTATTACAAGCCATTGAAAGTTCAAAAGTTCACAAAAATAACATAATAAGGAAACTAAGTAACTAGCAACTCTTAACAACTCTTTCTCCCCCTTTTTGACATGAAATGATGCCAAAAGGTAAGAAATATACCATGAGACTCAAATACTAGCTACTAGATCCACCAAAGAAAGATGTGCATGTAGTTGACCTAACATAATGCTTGAGAGGTGGTATTGAACTTGATGCAATACACTCATCCAACTTTTTTATTCTAACATCTTGTTTTTCAACTATAACACTAAGCTCATCAACTTTCTTCTTCAAATGTAAAGCCCAATCCGGAAGAATATTTATGCTAGTCACTTGACAATCAACTTATGAACTACTAAAAAGTCCAAAAGTATCACATGTCTTACCCTTATCCTTATATGACATGTATGACACACGTTTATCACTATACTTTTCTAAGGGTTGTACCAACATATCATCTTCACTACTTTGAACACCACGAGCTAAACACAAAGAAGTTATAAACCCCGGTAATGCAAGCTTCTTATCTCCTCTAGTTGAGAAAGCCGCATTATCCAAATAAAACATAAGCAAATCCCCAAGGTTTATAGGTTAATTAGTCACTAAGGCATATACTATTTTGATCTTGTCTTTATTCAACTCGGTTGAATTCGAAGATCCAATAATATTTGTGCAAATAAAAAGATGCCAAAATGCACTTGCCTTAGTTAAATCATGTTGACTAATATATGAACACAATGATATATGACTTAAGAATGAATCATCATGCAAGACAAAGATAGTGAGTAATATCTTACAAGTATCATTAAGTCAAAATATGCCAACATGTAACAAAATGAAGCATGTGAACATATCATAAAAGAGAACAATGTCTAGCATAAAATGATCCCACTTGAAAAATGCTATAACTAAAATTCATGATAGCAAAAGGTTCACAAAGATGTTCACACAATCACATTCAAGCAATTTGAAGAAATATTAACAAAATAAGCTTCATGTGCTAAGAGAGATACACAACGATTTTTCAAGTTCTCTCGTAATTCTTCAACAATTGCAAAGATATCATCATACTCATAAACAAAGTGTGTGTGAGAGAGATATGCTTCAAATATATATCAAGAAGTAGTTTGATAATCAACATGCAAAAAAATTCCAACAACTATTCATCTTAAGCTTTTTCCATAAAAAGTCAAACCGATTATCATCCGGAATTTTTGCTTTTAAGAGAATAGATTTCAACACGAGCGTGTGTGTGCATGTGGCTCATCATCCCATTTCTGTTTTTTAACCCGAGCACATTTGATTTTCAACTAAACTCCTTTTTAAGCCTTCCTCATTTTCTTTTTAGGCTTTGAATCAAAGAGATTTTTTTTTAATGATTTCATTTCAACACTTCTTTGATTTTTCCATTTTTTTACATAAACAAAAATTCACTTCATGACGACTTTCACTCATCACAATGGTGTAGCTCTTTCCAACATTAGGTAGCTTTCACAACCAATATGTGTAGCCCATTCCATGAAGGTGCTCGTTGAGTTTTATGTAATTGCCGGATCAAAATGGATACAAACCATAGGTCATTTTAAATGTACTTGAGCACAAAAACTTCAAGGTGTATCCAATGTTTACATATTAGTAAACTCAACCTACTAGCAAAACATATAAGAGAAGCAAAATGCAATTTTAGAAAACCAAGATTTTATGGCTCATAAGCACATGATCTAAGAGCAATAAGTAGAGACTTATTCAAGATCATTACTTCTCTAATGAGTAGCTTTCAAAGAATATGAAGCTCATATTTTCAAAAGTAATGCCACTCAATATACCATACACAAACAATCATCAAAGTTAAGATCAATGTGAACAATATCACTATTAGATCTTAAAATAGCAAATGTCAATGAGAACCATATGTATGATATACAAAATTCTCTAATATGACATGCTGTGAGATGTGTATCAAAAATTGAGTCAAAAGATGAATATCTAAGAGAATATGCATTAGAGTATAGAGATATCTTTTTGCACATTATATTCACCAAATATCGTACTTCCGCCCTTTTTTATGAGCACTCTTGCCTTGAATGTCCTTATGATATCAAGTTGACGATGTTTCACAACAAGAGTATAAAAAGCATAATATCTCAACTCAATCAACACATATAACAAAAGAACTTCTTTAAAGTTAATCAACAAATTTTGACCATCATAACAATCATGATGTGAGATAACCAAGTTCATATCAATACATGGAGTATTCAAAGCTAGCAAGCAAGAATTCTCAACATAATTGATATATAGCCTCAAAGCTATCTTACATGTGCTTCTTATTTTAATGATAAGAGCACTCACCCTTGAACCACTTGTTCTTGGGTGTACCTACACAAACATTTCCAATATCATCCTTGACAACAATGTTAAATCTAGAGTAAAGTCCTTCAATGACTTGATTAACAAGAATATCATTAACACACTCTTCCTTAACATTTTCAACACAAGCTTTGTCAAGTTAAACAAGATTAGAATTCTTTCTACTCCATAACTTTTTCTCATGCTTAGCATTATTATCATGTTTCTCAACTTTCAAGGCCTTAGCATTTTGAAGTTGAAGTTTAATCTCCTTATCCCTAGATTCATTTCCTAATTTGCATTTTTCAATATATTTATAACACCTAGGCTTAATGTGACCTATTGTGTTGCAATAATGGCAAATTGGAATAAAAGATGAGATTGTACCTTTTGGAGTTGAACTAGTTTCACTAGGAGTTTGCAAAGATACCTTGTTCGCCAACTTCTTCTTTGCTTTTGATCTTCTCTTCTTGTGTGGTTTCTTATCATTCACGACTTCATCAAAGTGTGTAGGAAATGGTGCTTCCAAGAGCTTCTCTTCAACTACCAAGTTGTTTTCACCACTATGAGAGTTAACAAGATTCGTAACACTATACACACTAACCGAATCATTCACTAAGTCCTTGATAGCCTCCTTAGCCGTGTCTATCTCTTCCATCAATTCTTGTTCTCTCTTCTTCAAAGAAGATATCACAATATCCTTCTCAAGGTTTATCTTTTCAAGTTCTCTAAACTTTTTCACAATATCACCTTTTTCACTAAGAAGTCTACGAGTAACAACCACAAACTCATCTAGTTGCTTCTTGATCAAATCATCCTTCTCAACTACTTCTCTTTGAGCATTGTCTCTAGCTTCTTCAAGCTTTTCTATCTTTTTCAACAACTCAAGATTAGTAGGAATGGAACTAGAGCTTCCATCATGATTTGCATCAAGGTCCTTGTTCAAAGATATTGTACTACTAATATCTAGTGGAGAATGAGAAGCCGTTAGAGCTATAAAGTTCCTCACCAACTCTTCATCACTTGAAGACTCACTACTAGAGCTCTCATTATCACTAGAATTATCATCACTCCAAGTAGCCGCCAACATTTTGCCTTTCTTGTCTTTCTTAAATGGCTTCTTGGTACACTCACTAGCAAAGTGACCAAAACCTTGACAATTATAGCATTGAACCTCCTTTTTGTTCATGGCTTGACTATTCTTCACAATCTTTGGAGATGATGTTCTCTTGACTCATTTTTTCTTAGAAGACTTGCCTTTAGGCTTGGCATTCTTCTTTAGAACTTCTTGAACCTTCTAACCAAGAATGCCATTTCACCATTTTCATCATCACTCTCCTCCTCAATAGCATTGAGAGTGATTCTCTTACTCTTGATCTTTGGCTTCAAGCACATCTCATAAGTTTGGAGAGACCCAAGCAACTCATCAATATTCATACTATCCATATCCTTGCTTTCCTCAATGGCCGTCACCTTTGATTTGAATCTCTTAGGAAGAGACCTAATGATTTTCCAATTTAAACGCTCTTTTGAGATAGGTACTCCAAGTGCTTGACATTGGTTAGCTATGTTAAGAAGCCGAAATTGGAAATCTTCAAACTTTTCTTCCTTACCCATACTTAAACCTTCAAATTGTGATGCCAACATTTGAAGCCTCGATTTCTTCACCGCTAAGGTTCTTTCATTAGTAACTTGGAGAGTATCCCAATCTTCCTTTGCAGATTCAAGATTTTGAATGTAGGAGAATTGATGCCCATCAACTCCTCTAAAGATGGCATTCATAGCACTATGGTGCCATTTAGCAACCTCAAACTCATTCATTATCCATTCACTCATTGGCTTGAGTATCATAGTTCCATTCTCTAAAACCTTGGTAGGAGGACTATAACCTTCTTCCACTACCATCTAAGACCTTTCATCAATAGAGCGGATGCAGGCTTTCATCCACAACTTCCAACACCCATAGTTAGTGCCACGAAGTAATAGTGGCCTAGTATTTGAGGCTCCTTCCACCATTACATCATCTTGTAAACCCATGACTTCAAACGCCTAAAAAAACAGTGAAAGTATCACCCCGGACTCACACTAAGTGAAATCTAGTGTCCTTCTCTAATAAAAATAGAAAATACAATCACGGTTAAATGCTCAAGGCTAACCTAGAGGGGGGGGAGGGGTGGGGGTGAATAGGTCAGACACATTTTTCAACTCCCTTAGAAACAAACAAAAGTTTGTTCCTCTAGATTGCTTGTATCACAATATATATTTTAATTAAGGATGATTAATCAATATATAAACACAAGTAAAGTGTGATACAAATAAGTAATTGTAACATATACACAATCAATATTATAAAGAGGAAGTCAACATACAAAGAAAGTTCTATCCACAATACAAATATTAGAGAGATAGGGATAGAGAAAAGTTGTCACAAGATATAACGTGGAAAACCTCCGAAGAGGAAACATCCACAGGCTAGCAGCCACCGGCAAATAAAATCCACTAGTAGATAAGACAAATACAATCTCTCAAGTGACCTCTTCACCTAGAAACTACCCTTCTATCCTACTCTAGAATTTGTCGCCCTATGCTCAACAATCCGAGGCTTTACAACTCTCGTCAAAACTTCCTTGCTCACCTTATCCAGATCTTCACAACCCAAGGCAAGACTTCTTGCTCAACTATCCGAGTCTTCCTAACTTTAGTCAAGACTTCCTTGCTCACCTATCTGAGTTCTCCCAACTTTAGGCAAGACTTCTTGCTAGACTATCCAAGGCTTCACACCTCTAGCCAAGACTTCCTTGCTCGACAATCCAAGGCTTGACACCTCTTGCCAAGACTTCTTGCTCAACACCATAGGTTTCACACCTATTGTCAAGACTTCCTTCTCATGAGGCATCTATATGATCATGAATGCAAAACGCAAACAAGCACGCAACAAAGAATGCTATGATCAACACATCCTATGGAAAATACTAGACATGAGCATGAATGCACAAATCACATATAGTCTAGTTAATCATGCATGTGTAATCAATCTAGATTATGTAAGATATGTTCAACATTAATCACAAACTAAATTCATGCATATATCTAAACTTGAATCACAAGATATGATCAACAAATTGCAAGATCAAGTTCAAATCACAAAAACCTAAAACATGCTAAAATCATATGACAATGTCAAATAGATTTAAGCAAAATTTCTAGAGCATATTCCTAATCATAGATTCAACAAATCACATGAATAGCTCAAAAGAACATAAGCACATGTATTATGTGAGAAATTCGGTCAAAAGAGCCTAATACATGTGAGGAACTATTTTTCTCAAAATCAATCAATCAAAGATAGTCAAATAGTCCTAGAATCAAAGCTAGAACAATACAATCCCAAACATGTGATAACATAGGCAAAATCAAAACCTAACTCAACATGAATGATTTCAATTGAAATTCAATCTAGCTTTGAAAGTATTCAAAACACAAATCAAAACACTCACAATATACAAATATATGTAGAAGAAGAAAACCCAAGGCAATTGACCAAGTTTTAAATGAAAACTTTGAGAGAAAATCAATACCTTAGTTGATTTAGGTGCAGTCCCGTTTTTTTATGATTAGACACCAAACACAGCAGTAAAATAAACTTAAACCGGTGGAGAAAAGATGGAGGATGAATAGATGAACACTCTCAACTTTTTATCACTCAAATCGAAGTTCAAATGAAGAAGTTATGGTGTTTGGAAGGTGAGAAAATTTAGAGAGAATTTCTGCACTTGATTTGAATTTCTTCTTAGAATTAAATGTGAGAGGGAGAGAGATTATAAAGCAGTTGGAAAAAAGAAAGCAAGAAAGACCAAAATAGCCCTCTTTAGAAGTGCACCCCAGAGATGGCGCATGGGCATCTCAGGGCAGCAAGGTTGTACGGCCTATATGGCCACGTGCCATCTCGGGCATGCACACCTCCATGGCCTTTTGGCCATGGTGCATTCCCCTCGCGCTTCCCTCTCGTTCTTCGACAGTTCTTCGGCCTCTGAACTCAGAATTCAAATATGTTTTTTGATTACAAACTGTAACTCTCACACAGACATGGACATATAAGATACTCAACCCAGAAAATAATAATTTGACTCGACATATGAAGACAAAGACAACGTATGAAACATGAGTTGAAAGTGTAGTAACTTTTGACTTAGAACTTGAAATCAATAGTATGAGTAACCGAAATGACCGAATCTCAATCAAGAATGATTTAAGACAAAATCCAAGTTCAATATCCATGTTATACAAAACATATACACACGTAAACACAATTCACACTAGAATGCAAACTACATAGAGATAGTTTCCAATCATGCATATTCAAAACATGTTATTTCCATACCAATGCATGAGCATTCATCTTCAAGTGTGTGAATCTGTTATGCATGGTGCACAACGATGCAGGGACACATATGAATGAATTGTATATGTGTGCCTATAATGGTGCACAACGATGCAGGGTCACAAATGTATGATATGTGTGTGTGTGCCAAAGCCTTGTAAAAGAAAGATAAGGTCTTAGTATACCTTTGTAGAACCAAATTGCATCTTTTCCCTTTGAAGACTTAGAACTTGCTTTGACTTGTTGTTTCTTCTTCCTTGAAGCTTGAATCATCATGAACCTAAACAACTAAGTCATTACAAGTAAACATCATTTTGATATGGAATTCATGCCAACACAAACTAAAACCTAACACATGTTTCTGTACAAAGTGAAAAGGCCAGCCCAACCTTAATTGTACAAACTTATTGAGGACAAGTCTTTCGGGTTAGGCATGTAGTACAGATAGGTTGCCCCAGCTTTGTCACACAATAAAGTGCTACAAAGCAATGCGATTATGAACACCCTTGTTAATCTTGCAACATCCTCCTCGCCAATTTCCTTCCCCACGAATCCTGTATACGCAATATAGAGCTCTGAAAAAATAACCCTCTTCTTTGCAATATTTGCCATCGGCTCACCAACCCACTTGATAAGATCATCTTTCTTCCTGTAACCGTCCATGCCGTACATAAGAGGATTTCCACAAATTGGTATGCCTATAATTACACTAAAATCTATCGGGGTCAACGTCATCTCCCCGATTTCATCGAAGTGGAAGGTATGTTGTTAGCGAATTACGTGGAAGCGTTGCTAGATAGAACACAAACAAACAATAGCAAAAAAAAAAAGAATTAAGATGAAGAGAATAAATCCAAACACACAACACAAGAATTTTCATGGAAACCCAAATAGGAAAAAAAAACCACGGCCGTCAAGACGACAAGAGAAAGTTCCACTATGTTGTAAATTGTTACAACCACACTCTCAGAATTCTCTATCTAAAATACCCCAAACCCAATTACACCCAAAGCTCTCTTGAGATCTCTCTTTTGTATTTGCTAATTGGCTCCACCATAAATAGCCTAGCGATTATGGTCTATCTATATGAATTACACGGAGTTAAAGATAAAAGGAAATCATACTCCTAAACGTACAAGAATTACTTTTTCCGTATAAATACTATTTTCAATTTATGACAAGTCTTTTTGTTTAAAAGAAATCATTTTCTTTTAAGTACATGACTTTTCTATTCTTCATGAACACAAACTCTTTTTCCTTTTTCGATTAGCACAAGAACTTTCAGACGAAAATACCTTTCTTATTTTCATGCAATATTCCTGATTTGAGCAAGATCCGTTATTGCCGCAGTTTAGGTCACGATTGGCCACCCGAGCCCAACACCACTATCATCGCTGTCAACCACCGCTCCAAATACTGTGGTTGGTGATTTGAATCAGCCGCGGTTCAAGCCGCGAGAATCCACAAGCGTTTGACCACTCCCTGTGCCGCAGTCTATGCACGTATCCGTACCGCAGTCAATATCGCAGTACCTACCAGATTCCGCTTTCTTCAGTTCTTTTCAGTCTTCAAGCCTCCCTCTATTAGGATTATGCTTGATAGCAAGATTATAATATTGTTTTTGATAATCTTTTCATATTAATAAAGTGATTTCTAGTTTAACAAATCTTATAGCATTTATAGTTTAATTATTATAATTGTCAAAACTAAATAATCATAAGGTCAAAAGACTATGACAAAAGAAGAATTGTTCATACATCTAGATATGTATGAGGTAGACACAATTCTTTAGTTAGTCTTGAAGAATATTCACAACTTAAGATTAAAGGTTGGGCGCCTTTATCTTGTCAAAGTTGTAGATTCTTTTGCTAGCATTTGAGTGGGATCAAATGTGTTATGATGAGTCTAAAATCATTAAAGTGTGGTGTCTTTGGGTAAAAGAATCTAGTGCACTGGGTGCATTGAATAGAATTAAAATGAAATACTTTATCTAGAACCGTCAATGAATAAAAATTTCATTTGAATACAATCGGAGAGTCTATCTCAATCCTGAGATAAATGATGGACTTATGGTTGCAAGTGTTATCATTTGAGCTATCAATGAGTACGATTATATAGCATAGTCTATCCCCGATAGTTTGGTGGTATTCATTTGTTAATTGATAGAGGACTTCATTTATAGATATGGACATCATGGCTCCATTTATTAAATGAGAGTAGAATATCATCATATGGAAGTTTTGAGGTATTGGATATTAAATCTTAACGTTAAGTTTTCAGTAGTGTCTATTGAAACATGGCTTCTGGACAATTCAAGATATCCAAGTTCAAAATGTGGTCATATGAGTTAATATGGTAACTTGGAGAGCTATAGACGGTCTATGAGCTCTTGCCGATTACTGGTATTCTTCACGAGGATACACTTTCTCCAATAAGGTTGTCTAGGGTATGAATGAGTAACATCAACTTATTCTATCTTTATTTAAGAGTTCAATTTTAGTTCTTTAGTGGAATGAACTAAAATTAAATAGATCGGACCTAAGTGAATCATTTGTTGATTGTGATTGCGTTGTGTCTATTAGAGCTTAAATTTAGATAGCCTGCCCAGATCCCTAATCCACACGAACTTGCATGGATCACTTGAAATATTCTACCGGACCAATTTAGGGGTCCATCTAGAATTTATTTAGGCATCTGAACTTGTTTCTTTTTGTAAGAATAGGTCTAGTTCACATGTTGACTTTTTATTAAAGTCCAATGGATTTAATAAAATAAGAAAAATAATATATGGCCTATATACATGTGTTGGGCATCAAGACTAATTAAGAATAGCTTAATTATATTATTTTTATTTTATTATTTAATTAAATGGAAATTAATTAATTTGTTGATTAATTTATTATTTAATTAAAAGTCAAAATCTTATTCCTAGTAAAAGTTGGTCTCCTAAAATTATACTATTTTTGGTAGTATAATTAATATTAAAAACTATATTTGATAAGTAAATAAATAAAAGGAATTATTTATCTAATCAAATTAGGAAGTCTTTAATATGATTACAAATACACTATTGAGTTGGATTAGGAGTCCTGGTTGAGGAAAGAATTCCTTTTTAAAAAGGATTCATAACCACCAAAAAAATCTACCTAAGGAAAGGATTCTTAACTACCAAGTAAATCCTTCTTAGGAAAGGATTTGTGATCCTAATCTATATCCTATGAAATTCGGCCAGTCCATGTATATATACAAAAGGATAGAATTCCTTTTAGATAAGGATTCTTAACCACCAAATAAATCCACCTAAGGAAAGGATTCTTGCCAACCAAGTAAATCCTTCTTAGGAAAGGATTTACGATCCTATATATGTGTGTGTGTGTGTGTGTGTGTGTGTGTGTGTGTGTGATTTTCGTTCAGCCTTAAGATTGTTAGAGTAAAAATTTAGGCCAACCTAAGTGTTTTCTAAGAGACAATTTTGCTTGGCAAGAGAGAATTTTGAGAGAGAAAAAGTTAGTATTTTACTCCAGACAAAATTCAATCAACTCTAAGATATAGGGTGTGGAATTCGGCCAAGGAGAAAAGAGAAAAAGAGAACGTTTTTGTTTTTGATAGTATACTAGTATCCTTTACATCAAAAGGGTTTTGTGTACAAAATCAAATCGGGTTCACGCGAGTTTCAATCAAGTAGATTGATAATTCACAAGTGACCGGACGTTCTTGGATTTTTATCTTGGAGAATATGTGTAACTAACAAAGAAAAGATTTTGTTTGTCTCCATCCTCAGGTATACAATTTAAAGAAAGGGAGCCCACACTCTTAGGTGATTCATGTTCATGATTGGATTGGAAGATCTTAAGGAATCAATTCGACGCTTGTTCAATCGTCACGAGAAAAAGGTACGATACTTTTATATACGTCAATAAATCTAGGGTTAAGGTTCTCTTTGCATAAAAGGGAAAAAAAATATTTATATGCAAACCCTAATTTTTTATAAATTTATTTTGTCACGCTTCCGCTGCACGTGTTTTTTCCCTACACCCCCAATCAAGATTTTCTACTTACAAACGTATTCAACGTCTCCAGGAAGTCTCTGCATTGGTTGAATCCCATTCAGTAGCCATTAGAAATTCAAGCCATATCCAACAATCCTCCCTTATGGCGAGAATTTGCAAAACTCTGTCCATAGCTATGACTCTCATCACCGAGAATCAACATACCCACCACAAAGTATAATTACTTAGGAACACCCATCCCAATATTTCATCGGCACATGTCGATATTTACCTTGTTGAAATTATGGTGTAACTCCTCGCATTAGGCTTCTAGGGAGTTCGTTCAGCCATCAACATCCTTGTCCACCATACACCTTGCATCATTGCCTAACCAATGCCCGTGCGTAAATTGTGGACCCTCTATCAGCAATACATCCTTTTTCACACCAACTAGCGGTCATGCCATGAGGATGATTATGCCCATTTAGAGGGCATCGCTGTAGTCGTCATACTCAAGAGAGGAGATTGCCGGATCCCCCTCTTTGGAGCCATTAGCAGCACTTGTATTCTTATTTTTGCAATCCTTCCTTAAATGTCCAGATTGTCCACATGCCCAACAAATGCCTTTCTTCTTGGAGCCTCCCTTCTTCTTGTCAACCAACAAAGCAGAGTTATCAGAAGATTTGTTAGGATTATGCTCGATAGCACGAGTGTAATATTGTAATTAACAATATTTTCATACGAATAAAGTGATTTCTAGTTTAACAAATCTTATAGCATTTAGAGTTTAATTATTATAATTGTCAAAAGTAAATAATCATAAGGTCAAAAGACTATGAGAAAATAAGAATTGTTCATACATCTAGATATGTATGAGGTAGATACAATTCTTTAGTTAGTCTTGAATAATATTCACAACTTAAGATAGAAGGTTGGGCGCCTTTATCTTGTCAAAGTTGTAGATTCTTTTGCTAGCATTTGAGTGGGATCAAATGTGTTATGATGAGTCTAAAATCATCAAAGTGTGGTGTCTTTAGGCAAAAGAATCTATTGCACTAAGTGCATTGAATAGGATCAAAATGAAATACTTTATCTAGAACCGTCAATGGATAAAAGTTTTCATTTGAAGACAATCAGAGAGTCTATCTTAATCCTGAGATAAATGATGGACTTATGGTTGCAAATGTTATCATTTGAGCTATCAATGAGTACGATTATATAGCATAGTCTATCCTTGATAGTTTGGTGGTATTCATTTGTTAATCAATAGAGGACTTCATTTATAGATATGGATATCGTGGCTCCATTTATTGAATGAGAGTAGAATACCATCATATGGATATTTTAAGGTATTGGATATTAAATCTTAACGTTAAATTTTCAATAGTGTCTATTGAAACATGGCTTCTGGACAAGTCAAAATATCCAAGTTCAAAATGTGGTCATATGAGTAAATATGGTAACTTGGAGAGCTATAGGCGGTCTATGAGCTCTTGGCGATTATTGGTATTCTTCACGATGATACACTTTCTCCAATAAGGTTGTCTATGGTACGAATGAGTAACATCAACTTATTCTATCTTTATTTAAGAGTTCAATTTTAGTTCTTTAGTGGAATGAACTAAAATTAAGTAGATTGGACCTAAGTGAATCATTTGTTGATTGTGATTGGGTTGGGTCTATTGGAGCTTAAATTTAGATAGCCCGCCAAGATCCCCAATCCACACGAACTTGCATGGATCACTTAATATATTCTACCGGACCAATAGGGGTCCATCTAGAATTGTAATAAGGCATGTGAACTTGTTTCTTTTTGTAAGAATAGGTCTAGTTCACATGTGGACTTTTTATTAAGGTCCAATGGATTTAATAAAATGAGAAAAATAATATATGGCCTTTATACTAGGTATGGGCGGCAAAGGCTATGGTGAATAGCTTTAATATATTATTTTTATTTTATTATTATTTAATTAAATGGAAATTAATTAATTTGTTGATTAATTAATTATTTAATTAAAAGTCAAAATCTTTTCCTATTAGGAGATGGTCTCCTAAAACTATACTATTGTTGGTAGTATAGTTAATGTTAAAGACTATATTTGATAAATAGATAAATAAAAGGAGTCATTTATCTAATCAAATTAGGAAGTCTTTAATATGGTTACAAACACACTATTGAGTAGGATTAGGAGTCTTGGTGTAGGAAAGAATTCTTTTTGAAAAAGGATTCTTGGTCACTAAGTAAAACTACTTAGTGGTAGAATTCTTATTTGAAAAGGATTCATAACCACCAAGTTAATCTACCTAAGGATAGAATTCTTGTTCATCAAGTAATCTTTCTTAGGAAAGATTAAACACTCCTAATCTACTTCAAACAAGGGAAATTCGGCCATCACAATATATAGTTAATGGAGTAGTTAGTTTTCTTCTAAGATAAGGATTCTAACTACCAAATAAATCCACCTAAGAAAAGGATTCTTTTCAACCAAGTGAATCCTTCTTAGGAAAGGATTTACGAACCTATATATATATGGATGATGAATTCGGCCAGCCCTAAGGCATTAGAGGTGAAGTTCGGCCAAGGTATATTTTTCTTAGTGAAGAATTCGGCCATCATAGGATTTTGAGGGAGAAAAATCTGATTTTACTCTAGATAAAATTCCATCATCTCTAAACAATAGTGTGTGAATTCGGCCAAGTAGATAAAAAAAGGGAACGTTTTTGTTTTCGATAGTATACTAATATCCTTTACATCAAAAGGGTTTTGTGTACAACATCGAATCAAGGTTCACACGAGTTACAATCAAATTGATTGATAATTCACAAGTGACCGGACGTTATTGGATTTTTCTCTTGGAGGATATTTGTAACTAACAAAGAAAAGATATTTGTTTTATCCATCCTCAGGAATACAATTTAAAGAAAGGGAGCACGCACTCCTAGGTGATTCACGTTCGTGATTGGATTGGAAGATCTTACGGAATCAATTCGGCGCTTGTTCAATCGTCACGCGTAAAAGGTACGATACTTTTATATATACATCAATTAATCTAGGGTTAAGGTTCTCGTTGCATAAAAGAGAAAAAAAAAAATTATACGCAAACCCTAATTTAATTTTTTAACACGCTTCCGCTGCGTTTCTAAACCGTTTTTTTTTCTACAAGATTTACCTTCACTCTTTAGCCTTTGTTCCTCAGAGATTACTTTGTTTGCTACATCTTCAAAACATATGGTTAAACTCCCATGCATTAAGATTGGCTTCATGTGTGTATAGGATGGTGGAAGGGACCAGATTAATCTTAAACCTTTATCTTCTTCATCAATCTTTACTCCAATCGATTCTAATTCGAAAACTATCCCATTGAGCACTCCTAGATGATCGGAAATCTTCGTACCTTCAGACATCTGCAGCGTGTGAAACTGCTCCTTCAAGTAGAATCGGTTGCAGACGGTATTCGATTGATACAATTCTTTAAGCTTCTCCCAAAGTTCTTTCGCTGAATATGTTCCTTGAATATTTGCAAGAACATTCTTGGCTAAGCTCAATTGTATCACATGTGTAGCCTTCTCGTCTAGATCTTCCCATTCATCATCGCTCATCACCGGTTTTCCAGAACTAGCACCAGCAATTTCTTTTCTAGAATCTCCAGAGCCTTCAGGGTTCTCAGGGGTTGGGTTGCCCTTTAACACCTTGTGTAAACCGCATTGGATTAGCAAATCTTTGACTTGAACTTGCCATAAGCCAAAGTTAATTTTTCCATCAAACTTCTCAACCTCGAATCTCATCAACTTTGTCATCTCCAGTTTGTTAAGATCACTATCAAGCAACCAACGCTCTGATACCAAATGTTAACAAATTATGTGGAAGCGTTGCTAGACAGAACACAAACAAACAATAGCAAAATAAAAGAATTAAGATGAAGAGAATAAATCCAAACATACAACACAAGAATTTACTTGGAAACCCAAATCGGGAAAAAACCACGACCGTTAGGATGACAAGAGAAAGTTTCACAATGTAGTAAATTGTTACAGCCACACTCTCAGGATTCTCTCTCTAAAATACACCAAACCCAATTACACCCAATGCTCTCTTGAGATCTCTCTTTTGTATTTGCTAATTTGCTCCACCACAAATAGCCTAGCTATTATGGTCTATTTATATGAATTACATGGAGTTAAAGATAAAAGAAAATCTTACTCCTAAACATACAAGAATTACTTGTTCCGTATAAATACTATTTTCTATTTATGACAAGTCTTCTTGTTTAAAAGAATCCTTTTCTTTTAAGTACATGACTTTCCTATTTTTCATGAAGATAAACTCTTTTTCCTTTTCTTATTAGCATAAGAACTTCCAGAAGAAAATATCTTTCCTATTTTCGTGTAATATTCTAGATTTGGGTAAGATCCTTTACTGCTATCGTTTGAGTCGCAGTTGGCCACCTGTACCCAACACCACGATCATCGCTGTCAACCACCGCTCAAAATACCGTGATTGGTGCATTGCCTCTACTGCGGTCCAGGCCGTAAGAATCCACAGGCGTTCAACCGCTCCCTATGCCGGGTCTATGCACGTGTCCGCACCACGGTCCAGACCACAGTACCTACCGAATGAAATTTCCTTTAGTTCTTTTCAGTCTTCAAGCCTCCCTCAATCACGATCTATTACTTCCAAACATATCCCATGTCTCCAGGAAGTCTCCGCATTGGTTGAATTGTTAGGATTATGCTCGATAGCAAGAGTATAATAATGTATTGACAATCTTTTCATATTAATAAAGTGATTTCTAGTTTAACAAAACTTTTAGTATTTATAATTTAATTATTTTAATTGTCAAAAGCAAATAATCATAAGGTCAAAAGACTATAAGAAAATAAGAATTGTTCATACATCTAGATATGTATGAGGTAGACACAATTTTTTAGTTAGTCTTGAATAATATTCATAACTTAAGATAAAAGGTTGGGCGCCTTTATCTTGTCAAAGTTGTAGATTCTTTTGCTAGCATTTGAGTGGGATCAAATGTGTTATGATGAGTCTAAAATCATCAAAGTGTGGTGTTTTTGGGTAAAAGAATCTAGGGCACTGGGTGCATTGAATAGAATCAAAATGAAATACTTTATCTAGAACCGTCAATGAATAAAATTTTTCATTTGAAGACAATCAGAGAGTCTATCTCAATCCTGAAATAAATGATGGACTTATGGTTGCAAGTGTTATCATTTGAGCTATCAATGAGTACGATTATATAGCATAGTCTATCCTCGATAGTTTGGTGGTATTCATTTGTTAATCAATAGAGGACTTCATTTATAGATATGGATATCATGGCTCCATTTATTGAATGAGAGTAGAATACCATCATATGGATGTTTTGAGGTATTGGATATTAAATCTTAACGTTAAGTTTTCAATAGTGTCTATTGAAACTTGGCTTCTGGACAAGTCAAGATATCCAAGTTCAAAATGTGGTCATATGAGTAAATATGGTAACTTGGAGAGCTATAGGCGATCTATGAGCTCTTGGCGATTACTGGTATTCTTAATGAGGATACACTTTCTCCAATAAGGTTGTGTAGGGTATGAATGAGTAACATCAACTTATTCTATCTTTTTTTAAGAGTTCAATTTTAGTTCTTTAGTGGAATGAACTAAAATTAAATAGATCGAACATAAGTTAATCATTTGTTGATTGTGATTGGATTGTGTCTATTGGAGCTTAAATCTAGATAGCTCGCCAAGATCCCCAATCCACACGAACTTGCATGGATCACTTGATATATTCTACCGAACCAATTTAGAGATCCATCTAGAATTGTATTGAGGCATGTGAACTTGTTTCTTTTGTAAGAATGGGTCTAGTTCACATGTGGACTTTTTATTGAGGTCCAATGGATTTAATAAAATAAGAAAAATAATATATGTCCCATATATATGAGTTGGGCGGCAAGGCTATTAAGAATAGCTTAATTATATTATTTTTATTTTATCATTTAATTAATTGGAATTTAATTAATTTGTTGATTAATTAATTATTTAATTAAGAGTCAAAATCTTTTTCCTAGTAGGAGATGGTCTCCTAAAATTATACTATTGTTGGTAGTATAATTAATATTAAAGACTATATTTGATAAGTAGATAAATAAAAGGAATTATTTATCTAGTCAAATTAGTAAGCTTTTAATATGGTTACAAATATACTATTGAGTTGGATTAGGAGTTTTGGTGGATGATAGAATTCCTTTTAGAAAAGGATTCTTAACCACCAAGTAAATCCACCTCAGGAACTGATTCTTAACAACCAAGTAAATCCTTCTTTGGAAAGGATTTGTGATCCTAATATATATTCTTGTGAATTTTGGCCAGCTCATATATATATATATATATATATATATATATATATATAAGAAGATAGAATTCCTTTTAGAAAAGGATTCTTAACTACCAAATAAATCCACCTAAGGAAAGGATTCTTGACAACCAAGTAAATCCTTCGTAGGAAAGTATTTGTGATCCTATATATTTACCCTTGTGAATTTCGGCCAGCCCTATGATTCTTAGTGTAAAACATTTCGGCCAACCTAAGTGTTTTCTAAGAGAGAATTTTGTTCGGCAAGAGAGAATTTTGAGAGAGAAAAATTTAGTATTTTACTCTAGACAAAATTCAATCAACTCTAAGATATATGGTGTGGAATTCGGCCAAGGAAAAAGAGAAAAAGATATCGTTTTTGTTTTTGATAGTATACTAGTATCATTTACATCAAAAGGGTTTTATGTACAAAATCAAAATCGGGTTCACGCGAGTTTCAATCAAGTAGATTGATAATTCACAAGAGACCCGACGTTCTTGGAATTTTTCTCTTAAAGGATATTTGTAACTGACAAAGAAATAGATTTTGTTTGTTTCCATCCTCAGATATACAATTTGAAGAAAGGGAACCCACACTCCTAGGTGATTCACGTTCGTGATTAGATTGAAAGATCTTACAGAATCGATTCGGTGCTTGTTCAATCGTCACGATAAAAAGGTACGACACTTTTTATATACATCAATTATCTAGGGTTAAGGTTCTTGTTAGTCAAAGGGAAAAATTTTATTTATACGTAAACCCTAATTTTATTAATTTTTCTTACGCTTCCGCTGCGCGGGGTTTTATTTTCCCTGCATGAATCCCGTTTGGTAGCCATTGGAAATTCAAGTCATATTCAACATATGTGTGGTATCCCACCACCGGTCGGCTAGGCCCATGATAATTATTCACTTTCTGGTTGATAAATATTTTCCTAAAACCTTCATAAACTTGCCAAAACAGCTTCAGAAACCTTCTTCTACACAGAGTCGAGCAATTCTTTATACCAGGATTCGAAAAATGAACGATTTTTGTAGCCTCTTATTTCCTTGTCATGAGGTTGTGTGTCAATGAATAAATTAATTCAAACCTACCGACAAACTAGCATACTCGTTATCGTACAATGGTTTTTTCAAGCACAACAAAAATACATATAGCAATCTAGTTATCGTACAGTAACAAAAGAAAAACTATATGATTGTCATTCACGGCAAACAGATCATAAAAAAAAATGTCATTCAAATATAATACAGTATAATTAATGATTGTATGATGGTTATTCGAACAGTATAAATATCACAAACAACATTAATTGAGGATCCACATGGAAATTCTTTTTAATTCTCAATAGTAATAGTTTATTTGGAAATGAAAAACTGAAATGTACTGATCACAATAAATTTTATCAAACATATCTTTCCCTATATATAAAAAAATATTCAATCAAAGGAGTTTACCCTAAGCATTATGTGCAATTCATGATCCACATGGAGACGATTCTTCGTAACATCCCTAGAAAGCTTCCACGACTTTAATCCGTAACACGCGGGGCAATATCCACCCTGACTATCTTCATTATACAATCCTTCAGCATGCTCTTCATTATGATTTTTTATGTGTGAAGCTTCAACTGTGGTTTCAAGTACTCTCTTATGACGTGGCATAATAATGATTAAGAAATCTCTATAAAACACAAATTAAAACTCTTGCCTCAATGGCTCAATGTTGATTGTTGACTTAAACAAGCATCATATAATGAAACAAACAACACAAAAATTGTAACTTCTCTACTATTGAATTAAACAAGCATCATACAAAAGAAACAAACAACACATATGTAACATAACATAAATATAGTTTGGGTAATAAATCGACAAGTAAAGCTAACAAATTATTTTTTTATTAGGAAAAATAAACCATAAATGTAATCTTTAGTATGAATAATCAAATATTTACTCACCTCTTCAGAGTTGAAAATCTAAGCAGCGTCAAACAGCTTAAGCCCTGAGACCAGTCACAAGATTTGTGAAGAAGAATATGATGACTTCCATTAACACGATGAAGTTTTTTTTTTTTTTGGTTAGAATTACAATTAACCGTGATAAACTCATAACCAAAAAAGACCTTTTACGTTTCTTAATAACTCAAAAGGTTATACTTACAAGATTTAACTTAATAAAGAGTATAACACAAATAGGAGTTGTCATTAACGGCTTACAACAGTGATTGTATATATGAAATGGACGGTGGTATTCGTTTGAGTTCACTTTTTCTCACCTCCTTTCAAGGGGGTGAGCATTACCGCCTCTTAAAAACATAACATGTGTCCCTAGAGGGGATAAATTTGTCCAAACCCTTTATCTTTAAGACTATTTTACCCCCCAATAGACACATGTAATGTTTTTGGGAGGGGAGTAATGCTTACCCTCCTTGATTGAAAGGGGGTGAGCAAAAATGGACTCTATTTCTTTATGTTTATTGAAAAATTTATTGGTTGCTGGATCCTGGTGTAACATTAAAATCGAATTATGACATCTTTGTCTAGGGGATTGGTGTATTATTTATTTATTTTTGACACAATCACGCCAAAGTAATTGCCCAATGCATGTTCGGTTGATCACCCAACTGAAAAAAATAATTATGATTATTTTCAAATTGAAAGATATTTTTATATTTTCCACCAACACCAGTCTTTCATGCTAACCGATAATCATCCAATTTCGTGTCCCGATAAACAATCTTTGCATAATCTTCGAAAGCTTCGAATCCATCTTCATGACCAATAGTAACAAAAAAGTTTTTAAATCGCCAATGTCGAATACAGATTCTGGGAAGATTTTTTTCATAACATGTTCTTGATCTTGAACCTGCGTTCATATCATTTGCTCGAAAGTTGTTCCCGTTCCTGTAGAAAGGAGAGATGCCAACCATCTCTCTTTTCTACGAACATCTTGTATCCGTCATACACCTTTAAAATATTAAACAGTTCTCTTGATGTTGTTTCATTGTTATACGCAATTAAAATAATTTTGAAGTAATTTAACGAACTTATAGGTTTCCAAAAGAGTAATGCTAGATGTCCCTATCTTTGCATAGTCCAAAACCGAACAAAAAACACAAACAAGTTAAAAGTTTATAGTATATGTAACATATAATTACACTGTAAAATGCGTGACCATAATACAATAGTTTTGATCGTTGGTAAATGTTGTGGCATATTAATATAAAATTTTCTTTGGTAATTAAGTTAAACCAAACTAGAAAAAAAAATCAGTGAGGCTCGATAGTTTTTGATCCATTGGGATGAATATTGTCCCATTTTAGTTCAAAAAAAACAAACTTTGCATAGTCCATAACCGCACAACAAACATAAACACAAGTCCATAGTTTGTAGCATATGTAACAAATAATCACACCAAAAATGTGTGACCATAACACAATAGTCTTTTGTAACGTCTGAAAACAAAATTAAAAAAATGAGTCATTGGTTACAAATCACGCATTACAATAGAATTCATGAAATTGGAAATTAGAAACACTGTTCATATTCATTGGCAAGTTTAAAAACAATTGCACTTTAGGAAGCGATCAATAATACAAATCAAACGCCATTGTCCAAAGTAGACTGAGTTTGCAGTGGACTAAGCTTTTCCCATTCTCCATTTGGTTGAGCCATCATCATATAATCTTGGAAGGACTTGAAGCTAACCTTAAGATCTGTGCTATAATGATGTTGGATATCTCGAATATGAAATTCTGAAGTCTGAAAAATCTTCTAAGAGGTGTCTGTGGACATCCTTTCATTCAGGACCTTATATTTTTCCTCCAGTACTCCAAACATGGCAATTAATTCGAATGAGTTCAGCAGAAACATCTTCGGCAACTAGAAGAGACAGAGTGGTTGTTTTCTCGCTAGTGGATGGTGATGGCTTTTTTGTTTCTTGATTGAAAAAAGAGTAGTTTTCAGTTTTGTCAATAGAGGTAAGTGATAAGTATTGGCAGTCCATTCTGTAGATTAGAGAGAATTTCAAATAATAAAAGTTAATATAGGTGGAGTCATTAACATAGTGAATTGGCAACCCACATTTATAGAGAAAACCAATTTACACCCATGACCTATTTCCAATGTAAATCGATTTAATGTTTACTATTATCATTGGCGTAGGAAGTGAGAATAAGGCAATGAAGGGATAACTAATTGACCAATTACGTGCATAACAGAGCAATAATTACCGATAAACTGTTATCAGGTAGATGATCAAGCATTGGGCAATTAGTGATAGGTTTTTAAAAAAGTAAATGAATTTACTTTTGTGTCCCTAAATGAAATCGCTGAAAACCCAACGGAAATATTTTACTTTATAAAAATACCTCTCTCCAACATAGATGCACATATTTAGATCTTTCTTTCGTTTTTCTTTACAGACACACACCTGCAAACAATCGTTCATATCTTTTTATGACATACATTCATAAATTTCTTTCTTCTACAAATACACCATCCCACTATGGAAGGAAGTTGAAGCACATTAAGAAACACCAATGGTGGAATGGTTACATTCAGAAACAAATACTATGAATGTGGGAGAATGGCTGTATTGAAAATCTATGAAACGGAAAACAATCTAGGTAAGTTGTTTTATACTTGTGAAAGTAAACTATGCAAGTTTTTTACTTGGTGGAAGCCAGATCCAATAGTTTTTCAAACTTGGCAAAGGGCTGAAGAAATCAATAGAGATGCGAAAGAAATCAAAGTGTTAAATGCAAAGATGCAGAAGCTAAAAATATTTTTACATGAAATAAAGCCCAATTTGGAGTCCATTCAAATTGGCTTAAGAATGATGACACTGTATAATTTATTTTTCTTTGGTGTTTCATCAGCTGTGTTGTTTCTAATTGTACTAATGTTTTTGATAGTAGTAGAATGTGTAATGCATACATGATGTTAATAAAGGTAACATCATTTTGAAATTGTATTCAGGCTTTACTTTTAATATGATTAAATCCTTAGAAAAAGGATAATCATATGCTCATCGCTTCAGATGATTGTTATACATTTTATTGTTGATCATTCTTTATTGGCAAGACTGTTTTATTAATAGTTATGCAACTAATTTCATACAACAATGAGTATATGATAAACTGAGTCAAGACTAAATATACTAATGACACAACAATAATTGATTGCTAATTGTAATTCTTGTTTTAAACAAGAAATTACACGTCCACTTTTATAACATAGTAACACATAGAAAACATACCATTCATATACATATATCTGTGATTCCAGAAATAACGATAACAAAAGTTGTGATTATTATAAAAATACAGAAAAATATTGAAAGATATAAATAAAGAAAAAAAGAACAAACAGAAAACAGCAGTCACCGACCTAGGGCATCCCTTGCTTGTGTCCATTCAATCTTATCCCAATGCCTATGTGGTTGAATAGTCTTCATGTATTCTCTGAAGAGATTGAATCCATTAAGACGACCATCTTCAAAGTGCTTGTGAATGTCTCGCAGGTGAAAGTCACTGGTTCGAAGACGCTTCCAAGACCTGTCACGAGAAACACTTGTACGAAGGCAGGAGTTAGTGGCCTCCAATAATTCCACATGGATACTCAGTTTAATGAGTAGATCGAACACTTCATCCTCAATTAGAGGAGACTCATAAGTTGTTTTCTTAAAAGAGGAAGTCGAAGGGTATGTTGTCTGTGAAAAAGCAGAACTGATGGGTTTGTTAGTTGTTCACTAATTGAGATTGAATTTTCTGAAGAGATCGGTGAAAGTTTAGAGAGTACCATTGTGTTTGACATAATGAAGAAAGTTTTTTTCTTGAAAAAAAAAAGATGAAGAAAGTTAACCAAAAGAAGAAAGTTCTGGATCCCACTCGTTTATAGAGATAATAAATTCACAATATTTATTACTCAAATAAAAATGTGATGACAAGTAAGTACATGTAATTGATTAAACTTGTTTAGAATACTACCGGTTCAATAATAACAACTATTATTTAAATATGGGAAATCGTGCTTTCTCTTATTACTTTGAATGGGAATGGGAAGGTTTTAGAAAATAGCTACAATGTTTCTATCACTAAACTCGTATTACGAGTAATAAATCTTTATGTTTATCTTAATAGAAATGGGAAGCCTGTTAAAGGGTGTCTAGAAAATATTTATTGTGACCTTTCAATTACTAAATTCACTTCACAAGTAATAAATCTTTATGTTTATCTTATTTTTGGAAGTTTAAACCCCTAATGTTCATAAACTATATTAACCCAACTAATTCTAAAATAAATAAATAAAATGGACACTATAAACACCGTATAAAACCATACAATAACAAATATTTTATCGTGAATGTCTGGTTGCTGGTTAAAATTCTAGCTTTTAGATTTCAATCAAAGGGTGTATATAAATTAAAGGTTTACATATTCAAAAATATTAAAACAAAGAGTAACTAAGTCTCTCACATTACTTACCATGGGCATTATAAGCAACATGATCATGCATTGGGCATTAACGTTTTATTTTTTTAGATAATTTTGAATTTCAACAGAAAAAGAATACAAATATGACTTTAAATAGTTATAGTAGAGATGTGCATATATGCGTTTCTCATTTTTAATATTTTTTTCCAAATTGAACAAGCAAATTTAAACTAAAAAGGACACCCAAGAAAATGGATAATATAGATCAACATCACTAATTAACAGTAGAGTTGTGAATAAACGAATTTAAACTTAAACTAAAATATATTATCACACCATTAAAGAACTGATTACACAAAAGCAAGTACATAAAATGGCAATTAAAGCGTATAGTAACAATCAAAGGAAAAGAGGAAATATTACAACTAAGTGAACAGTCAGTCCAGTACACCTCTAGCTTTAATGGGATCAACATTATCCCATTCTCCTTCTGGGAAAATCTTCTTTGCGTAGTCCCTCATGAGTTCGAAGCCAACCCTATGACCATAATCAAATCCTAGCTGGACCGGACGATGGTACGATTTTGAAGATCTGGACAATCTCCTAGTTACTTCATCTGCGAGAACTTTGCTATCTTCCTCTAATTTGACAACCCTTTCCTCCATAAGTCAGATTTTCTAGAGAGTTACTCCAGTACTATCTTCATTTGGGGAAGATGGAGCAGTTACTTTTGCATTTTTGGGAAAGGGATCATGTTCGTCCATATCTCCAAAAAGTTATTTACAAGAGAATAACAAAAAATTCAAAATGAGAGGTGAGAACAAAATGGTATATGACATTGATTGGTAATAATAACTGACCAATTAAGGGTATGCATTAATATGACAATGTGACATAGTTAAACCTCTATACATTAATACCCTTGTGCCTAGTTTTCTGTGGTGCCTTGATGTTTTCTTGTTTCTTTTTTAATATAGTTTTTCTTCTAAAAAAAAATCCTTGGAACATGAAAATTAGTTCATTAATGAGTTAATATCATGAAGCATGTACATTAATGATCGGTGGTAAATGATGTAGCATATTGATGTAAAAAATGTTGGAAAATTTATGACAAACTACCGATTTGAAAGGGTTATTTGAGTATGATCGGTTTCATGAAAATTAAAGATCAATGTATATTCGAATTCTCCTTCGTGAGAGCTTTGAAATGGTATACTCAAACTCATAAATCGATTAATGGGTGAATGAGAAATTGAGTCTCAAAGTGAGCCCATTGTGTAGGGAAAATATACATCCCACATTGGTTGGGTAAAATACTTATATGTGGTATATAAGTAGTTGTATGATAGTAGCTTATCAACATATGTAAGGGCATGTCTTGCGTACGCATGCTGTTCCGGTTGGACTATGAGAGTACAACCGATTTTTTGCTACTATGTTGAATTTAATTTTTCCTAAATCAGTTTGTTGATAAGGAAAGAATTAAATATTTTCCCTAAGTTAAACGTTTTAAATAAATGATAAGGAAAAATGGAATTTTCCATTTTGATTAAGGAAATATTTGATTTCCGTTTTGGATTCTGATACTTACTTGATCACTAAGTAATCAGAATCAATGATCAATTTTGGATTCTGATACTTACTTGATCACTAAGTGATCAGAATCAATGATCAATCAAGAATAAATCTTTTAGAAGATTATTCTTTAATTAAATTTCCTTTATCATTTAAAACGTTGTAATTAAGCAATTTCCAAAATTGATCTCTTTGACTTCGGTTACATAAAAATAAAATAAAAAACCCTAGTCTACACTTCTAGAATTGAAATCATTCTTGCACTCACGAAATCAGAAGTTTTTTTTTCTTCTCTCCTTCTCGTTTTTATTCTTCAGTGTATGGTAAGTTCGAACCTAATTTGAGTTCGCTGAGAGTGGTTGTGTTTCGCACTTCCACTGTTGAATCGTTGTATCCTGGGAGACAATCGCTATACACATAGGGTGTTATATACGGCGAAATTGTCTTAAGGACACCGTGTGAAACACGGGCCTCGATTCCTTAACGTTTTGTTTCTGTTTATTATGTTCTGCAGATTCGAACCAGATTGTTTTTGCGTATTAAAAACAACAATCTTAAGACAAATTTCTTCTTTTCCCCTTCTAAACTCTTATCAAAAGAGTTTTCTACAAAAACAACTTTCTGGTTTTGGTTTCTGGTTCAGATCGTGACAAACTTGAAAAAAAAAACGGTGGAAATCGGGTCTAATTCTAGACACTGATTTCACATAATAATCTGATTTAATTTTTGGAAAATCAGGTCTATTAACAGACACTGATTTGGAAATCAATTGTGATTTCAATTTGGTAATCGGGTCTCCAATACTAGACACTGATTGTGATTTTAATTGTGAAATCTAGAATCAATTATTGATTCACCGGTTTGATATCAACTGATTGATATCGGTACTATCAAATAACATATATGATATTTGTGTGATTATGATAGTATATCGGTTGTACACACAAGTTGTGTTAATACATGATAGTTTAGAGATATAGAATTGTAGTCTATATCTGAAACAACCGTTAAAATGATTATATCTTTATATAATCAGGTACAAACCAGTTTATATATATACGAGTATATATATATTAAGTTCACTTAATCTCAAGTATTGACACTGGTTTTCAAATCATTTTATTTATTAATATGTATGTGCTATATATATTGTTGATATATATTAACATACAATTAGATCGATTGATATATTAGTATGTTGTACTGATATGTGTGGAACTAAATAATACAAAATTTTGGTCAATCAAAAGACAGTATTATTGTTTGATATCAGTGTTAGATATCAATTGGAATAAATTTGTTATATTATTATATAATCTTACCAAGTAGCAGCATTGTTTTATAAATATACATATTATATTTAAAGTGCTGGAATAGAGTTTGATACACTATATTTGATATATCAGTTATTGATATATTGTTGTACAGGTGTTGATATATATTAACAAACTGATTGTGTTATATCAGTATCTGAGATTGTTATATATATACCGGATGTGATAAATCAATGGTTTATATCATTGTATATATGTGGTTCAAAAAAAAAAAAAAAGAGGTTTGGTTTTCTATGTAAGATGACTGCCAAATCAACTATGAACCTGAGCATGGCTCAAGAGAATCCGGTGGTCAACCCAATTGTGGGCCAGTTGACCAACCCAATGGTTAACCTTTTTATGGGTCAAATGAATACCCAAACGGTGAATTCGTTTGTGTCTACGGTTTCTGTTATGATAAATCATATGGAGAAACAAGAGAAATTTAGTGGTATGAATTTCAAAAGATGTTGCTCTGACTGACCACATTGAATCTTGCGAGATTCTTAATTGATGAGGCTCCTAAGACCAACAGTGGTAACGAGTTGGATATGTAAGTTTGAAATGGTGGTTATTGTCAAAATCAATTATTTGAACTTCAAAATTGTAATTATCAATTTCATGATGATTTATTTCAATTATTAATTCCAAATTAATTGAAATATTAAATTTTGAATTCAAAACAAACTGATTTGACTTTAATGTTGCCAATTTTAATAAGAATTAATTTTCATATTAATTCAGTTGATCTCCTCATGATACTATGGTAGATAAATCAAACATGAACTCGAGCATTCCACTAGAGACTTCAAATGATAATCCAAGTGTAGGATTAGACACTCCGGGTGTTAATTCTTTGCTTGTGAGCGAAGTGGCTATTGTATTACCAAGTGTGGCAACATTGACTCCGGCCATCAACTCATTCGTGAGAAACATGGTAGAACCAGTGATGAGCCAGTGTGTGAGTCACACAAACTGTTAGTGGTGGCAGCAAAAGATATTGTTTGTTTGACCACATTGAACCCAGCTGGGTTCCTGGCTGAAAAAGCTCTTAAACCCAATAGTGGTAAAGGGCGTGATATTCAGGTATGGAATGTTATTGATGCATGGAACCATTCAGATTTTTATGCCGAAACTACATACTGAACGGACTGTCATATTCGCTGTATAGCGTATATTCTTTAAAAGAAAACCAACCAAAGAACTGTCGGAGTCGTTAGACCAGAAATACAAGACTGAGGATATTGGATCCAAAAGGTTTGTTATAGGCTGGTTTCTTGAGTACAAGATGAAGGACTTCATGACAGTTATGAGTCAAGTCCAAAAGCTTCAAGTGAGTCTGTATAAGATTCATGCCAAATGGATAACCCAACGTGAAACCTTCTGGTGGCTGTTGTCCCTAGAAGCAACCGAGGTGGTGAGTATGAAGCACCATGTGGTGAATTATGTGCACAACATGGAATCATACATTAAACCACTGTACCGTATCAGCAAAACGAAGTTTCTGAACAAAAAGATCATTCCTTGAAAGAAATGATAAATGCAATGCTAATAAGTTCTGGATTGTCTCAGAACATGTGGGGTGAAGCTATATTACCTTTTAAATAAGGTACCCCGTAAGAAAATAGTCAATACCTCATATAAGTTGTGGAAAGGAAAAAAAAAAGTCTTCCTACAAATTCTTAAGAATGTGGGGGATGTCTTGCCAAAGTGGTCGTACCTATACCTAAGAGGGTGAAAATAGGTCCGAAAACCGTTGATTTCATTTTCATTGGATATGCACATAACGGTAGTGCTTATCGATTTTTGGTGTATAAGTCTGACATCCCAGATATACACAAAAACATGATAATGGAATCTAGAAATGCATCATTCTTTGAAGATGTATTTCAATGTAAATCCAATGATGAAGCAAGTTGGTCAAAACGAACACATGTTGCAAGTTGTGAGGACCAAGAACAAGAAGTTGAGGATGAACCTATGTAAAACGTATTTTACAAACAAACCTGACTGGTATCAATGAAAACAGAAAGTAACGTTAGAAAAAAAGTTTGATCCGAGACTCGTGTTTCACACGGGGTCCTTAAGACAATTTCACCGGACAACACCGTATGTGTATTAGGCGATTGTCTCCCAGGATACAACGGTTCAACAGTGGTAGGCCTAAGCACTATCCACTATCAGCGAACTCAAACCGAGTTTTGAACTTACCAAGAAACAGAGAGAAGAAACGAATTCGGCTGCTCAAAAGAAACTGGAATTATTTTTCTGTGTATGTTGAACAGAATATAAGAGGGATTAAATACCCAAACCGAAACCCTAGGGTTTTGGGATTAATTCGGGATTATAATTGGAAAATTCGTTTTGATTTAATAAGGAAATAATTTAATTAGATAATATTCTCCAAAGAGATTCATTTCTAATTAAAACTCGATTATGTATTCTTAGTAATCAAGTAAGAAATCAGAATCCAAACAATTAAAGCTTTCCTTATTCATCACAATCAAAACGTTGACTTAGGGAAGTGGCAAAAGGCCAACTGTACTCTCACGGTCCAATCGGAGCGGCATTCGTGTCCGCAGGTCGCGCCCACACACGAGTCGTGCATTCGAAGGTTCAGGGTCCATGATTTGCACCCACCCCCCTCCGCGCACGAGAGAGAGCCTCTATGCCACACACATGTTGAAAGCTCATATCACACATTCACTTATAAACTACTTATAAATGATTTCCCTAAGCAATGTGGGATTCCTTTTAATCCCTACACAATGGGTCCACTTTGAGATTCAATTTCTCATTCACCCATTAACCATTTTGTGAATTTGAGTATACCATTTTGAAGTTCTCACGAAGGAGAATTCGAATCCACTTTAATCTTCCATTTCTATAGAATTTATCATACTCAATTTTTGCAATACATTGTTATCACAACAAATGAAAAAATATGGATTCAAATTCAAAATTGTAATATTAAAATATATTGGTCCATAGTAGTATGGTTTATTGCATTAAAAAAACAAAAAACAAACAAAAATTATCTTCGACTACAACTTAAATTGTGTATAAAAAATATTTTTTATCGTCGACTACCACTTAAATTGTATATAAATTAGGATTACTAGTCTCTATCCTTATTGTAATATTCTTTTCTTCTCTTCTCTTTACAAGTGTCTGTCATTATCATAATATTTTTTTCTTCTCTTTTCTTTTGAAAAATTTTAGTTTTCTGACATCTCGATATCCATCTGATCTAGAGAACGGATCCAAAAAAATCCAAATCGGGTGAAAAAAATAAAATGAATGAGGTCCTCCAATGCGTTTTGACACATCTGGAAAAAAGACTCATAGCCTTGGAGTAGGAACACATTGACCTTGAATATCAAGCGTCGACGGACTTCCAGTGGAAGTGATTCAAGGCATCCAGTTACAGTATAAATGATTGCCAACGGATTTGTTCACATGCTCACCTGATCGGCTTCAACACATTTAAAGACTACATGAAAACAATACAGCTTGATGAAAACTAGGATGAAGTTAACCCAACTGTTGTAAATTCTACCTTCGGGCGATGATGTTATTACATGAACCTTTGAAAACTTTGCTTTTGTGATGACACTTTCTTTTGTGTGACTAGAAGATGGTAAATGATGTTTAATTTTTTTGTATTTTTAGAATATTGGGTTTTTATGCTTGTTAAACAGTGATGTTTTGTAACCTATTTTGTGATTGTTTATGGTAAAATTATTTTATTGACGAAGTTTATATTCATAAACCCTAGGTTTTTTCTTCATTCTTTCATTTTTTTAATCGTTTTTAATTTTAAAATTTGTAATTTATATTTAATTGTTTTTTAGGGTTTGCACTAGTTTCGGATTGTTAAAAAGTTAAACTTTTTGATCCTTAATTACAACAAATATATGAAGTTTTACTATTCTTTTTTGTCGAAATATTATTTATTTTCATTATAAATGTCGACCGATTAACTAGTGTAATGTTTTAATTAGATGGTTGTGATAATGACCAAATGGAAAGATAATTGTGGATTTGAGGTCCTGGGTTTCATAGAAAACAAAAAATGGATAATTTAAATTTCTAAAAAAAATAGTTAATTGTTTTGATAGTTGTGTATAGATGTATGATAATAATTGTTTGTCTGTATTTAGAAGAATTAACCTTCCGTTGATTACACTGGAAGTAGAAAAACTAGAAAAAAAGTTAGAAAGTTTTTAAAAATCATAGAGGAGTGTGATTTGGTTGAAAAATAGGTGAAGAGATTGTAATAATTGCTCCACTGTTGAATTTTGCATCAATTTATTTGAAAGTGACTGTCATTAAAAATAAGTAATCATCATTACAACAAACATAATTAATTTATTCATTTGTTTAATCCATGTTATCTTTATTTATATTTTTAAATCAAAGTTTTCTTTGTTAAATTTTTTATTTTATTCAACTAGATCACTATGCAGGATACATGTTGGATTATTAATTTTTGACCATATCATAACTCTTTAAAGGTTAATGAACTCGATCACACCTTATACGATGTCATTGCTAATGGTATAAACTATACACTTTGATTATGTTTGTTGTTCGATTACAATAATGCTTTTCCTCATTTCAAAACATGGCTCCATGACAATATATTTTTTAGTCACAATGAAAATAAAAGCATGATCACAAACCTTTTTCTAAAATGTTCAATTTCTATAGTGTCTTTAAAAATGTCTTTTAATGGTTAGAAAATATTATGTAAAATCGCATTACATTTCTAAACAAGTTGACACTAGTGGACTGAAATTAAGTCTACTTTATTTTATAATAATAAATTTGGAATCCTATAGTTATCGTATGATATTTCCATCTTTTTATTTTGTTTAAATTTTAAATTTATTGATGTTTATGTTATTATGGTGAAATGAAACAAGTCACTTTAGCTTTTGACCATCATTCTAGTAATGATTGCCATTTGTCATTAGATCTTTAAAAGTTTAGAACATCTCATATGTATGTGTAAATGCCAATGCCAAATTTAGTACACAAAAGAGTAAAAAATTTCAATCCCTAGAGTTTTACAATTTTATACATTTTCCCATAATCTTTTAAATTTATATGTTTATAACATTATTTCATATTTAAAATTTATATTTATTTTATAAATTAAATTGTTAATAATTTCTCTTAATCATGTAGAGAATATATTTGATTATAAATATACTATTAACATAGTTTTTATATATTCCAAAAATGGTAGGAATACAATTTCCAAAAATTCTTTCCCAAAATAATCCATCTTTTTCCGATTTATTCGTTTTGTAATGAAAATTATTGGGTTTTGTCACTTCTCCAACCATGTCTCCATTAGGTAGGGTTTTAGTGGTCGAAGCGCTTATTTGTTGAAGAGAAAGTAGAGATTGATCCAATTCGGAGTTGTTGATGTTTATATTATGTTAACAAAATATCAATTAAAATATTTGTTGTTTATATTTTAAAACAGTTATTAACATATATCTCAAAAGTTTTAGTAATTATTTAAAATGATCCTTGAATACGATGAAAACATAATGAAAATATATTCCAACTCATTTTTGTGCTATATATTCCAACTTATTTTTGTGCTTATAACTTGGATAATTTATCCATATAATGTGACGAGGGATGTTAAACATAATTATTTGTATATTTCCATTTGTCATTTGACACACAACTATTTGGATTAAGTCTAGCATTACTTTAAACACGATATAGACTAAAATTTATGGCTATTGTCTCCATTTTCAATAGGCACAATACACGGACGTTCCAGTAGACATTATGCACTTGTAACCGAACAACCCCTTTGACAGGGGCAAAGCCAGAATTTTGGCTTTAGGGTGGTCAGGACAAAAACTAATATTGCAGATCACGTAATCTTTATATAATATCAGTAGGAATCTCATATAAAAAATATATATATGGAATCTCACATCTGATACTTTTCAACAAAATGTGACATCATTTTGTGTTAAAAGTAATGATACAAATAATTAAATAAAATAGATATTAACTAATTAAAATGTAACACGTCTATTTTATAATTAGAAAATTATTAATAACTAAATTAATCTAATTTTCTTCGTAATTTTCATTTCAATTATATAATTAAAGAGTATATGAAAAAACATATTTTATTTTGTTGCAAAACCTAGATCTATTCTTAACGGTATGCCGTATGCATAACTGAAAACAATATTTTAATAGTTCATGGCTTATAAAATATAAATGTCAGAAGCTTAATTAAAATATCATTATACCATTGACATATTTAATTCACAATTATTTACATACTTGTAATTTAATTTTATAATATTCATACCAAACCAAATTAAATTATAATAATTTTGAACAAAATTTAAATAATAAACTAATAAAATAAATTTATCAAAATCATATTAATAATTAACCTAACAAAATAAATAATATAGGTCATCCTATAAGAGTTCAATATTTACTTAGTTTGTTTTAGTGACATCTAAAATAATAATATTATATATAATACACACTGGATTAGATAATAATGTAAGAAATAATAGGAAATAAATTTTTTAAAATTGACCGGTTTTGTTTCCTATTTTTATGGTCAATAAAATTATAGAAATAAAAATGATTAGTTAATTTATATTATTAAAATATAAATAAAAAATTATAAAATTATTATATTATAAGTTAATTTATAATATAATATTACCAATACTTAATATATATTATAATATAATATTATAAATACTTAATATATATTATAACATATAGTTTTTTTTATTGATTTATGTTTTAAATTTACATATGATATAATTTTTTTTTTATTGATTGGGACAATCCCCCAAAAAAAAAAAAAACATCTCTGCCCTTTAAGAAAGGTCCCAGCAAAGGGGTAACAGGTCGGAGAATGGAGGTTTGGGTTAAGGGTGAAAAATGATTTTATCCCTTTATTATATAAAAGCATTCCATATGCCCAAACATTTATTATATTAGAGCAATTCATATACAGACATATACATCATGTGTTTAGCCCAGTAGACCGAGCACTATCAAGGAGCCAATGAGCCACACCACCAGACTCACATTTTTGGGGAGCATCACCACTCGCCACCCGAAATCCCACACATGAGAGTGGTGTTAGAGAACTCACGTATAAAGTTTAATAAAGTACAGTTTGATATTGTTGTACTGTATGAAGAAGTACTTTTGAAATTGTTTTCGGAAAATTGCTTTTGAAATTGCTGTGGAAATAATCAGCTGAGTGTTTGGTAAATTGATTTCCAAAAGTGCTGTGAAAACTAAGGCTTAGTTTGGTAAGAAGTGATTCTAGACCTCCAGCTGTTTTTGGGGTCAAAAGTGATTCTGAACCTCAGACATGATGTTTGGTAAAATCGTGGGGAAGTGCTTTTGGTCACTTTTAGCTTCTCCCAATTGAGTTTTTGAGAAGCTACAAATACATGCTTTTGGATTTTGGCTTTTGCTTTTGGAAAACGCGCTACAGTGATATTAAATGAAATTTTACTAACTTTCCAACTTTATCCTTGCCTTTAACGAAATTTAACAAAAAAAAATTGGGTTTATATTTTTGTACAAAAAAAAATGTTTCCATAATTAATTCAATAAAGTAAAATAAAAATGAAATAAAAAATAAAGTTGAATAAAATAAAGAAATAAAGAAATAAAGAAATATGACTAATTAATTAAATAAAATAGAATAAAAAATAGGGCTAATTAATTCAATAAAATACCATAATTATATAACACTTAACACTAAATACAAATAAATAAGAAAAATATAAAGTATATCAAATTAGTACCATTTAGATGTCGTTGTCCTTTTAGTAAATTTTACACACTCACAACACTTTTATATCAGTTTACCAAACACATTGAAATTGCTTTTAGTTCTCACAGCATTTTTGAAAATCAGTTTACCAAACACTCAGCTGATTCTTTCCACAGCAATTCCAAAAGCAATTCCCCCCATAATAATTTCAAAAGCACTTCTCCCCTTAGCACAGCAATGCCAAACTGAAGCTAAAAGTAATTTCAATGTGTTTGATAAACTGAAGTAAAAAGTGTTGTGATCGTAAAATTACTAAAAGAAAATAGACATCTAAATGATGCTAACGTGTTATACTTTACATTTGTGTTTAGTGTAAAGTTTAATATATTATAGTATTTTATTGAATTAGTTAGCCCCATTTTTTTATTTGTTTTTTTATTCTACTTTATTTATTTATTTCTTTTTTATTCTAATTTATTGAATTAATTAGCTCCATTTTTTTATACAATTATGGCAACAATTTTTTTATATATCAATGTAAGTCCAATTTTTTTGGTAAATTCTGTTAAAGGCAAGAATAAAGTTGGAAAGTTGATAAAAATTCATTTAATATCACTATAACTCATTTTCTAAAATCATAAGCCAAAATCCAAAAACATATATTTGTAGCTTCTCAAAAACTCAATTAGGAGAAACTAAAAGTGACTAAAAGCACTTCCCCGTGATTTTACCAAACACCCTGTTTTTGATCCGGAATCACTTTTAGCCTCAAAAACAGCTGTGGAAGCAAATGCCAAACTGAACCTAAGATTAATAAGATGAGAAATGAATATATTCCAAACTCAAACAAATGTGAAGTTTAATAAGATTAATAAGATGAGAAATGAATATATATCCCAAACTCATTAACAAATTTTTTACCGTCAATTCCAGTATGTTTTCCATTATTATGAAATCTTAACAGCGAATGGGAAATCCAACAATCCCAAAATGACAAATTTCTCTTTACAGAGAAAGATACAACTAATTGCAAACCCACAAAAAAAAAATATGGTAATCATTTAAAAATAAATGCCATCAACCTCAAGGCATGTCCTCTTCAGCATCAATTGCGTACTGCAAACAATTTTTAAACCATCTTCACGGTTATGCTATAACATAACATCTGCCTTGACTTGTTTTGTTTATCTTCCATCGCCTTCCCTGCTTCTCATCAAATGAAATTTTGTTAAAATAATAGAATCATATTTCCACCTGTTGCTCCATGCGAAAACTCCATATATAACGTAGCCAATAAGAAAAATTATCTGTCTAATGATATCAAGCCCAAATTGCAAGCAAGGACATCAGACCAGCTCCAAGAAAGAGCATAAAATAAGACACTACTTGGAGTCTAAAATTGCAGCTCATCCTCTTACTGAGAAAATCAGCAGCAATTAAATCAACCAAAGCCATGTACACTAGAATTCCAGCCGAAATTGAATCCAAGATGCCTTCGACAATCAAAGCACCCGAACTGTTTGGATTGTAAACTGAAGCAATGGCTGTACCAATGCCGATCCCTAATGGGGTTGTTATGGCGAAAAAGCATGCCATAATTGTGGCCGATCGGGTCTTGAATTGAGCTTGAGAGATGCAGCCTCCTAGAGCAAATCCTTCAAAGAATTGATGGAAGGATAATGCAGCAATCAAAGGTCTTATTGTACATGGACTGTGAGATACTCCAAGTGATATTCCAATGATAATGGAGTGTGAAACTATTCCAAGCTCTAGAACCTGCAAAATTAACAATAGATTTGTATCTTTAAGTTAAGAATTAAGATAATGAAACTGCAAATTTTATTTCTCTCCTCAAGGTTGGCCTAATTATGAGTAAAACTTTATAGGTTACATTTGGATCAGACTTAAAGATAAGATTAAATCAATTTCTCTCTAAATTCAATTATATATATTTGGCAGTTTTATAATAAAATAGTTGTTTTAAAATTTAAATTATTTTTGGGTGGATTTAATTATTTAAAAAAGAATAATAATAAACAATTTTTGAATATCATTTCCATGAACGGGACAGCAAAAGTGCTGCTACATGGACGGATGGACCCCATATATAACAAGTTGACAACGCACGTGCAGGTCACACTTGTGACATATGTCCCGCATTAGATCTAGTACTGTATTTAGGACCTTAGGTGATGACGATTCTTAACACTTGTTTATCTGCTCCGACAAAATACAATAACGAAACTCCAACACCACGCATTTAAGAGCACTAATTAACACTCCAACAACAAAAACAAAAGCTATATATAATAAATTGATAAAAATAAATAAAAAGAGTTTTGACTTTTGAGTACCTGTGAAACGACAACGTGCCTAATACCACTCTCGGCATTCCCGTCAGCGAACCCGTGCCCGTGAGCGAGGTCCTTCACGTGCCCGTCACATGCGTCCTGGCCATGCGGGTGACTATGTCTATGGTGCGCTGCGTGCGCATGCATACCCACAATGTGCATGCCACCGCCTTCCTCTTCGCCAAACACCTTCCCATTCCGTTCCTTATTTTCCAGAGTCGGAACAATACCCGAATCCGAATCCGAATCCACATCCAACGAACCAACCCGACCCTGCTCCACACTTGCCCGGGTCATCCCCTGTTTCTTCTGGTAATACTGAGTCCCCACGAAATCCACAAGAAGGGTCAGCAGAGAAGCCATCATCGCGAAGAACCCGGAAAACGGAAACTTGGACCACGGAAACTTGGGCAAACACGGGTCGGTCAAAGCATTAGATCCGCCCGATAACATGTGGACGAAACCTGTGGCCAGAATTACGCCGGCAGCGAAGGCTTTAGTGGCGACGAAGAGGCTGCCATCGGTGCGTAAAATGCGGCGGTGCTTTCCAACCAATGGAATCGCTATTCCTACAATTCCGGCGACGAGAATGGAAGCTATTGCTACGAATTTGAGTATAAAAGCCGCAGAATCGTCGCGGCAGGTATCAACGTCCGTCGATTTGCAGGTCACCATGGATTCCGATATTGTACTGAAAAAACGATTCTTTTGTTTTTCGCCCCAGATAAGAAAACATAAAGTGTAAGATTTTCTGAAAATCTTATAAATGTTTAAACAATAAACCCAGATAAAAAATAAACGAATTACCTGAGAAAGCCCAAGATTTTGATCTAAAACGATCGAGCAAGCGCAATTCCAATAATTCCTGACAAAACCAAAAAGATACAAACCATAGTTAAACATAAAAATAATCCAATAAGAGAGACAATTAATTAAGATCCCAACAGAGAGAGAGCGAGAGCGAACCTCGATGAATAACATGGAAGTGTCGAAAGGTAATTTGATATAAAAATAAATAAAAAATAAAGACAGAGTACCAGACGTAAATGTTCTGTGTATTCTTGGGATGATGTCAATACATTTTCCATGATTACAAAGCTCGATAGATAAAGAGAAGGAGAGGAAAACGAATAAACAGAGTGTCGACATAGTTTGACGATAGCAAGGGTAAGAGAGGAAGGTTGAGTCTACAATTGCGACTTTTTGCATGACAATGAGCGCGATAGTGTCGACACTTTTTTTTGATCCTTGATGCCTTTCCTTTTATTAAAAATATAAAAATTCCATTTTTATTTTGAAAGGAATCACAGGATATATATATTCTAATCTTAAAAAAAATCCATGTTGGTATGTACTTATTATTTTTCGCCGATGGCCACATTATGGACTCATTCCTACCAAAGCTCTTTTGACACGTAATCTAAAATTAAATCTTAGGTCTAATTGACAAAACTCCATTCGCATTCATATGCAACGTTTGCTCCAAGATGGACAGATCTCTCCATCTTTTGATAGACCTTGCTCTATCTACCTCCAACTAGATACGGCACACCCAGCCTGTTTTCTAAAATAGATCGGACCTGACACAGCACGTTTCGAAAAATGAGGGCCTAGGCGCCTAGCACGGCACGTGGCCAATGCTTTGGTGGGCCGTTTGCTCACTTTTTTTTTTATTAAATTTTTAATAATAATTTCATAGAGTATTGTGCAGTGACATATAATCCTTATCTAAATAAGTATATTTTTATTTACTTTTTTATTTATTTTTATATCGGATATATATCTTTTCTTTTTTTCATTTATCCGACGTAAGAAGTAAGATTGAATTTCCTTTCAATTCACTGATATAACATAATGATATTCATTTAAGTTCATTTTTTTCTTTAAATAAGGAAAATATAGAGAGAGTTTGGAGGTCTATTAAAATTAAATATCAAATAATCCATCTATTGATATTATGAAATAATTTTCATCTTTTCCATCCATCAACAAAAATCATATATATATAAATTGGTGGGCCCGACGTGCCACCACGACATTCTGATCGTTGGGCTTAGCACATTGATGTGGCATGCCGTGGTAGGTCGACACAGTGGACCTAGTACCTAGGGCCCAGCATGCGGCCCGCCTACGTGTTGGGCTTAGGGCTGCATGCCGACTCCGTGGGCCGTGCTTGGCATGGCCCACCTCCCTTCGCAGGCCAAACAGACCGCCTATCTAGGTTCGATCCACTTTTACACCATTAAATGTGGGAGATGAAGAGCCGTTCGAAATTTGATGGAGATTGCTCCATTAGAGACAAAGCTCATCCCATCTATAGGATGTAGCAATCTAATATATCCATCTCAAAGGGAGAAATCTGAAGAGGAATTGGGTTTTGATGCTAGTGGTTTTAGGGGTTGTTTGTTTGTTTATTTATTTTTATTACTATAAGTCTTATTACCTCTTATGATTTAATTTAAGATAGGGGAAATATCTTTTTTATCCTTGACTTTTGCTATATTGTTAAGACCAGATAGAGTTTCGCTATATTAATTGGTCTCCCCCATCAAATGGAAAGAATGTACTATATGCCCCTCTTGTTACATTTTCCATCCATTTTTTTAGTAAACCATTAAAATTAAATGTCAAATGACCGTTTTATCCTTCAGTTTGCTTCATATAATTACCATCTGACCTCAAAATATTCAATAAATAAAAAATATATTAAAAAATAAAAAATAAAAAATAAAATAAAATAGCAATTAAAAAAAGGTGGATCTTCATCTTCCGTCTCAAAGATGGACGGTGGAGATATATCTCTTTTAATTTTTTATTTAAATTTAATAATAATAATAATTATTATTATAATAATAATAATAATAATAATAATAATGATAATAATAATAATAATAATAATAATAATAATAGAGTAATAGTACATTGTCCAATTTTGGTATCCAAATCAGGTGACAAAATGATGTGGTAACACTCTAATCCATTCATTCAAATTGTATTAGATTTGCATGACTTAAATTAATTGATTAAAGTGTTGCGACATCATTTGAATGTCAAATTTGGACAATGTAGCATTACTCATAATAATGATAATAATAATAATAATAATAATAATGATAATAATAATAATAATAATAATAATGATATCATTATTATCATCATTATCATTATCATCATGATTTTGATTATGATTATGATCATCATTATCTTTATAATAATAATAATAATAATAAAATCTTTACTTCAATATACATATATATATATATATATATATATATATATATGTGTGTGTGTGTGTGTGTGCATGTATGTATATATTACCTCACAAATTTCATTTTGCTTTAAAGAAAATAAAAAAAAAATCTTCCCCCAACAATCATCATCCATCATCTCCACCAGAATTTAACTTGTAGATTTGGTGTCAAAATCCAGATCCATTTCTTTGATCTCCACCATCATCCACCATCACCACCAAACCAGAAATCGAATCCCCTCTCATCAATATAAAATTGAATAACATAATTACATAATTGTTATTAAAAAATACAATTGATTTATATATATATATATATATATATATATATATATATATATATATATATATTTAAATCTGGTAGATATCATTAGATCAGTTTCATCACTTTTATATATATAAAAATAATAAATAGAACCCATAAACCCCAACAACATTCACCAGCATCAACAACACTAACCCTAGAACTTCCATTGAAACCTAGAAACTGAAGACCAAAACACACCACCTGTTAACCGAAAATTCACTCGATGTGAGGAATCTTAGTCAACACCCTCAGGATTGCAATCTAGGTTGATCGCGGTCGGGGTAGGTACCTTCGATACCTGTTTCACGTGTAGGAATGGATGAAATGTAAGAAAAGGATGATAATGAACTGAATGACGTTATTTTATTCAGTAGTGCAGTGTGTACAATTGCTTGGCTTACTCCCAACCTCTCTTCTCTCTTTAACTAATAGGAGATGGAGAATTCATACATGTCGAAAGTGGGCATAACTAACAATGGTGATGGCTAGGCTTAATCATGTTTGCATGCATGATTAAGCGATAGCCTTTAAGGTTCTTGGAGTTGTCCATCTTTTTTCCTTCATCCTATCTCTATATTTATATATGGAATTACTAGGGTTTTTCCCTGGAGTACAAGCCGAAGATCAATGGATTGATCTCATTTCTCATTTGGGGGGATTTTCTGTTTAATAAAGTTAACCCTGGAGAATCGGTTTATGGAGGATATCCAGGAGATGATCGTGTTTGTTTCTTTTCTAGATTCTTTCATTATGGTTATGCATACGTGGAGCTTGTTACGGTTTGGAAAATAATTTTGATTTCATCTATTAATGGTGTGACACTCAGGGTACTGCTCTGGTGATGTAGCGCTTGTTCAACCCGATCACGAGGTACCCCGAGGTGCTAGTCTATTGGTGTTGTACCTGGAGGTACCATTCTCATAACATGATGCTTGATCAATCACGTTGAAGCTTTACACTCATCTATGAGCTTTAGGGGCATCTTTCTTCTGCTCGTGGGGTAAGATATGTTCCACAACTAAATAGCGGAATAGGGTCAGGGTACTCAAGTACCGGTTGGGTGGTCCGTGGAGGCATAAGAGCTTTATCTTGCTTCAACATTGATATCGAGGTACCTTGGTTATGTGAAACCTGGTACTTCGAGGTAAGCTATAACGTCTAGCATGTACCGGGTATTAGATATGTCTCTTACCAAGTGCCAGTTAGGTGAAAAATTTCCATTTAACCCCTTGTCAAAAATGGCTATTAACATAAGTTTCCTCTAACTTGACCACCAGCGATTGATTATGAGTTGGAGTCAAATTTCCTGTTTCATTTTTAAAAAAAAATCTGTTTTTCAATCGGTTACAAAAATCAGGGAATAAATCTTCTCATTAAATGCATCAGCCATGTGTCAAGCGAGAGGAAGGTTTTACATTTGAAAAAGGAGAGATTTTTGGAGGCACGCTCGTATCGAGGCAAAAATCTCGTCTCTTCGATCACGCCCCCGTCACTGGTTACTATTCCAGCCCGCTATTTATACTTGTTGCTATCTTCGTGCTCGTCACGGTTCTAAACGTTCTTTTTCAAAATTTAAATAACCCTACTCTCCTTCATGTCCTCTTCAACTTTCTTCCTTCAACCTTCTAATCAATTCCTTATTGTTGCCATGTCTCACTTTGATCATGATAGCGTCAACCATCTCGTTGAGGGCGACTCCTCAATCCTTGCTTATGGGAAGAGGGCTCAAGGACAAGACGACGGTGAGAGCAATACCCCTTAGTTGCAGTGCCACCGCTCAAGTCGAAACATTACCATTGGGACTGGTTTTTCAAATAACCCAAATGCCTCGTTGGAAAATATCGAAGGGGATTCAGGTGAGGTGTCTGCTAAGGTTGGAATTGGTAGAGGCTCGATTGGTGCTAAGTCGACATTGCTTAGTAGGATGCTCGTTCTCCCCTATGACTTCTATGTCATTCCAGATTCAACCACTATAGAGGCCATCATCAGGGGTTTGAGAAGCCAATTCAGGATCCCAGAGAGTATCTCCGTTACCATACTGCATCGTAGGTATGACTTGTACACCCTCACCCCCGGCGTGCTCCCGATACACATCACCGCGTTTAACAGAGGGGTCAGACTGCCTCTTCATCCGACCCTTCGCAGGACGCTTAAACCCCCCCCCCCCCCCCCCCCCCCCCCCCCCCCCCCCCAATTTTGGAGACACCTAGTGGGCTTTCTTGTGCTTTGGAAAGAATAGTGCGAGAAGGACAATATCATAGGGAGACAACACCGGATGAGTTGAGGTTTGTTTTCCAATTCACTAATCCGAAGGGGTAATTCTATATCCGGGCTAAAAATAGCTTAAATTTCATCGTCCCTGGTGCTACCTAGATGGACGCTCCCTAAAAGGATGAATGTGTCATGGTAGATGGCGACTAGGGGGTTCAGTTCATATCGGTGGTACTGAGTAAAGGGTTTCCACCTAGTTCAGTGGCAAACCAGTATGGGAGAAAGACACACTTTCTACGGAATCAAGGTCGATCTTGGAGGCTATTGTTAGCTAAAGCTTTGTCAACTTACAGTACCCCGCTTCTGACCTTCAATGCTGACAGGGTGGACCACTACCTGCGCATCTCTATTGCCTCCCTTGGTAGGTGTCACTTACGATTCCTTCTTCTATATATATACTGGTCTTGGTTTTTCTCACTTCATCTCTTGCTTCCTAAAGTTTTTGCAATTCCTTTACCGGTCCAATAAGAGCCTTCACCTTTTAATAGTCCACCTTCTTTCTTTATCATACTCCTCTAAGATCTCCCACCATTAGGACCGCTAGGACTCATTCTACCCTGGCTGGATAGGGTGGTCGTGCTGCTGCCTCAACCATGGTTACAAGGGCACCTCATCCTTCTCCCTCTCGACCTGGATCCCCGGACGGATTTATTTGCATCCAGGTTGGGGAGGGTGATTGGATAAGATTTATTTGCTCATTCTGCTACTTCTACTACCGTTACTGGTACTTTTTCTACCTTTGCTGCCACCACCTCCAATACTACTGCTACTACTGCTACTACTGCTGTTGTTGGTCCCTCTCTCCCGTCGGTTATTGCTCCTACCAGTATGAGGGGAACTGTTGTCCCGACTACAGCCACCGCTATGAGGGTTTCTCATGATTAGTCCCGATCTAGGCTAAGGATTACTGGCCATGATGAGTCATAGATCGGTTTATTCTCTCCTACCCTAGTGGAGGACTAGAGGCGATGACTTCTCTACTAGTGGACGTGTTGATGACCTATGGTTCAACCCTCCTAGCTAAGGTAAAGTTTCATGCTCCCTATTAATCCATGTGCATGGTTTTGATGTCTAGGTGTTAACTAACACATCTATTGTAACTTTGCAAGCCTTCAAATATAACGTGGCCATGAGCCATCAAGCTAGCTATCTCAGGGAACGTGCTGAAGCTGCAGAGGTTAGACTCGAGGGAGCCCAGATAGGGCTCGCTCAATAATGGGCATCCATTGAGGGGCTGAGCCAATCCATTGACAAGGCAGCGAGGTCTCTTGAAGAAGCCAAATGTCTCTCAAAGTGATAAAAATGCTCATTCGACATAGCAACACTCGGGTCTGACGGTAAGACCTTAGAAAGAAACAATGTAAGAATGGAGGTCAGGGAACTGAAGGAAGAGAACCAAACCATACGGCCAATGTGGCAAACATTGAATTCGAGGTAGACACCTCATTTGGTGATGGTTATTTCTATGCTGCCTTTCAGGTTGCTCAAGCCTTGCCCCCCCATCTATTCGACCTGCATATCATAGAGAACTGGGACAGGTAGGGATCATGGAAAAGGCCAGAAAAATGGTAGCACCCACCATCAAAGAAGTTGGCATCTCCTAATTGCTGAGGTTAATGAAGGTTCAGACTATGATGAAGATCAATAGCCTATCTCATCCCTTTTGTTAGGAATAGGAGCCATCGATATAGGGCCTTCCTTGAAGTCCTCAGCTGAAGTTGTGCCCCAAATTGAGGAGAGAATCCCAATCTTGCCTACTATTTCAACCAAACCTGTTGAACTAATAGAGGATCATCCTATTTCTAAGGAGGTGGGGGCTATCCAAGCTGCTTCCATGAAGGTAACTAAGCAAGTTAGAGTTGAGACTGCATCTCAAGATGTCATAGTAGGGGTTCAATCTGGTCCAGCTCAGGATGAGGTTCTAGTTGAGGCAACGCGCTAGTGGTGGAAGAGCAGGTTGTTGACGAATTCGTGATCGGTCTTTTTCTATACATGTTTTAGGTCCCCATTTCCTATTATTTGTGCTTTGTTCTTGGGTGAAATTAGGCATTTTATATGTTTGTTGAGCATGTATAGGTCACATTCCATTCAAGAGGTGTTAGATGTTATTTTGGAGAAAAAGAGTAAAAAGTTGAATTTCGAAGCATTGCAGAACAGCTAGATTACGGAGCCTATATCTCTCAGCTCAGATCGAATTGTGTGTCCCACTACTTATGGATTAAAATCCCTAGAAGTCTAGTTTCTGGTGCACTTTACGTATTGCAATTCCGATATTCCTAGAAGACGTTATGCACAATTTAGTAACCGAAGGTCAGTGCTGGATAGTCAACCGCCGTCTAAACCCCCGTCCAGGCACATGACCTATCCAGTGGTCTACGGAGCGGTACATGGTAGAGGAAGTCCTCGGTCTGGACTGCGGTGACCTCCGGAGTGACCTAGACCGCGGTTTGATGGATTTTTGGTGGAGAACCACTCTGAATTGGTTCAGAATTGTTCCAAAACTTCCCAAATCAAATTATAATGATTTTAGAAGACCAAAACATGTTTGAGAAACTTCCTAAACTAAAATTATGAGTCAAACATCAAAAGAGGAAATTCAATTTAGGAAAATATTCTCATTCCTTGTTTCATTCTACTTTCCCACTTGATGGATTTCCTAAACCTAAGAAGAATTAGGGGTTCATAAGGAAAAACCACCTATAAATACTTCCTATTCTTTGCAATTCAAATAGGAGATACAAGCCAAAAGAGGTCCTAAGCCACAAAGGGGGCCGTCCCCCACCATTCCATCACCATACACCTTCCATTTATCTTTACATATCGAATATTCAAAGACGAAGAAGAATTCATCATTATGACTTGAAGAACTCATTGAAGGCCAATATGGGTTTTATCTTTTCTTTCTCTTCTCTTATTTTCATCGTGTGTAACTAATTCATACTGGGAATCAATGTGAACTTCTATAAATGCTCTTTGTTAGAATTGACTAAATTTAATTAAATTAAGTTTTGATTCATTCAATTCATCCTATGTCTTTATTCTTTATTCTTGTTAATGTATGATCATACATTGACATGAATTTAGGGTTTTGATAATTTAATGATTGAGGTTGGAGTATAGATCTGTACGTAATCTTAATTAATATTCAATTGAATGAATAAAACTTATCTTAGCATTGATCTATGCAAGTAGGTTTTGGTTCATTGTTCTTGTACTTAATGGGTTCTCGGTTGTAGTTTGCGTCATTGATTTATGGGTAAATTGTAATTGAGAACACTTGATTCATCCCAAGATCATATGGTAACAATCATACTTAAGATAAGAATGAACCCTTACCTTGATTAATATTCTGTTATCAAAGTCAATACGAAACATTGAGTAAACATAATTGGGGAGCATTGATGACCTAATTCTTCCATCTCTTGATCACAACACCAATTCTTTGTTAAATTGCTTTCATAGGATAATTTAGTTTTAGTTTTAATTCAATCTTCAAACAATTTCTTCACAACAAATCTCTTTGTTACTTTTGATTTAATTAGAATTATAATTAGTTATAATCAGTAAATCACTTTCCCTCTTGGGAACGATCCTTACTTACCGTTGTGCTTATCTTCACGATTCGTGCACTTGCGAATATTGTTTTTATAAAACACGAATTTACAACACATCAAGTTTTTGACGCCGATGCTGGGTATTAGTTGAATTTATTGGTTATTTCCAGTTTCAGTTTTAGTTTATTTATTTTTAGTAGTAGAGTCATTAGTTAATAGTTTTTATTTTTGTTTTTTGTTTGCTTTTTATTTCCTTTTTCTTGTTTTCTTTTCGGGTGCGTTTGGTACGCTGGACAAGACAGAACAACGTGGGGCAGTTTGTTCTTGTCCCACGTTTGGCGTGTCCTTAACATGGGACAGAACGGGACAAGGTGGGACAAAAATCACAAAAAGTTGTCCCACCCAAGACCTTAGGACAACTTGTCCCAAGACATGAGATAAGTAACAAAAAGACCAATTTACCCTTTAAAGTTTCAAACAATTACAATCATGTCCAATAAATTATATATTATATTATATATTTATATAATAATGTATTAAATTATATTATTAAATATAATAATATAAATAAAATATATATATGATATATTAAACATTATTGTTTATATTAATATGTATTATTAATATATTTATTATAATAATATTTATAATATCATATATTTAATATAAATATAAATATATATATATATATTAATATGTATTAATAATATATATATATATACATATATTAACACATAATATATATGATATATATATATATATATATATAAATATAATATATATATTATTTATATAATAATAATAATAATAATAATTTATATATTATTATTATATATAATAATATATTAAATATTATTATCTATATAATAATATTATTACCTATACAATAATATATATATATATATATAAAAATATATCTTTTATATATAATAATAATAATAATAATAATAATGTTTATTATATCATATACATATATTACATTAAATAATATATATATATATATATATATATATTATATTTTCTAATATTTAATATTATATATCATATATATATTATTATATATAATAATATAATATATCATATTATTATATATAATACATGTAATATTCTATATCAATTATTAATATTATTATATATTAATATATAATATTATAGTCTATGTTGTTATATATATAAAAGGGGTATTCTGGTCGTTTGAGCCTCTTGTTCCATCATGTCTCAGTCATACCAAACGCATAACAGTACAGTTTACAGTTCTGTCCAGGCCTTCCAAATACAATATAGAACAGCATGTCCTGTCATGTCCTGTCCTGTCCTGTCCAGTCTCACCTTGTCTTGTCCCATCTCTGTAACAAAAGCACTATTCAGGTACAATGGACTTCTACGGACATCACGCTTATGATGAGGAAAGAGAAACACTTCATGGATTTACTATGCAACTAGCTGATTTAAGTCGACAGATAGAGGAACTGATTTGCTAGATATGTGGAATGGTTGGTCATGATCTATGGGTTGCCATTTGAGAGTAGAATTTCCAGAATATGTTGAAAAACAGACTCGAGCGTTGGATTCCTACAACATGAGGTGTATGCATGAACCATTTGAAAATTCCTACAACATGAGGCCTATGCATGAACCATTTGAAAATTCCTACAATTCGTGGCCTATTAATGAACCATATGGAAATTCCCACAGTCAATGGTCGAGTTATTAACCATATAACAATACTTACAACTCGAATTGGAGGAATCATCAAGACTTCTCGTGGAGCAACAATAAAGTCAATACCTATGAGCAACCGATCTCACCGTCATTGGAGGATACAATGAAAGAGTTTATACAGACTATGGAACAGAGAATGAATCAGTACGATAAAAGATTACAAGAAACTGATGTGAGAGTTCAGAACATATATGCTTTAATAAGGAAGCTGGAGGTGAAATTCGGGCAATTGATTGAAATTTTCCAAAAGGAGGAGCCCGAAGAATTCCCCTGCCAAACGGAGCAAGAAGAAGCTACCAACATCCCTTCGAATGGTGAGATTGTTGATACCATTGTAACCCATGAATTTTCTGATGATTTTTCTAGTGTTGCATGTGAAGATGTTAAAAAGAAGGAGCTATAAGATGAAAGCCTTAACAGGTTACTAGATTGGGTAAATGAAGTGTTTAAAGATGACAAGGAAAGTCAACAAGAAGAGGATATAGAAGAAGAGTCCAAGATCGAAGAATTATGGGAGAATGAGACACTCTCAGTGATTATAGCTTCTAACATGGATGAAGAAAAAACGAAGGAAGCGGAAGATGTCCCTTTTGAGGTACCACTCTTATACAAGGAACTCAAGAATTATGTCCCTCCCATAGCTTTTCTGAGCAGCCTACACAACATCAAATGGAATAAGTGGTTTTCTGAACTTATTTCACCATACTTTATATTGAACATTTACTTGCCTTTGCTTATTGTGTGTAGGAACATGCCGACACGGGATAATTTTTTCCAAGACTTGATAACATGCAAGTGTAAATTTGAGACGTTAGAGTTTGGTTGAGATTCTCAAGCACCCATCTTGCCTAGACGTTAAATAAAGCACTTGGTGGGAGGCAACCCACCTAGGTAATTTGTTTTTTTTTTTTTTAGTTTTTTAGTTTTCTTTCTTTAGTTTTTGTGTTTTAAGTTATTACCTTCCAATTTTTTTCTTTATTCATTGTCCATACTTTTAATGTTATATAAATATTGAGGACAATATTCAGATTAGGTTTGTGGGTGTGAATTTCTGTTTATTTTATTTTTTGAGCGATTTGTTCAAATCTGCGAAAAGTGCCCTGTTTTGAAAGGTTTTGAGGCAAACGTTTTGTTAAAACTGTATTCATTGGTGAATAAATAATTTTTTCTGTCCATACAGGGTTCTTTGTTTTTCAATACGAATCTAAAGGTATGAAGAATATAAAATTCTGGGCAGTGATTTAAAAGTTATGAATGTTTCTTCGACCAAAGGTCATGGGCGATGCCCTGTTTTTGCAAATCTGCAAGTGAACTGCTTTCAACGTCTGTTTTATCATTTTTTCGATTCGACTTTTGAAATAATTTCTAAATGAAAAGTGTGTATTTATATGTCTAGTATCTTGTGCTAAATTATGGTTAACTTTTGTTGAGTGATTTTAGAGATATGCATTAAAGAACATACTTAGGTCGTTTTAGAAAGTCACCATTTTTTGAATTTTTGTCCTCTATTTTTCAATGCTTCTTTTGTGTACTTTAAGAGCCGTAATATATGCTTTAATCACTGATTTTAGACTAACATCTTGCCACTTAGAGCGGTGTATTGCATTTTTCAAAATTTATGGCATGCTCTTGATATGATGGTGGATAGGATGCTTAGTTGGATAGTCATGATTAATGGTGAAGACTACCCTTGTGAGTTCACTAAGCCAAAAAGCGTACATAAATATAATTATAGAGGGTTCTTTTGTTTCTACTCCTAAACACTCATTAGGTTGTTAGCATTAGAAATTGATCTCAATAGGCTATGCATTGGATATTAAAGAACATTCATCATAAAAAGATATCACATGTGGACTTTGCTCTTATTTTGGTTGAATTATTAGAAGTGATATAGGCAGTGTGTGCTTTAACTCACTTAAAAGGCCTTAATTATTTCCAACCTTATATGTGTGATCCATAGCCAATTTTGAAGCCAATGGTGTTTTGAGTTCCTTTCCGGAGCACTAAGTCCCCTTTCTTAAAACTGCGGGTTTAACCTTTTTGTTGAAGTACCTCGCAATCAGGCTATGGTAGATCGCCACATTTTCCACTACCCATTCTTGTTTTTCCTCCAACAGGTATAACTTGTCCCTTAGCTTGATCTCGTTGCTTGATTGCTCAAAATGTTGAACCTTAAATGAGGTTAGCTTGTGCTCGATCTGTAGAACCGCCTCTACCTTGAAAGCTAAAGAGTAAGGAGTTTCCATGGTCATAGTTCTTTTAGTGGTGCAGTATGCCTAGAGTACATCGGGGAGCTCCTCGACCCATTTTCCCTTTTTCTACTGTAACTTCTTCTTCAGGAGCTTATTGACTAAATTTTTGGTAGCATCTACCAGGCCATTGGTTTGGGGTGAGCTACCGATACAAAGCAAAGTTCAATCCTTAGGTCTTCACAAAAATCCTTGAACTGCGTGTTATCAAACTACTTGCCAAGGTAAGAAATAATGGCCATTGGGGTACCGAATTTTCATACGACATTTTTCTTAATAATTTTGGTGGTGTATTCCTCTTTTATCTTAGAGAGCAGTCATGCTTCTACCTATCGGGTGAAGTAGTCGATTGCGAATACAATATGCTTGGCCAGACCATGAGTAGTAGGGAGCGGTCCGATCAAATCAACCCCCCAAATGGTAAAGGGATAAAACGAGTTGATTGAGGAGAGATGTTCCAGAGGCAGATGGTTCAGATTAAATGTCCTCTTGCTTGGTCTACACGGCTGTATGAACAATCTTACATCATAATGCATGATTGGCCAGTAATAGCCCATACGGAGCATTTGGTAGGCCATTGCTTCTCCTCCGGTATGGTTACAACATTCCCCCGAATGAGTCTCCTTGAGAGCCCACTTAGCATTATCAGGATGTAAGCATTGGAGTAGGGGAAGAGACCTTCCTATACGGTAAAGGTGTCCATCAACTAGGCAGTAGTGGACCGAAGTTCTTTTGAGCTTTCTGGCTTGAACTAGGTCCTTTGGGAGCTGTCCTTCTTGGATGTAAGCGACTATCAGGTCCATTCAGTAGGGGTGACGATCAACCGGACATACTTCTTGGCTTGCTACTATGCTGGATTGGGAGATTATCTGGAGAGGTACACCTTTGGGTAGGGTCTGTCCCCCATTAGTAGCTATCTTGGCTAAGATGTCTGCTCGATAATTCTCATGGCAAGGGATCTGTTCTACCTTGAACCTCTTAAACTCATTAAACCAGGCCTTGCACTGCTGGACCAATCTGAGATAAGCTGTCATATTATCGCTCTTCACCTGGTACAACCGGTGATCTGGTTGACAATGAGCTGGGAATGACTCTACATGTGGAGGTAGTTAGCCCCTCAGTTCAACAGCTGCTATCATCCCAGCTAGGAAGGCCTCATATTCTACTTCGTTGCTGGTGGTCTTGAACTTAAACCTAAAGCAATGACAACGTTCCGCTTTTTCTAGATCAATTAGGATGATGCCGGGTCCACTACCTGCTTGACTAACTGCTCCATCAGTATAGAGGATCCAGGTCTCCTGGTTAGTTGGCAAGCCCTCGAGCTCTTGACATTTTTTAGGGATTGAGTTCGAGTTTATAGTGGTACCAGGATCAAGAAGGACTGAGAACTCGCCCACAAAATCTCCTAGCGCCTGGGCATTGATGGTAGTCCTCGCTTTGTACCTAATGTCGAACTGAGTGAGTTCGAGAGCCAAAAGTCTGAACCAATTTCAAAATAAAAAGTCCTCATTTGATTGAACTTTATATTGCCTCAAAAGGTCTACAAATATCTATTTGAGCTTTTTAGAGATGTTTGGTTGGGCATTTGAGATTGCCTATTTTAAATTGAGTAGAGGCTAGTAGAGTTTAAACCTCATTAGGCAAAAACTCATGGGGAGGTGCTTCTCCAAATAGACATTTTTTTTTAAAGTCTATCAACCAAACAACTATAGTATCTTTTAAAAAAAACTCTGTTTCTAATAGTTCTACTACAAGTAGATCTTTTACCAATAGAGGTTTTTTAAAAGCCCAACCAAACAAGCTCATAGTTTGATTGAAAAATGATATTGGTAGGAATTGAACTCAACGCAACAAACTATTGTGGAATGGAGGTTATAGATTATTGTATCTTTTGGTAATATATAATAATAATAATAATAATCAATTTTTTTTAAAATTTAAGGTAGGGCACGGGCCTCACCTAGCCTTAAGGTGGGCCCGTCTCTGGTGGGAACGTGTTGCGTCCACGTCTTTTTTTGAAATTATTTAAAGTTAATATTGTCAGGGGTGTATAAAAACCCATATAACCGAACCAAACCGATTAACCCAATGTCCTAACCCATTAAGTTTGGATGAGTTCGATTATAAAAAAAATAAAAATGGGAGGTTCAGTTTGTCCAAAAGACTAACCGATTAAAGGTTGTTCGGTTTAGAGTTGCGTGAATATTTCACCAACCCAACCTGAACCATAGATTTTGGAAAGTAAAACGAAAAATATAAAAATTCACCTAGGTTTCCTATTCAGTCTAGGTTTTATAACTTTTATGGATTACTTTATACTTTTATAGTTTATTTATTTGTTTTGTTGTAATTTTTCTGATTGATTTATATCGGGTTTCTAAAGTATAGATGTTGTCAAACATGCATTTAATCGTGGGTTTATTTATATACATAAGTAATTCTCTTGATTTTTCTATATATATATATATATATATATATATATATATATATACTATACACCTTTTTTTTAATCCAGCTCATCAAATATTGACCTTTGATTTTTCAAACTTTCACATCTAACGTTTTCGTTTTAAATTTGTTGTGTTTCCCTATGCATCATAATATTACCTTCATAGCAGGTCACAAAACCTCGGGACCATTTATTTCTCATAAAGCCCAATATTACCATTTTTAATTTTTCTCTTTCCCAATGCTATTTTCTTCTCCTTTCCAAATCCAACTTTTTTTTTATTTAAACGTGCAAAAACCCTTCTTCTCCTTTCCAAATCCAACTCTTCTCCTTCCCAACACTATCTTTTGAACTATTCATTTTTACCAGCGAAAAAACTTCTGTGAACTTTTCTTTGTTACCAGCTCAAACACTTCAATCGTATTTTTTCCAAACATCCGCTTCAATCAATCATTCATCTGGCTAATTGATGATTCAGTTTGTTATTCTGACTCTTCTATTTGTGTTCAAATTGAAATCTCGTCTCCAACCCATTCTTTTTTGGTTCATCAAGTTTGAACTCAGAGGTATGTCTCTTCCATGGCTTTTTTTGATTAACTTAGAATTCAATATGAAAATACTTATTGTTTAAATCATTATTTTTATCTCATCTCTACAATAAATCCATGGTTATTTTTATTAGTTTTGAAATCAAAATAAAATTACTTAGGGTTAGAATTCTTTTTTCATCTTATCTCTGGGATACATAGAATCAATATTGTTTTCGTGTTTGTAATTATTTTGTTTATCTTATCTCTATAATAATCTTTCTGTAATTTTTAAGCTGAATGATTCATGTTCAAAATCTCGATAACATTAATTATGCTGTCTGTAATCTCTATATAGTTTCTACACTGAATGACACATGTTTGAAATCTCTGTGAATTCTCACATCAATATTATTTTTCTATTTACTATTGCTTTTATTGTAATTCGATCAACGTATATTATAATGATTAAATTTTTACTTAAAATCGATCATCCTGTTTTGACTTTGTATAGTAGTGGTTGGGAGTGGATTGCAAAGTAAGACTGATAACAGGGATTGATCATTTTTGACACCAAATAATATGTGTTCTATCGGTGGTTAATTCAATGCAAATTTCATCATGGGAAGGCAGTGGCAATCAATATGTTGATTTGAATCATATCAAGAATGTAAAATTCGATTATATGGAAGATGCAAGGTCGTTTTATCTTGGTTATGCTAGGGGTAATGGGATTGGTATAAGAGTGGCGAACTTAGAATATAATAGTGAAGGTAAAGTATTAAGGAGAAAGTGAGTTTGTGATAAGTAAGGATAAAGAAGGGAGGAGTATATGACCATTAAAAACAGGAAACGCAAGCCAAGACTGCAGACAAGACAAAATTGCAAAGTTTGTTTCTCAATTGGCTTAGGCAGTCATACGTTAAAGTACGTCGTAAGGGTATTCATAGATGATCATTCCCACAAACTAGTAACATCTCGTGAGGTTTCATCGTATCGATCTCACATAAATGTAGATGTTGGTGACTATGCCCAAATTGACACCATGGGCAAAATCTTCATACAAGGTTGTCAAACATTTGAGAACATGGTTGGCCACAAAGGGAGATACTCCAAAATATGATTCACTAAGAACAACATGTATAACAAGATTGCACATATGAGACGATTAGAAGCTTTTGAAAGTGATTCACAAGCAGACCCATTGGTCCGATTGCACCTATATACTAGCAGCTAAGTCGCAGAAGCGTAAAAGACCAAATAAGTGCCGTATTTGGAACATCTGGACATGACTAGCATACTTGTCCAAAAAAAGAATCAAACAGTTAGTCACTTTCATTAGTGTTTAGATTCATGATGCTTTTGGATTTTGTCATTGGGTTTTTTGTTATTCTAAAAAATCGTCCTTTTTTTAATTCTCATGAATGTTAGTTACTTTCATTATTGTTTGTCGTTTTGATAATTATCATTGGGTTGCTTGTTATATGATTTCAATTGACATGTACGTTGTTAGTTTTTTAGAGTTTGAACTGGACCACATGGACACATAATTTTCTATTGACTAAAAAATCCAAATGTTATAAGATGACTTCCATAAAATTCAAGTACTTTTGTTTGTATATTTTGTACTGGGCCACATGGAACCAAGATCTTTTAAAAGGTTAATAAATGCAAAATATTGAGATTACATTAAGAACATGATGATCAAATAAAAAAAATGAAGTGATTACATTATAAAAAAGAAATAATTACGTGTCTATAAGCCCAACAAATAATTCAAAGACATTCTATAAGTTTTTATTGATTATAAAATGGCCAGTTTTAATTATAAAAGCCAATATGTTTTTATTTATTGCTAGCTGACCTATACGTACTTAACCAAATTATCTTCCAACTCAAAACCTCCACTTATCTTACCTCTGATGCCAATTATTAAGGTACAACATAAATAACCTAGTATGAAGAACACACACTACAATAAATCTACAGAAAATAAACATGAAACACATGGTTACAAAAAAGATATAATGTGATCACGTCAAACAAAATGCAATTACAAGAACCATTGTAATTTTAAGTTACGTAGGAAATCACATTTGATATTAATCAAATACACCAAAATACACATTATTATGAGAATTTTGACAGTAGCCAAAGAAAGGCAATCGAAGACCGAAATATATAAGCACAAGTTTTCTAAATGGTTGCCCTCTTCTTAACCAAATCAAACTCCAACACCTGAACACAATCTTTTAAATCCAAATTTTTGCTTTTGTAGAACCGATTAAGTCGTTCCGACCTATGAAATTCCTGAAAATAAACTAGAGCGTGTGTTTAATAACCAATTTGGGGAGGAGGGGGGGGGGGGGGGGTGAATAGGTTTTAACAAGTTAATTACCAACTTGTCTTGATTAGTCAATATTAAAAATTCACCTCATAAACAAACATACAAAATCAAGTAAAAATGTGAAAATTAAATAACACTTGATTTTTACTTGCAAACCTTTCAAAATGGTAAAAACCAAGGGCTAACCTCTTAACCACTTCAATCCTCAAATCCACTATTGTAATGTTGTTTACAACTTAGGTTGACCTATATTCACACCATTCTCGGTCACTAACCCACACTGCTACCCAACATGCCTTAATGGTGATTTTTGATCAAAAGCTTGCCAAAATACCTTGGTTGCAAGACTTGACTTGCTTGTGCACTACACCTTATAGTCATAAGAATTAATTCTCAAAGAAGAGTTAAAATGACCTAAGCGAATATAAGAATATTGTAGATGCAATATAGTGTAAGGCAAGACACTAAATGCTTAATTCGATGTTGAGATGCAAATCTAGCAACCTAATTATCAAACAAGCCAAATCAACCTAAGTTGTCATAATCATGGTAAGGACACTAAATGCAAACAATGAGTCCTAATTAGCTAGAGTGCAAATATGTCCTAAGTACAGGCTATCAACAAAAAAAAACATATGAATACGAGTGTTTAATTAACCACCCGTTGAACAGGTGAATACGAGTTACGAATTAAAAGCAAAGAACAACAAAATAAAACATAGTATTTTACATGGTTAAACCCCAAGGTGGGGAAACGTCAACGGTTACCTGCGACGGCAAGAAGAATTCACTATGATCAAAATTTATTAAACACTCAATCTCTCTCGTGCTCTTGTAAACTAAATTTGTATTCACCCTTTCATGGGTGTTATTAGGATCTATTTTTATGTGTATAGAACCCTATTTCGTGATATACAAGTGAGAAAAGTTCACGTAATTAAACGAAACTCTAACTTATTAGAGTTGTGTTATCCTTCTTCCTTGTTTTGCGTTGATTTTGTTTCGACTATATTAGATCTCTTACCTAATCTAGACTTTGATATCTATAAGGAAATTTATTTCCTTATCAAAGTATGCTTCTAGACACCTTATTCGAGTGAGATTCACTCTTTGTATTTGAGTCGTTACCGCATTAATTCACGGTTATCCATTGTCGTTCAATTGATCATCTACCACTCCTGACCAAACTCCTTTTCTTCCCGACCGATGGTTTTACCCTGAGCGTAGGTTTTATCCCTACTGTATAGGCAATCCCGATCGGTTTTATCCTTATATCACCAATCCAATCATCTCAATGGGAATATCTGTACCCAATCGTTTAGGTACCTGTTGGTGATGTGGCACTCCCAACTCTTGTTTGTTGTTGACATGTCATATTCTCCAAATTATACAAATAACAATACCTCCTTAAACATACAAAACCAAGTATCTCGTTCTAAAAAGGAACTTACTCGATGAAGTGTGTTTAATCTTGTCTTGTAGCTCATAAATGCATTTTCAATGCTTAACAGCTAAGCATTAAACCCCAGCCACATCTGTTTCATTTGCTCGAGGGATGTGACATAGTTGACAAAATCATTAATGGATTTTTGAATTTCGAATAGCGTAAGATCTTCGAGGTTAGTGCACCAACCCATACTCTCGCACGTTGTATTTGGTGACATTCACATGTTTCAATGACGTCATCCAATTCTATATATACATTTCAAAACTATCTCATTTCCTTCCCACGACTTCACACATTTTCTACAAACCCTAATTTTCTCTTCCTCTCTTCAACTTTCTCTCTAAGTTTTTCAGTCTCCACTCATTTGTCTGTTTTCACCTGCCTTTCCATTTTGTCGACACTAGCAGTTTGTGCTCCACATCTCTCAACAACTTTTTAGGTATGGATCATATCCTTCGTCACAGATATTTTGAACTTCTCATGCATATCATTGAGACGAGTGATAAAGAAAATATTGTCGGGCTTGAATCCATACTATAGGGTCAATTTCACACATACACACATTCATCTCAGTCGATTGCTCTAAACGTAGATTATTCAGCTACTCGATCAAAGTTTTTACCTCCATATGCTAACCCTTCTGTCTCTTCTTCTATTGGTGCTCATCTAGATATGTCAAAGACTACAAGTTCCAGACAGAGCCCAAATCCTTGCCCAGAGAGTCCACTCGTCTTGATAGTGACTTAAAGATTACCTCCCAAAAGTTAAAGATAGAAGAGGTTCCAAAAAGACGACGGGCACATATGTTGAAGTTTACTGCGATCATCTATGTGCTTTAGAAATATGGTGATTTATTGGGAACTCATGAAGTTCAGGGGTAGATTTGATATTCCCTATTAGGTGCAACTGATTTCCAATGGCCAACGTGCCATATGAAATCCAACACTGGGCACCGTTACAATTTACGGTGCCATGCTTTCTTCCAGGGTGACTCTACCGATCCAGCCTTTCATTACCCAATTTCTGGCGAAGGTAGGGATTGTTTCTACATAACTAACCCCCAACTCTTATCGGGTACTGATCATCTTATGGCATTTATGGAAGAAGATCGAGGCTGGGCACTTCCTGACCTCCCAAGAGATTCGTAACTTCTACACTCTTGATCGTTCAGATGTCGGGGGTACTTTCCACTTGCAATATACCTCACTGAGTCACTTGGTTCCGTACATTATAAGGAGAAGCCCGCCCCTCCCACTAGCAAAGATCATAAGGGCTTCGTATGGGGTTTTCCTTCCTCTTATAAGTATTGAAAGAACAACCGGTTCTTTGTTAGAGGTGTTTAGGGTGAGACAGTAGTGGTTGACCCTAATCAAAGGTTGAATCGGAATAGTGTCCTAAGACACTTTAGTAGCCTTGAGCTATGAAACAAAACTCTACCTGAAATGACTCAGAGCCAGGCTACTTTGGTCATTAAGGTAGTTCAGACTTCTTGGGATGTCAGAGACTGACATAATCCATTCATGGAAAAAGATCTGATCGAATTGTAGCTTTTTCCATCAATCTCCAGCATACGCAAACACTGTAAGTTTAGATCCTCTTATCGTATGATTTCATACCATTCGTATCCATCCTTACAATTTTTAGTGAATTTTCTTTTCAGTGTATGAGATAGACATTGTTACTGGCGACCAAGGTGAAAGGGCTCAGAATGTCGACATGGTTAACAAGAGAGATGATGCTGATCAATTGGCTCAAGGAATTGTGCCCCCCGAGCATGATTTGGTGGAGCATGTCTACGAGCCTGATCCTAACACCACAATAGCCCCCATTGGGCTGGCTGAGGGAAGTGAACATACAAGCACAGGTAAATGCTTAAGGCTAACCTAGAGGGGGGGGGGTGTGAATAGGTTAGACACCTTTTTCGACTCCCTTAGAAACAAACAAAAGTTTGTCCCTCTAGATTGCTTGTATCACTATATATATATATCAATTAAAGACACTTAATAAATATATAAAACATGTAAAGTGTGATACAAACAATCAACCATAACACATACACAATTTATATTATAGTAAGGAAGTCATCTTACATATAAAGTTCGATCCATAGTATTCAAATAACAAATACAAATATAAGAGAGATAGGGATAGAGAAAAGTTAACACAAGATTTAACGTGGTAAACCTCCGAAGAGGAAACATCCACGGGTTAGCAACCAACGGCAAACAAAATCCACTAGTAGATAAGAAAAGTACAATCTCTAAAGTGACCCATTCACCTAGAAACTACCCTCCTGCCCTACTCATGAATATGTCACCCTCTTGCTCAACATTCTGAGGCCTCACATTTTTTGTCAAGACTTCTTCGCTCACCCTTCCGGATCCTCACAACCCTAGGCAAGACTTCCTTGCTCACCCTTCTGGATCCTCACGACCCTAGGCAAGACTTCCTTGCTTGACATTCTGAGGTCTCCCACCTCTTGCCAAGACTTCCTTGCTCAATAACATAGGTCTCACACCTATTGTCAAGATTTCCTTCTCACAAGGCATCTAGGTGATCATGAATGCAAAACGCAAACAAGCACGTAACATAGAATGTTATGATTCACACATCCTATCAAAAATAATAGACATAAACATGAATGCACATAACAAATGTTGTCTAGTTAATCATGCATGTTTAATCTATCTAGATCATGTAAGATATGTTCAACATTAATTACGACCTAGATATATGCATAGATCTAAAACTTGAGTCACAAGATATGTTCAATTAATACATAATCAAGTTTAAATTTCATATACCAAAAATATGCTAAAATCATGTGACAAAGTCATTTAGATTAAAGCAAGAGTCCTAGAGCATATTTCATATTCATAGATTCAACAAAACACATGAATAGCTCAAAAGAACACAAGCACATGTATTATAGTGAGATTTTGGCCAAAAAGAGCCTAATACATGTGAGGAACTATTTTTCACAAAATAAATCAATCAAAGATCATCAAATAGTCCTAGAATCAAAGCTATCACAATACAATCCCAAACATGTGAAAACATAGGCAAAATCAAAACCTAACTCAACATGTGAGATTTCAATTGAAACTCAATCTAGCTTTAAATGAGCTCAAAACTCAAATCAAAACAATCACAAGACACATATATAGGTTGAAGAAGAAAACCTAAGGCAATTGACCAAGTTTTAAAAGAAAACTTTGAGAGAAAATCAATACCTTAGTTGATTTGGTGCAGTCCCGTTTTTTTAAGATTAGACTCCAAAAACAACAATAAAACTAACTCAAACCTTTAGAGAAAAGATGGAGGATGAATAGACAAACACTCTTAACTTTGAATCACATAGATCAGAGATCAAATAAAGAAGTTGTAGTTTTTGGAAGGTGAGAAAATTTGGGAGAAAATTCTGCACTCAAATTTTGAATCTCTTCTTTTTAATGAAATGTGAGAAGGAAGAGATATATAAATGAGAGGGAAAAGAATACAAGCAAAATGACCAAAAGGGACAAGAATCAGCCAAGATTGCTTGCTTCCTGAGATGGCACGTGGGCATCTCAGGGAAGCAAGCCTTTTGGCCAGAGTTGGCCATGCCCCATCTAGGGAAAGAAGAGCTTTGTGCTGTCTTCTTTTTCCCTCGACCTCCCTTCACGTTCTTCGATGGTTCTCCGGCCTTCGAACTCGGAGTTTGAATCTGTTTATGTATTTCAAACCATAACTCTCTCACGGACATGGACATATAAGATACTCAACCCAAAAAATAATAATTTGATTCGATATACGAAGACAAAGACAATGTATGCAACATGAGTTGAAAGTGTAGTATCTTTGGACTTAGAACTTGAAATCAATAGTATGAGTAACCAAAATGATCGAAATTCAATCAAGAATGATTTAAAACTAAAATCAAGTTTAATATCTATGTTATACAAATATATACACATACAAACACATTTCACACTAGAATGCAAACTACATAGAGATAATCTCCAATCATGCATTTTCCAAAACATGTTATTTTTATACCAATGCATAAGCATTCCTCTTCAAGTGTGTGAATGTGTTATAAATGGGGCACAATGATACAGGGAAACATATGAATGAATTGTATGTGTGTGCCTATAATGGTGCACAACTATGCAGGGACACAAATGTATGAATTGTGTGTGTGTGGCTATAATGGTGCAAAACTATGCAGGGATACAAATGTATGAATTGTGTGTGTGTTCCTAAGCCTTGTAAGAGAAAGATAAGTTCTTAATATACCTTTGTAGAACCATATATCATCTTTTCTCTTTGAAAACTTTGAACTTGCTTTGACTAGTTGTTATTTCTTCTTTGAAGCTTGAATCATCATGAACCTAAACAACTAAATCATTACAAGTAAACATCATTTTGATATGGAATTAATGCCAACACAATCTAAAACCTAACAGAAAGTGAGCATGACGCCCCTTTAAGGGATAGCAAGAGAGAGTCCTTCAGGGATAGATCTGCTCGAGAAAAGTCCACCCGAGAGAGATTCATTAGAGAAAGATATCATAAAGAAAGATCTGGTAGAGAGCGCTCTAGGAGAGAGGCGACCAGTAGATAGGTAGTAGGTCCTCTACCCCAGAGGCTATTCGTAGACGAATAGAAGCCCCACATGCTGCTGATCTAGTAGTTCCCCATGCAGAGGTTGATCCTATCATCCTTGAAAAAGATGATGGTGATCAGAAGACTCTGATCGACCTAATTTTATAAAAGCAATGGTCAAAGAGAAGGGGTGATCGTATATCTACAACATCTGCCTCTCTTTCCTCTGTCCCGACCCGAACGACTGACCCGGTCCTGGCTAAAACTGGTGAAGAGGCTGCACTTCAACTAACAATACTTCCTTCCCATCTTGAACCACCTCAGGGCCAAGCCAACTGCCCTGTCGATCAGGTTTCTACCATGATGTAATTTTCTATTAAAGGTCTTTTTTTTCATATTGTTTGAACATCCTATTTGGTTGTAACTTGAGTAGGCATTCGTATAGCAGTTCATGACCTGCCGTTGCATATACCAACTAGTCTATCCGAGGTAAGGGGAAGCTATCCTTCAGGCATGCTTTGTTAATATTAGTGAAGTCTACACAGATCCTCCACTATTCATTTTTCTTCTTCACGAGTACCACATTGCCAACCCATTTAGGGTACCACACTTCTTTTATCGATGTTGTTGTCAACAATTTTTCTACCTCTTATTTAATTGCCTGGCTTCTTTCAAGATTGGACTGCCTTCTTTTTAGGATGACTGGTTTTCAGTCAGGATCGACTACTAGGCAATGAGAGATTACTTTTGTGTCAATTCCTAACATGTCCTCAAGCTTCCATGCGAACACATCTTTGTATTCTCTCAACAAATCGATCATCTCATTCTGGACTTGCTCCGTTAACAAGGCTTCTATCATTATTGTCTGCTCAGAGTTTCTGTCGTGAATTATGATCTCCAAGGTTGGTTTATCTTCTTGGGTTTTCTCATCTTCTGGAGGTGTCTCCCATAGGTCCAGATCGAACCGAGTTGACGTTTCTGCTCCAGCTTCACTTTTATCGATCTTCAAACCGCTCTCATCTTCCAGAAGATCTATCTGTATTACTTCTGACCCCACTTTTTCTCAATGCCCAACCAGGTTTGCCTTCTTTGCCCACTCTTGAGAGCTTTTCATGATTCCCACTCCGGCCTTCATCGGGAATATTACAGTCAGGGCATCGATCGCGTTCATGGCTTTTACTTATTTAAGAACAGCCTTCCTAACAAAGCGCTGTAGGGCTAATTATACTCATCAACTACTATAAAGTCAAGGAGTACTTTCTTCAGACAAGGGTAGCTCTCAATACCTACGGGCAGCTTCACAGTCCCAAATGATCTCACTTTTGCTCCGAAGCCTCTGAGTGAGACCATAAGTGGTTCATAAGTGGTTCATAAGTGGTTGTAGATCCTTTTTGTACAGCCCTAAATGGTCGAACACTCATATGCTTAGAATATCCGCTAAGCTCCCATTATCCATCATCACTCTCCTTACCTCTCTGTGGCCCACACAAACTGACACCACAATTGCATCATTTGGCCTGACATCTAACCCATGTGTATCCGACTCGAAAAATACTATGGGATCCCAGCATTGATTAAGCTATTTCTAGTCGGGACCTAGTGAATTCATTTCTAAGCTTCTTTGACATGCAATTGCTTCTCTAACTTCGGTTATTATCTCCCTACTACTCTGCACAGTGTGCGGTCCACCAAAGATAGTACTGATTGCTTCGCTATCTGGACCTCTTCTAGAACAAAGGTCACTTTTAAAGGGATCCTTTTGACCGTCACCCCCATCCTTCAGTATCACATCCTTAATGTGTCATTCTTTGATCAAATTTTTGACATAATCTCTCAACTGGTAGAGGTCTCATGACCATTTTCTTACTGAAACCGGTAATACTTAGTGGTGTCTCTTCTCGCGAAGCTGAATTACTTCAGGGGTCTCTTGTACAGGTTCTTATCCTCTATCACACTCAATATCTCCTCTTGCTTTTTAGCCAATGGGGTGTAATTGGTGTATTGCCTTTTAAAAGGTTTGACACCTTTTTGGTCGCCATCCTTACGACCATCCTTATTTTTCCTTTGATTATTCAATTGATTCCATTTACCGTTATTTTTTTAGCCTCTATCCTTGGTATTTTGGTTGCTTTCGAACCGGCCTCCATGTATAAGCTCCCCTCTGTGGGGTATCTACTTTTCCTCTACCATCGCATTTCTTCCCACATCATCTATCATGCTTGCATACATAGTCATCCACTTCTGCCTTGGGCTTAATGACAATTGGCTATACTACAAACCATTGATGAATGTTGATACTACTGCGTTGTCATTGGGATCTTGCACCTCCTATACTTCCTGGGAAAATCTCGTCAAGTAGTCTTTCAACTTCTCATCTTTCCGTTGCTTCATAGTTGACAAGATAGATATTGATTTCCTTTGTGAATGTTCCCCATAAACTGCCTAATGAAGGCTTGTATCAATTCTTCAAAATTTATAATCGATCCTCTGGTGAGACCACTGAACCACCTGGACCCTTGGTCCCCTAGTGTTTGAGGGAACATTCTGCACAAAAGTGCATCATCATAGTTGCACTGTGCAATTATGCATTGATACCTCTAACGTGTTCTTGAGGGTCTGTGCTATCTTTGAACTGCTCCACATGCGTCATTTTGAACTTCTCATAAAAATGGCCATGCCTTATGGATTCATCGAATGGACTACTAAATTTGCCTATTAGCAGACTACCCCGACCCTAGCTTCATTCCAAGGCTTTTATCCTTCTTAACAAGACCTCTCGTTTGCCGTCTGGCTCCCTATGCCTGTCAAATCTCTGACGGATGGTAAGACCGTATGGGTCCTTAGAGAACTGTTCTGTAATTTGAGCATCGTGGGGGTTGTACCTGATTATCGAAGTCGTTTCTCAGCACCTTTAAGGCGGAGCATCCTCATCAGTATAGTCTGATCAGGATCTAGTTCTATAACTCCTATACATATCTTCCTGATCATCCCTTACTTCTCCTTCTTGATTCCTTCATACGTCCACCTGCACAGTAGGCTCTCTGTCTTCTCTCGCTTCCCAACTCAATTGGCCTCCCTGCCACCTAGGATCCTAGCTCTTGTGGCGGTCATCCCTTTTTTGGGTAATTTTCCTTTTTCTCAACACAGTGCCCTATATATTTTTCTAATTTATATGAAGCACCCAGAGTTGTTGCCACTATCTCGTAGCATATCTTAAGATCCTGGGCCACCACCGGTGTCAACAACTGATTCAGAACGGTTAGACCGATGGTGGCTATTATGTTGATTCCCTATCTAGTGGCATCTTTAATGACTTTTTACAGGGCTTCCTGGATCCGTTGGAATGTTTCCGGGGGGATGCCAGGGGTTACGTCCATGGACGTTACTACGTTAGGCCTAGTGGATGGTGGAGTCTTTGATAGTGGATCTTCTTCAGCTTCATTGGCATCCGCTAATCCGAGGTTGTCGATATCGTGTAAGGCATCAGTGTTATATAGAGATTGGCATCCATCTCTATTGGTGGCAATGATAGTGTCTTCATGATTTTTTTTAAAGTTAACTGTTTACGATCAGTCCTTCTTATTCTAGCGCCAATTGTTGGCCGTGATTTTAGATTATGTTTAATTAACCACGCGTCGAATAAGCGAATGAGAGTTGTGAAATAAAAGAGAAGAATCATAAAATAAAACACATTATTTTACGTGGTAAAACCCTAAGGTGGGGAAACGTCCATAGTTGCAGCGACGGGAAAAAGAATTCACTATGATCAAATTTGTTACATACTCAATCTCTCTTGCACTCTTGTAAACTAAATATGTGTTCACCCTTTCATGGGCGTTATTAGGGTCAATTTATATGTGCATAGAACCCTAATTCTTGATATACAAGTAATGAAAGTTCCCGTAATTAAACGAAACTCTAACTTATTAGAGTCATGTTATCCTTTTTTCTTGTTTTGCGTTGATTGAGTTTCGACTGTATTAGATTTCTTGCCTAATTTGGACTTTGATATCTATAAGGAAGTTTATTTCCTCAACAAAATATCTACAAAGAAGTTTCTTGCCTAATATGGATGTTACCGTAGTAAATTCACGGTTGTCCACGTGTCGTTCAACTGATCATCCGCCATTTCCAACCAACCTCCTTTCCTCCCCTACTATAGGTTTTACCCGATTGATTTTATCCTTAAATCACCAATCTTATCAACTCAATGAGATTATCTATGCCCGATCAATTAGGTAATCCTTATCAGATGTTACGAAGCTATCTTTGGTCGACTTGGGTTAGTTAAGTCCGGTCGACTGTCGGTAATGTGGCACCCTCGATTGTTGTTTGTTGCTATCGTGTCATATTCTCCAAATTATACCAACAACATATTCAAGAACATTAACTTGTTGATTAAAGAATAATCTATCAATCTAAATTTCAATTAATCATATATGAATATTCAAAGCTTAGCTATTTAGGTGAAAAATAACCTAATCATACAAGCTATGACCAACAAACCCAAGCATGTTATAACTCATCATTTAATGCACACACAAGATTTTAACAAATCATATGCATAAAAATGAATTCTTGGACTATAAGAACAATAAATGAAGATGAGTTGTTTGTTCTTACTTACCAAGTCAAGATTGATGAAGACTTATGAATGATTGATGCACTAGATGTATAGGTTTTGGGTTGGGAGAGTGAATCAAGCTTCAATAGAGCTTTCTCTCTCTAGACTCTCTGTATCTCTCTCTAGGGTTTCTTCAATTTTAGAGGTTTGAATGAAGAAGAAGAGATAAGGGGGTTGATATAGTTGGAGGCACGAGCTGATTGGAAGAGACAATTTTGCCCCGAAATCAGTGCAGTACGTGGGTAGGAAGACCCATGCACACATTCACACACGCACACCAGCACAAATACCCATGCATAGAGTGCGCAACATGCCTACCAACTTCCACAGTGCATAGCATGGTGCAAACCATGCTCCACCCACAGGAACTCAGAACATAAAATTCCAAGGGATCAAAACATGACCAAACGACATCCAAACCTTTCATATATTATACTGATGGAAAGGTATGGAAGTCTATTTTCTACTCCTATAAAAAACATGATTTAGATGATTTTTAAAAGATTTATGGTCAAATGAGTGACCAAAGGTCTTATTTGGACAATGACAAGATTGCCCAAACTCATGGAAACAACAATGTGACCGAAGACCAAAACAAGAGAAGAATAGGTTCTTTTCAAATCAGCACTCAATGTGCTAAAACAAGTACATCATTATGCAAGCGTGGACACAACACAAAACCATACTTAAATCTAGAAATGAAGTGTAAGTGTGATTGTGAATAGATGCACACATGAGCAATGAGAAACAAATGCATAACAACTAAAATGCATGTAAGTGTGTGTGTGTGACAAAAAATGCATGTAAATACAAATACATATAAGTGTGTGTGTGTGCAACAATAATGCATGTCAATGCAATTGCATGAGATGTGAGTGTGTGCAACTAAAATCTTTTCAAAGAGAATTAAGGACATGTGAACTACATCTTGAAGTTCATGAGATGTTCGGAAGCATGTCTTCGAGAAAACCACACTTGGAGAACCTATGCTACCCATTACGCAAACGTCCCTAATGTGACTTGTCATGAAATCAGCCAATCATAAATTGAGATCCTTACGATCTCCCATTTGGTTGTTTCATTACAAAAACACCACTCATAAACATTCCTTTCAAATCAAAATAAAAGCAATTGGTCAACAAAGAGTATCTATATTACAATAGAAGAGACCTAAGATCTAAGTCTTCATGGTCTTCATTCTTTTCGTAGATCACCATACCTATACACAATAGCAAGAAAGCACTTTCCAAGAACAAATGCATGTGAGGTGTTCAAAACAAAACAAGCATTTGCATTAAAAGGTCATTACAATCAATAAAATGTAGTGCAATGCAATCTCCCCCTAAATAGGTTACTCTTTCCCAAGAATTTCCCCCAAAGCATAAAAAAATGCTCCCCTTATATCTTTTAAGACTTCTCCCTCTATTTGTCATGCGATAGACGAAGGAGGTCCCCCTATCAGGTTGCTTTAGAAAAGAGAGATATTCACACAAAAGATGATTACATAATCATATACATAAACTTTATGCAACTTGAATATTTGAGTAAGATTCAAGGAGTTTTATTTAAATTGGAATGTAAGAAGGTGTTGTTTTGCATGTAAGACATATATCATCAAAGTTCAAGTAATGGTATCAGGCAAAGCAAACATTAAAAGAGTTTCTATAAGAATTCAACTCAATTTGTACCCTTTTATCATAAGCAAACATGATATAGTTTTTCAAAAATATTTCAAACACACAAACAACTATATCAATCCTTAAGAGCCAAACAAGACATTGATATAGAATCCTTATTGATTGAATGGATATGAAATCCTTATTGGTTGTTGTCTTGTTCAAACCATTAAGAAGAGAGAGAAGACTAATTTAGATATAAAATCCTTATTGATTGTATGGATACAAGATCCTTATTGATTAGCCTTCTCATTTGTATTCACACACATTTGCATTAAAGCAATCAAAGGCAATTAATGCATATCACTTAAAGTATGTCATAATCAAGTTCACATGTCATGGAGATGAATTATAGGTCATTCAAAAGTACTTCCCAATCAATTCTCCTAGTCCAAAAATGCATGTTTGAACATAAATGTGACATGGATTACAAAAAAAGCAAGATTACACACTTATTGAACAAAAATACCATGAAAAGATATATAAGCAACATAGTATCTGAAGCAATTAATAAAGAGGCATGAAATATATCAAAATTCTACACATTTTAAAGAAAGCAAGTTCCCTCTCTTTGCTTGAACTCCTCAAATGGGGTCAAATCCAACCAAGTCAATGGGAGGCATGAGCTGCTATATACTTACCAAGTCCATTGGACCTAATTGCATCTATAGGTGTCACATGGGCAATATGGAAAACGGGTTCATTCTTTCTAACCCACATAGGTTACATTTTTTTCATTTTAGTGGTCATAGACATGTTTCTAAAATCCCTAAGTTCATGCAAACTTGCCTTCTTTTCAACCATTTTTCTTTAATGCTCTCTAACCTACACCTCTTAATGTATTAAATGAAATTTGGTCTTAAGTGACCAATCATTCCACAAATATAAGAACTCATACCATATCATTGATTTCTCATCGATGCCTTGCCATGTTCAAGAGGTTGTCTTTGATGGTGCATCAGTTTCCTTCTCTTTGGAGCTTGAACCCATTGGTGGCACCTTTGTTGTCTAGCTTGTTGAGGTGGTTGATCTTGCCTTCTTGGTTGAACATGTTTCTTGTGATCACCTTCTTTCCTTATAATTGGCTTGTTGGAGGAGGTAATTGATTTCTCAAGGACTTGTCCTTTCTTCTTGGATTGCCTAAGCTTTGGTTGAGTTACCAGGCTTTTGTGGACATTTCTTGAGATACACGTTTCTTAGATGAAGCTTTGCCCTTTCCTTGAGATTGAGGTTTAATGACCTTGGCCTTCTTCAATTCTTCAACATACTTCGTCTCTCAATCCTTGAAAATCTTCAAGGAATTGTCTTTATTTGCAAGCTCATCATTCATTGCCTTCATCCTTTGGTGGCAATCGTTAATCTCCTTTTCATATTTGGACACATCAATCATGTTTGTCTTCAAGGAGTTATCGATGGAAGTTTGCATCAGATGTTGAGATGGAAGGGGCAACTTAAGGATACATTCCTTCACAAAAGTTATAGGAAAAAACACACGACGGAAGCGAAAAGTTTGATTGGTATAGATATAAAAAATCTTTAAAAGTGAGAACCTTAACCCTTGATTGATTAACATATATTTACAAAGTATCAAACCTTTTTCACGTGACGATTGATATTGTGTTAGTATTCAAACCGTAAGATCTTCCAATCCAATCACGAACATGAATCACCTAGGAGTGTGGACTCCCTTTCTTAGAATTGTGTACTTGAGGATGGAAAACAAAAAAAACCTTTTCTTATATTAGTCACAATAACTCTCCTAGAGAAAATAAAGAATGTTTGGTCACTTGTTAATTCTCAATCTTTTGATTGAAACTCGTATGAACCTAATTCGATGTTGTGCACAAAGCCTTTTGATATGAAAGCTAATAGTGCACTATCGAAAACAACAATGCTCCCTTTCTCTTTTTCTCTTGCCTGAATTCTTACACTAAGTTTTTATGAGTTGGAAAAAAAATTTCTTTTGAGCAAAATAAAATATTCTCGCTCAAAAACTATTAGCCCTAGCTGAATTCTCTTGATAGGTATTTATATGTGGCCGAATCCTCACACTAAGAGGAATTATATTTCACCGAAACTTCTATCACTTTTGAATTCAACCCTATCCCAACTCAATAGTGTATTATCCATTAACTGGTTAATGAATATTAATTAAATTGTGACTATATCAAAAACTTTCTAATTTGACCAATTGTCAATTAGAGTTTTGATACTTATCATCTAGTGTATCTTAAATTGTGACTAACTCATTAGTGTATTATCCAATAATTGGTTATTGAATATTAATTAATTTGCAACTATATCAAAAACTTTCTAATTTTACCAATTGTCAATTAGAGTTTTGATAGATATCAAAAACTTCCTAATTTGACTAGATAATAAATTTCCTTTTATTTATCTACTTGTCAAATAAAGTATTTGATACTTATCATACTACCAATAATAGTATGACACTAAGAGACATTCTCCTAGTTAGAAAATGATTTTGACGTTTAATAAACAAACAAATAAATAAATAAATAAATTTCCATTTAATTAAATAATAAAATAAAAACAATATATAAGGCTAATAATCTTAGCCTTGCTGCCCAAGCATATACCTTGGGCAAGATATTGTTTTTCCATTTCATTAAATCCATTAGACTTTAATAAAAAAGTCCACATGTGAACTAGACCCATTCTAAAGTCCACATGTGAACTTGACCCATTCTTACTAAAAAAGAAACAAGTCCACATATTTAATTAAAATGTACAAATTATATTCTTAATGTATTAACAAAATGCTAATTGCATCCCATTAGGGTCATCCAAGGATTCCCGTACCGTTGGCCGCCCATTCGAGGTCTTTGAAGAGTTATTGCATATCTTGATCACACATGACCGCACCTCTCTAAAACTTTTGGATTCCGAAATTCAAAAACAATTCTAGATGGACCTAGAAATTAGTCCGATAGAATATATCAAGTGATCCATATTAGTGTGGATTGGAGATCTTGGCGGGCTATCTAAATTTATGCTTTATCAGACATAACCTAATCATAATCAACAAATGATTCACTTAGGTTCGATCCATTAATTTTAGCTCATTCCACTAAAGAACTAAAATTGAACTCTTAAATAAAGATAGAATAAGTCAATGTTTCTCATTCGTACCCTAGACAATCTTATTGGAGATAGTGTATCCTCGTGAAAAATACTAGAAATCGTCAAGAGCTCATAGACCACCTATAGCTCTCTTAGTTACCATAATTACTCATATGACTATATTTTGAACTTGGATATTTTGACTTATCTAAAAGTCATGTTTCAATAGACACTATTGGAAACTTAACTTTAAAATTTAATATCCAATACCTAAAAATATCCATATGATGATATTCTACTCATATTTAATAAATGGAGCCACGATGTCCATTTCTACAAATGAAGTCCTCTATCGATTAACAAATAAATACCACCAAACCATCGAGGATAGACTAAGTTATATAATTGTACACATTGACAGCTCAAATGATAACACTTGTAACCATTAATCCACCATTTATCTCAGGATTGAGATAGACTCTCCGATTGTTCTTAAGTGAACACTTTTATCCATCGACGGTCTTAGATTCTTTTGCCTAAAGACATTACACTTTGATGGTTTTAGATTCATCATAACATATTTGATCCCACTAAAAAGCTAGCAAAGAATCTACAACTTTAACCAGGTAAATGCGCCCAACCTTTATCTTAAGTTGTTTATATTGTTCAAGACTACGAAAAGAATCGTGTCTACCTCATACTTATCCAGATGTACGAACAATTCTTCATTTCTCATAGTCTTTTGACTTTATGATTGTTTACTTTTGACAATTTTAAAAATTAAACTATAAATGATTTAAGATTTGTTAAACTATAAATCACTTTATTATTATGAAAAGATTGTCAAATACATTATTACATTCTTTATATTGAGCATAATCCTAACAATATCCCACTTACGCTATAGCAAGTGTGTCATATCTCTTATTCCCATATGCATTAGGTGCCCATCAAAATTTTTTTGTGGTAGATCCATTGTGAAGGGATCCGCTAGATTTTCTTTTAACTCAATCTTGGTAGTTATAATGCTACTCCTATGCACAATTTCATTCAGAAGGTGATACATCATTTTAGTGTGTTTCCCTCTTTTATGGTTTCTTGGTTCTCTTGAATTAGCCACTGCTCCACTGTTGTCATAGTAGATAGTGATCTGATTATTCGTATTTGGAACCACTTCTAACTCAACCAAGAATTGGCGAAGCCAGTGTTCCTCTTTAGCAACTTCGCATGCGGCAACATACTCAGCTTCCATGGTGGAAACCACAATATAGGATTGCTTGATACTCCTCCATATGACTGTGCCTCCTCCAAGAGTAAACACAGATCTTGATATGGATTTCCTGGAGTCAGAATCTGACTAGAAACCATAATCTTTATACAAGTGGGAATTAAATCTCCTTCGTAGTGTATAAGCGTATGATCTGTAGTTCTTCTAAGATACTTTAAAATATGCTTGACTGCAGTCCAGTGATCAGGACTAGGTTTCGATTGAAACCTGCTAACTATGCCAAAAACAAAAAAAAAACTGGTCTAGTGTAGAGCATTGCATACATGAGACTTCCAACTGCCGATGCAGATAGAACCCTACTCATGAATTGCTCTTCATGCTCATTCTGAGGAACTTGTTCCTTAGAAAGTTTGATTCCATGTCTAAAAGGTAACATACCTTTCTTGGAATCTTGCATGGAAAACCCAGACAAGATTTTATCTATGTATAAAGCTTGGGATAATGCAATTGTTCTATTATTTCTATCCCTTATTACTTGGATACCAAGATTATAACTTGCTTCTCCTAAGTTTTTCATATCAATTTTTTTTGCTAACCATTCTTTTACTCATGTGAATACACCTACATCGTTTCTGATGAGTAGTATATCATCAACGTAAAGAACTAAGAAAACCAACTTGTCGCCTTTAATCCTTTTGTATACATAGGGTTCGTCAAGGTTTTGAATAAATCCAAAACATATCACAGCTTGATCGAACCTTATGTTCCAGGATCTGGATGTTTGTTTCAGTCCATATATGGATCTTTGCAACTTGTATACCCTTTTCTCTTGGCCATTGTCAATGAATCATTCTGGTTGCATCATATAGATGCTTTCGTTAAGACTTTCGTTAAGTAAAGCTGTCTTGACGTTCATTTGCCAAATCTTTAGGTCTAGAGATGATGCAATGGATAAGAGTATCCTAATGGATTTAAGCATGGCCATGAGAAATAGGATTTCCTCATAATTGATACCTTTCTTCTGTGTGTAACCTTTAGCTACCAATCTAGCTTTAAAGGTTTCCACATTTCCATCAATTCTTCTTTTCCTCTTGTATACCCACTTGCACCCAATGAGTTTTATCCCTTTAGGTAAGTTTATAAGAGACTAGGCTTTGTTTTTAAACATAGACTCAATTTCAGATTGCATTGCCTTTTGCCAATGCCGACAATCAACATCCTACATAGCTTCCTTGTATGTGTAGGGATCATCGTTGTCCAGGTGATTCTCCATTGATTCTCCTAGACTGATGTCTCTCTTAGGTTGTCTACTAAACCTCCCTCGATGATGAGGAATGGTAGGTTGTTGATCTGGTGATGGTGCAGAACTTATAATTGGGTTAGGTTGTGAAACCTCTTGTGGAATTGTATCTCCTGAAAACTCATTCAAGAAAATTATACTCTTAAGCACAAATTTTTTCATATAGTCCTTTTCTAGAAATTTAGCATTTACTGAAACAAATACATTAAGATTTGAAGGACTATAGAAATACTATCCTTTAGTTCCTTTTGGATACCCTACAAATATGCGTGTTTCTGAAAGGAACTCTATCTTTTCTATCTTTTCTTTTAACACATGCATAGAACACGCAAATATCCTTAAGTGTTGTAAAATAGCTTTTGTCTAGTCCACAACTCATGTGGTGTTTGAGGAACCGACTTAGATGGTACATTGTTTAGAATGTACATAGCAGTTTGTAAAGCTTATCCACAAGAGGAATTAGGAAAGTGTTGAATAACTTAACATAGACCTAACCTTGTCCAAAAGAGTTCTATTTCTCCTTTCTGCCACCCCATTTTTTAAGGTGTACATGGTGTAGAAAACCGAGAAATTATCCCATTATCAATAAGATATTGCTGAAACTCACCAGATAGATATTCTCCACCACTATCAAACCTCAAGATTTTTATGTGTTTCGCAAGCTAATTTTCTACTTCAGCTGTAAATGCTTTGAATATGTCAATAGCATCCGACTTATGTCTTATGAGATACACGTAGCCAAATTTATCATCCATTAAAGTGATGAAGTACTCATATCCACATCAGTGTGTATTAATCCTAAACATTCAGTGGCCCTTGTGCCTTCGGTAGTGAACGATCTTTTGGTCATCTTACCTTCCAAACAAGATTCACAAGTTGGTAGATCATTAACCTTTAAGTCATTTAAAGGTCCATCAGTAACCAATCTTTTGATCCTATCAAGGTTAATCTGACCTAGGTGCAAAAGCCATAGGTAGGTTTCATTTTTTGATAATTTCACTCTTTTAAGATTAGGTTTCGTTGATTCCGTGTCTAACAAATGAGAGATCGTTCTATGCACATTTAATAAACCGTTTTTCAATGTACCATTGCAAATAAATTTGTTGTTCCTACTAATAATAAAACCTTTACTAAAAGTAACCGGATATCCAAATTTATATAAATAGGAAATTGAAATTAAATTCCTATTAAATTGAGGTACATAATAAACGTCTATCAAATCTAAATGCCTACTAGAATCAAGATTAACTATAATAGTTCACACTGCGCTAGCAGACACCAATGCTCCGTTGCCTAAATGCAAGTTGAACTCATTCTCATTCAGTCTTTTCCTTTCCTTGAACCCTGCAAGGAATAACAAACATGATTAGTGGCTCCAGAGTCTATAATCCAAGAACCTGCCAGAAAACATGTTTCAAGATAATTAATATTACATTCTTCCTTCTTTTTCTGAGACTTTGGGCAATTTCTTTTCCCTTTTCACCACAAAGGAAACACCTCCCTTTGATCTTGGTTACTTTCTTGGTCTCCTTCTTGGTAGGCCCAAGTTGCTTTTTCTTCGGTTGTTTCTTGACCTTCATACGGGTCTTAACAGTAGCAATTTTCTCAACCGTATGAATCTCTTAACCCTTGTCTTTCACAAGGATATTCTTAGTGCTTTGAACATCTTGCATCAGACCTTACAAGGTGTATACCCTATTGTTCAGGTGTAGTCCAACTTGAACTAATCAAAGGAATTTGACAGTGAGTTAACAATCATGATAAATCATTTTCGAATATTTATCTTGAATTGAATTAAATTAATAGTTCAATTGTAAAACTTAACCGTGATCCAACAACCATAAATGTAACATCTCTTTTTAGGAGTTTGCACCATCTACTAGTTGGATTAGGTCCCAACTAATTGTTAACATAACAACCAGTATTTTCAATTTTAAGCCTTGTGATATTATTAACAAGAATTCTTGGGAGGATATCAATAAAACCACATTGAGTCTGTTACCAAGTTATCCACCCTCAATATATCCCCTCATGAAAATCCCTCATTTGAGGTAGATATCATTTGAGTTAATTGTCCAGTCTATCCTTGTAAGGAAGTATCTTGCTAAATTCCATTCATGAATACCTCTTGGGGGGTTATCACACAAAACATAAAGCTCAACTATACTTTGAGGCCATAGGTGTTCCAAAATACCTAATCCCACACAATTTTTTATGGCGTGTGACTGAATTCCACAGAATATTTCACTAAGTTATCTAGATACAAATTTAGATACCTATATCATTCAATGTATGTTCATACCAAAAGAGATGTATGAGTGACACTCCTATTCAATATGACTTGTTATCAAACAATGACAAATATTGTAATATTTGAAGAAAAATAAATAGCCACAATTTTGGTCCATCCTAGAAAAGAAAGTTGTTAACGGTGATTTTTGGTTTAGGTTTAATTGATCACTCGTTGAACAAGTGAATGTGAATAAACAATCAAGCTATAGATAGAAATAATTAAAAAGCAAACAAGGCACAAGATTTAACGTGGTAAAACCTCAAGGTGGGGAAACATTCACGGTTGCCGGCAACGGCAAGAAGAATTCACTATGTCGAGAATAATTGTACACACAATCTATCTTGCACTCTTGTAGGCTTAATTGATGTTCACCTCTCTTTAGGTGTTATTAGAGCATATTTATACATGCGTATAAAACCCTAAATCTTGTAATGGAACCAAATTCTGTTTTGTTGGAATCATATATTCTCTTCCTTGTTTTGCATTGCTTGTATCTTAATTGTATTAGATTTCTTGCCCAATTTACACTTTGATATCTATTAGGAAGCTTGTTTCCTTATCATGATGTACTTCGAGATGCCTTGTTTGACCCGGAATCTTTCTCTGCGTATTGGAGTCGTAACTTCATTAAGTCTGAGTGCTGTCCATATGTCATGCAAACGACCATCTGTTACACCCGACCAAATTTGCTTTCCCCGAACGGCGGTTTTACCCATCACAACCTTTCCCCTGACTATCTTGACAATCCCGATCGGGTTTTCTTATCTGATCATTTGCGTTATCTTGGTTGGGGGGATGGTTGATGGGTTTTCTCTGGTCAACTGGGGTTGGTTTGATCTGGTTGACTTTTGGTGACGTGGCACCCCCGACTCTTGTCTTTTGTTGACATGTCATATCATCCAAATTACACCAATAACAATACCCCTTTAAATATACAAGACCGAGTATCTCATTCCAAATGGAACCTGCTCGGTGATGTGTGTTTAATTTGTTTTTTTTTTCTTTTCATGTAGCTCACTAATGCACATAAAATGTTTAACCACTAAGCATTAACCTCAATCACATCCGTTTCGGCTGACGCAATCATTTTGGCCATTTTTTGAATTTCAAATGACACATGATTTTCAAGCTTCGTGCACCTACTCCCACTCTCGTATGTTACACCTGGTGATATTTACGTGTTTTGATGATGTCACCCACTCCTATATATAATTCAAAACTTTTCTTTTCCCTCTTACGACTTCATAACTTCTCTACAAAAAACCCTAATATTTTTTCCCCTCCAAATCTCGCACTTTTTTCTCTGTTAAATTTCTTTTCATCAACGTTCGTGCTCTGTCGCTCTTACTAATCTCTCAGGTATGGACCCTATGTTGGGATTATGCTCGATAGCAAGAGTATAATAATGTATTTGACAATATTTTTCTCATTAATAAAGTGATTTCTAGTTTAACAAATCTTATAGCATTTATAGTTTAATTATTATAATTGTCAAAAGTAAATAATCAATAGTCAAAAGACTATGAGAAAAAAAGAATTGTTCATACATCTAGATATGTTTGAGGTGGACACAATTCTTTAGTTAGTCTTGAATAATATTCACAACTTAAAATAAAAAGTTAGGCGCCTTTATCTTGTCAAAGTTGTAGATTCTTTTGCTAGCATTTGAGTGGGATCAAATGTGTTATGATGAGTCTAAAATCATCAAAACGTGGTGTCTTTGGGCAAAAGAATCTAGTGCACTGGGTATATTGAATCGGATCACAATGAAATACTTTATCTAGAACCATCAATGGATAAAAGTTTTTCATTTCATGACAATCAGAGAGTTTATCTCAATCCTGAGATAAATGATGGACTTACGGTTACAAGTGTTATCATATGAGCTATCAATGAGTACGATTATATAGCATAGTCTATCCTCGATAGTTTGGTGGTTTTCGTTTGTTAATCGATATAGGACTTCATTTATAGATATGGACATCGTGGCTCCATTTATTAAATGAGAGTAGAATATCATCATATGGATGTTTTGAGGTATTGGATATTAAATCTTAACGTTAAGTTTTCTATAGTGTCTGTTGAAACATAGCTTCTGAAAAAATCAAAATATCCAAGTTTAAAATGTGGTCATATGAGTAAATATGTTAACTTGGAGAGCTATATGCGGTCTATGAGCTCTTGGCAATTACTGATATTCTTCACGAGGATACACTTTCTCCAATATGATTGTCTAGGGTATGAATGAGTAACATAAACTTATTCTATCTTTATTTATGAGTTCAATTTTAGTTCTTTAATGGAATGAACTAAAATTAACAGATCGGACCTAAGTGAATCATTTGTTGATTGTGATTGAGTTGTGTCTATTGGAGCTTAAATTTAGATAGCCTACCAAGATCCTCAATCCACACGAACTTGCATGGATCATTTGATATATTCTACCGAACCAATTTAGGGGTCCATCTAGAATTGTATTGAGACATGTGGACTTGTTTCTTTTTGTAAGAATGGGTCTAGTTCACATGTGGACTTTTTATAAAGGTCAAATGGATTTAATAAAATAAGAAAATAATATAATGGCCCATATATATGTGTGGGCGGCAAGGCTATTTAAAATAGCTTAATTATATTATTTTATTTTATTATTTAATTAAACGGAAGCTAATTAATTTGGTGATTGATTAATTATTTAATTAAAAGTCGAAATCTTTTTCTAGTAGGAGATGGTCTCCTTATATTATACTATTATTGGTAGTATAATTTATATTAAATACTATATTTTATAAGTAGTTAAATAAAATGAATTATTTATCTAATCAAATTAGGAAGTCTTTAATATGGTTACAAATATACTATTGAGTTGGATTAGGAGTCTTGGTATAAGATAGAATTCCTTTTAGAAAAGGATTCTTAACCACCAAGTAAATCCACCTAAGGAAAGGATTCTTAACAACCAAGTAAATCCTTCTTAGGAAAGGATTTAAAATCCTAATATATATTTTATGAAGAATTCGGCCAGCCATATATATATATATATATATATAAGAGGGTAGAATTCCATTTAGAAAAGGATTCTTACCAACCAAGTAAATCCTTCTTAGTAGGGGATTTATGATCCTATATATATATATGTTTGGAAATTTCGACCAGCTCTAAGTAATTTCCAAGAGAGATTTCGGCTAGGCTAGGTAATTCTTTGTGGAGAGAATTCGGCCACCATAGAATTTGGAGGGAGAAAAATCTGTTTTGCTCTAGACAAAATTCGATCAACTCTGAGAAATAGTGTGAGATTCGAGAAAGAAGAAAAGGAAGAAAGAACTTTTAGTTTTCGATAGTATACTAGTAGCTTTTACATTAAAAGATTTTGTGTACAACATCAAATCAAGGTTCACACGAGTTTCAATCAAATTGATTGACAATTCACAAGTGACCTAACGTTTTTTGTTTTCTTCTTGGTGGATTATTGTAACTAACAAAAAAAAAAAGTTTTTGTTGGTTTCCATCCTCAGACATACAATTAAAGAAAGAGAGCTAACACTCCTAGGTGATTCACATTCGTGATTAGATTGGAAGATCTTGCAGATTCAATTCGGCACTTGTTCAATAGTCACGAGAAAAAGGTATGACACTTTTTATATACATCAATAGGGTTAAGGTTCTTGTTATTGAAAAATGGAGAATTTTTATTTATACCCAAACCCTAGTCTTATAAAATTTTCACGCTTTCGCTGCGTGGGTTTTTTCCCTACACCTTACTCTTCGTTATCGATAATTTTAACTTCTTATGGATGCCATTGAGGTAGGCGGTAAAGAAAATATAGGTAGGCTTGAATCTACACTTTGGGGTCACTTTCACGTGTACAATGCTTCATTTCAACCTGTTGCTTTAAGTGTTGGTTACTCCATTGCTCGTCCTGAGTTTTTTCATCCATTTGCTAACCCTCATATTTCTACTTTTGTTTGAGTTTTCCCAGATATGGCGAGGATAGCCAGTTCGAGACAAGCGCCAGAGCTTCGCCCAGGGAAACTACCCGTCTTGTGAGCGATTTGGAGATAATCTCACTAAAGCTGAAGATGAAGAAAGTCCCAAGAAAACGACGGATGCGTATGCCAAAGTTCACTACAGATCACCCGTGTGCCTTCGATTATATGATAAATATGGTGACTGATGATGAACTCGAGAAATTCAAGGATCGGTTTGAACTCCTTCATTCGGTGCAACTGATTTACAATGACGAGAGTGCTGTATGGAACCTTCCCCTAGTGCGGTTGCTATTTATGGCTCCAAGTTATCCTTTGGGGTCACCATCCTAATTTAACCTTTCATTGCTCGACTTCTGGTAGATACGGGCATCACTCCAGCTCAACTAACCCCCAACTCATATTGGGTGCTGATCAGCTTGTGGCACCTGTGGAAGAAGATCAGAGCTAATTACCCCCTCAACCCCAAGAGATTTGTAACTATTATACCTTTGGCCGAGCAGACGCTGGAGGCACTTTCTATTTACAGTCGGCCTCTTCGAGTAGTTGGATTCCCTACGGTTTTGATGATAAACCTACCCCTCATACTCACAAGAACTACAAGGGCTTTATCTAGAGCTTCCCTTCCTCGAACAAGTACTGGAAGATTAGTTGGTTCTTCTCCAGCAGTGATTTGGGAGAGTTCGTGGTGGCTGATCCTAACCAATGACTAACGAAGAGTAATGTCTCAAGGCATTTCTATAGCCCCGAACTATGGAGTAAGACTGCGTCTGTGATTACTTTGGACTAGGAAAACACTGTTAGCAAGGTGGTTCAGACTTTCTAGGAGGTCAGAGAATGTCGTAATCTTTACGCTGAGAAAGAGCTGGTCGAGTTGAAGCTTTTCCCAGCTATCTCTACTCGATGCAAGAGTTGTAAGTATTGATCCCGATATTGCTTATCTTTTATAGTATGTATTTATTCTTATTACTTTTTAATTGGGTTTTCTTTTCAGTGTATGAGATGGATATTGTTGTTGGTGAGTAGGCCAAGAAGGCTAAGAACCTTTACCTGGCTAGCAGGAGAGCGGCTGCTGAGCAGGTGGCTCAAGGAATTCCTCCCATTGAGTATGCCATAGTGGAGCATATATATGAGTCTGATCACGACACTTTGGAAGCTCCTGCTGGGCAAGCTGAAGGAGTGGTCGTGATGATCTTCCTTCTAGAAATAGTAGAAAAGGGTCGCCTAGAGATGGGTCGCCAGGGTGTGGTATACCCAAGAAGAGCAGGCACTTCTTCCACTGTTTAAGTCGAGGTCTTTTTCAGATACAGTAGTCAAGTTGACCAGGGATGCTGAGATAAGCCAAGTTAGGGATGCTCTTACTAACACATCTCCCGCATCCCTTTCTAAGGTTGGTGTTAGTGAAGGACAAGTCCCTAGAGGGCGGGGGTTCATGGCCCCCTCGATTGTTCTTCAGGCTGGAGATATGCAAAGGTGCAAAGTGTTACGGATCCGACCCTTCCAACAGTATATCTGACCACCTCTACGTTCGGGCATGATGGGTCTACACCCTCAACTTCCATAATTACACCTATTTCCGCGTCTTTCTGACTCCCTAGTTCTAGTACCTCCCGCACTGACCCATTTTCCATGATTTGAACCCTGTCAGCTGGCGAGGGTATATTATTGACAGGTACTAGAGGGAAGCCAGAATTGCTAGTACCTCCGAGTGAATCTATATGATCTTCAATACTGGAGTTTTTATAAGTGCTTTCGTTGTTATCTTTTACCTATATGTGTACTAGTGTTCTTAGTTTTCACTTCCTTTTCAAGTGTTGAAGGAGCTAACCCGGGGCCTTAACTGACCAGAATAAGCAGGATATGGAGATATCCCAATTGAAGAGGGCCCTTGCTCAAAAGGATGACGCTCTTATGTCCTCTCCTACCAGTGCATCCAAAGTCAGGCAATAGAGGAGAAGTTGAAGACTCATGCTGCGACTAAGATTGCTTTGAGGATTACTATTGCCAACATTCAAGTTAAAGCCTCCGCGGCTGAGGCAACTTTAAAATAGCTCACCATAAGGAATGTTGAGCTAGAGAAGAGGGTCACAAAGGCATAGAGACAAAGCGCTGAGTTACGAAGTACTGAGCTTGAGTCTAGAGCCATCATTGCTAAAACAATAAAAGGAATGCCCAAGACATCCTCACCTTTACTCATCAAGTCATGCTTGAGACACAACAGGCATCTGAGGAGGCTTGGATCCACTATGAGCACTTGTTAAAGGATCTTGAGCAGTGACAAGTCAGTGTGGAGGTGTTCTCCTAGGAGGATAGATAAACCTTTGAAGTCCAGAATGTGGACCGCTACAAGAGGTCTCCTGCCTTCAATATCGTCATGCTAAGAGAGTTTGAGAAATGGTTGGCCACTGTTCGGGTGTTTTTTGGTGGCAAAGAAAGGTCAACAGGGTGGCTCACCGGAAAGGGGACAGGACCATCAAAAGGCATAAAGACGAGTTCTTGAAAGCCATTAAAAACCAAATGATCAGGATGGCCTATCATAGATCCATTGAAAATGGACCCCCAAACTATGTACTAGTATCTTCATTCTAAGTCCTCTCTGGTTACCTTCCAAATCAAGGAAGAGAGCAGCACCCTGACTAAGGAAATTGATGTTGGCTACTTGCCCAACACAGATTAATCCCCGTTCATGGCTGATGACCCAGAAGATGACATCAGTTGGCCAGACTTTGGAAACCTGTCCAAGGGTTATGGGGATGATAAACCCTTCTCCTAGCAGTTCCAGACCTGGAGCTCCCTCGAGCACTCCAGATGCTTGACTCTCTTGCCTTGCTTTCTACCAATGTTGCTCATGTGACCACCATTTTGTAATCTCTTACATTTTCGATATTAATGATACCATTCTTTTTTTTTGTATCTAGACACATAATTTATTATGAGTTGAATGCTTTACGTTATAACTGGGATCACTTAGGGGTTTGAGCCAGATCAAGTGACTAAATAAAAACCAAACGTTCTAGGAATGGCTATATCCATTTGCTAACTTGAACTACGTACGTTATATCGCACTAAGTTAACTATGTTGCCTACAAACAAACCCTTGCGCATGGTATGGATCATTATATAATTTAACCTCACTTACTGTCATGTAAAATCGAATGATCTACCATTGACCAATCAATTTATGTCCGGTCAGGGTTATCTGTTAGCTTCAACTATTTACACCTTGTGGCACTATGCCAACTGCCTTGACTTCAACCAGATATTTTCATGTGGTCAGGTTCGTTCAGCAACATTAGCTATTTTTCTAATTGTGACAGGCATCATAATTTTAGCTTGACTTATTGTCTTTACCTTATGCTACATAGCTTAAATCGTATGTTAGTTGTCATGTTGAAATCAAACGGTCTACCTTTGATCAAGCATTTTTATTAACGGTCGTAGTCATGAATTGGCTCAAACTATGTATGTTGCCTTACACCGAGTCGACTGACTCAATTGAGACCATATTAACGTGTCTGGCTGCGACCGTTTCTTGATTAGTTGTTCTTTTTTTAGTCATGCTCGGTTTGGATACACCATTCTTAACCAAAAAGCCTTAGCATGGCCATGACTGCTTATTAACTTAAACTATACTTAGTTTATCATCCCAACTTCAACCAAGTAACAATACACGGCGGGGCATGTTATGTCCCATTTTTAGACAACGTTGGGTAGACCATTTTTGTTGGCCCGATCGATTACTTTAGCCACTAACCGATTTGTTGCTTGTATTCTTTTGTCAAGTAGCATTCTTTTATAGACCATTTACATGGTATCTAGTTTATAGACGCTTATATTTTATCTGTCAAATAAATCATTAAGACATATCCCAATAGTCTGTTGATCAAGATACGTTGCAATAGATTGACTTATATCATAATATCATTACAAATGCTTAAATTTTATTAGCAACTGATTCTAGTATGGATATTTCGTTCCCCATTCAGCTATTGGCGCATTACATCATGTCCTTATGGCCTGAAGGCGCCCTAATAGTGTTTCATTACACCCAGTTGGTTCCGGTGAGTGTACACTGCCTTTGCAGCGTGTGTTTTTAGCCCCCACATTGGGCCTTATGGGTGTTCCTATCAAAACCGAGCAATATCTAGGTGCCCAAGGATTGCTTTTGTAAACAAAAGGAAATTTAGAACACCTTTCTAGACCTTTAGAAATTGTTCCCTCAAAGGGATTTTTATTGAATGCTAAAAAGAAACATCAACAAATTAGCTAACAAGGCAAACTCATTTTTAAGCTAAACTAGGTGAACTTATTTCTAAACTAAAGGAAATATTTAAAAATGAGAAATCCCTAGGATAAAACATCTTCAAGTATTGAGCATTGCGTGGCCTGGGCAGTTTTCCCCCTTCTGGTCGGGTAAGGTGGTACACTTCATGACCGGCCAATCCGACCACATGGTATGGTTCTTCCTATTTATTTGTCAGTGATTCACCTGATTTTTCCCTTATATTAGGTGACACCTTCCTCAGAACTAGATTTCTAAGTTGGAATCTTTTGACTTGGACATGTGAGTTGAAGTACCTGGCTGCCCTATGCTAATAGGCAGCGTTCCTTATCCTCAACAAGTCCTTTTTTTCCTCTAACTCTTCTAACATTTCCATATTCACCTCAGGATTAAAGAGTTGTACCCCTAGTGATTTATAAATTACTTCAACCGGGATTACTGTCTCTATCCCCAATGCTATTGAATATTGGGTCTCTCTTATCGAAGTCGTTTCCACGGTCCTGTATGCCCATAAGACTTAGTGTAGCTTGTCAGCCCAATTCCCTTTCTTAGCATCTAACTGTGCCTTCAGGGTATGCTTAATTATCTTGTTTACTTCTTCCGTCTGGCCTTTGGTCTGAGGATGGGTTGGTGTGGCATAATAATTCTTTATGCAGAAGTCCTAACAAATGTCTCTGAAGTTGTCACTGTCGAACTGGGTCCCATTGTCTGTGATTCCAAATCGGTATATGATATTCTTCCTCACGAAACTGGTCGTGTTATCCTAAGTTATATGTACTAGTGATTCTACCTCTACCCATTTTGTGAAGCAGTCTACAACCATAATAGCATGCTTTGCTCCTCATTTGGTTGTTGTCGCCATTGGGCCAATCAGATCTAGCCCCAACATGGTTAACGACCATGGTGATGTCAAGTTCTTCAACTGCTCAAGGGGCCTCTTGATGTCACTGGCTATCCTCTAACAACTACCATACTGTTTTGCGACTGCCTGGGCAACTTGGAATAGGGTCGGCCAGAAGAAGCCTTGTTTGAGAGTCTTTTGCACTAGACTTTTACCTCCGGAGTGATTCCTACACATACCTCTGTGGATACTTTCTAATATCTGTCTACCCTTCTGTTGGGCAGACACATTTCCTTAAGGCCTTTGAAAATCCTCTCATTTACAATTTTCCTCCAGTTATCGAGTATCTGGTGGCTTTGTATTTGAGGCATTTTGATTCAGTTACCTCTTTCTTTGATCGCTTTTACTTTCAACGCCCCCTCTTCATCTTCGATGCTTGGTCTTCTAAGGTGAGCAATTGGGATAGTCTTTGACTGTATGCTAATAGTTGTTTATGCAAATTTTGATAAAGCATCAACCTTCTTATTCTTTTTCCTCGGGGTCTGAGTAATCTTATATGCCTTGAATCTCCCAAGCAGTATCCTAGCTAACCCCAGATAAGCTTCCATTTGCTATCTTTGGCCTGATATAATCTAAGATTTGGTTCACTACCACCTGCGAGTCACTGGATATCTCCATCTTATCCGTCCCTAGGGCCGTACAAACCCTAAATCTTGCCAAAAACGCCTCATACTTGGCCATGTTATTAGTGGCTTTAAAGTCAAACCGTTGGGCATATTCTATCTGGCCACCTTTTGGATTGGGGATCTTGGTGGGCTATCTTAATTTAAGCTCCAATAGACATAACATTATCACAATCAACAAATGATTCACTTATGTTTGATCTATTAATTTTAGCTCATTCAACTAAAGAACTAAAATTAAACTATTAAACAAAGATTGAACAAGTCATGTTCCGCATTCGTACCCTAGACAACCTTATTGGAGATAATGTATCATCGTGAAAATTAACAGTAATCTCCAAGAGCTCATAGACGGCCTATAGCTCTCCTAGTTACCGTATTTACTCATATGACCACATTTTGAACTTGGATATTTTGACTTGTCCAGAAGTCATGTTTCCATAGACACTACTGAAAACTTAACGTTAAGATTTAATATCCAATACCTTTAATATCCATATGATGATATTCTACTCATATTTAATTAATGGAGTCACGATGTCTATATCTATAAATGAAGTCCTCTATCGATTAACAAATGAATACCATAAAACCATCGAGAATAGACTATGCTATTTAATCGTACTCATTGACAGCTCAAATGATAACACTTGTAACCATATGTCCATCATTTATCTCAGGATTGAGATAGACTCTCTGGCTGTCTTTAAGTGAAAACTTTTGTCCACCGACGGTCTTAGATAAAGTATTTCATTGTGATGCTATTTAATGCACCTATTGTACTAGTTTTTTTTACCCAAATACACTTCACTTTGATGATTTTAGACTCATCATTATACATTTGATCCCACTCAAATGCTAGCAAAAGAATCTACAACTATAACAAGGTAAAAACGCTCAACCTTTATCTTAAATTGTGAATATTGTTCAAGACTAACTATAGAATTGTCTCTACCTTATACATATCCAGATGTATGAAAAAAATCTTCATTTCTTATCGTCTTTTGACCTTATTATTATTTACTTTTGACAATTATAATAATTAAACCATAAATGCTATAAGATTTGTTAAACAAGAAATCACTATATTAATATGAAAAGATTGTGAACTACATTATTACACTCTTGCTATTGAGTATAATCATAACAAAAGTTGTCTTGTCCAAGGATGGTGTGGACTCATCATCTACAAAGCCGAACTCTCTTATGTCATTTGGCTTCTTTCTAATGCTCAACATGTGGTTAAGCTTTTCCGAACTTGAAGTCACTTTAGCAAGTGTATTTCTTTCCTCTTCAAGTTTCTTCCCCATCATCACTTCATTCACTTTAACAAGTGACACTTCCGTATCTAAGTGAGTTACTTTAGTTCTTATTTGGAGATTTCCTACCATCGACCTTAGAACTTCATCCTTTTTCTCCTTAACATTTTTAAGCTAGTTAATGAACTCATGATAATTCACCACATTATCACATGAGTTTCTAGAGCAAGTGCTCTCATGATCAAAGCTTTTCCCACATGTTCTTTCTCGGGTCATATCATCAAGGCTAGCTTATTTCAAGCTTGCTTCTCTTTGGTCTCCACTCTCTAAGTCACCCTTCTTAAATCCATCAAGTGACAAACATTTGGTAATGGTTTTAAATTCTTCATGGTAGGAGACCAAAAAGGCACAATAGTTTTTCTCACACTCAACTAAGCTTGTGGAACTTCATTCAACTACTTCAACTTTACTATCACTCCAAGTAACGATCTTAGCTTCTTCTCTATTCTTGTTCCTTTAGTTATGACAAACGGAGTTAATGTGGCCAAATCTAGCACACTCAAGGCATTAGTCATCTATCCTTGATGATTTATCCTTACTTACTCCATCCTTCTTTAGTAAGAAAAACTTCTTATCCTCTTTCACTTTGTAGGTCATACCCTTCTTATGAGATTTCATGAATCTTGAATCTTCTATATCTCTCCACCATGAGAGTCTTCTCCTCATCATAGTTATTTTCCTCTCTCTCAAATTTGGAGGTCAAATTACCCTCTGACATCTCAAAGCCACTCATATTGTTTAATGAATGCAACAATAAAAAATACAAACAAATGCAAGATTAACAAACAAGAGCTTGGATCACCTAAATAAGTCTAGGAACCCACTATGATACCAAATTGAAAATAAACAAGCATGTGTCTAATTAACTTAGAGGGGGATGAATAGGTTTTAATCAAGTTAATTAACATTTTTTTTATCAGTCAATACTAAACATTCACCCAATAAACAAACATAAAAAATCAAGTGTAAAATGCAGAATATAAATAACACTTGATTTTTACGTGGAAACCCTTCAATATGTAAAAAGTCACGGGCTAACCACTTAGCCACTAAGATCCTCAAATCCATTATTGTAATGATGTTTATAACCTAGAATGACCTCTAGCCACACCATTCTCAGTTATTAACCTCCCACTACTACCCAACGGGCCTTAATAGTGATTCTTGATCAATGCTTGCCGATCCACTTTGGTTGAAAGAATTGACTTGCTTGTGCATTACACATTATACTCACAAGACTTAATTCTCAAAGAAGAGATAACATAGCCTAAGTGAATATATGAATATTCTAGATGCAGTAAACTGCAAGGCAAGACACTAAATGCTTAATTAGATGCTGAGATGCAAATCTGACAACCTAATTATCAAACGGGCCAAATCAACCTAAGTTGTCATAATAATGGCAAATACACTAAATGCAATAATCAAATGTTAGGACAAATATGCCCTTATTAAAAGCTATTAACAAACAAAATATATGAAAATTCAAGAACATTAACTAGTTGATTAAAGAACAATCTATCAACCTAGTTTTCAATTAATAATATATGAATATTCAAAACTTAGATATTTAGGTGAAAAATAACCTAATCATATAAGCTATCACGAACAAACCCAATCATGTTATAACTCATCAATAAATGCATTCAAAACAACATTTTAACAAATCATATGCATAAAAATGAATTCTTGGACATTAAGAACAATAAATCAAGATACGGTGTTTGCTATTACTTACCAAGTCAAGATTGATGAAGGCCCATGAATGATTGATGCAATGGATGTATGGTTTTGGGTTTGGAGAGTGAATCAAGCTTCAAGGGAGCTTTCTCTCTCTAAACTCTTTGTATCTCTCCCTAGGGTTTCTTTAATTTCAGAGGTTTTTAGTGAAGAAGAATAGATTAGGGGGTTTATATAGTTAGAGGCATGAGCTGATAGGAAAAGACAACTTTACCTAGAAATTAGCACAGTGCATAGGTAGGAAGACTCGTGCACACACTCGTACACACATACCCATACACATACCCACGCACAGGGCGTGTAACATGCCTGCCAACTTATACGGTGCATACAGCGGTGCAAACCATGCCACCTGCAGGAACTCAAAACGTTAAGTTCCATGGGATCAAAACATGACCAAACGACATCCAAACCTTTTGTATAGTATACCAATGAAAGGTATGAAAATCTACTTTTTTACTCCAATTAACAAAACATGATATTAAAGATTGTAGAAAGCATTAGGGTCAAATGACTGACTAAAGGTCAGATTTGGACAGCAACAAGAATATCCAAACTCACGGAAACAACTATATGACTAAAGATAAAAACAAGAAAAGAATAAGACATTCTCAAATGGTCACTCAACATGTTAAAAAAAGTGCACCATCGAGTAAGCGTGGACACAACACAAAACCACACTTAAATCTAGAAATGAAATGCAAGTTTGATTATGAAAGAATTCGAGCATGATCAATGAGAAACAAATTCATAACAACTCAAATGCATGTAAATGTGTGTTTGTGACAACAAATGCATGTCAATACAAATGCATGTCAATACAAATGCATGTAAGTGTGTGTGCATGAGATGTGAGTGTGTGCAACTAAAACCTCTTCAAAGATAATTAAGCACAAATGAACTACCTCTTAAAGTTCATGAGATGACCGAAAACATGTCTTCGAGAAAACCACACTAGGAGAACCTATGCTACCTGTTACACAAACATCCTTAATGTGATTTGTTATGAAATAAGCAAATCATAAATTGAGGTCTTACAATTCCCTTTGTAACCTTTACAACTTATTATTCATTTACATATCAGCTGTGATAATTGTAGCCAATACTTCAGGACCCAACCATTTGAAGTAATTACATCCACCAAATTCTTTTTGCAGTTTAATATTGAAATGTAACCTGTATTAATTCATAAATCAAACTACAGTAGTATAACTTAAAATAGTCACTTATAGTTCACTAACCTTTCCTTTGGAACACCCTTCGAATAGTCTCTTATAGTTAGAAGGTATTATGGCAAGATATTCTCTCAATGGTAGCTCATATCTGTATTTTCCCTCCCCATACCCATGTACGTTTGAAGAAGAGGAATATGACATTAGCAAAACGTTTTACTGTGCAAGTAAGAGAATATGAATACAAGCTTCCCTAACAAAGCAAACAATTGGCAATTACTACTGTTTTTTCAATAAAAAAGAAATCTAAATATCCAGATTTATCAAATTTAGAAACATAATAACCTAAAAGTTAAAATAATTACATACAAACACTTAATCAAGTATATAATTGTAGAATATTATATATAAAATTTAAGCAAGTTCCAACTTATGCTACACTATGAACTTTAGACATTTTTTTTTAAAATAAAACAGTGATGATGAACTTTAAACAAACTCAAAAATCATGAAAATGTGACTACGTCATCTAGGTATGAATTCGATAAACCATCACACCATTATCAGGCCCAGTCAAATATAACGATTAATCTTTTCAACTTCTAACTACATATGACAACCAATAATGATCACAAAATTGAAATATATTAAATCCAAATTGTTAAATTACAAAAACAGTAATCGAAAGTTATAAAATTATAGAAAAAAAGTAAGCATCTTGGTGTGGTATAGATTATTTCAAATTTGTTGAATGTACACAGTAAACCTAGAGAGAAACGAAGGGGGTGGTAGGGTTTCTGAATGTTATATATGGTGTTAGAGTGTGTTTTAGGGATCATATCTATAAAATTACTCAAATGGCCTTAACACACCATAAAATATCATTTCAAACGATGCATTTATTGCATAGATTTCAAATGAATTGTTTATTCATTTTTCCTTTATTCTAATATCCTGAACCATTAAGAATGTAGGTTTTCTAGAAGCAATTAATGTTTCATCTCCCCTTTCTATATTACTATTTTTCATATACTTTTATTAAATTAGATTCATTACGTTTATGAAATAAAAAGAAATGTTTGCATTTTTTTTATCTAGAAGCGAAAGTGTTAACCAAAAATTCACTTAAGGTGAGGAATATCAATTAACATCCTCAACCCGCTACTCAGGAGGTTGCGGGTGGTAGACGTCATACCTTTGTGAACTCTTGCTTTAGGAATCTTGGTACTTAGGTAAAAAGATTTTGGTAGGCAACTAAGGCCACTTTCACACCAGGTCTTTATACATAGACAAAACATAGGTGAATTCGGGTACCTAGTGTTCCCGTAAAACAAATGATCGATGGTGGACTATAGATGGGAATATTCCCTTGGGTTGAATTTCTAGCGCTTTAGTCAGTAAAAAAATTGATAAGCAAGAAAGATAAGATATAACAAACCCTACTGCTCGATTATTTGGGATAAGGCTCTTGTGGCCAATTTGGGTACCTGGCATTCTTGTTCCTAAAACCCTGATACTTAGGAGAGTTTGGTCTTGGTAGGAAACTATGCCATCCAGATTATTCCTGGCGGAGGGTGGCCGACCAAGGCAGCAGGATGGCCATTTGGGTGTCATTCCTATATACATGGTATCTCGGCACTTAGTCGATATCACGATCAGAGGTACCTAGCATCCTTGTATTACGAAGCCAAGCACTATGATGATAACACAGTTGAGGTACCTATTGTCATTATAAATGGAAAACTAGTACTTAGGCGAACTTGATCCTGGTAGGCAACTATGCCATCAGGAATGCCATATGTCTTTTCCTGGTTCATGGCGATCATGGCGAGCTTGCGTGGTGAAATATGATGATAAAATCAGACAGGTGTTTACTAATAATTCAATTGGCAGTACAAAATCAACGCGATACCAGGGCAATGTGGCATCAGCACAAGATGGTACCAGTTAGTAACCAACCTTGTTCACGAGTAGAAACTCTTAAGATGATTTGTGTTCTGGGTGTAGGTAATAGAGAGACCTTTCGTAAATGCACTTTTTATTGTGATCCGATCACTATAAGAATCCTTCTCTTATTGGGTCTTAATTGAACAATAAAGAGATTGGTGAGCTTCTTGTTTATAATTGATGTAACCAATTTAAAGGTTTGTTTAGGGTCAACAAGAGTCTTCAACAATCATGATAGAGCTTGAGACCTCATTTATGAACGTACTAGGACCTTGGTAGGCACCGGGGCTTTGAGTGGCCTAGTATCAGAAGTTAGAGACCGCTAGTCCCCATCTAATGGTACTAGTCCAAATGCATGCTTGGGCTTCAAAGAGACCCTAGCAACTGAGAAGAGGCTCTGAACTTTGCTCAAATGAATCAGAACCTAGGTAGCTCACATGGGCACTATGCAGGGGCTGTTGGGGTTTATGCCCTAAAGATGTAATTTGTAAATGGATTTAAGAAATAAATAAAAGGAAAAGTTCAATTCATTCTTGTTGTGTTGTTTATTTTATAACTTGTGCATATATTTAACATCCAAGATTGCCGGATGTAATCTCGAACTGTGTATATGAGTGTCATATACGGATGGATACGGTAAGAGACGTGCAATCTAAAGAGTCCATAGATAGCAAATAAAGTTGGGTACTTTATTTCTGGTTAATCTATAGTTGCGGCCC